>CM034400.1:22894000-24262500 GCA_019925095.2 Dendrolimus kikuchii
TGTCCAAAGACATTCCCCCTGCGTTATCAAAAAAAAAAAAAAAGTGCCAGCAATGGGCGATTTCTCCACTTACTGAGGAACTGTCCGTCTGCTCATTCTTGGCCGCTTCCTATATCTTACTGTTCAATTCACTTGCTATACTGCCGGTAAAATTTTTACATTACTTATTTATTTATTTTATTTTATTTATTTGGGAAACATACAATAATTATAATTCTTACAATATAAAACACATAACTTAATACATATATCAACTAAGTTTCCACTAAAAAAATAATTCTTGTTACGCATTTGGCTCATACAACTATAAGAAAATTATAATAAATTTGATGCAATGTTGGAAAATTAGATATAAAAAAAAGGAATTAAATAATACAATACAACATAGAACAAAAACAAAAACTACAATTTGTCTATTTATCTATATCATTCTTAAGTGGATGGATGCAGAAGTCGTGGAAGGCCACGACACACCTTCCATGATCAAATTGATCGTGTACTAGCAGAAGGTGATGTCAGGAGCCTTAAGAACAGACGAGCTTGCATGACAAGAGTTATGAATGTCAAAGAGGCAAGTGAGGTGTGTAAGAATAAGCCTAAATGGCACTCTGTTGTTCGTGCCTACCCCGAAAGGGAACTGGCGTGAAGTTATGTATGTATGTATGTATTCTTAAGTCATAATTATCATGTCATAAAAAAAAACGTGATACATGTGAAAAATAAAAGTCATAATATTAAAAAAAAAACAAACTAATAATATTAATGAAATTAAGGTCAAAATAATAAAAATAAAGTTTATACGAGTATATATGAAATTAGTAGAACGTCATTAATTTTATTTTATTTTTTTCTTCTTAATTTCAATTTCAGTTGTTTCTTGTTTCTCTTTTGTTAAATGAGTATAGTAGACAGGTAGATAGGCTATCTGATGGCAAGCAATTACATCGTCTATGGATATTTGTAACACTAAGAGTGCTACCAATGTGCTACTGCTTTCTAAAGGGTACTGTAACCTGGCCTCTAACATCGGAACTCAACTCAAGGTTGTTATGGCGTCATAGTCTAGACTAGGGGTTGTAGCCACCGGTATAGGCAAATACCCTAACTGTGGGTTATTTAATCGTCTCTTGAGACAAGCTGCGCGGCCGTAGGAAATTGTATTTTCTCTCCGTCCCTGCACGGATGAAAAATTATGTCAAATTTTAACCGGTAATAAGGCAAAGATCGGTCGTTAAAATATAGTAACGCGTCATATATAGGTCCCGCTTTTGCTGTTTTAGTTAGGTTTTTTCAAGGTAAACACGAAGTCTATAGAATAGCGTACATCTGTAGTGCGTTTGTGAGTTGAACTGATACAATATTTAAAATAACGTAGTAACGGTAAGTCCTGATGAATATATTTCTGCGCTTGTAAACCCTTTTTTATCATTATGGAGAATGGATACACTCTTTTATCGCTATTATGGGAAGGCTTTAAAATAGACCATGTTTTAAAAAAATGTACAGTTTATTTTTATTTATTTAAATATAATGTTGATGCGTTAGATTCGTTTCGTGGTGAGTAGTGATCACAGGCGGGCCTGGATCCAGGCAGCGAAGGAGGTGACGCGCGCGAACGCCGCAGGGAGACCGACCTGGCAGCCGCGCGCCGATCCGAATGAGGTGATGCCGATCTGCGAACGCAATTATATAGACGTGTGAGTTACGGTCGTAGAGAGCGGGGGAGGGGGTAGGCGGAGGATCACTCACCAGCTGCCGACTGGTGCCGCTGCCAATGGCGAGCGGGCCGCCGGAGTCACCGCCGCAGGTGCTGACGCCGCCGGCACCGCTCGTGCACAGCGTGGACGCGATGATCACGTTACCGAACGTCTGCTGGCACACCGCGTTCGAAATCACCTGCAGCCATACGTGACTCAAGAACTGGTTGTTGGAGATACCCGCGTCTGAAATGAAATAGATACGCGTGACCATACTCTGTGCCGGTCATTTCACCCGGCACTGCTATGAGGCATACTCACTGTCGCTAGTCCTGCCGAAGCCGGCGGCGTGACCCCACGTGCCCACGTACTGGTTGCTGCCGGTAGCCAGCGCGATGCGGTTGATGTTGTCTGTGAAATAAAAGAATACGATAATCAGTCGAGTCGCATGACGAGAGAGCGTGATTTCGGTAGGCGGGCGTACTCACTGCTGAAGTTGACCCAAGATAACGTGATGACGGCGACGTCGTTGTTCAAGTTGTTGGGGTTCCAGCTACCGTGCATCGCCACGTTGGTGGTAGTAATCCTGGTGCCGCCGGAGAAGAGCAAAGTGGACCCAAGTACCACGACGAACTGGCGCGCCTGGCTGCGCCCGTCCCACCAGCAATGGGCAGCCGTCACGGCCCTGTTATTGCTCAACAGCGAGGACCCGCAAACGGAGGTAGCGCCGGTCGTCAGCGTAATCACAAGGCCACCCTAGCAAGTAAGAGGGCTTTAATAATGGACATCTGCACGTCTTGCAGCGGCAGATAGACAGA
Source organism: Dendrolimus kikuchii (assembly GCA_019925095.2). NCBI lineage: Eukaryota > Metazoa > Arthropoda > Insecta > Lepidoptera > Lasiocampidae > Dendrolimus > Dendrolimus kikuchii. The sequence continues at coordinate 22,896,516 of CM034400.1, forward strand.
GAAGGAAGAACGTTTTACCATGTGCGGATGGGCGCCCAGGCCGGCCGCCGAACCGCCGACGATCCTGGAGCCATCAAAGTCAATCGCCTGCTCGACCTGCTTGATGCGCTCGGCCTCGCGGATTCCCACGGACTCATGGTAGAAGCGCAGGATGGGCTCAGGAGTGGGGGTGGCAGCCACCAGTGCCGCCAGGCCGAGGAACAGAGTGCTCACCAACATGCTGAATGTACCGGGTTCGCGAAGACGTAGCCTCCTCCGGCAATCACCGCTTTTATATGGGCCAATATCTTATCTCGCCCGGTGGCAAGGATTAGCTAGTTACGAGGTGGATTAATGCAGATAAATTATATCTCGTTAGCCGATTTGTATTCCACGCAAACACGTAAAAACCCAAAAATCGTTCGAGCGTCAGTCGTCAAAGCGTTTTCTTATATCGTCGATGACCTTGTCGTTCCGGTGCACCTGAGTTCTGGGGAGATAACGCACCAACTGCAGCGGTGTAGCCCTTTTTTTATATTTCAGGAGTTCAGCAGGCAGGCAGATGGCCCACTTGATGGAAAGCGGTTACCATCGCCTATGAACATTTGCAACAACAAAGGTGCTAGAAATGCGCTGCTGCCCTCTTAACGGAGGCTGGAACCTAGACACTAATGCTGGAATACAACACAAGGTTGTTATGGCGACATACTTTAGACCAGGGGTGGTAGCCATCCAGTCGGACAAATGCCCTACCACCTGGCTGTGGGTTGTTTTGTCGCCTCTTACGACAGGCCGCCCGGCCGCAGGAAATTGTATTCTTTCTCCGTTCCTGCACGGATAGGCTCTCTACTCTCTCGTCTCGTCCTCTCTCTCATACTCTGGCACCCGTGACTTACGATTTGACATGGTAGAGCTTAACTGGAATCAATATCTTGATTATGACTCTTACTGCCAGCTCGATTAGTGTGATACCACACTCTCACAGAACTATCCGTGCAGGAACGGAGAAAGAATACAATTTCCTGCGGCCGGGCGGCCTGTCGTAAGAGGCGACAAAACAACCCACAGCCAGGTGGTAGGGCATTTGCCCGACTGGATGGCTACCACCCCTGGTCTAGAGTATGTCGCTATAACAACCTTGAGTTGTGTTCCGGCATTAGTGACCAGGTTCCAGTCTCCTTTAAGAGAACAGCAGCGCATTTGTAGCACCTTTGGTGTCGCCAATGTCCATAGGCGATGGTAACCGCTTTCCATCAAGTGGGCCGTCTGCCTGTCTGCTGAACTCCTGCAATAAAAAAAAAAAGAACAAAAATTTCTTTTTCTGTGGCATTCTACCAGCCAGTATTTTTTTATCACTGATGATAGCAAATTTATGTAAATTAAATAATAATTTAATGAAAATTAACTTTAGGTATAAAATGATTTTGCAAAATTGTTGATAATTTTTAATTATAATTTATGCCGCGATTGCATAGTGGCTGTAATAATTTGGGACATGGCTCATATTATCTATGGTTCGCAGTTTTTTTAATTTATTGAGGTTGACAATACAACCCCAATAAATTTATTGAGGAGTTTTTGGCGGGAACTGAAAGGTGATGTCGTGCTGTGCAGTTTTATTTTCTAAAAATGTGTAAAATTAATCTAAAATGAACAATACTTGTAGGATATTGATAGTTTTTGAGTAGTAATTATGTGTTTTTGTGAGAAATGTGAACTGTATAGTCAAATGTGGCCTTTTGAGTTGTCACAGGAACTCCGTTGAATGGCACTAGCTGATTACCTACAGTTCAGCTGTGCTACACATAGGTTTAAGAAAATGAAGAAACTACATTGAATCTAAGATCTGACTTAAAGGCCTAGCTGCCAAACCATAAAAAACATAGAAAAAAATGTTATTGACAGCAGGGCGAATCGTTTTCCAGGGACGAAAAGTACTAGTGGCATTCCTATGATCACGAATCACGCAACTACAAGCGTACTTCCACAATATGAGAAATGAAAAAGTAAGTTTATTATATATCTATACTAATATTATAAAGAGGTAAAGTTTGTGAGTTTGTAGGGGGTAATCTCTGGATCTACTAAACCGATTTTAAAAATTCCTTTACCGTACGTAAGCTACGTTAACAGGGAGTGTCATAGGCTATATAACACGACGCTATATACCACGGGAGCGGGACAGAGCGCGGGTGAAACCGCGCCGGGCCGCTATTTACCTATATAGATACTGCGAAAATGACGGTTCTAACTTACCTGTTCTCATTCAATTTCCCATCGTAAAACTTAGATTATTACATAAGAAAAGACTATGAACCGGGAATTTATTTCCGAATCCGATATAAAGGCATGAACACCATCAAAAAGTTGACGTAAACAAAATAATTATTTTTTGCTTTATGACGTCGTAAACCACATTCGTTCACACCCCAACGAACTTTTTGTGACAGTAAATAAGAAAAGCAATCAAAATATAGGCTGATATTTTCAAAACTAGCTCCAGGACCCGGCTACGCTTCTGTTAGTATTTTTTTATTGCAAAACTAGAAAGAAGACTGAACAAAATGACTATGGCTATACGCTGCCGGCCTCGAAGGAGTCTTCTTTTTTGAAACACTGGGAAAACATCAAAACAAAACAAATCAAATCAAATAATTGATAATATTTTCTTAAGTTTTCGCGATTTGTGTACAGAATAAAACTACGTTTTAACTACGTACCTACGTTTAAAATCACTGCGCTTAAAACCGTTAAAACTTAGATAGATAGATAACACTTTATTGTACACCATTACAGAAAAACTTACGAACTAGTATTAGTTTTATCCGTGCAGGAACGGAGAAAGAATACAATTTCCTGCGGCCCGGCGGCCTGTCGTAAGAGGCGACTAAACAACCCACAGCCAGGTGGTAGAGTATTTGCTCGACTGGATGGCGACCACCCCTGGTCTAGAGTATGCCGCCATAACAACCTTGTGTTGTGTTCCGGCATTAGTGACCAGGTTCCAGTCTCCCTTAAGAGAGCAGCAGCGCATTTGTAGCACCTTTGTTGTTGCAAATGTCCATAGGCGATGATAACCGCTTTCCATCTAGTGGGCCGTCTGCCTGTCTGCTGAACTCCTGCAATAAAAAAATAAAAAAAACTAAAAAAAAAAAATACTATCGCTATACGCTGCCGGCCTCGAAGGAGTCTTATGACAGCTTTTTTGAAACACTGGGAAAACATCAAAACAAATCAAATCAAATAATTGATAATATTTTCTTCAGTTGTCGCGACTTGTATACATAATAAAACTACGTTTTAACTACTACTACTACGCTCAGGTATGGATGCGAGAGTTGGGTATGGAAGAGAGAGCATGAAAGTAGAGGGAACGCGGTCGAGATGCGAGCACTGCGCGAAATCTGCGGAGTGACGCTCGCGGACCGCGTTCGTAATACCGAAGTAAGAAAGAGAGTTGGTCTGAAAGAGAGTGTCGGAGTGAAGGTAAGGAAAGGAATGCTCCGGTGGTTCGGGCATGTGGAAAGAATGCATGATGAAAGAATGACTAAACAGATATACAATGCAAAAGTGGATGGATGCAGAAGTCGTGGAAGGCCACGACACACCTTCCATGATCAAATTGATCGTATACTAGCAGAAGGTGATGTCAGGAGCCTTAAGAACAGACGAGCTTGCATGACAAGAGTTATGAATGTCAAAGAGGCAAGTGAGGTGTGTAAGAATAAGCCTAAATGGCACTCTGTTGTTCGTGCCTACCCCGCAAGGGAACTGGCGTGAAGTTATGTATGTATGTAATCTACACAAGTCTCATTTACAATACCAACTCTCCATTTTCAGTGATGTACTTAAAGTCACTCAAAGTACTCAAAACGAATTCATCTAAGTACATTATAATTGAGAATGATGAAGTTTTATAATTATGTACCTATTAAAAATATTCAAGACTGTTTGTTTATTTGCAATATTTATATAACTCACGTTATTTTTGGAAATCAAGTTTGAGAGAACTTTTTATGTTCATATTAATTATCTCAACATTTTTAAGATATTATAGTCATTGATACTGCCGTACTTACAAATGTGAGTATATTTGTTTGTTTGGACTGATAATAAGAACGTAATATCATAATAAATTGACTAAACGACATATAATTGTTAATGACATACATACATAAATACATAACTTCACGCCAGTTCCCTTGCGGGGTAGGCACGAAGAACAGAGTGCCATTTAGGATTATTCTTACACACCTCACTTGCCTCTTTGACATTCATAACTCTTGTCATGCACGCTCGTGTGTTCTTAAGGCTCCTGACATCACCTTCTGCTAGTACACGATCAATTTGATCATGGAAGGTGTGTCGTGGCCTTCCACGACTTCTGCATCCATCCACTTTTGCATTGTATATCTGTTTAGTCATTCTTTCCACATGCCCGAACCACCGGAGCATTCCTTTCCTTACCTCCACCCCGACACTCTTTCAGACCAACTCTCTTTCTAACTTCGGTATTACGAACACGGTCCGCGAGCACTGCGCATTTTGCGCAGTGCTCGCATCTCGACCGCGTTTACTCTACTTTCATGCTCTCTCTTCCATACCCAACTCTCGCATCCATACGTGAGCGTAGGTACCAGCACCGCACCAATTGTTAATGACATTACCTTAATTTAACTATTTTATGAATAATATATAAATGAAAGAAATAGGTAACACTGTATTGCTCACCAAAATAAACAAATACAAAATCAAAATGTATAATTACAATACTTGTTGGCAAAACAACAGGCGGCCTTATCGCTAAAAGCGATCTCTTCCAGGCAACCTAGCTTCAAACAAATTCTTAACTAATCAAGCGATGTAGGTGGAGCAGAAAAAAGATAGGACTATACAATTTAAATATATATACTTACACTAATTTATAAATTTAATGCATACTGTAGCGGCCAGCAGGCTGCCTAAGCGATATAACCGTGGCAAGCCGCCTTTACGTTATTCGCCGCCCGCGCCGCACTTACGTCGCCCCTCTTCCTCCGACAGCTAAACGCTGTCGACACACAGTCTGTCTCAGTCAGCGCGCGAGAGCGGTCTTGTCGCGGTTACTTTGGATGCGGTAGGACTTTTTACGCGCAGCAGATGTACCTTTTTTTCAAATATAAAATGTGCTGCAAAAAGTGTAGTTTCATTACACAAACCGGCAACCATACACCACAATACGTAAATCCAGACATATTTATAGAATACCATTATATATGTATTGTTACATGCCGTCAAAGATAAATGCAAAGCTGCCTGTCGTAAAGCGCATTTTTTTAGATAGATTTTAGATATAGGCAACTGTATAAAACCTTTTTTTTATTTTTTTTATTGCAGGAGTTCAGCAGACAGGCAGACGGCCCACTAGATGGAAAGCGGTTACCATCGCCTATGGACATTTGCAACAACAAAGGTGCTACAAATGCGCTGCTGCTCTCTTAAGGGAGACTGGAACCTGGTCACTAATGCCGGAACACAACACAAGGTTGTTATGGCGGCATACTCTAGACCAGGGGTGGTCGCCATCCAGTCGAGCAAATACTCTACCAACTGGCTGTGGGTTGTTTAGTCGCCTCTTACGACAGGCCGCCGGGCCGCAGGAAATTGTATTCTTTCTCCGTTCCTGCACGGATAATAAACCTTCCACTGGACGCTAACCAAAACAAATTTGCTTCATTAATTAAAATAATCTGAAGCCCAAAATGAAGTATGAATATTTAAGTTTGCGACACCAACAAATAAAAGTAATTCACAACAAACAAACAGAACTAATTTCTTACCGACGCAAAGAATGAAGATCGTTTCATGGCCGCAGGAAATTGAACCTGCGACCTTCAACCAAACAGACTCGTCTGCGAGACAAATCGTAGAAAACACCCCAAGGATTGTATTACTCATTTAAATGTTAAAGTAATGTATTTGAATTTCACTGTTGAACGAAATAAATAAAAGTACTAAAAGATTTCGTCCTTTTGATGTTACATACATACATAACTTCACGCCAGTTCCCTTGCGGTGTAGGCACGAACAACAGAGCGCCATTTAGACTTATTCTTACACACCTCACTTGCTTCTTTGACATTCATAACTCTTGTCATGCACGCTCGTCTGTTCTTAAGGCTCCTGACATCACCTTCTGCTAGTACACGATCAATTTGATCATGGAAGGTGTGTCGTGGCCTTCCACGACTTCTGCATCCATCCACTTTTGCATTGGATATCTGTTTAGTTATTCTTTCATCATGCATTCTTTCCACATGCCCGAACCACCGGAGCATTCCTTTCCTTACCTTCACCCCGACACTCTCTTTCTCTTTTGATGTTGATTCCAATAATGGAAATTTTGGAAAATGTTTAATATACTGGAATTATCATTGGGCTGTTCTATAAAGGCACATTTGGCATCGATCAATGATGATGCTATCAAAAATTGGAATCGATATATCAATTCATTATCCGTGCAGGAACGGAGAAAGAATACAATTTCCTGCGGCCGGGCGGCCTGTTGTAACAGGCGACAAAACAACCCATAGCCCGGTGGTAGGGCATTTGCCCGACTGAATAGCTACCACCCCTGGTCTAGACTAACCGCCATAACAACCTTGTGTTGTGTTCTGGCATTAGTGATCAGGTTCCAGTCTCCCTTAAGAGAGTAGCAGCGCATTTGTAGCACCTTTGGTGTTGCAAATGTCCATAGGCGATGGTAAACGCTTTCCATCAAGTGGGACGTCCGCCTGTCTGCTGATCAATAAAAAAAGAAGAAACAACCACAAAGTACCAGAAGATATACATATTATGTGCTAAAAATTGGAGCAAGCTCAGCAGAAATCTCGATCTGTTAGACCAACGCTGATCTTCTGCTTAAATCTAGAGCGACGCTAAGCAAACTAGATACTATATTATTAATAAATAATTATATTATATTATATCTTATCTTATACTAATATATAAAGCTGAAGATTTTGTTTGTTTGAACGCGCTAATCTCAGGAACTACTGGTCTGATTTGAAAAATTCTTTTAGTGTTAGATAGCCCATTTATCGAGGAAGGCTATAAGCTATATATCATCACGCTAACACCAATAGGAGCGGACCACCAAGGAAGAATGTTTCAAAATCGGGGTTTTTTTTTTAAATTATTCCACGCAGACGAAGTCGCCGGCAAAAGCTAGTTGTGGTAATAAAGACAAATCTTATACTAATATATAAAGCTGACGAGTTTGTTTGAACGCGCTAATCTCCGGAACTACTGGTCCGATTTGAAAAATTCTTTCAGTGTTAGTTAACCCATTTATCGAGAAAGGCTATAGGCTATATATCAACACGCTAAGATCAATAGGAGCGCGGCACCAATGAAGAATGTATCAAAATCGAGCGGGTTTTTTCTAACTTTTTTTTTTTACTATTCCACCCGGGCGAATTCGCAGGCAGAAGCTAGCAGTTTAATAAATTTACAACATCCATACATAATATAATAAATTTAACGACACTATACACAACATGTTATTTGATAAACAATATGTTTTGTTGGAAATTACAAACAGACACTTCAATTTTATTTGTCTGTATAGATTACGATTGGAAGTTAAATTTTCTTCATTACAAAATTGTTCAAGTAGAAATTGCAAGTTCAGCGTTTCATGCGACCCACCTGACCCCGGCGTTAGCATCATCCAGCATGTTTAACCTGGAAAACTGTGTCATCATAAATCCTGGCACATTACGACGATCCATCCCCTCCTCATGAATAAAAAGATGCAATACACCCCCGATATCCGCTATTATTGGAGAAATACTGCAACGACACAATTCCGCTTTAGGAAAACATATTTTTTGCTCATTTTGCACATTGTTTTGAGTTTTTTATTAATACTAATTTCTGCCTGCGAATTCGTCCGGATGGAATAGTAAAAAAAAAGTAAGCTAAAAATCTACCCCCCCTTTTGAAACATTCTTCATTGGTACTCCGCTCCTATTAGTCTTAGCGTGATGATATATAGCCTATAGCCTTCCTCGATAAATGGGCTATCTAACACTGAAAGAATTTTTCAAATCAAACCAGTAGTTTTTGAGATTAGCGCGTTCAAGCAAACAAACTCTTCAGCTTTATATATTAGTATAAGATACTAGCTGTACCCGGCAGACGTTGTCTTGCCCTTAAAAAATAAAAATATAGAAACCGATTGCAACGCTATCAACCGGGACCAATTGTAAAATATCATTAAAATCGGTCCCGCCGTTAAAGAGGTGTTCAGCGGCGCCACTTGCCGGGTCCAATCGTGAATCTACCATCCCGGGATCCACTTGAAGACACACGAAAATAATTTCACCTAAATCCTGGAACCCGATTGCAGCGCCATCGACCTGGTTCAAATTTAGAATCTAAAGCCTTCTACGACACACCTTCCATAATCAAATTGATCGTGTACTAGCAGAAAGTGATGTCAGGAGCCTTAGAAACAGACGAGCGTGCATGACAAGAGCTATGAATGTCAAAGAAGCAAGTGAGGTGTGTAAGAATAAGCCTGAATGGCGCTCTGTTGTTCGTGCCTACCCCGCAAGGGAACTGGCGTGAAGTTATGTATGTATGTATGTAAAGCATCCCGGGACCCACTTGACCGCACACAAAAATAATTCACCTAAATCAGACAAATGAAAGTGAGTTTAAATGTAGACACCATTGCCAAAATCGGCCGGGAAAGATATATACAAATGAATGGCTAGACTGATGATGTGACTGATGTTTTTTAATTATATTTTTTTTATCGATGAATATCACGTTTTAATACTTATTATGTTATTCCGGACAAAGACAATTCCAAAAACACAAAAATCATAAAAATTGGTCCAGCCGTTCTTGAGTTATAAATGGTGTAACTAACACGACTTTGTTTTATATAAACGAAACGTAATAAAAAGGGTTAAATGTAAATATAAAGAAATACTTCCTATCCATGCAGGAACAGAGAAGAAATACAATATCCTGCGGCCGAGCGGCCTATCGTAAGAGGCGATCTAACAGCCCACAGCCAGGTGGTAGAGTATTTGCCCTTCTGGCTACCACCCTTGGTCTAGAGTTGACTGCCTCTGTGGTTGAGCGGGCTAAGCCTTTGCCGGCGTACCTCACTGCAACGCAGAGGTTCTGGGTTTGATTCCTGGTATAGTAAATTTCGGAAACGTATTTTCTCCGTTATTTACTATGGTCTGGGTGTCTGGGATCGGCCCCAGAGTAGTCCGTTGTATATTACCCATAACACAAGCGTAACTTGCTTAATTTGGGGATATCCAATGTGTGTGTTTGTCTGCCGATTATAAAAAAAAATATATACATATATAATATATAAATATATAAATATATATATATATATATATATATATATATATATATATATATATATATATATATATATATATATATATATATATTAATATATTATATTAGAGTATGTCGCAATTACGACCTTGAGTTGTATTCCGGTATTAGTGGCCAGGTTCCAAGTTCCATCGTCCGGCAGCACATTGGTTGTCTATCTTCTGTACTCCAGCAATAAAAATAAAAAATATAACTGCTTTCCAACAGGTGGGTCGTTCCCCTGTCTGCTTAACTCTGAACTGAACTGTTGTTATGATTTTAGATAGATAATCATGCCTTTGTACAACGGAAATAATAAATTAAGTAATTTTACAACACTATCCTGTAGATCAAACCATGTCATCTCCATCCGTGCAGGAACGGAGAAAGAATACAATTCCTGCGGCCGGGCGGCCTGTCGTAAGAGGCGACTTAACAACCCACAGCCAGGTGGTAGGGCATTTGCCCGACTGGATGGCTACCACCCCTGATCTAAAGTATGTTGCCATACCAACCTTCGAGTTGTGTTCCGGCATTAGTGACCAGGTTCCAGTTTCCCTTAAGAGAGCAGCAGCGCATTTGTAGCACCTTTGGTGTTGCAAATGTCCATAGGCGATGGTAACCGCTTTCCATCAAGTGGGCCATTTGCCTGTCTGCTGATCTCCTGCAATAAAAAAAAGTCAGTGGTTAGCGCACTCGCCTCCCAAATACAAAGGGTGCGGGTTCGAATCTTGTCCGGAAAGCGTTCACCACTTGGCAGTTTTCTGACCTAATATGCCTATTGTTACAATTACCACGTGCTGATAACCTTGAAGGCAATCACGTGTCAGAACCACCAATGCTCTTTAGATAAACTTAGCGAATATAATGGCAGTTCTCTTATAAATTGGAGGCTCGAGCCCAGCAGTGGCACATTTTGGGCCTGTTATATGTGCAGTGGCTTTCAGTGAAATTCCTTCCATATAGATCCAGTAATAATCCAGCATATGATTTTCAAATATGTAAAGAGACGGATAGACTAATCTTATATACAAAATTCTCATGTCACAATGTCCCATACTCCAGTAAGTCTGAAAATCGGCTACTATCTATTTTTCAAACCCCTAAATGATAGGGGTGTCCACCGCAATTTTATTTTTTTAGGATACAGCATTAAAAAATACATACAACCCTAAATTTAAAAACCCCTCTATGATCAACCCCTATTTTTTATTTGTTAATTATAAACTTTAATTTTTTTTGGCAAGATTTTTAATCTTATTTTGTCATGACTTAGAATAAAAAAAATTATATTACTCTTAATTTTCCATCTCTCTACTATCGACTCCTATTTTTCCATCGCGATTTTTTTTTAACTATCAATCGATCAGTTATCCCCGCTAGATGTCTACCGTTCTCACCTCTTATCCAGCAAACATCACGCAGTAGAGATGAGTGGGTTTCCGGAGGGTTTAGATTCATAATTAGAACCGGTAGATGGCGCTGAGATCGGGTTCTGGAATCCTCCTAATCACCTGGAGCGATTTTGGTGATTTTGTTTTTGTGTGGTTGAGTGGGTACCCGGATGGTTTAGATTCGCAATTAGAACCGGTACGTGGCTCTGGGATCGGGTTCTTACCCCCGGGCTCGAGCGCCTTCGCTTCGCGAAAGCACTCGCCCCAAAAACCCCGGTAAAGTCGTAAGGTCTTCGGACCAATAACATAAAGTCAAGTCCAATAAAAAAAAAGGGTTCTAGAATTTTATTTTTTAAAGGCAGGACAACGTCTGCCTAGGGGGCCGCTAGTATTAAGTAAAATTTTCTAAGGGCTCCTTTTTTGCGAAATCCTAAAGCTGGCGACTGACATGAGCATTTGGCCGTAACGTATATTCGAGGCGAGCGTTACGGCATTACCTGACTGACCTATTCCCCTAGCTCGTGGCGAGCAGTATGCTCGACTGCGCTCCATCTTTTGGTAATCAAAATGTCGGATAACGAAGACGTGTTTCTGGGATCTGTGATTTTACTAAATTATTCCTTATGGTTATCCTGGTCCCATTCCATCTTCCACGCTCGTCAATAACACTTCAAAACTGTGATACCCAATTGACACATGCGCTCGCAATGACGCTAGGGGCTGTACTGACTTAAAATTAAGGCGCAACGTAACACTCAAAGGGATTCGCGAAAATACCGACAACCGGGTGGAGCACGCGGCGCTCGCAGCGAGCGGATCGGTTCGCTGTACTGACCTATAATATTTCGTCGTAACATAACGTTACGTTACGACGAAATACATACATACATAACTTCACGCCAGTTCCCTTGCGGGGTAGGCACGAACAACAGAGTGCCATTTAGGCTTATTCTTACACACCTCACTTGCCTCTTTGACATTCATAACTCTTGTCATGCAAGCTCGTCTGTTCTTAAGGCTCCTGACATCACCTTCTGCTAGTACACGATCAATTTGATCATGGAAGGTGTGTCGTGGCCTTCCACGACTTCTGCATCCATCCACTTTTGCATTGTATATCTGTTTAGTCATTCTTTCATCATGCATTCTTTTCACATGCCCGAACCACCGGAGCATTCCTTTCCTTACCTTCACCCCGACACTCTCTTTCAGACCAACTCTCTTTCTTACTTCGGTATTACGAACGCGGTCCGCGAGCGTCACTCCGCAGATTTTGCGCAGTGCTCGCATCTCGACCGCGTTTACTCTACTTTCATGCTCTTTCTTCCATACCCAACGAAAGACGAAATGTTACAGATTAAGATGCTAGGATCATTATCAGTCTAAGTTTAAGTCATGCTTGCGTTCAGAGCATTTGCTTCGAAGGCTAGCGTTCATTTTTCTCCATTACGCACGGTCTTCAACATTCCTAACTGCGAAACCATTGATATCCATGTCATTCTTCACGTCGTCCTAAGAAGCTGGCATAGAATTACAATAAGCGTTCTTCGGAATGCTTAAAAGGGTAACGTAAACCCAAAAATTGATTTGCAATAACCACACACGTGATCAAAATGCCTCGCGAGACAATCTTAGCAATGTCTAAGGTCACATCTCAACCATAAATTCCAACCTCCACTTTATAACATGTCATGTACCGCGCACATTCTACTAATATTCCATTACATGGCCGACATAAAGGTTAACATTATACGACACGAATCTCTCATACGAGACCTAAGCTGAGCTTCAGTCGAGTAGCTGCATTCCTGTGGCATCCCGCCGGGAGATATTCCGGCCACTCGCTCGGCGGCCTCCTCGAGATCCTTCCACGAGTCGCGGCCTCATATGAAGCGACGAGCGTAGAGAATCAAATATTTATAAAGAAAATAACGTGAATCATTGGCCAATACGCCAATGAGTTTTCGAGTCATATTCCTCGCTCCTGATAAGAGCTCCACTGTCGGAGATAGCACCATATTAAGTTCAATAGTGCTACCAGTGCAAAACTAGAGGGCGTTGTCTCCGAATTTATTTATTTGGCTCGTTTACAGTTACTAAACTATAACATTATAGGAGACGATAAAAATACAATACTAAGATTAGTGTGTACAAACAAACACAGCTTAGGCTGTGAGTAAAAAAAATAATTTTTAGATAAAATTAGGATAAACATATTTAGACATAAATTTATATAAATACGCAAGCACACATTTATAATATACGAGTAAATGAGGATTATAAATAAATAAAAAATAAGAAGTAAATTAGTAACGATAGTTATAAAGTATTACATGGAAGCATATTGTGCAATATTCGGCGAAACTTAGGTAGCGAATTGGCAAATATATCTAAAGTGGAGCTATATTTGTTGTATAGTTTAATCATTCGTGGAATGGGTGAAGTGCTGCCTAAGACTGTTTGCGCAAAGGTAGACTAAAGATAGTAATGCGTGAGCGGGGATAGTTAGCAGGCACTCTGAAGTTGACTCTACTTAGTAGTTGAGGACAATCTATTTTGTAATGTATTAATTTATATAAAAACATCAAGTTTAAAATGTCGCGCCTCTTCGCCAAGGAATCAACTCCAAAATGTCTTAAACGCTCTCCGTAAGTTACGTTTCTTTTTGCTAGATTTGTGCGATAACACAAGTGCCATAGGAAGCATTTTTGGACGCATCTTAGAGAATGAGTTGAGTAATGCGGTCGCCATACTGTACTGTAGTATTCTAGTAAACTTCTGACATAGCTATTAAATAATGTTATTTTGGTACTAGTTTTATTAAATACCTTCCCGTTATGTATTATGAACCCTAACATGTTAAAAGCCTTCTTAAGTATATTCTCGTAATGGTCCTGAAATGTAACTTTGCTATCAATAAGTATAATTAAACACAATACTGTGTTCAATTCATTTTATATTAACCTTTTTTGTATGTATTCGACGTTCAGTTCAGTTCAATAGATCAGTGCAACAAACTAAAACACATCCGCATTCTCGCCAAAACCCCACGAGAATGTTCTCCACATAATCATTTCTCGCATTTTTTTATAATTCTTTCTAGTTTGGTGAATTTTAATCATCTTTGAGGGATATGACAGATAGAGAGTGGGACAGAAAAGATGGAATAAAGGCGTTGGATACAGTGATCAGGCAGGAAGCATGGGTAGAGGAGATAGAGAGGATAGGATAACGGAATGAAATTGGAGGTGGCGTAGGGAGTATATGATAGGAGGAAGTAGGTTATTGAAACTCTCACTCATCGTCCGAAACACGATTAGTTCAAGACTAATCGTTTGAAGCTGATGTTCTATATGAGTATGGTATCACACCAGTTGAGCCGGCGTCTTATACAGTATGGCCTTATTACGTCAGAAGAACGAGCAATTAATTACTATAAAATATTAATTATCGTTCATAAGAAATTGTGTATTGTGTTGAAAATCTGAGCCGTTTAATAAAATGTACTTTTACTCACTACTAGAAGAATTTTCTCGTCTAGCATCCGTCGTAAGCCATTTAGCTCAGATATTTTGCAGATTATTCAATATTCGTGGATAATTAAACTAATTCGAAACACATACTCATCAGTTCTATTTTCCCTACGTCATCAGAATCTCTGCGAATTTCGCCAGTATTCAACATCAAAGTTCATAACAAACATATAACGAGTGAAACCAGGACACAACTAAATTAATATCGGTCCAATTGTAGATCTTAGTTTAATTTAATACATACATGCATACATACATAACTTCACGCTAGTTCCCTTGCGGGGTAGGCACGAACAACAGAGCGCCATTTAGGCCCATTCTTACACACCTCACTTGCTTCTTTGACATTCATAACTCTTGTCATGCACACTCGTCTGTTCTTAAGGCTCCTGACATCACCCTCCGCTAGTACACGATCAATTTGATCATGGAAGGTGTGTCGTGGCCTTCCACGACTTCTGCATCCATCCACTTTTGCATTGTATATCTGTTTAGTCATTCTTTCATCATGCATTCTTTAATTTAATAATCTAATACATAATAATAAATTAATTAAACTATACAATAAATTAAACTAAAAATAACCTACATATACAAACTAAAATTAAGCCATCGGAAATGGCTACATATTTGCGGCTTTTGGGGTCGAGACCCTGGGACCATGGGAGCCTGAGGCGCACAAGCTTTATCGAGACATAGTCAAACGTCTGGTGGATGTCTCACGTGACCAAAAGACTTGTTTATACCTCGGACAACGCATCAGCATTGCCATTCAGAGAGGCAATGTGGCCAGTCTTTAGGGCACGTTTCCAACTGACAGCGGTCTAGAACTAGATTTTAGCGTTATGTTATTGATAATGCTTCTCACAATTTAAAAAGTCGCAGCTGATATTGAAATTATTGTAATTATTATTATGTATTAGATTATTACATTAAACTAAATTTAATTAATCACATTATTCTCTTTAAAATTTGAATAGTTAAATTGATATTACACGGTTCAACGTAACAGAATCTATTTGGTTCTTCAGCCAATGTCCGTAGATGGTACAAACCAAAATTGAAACACTATTATAGATTAGCAACGAAAATATACTATTTAGTAACAGAAATGTTATATGCAGCGTTTTCAAATCGCTAATCGCAAGCTAAGGAGCCATCGCCTTAGCATTAGTGGCAATATTATTGTAGCTACGAATGCTGGAAATACGTGGTTACGTCAGATTTATATAAGGGATTATCTTGCATTTCATCTTTAGAAAGACTTCGGCTTTTATGCCAATGAAACGTCAATGGAACTCTAGTTTTAAGATAATTTTTTAGGCGCTATACATTTATACTATCTACATTTATTTTATCCGTGCAGGAACGGAGAAAGAATACAATTGCCTGCGGCCGGGCGGCCTGTCGTAAGCGGCGACTTAACAACCCGCAGCCAGGTGGTAGGGCATTTGCCCGACTGGATGGCTTCCACCCCTGGTCTAAAATATGTCGCCATAACAACCTCGAGTTGTGTTCCGGCATTAGTGACCAGGTTCCAGTTTCCCTTAAGAGAGCAGCAGAGCATTTGTAGCAACTTTGCTGTTGCAAATGTCCATAGGCGATGGTAACCGCTTTCCATCAAGTGGGCCGTCTGCCTATCTGCTGATCTCCTGCAATAAAAAAAAATGGGTAGTGTTATTTATTTAAATAATTTATAATATTATAAAATTTTAAACATGCAGTGTCTGTACATTGAAGCTATTTAAAAAAACAACTAGAATAGACTATATTAACGATGTAGAACACGACAAAAAAAATATGATTTCTTGTCTGTTTATTTGTTTGTCGGTTTGTCTGTTTGTCTGTTTGTTCGGGATTCACGTAAAAATTACTGGGTCAATTTGGATGTGGTTTTCGCTGATCGACAGTAAATCCTTAGACTTAAAATCTGCTACTTTTTATCCTGGGAATCTCGCGGGAATTTTTCTGAGAACGATTTAAAATGCTAGATTAAAAAAATACATACATACATAACTTCACGCCAGTTCCCTTGCGGGGCAGGCACGAACAACAGAGTGCCAATTAAACTTATTCTTACACACCTCACTTGCCTCTTTGACATTCATTACTCTTGTCATGCAAGCTCGTCTGTTCTTAAGGCTCCTGACATCACCTTCTGCTAGTACACGATCAATTTGATCATGGAAGGTGTGTCGTGGCCTTCCACGACTTCTGCATCTATCCACTTTTGCATTGTATATCTGTTTAGTCATTCTTTCATCATGCATTCTTTCCACATGCCCGAACCACCGGAGCATTCCTTTCCTTACCTTCATCCCGACACTCTCTTTCAGACCAACTCTCTTTCTTACTTCGGTATTACGAACGCGGTCCGCGAGCGTCACTCCGCAGATTTTGCGCAGTGCTCGCATCTCGACCGCGTTTACTCTACTTTCATGCTCTCTCTTCCATACCCAACTCTCGCATCCATACGTGAGCGTAGGTACTAGCACCGCGTTGTGTATGGCGAGCTGGGCCTTCTGGCTGAGGTTCTTAGCGCCTAGAAGTTTACCTAACGCTCCGTTCACACTATTCCCCAAATTCACTCTTCTTTCTATATCAGCGGTGTACCTTCCATCCCTGCTAAAAGCACATCCAAGATATACAAACTCATTCACTTGCTCCAGCATAACATCATCGACCATTATCCTTGCATTCGTTCTGGTTTCTTCTCTTTCAAACACCATAACCTTTGTTTTCTTCGCATTCAAATGTAGGCCTCTCGCCTGACAGTCATCTTTCATCATTGTGACTAGTGTTTGCAGTTCTGATGGCGATTAAAGTAAAGATTAAGTTCAGATTCTGATTAAAAAAATATGTGATATTTTTATTCCGGGCATCCTGCGGCCATTTTCCCTGGAGCGGTTTGTAGTTGTTCGGATGCATAAAAATTAGATTACTGACGTGACTGCGTAACGTATTTTCATTTGTCTGATTTAGGTGAATTATTTTTGTGTGTTCAAGTGGGTCCCGGGATGGTTTAGATTCAAAGAACAGGTCTCGATGGCGTTGCAATCGGGTTCCAGGATTTAGGTGAAATTATTTTTGTGTGTATTCAAGTGGATCCCGGGATGGTTTATATTTGTTGCAGAGTTTTAATAAAAACAAACTTGTACAACGAAATAACTTATTTTTAATGAAATATAATATTATTACAATTACAAGCACTTTTCAATAAAAAAGAGGTCGCACAGAGAGCGCTGTTGCCAACGCTTGGATAACATAAAAAATACAATTTCTATAGCAATTTATAAAAGGCGCCAATTTGAACACTTCAACAATATTCACAATTGGACCCGGTGGGTGGCGCCGCTGAACACCTCTTTTTTTTATTGCAGGAGCTCAGCAGACAGGCAGACGGCCCACTTGATGGAAAGCGGTTACCATCGCCTATAGACATTTGCAACACCAAAGGTGCTACAAATGCGCTGCTGCTCTCTTAAGGGAGACTGGAACCTGGTCACTAATGCCGGAACACAACACAAGGTTGTTATGGCGGCATACTCTAGATCAGAGGTGGTCGCCATCCAGTCGGGCAAACGCCCTACTACCTGGTTGTAGGTTGTTTTGTCGCCTCTTACGACAGGCCGCCTGATCGCAGGAAATTGTATTCTTTCTCCGTTCCTGCACAGATATTATATTTAGTAATGCTGCCAGCCTTCTAGGTACAATTCCCAGCGACAGTGGTCTGTTGGGGCTGGACGGGCTTTGCTACAGGTTTTTTTAAGCTAGGTTTATTTATAGGATTGTCTTACTATTTATTACTTAGTTTATTTTTGTATTTAATCTTATTTTTAAGTTAGTTTAGCTTTTTCCTTATCTGTTCAATTATATTGTTACTCTGTCTGTATGAGAATCTGCAAATATATTTACAGGAGAGTTTTTGGCTACCAGTATGTCGAGTAGACGACACTTTCTAATCCTCAATATTTAAAATATTTCCTTAATTGTGTATCAGGAGTCTTATTTGCATTTACAACTAAATACAACAACATTAAACTAAAGGCAAACGTAAGTTAATCTAGGATATTAATGACCGGGCGTCTATTAGTCGATAGTTGGGGTGAGCCTAAACCAACAAAGCTGTTTGTCGTACGTGTTGCCCCCGAGCGGCAGGCTGAAGATTAACTAACTGATGTTGCTGGCAATTAGTGGAGATAACAGAATTAATATGACATTAATTGCCCTCAGATGCCATCACAAATAATACGGAGATTGATTGAATTTTGACTTACCTTCAAAATTATTCATCGGTGGAACTTATTTTATGTAAAGTTTTGAATTTGAATTTGAAGTTTGGCGGGACTAATCTATACATATACTAGCAGACGTTGTTCTGCCCTGAAGAAATAAAATTTAGAACCCGATTGCAGCTCCACCTATCGGGTCCAATTGTGAATCTAGACTATCCTCGAATCCACTTGAACACCCAAAAAATTTATCCAAATCGGTCCAGCCGTTTAGGAGGAGTTCACTGTCAACACACGTACAGAAGAATTACCTATAAAACTTTGTCCTGTCCTGAAAAAATAAAATCTAGAACCTGATTGCAACTCCGTCTATTGGGTTCAATTCAAAACATTTCAGTCCAGCGGCTTAGGAGGAGTTCATTGACATACACACTTACAGAAGAATTACATATATATAAACTAGCGGGCACGGTGGAGTTGGTTCTATCCTAAAAAACTAAATTTAGAACCCGATTACAGCGCCACTTACCGGGTTCATTTGTGAATCTAAACCATCACGGGACCCACTAGAACACACACAAAAAATTTCATCAAAATTGGTCCAACTGATTAGTAGTTCAGTGAGATATACATGAATAGAAGAATTTTATATATGTATAAAGATAATTACTTGACCTCACTGATTCACTTCCTGACCGATTGGCATATCAACTCATAGCCCAGAGACTACTAGGACTAAGACTGGAAAGCATGCGGTTTTTCTAAGCTTTAGGTACACAGTAAGAAAAGATATTTGAAAATTCAACCCCTAAGGGGATGAAAAAGAGGACGCAGTTTTGTATGAAATTCCATAATTCTCTAGTTGCAGCCATAATCCTTCAAAAAAGAACAACTATTGCACTAATACATCGTCATGGCAACGACAATGACAATAAACTTTAACGTGTTGCTCTCATGGTTAGATTGACGTTTGCTAAATATATTCAAAAACAAAGTTCCTGAGGCATAGAAAAAGCCTGAGCGGATTGATACTACCTTTGTTTAGCCAGGAGAAAGCCGCTTGAGAACCTTAAGCCGCGACAAGGGCAGAACCAAAAAACCTGAGCGGATTGATACTACCTTTTTTTTAGCTAGGAGAAATCCGCTTGAGGACCTTAAGCCGCGACAAGAGCAGAACCAAAAAACCTGAGCGGATTGATACTACCTTTTTTTTAGCCAGGAGAAATCCGCTTGAGGACCTTAAGCCGCGACAAGGGCAGAACCAAAAAACCTGAGCGGATTAATACTACCTTTTTTTTAACCAGGGGAAATCCGCTTCAGGACCTTAAGCCGCGACAAAAGCAGAACCAAAAAACCTGAGCGGATTGATACTATCTTTTTTTTAGCCAGGGGAAATCCGCTTGAGGACCATAAGCCGCGACAAGGGCAGAACCTTGGGGGAATAATTCGCGAGCCGTTTGTGGGATTCGCCAGATCGGGGGTGGTACCAGCATGCCCAGTCAGAACTGGTGCCATGCTGTTGCCACCCCTGGTTAGGGATACCTACTAAAACTCCTGGGTATTCCATCCTTCGCCTTATGCCAGGGCTACGGGTACATGACCTAGCCTTTCCGCAGCCCTGGCAGGGAATTGATACTACCTACATTAACGGAGCGAAGTCGTGGAAGGCTACGACACACCTTGGAAGGTGATCAAATTGATCGTGTACTAGCAGATGGTGATGTCAGGAGCCTTAAAAACAGACGAGCGTGCATGACAAGAGCTATGAATGTCAAAGAAGCAAGTGAGGTGTGTAAGAATAAGCCTGAATGGAGTTCTGTTCTTCGTGCCTACCCCGCAAGGGAACTGGCGTGAAGTTATGTATGTATGTATTTCTTAAATTAGTTTGAGTATTTATCTATCTATTACCTTTATCCTGCACCACTTACATCGCCTGATTTATTTATTTTTAATTTAGGTTGTCTGGAAGAGATCGCTTTGAGTGATAAGGCCGTCTATTGTGTTGCCTAGAAAATATTGTAAATATGGTCTGTTTTTGTAATTGTATATTTTGTTGTGAAATAGAGTGTTGTCTGTCTATCTCTGTATATGGATCGAGTTTGCACAATGAATAATTCATCAATTATAAAAAAAAAACCAGGGAATAATGAAATTAAAAGAACAATAGAATAAAAACATTAAAAATTAAAACAGAATAACAACGCAAAATATGATAAGTAGGTCCGAATAAATACGTTTGTCAGGTGGAGAAGAACAAAAAAGCCTGCCACTACTTTATACAATCACTAGCTGTGCCCGCGACGTCGTCCGCGTGGAATGTGCTTTTAAAACCCCCCAATTTTGAAACATTCTTCATTGGTGCTCAGCTCTTATTGGTCTTAGCGTGATGATATGTAGCCTATAGCCTTCCACGATAAATGAGCTATCCAACACTGAAAGAACTTTTCAAATCAGACCAGTAGTTCCTGAGATTAGCGCGTTCAATCAAACAATATTAGTATATTTGGCTACGACACTAATACTTACATTTTAAATATCGCGATATCTTTTGAATGAAACGTCCGTATTGAGTAATTCAAAAAGTTCTAGAAAGGTATTGAATTTGTAGTAATTTATTTTGACAAGGTAGAAAATAAATAGTTTTTGAAGCGACGGCATTTTAATTATTTAAAAAAATAAAAGAAAACACTTATTGCGAGATAAATACAATAGTTAGACATATGGCTACGGAACATTTTTTGTAGACAATTATATCTTCTGCAAAGTGGTAGTACATTGTTTAGTTCTATAATCAATAATTTTCGCAGCGCACGCCGTGTAAGGATTTTGTCGGGTCATTTTTTTACACCTTGGGTTACATTATTGGACTTTTAGTAAGGTTGCCTAATTTTTTTTAAATATAATATAGCCTATAGCCTTCCTTGATAAATTTACTGTTCAGCACTGAAAGAAGTTTTCAAATCGGACCAGCGGTTTCTGAGATTAGCGCGTTTAAACAAACAAACAAACAAACTCTTCAGCTTTATAATATTAGTATAGATTAACATAATTACAGGTGTAGCAAAGGCATAACAATTAGTTTTGACCAATATAATTCAGAATAAGTGCGCAAAATATAAATAAACACTGAGTGCTTCATAAACTATATGCATTATTAATTTAATTGATCACAATTAAATTAATAATGCATATAGTTTATGAAAACCTTTCCATATCAATGGAAAGGTTTTAGGCTTCTAAATAAAAAATATTACGGTAGTTAAGCACATACGGCTGTATATTTTTGACGGGCACGCAGTAAATTTATCACTGTTGTATACATACATAATTAAAGGCGAAGATTTTTTGTTTAAAGCTGAGCGTAAGACATAAATAATATAAATTAACCAATTCGGTTCAATTTATTCAATTCTAAAATGGGTATATTTTTACTTAAACACAGCAGACAGGCTGACTGTTACGGATTATTTTATATAATATATATTTATTGGCGAAAACGTAAATAAATAAAATTCGCCTCTAAAACATTATATTGACTTGCTCTTAGGAAAATTTTCTTACAAGTGACATAAACAAAAAACACTGAAATGATATTACATATAAATTTAAATTATGAAAAATAATACATTCTAAAAAGTTTCAACACACTCCGGGCCCGGCGATGCGTATGCGCAGCATCATTTGCATTGTTCAACCCAAGCGCGTCCACTGATTTTGCAGCATCATTCATATGGATCCTCTGGAACTCCAGGCTTTGGATTGCTCTAACGTGTTCATCATTCTACTCGTTCATATGCAACTCAGCGCAAGCCATGTGTCCCTGTTTTATTTTCTTAAAATGAACAAAGAATCTGTAAAATTTCACATACAAAATGGTATAACCTTAGATCATATATATCTCAATGGGTATAGCTTTGTGCGAGTTGTTCTCCAAAATCCTCCCCACCAAGGAAAAAATTGCAGTGTTATTTAATATGTTCCATTATGTTTCACATTCTGATATATTTTCTACAACCTATATAGGTTCTGTTTCCATTTTAGAATTTTTCTTTTGTCACCTCATTGTATGGTTCTCTGTAAATCCTTCTTGCCTTCTCAATTTAATGGAAATCTTCTGACCTCAACATCTGGTTAAATATAATTGTTGTGTTCTTATCTTTTCGATCTTTCAGATCTTTCAGAAAACTCTTAATGCTGTAGCAAACGGCGGCCATTAGATATGTAGAGATACATCGAAAAGCTGGTCCCGTTCACATCACACAAGTCCTGAGATCCATTCAGTGGTTGATAATTTATGTAGTGTGTAATGATTCCATATTTGTCACGGTCGCCAGATGTTACGGATTATTTTATATTATATATATTTATATCTTGTTAGCGAAAACGTTAATAAATAAAATAATAATTCGCTTCTTGATATATTATATTGACTTGCTCTTAGGAAAATTTTCTTACAAGTGACATAAACAAAAACAAAGAAATGTTATTACATATAAATTTAAATTCCTGCACGGAGAGAACATACACGGGTACATACAAAGGTGTTGAATACAATGTTATTCAAATTCAGATTATTCGGTATGCATTATACAAATGTCTTTCCCTAAGTTTACATAATATATTTATGTAATGTCTTTATTTTATTTGTGCAGAAACAGAGAAACAACACATTTTCCTGCGGCTGAGCGGACTGTCTTATGAGGCAAACAATATCCCACAGCCTTGATGGCTACCAGTCGTATGCCCTTATAACGACTTTGAATTGTGTTCCGACATTAGTGGCCAGGTTCGAGACTCCCTTTAGAGGACGACAGCACATTGGTGTCACAAATATCTAAAGGCGACGGTAACTGCTTTCCATCGAAAAAAAAAACATTAATGATTTATCTCATAAAATACAGCGTAATGGTGTACACAGCCTACGGCGTTTGTAGCGGAGCAGGCCTTTGGCGTGCAAATGTATACTTGACTGTATATCTTATCCGTGCAGGAACGGAGAAAGAATACAATTTTTTCCGGCCGGGCGGCCTGTCGTAAGAGGCGACTTAACAACCCACAGCCAGGTGGTAGGGCATTTGCCCGACTAGATGGCTACCACCCCTGGTCTAGAGTATGTCGCCATAACAACCTTGAGTTGTGTTCCGGCATTAGTGACCAGGTTCCAGTCTCCCTTAAGAGAGCAGCAGCACATTTGTAGCACCTTTGGTGTTGCAAATGTCCATAGGCGATGGTAACCGCTTTCCATAAAGTGGGCCGTCTGCCTGTCTGTTGAACTCCTGCAATAAAAAATAAATAAAAAAATATTCGACACGACGAAACCGCAACATTTTCTGTCGCGATATTACACCGTGTGTCCTTTCATTTTTTTATTAATCCCACACGTAAGTAATGGTTAGTTTGCGCTTTGAAATCACAGAATGCAGTCATGGATCGCATTTCTTTTAAGATAAACGGAATTGCTTATACAGGTTAGTTTTTATATGTGGGTGTGTATATATAATAAATAATAATAATAAATAAATTTATAATCAGTGCGAAAACTACACATGTCTATTAAGGTAATTATTTTCTATTGCAGTAGTATAGTAATCATTTGAATTAAAAAATAAAAATTCTACCCATAGAAGACAGTGACTTAGACTCAGTATTATACTTAGGAGATTTGAGGAATTATAAGTAGAATACAAAATAACTACGTTTTTAATAAATATATAACAATTTTAAATAATATAATATCATTATTCTGTATTATGCTTTCAACGAAATATGAATTTTTATTTTGACGAAAGTCTAATAGGATTTTAAAATTATTTTCATTTTAGTAAAATTTTAGATTAACTTTCTTGATGGTCTGACTTTTAATTTATTGATAAATAATTAAGAATGAATGAATAAATAACTTTATTGCACATACATTAAAGTACAATGGGCGGTCTTATCGCCAAAGCGATCTCCTCCAGACTACCCTATACAATTATTATCGACACCGACTACATTATTTACTGACTTCAAAATTATTAAATGGAAAATTACAGTGTGTACATTTATTTGCATTCGTCATAATTATATTATTAAATTTATCATTGTTATCTTAGTCATTTATTTATTGTTATTACAACAGTAATTTATTTATATTCTACATTATTGCATTTAATTTATATGTATGCTTAATTTTATTGTAAAAATCTTCAATTGAGTAGAATGTCATCGTCGTGTCAAGAACCCAGTGTGCAGTTAAAGTTGTTGGTCAGAAAATTTTGATATCAAAAACGGCTCGACATAAAATGCAAAAACACAATTTACAAATACTAAAAACAATAACATAAATAAAACTAATTATAAATCAATATCAACTAAAATTAAACTACAATATAAATATAACTAGACTTACAAAATAACAAACTATAAGTAAAAAATAGACTCCAGGTCGCTGTCGGCGGGGAGCGTGCCCAAAATGCTGGCCGCATTTCCACGTTGGATGGCAACGCTGATGCGTTGCCCTAGGTGCAAGCCAGCCTTTTGGTCACGTGAGACCTCAATTAAACGCGTTGTGAGGTCTCGATAGAGGTGATGAGCTCCAGGCCCCCACGGCCCCAAGGTTTCAACCCCGAAAGCCACAAATATGTACCCATTACCAATGGACACATATTTGCGGCGTTTCAGGGCCTCCTGGTTTGTGGCAGCAGCCCCGGCTGTTACGGTTGTAACTGGGAGATGGGAAGCCGCCAATGTATCAACACAAGTTGCGTCCCATACTAAGGGGCGTCCCATCTTCCATGGCACCAACGACATTCCATCTGGTCTCTTGCCATCGTCGCGGCACAGCCCATTTGGTTCGAGAACAGCAGGTGCCACGGCGGTGACAAGAGACCGCCTATATCAAAAATAAATATTATTCTAATCAATATATCGCTATTAATATTATAAATACCTACGCTCGCGTATGGAAGCGAGAGTTGGGTATGGAAGAGAGAGCATGAAAGTAGAGTAAACGCGGTTGAGATGCGAGCACTGCGCAAAATCTGCGGAGTGACGCTCGCGGACCGCGTTCGTAATACCGAAGTAAGAAAGAGAGTTGGTCTGAAAGAGAGTGTCGGGGTGAAGGTAAGGAAAGGAATGCTCCGGTGGTTCGGACATGTGGAAAGAATGCATGATGAAAGAATGACTAAACAGATATACAATGCAAAAATGGATGGATGCAGAAGTCGTGGAAGGCCACGACACACCTTCCATGATCAAATTGATCGTGTACTAGCGGAGGGTGATGTCAGGAGCCTTAAGAACAGACGAGTGTGCATGACAAGAGTTATGAATGTCAAAGAAGCAAGTGAGGTATGTAAGAATGGGCCTAAATGGCGCTCTGTTGTTCGTGCCTACCCCGCAAGGGAACTGGCGTGAAGTTATGTATGTATGTATGTATGTAATATTATAAATACGATAGCAATTCAGTCTCTGTAGAGTATTCGATCAGAATTGGTATAATTATGTATTAGATACTTTTTATCCCGGGAGATGGGATAGTTTGATAAAACGAAGTGAATCTTCCGGGGCAAACAGCACTAACATAAAAATGTAATACAATGTTATCCGTATCTTTCGTATTTATCCAGGTATAAGTTCGTGTTTGTTAAGTGAAGATTAACAGGATAATGAAACTTTACAATGAATATTATACAGAAGCGTGAGTTGGGTATAGAAGAGAGAGCATGGAAGTAGAGTAAACGCGGTCGAGATGCGAGCACTGCGCAAAATCTGCGGAGTAACGCTCGCGGACCGCGTTCGTAATACCGAAGTAAGAGAGAGAGTTGGTCTGAAAGAGAGTGTCGGGGTGAAGGTAAGGAAAGTATGCTCTGGGTGAGATCGGGTCCAAGATTTTTATTTTTTCAGAGCAGGACAACGTCTGCCGGGGCCGCTAGTACTAAATAAAATAAACACTCGCTTTAACTAATTTGTAAAATAAAAAAAAACTTTGTTTAAAAAAACCGACTTCAAGAACTAAAAAGTATAAAATAACTTATTTCTACAGCTATTATTATTAATATATATTATCTAAAACATCTTGAAGTCTGAAAGAGAGTGTCGGGGTGAAGGTAAGGAAAGGAATGCTCCGATGGTTCGGGCATGTAGAAAGAATGCATGATAAATGCAAAAGTGGATGGATGCAGAAGTCGTGGAAGGCTACGACACATATTCCATGATCAAATTGATCGTGTACTAGCAGAAGGTGATGTCAGGAGCCTTAAGAACCGACGAGCGTGCATGACAAGAGTTGTGAATGTCAAAGAAGCAAGTGAGGTGTGTAAGAATAAGCCTAAATGGCGTTCTGTTGTTCGTTCCTACCCCGCAAGGTAACTGGCGTGAAGTTATGTATGTATTATACAGAAGCTGACATATTTTTTCTAATCCCTTCTTTGTACAAAAAGAAAATTATAGAGTTGTCAATGGACGACCTGTTGCCCATCACTAACAGATATCAGTTAAGTACTGTAGTGAATTTTATATCTATTGACGATTGTATACCAAATCGTTCAATCAATTCGTAATTCTCTGGGTAGTAACTGACTGACAGACAGACAGACGGATTTATTTCTTATTTTTCTATTATATTTGTAAATATGCAACCCTCTGTGAGAGTTATATGTTTGTGCCGTTTGCTGTCGAGACGCTTGGACCGTGGGGTCCTGAGGCCATGAGCTTCTACCAAAATTTATCGAAACGACTCATTGACTCTTCGGGTGATCAGAGGGCTGGTGCTTACCTCGGCCAACGGATCAGTATGGCGATCCAGCGAGGAAACGTAGCCAGCCTTCTGGGCACCTTACCCATAGAAGACGGTGATCTGAGCTCAGTATTCTACTTATAGTCTTCAGGGACTATGAGTAGAATACAATACAAATAAGTTAAGTTTTCTTGCATTATATTCGATTATATGTTATAAATTCATATAATTTATAGTTGTGGGCAACATCGCTGGTTAAAAAATGTGATCTAGAATGCAGCACGCTTACCTAGTAAACATCTATTCATTCATGACTTGATACTTTATATGAATCGGGGAACACAGACTCCGACCCGTTCTACTCGACAGCGATGCGCAAAAGAAAGGTAGAGGCAAGTCGTTTATTGCTAACCAACGGCATATCCATTCCATTTTTATCCGTGCAGGAACGGAGAAAGAATACAATTTCCTGCGGCCGGGCGGCCTGTTAGAGGCGACTTAACAACCCACAGCCGGGTGGTAGGGCATTTATCCGACTGGATGGCTACCACCCCTGGTCTAAAGTATGTCGCCATAACAACCTTGAGTTGTGTTCCGGCATTAATGACCAGGTTCCAGTTTCCCTTAAAAGAGCAGCAGCGCATTTGTAGCAACTTTGGTGTTGCAAATGTCCATAGGCGATGGTAACCGTTTTCCATCAAGTGGGCCGTCTGCCTGTCTGCTGATCTCCTGCAATAAAAAAAATCCATGTCACGATGGCGTAATCCAGTAGCATACTCTCCAAAGTGTCCAGCATTCATCTAAACTAAAACTGCCACGGCTCAACGACAGAAAATGAGTCCTGGCCTCCGAAATAAGAATACTGCGCTCCTTCCTGGTCAGCGCTGTCTCCTGCCAGGCATCGGCAGGATGCTTGCGCAGATCAGCCTCCACTGCGTCACTCCAGCGATATCTGGGACGACCACCTGGTCGCCGTCCCGTTGGTCTGCTCAGATAGGCTCTGTTCACCGCGCGATCTTCCCCCATTCTATGAAGGTGGCCAAGCCAGCACAAATGATGTACCTTGCTCTCACCAGCATTTTTTCGGATCCGCTAGTTGTCATCGCTTCCCCGTGTCGTACCCAGGATCCTTCTTAGGACCTTTCTTTCAGTCACCAACAGCTTGTTCTCCTCCTTCAGTGTTAGGGTCCTAGCCTCACATCCGTACATTAATAATGGACGTATGACAGTTTTATATATACGTTATCCGTGCAGGAACGGAGAAAGAATACAATTTCCTGCGGCCGGGCGGTCTGTCGTAAGAGGCGACAAAACAACCCACAGCCAGGTGGTAGGGCATTTCCCCGACTGGATGGCTACCGCCCCTGGTCTAAAGTATGTCGCCCTAACAACCTTGAGTTGTGTTCCGGCATTAGTGACCAGGTTCCAGTCATCCTTAATAGAGCAGCAGCGCATTTGTAGCATCTTTGGTGTTGCAAATGTCTATAGGCGATGGTAACCGCTTTTCATCAAGTAGGCCGTCTGCCTGTCTGCGGAACTCCTGCAATAAAAAAAAAACGTAACTTGGTCTTATGGCTGAGAAGCTTGGATACCAGCACCTTATGAAGCGCCGCGTTATATCGCAGGGTGCATTTATCAAATACTTAATCTATTTGATACTCGAAAGCCGGATTAGGAAGATAAATGAACGTGCAAGTGATTGTGGCATTTGTAATTACTAATTATCAATTGAAGGAGACAATGTCGTGACTAATTATGAAAAAAATATCTCTAGTATCCTATGAGGAAACTCAGGAAGGTTATTTTCTCTATTGTCTTAAAATTAACGAGAAAGACTCGCACATGGTATATGGTAAAGTATGTCGCCATAACAACCTTGAGTTGTGTTCCGGCATTAGTGACCAGGTTCCAGTCTCCCTTAAGAGAGCAGCAGCCCATTTGTAGCACCTTTGGTGTTGCAAATGTCCATAGGCGATGGTAACAGTTTTCCATCAAGTGGGCCGTCTGCCGGTCTGCTGAACTCCTGCAATAAAAAATAAATAAAAAAGAACATGGACTGTTATAATGACAGGCCCATAACATCCCGTTCAGATGTCAAAAAAGGCGGTTGAAACGCCATATTTTTTGCTACATTCGTCACGGAAAGGACGTCACTTATTGGGATATAAAGTATTCTAAGCTAGTGCAAGTTCAGTAGTTTTAGTTTGAAGAATGCATTTTTGAAATCTGCTAGTTTGCTTGGGTATTTGATGCGTATTACAATAAATTCTAAAATAGTATTCACATAAAAGAGCAGCCGTCATCCGTGCAGGAACGGAGAAAGAATACAATTTCCTGCGGCCGGGCGGCCTGTCGTAAGAGGCGACTTAACAACCCACAGCCAGGTGGTAGGGCATTTACCTGACTAGATGGCTACCACCCCTGGTCTAAAGTATGTCGCCATAACAACCTTGAGTTGTGTTCCGGCATTAGTGACCAGGTTCCAGTCTCCCTTAAGAGAGCAGCAGCGCATTTGTAGCACCTTTGCAAATGTCCATAAGCGATGGTAACCGCTTTTCATCAAGTGGGCCGTCTGTCTGTCAGCTGATCTCCCGCAATAAAAAAAAAACAAAAAATCTTATGATCTTAATTTCAACACAGTTGCTAGAATCATTTACAATCATTATAAATTTTAACCTTGCCCTGTCTGTATATAGGCATATACGAGATTACACCGTTCGTTAAAATAAACCAACATCTATTTAAAATAAAACCGCCACGACATGAAAATTTGAGAAAAAGAAAGAAAGAAAACATTTATTTGTCAAATGCGACACAAACAAAATAGAAAAGACGAAACAAAATATTGTAATTGTTGTTGTGGAGAGGTCGGCTGCAGATTCACCGAAGCTACTTCCAACGTTAGGCCATTTATCACTTCTACTCCTGGAGCTTGAGTCTTAGTTCTAGCGATCACCACTCCGTGCCGCCTGGCTAAGGCGAGCACGGAGGCGGGGGCCTTGCCTTGGTCCCCCGAAGTCGGGTCGAGGTTTCGCTACTCACCTAAGGCTTCGCCACAAAGCCCCCTGCGGGTTAATGTTATTGTTACGAGTGAGACTCGAATTAAAATACCGTTGGAATCACTATAGAATTTATTAGAACTATACAAACACGTATAACATAGGTACAGATATAACTGGATACAAGCAGTTCACGCTGCACGATTCTATAACACGCGCAAAGTCCATCACTATATCGCTAGTCGAATCTACGTCTTGCTCATATCGTAATCGTCGCCCGACTGCCTCACCCTTCGTTGCGTGGGCTGGGTGCTTCCACGAAAATGTAATTTTCACACTTGCGAACGGCCAACAAAGTCGAAAACAATAACAATAAGGATTAGTTCGACACCAATGACGGCCATAAAACAAGCAAAAAAACAATAACATGTTTTTCTTAATTACAAATTCTAAACACAAAGTAAACAAAAGAATTCCTAAATCCAGGAAGGCAATAAACTGCGCTTTACGACAGGCAGCTGTGCGTTTATCTTTTACGGCATGTAACATCATTATTATTATCAGCGTAATAATGACGGTTGACGCAAAGTACAGGATGCTGTTCCTTCCGTGTAAGTCTTTCCTTAACCACAAATACCTAGTTCTTTACTTAAACTGACGCCAGTGAAAGTACTTAAACTTTCAACAACAAAAATTCGATACTACCTACATATTATTATTATAGTGTTAACTATCATATAAGCTGACATTTCGAATGACTTGACCGGATTCGAACTGGTTTACCTTTATTTTAAATTAGCTGTGTTTTTTTTACATTTACTTACCACCGCCGATATGATTAGTCATGTTACACATGCAACTTTCACTTTGCTGCGTTCCACTATACAAGTTAGTATTTCAATATTATGAGGAATAAGTTACATTCATAAAAAACTTATGCGGACATATCATTATTATGCTATAATAAACTCTGATATTTTTCAACCAACTTCAAAAATAGGAGGTTGTCAATTCATCGTATAAATATTTTTGAAGTGATAACTTCATATGGGAGGGTAAACCGTTTCGTTACGTAACGCGTTACGGCGGCAGTCTGTCTGGCTTCTCTTTCTCTTACGCATACGGCAGCGGTAGGCAGGCAGGCTCATCCTCTCTCACTCTAACACACAGGGCTAGTCGTATTTCGGTAATTCGATTAAATAATAATACTAATAATATACATTCACACCCATGTTGCCCCTGTCTTTATGGAATTTTTTGGGGCCCATGCAGGGTGTGGCGAGTCACCGTCTGCCCATTTTTCCATGTTCTCCGAACATCGCGACGGGCAGATGCCATAGTCCCCATATTCCCAGACCTCTAGTACCACTAGCAGTTCACCCCAATAGCCCGATACTTTTTGTCTTCATTACCCACAGTAGTCCTACACTGGCCGGGGCTTGTCCTTGGGTGCATTACTATATGGTGTAGACAGGGATAATCGCCGGTCAGTGTCACGCCACATTTACATTAAATTTGTCAAAGGGCCTCTACGTGTTGGCCTTCCCCTGGCCCCACGCAAGCCCTCCAAAAGTCCGGGCCATTTCTATGGCCCGTGGTCTACAAAGACATACATTACATACACAAAATTCTAATGTACCTATTCAAGAATTATAACTAAGAATAAAATATATTTTATAATCAATAAAAGATTTTATTAATAAATAACCTTTCCTTATATTATCATATTAATATACATAAAATTTAAGTAATAACTTAAGCTTTTCTCAAGTTAAACAATATAAATATTAAATAGTTCAACTTAGATTAGTTTAAGTTTCTGTCTTCTGTCTGTTTTTTTGTTTCTTTATATATGCTTAGTCATAACTTTTTTGTTTTTGAATCGAATCCTTTTTGCGTTGCATTCATCATAACTGCAGAATAGTTCATTTTACATTTTATGGCTATTGAACTTTTGGGTCCGAAGATATAGCAGAGAAGAGAGAGAGAATTCATTAAAATCAGACGAATGAAATTTTTTTACCAGATACGAAACCAGATATAAACAGATATAAAAATCAATTGCTGTTCGTTAGTCTCGCTAAAACTCGAGAACGGCTGGGCTGATTTGGCTAATTTTGGTTTTGAATTATTTGTGGAAGTTCAGGGAAGGTTTAATATTTAAAAAATGCATGAAATATAGTAAAAACAACTACTTCGCTTTCTCTTAGAAACTATTTCTACCTGTCAAACGTTTGATGTTCGTTCCGTCGTTTAGAGATCAATTAAATTTAAAAGTCGTTTAGAAATCAAATTAGAAGGTTTTTTTTTCTTTTTTTTGGTTTTGAGTGTCAAACGTTTGATGTTCGTCCCGTCGTTCAGAAATCAACGTTTTTTATTTATTTATTTTGAGGCGGTACTAAATATTATCCACAATATATTTAAGTCAGTGCAAAGCAAAACATAAAGGGCCTTACTTATAATCGTTTCTTAAATTTAAAGAAACTGCTCAGCAACTGATTAGTGAAATCTTACCCATAAACTCCTCTTTAGTCGAATATTTTGGGTATAATCTACGTTAATCATTCAAATTTCATTTATCCGTGCTCCTCTAAGGTAAGCAACAGGTAATACACGTTTATAATTGAAAGAAAAAAAGATATTCATTGATTAGGGTCTGATACTGATTCTCTTACTTAAGAGATGCCTAATCGTTTCTTAACGAGCTTATTATAAGTAAGGCCGAAAATTGCTATATTTTACCATTTTTTTTTTGTTGTTTTAGCAATTTATATAATAATTTTTATGTTTCACTTGGTACCAGCTTCAAGATGTTAAAAATATTTATTTTCTGCTTTCTAGTTGAGTAATTCATCCGTGCAGGAACGGAGAAAGAATACAATTTCCTGCGGCCGGGCGGCCTGTCGTAAGAGGCGACTAAACAACTCACAGCCAGGTGGTAGGGCATTTGCCCGACCGGATGGCTACGACCCCTGGTCTAAAGCATGTCGCCATAACAAACTTGAGTTGTGTTCCGGCATTAGTGACCAGTCTCCCTTAAGAGAGCAACAGCACATTTGTAGCACCTTTGGTGTTGCAAATGTACATAGGCGATGGTAACCGCTTTCCATCAAGTGGGCCGTGGGACTTTTTTTTATGAAGTGTTTCTGTATCGTACACGGCGGGATGGGTAACCTAACGGCACAAACCCACAAGGTAAATTTTGGTACTTAGGTACTAGGTAAGTAGTTACCTGGTACTCCAGCCGGCGATGGTGGAAATAGGACCAAGGAGGAACACTAATACATCACTATCGTCAGGGAGGGGCGCCGTTTGAGAGGAACTATATAAAAACCGACTTCAAAAATTAAAAAACTAAAAAGTATAAAATAACTTATTTCTAAAGCTTATTATTATTATTAATATATATTATCTATCTAAAGTTTTTGAAGTCGATTTTTTAAACGAAGTTTTTTTTATTTTATTTGTTACTTTTTAGTGTCTAGCTATGTGTGGGTAGACCTACGAAAGGTGCCGCGCTCTTTAAAAAATATAGGTCCCAAGAAGCGGGAACAAAAAAATGTTCGTAAAATGAAAACTATTGGGCCAAACTATGCTAAATTTTTAGGGGACCAAATGGCAACTATTCCGCATCAAACTAAACAAGAATCACGTAAATCGGATCATAAAATTCAGCGTAATCGGTGTACAACGGAACGGAATGGAATTTTTTACCTAAAAAATGATCATAAAAATGAAAACTACTGGGCGAAACTATGTCAAATTTTTAGAGGACCAAATGGCAGCTGGCAGCAAATCGGTGAAATCATACATAAAAAAAAGAAACAAAAAAAAAGATCCCGATGAATTGAGAACCTCCTCCTTTTTTTGAAGTCGGTTAAAAATATCCTACGTAATTACTACTACAATATTACGGGGGATGGACAAAATGTCTGTCCAAATACACCCCTGCGCCTCGTCCTATTCCGTTGTTCGTTGAGTACATTAAATTATTGTCACTTGTCTACCACACACTGGTAAATATCAAAAATACTCAGTAAAATCAATAATCAATCAATATATTACGCGAGAGCGATTTTTTTTAAGGCGGGGGAGTTGCTATATACGCACAATACCGGGTCCTTTGCAAGGGATTAGACCATAGTTGATCATGGAGGCTTTACCCTTTAATAAGGGGCAATCCAAACAGTAATCAACCGGCTTGTGTGGAGACTCCGAGAAGTTGCACAGGCAACAACCACTACCCACTAAAACCACCCTCCTCCCATGTGCCCCGCGCTTTTTATGTAGGAAAGGCTGAGACTTAGAACGTAGTTACGCCCAGTCCGATCCAGCGCAAAAAGTGCCTGAATGTGCCCCGGGAATCAGAACACATCCACTTCGTCAGCGGGGGTGATGAATACTTTGCTCTCTTGATAGCTAAAGGCCGCCCGAAGCGGTTGCGAGAGCGATTACACCGTGCCTCGTCAAGACAAATTCGCGGCATACCCGCTTTTCAAGGCGATAAAAAATACCTGAGGGGTGAACCCCGATAGGGTGGAGGAGCGAGATGGAATGCTCCTCCGTCTCAATGGAAGATCTTCCAGCGAGGCTAATGTTGCTCCTCGCAGGCCTAGGCCCCTCTGTTATAGTTGATTTTTTTTATATATATTCTTTGTATTTAATTTTTTTTTTTTTTTTTTATTTAATCGGCAGACAAACATACACATTGTATATCCCCAAATTAAGCAAGTTACGCTTGTGTTATGGGTAATATACAACGGACTACTCTGGGGCCGATCCCAGACTCCCAGACCATAGTAAATAACGGAGAAAATACGTTCCCGAAATTTACTATACCAGGAATCGAACCCGGAACTTCTGTGTTGCAGTGAGGTACGCCGGCCAAGGCTTAAGGCCAAGGCCCGCTCAACCACAGAGGCCGTCAAATATCGTATGTTTCGGGAAACGTTTGTGACATCAATTATTGCACAGCGCCATCTATTGGCTTGTAAGTGCTCCGCTACATACCCTCGTGTGAATCTCGTAACAAACGAAAACCGGCGTTCGATATCTGTATTCCGAAGTTGCTTTAATGAATAGTCAAAACCACATTATAAACATAAATTACCTACAAGAAATATGAAAATAAAGTTAACAATTTAATCTAAAGTAGATCATGTAGCAGATCACTGACTGCGGGCAGCGTGCCTAGAAAGTTGGCTACATTGCCACGCTTTATGGCCATACGTATTTGTTGAGCGAAATATGAGCCAGCCTTCTGATCAAATTCAAAAGTACAAATAAGTTAAACTTTTATCCGCGACGATGGCAAGAGGCCCGACGGTATGACTTTAATTCCCTGGAGCTTGGGAAGGCCGCTTGTGTGGGACGTTACCTGTGTCGATACACTGGCGCCTTCTCATCTCCAGGAGTCCAAAGTTGGGGCCGGTCGCACTGCCACTTCTGCCGAAAACCTCAAACGGCTCAAATATGTAACCCTTGGAACAGGTTACATATTTGAGCCGTTTGGGGTGGAGACTTTGGGCCCATGGGGGCCAAGTGCCCACAAATTATTTAAAATAATTAAAAAACGCCTAATGGACAAAACAGGAGACCGGAAGGCTGGAGCTTACCTCGCTCAAAGGATTAGGTACAATGCCCAGCGACAGTGGTCTGGTGGGGCTGGACGGGCTTTAATATAGGTTTTATTTTAATATTAGTTTTTTTTTTTTTTTTTTACTATTGTATATATATTTTTAAGTTAGGTTTATTTATAGGATATTTTAGATTTTTAATTAATATTAATTTGTATAGGCTATAATTATCTACTGGTAAGATAAATAGAATTTGATATCACAAATTTTATTTCATTTCGTAGACTATGTACACCGCTTCACAACGTGTTATATGATTGCGGGTAGTATCAAAAAGTTTTTTACAGATGTCTTTAAAGAAACTCTTTGCTAGTGGACCCCACGAGCAAAATGTTCAACTGAAAACTTCAACTGTTTTTCTAACTGTTTTTCTTATCCGTGCAGGAACGGAGAAAGAATACAATTTCCTGCGGCCCGGCGGCCTGTCGTAAGAGGCGACTAAACAACCCACAGCCAGGTGGTAGAGTATTTGCTCGACTGGATGGCGACCACCCCTGGTCTAGAGTATGCCGCCATAACAACCTTGTGTTGTGTTCCGGCATTAATGACCAGGTTCCAGTCTCCTTTAAGAGAGCAGCAGCGCATTTGTAGCACCTTTGGTGTTGCAAATGTCCATAGGCGATGGTAACCGCTTTCCACCAAGTGGGCCGTCTGCCTGTCTGCTGAACTCCTGCAATAAAAAAAAAAAAAAAAAAAAGTTTCCTGCCAGCCCCCAATTCGATTGTTAGAAGATGTGACGGGGCCAGTGTGTTAACACAATTCGCATCGTGTGCCGCCCCATCTTCCAAGGGATAGTAACATTCCGGTTCTAGAATGGCTGGTACACTGCTGAAAAAGGGTTCGAGCGATGATGTCGTTGAGATGGTTCTTTAGCTATTTGTTCTTACAGTTGGGAGTGAAGTGAGCTCCAAGGTGACACTTCTCGACTTCATAAGGAATTATGCTGAACTGCGAGGCACGAAGTATATGTGCCGGGAGGCCGGATGTGGCGCCTGTATCGTCGCAGTAATCAAATATCCTGGAGCACCAGTTACTGCTGTTAACGCGGTTAGTACAATTGTATAACTATGTATATACTAGCATTTGCCCGCGACTTTGTCCACGTTGGTAACAAAGATTACAGTTATTTTGCTAAATAGAAAACAAATGTTATTTTCACGAGAGTAATGAATTTTTTATCATGAAAACACATGAATCCCAAAAATTGACGTAAAGAAGTAAGTAATGTTACTAAAGGCGTACAAAACTACAACTGTCTTATTAAAAACTAGCTGTGCCTGCGACGTCGTCCACGTGGAATTTGTTTTCAAAACCTCCCGATTTTAAAACATTCTTCATTGGTGCTCCGCTCCTATTGGTTTTAGCGTAATGATATTATAGCCTATAGCCTTCCTCGAGAAATGGGCTATCCAACACTGAATTTTTCAAATCAGACCAGTAGTTCCTGAGATTAGCGCGTTCAGACAAACAAACTCTACAGCTTTATATATTAGTATAAGATAAGAAATAAGATTTTATTGATCAGTGAAAATTACGCATCAGATTTTTTTTTCGATCTGGCCAATTTAAACCTCTCCCAAGAAAATTCCCATAGGATTCCCGCAATATAAAGTACCGCAGATTTTAATTCCGGAAATTTATTATCGATCAATGGAAACCACATTGAAATCGCCCGAGTTTTTACGTGAACCCCGAACAAACACAAGAAAAAAATGTAAGAAACATAACACTACATATATACATACATACACATAAATAGCTTCACGTCAGTTCCCTTGCGAGGTAGGCACGAACAACTGAGCGCCATTTAGGCTTATTCTTACACACCTCACTTGCTTCTTTGACACTCATAACTCTTGTCATGCACGCTCGTCTGTTCTTAAGGCTCCTGACATCACCTTCTGCTAGTACACGATCAATTTGATCATGGAAGGCGTGTCGTGGCCTTCGACGACTTCAGCATCCATCCACTTTTGTATTGTATATGCGTTTAGT
Source organism: Dendrolimus kikuchii (assembly GCA_019925095.2). Lineage (NCBI taxonomy): Eukaryota > Metazoa > Arthropoda > Insecta > Lepidoptera > Lasiocampidae > Dendrolimus > Dendrolimus kikuchii. Next base: position 22,934,393 of record CM034400.1, read on the forward strand.
CATTCTTTCATCATCCATTCTTTCCACATGCCCGAACCACCGGAGCATTCCTTTCCTTACCTTCACCCCGACACTCTCTTTCAGACCAACTCTATTTCTTACTTCGGTATTACGAACGCGGTCCGCGAGCGTCACTCTGCAGGTTTTGCGCAGTGCTCGCATCTCGACCGCGTTTACTCTACTTTCATGCTCTCTCTTCCACACCATAACACTACACTTTTACAATTGTATAATATTATAGACTTCGTTTTAACGGTTTTAAGCGCGGTAATTTTATTTTATTTTGGTTTTTCCGACGTTTCGGCCACTTTTCAGTGGCCGTGATCACGGAAGACTAAGATGTCAAATGTCAACGAGTATTGTTAAAGTTTTATTTAGCCTACCGCCAACTTGTTAATTTTAATTATTTAATTTTAATTTTGTTTATGGTTATTATTTACTCTATGGGAGCCTAATCTAATTTACTACTGCTTCGCAACATGTTATGGCTTGAAGAGAATAAGCGGAGCAAGAAACTCTTCAGCAAACATGCCTAGCTCTAATAATTTTATATAATATTAAATTGGGTGGAAGGAAAAATAAAAGTAGTTATCAGTCAAGTTGGTTTGTGTTCCATTGTACGCAGAAAGAGCTCACAGTGTCTTGAGGTCTGGCAGCTGGTTTTTGCTGGGTTTGGGTCTTAATAGTTTTGATAATTGGATTCCAAACAGGTGGTACTTGCCAACCATCTTCTCTATTGAAATTTGGGTGTTTTTTGATTTCAATAGCCTCACGCATCATTCTAGGTATGAAACGATTCTCTTTCGCGAGGATTTGTAGGTTATCGATTCTGATGTAGTGGTTGGCTTTATCCAGCGTGTGTTCGTCTGCCTGTCTGCTGAACTCATGTAATAAAAAAAGTATCAACATGTTTAGGCTTTTCATATTTTCATGTAGCAGTTAAGATTTCTGATAGTATTAAGTTTAATGTTAAATTAATTCAGCAATACAGTGGAGACTCAATTAACCGGACTGAATATTATCGTAAGGTATTTGGATAATCATAAATCCGGATAGTTGAATATATGAAGTAAAGCGATTTTTGTACATATTTAAGTGTAGAATTTTTAAGTACAGACGTGACATGACGCAGCAAAGAACGGACAAGTGGAAAAACGAATCGCAACAAAATTTTAACTTGAAGTTTTACGGGCAGCTTTTCAAATTGGACTAATGTCCAATTTGAAAAGCTGAATCGCAACAAAGCTTTAACTTGCAGTTTTACGGGCAGATTGTTAATACAATCTGCCCGTAAAACTGCAAGTTAAAGCTTTGTTGCGATTCGTTTTTCCACTTGTCCGTTGAAGTTTCACTTCTACTATGTATCCCAGCACACATTTCGATTTTTCGCAAGTTTACTGCAAATTATGATTTGGTTAGGTTAGGTACATTTTAATGAATGCATTTTTTATTTAAACATATTTTATTTTATCAAACAAAAAAACTGAATTCGTTCCGGAACCAATAAAAACATCGATAGTCTATTCTAACATTATGCCGCTCTTCTACGCGGCCGTAACGCTTTTTCGTGACAGAAAAATCCTAAGACCCGGTCTATACAGAAGTTTCACTTCAAAAATTATTGTAACTGTCTTCAGAAAATAACATGACGCTGGGGCAGTTGGCGTAGGGTGCGAACGGATAGTGCCAGTTGCGATATATCGGTCCACTCATGGACATGTAGACAGTTATTTTATCGCGATTACCAATCCGGACAATCGCGAATCCATATAACTGAGGTCCGGATAATCGAGTCTCCACTGTAATTACATCTAGAGTACAACACTCGTCGTCTTATTTTGGACACTCCTCTCTAGCTACAGGGGCTAGCTCCCGCGGGGCGACTGAGTCATAGAATCTTGCCAGTGGTGTGTTATCCTAACCAATGGGGTAATCAACATAATTTCACCACATAACTTATTACATGAAAGCATAAAAGTAGAGTAAACGCGGTCGAGATGCGAGCACTGCGCAAAAACTGCGGAGTGACGCTCGCGGAACGCGTTCGTAATACCGAAGTAAGAAAGAGAGTTGGTCTGAAAGAGAGTGTCGGGGTAAAGGTAAGGAAAGGAATGCTCCGGTGGTTCGGGCATGTGGAAAAAATGCATGATGAAAGAATGACTAAACAGATATACAATGCAAAAGTGGATGAATGCAGAAGTCGTGGAAGGCCACGGCACACCTTCCATGATCAAATTGATCGTGTACTAGCAGAAGGTGATGTCAAGACCATTAAGAACAGACGAGCGTGCATAACAAGAGTTATGAATGTCAAAGAAGCAAGTTAGGTGTGTAAGAATAAGCCTAAATGGCGTTCTGTTGTTCGTGCCTACCCCGCAAGGGAACTGGCGTGAAGTTATATATGTATGTATGTATGTAACTTATTACAGAAATTTTTTGTAGTACCAACACGTTAATGTTTTACAAAAAAACTTATGTAGGTGTCCATATAAATGTTAAGTAGGTTTTTATAAAACACTAGCTGTACCCGGCAGACGTTATCATGCCCTTAAAAAATGAAAATCTAGAAACCGATTGCAGCGCCATCAACCAGGACCAATTATTAATCTAAACCATTTTCGAATCTACTTGAAAAAACACCAAAACATCATCAAAATCGGTCCCATTGTTAAAGAGGTTTTCAGCAGCGCCACTTACCGGGTCCAATCGTGAATCTAAACCATCCCGGGATCCACTTGAACACACAAAAAACTAATTTCACCTAAATCCTGGAACCCGATTGCAGCGCCATCTACCTGGTTCAAATTTGAATCTAAACCATCCCGGGATCCACTTGAACGCACAAATGAAAATGAATTTAAATGCAATCACCATTGCCGAAATCGGCCGTGAAAGATCATAAATGAGTGGCTAGATTGATGTTGTGACTGATGTATTTTTTTTATTGATGAATATCATATTTTAATACTTGTTATCCTATTCCAGACGAAAACAATTCCAAAACAATAAAAATCATAAAAATTGGTCCAGCAGCTCTTAAGTCATAAATGGTGTGACTAACACGACTTTGTTATTACAAGCTTTTTATTTAACTTGCAATGGATGAACCTATGTATGTATGTAAGTCGGGTGGAATCTTGCAAGTTAAATTTGACCAACTTCCTGGTTTCCGATTAAGATAAAATTTTGCACGAATATGTATATCGCGTGACAATGCAATAATAGTATGTAAGTCGGGTGGAATCTTGCAAGTTAAATTTGACCAACATCCTGGTTTCCGATTAAGATAAAATTTTGCACGAATATGTATATCGCGTGACAATGCAATAATAGTATGTAAGTCGGGTGGAATCTTGCAAGTTAAATTTGACCAACATCCTGGTTTCTGATTGAGCTGAATTTTTGCACGAGTATGCAACACAATGCAATAATATGGTACCATGGAGCTGATCTGATGATGGAGTCGGAAGATGGCCATAGAAACTCCTGTACTAAACAATATATACCCGTCGTGTTTGGGCTCGTTTTACTTGTCTTGGCTTGTAATCAGCGGCTACATGATATCCAGTACCTCAAAAGCTTGTATTTAAAAACCTTTTTAAAAAAAGCTTATTTTATATACATAGATGAACGTGTTGGCACTACAAAAATTTTGAGACGAATCAATGTTCGAAGCATCGGAGTGCTGCTATAAAGATTACGGCGCGCAGGCCGGCTCAACCGGTTTCTACAACATCATAATTAATGTGTTTGGTCGGCGGTGCTCCCGTTTATTATTTCAACTTACATACATAACTTCACGCCAGTTCCCTTGCGGGATAGGCACGAACAACAGAGCGCCATTTAGGCTTATTCTTACACACCTCACTTGCTTCTTTGACATTCATAACTCTTGTCACGCACGCTCGTCTGTTCTTAATGCTCCTGACATCACCTTCTGCTAGTACACGATCAATTTGATGCATTCTTTCCACATGCCCGAACCACCTATTTCAACTTATCCTCTTTATATACTTAAACTGGTTTCAAGCGTTTATTTTACTTTGGACGTTTGCACGTCTATCAAGTTACATATTTCTTGACAATAAGGACTACTCCACTTCATGAAACAAATGACATAATTGTCGTAAATTTTTGTTGAAGTGAAACTTTTATGTAGACGGGGGGGGGGGAGGGGATTAGGATTTTTCTGTCACGAAAAAGCGTTACGGCCGCGTGGACGGGCGGCATAAATTTTGACTAGACGTGGCGAGAGGTGGCATAGTTTTGGAGTAGACTATGGATGCGTTTTTTGGTTCCGGATCGAATTCAGTTTTTTCGTTTGCTAAAATAAAAAATACATTCATTTTAATGCGCCTAACCTAACCAAATCATATATCGACACCTGCTAGGAACAACATTGTAACTCAGTTTTTGGCAATTTTAAGTTACAATCATATTCACGCTGAGAAAAAAATCCTCTATTTTTAGCTCTTACCCTTGTATCTGAATTCCTTCGCATTTCAGATTTAGAACGTGGAAAAACATTGTAACTAAGGGTCTATTAATGGGAATAAAAAGCTATCTTTAATTACGCACAACTCTTTAGGTGAGCTACAACTAATTTAACATGAAAATAATTGCAATTCAATATACATTTTTATTCTTGGACATAGTATTTTTTTATGGAAACATTTTCATTGTATCTGTGTCTACAATTTTTTCATTCTTGAATAACAATCCAGAAAGTCAGACAAAAGATTGTAACTCTAGTTGCAATTATTTTCTCCGTAATAGGTCACAGGTTTGGTTGACTAACTCATTTGTTATCATTGACTTACCATGATTTGATGCTGAACCTACCCTCCGCGCGCGATGTGTGAGCGAATTACGACTTGTTTATTTTCGGAAGTTCGCTTGTTGATTTGGAATATTTAACGAAATATTAAGTGCATAAACTGTTCAAATGTGATAACCGTCTTCAAAATGAGTCGTCGCAATAGAATAATAGCGTTAGCTTTAGCTAAAAGTAAAATAACGGACACCAATGCAGGTATTTCATGTTTAAACTTTTTTATATAGTACCTAGTCATAATCTTGAATAAAACTGTAGGTATGGAATATTGTTTTCGTTTATTTAAGCACTATTATATTAAAGATATAAATATATATATTTAATAATGTTTTAGGAGAAAACTATTCATTAGATCATAATGAGAATAATATTCCCATGGAAGAGAGGTCGCCTCCGGTTATGGGTTCCGATGGAAGAGAGGTTTTTATTTAGACAGGTGGGTACATTTAATAACTACCTACCTACATTAGATTCATTTAAATTTTGTTAACACATATAATCTAATTGTCATATTGAACTAAGCTCAACTCATTACGTTTTTATTTCTAGGGAATGATTTACTTAATTTTAAATACAATCTCCAACAACGCAGTCCTATTAAGACGCAGAATGAAGAAATCCCAGTCTTGAAGGAAACTGAAGAAGTTTATTCGCCTATAATTTCAGAATATGTCCCATCTGAAGGCAGAAGTAATTTTTAATATATTATTTAATAAACCCAAAAAGGACCAATGCCCACGATGTGACTTATTCAGAAATGCAATAATTGCTGACAACATTAATCTAGAATACGAACAAGCTTTACATATTGCTAATAAAAACATTTTATTATACTACATAGTCAGAGCTTTAAAAGACATTGACAAACAATGAGCCGAGCACTCTGATTCTGTTGTTACAGCTTGTTACGATTTACAAAAAAATATTGAATACTCCGCAGTCAGAAGTGTCAGTATTTTATTACAAAAGAAAACTTGCTATTTATAATTTCACGGTATATGACATTGGTAAACATAAAGGGTACTGCTACTTGTTGTGACGAGATGACAGAACGCAAAGGATCTAACGAAATCAGTAGTTTTGTGTTCGACTTTATTAAAACCAAGGTTCAAGAGGGGTATAAAGACTTTAACTTTAATTCTGATAGCTGCGGAGGTTAGAATAAAAATAGAAAAGTATTCGCAATGTATGCATATGCTACCAAATTATTTAATATAAACATAAACCACCACTTTTTCGAAGTCGGGCATTCACAATCAAAAGGCGATGCAATGCATACATTAATTGAGCGGAGAAAAAAAAAACAAAGTTATCTACATTCCTCAGCAATGGGTGACTTTAATCAGATGTGAAAAATCAAGCGGCGAGCCTTATGTGGTTAATGAAGTTAACCAAGAAATGATATTGGATTATAAACAACTTATGCTTCATTACAATAATTGGGAATACGACGTGAACAATGAAAAAGTCTCCTGGAGTAAAATTAAGCACATTTGCTGTGCCAGTTACGTACCAAACACAATCAAGTTTCAATACGAATATTTGAGCGACAGTGCGATGACAATTGATCTAGCTTATCGTAGACCAGTTAATCTTCGAGCATTTATGCGTCGTACCAATAGATCCGATCAGATCAGAAAATCAGATCGAACAAGAGATTCCGAACTATATTCCAAAAGCGTATAAAGCACCTTTGCCTTTATCGTTAGCAAAGTACAAATATTTAATAACTTTGTGTAAAAGTCGAGCCATTCCAGCAGCCTATCACGATTATTTTACTAATTCACCCCATCTCAATTGTACTCAGTCAAAAAATAACTCTGATTAGTAATAACAGTAATAACATTAACTATTTCATTTCATTTCGATTTATAAATTATACTACTCTCCTTATTTTTTAAAGCATGCGCATAACTATCTATTTTGAGTTCTATTCTAAAATATTCAATTGCATTTATTTGTTGATTTCTTTAGAATAAATTAATAATGTTATCAAAAATTTCTAATGTAAAGAATCTCTATGTTTATTAATTATTAGGACTGTTAATTTTTTATACGTGTTCATTCTAAGTGTTTATTAAATAAAGTATTAAAAATAATTGATTTAGTAAATGATAATTGATAACTAAGTGATAAAGTATTAATAAGGATTAATATTATTTTGTTACCAAAGAGGTGGGTTTTTTTTTTCAGTAGGTAATTGATAAACCGTTTTTGTTGCAGTCAATTCTATAGTTTTGTCTTTGTTCTGTTTTATTAAGAAAATTAAAAGTATTCATATTAATTAACCAGTTTTTTATTCGGATCGTAACTCAAATATGATTAAAGTCATAATATAAATGCACTCTATCTCAGATATACAATACATTTTGTATATGGTGTTAACAAATTACTCACATAATAGGATTGTAAGTCTGAGTTACAATGTAATTTTTTAAAATATTTTTTGTGAAATTTCATTGTAAGTCACAAAAAGACACAAAAGAGACGTTTTAATGACTAAATAAGTAGACGATAATAAAGATTTATCTATATTGATTCAAATTTTAAAGATATTTCTTTAGAAAAACGTTACAGAAGTCAACGAGAATTTTTAGAAACTTTAATGCGCTGTCCTCAAAAGTTACTGAAAATGATTTACGATGTTCTTCCTAGCAGGTGTCGATATACATACATAACTTCACGCCAGTTCCCTTGCGGGGTAGGCACGAACAACAGAGTGCCATTTACGCTTATTCTTACACACCTCACTTGCCTCTTTGACATTCATAACTCTTGTCATGCAAGCTCGTCTGTTCTTAAGGCTCCTGACATCACCTGCTAGTACACGATCAATTTGATCATGGAAGGTGTGTCGTGGCCTTCCACGACTTCTGCATCCATCCACTTTTGCATTGTATATCTGTTTAGTCATTCTTTCATCATGCATTCTTTCCACATGCCCGAATCACCGGAGCATTCCTTTCCTTACCTTCACCCCGACACTCTCTTTCAGACCAACTCTCTTTCTTACTTCGGTATTACGAACGCGGTCCGCGAGCGTCACTCCGCAGATTTTGCGCAGTGCTCGCAAATCAATCAACCAAATCATAATTTGCAGTAAACCTGCGAAAAATCGAAACGTGTGTTGGAACACATAGTAGAAGTGAAACTTCAACGGACAAGTGGAAAAACAAATGGCAACGGACAAGTGGCAAAACGAATCGCAACAAAATTTCAGCTTAAAGTTTTAAGGGCAGGTTTTAAAATTGCACAAGTACGTTAACAATCTGCCCGTAAAACAACAAGTTAAAATTTTGTTGCGATTCCTTTATGCCACTTGTCCGTTGAAGTTTCACTTCTGCTATGTATCCCAGCACACATTTCGACTTTCTTGTTGTGAGTGACGTAATACTGATGTGCTGTGAGTAATATGAGTGATGAGTAACGCCCAGATTATGAAACCATCGAGACTATAAGTAAATAAATCGAAACTAATCGACTTGAAAAAAAAAAAAAAATTACTTTAAAAAAAAGTAATCGATTAAAACTATTGATAAATGCAGTTGATTTTGTAACAAATCCAGTCGGTAACGCATTTTGATATTACGGATCAATTAGATCCGTCATCGAGCTGTGAAAAGTGAAATAAATGCTTTAAAAGGGTATATACATACATACATACATACATAACTTCACGCTAGTCCCCTTGCGGGGTAGGCACGAACAACAGAGTGCCATTTAGGCTTATTCTTACACACCTCAAAAGGGTATATAGTACCTACTTAATTATTTTTCAATATATTTATGTAACTTCTTTGTTTATTATTAATATATGTTACTTTACAACGTTTGGCATTCTTGTACAAATATTATTTCTTAAAAGCTACACTAGGATTTGGTGTAATAATACAGCATCATCATCATCCGAGCGTTAAATCCCGGTTGCGTTCGGAGCGTTCACTCCGACGCCCAGGGTCCGCTTCCCTACTTTTTCTACTCCACTTCGCGCGGTCTTCAGCATCCCTCGTTTTGAGACCATTGGTACTCATGTCATTCTTCACAACGTCAAGCCAACATTTGTTCCCTACATAATGATGTATTAATACAGCATATGTTTTTATCTAAATCAGCCTTTCCGGTTCTTGATCAGTGTCATTAATTTTTCAAAAATCTAATGATAACGTTTTAGTCTCAAAACTGGCCCCAAGATTTCATTGAGTAGTTTTCAGTACATCGTATAGTATTAAATTCGACTATGAAAGCCCATTTGGAAAATTCCCATGTATATAATTTATTTCCACAATCCATACTAATATGATTTAATTGTGAAAAAGTATGTCACTTATTCCTTGGAAGATGGGGCGGCCGTTTGTGTGGGACATTCTAGCACTGGCACATCTTCCAATGACTATAAGCGTATGGCCTCAGTGTCCGCTTTATTCGAGCGCGCAACGTTCGTGTCAAACACGTGGAAACGCTAGCGCGTGTCCCTAGTGGCAGCCGGCTGCTCCAGCGGCCATGTTTGCGTAGAGCGCCGCGTTGTATATAGGAACTCCGCTCCGCTGCACGCTCGGTTCGGGCGTGCACTGAGACCGTAGATAAACTAATTTGTATGTATCTAAACGGAGTTTTTGGCGGGTACTGAAAAGAGATGTTGTACTGTGCAGTTTTGTTTTCTAAAAATGTGTAAAATATTCTAAAATGAACAATAGTTGTAGGATATTGATAGTTTTTGAGTAGTAATTATGTGTTTTGTGAGAAATGTGAACTGTATAGTCAAATGTGGCCTTTTGAGTTGTCACAAGAACTCCGACGAATGGCACTAGCTGATTACCTACAGTTCAACTGTGCTACACATAGGCTTAAGAAAATGAAGAAACTATATTGTAAATTAAGATCTGGCTTAAAGGCCTAGCTGCCTAAATAAACCTAAATAAATAAATATGTATCTAAACGCTAGCGTGTGTCCCTAGTGCGAGCGGGGCGTCTTGTTGCAAAATATTTTAAGGAAAAGATTGTACTATCGGTTCCACATTTTTTATTGAATTGTATTCCGCAATAGAACAAAACACGTTTATACAAAGTATCCCTTTATAAGAGACAAAATTGCTGATTATTTTTTTTTTTATTGCAGGAGTTCAGCAGACAGGCAGACGGCCCACTTGATAGAAAGCGGTTACCATCGCCTATGGACATTTGCAAAACCAAAGGTGCTACAAATGCGCTGCTGCTCTGTTAAGGGAAACTGGAACCTGGTCACTAATTCCGGAACACAACTCAAGGTTGTTATGGCGACATACCTTAAACCAGGGGTGGTAGCCATCCAGTCGGACAAATGCCCTACCACCTGGTATCTATCTATCTATCACCTTATAAATGAGAAAATTGCTGATAGTATAATAAATATACAATTCAAACTAATAAAATGCGCGCAGATATTCTAATTAAGCCTCTAAATTGTATAGCACACCTTAGGTATACTTCAGTATTAGGTTTAGTTTAAATCTGTAAATATGTTGTCTTTTTTAAGGTAATTCGTTTGTAGTATATTGTATTATTTTCTATTACTTTGTTATGTTTTTTATTTTGTGTGGGGGGGGGGGGGATAACCAATGTCAGATTTTTAGACATTTTGTTAAAATGTATTTGCATCGTATTCCATGCAATAATGAAATTTTGTCTATGACATTAATGGGGTTTTACAACACGCGCGTACAGGTTTGAACCCGTTTGTGAACGATGAACGCCGAGCGTGCAATTACGCCACTCAATCGGATGCTCTAATGCCCGCAGTCCGCCCCGCCGGACGCTTTGCCACTCAGGCCGTACACTGTCAAGGGCTGGCAACGCTGCTTCAACAGCTAAAGATCTCAAACGGCGCAAATATTTTATTTTATTTTTATTTTATTTATTTAGGATAATAAACAGATATACACTAAAGTTACATAATAAAAAAAAAAATAGTATAAAATCAGTGCTTATCCAACTACATTATCCACGAACTAAAAAATGGTAGTGTATAATACTTTAAAAGAATAGAGGACATATACAAAACTCATAGTCACCCACACACGCACACACACACACAAACGCACGCACGCACACACACACACACACACACACACACACACACACACACACACACACACACACACACACACACACACACACACACACACAGAGAGAGAGAGAGAGAGAGAGAGAGAGAGAGAGAGAGAGAGAGAGAGAGAGAGAGAGAGAGAGAGAGAGAGAGAGAGAGAGAGAGAGAGAGAGAGAGAGAGAGAGAGAGAGACCCACACACCCACACACACCCAACACACACAAACACACACACCCACACACACCCACGTACACACATGAACACACAACATGCACGCGCCCGCGCAATCAAACACACACATCAACACGCTTATAAACATTTCATATATGTGAGGGATAAAGATAACAGAGACACAAGAATAAACATAAAAATGACAGAAAATTACAATGCCTGATCCTTAATGGGGTTAGTAACATATTTTTTAAAAGCACCCAAGGAAAGTGCAAAGATGTCCATGTTTTCAAAATATATATTGTAGTTGTTGACGAGTTGGTACATTGGAGCACGAAGTCGTGCGTTAGTACGACAGGAAGTCGTAGAAAAAAGCCGCCCAATTTTTACCGCGCGTCTAAGCACTGTCCTTGGGACGCAGTAACATATAGTATTAGTAAGAGGCAAGCAGTCTATGTAATTGTGACAAAGTTTATAAAGCAACATAGCACCTAGTAAAAGACGTCTATTAGAGAGTGATAGTAGGTTATATTTAAGTAATAAATGAGAGTATGGGAGATAGCCGCTACTACACCTGTAAGTACATTATACGTAGAAATCTTTTTTGAACTCGTTCAATAGCATCTGTGGTATGGTACCCTAGTGGTTAGATATTTGTGCCGTTTGGAGTTGTAACTTTAGATCCGTGGGATTAATCGGCAAACAGTTTCGTAAAAGAAATTCGTAAGAACACCAGTGATCAGAAGGCTGGTTTGTATTACGTGCAACGTATCGCCATTGCTATATAGCGTGGCACTGCAGCCAGTCTTCTGGGTACGCATCCCTCTGGCAGCGATTTGCTACATAGTTTATATTTAGTTTATTTTTTAGCATTTAATGAGTTCTTTTTTAAGTTAGTTTAGTTTTTATGTGATGTTAGGTTATTATGCGAGAAATTTAGTAAATTGTTACATAAGAATTGAAAGTGACCTATTTCGGCATGAGACAGTTTTAAAATTTCGAGTGCCTAAATAGGACTTTCACCCGAGGTTAACACTCTGCTTTTCATTTCGAATATGAGGACAGTAAATAATAACTGATTAGTTATCCAAACAACTACTGTAGTTAAATCAGGCGTTCAGTACATATATAAATCTCATGAGACGTCATGACGTACGTCACATATGAAATGTCAAGTTTTTTAATGTGGCATTTTACCAGCCAGTATTTTTTTGTCACTGATGATAGTAAATATTGAGCCTAAATTTAGGGTGAATTAAATAATAATTTAGTGAAGAGTAAATTTTTTAAATATATTTTTCTTTTTACAATTTAACGAATTCTCTAAAAAAAAGTTGGGACATGAGTAGCATGTATTGTCTATGGGTTCGTAGTTTTCTAAATTTTTTGACAGCAGGGAGAATCGTTTCCCATGGACAAAAAGTTCTATTTTCATCCCTGTGATTGGGCAAGTGGCTCTAAAAAAAGTTGGGACATGAGTAGCATGTATTGTCTATGGGTTCGTAGTTTTCTAAATTTTTTGATAGCAGGGAGAATCGTTTCCCGGGGACGAAAAGCGTAATTTCAGAATATGAGAAATAAAAAAGAATTTTATTTTAAAAACAATATTATATGATAGTGTGTATTAAACTTTAAATGTAATATTTTTACAGTGTATGGTGTCCATAACATCATGCCAAGACTGGGAAGTCACAACCATAGAAGAGGTAGGCAACAGGAACAAAGGTTATCATGTAATACAGAAGACTCTGGCCAATTACAACGGGACACAATGTGGTTATTGCACTCCAGCTTGGGTAATGAGTATGTATAGGTTGGTTGATTTTTGGTGATTTAAAAAAAATATGTTTTTTTATTTTTTTATTGCAGGAGTTCAGCAGACAGGCAGACGGCCCACTTGATGGAAAGCGGTTACCATCGCCTATGGACATTTGCAACACCAAAGGTGCTACAAATGCGCTGCTGCTCTCTTAAAGGAGACTGGAACCTGGTCACTAATGCCGGAACACAACACAAGGTTGTTATGGCGGCATACTCTAGACCAGGGGTGGTCGCCGTCCAGTCGAGCAAATACCCTACCACCAGGCTGTGGGTTATGTAGTCGCCTCTTACGACAAGCCGCCAGGCCGCAGGAAATTGTATTCTTTCTCCGTTCCTGCACGGATAGCATTGGATTATATAATAATAGTAATAATTTTGCGTTTTTGGGGCCCATGCAGGGAGTGGCGACTCACCGTCTGCCCATTTTTCATGTTCCCCAAATACTCCGACGGGCAGACGCCGTAGTCCCCATATTCCCAGACCCCTAGTACCACTAGCAGTTCACGCCAATAGCCCGGTACTTTTTGTCCTCATTTCCCACAATAGCCCTACACTGGCCGCGGCTTGTTCTTGGGTATTATATGATGTAGACAGGGATAATCGCCGGTCAGTGTACAATTAATTTGTCAAGGGGCCTCTACGTGTTGGCCTTCCCATGGCCCCAAGCAATTTTTATGGCCCGTGGTGTTACAAGACATACAAATATAGATTTGAGTTAACAAAACAAATTTGAATTACAGTCTACTGTACAACAAAAAAGACCTAACCATGAAAGAGATAGAGGATTCTTTTGGAAGCAACGTTTGCAGATGTACAGGATACAGACCGATTCTAGAAGCTTTTAAAAAGTTCGCTAAAGACGCTCCGAAAGGTGACAGAATCGTGGACATAGAAGACTTGCAAATATGCAAGAAGACTGGAAAGACATGTAACCAGACTTGTGATGATGATGATGATTGGTGTTTAATATCAGAGGAAGATGTTAAAGCCAATGTTGTTAAAGAAATACAATTAAAAGACGGCAAGAGATGGTTTAAAGTATTTGATGTGAATCATATATTTACTGTATTAGAGAGGAATGGTTATGATTCTTATATGCTTGTACATGGGAACACTGCTAAAGGTAATTGCAAAATTAATTTCAATAATAAAATTACGAATATTTCAAATAAATTTGTTTTAAACTAACTTAAAAAATACATTAAAATTACAATCTAATCTAAAATAGTTAGATATAAATTAAACTAAGGGCCGCTTACAAAACGATCGCCTTTAAATAAAATTAGTTAATCGTATTAAACTGCCTAAACACGTTTTACCCAAAACATATTGACAGTTCTTTAAACATATTTAGCGACAAATTTTGCGTTGTGCAAGACGCTAATTGTATTTAAGGGTGTTAAATACGTTTTGTGTTTCTTAAATAAATTTAAGCCACCTTATGTAAGCGGTCCTAAGAGTGTATCCAATAACACGTTTCCTATTATTTTTATTAAGGAGAAGAGACTTTGTTCATGTGTTCTTTGTTAATATTTAGCACAGAACACTACACTTTATTATTAGGAGAGTACTATAATACTAACTCAAATGGTTTTGTCCTTTTGAGTCTTCTTAATAAATCTGTATCATCAAGGAGCTGAATGGCCTCGACATTTGCATGGCGATGAAGCCGTTGCTGGTGGGCTTCAGCGTATTTTTTAATTACTTTAATGACGAGGTCCACTTTTAAGTCTCGATGGAGATCGTCTGATCTTATGTAGCAAGGAGCATAGACCACGTGCTTAAGTACTTTATTTTGGAACCTTTATATCATGTTTAAATTGGATGGCTTGGTGCAGCCCCATAGGTCCATACTGGCATTAAAATCTGTTTATACAGGAGTAGATTATTAGGTGCTTAAAAATATAATTAAATACTTAAAAGTAACAAATCACTGCCAGAGCGAAGCGTGCTCAGAAGGCCGACTGCAATACCACGCTATATAGCGTTGCTGATTCGCTGAGCGAAATACTAACCAGCTTTCTGAACACGAGTGGCATCAAAGAGTTTCTTTCGACATATTTCTTTGACGAAGCCCTTTGCCAATGGATTCCGCGTATTTCAAACGATTTCAATGAATACATACTATTTGTGGCTTTCGGAGTTGAGAATTTGGTGCCATAAAGACGTAAAGCTTATCATGTTTATCGAGACCTTTCAATGCAATTGAAAGAAATTTCGGGTGACCAAAGGCCTGTCCTGTATTTAGAGCAACGCAACGCGGCGTTTTAGAAACGCTTCTCATCGAGAGCATTCTGGATTGAACATTTTATCTGTAAACACGTTTATAATAACTTGAGATTTGACAAAATTACATCACAATTAGTTTCTATTATCAAGATTACCATCGCCAAGTTTGTTGTGCTGTGGTGAATTAATATTTTTTGCTTATGTTATATACGTTTTTATGATTTGTGTAATTATAATAGAACATTAGAATAAAATTTGAATATATTAGAAGGATGGTTGTCCATACATACATCTCAGTATTACGTAACAAAATTACTATACTGACACTTAAGCTTTGGTATCTTAGTAGAGAACGACTCCGAGCATCAAACCCGCCTTTAAAAAATAATATCCAATTTTCTAACCTAATATGCATTTGTTACAATAACCATGTGATGGCGATGAAGATAAAGATCGTGATGAAATCTTTGAATCGAGATATTCGATATGTCAAATCCAGCAATCTATCTTGAACAAGCGTGGTGTGTATACTGTCAGTTCCTCTGCAACAGGGCTCTATGCCCAAATCCTACAGAGGAGAGTCTATGTATGGAGTGTTCTCATTTAAACAACATAATTATTATTGAAATGTTTTAAGTGAAACATAACTGTACTCTAAAACTAACTTAAAATTACAATTAAATAATAAAAAGACTAAGTTGTAAATAGGTGATTGTAATATAAGGGATCAAGAAAAGAAAAAAAAACAACACACATGGGACTAGATAGGACTATATATAAGTATAGATATAAGGCCAACACTGCACATGCACTTCTTCACAACACCAGCATGTAACAGATACACTCTACATTAGTATAAGTTTAGTATTAAAATTAGAACAAATTAATATAATAAGTTATTCTTAAGGTACACCAAAACAGAAAAATTACTACATATAATGTCACATACACTAACAAAAATAAACAATAAGCGTGTATGGAGTCTCAAATTTTTCATAGAAATTAAGTAGTAAAAAAGGGTACGGAACTCGAGTCCGTAGAGATATTAATAATAATATAAAAAAATATAAGGGATCAAAAACTAATAACTAACTTTAGATCGAATTTATATTCTATATCTAATTTTATCACTTCATTGTAAATAGATACTGGTACCGCCATGTAAACTTCTAACATATTTAAATTATTCCTTCAAATCTCATGGCGAGTTCCCATTTCGCACGCACGGCAGTCAATTCATTGTCAGGTCATCAAATAAAATAAAAATAAAAATAAATTATAATCGTTCCGCTTTGTAAATAAAATAATAACCCGCTCCACACCGCAGATATAAAATAAATTAACTTAAAATAAATACATATAAAATACATACACATAAAATTATATACTATAAACATATAACTAGTGGTGGTAGTGCGCGTTGGTACCACCGCCTTGCATTACACGCACACTTCACAAACAAACCAAGACACACAAAGAGCCTACAGATTAATAACCCAGACACAGAAAGGAAAAACAACACACATGGCACTAGATAGGACAATATATATAAGTATAGATATAAGACCCACACTGCACATGCATTTCCTCACAACACCAGCATGTAACAGATACACTCTACATTAGTATAAGTTTAGTATTAAAACTAGAATAAATTAATATAATAAGTTATTCGTAAGATACATACACCTCAACACAAAAATCAATAAATTAATGTCACACACAAGAACCAAAATAACTAATAAGCGTGTTAAATTCAAAAAATTAAATCTAGAAATTAAGTTGTACAAAAGGGTACGGAACTCGAGTCCGTAGAGTTGTTAATAATAATAATAAAAAATAACTAGTGAACTTAAGCGAAGAAGTGAAAGTGAGGAGCAGATGCATTTCATGCCCATTAATCAGGTACGTGCGTGCTCAATCTCACATTTCCACCTAAATTGCCCAATACTCCCTTTTCTACAAAATTTACATAGTACATTGTTATCATCAAATCCAGCGCCGCCGCAACAGATCCATAGGACTACATAACACTGTCACATACATCTCTGATTGTTAAATCTGTGTGTTCTTGCAAGGGTAATGGTCGATGATGTTATGCTGGAGCAAGTGAATGAGTTTGTATATCTTGGATGTGCTTTTAGCAGGGATGGAAGGTACACCGCTGATATAGAAAGAAGAGTGAATTTGGGGAATAGTGTGAATGGAGCGTTAGATAAACTTCTAAGCGTTAAGAACCTCAGCCAGAAGGCCCAGCTTGCCATACACAACGCGGTGCTGGTACCTACTTTCACGTATGGAAGCGAGAGTTGGGTAGGGAAGAGAGAGCATGAAAGTAGAGTATGCGGTCGAGATGCGAGCACTGCGCAAAATCTACGGAGTCACGCTCGTGGACTGCGTTCGTAATACCGAAGTAAGAAAGACGAGTTGGTCTGAAAGAGAGTGTCGGGGTGAAGGTAAGGAAAGGAATGCTCCGGTGGTTCGGGATGACTAACTAATTTTATTTAAAGGCGATCGTTATGCAAGCGACCCTAAATCATATTAAACTGCCTAAATACGTTTTACACAAAACGTATTGACAGTTATTTAAACGTATTTAGCGGCATATTTTGCGTTGTGCAAGACGCTAATTGTATTTAAGGGTGTTAAATACGTTTTGTTTTTCTTAAATAAATTCAAGCAACCTTATGCAATCGGCCCTTAGTATTTCTAAGAATATCACATGTGAAAAAATTACATAATGAAAACTCAAAATTCAAATTATGTGTTAGTATAACCAGCAGAATCACACATGTAATCATTATATGATTGTTTATTTCAATGCGTCACCGCGTTAATTACTTCCACTAACGAATATTTAAAAAACATCTTAAATATTCATAATTATAATTCTAGAACGTTAATCTCTCATTTCTTATCTGTATTATGAAAGTTTTATAAAAATTAGAACATTTTCTCCATTACTTTAAGTAGTAATTACTTAGTGGCATTTACTTTAATCTAGGCATACAAAAAATGAATAACAGTCCACAGGTCATTGTCTTCTTGCTTTTTGACCGTATTCTCTTTAAATATTTCTTTTTTAAATAATAAAACATCAAAAACTAGAGACGAATGACCTGTAGTCCCATCTCATAAACCCTCGGTTATCTATACTTCCATACTAATATTATGAAGAGGTAAAGTTTGTGACGTTGTAGGGGGTAATCTCTGGATCTACTAAACCGATTTTGAAAGTTCTTTTACTGTTGGAAAGCTACATTAACAGGGAGTGTCATAGGCTATTAACATGACGTTATATACCACGGGAGCGGGGCAGAGCGAGGGTGAAATCGCGCCGGACCGCTAGTATTATAATAAAGTTTAAAGTAGTGTCTGACTAAAATATTATTTATATCTAGTTTTCTAACAGTTTAATTATAAATATAACTATTTATCTATATCCATACTATAATAAATCTGTAAATGGGTAGAGTTTCTACAAGGCGTTTAAAAATGTGAAAAAAATCAGGGGGGCTAATTCGGACCAGCAGATTACGAAAAGGCAATTTTTAATTTTTTTTTCTGTCGGTCTGTTAGAGCATCACGTGAAAACTATTTAACGGATTTCAATGAAATTCGACACGGAGCTAACTTACATCATAGAGGACTTTTTATCCTTATAAATTATTATAAATGACGTCGTTACCGCGGGATAGCCGAAATAACGAAATAGATGGCGCTGCGATCGCATATTTTTTTGAAAATAATGAACGTATATGAATGAAACTCGACATAGGCTGGCTTATAGCCCGAAGCAGCACTTAGGATACGTTTCATCCCGATGAAAGACGTCATTTACTTGGAATAGACGTATTAACAAAATAGATGGCGCTGCAATTGCGATGTAAACAACCATCGCTGTAATTCAATACCAAATACGTTATAAAACTACGTTTTAACGGTTTTAAGCGCGGTAATTTATTTGATTATCACGGAAGACAAAGATGTCAAGTGTCAATAAGTATTGTTAAAGTTTTATTTAGGCCACCGACAAGTTCTTGTATTTAATTATTTATTTTTAATTTTGTTTATGGTTATTATTTACTCTATGGGAGCCTATCTAATTACCACCACTTCGCAACATGTTGTGTCTTGAAGAGAAGAAGCGGCGCAAGAAACTCTTCAGCAAACATGCCTAGCTCTAATAATTTTACATAATATTAAAATAGTCGTGGAAGGCCACGACACACCTTCCATGATCAAATTGATCGTGTACTAGCAGAAGGTGATGTCAGGAGCCTTAAGAACAGACGAGCTTGCATGACAAGAGTTATGAATGTCAAAGAGGCAAGTGAGGTGTGTAAGAATAAGCCTAAATGGCACTCTGTTGTTCGTGCCTACCCCGCAAGGGAACTGGCGTGAAGTTATGTATGTATGTATGTATTAAAATGGGTGCGAGAAAAAATAAAAGAAATTATCAATCAATTTGATTTGTGTTCCAGTGCACGTATAAAGAGCTCATAGTATCATGAGGTCTGGCAGTTAGTTTTTGCTGGGTTTGGGTCTTAATAGTTTTAATGATCGCGTCCCAAACAGGTGGTACTTGCCAACCATCTTCTCTATTGAAATTTGGGTGTTTTTTTTATTTCAATAGCCTCACGCATCATTCTACGTATGTAACTATTCTCTTTAGCGAGGATTTGTGGGTTATCGAATCTGATGTAGTGGTTGGGTTTATCCAGCGCGTGTTCACTGATCGCAGACTTTGTAGACCTTGTGTGTTTCATGTCAGCGATGTGTTCTTTTACCCGTGTTTTTATGCTCCTCTTGTTTACTGTCTTACATAATTAAATAATCAATTGTTTGTAATTTTCAGGAGCTTATCCAATAGAAGAATATCCTCGAGTCCTCATTGACATATCAAACGTGGCCCAGCTCAAAGTATGTCTAATAGATCAAAATTTAATCATCGGGGCCGGTTTAACTTTAACAGAAGTGCTGGATGCTTTTCAAAAGACATCAGCACATGAATACTTTGGTTATCTTAAACAATTTTATGAACATCTGAGTTTGGTTGCTCATATACCTGTTAGAAATGTAAGTTATTTGTCTGTTTTTGACGGTTTTCTACCTTGCACAGAAAATACAGGTAGGCAGGCATAACTTCGGGGGGGGGGGGGGAAGCCAATAGGAAGATTCATTCAGTTGGGATGGGCAGCATTCGGTAAGCTTCGTCAAGTCTTCTCGTCGACTATTCCGTAATGCTTGAAGACAAAAGTCTTCGAGCAGTGCGTCCTCCCCGTCCTGACCTACGAGGCCGAGACATGGACACTGACGGCAGGATTGGTCCATAAGTTCTAAGTCGCTCAACGGGCTATGGAGCGAGTTATGCTGGCTGTTTCTCTTATGGATAAAATCAGAAATGAGGATATCTGTAAGAGAACCAAGGAAACCGACATAGCTCGCAAAATTGGCAAGTTGAAGTGGCAGTGGGCCGGTCACGTCTGCCGCAGGACCGATGGCCGATGGAGTAGACGAGTCCTGGAGTGGAAATCGCGTCTCGGTAAACGTAGTGTCGGACGCCCTCCAGCCCGATGGACCGACGACCTGTGCAAGGTCGCCGGTAGGCGCTGGATGAGGAAAACAGAGGACAGGGTTGAGTGGCACCGTCTTGGGGAAGCCTACATCCAGCAGTGGACTACGAATGGCTGACGACGATGACGACGACGACGGTTTTCATTTGAATTTCATGCAAACCTTGGATTCCATATCTCGTGGGCTAGAAAATATTATAGGTTAGGTATCCTGTTTTTAGTAGTATAGACGTAACAATACTCTACTGTAGTTACGTAGAACGGATGGGAAGGATGGAAACGTGAAGAAAGCCTATTTACGATGATCGGACGACCGACGTTTCGGACACAGCAAATGTCTTAACATCAGGCTGTGAGTTGTTTTGTTCCCACTTACGATAGATAGGTCACGCGGTTGCAGGAATTAGTATTCTTTCTCTACTTCTGCACAGATGACGCAAGAAGTTCAGTACTCTATTGTCAAAGATGTTTGATCGAATGTTTACTTTTGCACAATTTCAGATCGGGTCTTTAGGTGGTAATTTGATGATTAAACACCAACACAATGAATTCCAATCTGATCTTTTTCTATTATT
Source organism: Dendrolimus kikuchii (assembly GCA_019925095.2). Lineage (NCBI taxonomy): Eukaryota > Metazoa > Arthropoda > Insecta > Lepidoptera > Lasiocampidae > Dendrolimus > Dendrolimus kikuchii. Next base: position 22,955,681 of record CM034400.1, read on the forward strand.
GGAAACAGTTGGAGCTTATATCACAATTTGTAAGTATTTATATCGTGTTTACGTTTCCGAAACAAATGTTAAAAACCATACTAAATATGTTAGTTTAGTTCTGTCTGTGTTCAAGTATATCTACAAATAAAACTCAAAAGTTTAGTTATACTGAATAATATTTTTTTAAGGTCATACATATAAGTTAACCAAAAACTCAGCAGTGGTCTTCCGATATTATTATGCACCACCATACAATTTCCCTTATTTGTTAAAAAAATAGAAAATATAAAACTTAAGCATAGAGTAAAGAGATAATTCGAGAAAATTTTACTTTTTCAGTAACTCCACATGGCGCTAAGAATCTTACAATGCAACAATTTCTAAGAGAAAATATGAATGGAAAAGTCATATTACATGCAATGTTGCCACCACTTAATCAAGAACACAGCGTTGTCACCTATAAGGTATGAATTCATATTAGAAAGAAAGGAAGGAAGCTTAATTTTTAGTTAGTATTAATGGTATTTAACAATTTTAGATAATGCCGCGTTCTCAAAGCGCTCATGCAATAGTTCATGCAGGATTTGTATACAAACTCGATGGAGGAGGTATTGTAAGAAATTCGAGATTAGTCTTTGGAGGATTATCACCGTCTTTTATAAGAGCAACGGCGACTGAAGCATTTTTGGTTGGGAAACCTCTTTTGACCAACGAAACTTTGCAAAGTGCTCTAAGAATATTAGATCAGGAAATGATCGTTGTGGAAATGCCTCCAGAACCATCAGTAGAATATAGGAGAAAATTGGCTTTAGGATTGTTTTATAAGGTTAGTTTTATGCTTTTCTTTACTAAAATGAGCTCTGGAGTGCTTTCGAAATAAATACAGACAAAACAAAAATAAGCTTACAGAAATAATATTTAAATTTCTTTCTTTGACATCTTATTATAAATACCTATATAAACATACTTTATATTTTTTAGAGTTTACTATCTTTGTGCCCCGAAGCCAGAGTAAGTCCAAGAAATCGTTCAGGTGCTACGAAAATTCACGAGACACGACCAGTTTCTGATGGTAGACAAATTTTTAACACTAACCCGACGTTGTGGCCTTTGAACCAACCTATTCCTAAAATAGAAGCATTAGTAAGTATGTTTTGTATAATGGCATTGATTATTAGTTTTTATTTCGGCTCCGGTGAGTTAATCAGATTATAATGAAACCTACTTATATGATTTCGATGACTGCAACAGATGTGGGATATATTTATACCGGATATGTGATCATTTGCGCAGAATGCGGATACAATGCTAACGCAAACATAATTGAATGACCTTAGTCAAAATTAAGTCAAAGTAATTATTAAGTCGTAGTAGGTGTAATGGATAAGGTAAGAAAAGACTACATAAGGGGATCATTGAAAGTTGCACTCGTAACTGAAAAATTGAGAGGAGCGGGAATGAAAGTCACGTGACAAAAATAATAGCAAACTGCAAGATTGATGGATATAAATGTAAAGGTACTCGTAGACCAAAAAAGACACGGACGGATTGTGTGAAGGATGATATGATGGTTTGTGGTGTGACAGGGGACGTATGTCAGAATAGAGGAGTATGGAAGAAAAAGACATATTGTGCCGACAGCAAATAATTGGGAGAAGGTAAAAGAAAGGACAAGAGAGGTGCGTCGCAAACTCAAAGGCACGGGTTCGATCATGGCCGGAACGTATGCACCACTGAGGCAGTTCTCTGACCTAATGTGAATATTGTTACAACTACCACGTGCTAACAACGATGAAGGAAAACATCGTGATGCAACCTGCACATCGAAATAACCGATATGTCAATTCAGCCAAGGCACCTTGGGCAAGCATGGCGGATATACAGTCCGTCCACCTATAATGAGAAGCCTGAGTTCAGCTGTGGAACATTTATGCTGTTATTATTATTAGTCAAAATTAAAATTATTCATTAAAATTTAGTTTGTTATAGAAGTATTATTAGTATTTTCGCTGACCGTGGCAGTTATTGTTTATAGGTCAATTTTTTATCTCCGATGATTTAAATATTTCATGGGACAAGAATGAATTTATTTTAATTTCGGCAGTCGTATGGTTTCAATGTTTTAGTAAAATTTTGTGAATGTTGAATATACGTAAATATTCGCTATAACATGATTTTAACTTATTTTTAATCTATTCATTTGTGTCCTCAAAATCTTATATATAAAAATCAATTGCTGTTCGTTAGTCTCGCTTAAACTCGAGAACGGCTGGACTGATTTGGCTAATTTTGGTTTTGAATTATTTGTGGAAGTCCAAGGAAGGTTTAAAAGGCGAGTAAATATAAAAAAAATGCTTGGAATATAGTAAAAACAACAATTTCACTTTCCCTTAGTAACTGCTAAGGCGGTACGAAGTTTTCCGGGTCAGCTAGTGTACAATAAAAATTGACATGGAAATTCGATTGTATTAAAGCTTAGTTTTCTTCTATGTCCTGTCTTAATATAGAACTAAATAGTTTATAATGTACATACATACATACATAACTTCACGCCAGTTCCCTTGCGGGGTAGGCACGAACAACAGAGCGCCATTCAGGCTTATTCTTACACACCTCACTTGCTTCTTTGACATTCATAGCCCTTGTTATGCACGCTCGTCTGTTCTTAAGGCTCCTGACATCACCTTCTGCTAGTACACGATCAATTTGATCATAGAAGGTGTGTCGTGGCCTTCCACGACTTCTTCATCCATCCATAATAATTATAATGTACATTTTATAAGATTTTATATTCTCGTTTTAGATCCAATGTGCAGGGGAAGCTAAATTTAGTGAAGACATACCAACAGTGCCTAGAGAAGTTTTTGGTGCTTTTGTTCTAACGACGGTGCCATTGGGTACTATAGTTAACATAGATCCAAGTCCAGCTCTAGTAAGTTGCCCTAATGATATCAGCCCATAAACCGATTAGCTAGTTTTACATATCAGAGAAATTGCCTGACCAGTGAAGTTCTTCATAAATTTAATGTGAAATAAATTAGGAGAAATACATATAAAACCCACACAATGAAGCTTTCTGTAGAGGTAACAAACGTTGACTGTTTTTATCTTACCACTTCATAGCTATAAAAAGCATCGATAATTCTCTATATTTTAACATTTACTTGCTTCTCTTGTGTTACTAATGTCCATAAGCGCGGTACTTTCCATCACAATTGGACCATCGAGCTGTCTACTGTGCTTTAGCAATAAAAAATAAAATCAATTTCCACCAGTTTAAATTTATTCAGTATTCTATTCGTTAGTTCAAAAGTTTGAGGGGCAATTAACTCCTTGTTAAATTTTATTCACACAAGCCGAATTCGTGTGAAGAATTACTATGATCGGTTATAGTAATGTCTGTTTTTATAAAGACAGACCAACTTTGATTTTAAACGTTGCAAATATTACCTTTTTATTAAAATGTTTACGGAGTCCTAAATGTTATATTTAAATCTCCAGTATTTCTAATATAATTAATTTTAAGATATTTTCGATATATTTAACTAACATTTCGAAATATATTACTTTTCAGAGCTGTGCAGGTGTTGTAGCTTTTTACACAGCTAAAGATATACCGGGTCTTAATTCATTTACACCAACGGGTACATTTTTTTATATATCAGACGAAGAAGTCTTCTGCAGCGGTGAAGTTCGTTACTTTAATCAACCACTAGGTATGATTGTAGCTGATAGTCGCGAGTTAGCAGATTCTGCAGCTAAGTTAGTTCGTGTAACTTATAAAAATGTTAGAAAACCAGTATTAGATATAAAAGAGGCAATTAAAGACCCTAAAAGACAGACTCAATTCTTTTCTCACGATGCAACTGATAAAGGCAATGATGTATTTAAAACAGTCAAAGGTTCAAATACAATCTACGGACAATATCACTTTACAATGGAGACGCTGGTGTGTATTACGATTCCTACTGAAGAAGGATTAGAAGTTCACGCAAGCACTCAATATTTGGATGGTGTGCAAATTATGATATCTAAAGCTTTGAAAATCGACCAGAGTCGGTATGTCACAATTTATATAATACTCAATCATCAATAGTGATTTATGATACTAGTGCTATAGGATGGTTTTTACAAACGAGTAGACGAACCACTTATCATAGTCTTACTACTTACTTATCATAAGAAGACTTATCATAGTCACAAGTTTATAAAGACCAACAACCACACGTGCCTAATACAACATTTCTCAACACATTTGCGAGAAAATAGTATAATAGATAATGAAACAAAGAAAGTTGTAACAATCTTTGAAGTTCGGGTAGAATACAATATAAATAAATTAAGTTTTCTTTTATTGTTTATAAAATCATCTTTGAAGTTTCTAATATGGAAATGTCGTGAATTTGCAAATGGCGACACATGCTCGTGCGTCGTGGTGAGAATTAGGACTACATCTTTGGTCTCAATTTCTCTATGGTATTAAAGTGAGATAAATATATCGATCAAAATCGTTTCCAAGAGGTTCGATTATTCAGATCATTTATTCTCGTGATGGGAAACTGCTTGGTGGAATTCTTATATGTTGTTTTAACCTAAATACCTATTTCACTACACGGCGTGCAGAAAATAGGTGAGGATATACTTATTTTACCGCACGTTCCGTTGTATGGTGCATAATTTTTACCCCTCGAACAATGTATAAATGATTTTTTTTAGCAAATCTATTGAAATATAATTAATCCTCTTACATAATATTTTTGTTCCATTGTTTATACAATATCGAGTTAATATAATTAGTAAAAGCGTTCTATTCTTTGCCGATAATTAGAATAAATAATTTGTCACCACGATCATAAACCATTCATTCTCTTTATGAAGTTGAAGTCTATGTCTACATTTGTATTTCGTATTATATAGTTATATTACTCCCTAGTGCATGCAACATCATTAAAATACGCTCTATTTCATCTTTCTGTCATTAATATTTCACTAAACCGTCAGACTGAAGACAAACTATCCTGCTACAGTACTTACAGGATTAAGATCTAAGTTACGACGACGATGATGATGTGGATGTTCTGTTAACTTCGCTTTTGGCACATAAGCTTATTTTATTGTTGTTTTATTTTAGCATTGACGTCCATGTTCGTCGCTTAGGGGGTGCATACGGCTTTAAGATATCTCGCACTGCACAAGTAGCCGTAGCTTGTAGCCTAGCAGCCCAAAAATTGAATAGACCATGCCGGTTTATCACGTCTTTGGAAACAAATACCAGAGCCATGGGCAAAAGATTACCATGTACAACTCAATTTGAGGTTAGTAAAAAATTACAATTAAATTCTTACCGAAGTAAGAAAGAGAGTTGGTCTGAAAGAGAGTGTCGGGGTGAAAGTAAGGAAAGGAATGCTCCGGTGGTTCGGGCATGTGGAAAGAATGCATGATGAAAGAATGACTAAACAGATATACAATGCAAAAGTGGATGGATGCAGAAGTCGTGGAAGGCCACGACACACCTTCCATGATCAAATTGATCGTGTACTAGCAGAAGGTGATGTCAGGAGCCTTAAGAACAAACGAGCTTGCATGACAAGAGTTATGAATGTCAAAGAGACAAGTGAGGTGTGTAAGAATAAGCCTAAATGGCACTCTGTTGTTCGTGCCTACCCCGCAAGGGAACTGGCGTGAAGTTATGTATGTATGTATGTAAAAAATTACAATTTTAATCAATCGTAGCTGAAACTTCATTTGTCGCATTTGTGTATCATATAATTGTGTCGGTATGGAAATCATTTTTGGGATATGGATTTTTTACCGAGATGCTTTATTACTCACCGAGGGCAGCAATCAGGTAGTGCGATACTAGCAGTTTAACTAAATACTCACTGAAATCACCTCCATATTTCTCCTATCGATCCAACTGAAAGTTACGCTCCTTTTATCCGGGTGTACAATGTAGTATCACACCAGCTACACTTAAGATTGTGGCGGTTAAAAAAAGGGAACCTGTTAACCTCCTTGTCATCTCCACGTGGAACTATTGGAATGTGCGTGATCCGACAGTTGATAAGTATTAATTTTAAATTACGTTTTGGTTGATAGATCTCCTTAAAACCGATAGATCTGATTATAATGATGCTATAGATTACAAATTAACATAAAAAACGTGTGATTGATTAGCTTTTTCATTTTCCGTTCCGATAATTTGTCTTTTTTTTTATTTTATTTTTTTATTGCAGGAGCTCAGCAGACAGGCAGACGGCCCACTTGATGGAAAGCGGTTACCATCGCCTATAGACATTTGCAATACCAAAGGTGCTACAAATGCGCTGCTGCTCTCTTAAGGGAGACTGGAACCTGGTCACTAATGCCGGAATACAAATCAAGGTTGTTGTGGCGACATACTTTAGACCAGGGGTGGTAGCCATCCAGTCGGGCAAATGCCCTACCACCTGGCTGTGGGTTGTTTTGTCGCCTCTTACGACAGGCCGCCCGGCCGCAGGAAAGTGTATTCTTTCTCCGTTCCTGCACGGATAAAAACATCACGGATCTACAGTCGGGGCATTGTATAAGTGGTTTTTTTTTTTAGATAGGTGTAAACAAGTCAGGTGCTATCCAAAATGTGGACTATACACTGTATTCTGATCATGGATACAAGTTGAATGAAACGCTTAGTATATTGGGAATGGATACGTACAATAACTGATATAGCAATGAAAGGTGGAATTACAAATGCATTGATGTAACAACTGATTCTGCAAAAAATACTTTCTGCAGAGCTCCTGGTAAGTATGCGTATTAGTATACAAAGACTATACTATACTACGTAACTAAAACATTCTGAATTAAAGTGAAATTACAAATATATACACTGCAAATTTATTAAGCATATTGTTACGACCGAGGTGCCGACAAAATTAGATTCAAATCAGCATACCATAAAAGCACACTTTATTACCTTTCCGTATTTGGACTCCTTTTGTTTACTTTGTGTTTAAAAATTGTTATTAGAAAACAGTCCATTGTGTATTGTAATCTTTTATGTCAGTCGTTAGCCGGGTGTGTCGAACTGATTCTAAGAAATTCGGTCTGCGCGGTCGGGCAGCCATATTGTATTGGTGCACTATAAAGCAATGGCCCAATGGAGAGATCGGCAGTCTAGCGATAGCCACAAGCGAAGCAAGACGTTAGTGACGGACTTTGGCGTGTGATTGAATGGTGCATTATGTTTGGACTGGTTGTGTACAGTTATATTTATACCTGTGTTATACGTGTTTATATAGTTCTAATAAATTCTATAATAATTCCAACAGCATTTTAATTCGAGTCTTGCAACTCGTAACAATATCAATATTACCGATATTAACCGGCTAATACTTTTTTGTATTTAAAGTGCATTATTGAATTTTTTCTCTGTTTTAAAGGAACCCTGGAAACAATAGGTATGGCAGAACTGATGATGGATCAGATATCTTATGAACTATCTATAGATCCAATAGAAGTTCGATTAGAAAACATAGCTACACAATTTAATGAAATCAAACCAATGATTGACACTTTGAAAACCAATGCCAAGTATACAGAAAGGAGAGCTGAAGTAAGTAGATTTAATGCAGAGAATCGTTGGCGAAAACGTGGCCTTCGAGTTGCATTGCTAAGATGGACTCCTATTGGAGGGCAAACTTTTGATGTAAATCTATCAGTATACAAAGGAGATGGTACTGTTGTCATTACTCATGGTGGCATAGAAATGGGTCAAGGAGTAAATACTAAATGCGTACAAATTGCAGCCTATTTCCTTAAGATATCTATAGATAACATACAGATTAAAACAAACAATACAATAATAGTTCCAAATTGTTTCATATCTGGCGGTAGTATAGCATCCAAAAACGCTGGTCTGGGGGTGACTAGATGTTGTCAAGAGTTGTTAAGGAGATTAGAACCAATAAGAGCGGGAATGAACAATCCTACATGGCCAGAGCTGATTAGAAGTGCCTATGATCAAAATGTAGATCTACAAGTCCATGCATATGTAAGTTTTGCTGATACTCATGAGTTTCAAATTTATGGAGCGACGTTGGCTGAGGTGGAGATTGATGTATTGACAGGAGAGTTAGAAGTAAGAAGAGTGGATTTACTAGAAGACGTTGGCCAAAGTGTCAGTCCCGAAATTGATGTGGGCCAAGTAAGTATAGAATTTTATTCAAAAAGTTTTATTGAAACTAAATTCGATTATAAAATATTTTTTGGGCTTATCTATATATATAAAAGAAAGTCGTGTTAGTTACACTATTTATAACTCAAGAACGGCTGTACCGATTTGGCTGAAAATTGGTGGGAAGGTAGCTTAGAACCAGGAGACGGACATAGTATACTCCTTATCCCGTTGGAACCGGTAGGTGGCGCTGAGATCGGGTTCTAGAATCCTCCTAATCACCTGGACCGATTTTGGTGACTTTGTTTTTGTGTGTTTGAGTGGGTTCCCGGATGGTTTTAGATTCGCAATTAGAACCGGTAGTGGCGCTGGGATCGTGTCCTAGATTTTAATTTTTTCAGAGCAGGACAACGTCTGTCGGGGCCGCTAAAATAAATTAAAATTTACAACCTATTCTATCCGATTTTTAACATATTATCGATTTTTAAAGAGATTAAGCAGCAACATACTGCATCATTAACATGGTGAGCTAAAACAAATCCTGTGTATTATGAAATTGTTTGAATTTTAGCGTTTAATACTATATATTAATTAGTTTGAATTATATCGATTAATGTAAATTATAAACTGGTTTAACATCGAGACTAATCATTCCTCGTGTATATCAATGCTTCTGTAGGCTATAGATTTTAGAATTGGCTAATAATTTATGTATCAAAGATGATTTTTATAGCGTCTTGCATTCTTTTCCCGGCCATACCACGCAGCCATACAATAAACATTAAGTATACAAAATATGTAACTACTAACTTTTCCAATTAAATTTTCTAGTCTATGATCGTTTGTAGGAATAAGGTCGAACATTGTGCCGTCTCACAATTATCTCTTTGTATTTCTAAAGAGTGAATGAATCGTGGTAGCGTAATGGCTAGCGTACGCGTCCTAAACTCAAAGGGGGCGGGTTCGATCGTGGCCGGAACGCATGCACCACTTAGGCAGTTTTCTGACCTAATGTGCATCTTGTTACAATTACCACGTGCTAATAACGGTGAAGGAAAACATCGTGATGCAACCTGCACATCGACATAACCGATGTGTCAAACCTGCCAAGCCGCCTTGGACAAGCGTGGCGGGTATACTGTCCGTTCCCCTATAGTGGGAGGCCCGAGCCCAGCAGTGGGACATTTATGGGCTGTTATTATTATTATATTATATATTTTTAAAGTTTAGTATACACTATAGAGTTATATATCTGTCGGGTTCACGCCGGGAGCGAACGAATGACGCTTCGAGAATAACACAATAATAATCTGAAATATTATAATCAAAGTTTATTACACTAGAATTATCACAATTACGATATTAAATATTGCACAATAATACAGAGATATATTAGGACAACTCCAAGAGTTGCATCCACGCTTGTCAGGTGTCGAGCAGCAATTTGCCCTCCAAGAATACTGCTATTATCAAGTAGTAATTATCACCCACAATATATTATGTGGTCCTAGTCCAAGACTGTCATTGTAGACTTGGTTGTAGACTCGTAGACTGTCGGTTGAAGACTGCCCCTCCTCTGCCCGAACACCGCGTATTTAACAGGTCCTCGTAGCGCGCCGCAGTGACACCATCCGGTAATGCTGTGGCGCCACTTCAGTTACACTTCCTTCATAAAACAAACTTCCAACATCCGGTTACTCCATTTCCGATATCTGTTAGCTTAATAAATAAATGCTTCTACATTGACATCCGGTTAAACAACATCCAATTACTACATTAAAGAACACTATCCGGTTATTGACTACTTCCGTCATATGGTTATTTTATAATAACAAATACGATTCCTACATATCTATACCCTTTCCAAGCATTTATTTTACTTTTGACAGCTCGATGACGGAGCAATTAGTAATGTCTAGAGAAGTGCCGATTAGTCGGCGATTAGTCGGTAAAGCCGACTATTCCGCTACTATCGTAGTCGGCGACTAGTCGGCACTATTCGGCAAAGAGCGCCGACTATCCGGCTTCTTACTTTGTAATTTGTAATGTATACTTTACTAATACTTTGTAATCCTAATCCATACACGAGACTTTCTTTTTGACATGATTAAATTTTAACTGAGCTCTATCACTTTAATGAACAGTAACAGTTATCTTTATAATAAAATATTTTTTTTATTTTTACACAACAACACCGCCCTGGTCTGTACAAAAGCAAAAATCAAGAAACCCATGCGATGGTTGCGACATGCGCGCGAATGAGCTATAAACGAAGCGTCACGGATATCCCCGAAACCGTGATCGGCTTAGTCGACTAATCGGCAGACTAGTCGGCCTTTTTAAAACCGACTAATCGGCTAGTCGGCCAAAGTCATAATCGGCACATCTCTAGTAATGTCCTAATGCGCTACCAAATCGATTTGTTATAAAAATCGACTTCATTTATAAATAAGTTTTAATCAATTTAACCTATCTATATAGTTTTACTAAAAATACTATGTCGTATAATAATTATATCCACATTTCAATTAACATATTTTTGTAATAAAGGAAAAGAAATTAAAATAAAGTAGAACATTTTTTAGTTTCACATCGATTACTTTCGATTTATTTACATATAGTGTCGATGGTTTAATAGTCTGCGTTACATAACTCACAGTACATCACTATTACGTCACCCACAACAATAAAGTACGGCAATTATGTCATTTGTTACATATGGGCGTTACTGTGAAGAAATATGTAACTTTTTTTTTCAAGAGTTCACCAGAAAGACAGACGGCCCACTTGATTGAAAGCGGTTATCATCGCCTATGGACATTTACAACACCAAAGGTGCTACAAATGCGCTGTTGCTGTCTTAAAGGAGACTGGAACCTGGTCACTAATGCCGGAACGCAACACAAGGTTGATATGGCGACATATTCTAGACCAGGGGTGGTCGCCATCCAGTCGAGCAAATACTCTACCACCTGGCTGTGGATTGTTTAGTCGCCTCTTACGACAGGCCGCCGGGCCGCAAGAAATTGTATTCTTTCTCCGTTCCTGCACGGATAAAAATAAGCAGCGCGTTCCACTATTAGTAGCTCACAACGACCAGGTTCACGACCGCGATTTTTCCCGTTCCACTTCCTTGCAGGCGTCACAATCGTAAACTCAAGTGGGACGGTTAATTCGACCCACCTTCTGACATGTCATTAGTGACGTTTTCGCCACGACCATAGCGACCGCGGTCGCCTTGTGGAACGGCAGACGGAGCATTTTGGGCGTAGTGAGCTATTAATGGAACGCGCTGTTAATAGATGCGCAAACGTCAAAAGTAAAATAAACGCTTGGAAACAGAATAGAACAGATGTATATGTCAAAATTGTATTATTATTTAGGAGTTTTTGGCGGGAACTGAAAGGAGACGTTGTGTTGTGCAGTTTTATTTTCTAAAAATGTGTAAAATTACTCTAAAATGAACAATAGTTGTAGGATATTGATCGTTTTTGAGTAGTAATTATGTGTTTTGTGAGAAATGTGAACTGTATAGTCAAATGTGGCCTTTTGAGTTTTCACAAGAACTCCGTTGAATGGCGTTAGTTGTAGCCTACAATACAACTGCGCGACTATTATACGAAGACTTAAACATCATAATTGGCTGTATGGACTAAACATTCCTTTGCCTGTCTTTGTGGCGAATACAACTACTACTACTGTATTATTATTTAATTTCAGGTGGAAGGAGCTTTTGTAATGGGCCTTGGTTATTGGACTTGTGAAAAACTGGTATACAATCCAAATTCAGGAGAATTGCTGACGAATCGTACCTGGACGTATTCTGTTCCCTTAGCAAAGGACATTCCACAAGACTGGAGAGTTTATTTCAGAAAGAATTCCTACAGCAATGATGCGATTTTAGGATCTAAATGTAAATAAACTATTTTTATAATAAAAGTAGCGTTCTCAGCAGACATTGTCCTGTCCGAAAAAAATAAAAATCTAGGATCCGATCCTAGCGCCACCTACAGTTTTCAATTGTAAATCTAAACCATCCGGGGACCTACTCAAAAACACACAAAAAATTCATCAAAATCGGTAAAGTCGTTCTCTATTTATGTGCGTACATACATTTCTTCAATTATATATACATGACTTTTTTACTTTATAAATATTCTATACATAAATTATAAGCTACTGCAATGAAGAAATTTATAAATAATACTAGCTGTCCCAGCAGACGTTGTTCTGCCCTGAAAAAATAAAATTTAGAACCCGATTGCAGCGCCACCTACCGGGTGCAATTGTGAATCTAAACCATCCTCGAATCCACTTGAACACACACAAAAAAATTCATTCAAATCGGTCCAGCCGTTTAGGAGAAGTTCACTGTCAACACAAATACAAAAGAATTATATATATAAAGATAATACAATAAAAGAAAACTTAACTTATTTGTATTATAGTCTACCCATATTCCCTCAAGACTATAAGTAGAATACTGGGCCTAGACCACCGTATTCTATGGGTAAGGCGCCCAGAAGACTGGCTATGCATCCTCGCTGGATTGCCGTACTGATCCGTTGCCCGAGGTAAGCACCAGCCTTCTGGTCACCTAAAGAGTCAATGAGTCCAAGCGTCTCGACAGGAAACGGCACGAACATATATAACTCTCACTGAGGGTTGCATATTTGCTCCGCTTGAGTGATTCAGCTGTTTGCGCCGCCGAACCGGCTGACCTAGAGGTGTTTGATAAATGGGATGCGACCAACGTGTCTAAGCTGGTTTCATCCCACACTAAAGGCTTGCAACAATATATACAGATTATTTGAAATTAATTTTACCACGACAAAAATAAATTTTCTTTGCATACTATCATTGCTGACAAGTTTGAAGCAAACATGTAATAGCTGTCACCAGCATTGTTCTTATATAAATATTTATAGCTCAATATTCTATCAATAGTTTCGTGATATTACTGGCCGGTTAAATCTTATTATTCCAGTGCGTTCCATTAGTAGCTCACAACGCTTAAAATACTCTGTAAGCCGTTCAACTAGGCGACCGCGGTCGTTGTGGCCGTGGCGAAAACGTCACTAATGACATCATCATTTTCGATCACAAAACGACCCATATCAAGAGGTGGGTCGAATAACCGTTCCATTTGGGTTTACAACTGTAAGGCCGGCAAGCAAGTGGAACGGGAAAAGTCGCGGTTGTGAACGTGGTCGCTGTGAGTCTCTAATGGAACGTACCCATCATTGGTCGAATGTTAACATTCCTTATATGGTCCTTATGCCAAATTTAACTGATAGTAAATCAAGCGAACGGTTATTATATTAGTAGATATAGCGACTGACCATAGCTGTGCCCGCGACGTCGTCCGCGTGGAATTTGCTTTCAAAACTCTCCGATTTTGAAAGATTCTTCATTGGTGCTCCGCTCCTATTGGTCTTAGCGTGATGATATACAGCCTATAGCCTTCCTCGATAAATGGGCTATCCAACACTGCAAGAATTTTTCAAATCAGACCAGTAGTTCCTGAGATTAGCGCGTTCAGTCAAACAATATTAGTATATTTGGCTACAACACTAATACTTACATTTTAAATATCGCGATATCTTTTGAATGAAATGTCCAAATTGAATAATTCAAAAAGTTCTAGAAAGGTATTGAATTCGTCTTGAATATGGAGTAATTTATTTTGATAAGGATTAATACCAAGGTACAAAATAAAGAGATTTTGAAGCAACGGCATTTTAATTATTTTAAAAAATAAAAGAAACCACTTATTGTGAGATAACTACAATAGTTAGACATATGGTTATGGGATATTTTTTGTAGATAATTATATGTTCTGCAAAGGGGTAGTACATTGTTTTGTTCTACAATCAATAGTTTTCGCAGCGTGCGCCGTGTAAGGATTTTTTCGGGTCATTTTTTTACACCTTGGGTTACATTATTGGACTTTTAGTAAGGATCCCTAATTTTTTTGAAAATATAATATCGCCTTCCTAGATAAATTTACTATTCAACACTGAAATAAACGCGTTAATCCTGAGATAAGCGCGTTTAAATAAACTCTTCAGCTTTATAATATTAGTATAGATAAAAATAAATGTTAGGCAGCTTGGCAGGTTTGACACATCGGTTGTCTCGATGTGCAGGTTGCATCACGATGTTTTCCTTCACCGTTGTTAGCACGTGGTAATTGTTACAATACGCATATACTACGCGGTGCTGGTACCTACGCTCACGTATGGATGCGAGAGTTGGGTATGGAAGAGAGAGCATGAAAGTAGAGTAAACGCGGTCGAGATGCGAGCACTGCGCAAAATCTGCGGGGTGACGCTCGCGGACCGCGTTCGTAATACCGAAGTAAGAAAGAGAGTCTGAAAGAGAGTGTCGGGGTGAAGGTAAGGAAAGGAATGCTTCGGTGGTTCGGGCATGTGGAAAGAATGCATGATGAAAGAATGACTAAACAGATATGCAATGCAAAAGTGGATGGATGCAGAAGTCGTGGAAAGCCACGACACACCTTCCATGATCAAATTGATCGTGTACTAGCAGAAGGTGATGTCAGGAGCCTTAAGAACAGACGAGCTTGCATGACAAGAGTTATGAATGTCAAAGAGGCAAGTGAGGTGTGTAAGAATAAGCCTAAATGGCACTCTGTTGTTCGTGCCTACCCCGCAAGGGAACTGGCGTGAGGTTATGTATGTATGTATGTACGCATATTACGTCGAAAAACTTCCTAAGAGGTGCATGCCTTCCGGCCAGGTTTTGAGTTTGAGACGCATGTGCTAGGCATTACGCAACCATGACTTTTTTGATGGCAATATTACACCGCTTATTAATTTATCATCAGATTTTTTGAAACTGGTAAAATCAATGTGGATAACAATAGGGCCACACGAAATTAAAAATGTACCTTAATTTTTTTTATTTTTTTTTATTGCAGGAGTTCAACAGACAGGCAGACGGCCCACTTGATGTATAGCGGTTACCATCGCATATGGACATTTGCAACACCAAAGGTGCTACAAATGCGCTGTTGCTCTCTTAAGGGAAACTGGAACCTGGTCACTAATGCCGGAACACAACTCAAGGTTGTTATGGCGACATACTTTAGACCAGGGATGGTAGCCATCCAGTCGGACAAATGCCCTACCACCTGGCTGTGGGTTGTTTTGTCACCTCTTACGACAGGCCGCCCGGCCGCAGGAAGTTGTATTCTTTCGCCGTTTCTGCACGGATAAAAATAACAATTTCATTGTTTAGGATCAAACTCAAGAAATTTTTAAATGCTCATCAAAACGCACAATGCATGACAAAGTACTATATGACTTTAGCAAGTTATTTATTTTAATTTATTACAATTTGGTTAATTTATAGATTATGTTTGATTCGTTGTGCTACAATTATTTTATGTATGTATGTGTTATTTAAATTATTGCTTTATTATATATATTTTTTAGTCTGCAATTCATTTACCTTTATCAAACTGCATTATGCTGTATATATTGTTGTTAAGTCTGTTGAATTGTCCACCGTGACTTCACTTTCTCGTCCCAGGCGGAAGAACAGCGCTAGTCCTTGTTGGCTAGCACTATGCTGAGTCTGGATCCAAATTCATCAGATCAGAACTGCAAACACTAGTCACAATGATGAAAGATGACTGTCAGGCGAGAGGCTTACATTTGAATGCGAAGCAAACAAAGGTTATGGGGTTTGAAAGAGAAGAAACCAGAACGAATGCAAGGATAATGGTCGATGATGTTATGCTGGAACAAGTGAATGAGTTTGTATATCTTGGATGTGCTTTTAGCACAGATGGAAGGTACACCGCTGATATAGAAAAAAGAGTGAATTTGGGGAATAGTTTGAATGGAGCGTTAGGTAAACTTCTAGGTACTAAGAACCTCAGCCAGAAGGCCCAGCTCGCCATACACAACGCGGTGCTGGTACCTACGCTCACGTATGGAAGCGAGAGTTTGATATGGAAGAGAGAGCATGAAAGTAGAGTAAACGCGGTTGAGATGCGAGCACTGCGCAAAATCTGCGGAGTGACGCTCGCGGACCGCGTTCGTAATACCGAAGTAAGAAAGAGGGTTGGTCTGAAAGAGAGTGTCGGGGTGAAGGCAAGGAAAGGAATGCACCGGTGGTTCGGGCATGTGGAAAGAATGCATGATGAAAGAATGACTAAACAGATATACAATGCAAAAGTGGATGGATGCAGAAGTCGTGGAAGGCCACGACACACCTTCCATGATCAAATTGATCGTGTACTAGCGGAGGGTGATGTCAGGAGCCTTAATAATAGACGAGTGTGCATGACAAGAGTTATGAATGTCAAAGAAGCAAGTGAGGTATGTAAGAATGGGCCTAAATGGCGCTCTGTTGTTCGTTCCTACCCCGCAAGGGAACTGACGTGAAGTTATGTATGTATGTATGTATGTATGGATCCAAATTAAGACTTATTCAGTTTCTATTGATTTTTAATTTCTATTTCTTTCTATTATTTTAGGTACAGGCGAACCTCCAATGTGTATGTCGGTGGTGATAGCATTAGCTATTAGAGAAGCGATTGCATCTGCAAGACAAGAATCTGGTATTCCATCCACGAATTGGTTCCAAATTGGTATGATTCTGCTCATTTCTTAATCCACATCTTCTATACTATAAAAAGTCTGTAAATGATTGGAGTTTGTACAATGCGTTAAACAAGGTGAAAAAGATCATCAGGTCGACTAATTCGTACTAGCAGGTTCCGAAAATACATATTTTTGATTTTTTGTCTGACTGTCTTTCTATTAGAGCACCACTGGAAAACTACTGAATGGATTTAAATGAAACTCAACATAGAGTTAGCTTATATCCCTAGGCGTAACGTTTCATCCCGATAAATGAAGGCGTTTCTTTAGAATAGACGGATTAGCAAAATAGATAGCGCTACAGTCGCGTTTTTTCAATTTCCACATAAACAAATACCTACGTTCTCATAAACAACCCGTCATTCGTTGTATTACTTCAAATCACGATGGCTTCGACTCACCTCTGTATTGCTGGACAGTTTTCTAGACTTAGTTTCTTTGTAATCTATATATATATATATATATATATATATATATATATATATTTAGCACGTCATTTCATTATTATAACTATAATATTATTTTTCTTTCCTTTTATTGTCTTGGTCTTATTGAGTATGCATTGTTTGCTACAACTCCATTAATTCTTCAAAAAGTGATTCTGTAACATACTTCTGTACAATACTTATTAAAAAAAAGAATTTGAGATATAAATAGAATATGAAATATAAAGAAAATCAATATTTAGCTAGACGTGTTGCTGGGGAGTTTCTTGCCGCTTCTTCTCCTTTACAGCATCAACACGTTGCGAAGCGGTGTACATAGAATATGAAGCAAAAAAAAAAATTTTAACTTACATGTATGACCTTCAAAAAGTCTTCTCCAGTAGAACTTATTTTGAATAAAAACTTTTGAATTTTGAATTATATATATATATACATATATATCTTCACGATATCTCAGAAACTATAATACATATAGACTTGAAATTTGGCATGAACCTTCCTTTCTCCAAGTAGAGGTCAGCTAAAAACGGATTTTACAGCACGCGAAGCGGGCGGGTATCAGCTAGTTATTACATATAAAAACCCGAATTAAGTTTTTTTCTAAGTAAAATAAAGCCACTACCTATTTTAACATATAAACGGAACAAACAGATCTGAAACAATTTGATGTAATTTAAAACCTATATATATATATTTTTTTTTTATTGCAGGAGATCAACAGACAGGCAGACGGCCCACTTGATGGAAAGCGGTTACCATCGCCTATGGACATTTGCAACACCAAAGTTGCTACAAATGCGCTGCTGCTCTCTTAAGGGAAACTGGAACCTATATTCTAGAACAATACTTGTTCTTAAATTGGTGATGACATGACATCTATTCTAATCATTATTACAAGGCAGAAAGGGTCGGAAAGCCCCGCGACGCGAACTACTTTTTAACGGCTTTAAGCGTGGCATTTTATTTCATTTTTATCCCGACGTTGAGGAGTTGGGCATACGCTAAGCAATATCTAAAGATGATTTCGTATGAATTTTCTTAAATTTTCGCGACCAGTATACATAAATATATTTTATTTCGGCATTTCTTTAATTTTTTTACTAGCTGTGATCACGGAAGACAACTTTAACATTACTCACTGATACTTGAGAACTTTCTCGTCTTTCACTTTTTACGACAACTTAAGAATATACTTATAATACTTACACACATACATACATACATACATAACTTCACGCCAGTTCACTTGCGAGGTAGGCACGAACAACAGAGTGCCATTTAGGCTTATTCTTACACACCTCACTTGCCTCTTTGACATTCATAACTCTTGTCATGCAAGCTCGTCTGCTCTTAAGGCTCCTGACATCACCTTCTGCTAGTACACGATCAATTTGATCATGGAAGGTGTGTCGTGGCCTTCCACGACTTCTGCATCCATCCACTTTTGCATTGTATATCTATTGTATATCATTGTTTAGTCATTCTTTCATCATGCATTCTTTCCACATGCCCGAACCACCGGAGCATTCCTTTCCTTACCTTCACCCCGACACTCTCTTTCAGACCAACTCTCTTTCTTACTTCGTTATTACGAACGCGGTCCGCGAGCGAATTATTTAGCGTATTATAATACTTCATGGCAATTAATTAAGTCGCCTGATTAAAAATTAAAGAAGGAAAGAAAGAAAATATTTTATTTAGAACACAAACTAAGTTAATATAAATAGAAAAAGAAAAAACAAAAAAGTCCTAAATTAGACCCAGTCTCAGCATAATGCTAACCAACAAGGACTAGCGCTGTTCTTCCTTCTGGGACCAGAAAGTGAAGTCACGGTGGACAGTACAACACATAACAACAACAAAATATGTAATAACAGCCCATAAATGTCCCACTGCTGGGCTCGGGCCTCCCACTATAGAGAGGGGAACGGACAGTATACCCGCCACGCTTGTCCAACGCGGCTTGGCAGGTTTGACACATCGGTTATCTCGATGTGCAGGTCGCATCACGATGTTTTCCTTCACCGTTATTAGCACGTGGTAATTGTAACAATATGCACATTAGGTCAGAAAACTGCCTAAGTGGTGCATGCGTTCCGGCCAGGATCGAACCCACGCCCTTTGAGTTTGGGACGTGTGCACTAGCCATTACGCTACCACGACTTCACGACAACAAAATATATTAATTAATAATTAATTCATGCTTGTTTCAGATGGTCCGTATACCACGGAAAGCATCGTGTTAGCGTCAGCAACGAAAATTGAAGATTTTAAATTATATTAAAAATTAAATCAAAGGGTGAAAGGCTATGTGTTTCAAGTGACATTTTGTGAGACACCTAACCATATTTGTTTTAAACCTAATTTCTCAACTTAAGGCAATAGAGCACAGAACCTGATTTCCAAATAATATCTGTTGACACTCTTCTTTTTTTGACATGTTTCGCTTGAAACAAGTAGCCTCCTGTTTAACTAACTAACCCCTCTTAATTATGAGAGATTTTCGCGGGAATACGAAGATTTACGTGGAAGAGGTATGCTGGAATCATTATCATGACTACAGTTCTTAGGACCGCGTCGATCGGTGTGACTACGCTCTCATAGAATATCGGGGTGAAACGGTTGGCCTTCAGTTAATCGTATTTGTGCGCTGAATTAGAATTGCAATAGCCCACTTTCTCTCCCTCCTCTTATTCAATATACCAATCCCATACCCTCTCTATCCCAATACTCCTGTTTCCTCCTGATTCTTTTATCTCTTCTTTTTTTACCAAGGGAAACCCGATTGAGGACGATAGGTCGCGCAAGGGAGAAAAATCACGGGTGTTGGATTCGCCTCGTTTTTTTTTATTTTTTTTATTGCAAGAGTTCAGCAGACAGCCAGACGGCCCACTTAATGGAAAGCGGTTACCATCGCCTATGGACATTTGCAACATCAAAGGTGCTAGAAATGCGCTGCTGCTCTCTTAAGGATCACTGGAACCTGGTCACTAATGCCGGAACACAACTCAAGGTTGTTATGGCGACATGCTTTAGACCAGGGGTGGTAGCCATCCAGTCGGGCAAATGCCCTACCACCTGGCAAAAGGTTGTGTCGTTGTGGTGGCACTAGCATCCCCGCAGGAATGCTATTGCCACGCCATGGTCGAGGATATCCACTAAAACCCCTGGCTGATCCTCGGACGTCCCTTATCTGGGTCGCTTGCGCATTCACCTCCAGCCCGGACGGATGACGGCCGGCCCCTTACAGGCTGGCTCCACCATTTGTTAGCCGGGAAGATGGGTCTCTCTAGCTACCTGGGGACTCACCTATTTTCAAAAAATGGTAATACTGATTGAATATCTTATATCTTATACTTACTAATATATAACGCCGAAGAGTTTTTTTGTTTGAGCGCTCTAATCTCAGGAACTACTGGTCTGATTTGAAAAAAATCTTTCAGTGTTAGATAGTCCATTTATCGAAGAAGGCTATAGGCTATATATCATCACGCTAACACCAATAGAAGCGGTGCACCGATGAAGAATGTTTCAAAATTGGGGGGTTTTGAAAACAAATTCCACGCGGACGACGTCGCGAGCACAGCTATTAGACAATAATTGTAAGCATAACTGCTTTTAACAAAGATGTTGAAAATATGTATTGTTTAGAAAAAAATATTTATCATATGCTCTTCGAGAACTCCTTCGTGTCGCGTCAAAGACCTGAAATTAGGCTTAGCAATGTGAAGATAATTCTAAACTTGAATA
The DNA here is from genome assembly GCA_019925095.2 of Dendrolimus kikuchii. NCBI lineage: Eukaryota > Metazoa > Arthropoda > Insecta > Lepidoptera > Lasiocampidae > Dendrolimus > Dendrolimus kikuchii. Next base: position 22,976,650 of record CM034400.1, read on the forward strand.
TTCATGAATACTTATCACTGGCTAGATACATAAATAATATAGGGCGATACATAGAAAAAAGAAATTAACAAATTTTGTTTTCCAATCTTTCCAAAAACAACATACTAAATGCATGCAAGGGAGTTCCCGAAGTTCGGCACGGATTCGTCAGATTCGAGCCAAAAAGAACCTTACGCGACTGTTGTATTTTAAATAAAAAGATAATTAATTAATCTCTTGTTTTATTTAACCGAGATAGCACAGATAATCTTAAACGTTTGGACACCTCATTCGTATACGATAGCTACGACACGAGGACGTCAATAATATCGGTCTTACGGGCTGGATACGACGTGTCGTGTGCTCTCCCCCCCCCCCCCCCCTCTCCGTCTCTATGTGTGTGTGTGTGTGTGTCGAAGGTGAAAATATCATGATGACACCTGCACATCGCGATAACCGATGTTTCAAACCCACCAATCCGCCTTGGACAAGCGTGGCAGGTATACTGTCCAATACGGAAACCCGATCCCAAGAGTGAGGCATTCATGGGCTGTTTTTGCTAACACAAAATACATGATTTTCATGCATATAACAAGAAAAGAAAAAATATTGATTCCGTTTTCACAATAAACAGCAAGACACATTGAAAAAGTAATAATAACGTGTAAGTTAGATCTTACCATCAACAGTCTTATAGCGAAAAGCCTCGACCGTCACCTAGAGAGGCTCTCGTTGGGAAACTGGGTGAAGGACCACAGAAGGCAGCACTCTTGGACACGGCACGAATTGTGAGGAGGTTCCCGTCTCCGGAATCCTTACCACAGGTAGTTTGGACTCCAGGCCCCGCTGCCGGCGGACTACTAGATTTTATATTTACTTTATTAAATATTATATTTTGGATGTTTTTTGTAAAAGAATATTACAAATATATATGTTTTATAAAATAAAATAAAATAATATTTGTACAAAGTACCCAAGGACTAATTCCAATTTAAATTCAGTTTTTTTTTCGGGTAATAAAATCAGTGTCATTACAGCGCTTGTTGGGTTTGGTATTACTTACAGTTTAACCATCCCTGCTTTGGTATTTCTTACATTTTAACCTTCCTCATTTGGTATTTCTTACACTTTAACCTTCCCTTCTTTGGTGTTTCTTACATGTTAACCTTTTCTCCTTTGGTATTTCTTACATTTTAACCTTTCCCTATTGGTATTTCTTACACTTTAACCTTCCCTTCTTTGGTGTTTCTTACATGTTAACCTTTTCTCCTTTGGTATTTCTTGAGAAGACATCACGGTGGAAGAAAATTTTGGCAAAACAATAACCTTTCCCTATTGGTATTTCTTTCACTTTCCAACAGGGCTCTGTACCCTCCCATGAAGCTAACTAAATCCAACATTGGTTGCAAGCCAATTTGTCAGACTTTGTTCAGAGCATAGGTTGGCCTTCATCGAGTTCTGACTTGAATTCTTTGGAGTATTCTTTATGAACTGCATTGGAGTTAATGGCATACAAAAAGTTCACCAGAACCTGAATTATCTCAAGCGAGCCCAAATCAATAAATGGAAACTGATTGAAAAGATTAGTAGCACCATAGAAGAACGGTCTATATCTTTAAAGCTTAATTAATTGAAAACAAGGATGGCTATTTTAAATAACTTATTTTTATATATACATAAATCTAGATGTTATTAGTTATAATTCATGTAAACAATATATGAATACTTAACATGCCTCCAAAAATATTTTAGCTTTACGTTGACTGATGTCTTAAGAGTTCACAGTACGAGTTATAAGAATAAGATGGTTTCTATACTGAAAGCAAACTATTGTGAGTTATAAATTTGTATGTGCCATATATTTATATGAATTGATTAATAAAATATATCTTTTGACTTATTATTTTGCAAGATGAAATAATAAATAACTTTTAGCAGTTAAACTTGTTTATTTACTTAAACACTTATTAATAATAATTTAGGACATATTATATAATCTTTTCAGAATTGTTGAGTTTTATCTTTTTCTTTTTTCTGCAGGCTAGCATTTGGTTTTTTCTATACATAAAGTTTGCATGTAAACTGCAGTGGATAAGTCAAAAAATTCTATGATCAAGCATAACGCTTGCTTATGCAGAAAAGTTGTTGCTAATCCTTCTGAAGCTGAAAAAAAAAGATATAAAGTGTCTATTTAATTACTCGCATAGTCCTTATTTAACTCATGATTTATCATATTAGTAACTATGTTACCAATCAAAATCATGTTATTAAGAGATTTTCCATCACTTAGGTATTTGTCACAAATCTTCATATTCCATGAAATCCTTCAAGCCATAGATGTGCTTAATTAATCACTTTTAAGCCGGCAAGTGAATATATTTAAAACTACTGGAGAGTTTCATATTTTCCGGTAATTTGTTGTATAAGATCAGATCCATAACATACATCAGCAATCAAACATACTATCTGACCGCCAGGGCAGTGGTCCAATGTCTGTTACTTTATTTGTATGTATTTATATGAGATACTTTACTTGTATTATAGATTATTAAGAAAGTAATATAGGTTGCTGATTTATTTATTGTACCAAATTATCAAATAAGTAATTAATATTATTTTAATTAGTTTCTAATGAATGAGTGAGACATGTAGCTATTTTTCTATAAATAGGTGCACATTTTAGATGAATTTTGACTTCAACACAAAGTATACTTACATCAATCATATATTAACTAATAATTAACATTATTGATTTCTTATATGGATGAAATTTACAGACAGGAATAGTAATATACTACACCGGTTATAAAAGGAAAGAAGGAAGGAAGATGTATGGACGAACATGTTGAATTTAGAAACCTTCACAAAACTACTTACATCAGGATTTTAGCTCCTCTTATTTCTCCAATATGTACTACGAGTATAGCTATGTACTCTAATAACATTACATGTTAGGTAGGTTTAGCGTATCAGCCTTTACAAAATTAACACTCCTATTTGAAGATCCGGCCATGTTTATAAAAAGAAAATATTTAATACATTTTCATTAATAAAACAGTTCACTTTTTTGTCGGATGACTAGAAGATTTTTCTAAGGACGAAATTAATTGTAATGAATAATAATAATAATATTAGAATTTAGAAATGCTGCATTAACCGCCGATCTAAAGCCTAAATACCCAATGTTGCCAGGTTGCTAATAGTGAAATTACTAAAGTTTGTAATTCTTGTAGGTACACACGTGTGTGTAGGAAAGTAACTCCCAACATATTGACTTAAAAAAGACCTTATCGAACATCGCCATGATTTTTAAATTGAAAACTTCGGTAAATACTTCTAGGATGGGGAAAATGCACTGAATTCGCACGACCGTCACGCTCAGTTTTTATATCTGAAGTGCAGTCCTAACAACTGATATTTTTTTTAAAGGTCTGACTAATAATACTCCCCCCCCCCCTCAATTGAAACTGACAATACAACCTTTTTATTTTAACTGGATCTACAACATCATTGGATAATGAGACTATGTCTAGGTATCAGACATTAAAAATGATAACCCAAATGTGATACCAAATCAAAGTATTTTAGTGGTCGAATGAGCTTTATCTGTTGTAATCGCCGAAAAAATACTTTATTACAAATTAAGACAAGTAATGACATCGCTATGGTGTCTAATAGGTAATTTATGCCTGATTATCAATTAATGGTATTCAGTCTAACTGTACATTATTCAGTTTAAGTTATATTATATTGATTTTTCACTAAAGGTCACTTTAAATAACTTAACAGTAACTTTAGAAAATAATAAATGTTGAACACCAAAATATATAAAATAAATCTACCGATAAAATTGCTAAGCTGGCCACACTAAAATGATCACGATGTGTCATAATGAATAATGACAGTAACATTTAAATAGTAGCACAGATTAATATGATTATTTTCTTTTTATAGGCAAAGGAATTAATGTAAAGTTGTCCCCAATGACGTCATCGGATAATTTGTTTTAAAATCGAATTAAAAAAAAACTAACTCTTAAAACACAAAAATATTCAAATTAGTATCTTAAAATACCCTATTTTACATAATAAAAATATAAAATCAGAGGGTAATTTTTTTTGAACAATCCCCATTGGATCCCAATTGGTTTTTTTAATAGCTTCAATGTACAGACAAAGCTATTTTACAATATTAACTTAATTTTAACATTTCATTTGACATAATACACTATGTATATGTGAGTATATTTTCTATGTATATGTGAGTTTGTTGAAATATCTACTAAAGAGTTTCAATACATAAGAAATTTAGAATTCGAGATAAACCTTTTTTTATCAGCAATGAATAATTGATGTTTCTTGGATACTATTTTAATGTCTAATACGTATATAAATTCTCATGATCTATACTGAGATCATACTATACATATATATAATATACCCCAGTCATTGAAAAAAGCTTAATCTAACGTTCTGGTGAAATCGTATCGGAATCAGCCAATTTTTATGCAGTATAACGACTTTAAACCACTCCAAGGAAGTTTTCGCGGGGTTCCCGGAATATAAACTAACAAAGCATTCGGAAAAGAACGTAAACCATCGTTTTAGTATCAATTGAATCTGAATCAACTAATTGTTATGCAAATAAATAATTTATACTTTTTCTATTTTTATTTATTTGAAAAAGAAAGTGCATTGTGTTTTAGTATAAGCTAATTTATATGCATACTAACCACTAGAAACCACCCTCGGGAAAATTTCCGTGAGATGCCCAGGACACAAAGTATTGCTGTATTTAAAAAATAATGTATCGTGTCTAAAATCGTGTAAGAATAAATAAACTAACTTGTAAGCGTCCTAACAACTTTAACCAGCTCCTGAGAAAATTCGCGGGATCCCCAGGATAAAAAGTATCACAGATTTAATTTCAGAAAATTTGCTATCAATGAGTAAAAACATCGCATCGAAATAAGAAAGCTTTTTTTTATTCTGGCCTCTTTAAACCGTTCCCGGAAAATTTCCCGTGCGATTCCGGAATAAAAGGTAGCGCAGAATTTAAGTGTGAGAATTTGCTCACGATCAGCGAAAATCGAATCGCAATCGGCCTAGTAGTTTTTACGTAAATCCCGAACAAACAGAAAAACCGACTAACAGACAAGAAATCTAAAAAAAATCATCGTGTCACCATCGTTTATATAGTCTATTCCAATTGTGGTTTTTTTTAATAACTTCAATGTAGAGAGACGACATATTTAGCATATTATAATATTATAGACTATCGTTTGCCCGCGAAACTTCCTTCGCGTTTCCATGATGATGATACATTTGATAGTCAAGTATGTTTGAACAGTTCTTTATGGTGGTTAAAGAAGCGTTCAAACTTACTCTAACTCTCTATGAATAAGACAGTTAGTATTTAGTAAAAACGAAAACTCAAAGCTGAAAAGCAGTGTCATCAAGTATTAAAGAATGTAAACAAAAGTATGAAAAACCTGATTTAATTAAGAGAACTGAAATATCTGGTTAGAAACAGGAACTTGAGACTATTTATAAAATTTGTAGGTTAATAATATATCTTTAGTTAGCTGGGCTCGGCTAATATCTCTGTTCCATCTGAAATAATATTATAGTTAGGTACTGTGGCCAAATGCAACTTAGTTATAAAGTTAAAATGAACGCCGTTATTAATTGGCTATATTAGAGTATATATGTCATGGTTAAATTGTACAGACCGTTAGATTATAATCTATCTCGAGAGCTATTGAAATATTGTGAACCGGAACAAACTGCTTACAATTTAACGCATTATTTCCCGATAGATTATAATCTATCGACGTGAAATCGTTCTGTGTCCATAGAGTTAGTAATAAAACATAGGTGGGTCAGTCAAAAATACTAAAGATTCGATCTCTGCCCTTATGGGTTAGAAGTTTTAACAATGTTTGTAAGTAGTCAATAAGTGATACTTCCAATCCCAGTGTTTACCCTCGATTAAACGTAATAAATATTATTATGCACATATCATCCTCTTCGTCAATCACACTGCTGTGATCAGGAGTTTTTTTTAAGTTTCAAACGTCTTCAGAATTGATTTCATTAATTTCACATTAGGAAAGAAAGGTGCTTTTCATTCAATGCAAATTTAGCAATAAGTAATTCAATTTGAAATACATAATTCGAAATACAATTTTGGTTTAGTATGAAATCATCTCGATTTGACACTAATCACATTTAGAATAGAGTTCATTTTTCTAGTGTGTCTCTTTGTTTTGGCGAGATGGTTGTTAACATAATAATGGTGACTTGACTGTACTCATGTATTTGGCGTTGTCGGTGTACTGATGTATTTGGTCAAGACGGGTGATTCGATCTATTAGACGACAATGGTTGTACCGATACTAATGATTACTTTCGATGTTCTTATAGACTTCTGTATAACAAACTAGCTGTCCAGGCAGACGTTGTCCTGCCCTGAAAAAATAAAAATCTAGGCCCCGATTTTAGTGCAACCTACCGGGTCTAATTGTGAATCTAAACCATCCGGGGACCCACCCAAACACACAAAAAGTTTAATCAAAATCGGTAAAGTCGTTCTCGAATTATGTGCGTACATACATTTCTACGATTCATTTTATATACAAGATGTTATGACTCTACCTTTAGTAGTTTCTAAGATAGTAAATATAACAGACAGACAAATAAAAAAATTCTAACAAAAAGAAACCGACTTCAGGAGTAACTAAAAAGCAAAAAATAAAATTTTCTACAACATTTTGAAGTTGGTGCCAATTAAAATATAAAAATTACTGTATTTTGCAATATTTTGTTGTAACAATATATATGGTAATGCTTAATAATTTCTTATTTTATTTTTCCTTCCACCCATTTTAATATTATATAAAATTATTATAGCTAGTCATGTTTGCTGAAGAGTTTCTTGCGCCGCTTCTTCTCTTCCAGCCATAACATGTTGCGAGGCGGTGGTAAATTAGATTAAGCTCCCATAGAGTAAATAATAACCGTAAACAAAATTAAAACTAAATAATTAAAATGAACAAGTTGGCGGTAGGCTAAATAAAGCTTTAACAATACTCGTTGATACTTGACATCTTTATCTTCCGTGATCACGACCATAGAAAAGTGGCCGACACGTCCGAATAACACAAATGAAATAAATTACCGCGCTTAAAACCGTTAAAACGTACTTTTATTATATATGGTAATTTTTATGTTTTGTTTGGCACCGACTTCAAGATGTTGTAGAAAATGTTATTTTTTGCTTTTAGTTACTTTTGAAGTCGGTTTCTTTTTTGATATAATTTTTTTATTTTACCCTTTTAAATTACATATATTTTATCCCTAATAAGGTAGTTTCTCGAATGCGAAACCGATAGCCGATGAAACGGAAGCGTATTTAGAAAAGGTTGTTGAGCGCAGCTCGAAGGTTTATTATGTATATGCACTTAAGAACCCCTAATAAGTGCGATCAAATTTAAATTAATGTTCTATCGCTAGCACATGCTGGTCAGTTAATAAATGTAAATTAGTTGGTTCTGGCACGCGCCGGCCGCTACCGCGACGTGGCTGGTGCATTTTGGTTTGTAGTAAACCAATTGATCATTTTTATCCATTGTTTTAAAAGTCCAATTGCTGTAAGTGCTTGACGAAATTGTTTAATTAAATGATTACACCCATCGTCTGGTATCACAAACACATAAAAATTTCATCACAATCGTTAAAGAGAAGACATAAGTAGAATGTAATAGAAATAAAGAGAAGTTTGTCAATAATGAAAATAAGATCATAATTAAATTTTAGTGGGATGTGAGGTTAGTTCTGAACTGATGCTGGTAGACTACCTTCGGAATTGTTTGGAACTTCGTGGTACCAAGTATATGTGCAGAGAAGCAGGGTGTGGAGCTTGCATCGTTTCTGTCAAACGTCCAGGAGGACAGGTCATAGCTGTGAACTCGGTAAGAGAATACGCAATTTGTGAACTAGTAACCTAGAGAGTCAGTTTCCCATGTTGTAGAAACTGATAACCTTAACTAAATTCCATGTCAATTTGTAAATGTCTAAGGTCAAAAAGAAGAAAATAGCAAATATTGAAGTATGTAATGAACGCAATCAAGAAGACTAAATTATTTGTTTGAAAACTTGGTGCAATTGGACGATGAAACGTAACATACCAAACAATAATCATTCATTATCATTTGAATAGCAGGTGGATTTTATTAACACACGATTAGTGCATAAATAAAATTAATATCAAGAATTATGTTATTCAAGTTACTTTACTGTCACTAAACACCGGCATACTATTCGTATTACTACAAAATTTGTTTGTATTAAATTCATCACTTACGAAGGATCAAAAGCAAATTACCTACAATAAGTATAACTTTTTTGGTAATATACAAAATGCATACATACGTAATTACACGCCAGTTCCCTTACGGGGTACGCACCAACTACAGAGCGCCATTTAGGCTTATTCTTACACACCTCACTTGCTTCTTTGAAATTCATAACTCCTGTCATGCACGCTCGTCTGTTCTTAAGGCTCCTGACATCACCTTCTGCTAGTACACGATCAATTTGATCGTGGAAGGTGTGTCGTGGCCTTCCACGACTTCTATACAAAATGCTTATTTGTAAAGTATCATTTACAGTGTATGGTGGCAATAACTTCATGCCAGGACTGGGAAATCACTACTATCGAGCACCTAGGCAGTAAGGACGACGGATTTCATGTGATACAGAAGATTCTTGCTGAGAACAACGGGAGTCAATGTGGCTATTGCTCACCCTCATGGGTTATGTCTATGTATAGGTACGTATTAAAGTCATTTATTCTGCAGAAGTAGTTACAAAGAGTATCCAAAAAAACAAAATATGTTCACATAAAGAGAAGTAGGTATATTAAAACTGTAATGAGTAAAAGTACAATCTGGATTTTCAGTCTATTAAAAAGTAAGAAAAACCTCACGAAATTGGAAATTGAAAAGTCATTTGGAAGCAACGTGTGTAGATGTACAGGATATAGACCGATACTCCATGCATTCAAAAAACTAGCAACAGATGCTCTTGAAGCTGAAAGAATATGTGTAGACATAGAAGACCTTGATATTTGTGAGAAGACAGGAAAGTATTGTAGAAAAAATTGTAATGAAGAGAAAGACTGGTGTGTTGTCACATATGATGATATTGACGATAAAGATATTATAGAGATCAACTTGAAAGATGGCAAAAAATGGTTTAGAGTTTCTGAAGTAGACCATATTTTTAATATTCTTCAAAAAGAAGGATTTAATTCGTATATGCTTGTTATAGGGAATACAGCTAAGGGTAAGCATGTTTCTCTAAGTTTCAATACAAAATAGGAAAAGTTATATTAACCTGTAAGGCATAAAGTGGTTTATAAAAAATAATTAGCGGATTATAATATTAAACTTAACGACTTTATACGTTTCCGAATTGGTAATAGATAAAACGTGTAAAACTACTTGTATATATTTACAAACTAGTACCATACCAAACAGTTATGTTAAATTAGAGTTCATCGAAACTATAAGTACTACAGGAGGAATATTAAACACTTAAAATAAAATTTACATTTTTTGTTGGAATTCCCTAGATAACTAACTACATTCATTTGGTACATTAATTATACCAAATAGAATCAATTTGGTAGATCCGTCTAATATCAGCATTAGCAACAATGCCATTTACAATATGCTTAAGAATATGACATTTGGATTATTTTAAATTAATAGATTTTTTTTTTTATATTCCAGGTGCGTATCCTATCGACGAATATCCAGATACTTTAATCGACATAAGTGGAGTTCCTGAACTAAAAGGTTATAAGATAGACCAAAATCTTATTATAGGTGTGGGTTCAACACTTACAGAGCTACTGGATATATTCGATGCAGTTGTCAAAGAAGAATATTTTGGATATTTGGAACAATTGTCTGAACATTTGCAGATGGTTGCTCATATTCCTGTAAGGAATGTAAGTAGATTTTACATAGCGGTCGCTAATAATAAAATGCAATATGTTCCTTAAATATTTGTTAAAAATATTTCAGATAGGGTCTGTTGGTGGTAACTTGATGATCAAACATCAACATAATGAATTCCCTTCTGATGTTTTCCTATTGTTAGAAGCTGTTGGTGCTATGCTTAGTATTGGTAAGTTATACATTATATTCGTCACTATTAATATTATAAACGTGAAAGTAATTCTGTCTGTCGGTTATGCTTTCACGGAAAAACTATTGGACTATCATTGATAAAATTTTGTACTTTCAATACCGAGATTTTTTTTTATTGCAGCAGTTCAGCAGACAGGCAGACGGCCCACTTGGTGGAAAGCGGTTACCATCGCCTATGGACATTTGTAACGCCAAAGGTGCTACAAATGCGCTGCTGCTCTCTTAAGGAAGACTGGAACCTGGTCACTAATGCCGGAACACAACACAAGGTTGTTATGGCGGCATACTCTAGACCACTGGTGGTCGCCATCCAGTCGAGCAAATACTCTACCACCTGGCTGTGGGTTGTTAAGTCGCCTCTTACGACAGGCCGCCGGGCCGCAGGAAATTGTATTCTTTCTCCGTTCCTGCACGGATAAATGAATGGACAAAAGATAAATTTTGTTCCGGTAGTTTACGATTTACAATTAAATAATTTTTCCAGGACCGAAAGACGTCTAGATAAAAATGTAATACAATGTACCTGCGTGAAATCCTGCCCGCTCAATAAACAAGAATCATGTAACAAGGTTTGACTCGTTTGAAAAATCTAGTTATAATTCTTGTAATCTACGGAGACGAGAGTACTTTCTTCATAGTTGAACGGCGAGTTGGTCATCGTCACCACCTTGATGTGGCAGAGCCGGTATGGGGCCTCGAGTCTAGACTCTTTACCTCGGTCTAAATTCGCGGGGGCAACTATCCCCCGGTGACGTGGTACGGGAGCCGTCAGACACATAGGGGTATGTCGGCAGCTCGCGTCGGCCATCACAGGCTTCGCGTTGGCACCGTCTGCGGCAGGGTTGGCGAGTCTGCGGCGTCCGATGGCCATCTCGGGCTTTAGCTGGCCATCTGTGACGTAGTTGAACGTGAATGCACCGTATACTATACGTATCTGAAGGAACGATCACTCGCAAGCGTCACTATCAATCGTATCGGATTTTGGTCTTACGTACACATATATATGGGTTCACTACAAGCAAGCCCACACGTTTCCAAGCGTTGCAAGAACTAACATGCTAAATAAAGAATTGGTCTAAAGTATGCCGCCATAACAACCTTGAGTTGTGTTCCGGTATTAGTGACCAGGTTCCAGTCTCCTTTAAGAGAGCAGCAGCGCATTTGTAGCACCTTTGGTGTTGCAAATGTCCATAGGCGACGGTCACCGCTTTCCATCTAGTGGGCCGTCTGTCTGTCTGCTGAACTCCTGCAATAAAAAAAATAAAAAAAAAATAAAAAATATTAAAACCTTTTTCAGTGTATGAAAATTCGACGAAATCCAAAAAAGTCACACAAACTGTAACAATGCAAGAGTTTCTCAGAATGAAAATGACTGGCAAAGTCATTCTGAACGTGATGCTACCTCCATTGAGTAAGAGACATCGATTCGTCAGTTTTAAGGTAGTTTTACTGCTTTCTGTTGGATACCTTCGTTGTCCACGATTTGCCAAACACTTAAGCAATTTTTATTTGGATTACGTAATTTATGGAAAAAAGGGGCTGATCAAAGAGTGTTTCTATACTGAACATGGATTTCTGAAGGAAAGTGCTTTTCATTATTATCTACATGAGAAAGCTTAATGAGTTATTTGTAATTTTTTTCTTTTGACTTAATTTACAAACCTCTTCATTTTTTATTTATTACTAAAGCTTATTTGACGTGTTTCTGAATTGGAATATTAATGTAAATTTAATTTTAATACAAGATAAACTCCATGTAACGTCACTCGATTTAATGACAAACTCTCTTAAGCATCGAAATCACTTGGCTTGGGTTGGTTTAGCTGGTTTGCCGTTTTCGGCTGGGCGTAACTATGTTCTAAATCTCAGCCTTTCCAACACATACAAAGCGCAGGGTCGTCAGGGAGGAGGGGGTTTTTAGTGGGTATTGGGGTTGCTCGCTCGTGTAGCTACGCTCGGAGTCTTCCACACTATTCTGTGACGTCGATCGCGGACGGAGCACCGCCAAGAGCATACTATTGCTGCAGTGTTATCGCCCCCGACCGACGCGTGTCGTTCCCCTAGCAACGACCCAGTTTGTGCGTAAATCGGTTAAGCATTTTCCCTCGCCTCAAAACCAAAAAAAAAAAAAAAAAAGCTGGTCTTCCGTTTCAAGCTGGCTTGATTATTGTTCGGATTACCCTTATCAAAGGGGAAAGCCTTCATGATCAACTATGGTCTAATCCCTTGCAAAGGACCCAGTATTGTGCGTAAATAGAATTTTCCCCGCCTTAAAAAAAAAGCTGGTCTTCCGTACAATGATACACTTCATATAGCATTACACCCAATAACGTCAATAATTAAGTAATAAAAAGTACCTTTTAAGTTGCAAAAATTAGTAAAAACTGTGCAGATGTATACATTCTTTTATCGCTTTATTATTCTAGCCCGTAATAAACTCGACTGTCGACATCATGCATATCGAAATTTCTAAGAAAATTCGAAATTGCGAAATTTCTAGGTACTTCCTTTATCACCAAGATGCCTCAATATCGCAATATATAAATAAAATAAGTAAAAAATACAAGAAAATTACTGGTGCAGCAAAAGACGTCAGATAAAAATAACACACTTCTCTCTATAACGCCATAAAATGTACAGCCCTTTCAGTGTCATTATATAGAGTTTACACTGTATTTCAGTTTTTGTTTGTATGTGGTAGAATGTACTGTCCATCTACAATTGTATAATATCTGTATAAACAGCTTCTAGAAGATTTTTCGTTTGTAGTATACTATTTGTATAATTTACATGAATTCTAAACTAGAAATTTAAAATTCTTTGTACAGTCAGCAAAAAGAGGTTCGTTACATTTTGAAGAAGAAAATATATTTACAATCAAAAATCAATGATGAAAGTCAAATAAATAATAAATATTTACATTGCTAATTTTGTGGTACATTTTTCAGTTACTTTTTTCTAATTGTTGTTATTTGATAATAAATTTGTTAATTAAAAATGGTTCCGATGTTGAGCCGTGGTTGAGCTAAGCTTTTGATTTCTCAAACTAAAGAAGTTTTGTATAACTTGTACAAGTATTTCGAAAATGAGTGCAATAGCAATCCGAGCAGTATTATGATTCCCGCTCAATTTGTTGCTAAATCAACCGGAATATCATTGACGTCCATCGGAAAGGTGCTGCTATCAGAAAGCAAATGTCATTCTTCAAAACAGAGACCAACAATTTTGTATTAACAATTATGTCTGATATTAATATTTATCATTTTAATATTATTATTTATCATTTTAATATTATTATTTTCATATAAAGTACCTTTTTTTTTATTGCAGGAGTTCAGCAGACAGGCAGACGGCCCACCTGACGGAAAGCGGCTAACATCGCCTATGGACATTTGCAACACCAAAGGTGCTACAAATGCGCTGCTGCTCTCTTAAGGAAGACTGGAACCTGGTCACCAATTCCGGAACACAACTCAAGGTTGTTATGGCGACATACTTCAGACCAGGGGTGGTAGCCATCCATTCGGGCAAATGCCCTACCACCTGGCAAAACCTACCTACCTACCTATAAAAATATATAAAAAGTATTAGTTAATTTATTTATGTGCTGACCGTACATTCCTGTAAATAAATATATTAATATAAAATTTAAAGTAAAATTGACAAAACAAACATGATTTGTTTTCAGATAATGCCAAGGTCGCAAAACGCACATGCCATAGTGAATTCTGGATATCTTTTCGAAATGAGTTCGAATGATTGCGATATAGTGAAGAAATGTAGAATAGTATATGGTGGTTTGTCTTCAACTTTCATCCGAGCCTACGCGACAGAAGTATACTTATCTGGAAAGAATTTGTTCACAAACAACACCTTACAGTCAGCTCTAAAGGTTTTAGAAGACGAGGTAGTTGTGGAAGAAAATCCACCAGAACCTTCAGCGAAATACCGGAAACAACTTGCTTTATCCCTGTTTTACAAGGTCAGTAGATGTTATAATGATCGTAATTGTGAATTAATTTAAATATTTGCAACCTTATTTATTAAAAACGAAACTTAAAAATCAAAAATGTAATCGTCATCTATAAAATCACAAGAAATTATAAAAATAAGTATGTAATAAGTAATCTTACAGGCATGCTTATACAAACACACACACCTACACACAGACGAGGCAGAGAGGCAGAGAGGCAGAGAGGCAGAGAGGCAGACACAGACACACACACACACACACACACACACACACACACACACACACACACACACACACACACACACACACACACACACACACACACACACAGAGAGACACACTCACACACACACACACACAGACACAGACACAGACACACACGCAGACACACACACAGACACACACAGAGACGCAGACGCAGAAGCAGACGCAGACGCAGACGCAGACGCAGACGCAGACGCAGACGCAGACGCAGACGCAGACGCAGACGCAGACGCAGACGCAGACGCAGACGCAGACGCAGACGCAGACGCAGACGCAGACGCAGACGCAGACGCAGACGCAGACGCAGACGCAGACGCAGACGCAGACGCAGACGCAGACGCAGACGCAGACGCAGACGCAGACGCAGACGCAGACGCAGACGCAGACGCAGACGCAGACGCAGACGCAGACGCAGACGCAGACGCAGACGCAGACGCAGACGCAGGCGCAGGCGCAGGCGCAGGCGCAGGCGCAGGCGCAGGCGCAGGCGCAGGCGCAGGCGCAGGCGCAGGCGCAGGCGCAGGCGCAGGCGCAGGCGCAGGCGCAGGCGCAGGCGCAGGCGCAGGCGCAGGCGCAGGCGCAGGCGCAGGCGCAGGCGCAGGCGCAGGCGCAGGCGCAGGCGCAGGCGCAGGCGCAGGCGCAGGCGCAGGCGCAGGCGCAGGCGCAGGCGCAGGCGCAGGCGCAGGCGCAGGCGCAGGCGCAGGCGCAGACGCAGGCGCAGGCGCAGGCGCAGGCGCAGGCGCAGGCGCAGGCGCAGGCGCAGGCGCAGGCGCAGACACAGACACAGACGCACGCACGCACGCACGCACGCACGCACGCACACACGCACACACACACACACACACACACACACACACACACACACACATACACAAAAGCATAAAAAGCATATTGTCATTACTAACATCTTTAAATATTTAATTGTAATTTTTAATTTAACAATAGAAAATATTATTTATATATATACATTTTTACTACACAAAGACATTGCATTAATGTACTATCAGCAATGATGAGACTTATATGACCGAAGCGAATCTCTCGGCTCTAAGGAGACAGAGTTTCCTTTGAGACGCCATTTGTATTATTCTCTGTATTTTAGCTACTTTATATGTACCCTGTACTACTTACTTACATGCTAATAAATTTCATTTCATGTAAAAGTCATCGTTGAATAAAAAAACTCGCATATTATATTATACTTATATATAAGTATTAGATTAAAAAATTATACTGCTTATTAACCGACTTGACCGACTAACTCAATTTGACAAGGTCCTAAATGAATGACTTGATGGTCTCTACAAGACTATAAAAAAGCAAAAAGTGAGACAACAATACGAAGTACTTATCACTAATTTTTGTAATATTGGGATCCTCAGTGGCCACCTAACGGACGTTGTGCAGTTTCGGGGTCATCTGCACAAATGATTAATTCTAATTTCAATGATCCCATAATAGCAGTTTAGAATCGCTTAGCCTTAGTAGTCTGCGTCCCTCTGCGTATTCTACCGTTTGTATAAGGGGGAGTATTCCGAGGAATTGTTTGATGTGGCGTTAACCCCTCAATTTTACAACCGCACCGCTCGCCATCAACGGTATGTTCACTTCCATTTCCTTCCCACTCTCAACTACGCAACGGTTCTTTAAAACGTTTATTTCACGTATGACCATGATCTGAAGAGAATTTCCTGTCGATGTTTTCCCTCTGCTCTACGATATAATGTTCAAACACGTTGACTCGCGGGCGCGGTCGCGAAATCACAAACATATGGCTTAATATCCAAGTGTTCACGTTGCAAAATGCACGCGCGGCCTAAGTAGCGGGCAAGCTAGCGACTGGCGCGCGCGTTTCGCTCGCGGCAATAACAAACGCATGAGTTGTATGCGTGTGTTCACGTCGAACTAGCGGCGAAGAGCGCGATTCACTCGCGACGTCAGGTAAGTTCAACCAGTATGAACGACAGAGTACTTTATATATACGGGTATAGAGTCAACAGTCATAATATATATACTAACGCACTTTATCGGTATACGACATAATACAACGACAAAAACCGTCCAGGGCGTCCAGTATTATTTTGATTTTTATATTAGATTTTTGGAAATTGCGGGAGTTAATAATTTAACTCCTGCTATTCCCAAAAGTCTTTTCAAAAAATGTTAACGAACCTTGTTTGAATTTGAATTACTGTTATTATGTATCCTGATAAAAAAATGATAATTAACTATGTTTTTTTTTTAACTCACCTTATAGTTACAAAAAGTCATTCTTCGGGCTTTATGCTTTTATGAAAATTGGTGTCTTCTTTTGAAATCTCACTCCTTATTGAATCCAATACGTAATCAAAACAATTAACAGTCATCCTGGTATATCCAAAAAATATTGAAGGATGATCTCTCAAATTACTATATAAAGTATGAAATTTACTATACCGTTCTCTTTCTTTATTAATTTCGTGCACACCAATTCTAATTTTTGTCATCTCCCACTTTAGATATGAATTTTAATTAAAAATAAAACATCGTCATCCATATTTTCTATCTCTGAAAACACAAAAACTCGCGCAAACGCCTGGCGGCCAATGTGAACGCGAGCTCGCTACATCTACCGCGCCCGCGCCCGCGACCGCGTCCGCCACCGCACCCGCCAACGTGAATAAACACATAGAGTTACTTAAGAAGGGTATTATAAATTTTCTGAGGCCTGCAACACTGTTTGAGCTTCCAGAGTTCGCAGTGGGAAATCATAGGCGCTAAATTCTTGAGAATAACTAATTTATTTATTGGAATATTACAAAGCCGTCGGTTGAAGTTGGTATTCAAATGTAGTTCAAAATTGAAGTAACGTTCTTCTTATGTCACATTGACGTTTTGTGTTTAAAGTTATAGTCGCGTTCGCGACAACACCTTGGCAGCACTTCATATGTTTATAAAGTCCACAAGCGATGGTAACCACATACCATCAGGTGGGCCTATTTGTGTGCTTAAGCTAATAAAAATGCAATCATTTTCTTAATACTTTTCAGGCACTTTTAACTATTTGTCCGACAAACAAAATCGATCCATCATTTAGGTCTGGAGCTATTAAAATTCATGACACTAGACCAGTTTCGAAAGCGTGTCAGATAATTGATACAGATCCATCACTTTGGCCTTTGAATCAACCCATACCTAAATTGGAAGCTTTTGTAAGTACCTTATTAATCGATTATGAATACATAAGTAATCAATTACTTTCTCACGTAACAATAAAAAATAAAGTTAAACCAATATGGTTTGACTTCGGCTCTAAATAAGGATTAAATACTTTTGGTTCTATGGACAATACTGTTTCAAAATGATAAAAATATGAGATAAGATGTCAAGGTAAAAATCTCATTCTAGTCATTCATAAATGTGAATGTGAGTTTGTTTGTATATTCCGGTTTCACGCCTTAATTACTAAATCGATCATCATGAAATTTTGCATATAGATCATTAGGGGTACAGAAAATCACATAGGGTATCTATAATCCAGAAATACCTACTACTTCTGAGTGCTAGAAAAGTAACTTTTAGATGACCATTGTATAAATAGTTGTAGTATAGTTATATATATTTGTTGATGAGACTCACATTAACCGTAACGAAGCCGTAGATGCAAACTAGTTGGCTATATATTTAAATTCTGATACAATCGGTATTTTCACAGATCCAGTGTTCGGGTGAAGCAGAATACGTAGATGATATACCAAAACTTCACGACGAAGTGTTTGCTGCTTTTGTTTTAAGCACTGTGCCACAAGGAGAAATAGACAACATTGACCCCAAACCGGCTTTGGTAAGATACACAAATAGTCTTACTAGATTTCTGCATTAAAATAGACCGGACAGAGTTACTTTCTCATTTAACAAATTAATATAGACATGGAAGAAGAATGATAATCGCCCGGTGAAAAATGTGTCGCATAACACGCGCTCCAATCACAATTGGCGCCACTTGTCCCTTGTAGTTTTTATAGTAAACCCCAATCAAAATTTGCCATCGACATCTTAGGGGGCGTCCATTAATTACGTGAAGCATTTTTCACGTAAGATTTTTTTTTAAATGTGTATATATAATGTAAATATTTTGGATTTGTGCTAAAAAACCATGTAATACTTAATATTTTTATTTAAGACTAGGTAAGACTTGAATTTAAGATTACGTAGAAAGTAAGCTAGAAATCACAATGAGATAATTGAATAATATAATACTTAAATGGTAACTACCTACATTCATAAAATTGCGTATAACCAGTTCAATCCACGGAGTGTCATACACGGTCTCAAGAGTAACTATTGGAACCTACATGTCACTGTGATTTTCAGTGAAATCATCTACCTCCTTCAACCACGCTCTGATTTAGCCATTCTAAGCCATTGTCGCTTGCGCACAGTACTTCAGGAGCATAAAGGTATAAATATCTAAGCGCAGGAGCTTGTCTGGTAACAATCCGTAAGGATCGCACTTTACGCAAAGTGCTCGCTTTTTTGTGCATCGTGCAAAAAAAATGTGTTATTCGCCGAGACGTGTTATTCCTTCCAAAGTAATATTAGATGAGATTCGGCTCGAACGCCTCCCCCCTTAAATGCCTAACATAATTATGGGCGTCCCCTTGCTATTTAAAACTTATTGACTCATCAGGCAAAAGCTCAAGAAAAACTTTTTCTAAAGTCCCACAGTATAGAGCTTTAAGAAAATTGAGGAAATATCAATTAGATATGTTTAATAAATTTACTAGCAGAAGGTGATGTCAGGAGCCTTAAGAACAGACGAGCTTGCATGACAAGAGTTATGAATGTCAAAGAGGCAAGTGAGGTGTGTAAGAATAAGCCTAAATGGCACTCTGTTGTTCGTGCCTACCCCGCAAGGGAACTGGCGTGAAGTTATGTATGTATGTAATAAATTTATTTTTATATATTTTAGCAAGTACCGGGGGTGTTAGCGTTTTATTCAGCAAAAGACATACCAGGTAAAAATTCTTTTTTACCAAATAACATACAATTGCAAGTTGCAAGCGAAGAGGCTCTCTGTGATGGAAAAGTTAAATATTTCAACCAACCAATCGGAATCATAGCGGCTGAGAGCAGATACTTGGCTAATTTTGCTGCAAATCTAGTCAAAGTTACATATAAAAATGTCCGTAAACCTGTTATAGATATAAAAGAGGCTAAAAAAGATCCAAACAGAACTACTATCTTTAGTAAAATTGATGCAAAAGAAAAAGGAACGGATGATATCGCAAAACTTATAAGCGGTAGTCACACAATTTACGGTCAATACTATTATATGATGGAGAATATGGTTTGCGTTACGAAACCTTCCGAAGATGGCTTGGAAGTGCATTCATCAACGCAGTGGATAGATGGCACACAAACTATGACTGCTGGAGCATTGAAAATGGATACTAATAGGTATTGTTGCCCATTTTTTTTCTTTATCGTAATTCATTATGATTCTTATAATTACATCTGCAAACAAAGGAATACATTTTAAGTTATTACCCCTAAAATTTCTGATAAAAATCTTATACTCATTGATAATTACGACTAATTATTATGTTTTTATTGTCATATTATTAACACATATTTATTTCATTTTCAAAATTTTTACATTTGTTTATAGAAATATATAAAAACTGATCTCCATCGGCAATAGGGCCTAGGATCCAGGCTACCGGTGGTTAAGGCTCTTATTATTGTTATAATTAGTCTAGATATTGTTTTATTTTTAAATAATTTTAAAGCTCTTAATCTATTAATTTACATTTAATCTATTACATTACCTACTATTCTCTTGCTTAATTTATGCACCTGACAAAAATAAAGCCATCCGTTTTTGTTCACAATCAAGGCTTTATTATAGTTAGTTTTTACTTCCTTAACATATTTTAAATTAAATATCACAAATTTTGTAAAACAATGTGTCATAAACTCGTTCGTAGTTTGATTTTCTAAAGAATATTCAACATATTTTGGTAATTCTTTTGTAGCCCGCAATAAAACAGCTATCATTTCCCGACTTCTTCTTCATTATTTGATTTGATATTAAATTTAATTGCTATTACTACAGTTAGCTATGATTTTGGGATTGTTGTATATTGTTTAATTATGGTTTTTACAGCATAGATGTCTATGTTCGTCGATTAGGTGGCTCGTACGGTATGAAAGTTTCAAGAAGCCTTCAGGTTTCTGTGGCTTGCAGTCTAGTAGTTTATAAATTAAATAGACCTTGCAGATTCATTCAACCTTTGACTACTACTACTCGAGCAGTGGGAAAAAGATTACCCTGTACTACTGATTTTAAGGTAATATTCTTCAAATACTGACAGTATTCTCAGAAATGTTCTACCAAAATTGTCTTAAGAAACTCAAGAAAGCAAATTTGTCTTTTATATGTCTATGAAAGATGTTAAAATTTTCTAACTGCAATGCAAGTTACTAACAATATAGGTATAAACTTATATTAAATCGGAACGGAGAAAGAATACAATTTCCTGAGGCCGGGAGGCCTGTCGTAAAAGGCGACTTAACAACCCACAGCCAGGTGGTAGGGCATTTGTCCGACTGGATGGCTACCACCCCTGGTCTAAAGTATGTCGCCATAACAACCTTGAGTTGTGTTCCGGCATTAGTGACCAGGTTTCAGTTTCCCTTAAGAGAGCAGCAGCGCATTTGTAGCACTTTCGATGTTGCAAATGTCTATAGGCGATGGTAACCGCTTTCCATCAAGTGGGCTGCCTGTCTGCTGAGCTCCTGCAATAGAAAAAAAAATCAAAGTAGGTTGTATATAGCCTAGACAATGGTCACACTCAACAGATGGTTGTCACTAGGCAGCGTACTTCGAAAATTGGAAACTTTTTCTCACCAAACTCAAAAGTTAATTCTTTATGCGAAGTGAACTCAAACACTGCTACTATAAAAATTGTTTTTAGGTTGCAGTCAACAAATGTGGAGAGATTCAATCCCTCGATTACTATTTATATGAAGACAATGGCTACATAATGAGTGAAAGCTTCACTTTGCTTGATGCAGACCTATATTATAACTGCTATCTACAATCCAGATGGAACTTTAAGTCTTACGACGTGTTAACAGATACTCCTAAAAATTCATGGTGTAGAGCACCAGGTACAGATAAATATATTTAACAATAGAAATTATCAATTTTCGAATACATAATTTTACTTTAAAACAAGTTGTAGAATATTCTATAATTTCTAACATTTCTGTATTATCTAAAACATAGTCCATTGGTATTTTAAGCTTATTTTTTGTCCGCTGCTTACCTGTAATATCAGTGAAACTTGGCTTGTACTCAAAAGATACAAGCAGAGGTTACGTATCATGGACATGATTGTCCTGTGATGGACGCGCAGAGTTATGCGAAAGTTTTTTCATATTTACGCTGGTACAGTCATGTTTTATGAAAATATGACGCCTGTGCTAGCTCGTAGTATAAAGAGTAGGCCAAAATAATACTAGTTTTACTGCTTAAGGGTTGATATTTTATGTATGCCAATAATTTCGTAATGATAGTTGCTGAAAACTATACGAAGTGAAGAAGAAAAAATAGGACAACCGTCTCTGAGTTGTACGTATATCATGGGAAAATAAAATGTACCTATTAATGAAAAAATCATAACATTATTATTTTTTAAATATAGTCGTTTTTCTTCAGGAACATTTGAATCCATATCTATGGCTGAACTCTTGATGGAGAGAATCGCTTACGAACTATCTTTAGATCCTTTGGAAGTAAGATTAGCAAATTTAGACACAACGAAATACAAAGATATAATTGAAATGATTTCAACTATAAAAATAAATTCTAACTATGATATACGAAGATCTAAAACTAACAAATTTAATATGGACAATAGATGGAAAAAACGTGGGTTACGATTCTCTTTACTTAGATGGAAAACACAAGGCTATGGTTACTTCGAAGTCAACTTAACTGTATTTCACAGTGATGGCACAGTTGTAATCACCCATTCAGGGATTGAAATGGGACAAGGAATCAATACTAAAGCAGCGCAAGTTGCAGCGTATGTTTTAAACATACCTGTTGAGAAAGTAAAAATTAAACCAAATATTTCTTTTATAAGTAGTAATGCTTACATTACTGGAGGTAGTTTAGGAAGCCAGTCTGTCTGTATAGGTGTTAGAAAGGCGTGTGAAACGATTAATGCAACTCTTGCTCCTATAAAAAAACAAATGAAGAACCCTACGTGGGAAGAAGTTGCAGCAAAAGCATATGAGCTATCTATAGATTTACAAGCTCATGCATTTGTTGGTAAAGAGGGTGCAGTTGATTATAATATATTTGGAGTGGCTTTGGCTGAAGTAGAAATTGATGTACTGACTGGTGAGCATGAAGTTTTACGAGTTGATTTACTTCAGGATGTCGGACAAAGTGTCAATCCTGCCCTCGATATTGGTCAGGTTAGTAAATATTAAAATTATTTAATACTTTTCAATTCAACTCAGTAACTAAAAACTATGAATTAGTTTTAACTGTCGATGTTACATATATATGTACAATATACATGTATACGAAATAAGACAGAATTAGTAAAAATTAAATATAATATAATAACAGCCCACAAAACGTCCCACACCCGGGCTCGGGCATCCCACTATGGGGCACGGACAGTAAATCTACCACGATTTTCCAAGGTATCTTAGCAGGTTTGATACATCAGTTACCTCGGTTCCATCACGATGTTTTCCTTCACCCTTGTTAGCACTTGGTAATAGTAACAATATACATATTGGGTCAAAAAACTGCGTAAATGGTGCATGCGTTTCAGGCAGGATTCAAACCCGCGTCATTTGAGTTTGGGACGCGTCCGCTAGCCATTACGCTACCATGACTACCTGTAGAAATTATATGTCCCTTTTTAATAATCTTTTATACCAAAGCTAACGAAACGTGTCTATTGATGTATTTATAGGTAGAAGGAGCCTTCATGATGGGTTTGGGGTATTGGACTTGCGAAAAACTAGTATATACCCCACAAGGAGAATTACTTACTAATCGAACCTGGAATTACCCTATTCCCTTAGCGAGAGATATTCCACAGGACTTCAGAGTATATTTTAGGAAAAATTCTTATAGTCAAAATTCTATATTTGGAGCTAAAGGTAATGTTGATGATAATAAGTTTGACAATCTTTAGCTTATTAATATATATATATAATTTAATACTAGGATCATTATCCATATATAATTACAAGTTTTATTATATAATGGGTACATTTGCATTTAATTGCATATATATACTTGCTATAATTTTTCCTTGTCCACAATTATCTAAGTCACGTTGAATTAAAATCAAGCAATTATTGACTTGATTACAAAAAATATACCATTTCATTATTCAAGGAAACGGTAAACACAAAAATGAAGAGTATCAATATTTTTTTGGTACAAATCGTGGTCTTTGTTTTCGAAATTTTGTTTAATCTCACATACTCTATTAATGTTAAATCAAATGTACAGAATATTTCAATAAGGGCAAATAATACTATTTCGAAAACCGCCTTGTTAGCAATCTTGTTAGTATGTATGAATTTTATTTAAAAACAATTTCTGTTCCCAGCAACTGGAGAACCTCCAATTTGTTTGTCAGTGGTCATCGCTTTGGCTCTACGAGAAGCCATATCTTCAGCCAGAGAAGAGACTGGTATTTCTACGTCAGAGTGGTTTAATATCGGTAATAAATTCAGTTAATTAATAAGGACTACTATCCAAGCTATGGAAACTGGTCATCAACTAGAGTGGTTGTCATCAGCCAACAGCAGTCCATTGTTGAGCGTAATCTTCTCCAAGGTTGCGCTACATATCCCAGTCCTCCTCTTTCTTCACCTAGAGTCTACCAGTAACCTTACTCAGGTCGTTGGTCCATCAGGCTGAGGCCCATCCTACACTATCATGGGATTATCAGAGCGCTGATAGCAAACACAGATAACAAATTGGTATGAGTAACGAATGCAAAGTAACGAAACCAGCTTCCTGAGTACATTACCATGGGAGACTAGTATTGTACAAAACACAAGTACGAGCATGTATGGAGTACTGCTCTCACCTTTGCGATGGCTCAGCCAAATATCAACGCGAAGCACTAGAGTTTATTGAGCGGAGAGCCAGTAGGCTGGTTGGCAACGACCAGCTTTTCGACGACAAAACTCAAACATCAACACAGGGTTGCTAGCTTATCGGATTCACTTAGGAGAGTGTGCTGCTGAGCTCTTCCATCTGATCCCGCCATCTCCCTTCCATCATCGGACAACCAGACGCACCGGCATGAGGCACCGATATATAATGGATATTCCACCTATAAGAATTAAGCACTTTGCAACTAGCTTCATCATACGCACCGCTAAGGAGTGAAACTCATTGCCGGAGTCTGTCTTTCCCGATACTTATAACCATGTCCCATGTAGGTATCTTCTAGGTTAGCGTGCTCCATCCTAGACCACATCTTGGCTCCACATAAGGCGAGATTATGGTCAAACACGAACCTATATTACAATAAAAAAAAGACGATGACCTAGACTGCTCTTTTTATTGCTATAGGCTGACAAACAAGCAGACGGCTCACTTGATGAAAAGTGGTCAACGCCGCTTATGGATATTTGCGACGGATTTCTTCTTATTTTTTTTATATATATTACATATACTGAAGTAAGAAAGAGAGTTGGTTTGAAAGAGAGTGTCGGGGTGAAGGTAAGGAAAGGAATGCTCCGGTGGTTCTGGCATGTAGAAAGAATGCATGATGAAAGAATGACTAAACAGATATACAATGCAAAAGTGGATGGATGCAGAAGTCGTGGAAGGCCACGACACACCTTCCATGATCAAATTGATCGTGTACTAGCAGAAGGTGATGTCAGGAGCCTTAAGAACAGACGAGCTTGCATGACAAGAGTTATGAATGTCAAAGAGGCAAGTGCCTAGATCACCGTCTTCTAAGGGTAAGGTGCCTAGAAGGCTGGCTACGTATGCTGCTTCTTATTAAATTAATGTCGTAGCGCAGAAAAAAAACTTCGGCGGAAAGTTCCGTCGAAGTCGTTATTATTAGTATTTTACTCATAGTCCTAGGGGATTCTAGGTAGATAATAATATAACTAAGTTTTCTATGTTGTATTAGTTTATAATATTTGTAGTATATGGTTGCCGGTTTGTGTAATGAAACGACTATTGTAGGATATTTTATAATGAAAAAGTTTATATTGTATAAATACAAGCACTGCGAGTAAATATTTTCGAGTTACATGATAACTGCGGCACGACTGCACTCGCGCGCTGACCGAAACAGACTGACTGCAGCGTTTGCCGTTTAGCTACCTAGAGAGAGGGGCGCCGTAGGCACGGCGCTGGCGGCGAATAACGCGATGGCGGCTTGCTACGACTACATCAGTGAGGCAATCTGTTGGTCGATACATATACTAGCTTCTGCCCGTGACTTCGTCCGCGTGGAATAGTTACTTTGGGCTAACGCTAACTTTAACCTATGACTTTGTTTCATTATTTTGCTGCGATGTTATTTTAAAACTGCGATATCTCCTAAGATATTCATCGAAATCGAATGATGTAAATGGCAATTTTGTTTTAAATTAAATACTTGTGATGAATAACGTATTTGTTTAGATAAGGATTAATATCATGTTTATAAAACACCTTCGCAAATAATGCATTATTTTAGAACAAATTTGGTTAGCACCAAAAAAGGATATAATGAGCCAACCTTAAAAGATAGACATATGCTATCGCGGACTTGTTTTTAGGACTTCTAAAGGGGAAAAAATCTGTCACAAATTATTTTTGCGAAACTTAACCGTTTACGCAGCGCACGCTGCGGAAGCTCTCAAAAGGAAAAAAAAACCCCGATTTTGAAACATTCTTCATTGGTGCTCCGCTCTTATTAGTATTAGCGTAATGATATATAGCTTATAGCCTTCCTCAATAAATGGGCTATCTAACACTGAAAGAATTTTTCGAATCAGATCAGTAGTTCCTGAGATTAGCGCGTTCAAACAAACTCTTCAGCTTTATATATTAATATAACATTAATAAATATATGACAATTGATTAGATAATTAATATATTTCCCTTTTTCCGGGATAAAATATATCCTATGTCCATCCTTGCTCTACCTGTTGATATTGAGATTACGTAATACACCAAATTTCAGTAAAAACTGTATCGTGGTCCATTCGTGAAAGCATAACAGACAGATTTACATTCACATTTATATATATATATATTAAGTATGAATATCATTGCTTGCAGATGGGCCTTTCACCGTGGAAGCCATAGAATTATCCGTGAACAATAGAAAAGAAGATTTTAAATTTCATGTAAATAAATAGACTAAGTAAATGTCAATACAAATGTCAATGTCATTATCGTTATGTCATTTTATGTTATACTAGCTGTGCCCACGACGTCGTCCGCGTGGAATTTGCTTTCAAAACACTCCGATTTTGAAACATTCTGCATTGGTGCTCCGCTCCTATTCGTCTTAGCGTGACGATATATAGCCTATAGCCTTCCTCGATAAATGGGCTATCCAATACTAAAAGAATTTTTCAAATCAGACCAGTAGTTCCTGAGGTTAGCGCGTTCAATTAAACAATATATTAGTATATTTGGCTACAACACTAATACTTACATTTTAAATATCGCGATATCTTTTGAATGAAACGTCCGAATTGAATAATTCAAAAAATTCTAGAAAGGTATTGAATTCGTCTTGAATATGGAGTAATTTATTTTGATAAGGATTAATACCAAGGTACAAAATAAAGAGTTTTTGAAGTGACGGCATTTTAATTATTTAAAAAAATAAAAGAAAACACTTATTGTGATATAACTACAATAGTTAGACATATGGTTACGCGATATTTTTTGTAGACAATTATATGTTCTGCAAAGTGATAGTACATTGTTTTGTTCTATAATCAATAGTTTTCGCAGCGCACGCCGTGTAAGGATTTTTCGGGTCATTTTTTTACACCTTGGGTTACATTATGGGACTTTTAGTAAGGATCCCTAATTTTTTTTAAAATATAATATAGCCTATAGCCTTTCTCGATAAATGTACTATTACTATTCAACGTAAAAAGAATCGTAAAAATAGTCATAAAAACAGCGTGAATACATTATGCCTTTATGCTTCGTTGCCTTTCTTATCTTTAAAATGTAGAAAATATGCAAATTTAATTAGGAGTTATTATAAGTACATCAATCTCAAGGACACGTTATTTTTTTTTTATTGCAGGAGATCAGCAGACAGGCAGACGGCCCACTTGATGGAAAGCGGTTACCATCGCCTATGGACAATTGCAACAGCAAAGTTGCTACAAATGCGCTGCTGCTCTCTTAAGGGAAACTGGAGCCTGGTCACTAATGCCGGAACACAACTCAAGGTTGTTATGGCGACATACTTTAGACCAGGGGTGGTAGCCATCCAGTCGGGCAAATGCCCTACCACCTGGCTGTGGGTTGTTAAGTCGCCTCTTACGACAGGCCACCCGGCTGCAGGAAATTGTATTCTTTCTCCGTTCCTGCACGGATAAAGTTAATAATATTCAAGAAAAAAAATCTTGACAAACATAACGTTGTTATCACACACACATGGCACTAGATAGGACAATATATATAAGTATAGATATAAGGCCCACACTGCACATGCACTTCCTCACAACACCAGCATGTAACAGATACGCTCTACATTAGTATAAGTTTAGTATTAAAACTAGAATAAATTAATGTAATAAGTTATTCGTAAGATAAATACATACACCTCAATACAAAATTAATAAATTAATGTCACACACAAGAACCAAAATGACTAATAAGCGTGTTAAATTCAAAAAAATAAATCTATAAATTAAGTTGTAAAAAAGGGTACGGAACTCGAGTCCGTAGAGTTGTTAATAATAAAAAAAAAGTTGTCATGTGTTACGTATATCTACAAGTCATCTACACAAATAAATCTCGCGAAAAGCTTTTATATCATACTAGCGGCCCCGGCAGACGTGGTCCTGCTCTGAAAAAATAAAAATCTAGTACCCGATCCCAGCGCCACCTACCGGTTTCAATTGTCGATTTAAACCATCCGGGGACCCACTCAAACACACAAAAACAAAATCACCAAAATCGCTCCCGGTGATTAGGAGGATTCTTGAACCCGATCTCAGCGCCACCTACCGTTTCCAATTGTGGATCTAAACCATCCCGGGACCCACTCAAATACACACAGAAAATTTCATCAAAATCGGTGAAGTCGTTCTCAAGTTATAAAATTACAACGAAAAGTGGCATTGATTTATATATATATATATATATAGATAGATAGATAAAAGATAAATTATTTAATGTAATAAATTTATGGGTTTGGTTTAATTTAAAGTTTATTTTATTATTTTTAGAGCTGAATAAAAAAAATCTTATGTTTTTTATTATTAATTTGTCCAATGTCCTGACCTACGGGCAGGATTGGTCCAGAGGTTCCAAGGGGCTCAACGGGCTATGGAGCGAGCATGATGGGTGTTTCTCTTATGGACAGTGGCGGATTTAGAAATATGACGCCTGTAGGCTATTCAAATTTTACCGCCCCTAGCGATACATCGATACCCTAATTCACAGTCATATTAATTAAATCATTGTTTGTCAATGAAATTGTAACTTTATGATTTGTGTACATATCGTGAGACTTGAATTAGACCTCATTTTTACCGTAGTTTGGAGATTGTGTAAGACATAATATATAAAAAACTCTTGTCATGTCTGTTCTTAAGGCTCCTGCTAGTACACCTCAAATTTGCCGCCCCTCCAAAATCTGCCGCCGTAGGCTCCAGCCTACTCAGCCTATTGGTAAATCCACCACTGCTTATGGATAAAATTAGAAATGAGGATATCCGTAAGAGAACCGAGGTAACGGACATACGGGCCTCTACGTGTTGGCCTTCCCATGGCCCCACGCAAGCTCTCCAAATGTCCGGGCCATTTTTATGGCCCGTGGTGATGAAAGACGTACAAGATAATAATTCAATTATTTCAGAAAATTGAGTATTTCCATATTATACAAAAATCAATAAAAATATTATCTAAAACAATATAAATTATTTTAAATTTAAATCAACTAATAAGTAAATTAATTAGAAATAAAACAATGTTTATTATTTACCAAATTAATTCAATGTTAATTAATTTACTACTGTTATGCTAATTGATTAATGAAAAAATAGAAAACAAACAAACAGGGACAGATGATAGTTATTTTAGAGAATAACTGAAAACTTGTATTAATTACTGGCTGGCAGATGTTAACCAACCTTGAAATATATATATATATATATATATATATATATATACCTAGTCTGGCCATAAATACTGTTACAATTAAAAAGAAACAAAATATTACATTTGAATTTGGAATCTGTCATTATATATGATTGTTCATTGTGTTTTCGCATTTTGGCGCCAATACATTGTACAACATTTTGCTTTATTAAAATGGAGTGGGGCGATAAAGAGAACCGAATCGCTGTGCTTACATTACACACAGTAGGTATGGAGCCAAATGCAATTTCTAAAACTCTCCATACGCTTAGTGTTAGTCAATTGTTTGTGTACCGGGCTATTAATAGGTACAATGATACCTCCTGTGTTTGTGACAGAAAAAGATCTGGCCGTCCACGTAGTGCTCGTACGAAGAAGGTGGTCAAGGCAATAAGGGAAAGAATTCGAAGAAATCCTGTCCAAAAGCAAAAGATTTTATCTCGGGAGATGAAGATATCACCTAGAACCATGTCGTGTATCTTAAAAGATGACTTAGGACTTGCAGCCTATAAGAGACGCCCTGGTCATTTCTTAAGTCATAATTTAAAAAAGAATAGGGTGGTAAAATCGAAACAACTACTGAAGCGATATGCAAAGGGAGGTCACAGAAAAATTTTGTTTACGGATGAGATTTTTTTTATAATTGAGCAACATTTTTACAAACAAAATGACCGTATTTATGCTCAAAGCTCTAAGGAGGCTTCTCAATTAGTCGACAGAGTGTAACGTGGGCATTATCCGTCTTCAGTGATAGTTTGGTGGAGTGTTGGCTATGAAGGAGTGGCTGAGCCATATTTTTGTGAAAAAGGTAACAAAACATCGGCACAAGTGTATCAAGATACCATTCTTGAGAAGGTAGTTAAGCCCCTTAACAACACCATGTTCAATAACTAGGAAAGATCCTTCCAGCAAGACTCGGCGCCGGGTCATAAAGCTCGGTCCACGCAGTCTTTGTTGGAAACTAACGTTTCGAACTTCATCAGAGCTGAAGACTGGCCGTCGTCTAGTCCTGATCTTAATCCGCTGGATTATGATTCATGGTCAGTTTTAGGAAGTACGGCTTGCTCTAAACGCCATGATAATTTGGAGTCCCTAAAACAATCCATACGATTGGCAGTGAAGAATTTTCCCATGGAAAGAGTGCGTGCTTCTATTGATAACTGACCTCAACGTTTAAAGGACTGTATTGCAGCCAATGGACACCACTTCGAATAAGACTTTTATATTTTAAATTGTTTTATATTTATATATTAAACTAACACACTGTAAAACTTATAAATGTTATTTGCAATAGAAAAAAAAATATTTATTACAATATTTATGGCAAGACTAGGTACACACACACACACATATATATATATGTAACAGATGGCGCTGTACAATAATTGAGGTCGCAAACGATTCCCGAAACGTGCAAAGAATATATACAAATTTCCGAGAGTAATAGATGGGCCTAAGCCTGCGGGTCATAACAATAGCCTCGCTGGAAGATCTTCCTTGGAGACAGAGGAGCATTCCATCTCGCTCCTCCACACTATATATGCGGCATCCTAAACAGGTCAATTCCCCGCAGCGGTCAAGCCGAGGTCGAACCTCACAGTTAACCTCCGCTCCCACGGAGTTGGGAAGCCCCCAAAGTCCGGTATCGCTGAAACAACCATCTGCGGCTATTCAGCTGGGTCCAGCTCCAAAAAAAAACTTAAGAAAAATCGGTCCAGCCCATTTCACCTGTTCCATTTATATTTACATAGATTTTTAGAAGTATTTTCTGGTAAAACTACGTTTTAACGGTTTTAAGCGCGGTAATTTTATTTGATTTTGGTTTTTCCGACGTTTCGGCCACTTTTCAGTGGCCGTGATCACGGAAGACAAAGATGTCAAGTGTCAACGAGTATTGTTAAAGTTTTATTTAGCCTACCGCCAACTTATTAATTTTAATTATTTAATTTTAATTTTGTTTATGGTTATTATTTAATCTATGGGAGCCTAATCTAATTTACTACCGCTTCGCAACATGTTATGGCTTGAAGAGAAGAAGCGGCGCAAGAAACTCTTTAGCAAACATGCCTAGCTCTAATAATTTTATATAATATTAAAATGTGTGGAAGGAAAAATAAAAGTAATTATCAGTCAAGTTGGTTTGTGTTCCGTTGTACGCAGAAAGAGCTCACAGTGTCTTGAGCTCTGGCAGTTGGTTTTTGCTGGGTTTGGGTCTTAATAGTTTTGATAATTGGATCCCAAACAGGTGGCCGAAACGTCGGAAAAACCAAAATCAAATAAAGTTACCGCGCTTAAAACCGTTAAAACGTAGTTTTATTATGTATACAAGTCGCGAAAACTTAAGAAAAAAAAATAGTATTTTCTGGTTTCCAGCAACTGGAGAGCCCCCCATCTGTCTTTCAGTAGTCATCGCTTTCGCTCTACGAGAAGCTATATCTTCAGCCAGAGACGACACTGGTATTCCAACTACAGAATGGTTTAATATTGGTAATACATTTATTGACTTTACTAATTCTTATAATTACTATGGACTGTCTGCCTGCTTTAGGCAATCTATACATATATATAATAAAACTGTAGAGGTCGAATTTCTGTACAACGAAAAAATATGCTAAAAACCGAGTCAGGGGAATGTAGGAAGTGAAATAGAACTAATTTAGATTTTTTTAAATTTTTTTTGTTTCTCTGTTTGTACCGGCTAATCTCCGAAACGACTAGACCGATTTAAATGAATTTGTTTTTTGTGGTAGTTTATATCCCTGGTCAACATATAGGATACTTTTGATCCCGAAAAATTAAAGAGTTTCCGTGGGCTAGTTAAAAAAAACTTATCACGCGGACGAAGTCGCGGGGGTATCAGCTATAAAAAATATATAAATCTCAATTTTATAGTATATTAGCTGTCCTGCCTTAAAAAATAAAAATCTAGAAACCAATTGCAGCGCTACTTATCGGGACTAATTGTTAATCTAAACGATTCTCTAATTCACTTGGACACGCACAAAAAAAATCATCAAAATCGCTTCAATCGTTTAGGAAAAGTGCCATACACAGGAATAAAAGAATTTTATATATAAAGATTTTTGGGCCAGAAACCCTCGGAGGCGTCCTCAGAACACCCTACTAAAGTTTCATCAGAATATGATCAATTGCTTAGGAACGCATATTAGACTTACATACAAAAATTTCTTTTTTTTTTCATTAAAACTTTCCGTGTTTTAATAACACCTTAAGGAACATACTCGAAGGAACATGAACTCCTGCAATAAAAAAAAAAATTAAAAAAATCGCGAAAAAAAAATAATTGCCTAATTGGTCGAGCCGTTCTGGAGTTTTGCGCGTAGCAACATTCATTTCTATTTATATAGGAGATAGATAGAAGATAGATACTATCTATATATATAAAAATCAATTGCTGTTCGTTAGTCTCGCTAAAACTCGAGAACGAACAGACTGATTTGGCTAATTTTGGTTTTGAATTATTTGTTTTTTTTTTTATTGGACTTGACTTTATGTTGTTGGTCCGAAGACCTTACAACTTTACCGGGGGTTTTGGGGCGAGTGCCTTCGCGAAGCGAAGGCGCTTGAGCCCGGGGGGCAACTTGCTCAACGGAGCTCCCTAAGGAGTTTTACCTCGGCTGGACTGTTGCCATGAGAGGGGGATGAATTTAATGATGCCCACCATAGGGCGACACAAAGCACTAATTGAGAACGGGCGACGGGTAATATAAAGCCCGAGGGGAAGGATCCCGGCGGACCGGGATCGGTGGTTCGCGGCGGCCTACGCTATCTTATTATTTGTGGAAGTCCAGGGAAGGTTTAAAAGGTGAGTAAATATGAAAAAAATGCTTGGAATATAGTAAAAACAACAATTTCGTTAAAAACTATTGCTACCTGTCAAACATTTGATATTCGTCCCATCGTTTAGAAATCAATTAAATTTAAAACTCGTTCAGAAATCGAATTAAATTTAAAAATGAAGTTTTTTTTTTTTAAATTGTTTTTGAGCGTTAAACGTTTGATGTACGTTCCGGTTGAGTTTTGACCACATTTTTTACTAAAGTTGAAACATTCTGCAATTATCATTCAGCTTTTTTATTTATTGATTCTGAGGCGGTACGAAGTTTGCGGGGTCAGCTAGTAATACATAAAATTAATATATTACTATATTCTGTAAACAGTTTGAGTTTGTACATTTCGTTTAAAAATGTAAAAAATATCAGGGGGGGCTAATTTGGATCAGGTGATTCCGAAAATTTTCATAATTTTGGCCTATCTATCTATCTGTCTGCTGTCTGTCTGCTAGAGCATCACGTGAAAACCACTGAACGGATTTAAATTAAACTCGACATAGAGCTAGCTTTTATCTCGGGGCGCAACTTAAGAAACATTTTATTTCGATAAATGACGTCGTTTCCTTAGAATAGACGGATTAGCAAAATAGATGGCGCTGCAATTGCGTGTTACAAATTCACTGATAAATAATTACATTTAATATTTTTTTAAGTTTTCGCGACTTGTATACATAATAAAAACTACGTTTTAACGGTTTTAAGCGCGGTAATTTTATTTGATTTTGGTACTGAAAAGTGGCCGAAACGTCGGAAAAACCAAAATCAAATAAAATTACCGCGCTTGAAACCGTTAAAACGTAGTTTTTATTAATAATTACATTGTCTTTTTTTTATTTATTTTTTATTGCAGGAGATCAGCAGACAGGCAGACGGCCCACTTGATGGAAAGCGGTTACCATCGCCTATGGACATTTGCAACAGCAAAGTTGCTACAAATGCGCTGCTGCTCTCTTAAGGGAAACTGGAACCTGGTCACTAATGCCGGAACACAACTCAAGGTTGTTATGGCGACATACTTTAGACCAGGGGTGGTAGCCATCCAGTCGGGCAAATGCCCTACCACCTGGCATAAACAATGTGTCATTTATTGTATTACTTCAAATCAGGTTGGCTTCGACTTGCGTCTATATTTGCTGGGTAATGGCGTAGACTATATGGAATTAGTTTCTTTTGAGATGTGGCGTAGCCGCGGGAAAATCTCCAGTTATTAATTATATATACTCTAATATTTACAGATGGACCCTTCACCGTGGAAACAATTGGATTATCTGTGAATAATAAAAAAGAAGATTTTGCATTTACTCTATAAATTTAAATGCGTTTTCTTTGTCATCAAGTGTTTGTAACTTTGTGTTTAAATAATAATTGTCTAAATAAATATTATTTGAATTGTAAGTCTATGATTTCAAAATAAATGCTTGATTTTATGTAAACCTGTGTTTGAAATTTTATTTTTAGCTACATTCGTCTACCTACTGAATATACGTCATTTATCAGGATAAAAACTATGCCTATGTTGACTCGAGTCTAAAGTCCGCTAAAAAAGAACTAAATACGCATGTAACAATACCAAATTTCACGTAGGCAGTGATTTTTAAAATTTACCAAAGATATCTAATGGAATTTGAGGCAAAAGTCTTTTCGCTATAATTCAACGATATTTACCAAAGAACAGCTGACATGGTAGGTTTGTAATGGTTAATTTAGCTTCTTTTAATCAAATAATTGTTCAACTATCACAGGGCGTTAAAGCTCTTACGTACAAAATTATAGTCGATGTTGACAAAACGTGTACGTCGTAACTAAAGCAACTTGATACTTACACGGTATTTGATGTCGTACTAAAATCACTAGTAAGTATCGAAATTACTCTTGACCTAATATTGGATATGGAGTTGCTAGAGTATAGACAAATTTGCGAAAGTGGCGCCCTTATAGTTTTCTACTTTATTTTGCCACTCTGTATGTTCGGAGTGTTTCTTATAGATAAAATTAGAAACGCTGAATAGTTCGCAAAATCAGCAAGGTGAAGTAATAATAGTACATTATGGTACTAGTGTGTAACATTGGTGATTACCGCCGAGGCGCCATTGAGACTCGAGCCGTAGGCGAGGGTCTTGAGAGAGCCGAGGACGGTAATCATCAATACACACGTGTATCATACGACGTTTTTCAACACACTTGTGAATAAAATAACAACAAAAACTTATTTTATTTTTAGTAGATAAAAAAAAGTTATATATGAGTGAAAGTTTTATTTATTAAACACATACGAGTCAAAAATATCTATTTAAATCAGAAGTTGCATGAAATGAGCAAGCAATAGGAACATTAATTTATTTGTTCTATAGAACACGATCTTTTTTTTTTAATAAAAACTTTTTTAAGAACAAAGCAACTCAACCAATAAAATTTAAAAAGAAATCTATAACTCACTAGTGAGTTATAATGTTTTTTACTCACAGTTTGACAATGGGTGTCATTCTGTGTCTAATTGCGGTGACCATAAAGCCACTTTATGAGCAAGTGTGTTGAAAATAATATTAATATAATTCTTTGGTTCCTTTTTAAATACATTATGAAACTTAAAACTGGTAACAACATATAAAAAAATATAATAAGAGGCTGGCGCCTGAATTACATTAAAAATAAACTTGTAGTACAAGATCACCAGGATCAACCCGGTGGCCCTGATATTTGGATTATTAAGAGAAAAAGAGGCAGTGGGTCGGCTACGTTTATCGCTGGACTGATGGCCGATGGAGCAGACGAATCCTGGAGTGAGTGAGAGTGGAGTGTCTCAGCAAACGTAGTGTATAAACGATGAACCGAAGCTCTGCGCAAGGTCGCCGGTGGAAGCTGGATGAGGACGGTGGAAAACTGGAATAAGTGGCGCAAACTTGGAGATGCCTACGATCAGAAGTGAACAACGGTTGGCTGATGAGAAAGTCTGTGACAAATATAAAATTAATTTTTGTATTCCTTTTGGAAAATACATGATACAAAAGAACAAAAATTGATGCAATGGGAATGTATGTATGCTATTTATTACTTTATTGTTTAAGTAATTAATAATATTTTATTATAATATATTTAAGAAAATAATTATGAATTCGTTTAATTTTTGTTGAAGTTTTTCAGTCTATTGAGCATACAGTACACGCGTTGTGTTCGAAAACGCTTATTAGGAGACAGAAAATATTGAGAAATAAAAATTGCAAAAGTTAATAAGACTTTCCAATTAGAAGGTATTTCGGAAAAACATCTAATTCAAAAATGCCTTCATAATCCGTTTTTACCAATATGGCTATTGGCCCATTAAAGAACATTTATCATTGCAGACGCCAATTGCGTTAATTTTAGAACATTAATATTAACCTCCCCTTTTCTACATGATTTATATTATGCCCAATTCTACGGCAATATGCAGGAAAGTGAGCAGCGCGAATATATACGTAAAGCCAATATAATTTATGTAGAATATGGAAAAAAAGAAGAAATGAATTTAGGTTTTTTTTTTTTTTTTTAATCGGCAGACAAACACACGCATTGTATATCCCCAAATTAAGCAAGTTACGCTTGTGTTATGGGTAATATACAACGAACTACTCTGGGGCCGATCCCAGACACCCAGGCCATAGTAAATAACGGAGAAAATACGTTTCCGAAATTTACTATACCAGGAATCGAACCCGGAACCTATTTCCTGAGAAGGCGACAATACAAGGACGTAGAAATGTTAAATTCAATATGTTGTACGCCGCATTTCCTACAAATGAGGTCGGCAAGTCAGCATAAAGCTGTGTTGGAGCTTCCTCCAGCACAGCACTGATTTTCAATGCCAATCCCGCCTCATTGAGAAATATTTGACCCATCATCCATAGAAAGTAACACAATATATAGAACATAAAACAAATATGACAAACAGTTACAAGATAACATTGAAAAGGTCTGAAGACGCACTTCGAGCATACAGAAAACAAAAATGAAGAAACATTATCATATATAATAAAAGAAGAGGAAATATAAAAGTAAACAGAACTATCATAACTACAAGACCAATACAGTGATCAATGATCTTATTACTTGTTGGGCCTGGCGGCGCAGAGGTCACACTGAATGAAACACCCCTTAGCAAATGGACTGTATTTATTTATAAGTGCTACAACAGCAACAAGTATGATCAGCACTACTGTACTACGCGGCACGTTCAAGGTTAATCAACATAACTTAGTACTAGAACCCGGATGTACCACTGAACACAGATAGCACTAATTGTATCGATTACACCGATCAATACGAGTGGCACCAATCAAAATACGCTGGCGTCCACAAGATCCACTAACGCCACGCTGAGAGTCCAATGGGTGTAGTCTTCCGAATGCTTCCTGTTCTTCTTGGTCTTCCTTGTGTGTGTTACTTCACCGACTATGATATGTGGATATATACTTGATCAATATGAGTATGACCCCTGTGAGATTGGGTTGGCAAAGCGGTAGGGGGTGTCGAGCCTAGGCTCTTTACTCCAGCATTTGCTCACAAATTATTATTCTGAGGTATTGGGGTTTTGGAGCCGCCGTAGGAGTCGGCAGCTCTCAATGCCTTTCAGCAGCTTCCGGTGGCCTTCGCGGGCTTCGCGTTGGCTCCTTCAGTGATATGGTGGGCCAGTCTTGGAGTCCGATGCCTATCTCGGGCTTTGGGTGGCCATCTGAGGCGTCTGGTGGCCTGTCTGCGGCATTGTGGATGTTCGCGACCTCACAATATCGCTCTAATCCGGGCGTATAAGGTCACGGGGGGTCGATTTCCAGGGGCTTTGTGTGTCATGGTCCGGTGGTCTTGCGTGCAGCGGGGCGATGCCGTGCAGGTGAGTGTGGCTGCCGTTGTCAGCGCGGTCAAACATTCGACGCGCCGACATTGCCACAAAGTCACCCACACTGTCGACTCCAAGGTCGCGGGCGATGACGTCGTTGCGGACATACCAACCCGCGCCCGTGCATATACGCAAGGAGATGTTGTGCTGAATTTGTAACTGCTTTTTCGTGGTGGCCGAGCACAGCGCATACCATGTTAGAGCAGCTTAGGTCAGCCTCGAGCGGAGATAGGTCTTGTAGACCCCGATCTTCCTCCTTAGAGGCAGTTTGGACGACATGACAGGTCGGAGCAGGGCTCTTGCAGTGCGTGTTTGGTTTATGGCGTGTTCGACTTGGGGCCCTATGCTCAACGACCTGTCTATGTGAACCGCGTGGTATTTGACCGAGGTCTGCCACTCTATCTCCTGACCTCGAAGCTGAAGTATTTACGCAGAACGGCGCCGGTGGGCGACTAGTAGCGCGGCGGTCTTTCCCACGTTGACCGCTATGCGCCACTTGTCTAGCCACGCCGGTAATAGGTCCAGCATGCGCTACATCCGGCGAGCAGCTACGTCCTCGTTCCGTGAGGTCGCGAAGAAGGCGCTGTCGACTGCGTACAACGCCAGGGTGACATCCCTCTCCCAGGGGTGTAAAGAGCCCTCTAGTGTCGGGATGTCGTCGGTATAAAACCCGTACAACGCTGGCGAGAGACAGCTGCTTTGGGGAACACCGGCAGAGATTGTACGCTTTTGTGAAGTTGTCAGCTCGACCGAAACGCAAAAGTCCCGGCCATGGAGAAACGACGCCACGAGCTGCACTATCGCTGGTGGCGTTTCTGATTCTATTAGTTTAAATATAAGGCCTGCATGCCAAATTCGGTCAAAGGCCTTCTCCACATCTAAGAAGACCGCGACAGTGCTTCGCTCGTGTTTCCACTCGCTGGCGAGAATGTGTAGTATACGTGCCAACTGGAGCGTCGTTGAGTGGCCGCTGTGGAACCCAAACTGCTCCGCGCGAGGCTTGATGCACGAAGCAAGACGTCGCAGCAGCAGACACTCAAACAGTTTGGCTACATGAGAGAGCAGTGTAACTGGCCGGGAACTTGTGGGCAGGCGCCGATCCTTGCCTGGTTTCGGGAGCATGACAACTTTCCCTGTCTTCCAGACGTCGGGGAAATGGCTGGTCCTGAGGATTCCGTTGAAGAGGCGCGCGAGTGCCGCGCAGCCCCTCCTCGGTAGGCATCTCAGGGCTTCCGTGGGTCTCCCGTCGCAGCCCGGCGCTTTCCGCCTAGGTAGATGTAATACCGCCTTGCGCACCTGGGCAGGGGAGATGAAGGCCTTCCCGCCCAGAGGTTCATGCGTGCACGACAGGAACTCTGTGGCCGTATTCTCGACGTACTGGTGGTGTTCCCTTATCTCATCTGAGATGTCTGCTGGCACTGGATGTGGCTTGAATTGTACCTCCAGGTAATCCGCGAAGATCTCGGCCCGATCCTGGAGGGCAAATCGCCTTCTGCCCTGTTCGTCCAGCAGTGGGTAGGTGGGGATGGGCGTCCGTTGTAGAGCTTATATTTGACTATGCACCGTATTTACTAAGCTACTTCTAAAAAGCAGACGCTTAGCAGCTAACCGAGCGAGCTACATATTCGCGGTAGGCGGTGCGTGGGTTGCGGGATTTCCGAGGGAGAGGTCAGGGCGATGATTCTGTCCGCAACATTACTATTAACTGAATTAAGTAAATAAAATAGAAAAAAATACAATCAATTCAATGGAAAGGCCTTCAAATCCCTGGGAAGTTTGAGTTGCACTACATTCAGGTGAGCTTTATTTAAAAGTATACACATTATTTTTAAGGAAGTCAAGACACAATATCAAAAAATGTTAAGAATGTTCGAGCAGCTCATTTCCCTCACCAACTTATTGTTCCACACCGCGGTAGCAGGCATAAGGCTGCCCGCGAACGGGCTACTGATCACAGCCACCAATAGTAGCCACACGTGTGCGGCGAATCTCTACAAAATCTATAAAGTGTGTGAACTACTTGTCCACTACCGGTGGCTGTAGTCGATGGCCAGTTTACACCCACCCAATAGTTTTAAAATTAAAAATTTATTACCGACCTCAATAAAAGGAGAAGGTAGTCAATTCGTCATGTAAAAAATATAAGCATAGTTTTTATTATGTTAAGCTATAATTATAATATTTTACTGAACCGATTGTGATGATTCTTTTGAGCTTGGATTCAGTACAACTTTAGAATAGATACCATATTGTATGGAAATTAATTAGAATTAAAAAAACTAGCAAAAAAGAAACCGACTTCAACTAAAAAGTAAAAGATACATTTTTCTATAATATTTTTGAGAAGGTGCGAAGTTATTTACTGGTTTAGCTACCCACAGTGGGTCTTGGTCTCCGAAACGAGAGTATGATATTTTTCTCTGCCCTGCGCAGTTTCTTGCCAATTATTGGCTCATAGCTCTGACAGGTCATCATCCATTCTGTTTTTCGAGCGATATTTGGGACGTCCAACCTGACGCCGAGCTACGGGCCGTCCCAAATATGCTTTCCTCTCGCTGCGATCTTCTCCCATCCCTTCTACGTGACCGAACCCGCGGAGGCGTTGAGCTTTTATTTCTCCTATTATGTTGGGCTCGGCTACGAGATTCTCAATTTCGAGGTTGGTTCGGACCCTCCAGCTACCATCCTCTCTCTTTGTTTGACCCAGAGTCCCGGTGCAAATTTAAACATAAAAATTATTTTTTTTGGCAAAGGTATTGATTTTTATATATTACTAGCTGTGCCCGCGACGTCGTCCACGTGGAATTTGCTTTCAAAACCCTCCAATTTTAAAACATACTTCATTACTGCTCCGCTCTTATTAGTGTTAGCGTGATGATATATAGCCTATAGCCTTCCTCGATAAATGGGCTATCTAACACTGAAAGAATTTTTCAAATCAGACCAGTATTTCCTGAGATTAGCGCGTTCAAACAAACAAACTCTTCAGCTTTATTCTTATCTTATATCTTTAGAAGATTCGGCACTGACTTCAAGATTTTGTTGAAAATATTTATTTTTTGCTTTTTTGTTACCCTTGAAGTCCATTTACTATTAAGCCTTTTTATTTTTTTATTTTTGTAGATCATACAGAGTTATACAGCTGTTTAAGGAGACGACGCGTCAAGAAACGTCCCACCCACATGTTTGGGTAAAGATTCTTTTAATTATTATAGACGACGTAAGATTATTGATTTTCTTAATTTTTGATTTTCTTTATTTCTTATACTATAAACTAATTAACTCCGTTGGCACAGCGACCCAAAATGTGTCTTGGCCCCCGAAACGAGAACACGCCACCTGTTTCTGTTCTGTGCGATTCCTTGCCAGTTAAGGACTTGAAGCTCAGACAGGTCAGCCTCGACTCTGTCCCTCCACCGGTACTTGGGGCGACCAATCGGACGTCCCAAATAGGCACCAACGCGCACTACCATCGCATTGCATTACACGCACACTTCACAAACAAACTAAGACACACAAAGAGCCTAAAAATTAATAACCCAGACACAGAAAAGAAAAAAACAACACACATGGCACTAGATACGACTATATATAAGTATAGATATAAGGCCCACACTGCACATGCACTACCTCACAACACCAGCATGTAACAGATACACTCTACATTATTATAAGTTTAATATTAAAATTAGAATAAATTAATATAATAAGTTATTCTTAAGGTACACCACAACATAAAAATCACTAAATTAATGTGGCAGACAGTAACAAAAATAAACAATAAGCGTGTATGGACTCTAAAATCTTTCATAGAAATTAAGTTGTAAAACAGGGTACGGAACTTGAGTCCGTAGAGTTGTTCATAATATATATATTTAAAAAAAAAATAGGCACTCTTCATACTTCGATCCTCTGCTATCCGTTCTACTGGACCGAGCCAACGGAGGCGGTGAGATATCTCTCCTATATTTTTATCCGTGCAGGAACGGAGAAAGAATACAATTTCCTGCGGCCGGGCGGCCTGTCGTAAGAGGCGACTAAACATCCCACAGCCAGGTGGTAGGGCATTTGCCCGACTGGATGGCTACCACCCCTGGTCTAGAGCATGCCGCCATAACAACTTTGAGTTGTGTTCCGGCATTAGTGACCAGGTTCCAGTTTCCCTTAAGAGAGCAGCAGCACATTTGTAGCAACTTTGGTGTTGCAAATGTCCATAGGCGATGGTAACCGCTTTCCATCAAGTGGGCCGTCTGCCTGTCTGCTGATCTCCTGCAATAAAAAAAAAAAATAATAATAATAATGTTAGGCTTGGCCACGAGGTGTACATTTTCGACATTGGTTCGGCCCTACAGCTGTCCTCGTCTCTCCTCGTTGGACCCAAAATCTTCCGAAGAACCCTTCGCTCCTTTCTTATACTATAGACTAATTAATATAAATATATCTTATAAATATGTTTGTATGTTTTTTTTTTTTTATTGGACTTGACTTTATGTTGTTGGTCCGAAGACCTTACAACTTTACCGGGGTCTTTGGGGCGAGTGCCTTCGCGAAGCGAAGGCGCTCGAGCCCGGGGGGGGCAACCTGCTCGAGGGAGCTCCCTAAGGAGTCTTACCTCGGCTGGACTGTTGCCATGAATGGGGAATGAATTTAATGATGCCCAACATAGGGCGACACAAAATACTAATTGAGAACGGGCGACGGGTAATATAAAGCCCGAAGGGAAGGATCGCGGCGGGCCGGGATCGGTGGTTTGCGGTGGCCTACGCTATCTTACTGCCGTTTCGCAACGTGTTATGGCTGGGAGAGAAGAAACGGCGAAGTGTTTGTATGTATTTAATTTATAAAGTAATTTAAGTATTAAGTTAATATCTACCTAATAAACTGCACATAATAATCTTAAATTAGGTTCCCTGGAATAGATTGCTTTAAGCGCTAAGGCCGCCTATTGTTTCTTTTTTTTTTTTTTTATTGCAGGAGTTCAGCAGACAGACAGACGGCCCACTTGATAGAGAGCGGTTACCATCGCCTATGGACATTTGCAACACCAAGTTGCTGCAAATGCGCTACTGCTCTCTTAAGGGAAACTGGAACCTGGTCACTAATGCCGGAACACAACTCAAGGTTGTTATGGCGACATACTTTAGATCAGGGGTGGTAGCCATCCAGTCGGGCAAATACCCTACCACCTGGCTGTGGGTTGTTAAGTCGCCTCTTACGACAGGCCGCCCGGCCGCAGGAAATTGTATTCTTTCTCCGTTCCTGCACGGATAAATTATTAATAAATTTCTATTATGACAATATTGTAATTGTGCATTTTGAAATTGTATATTTGGTTA
The DNA here is from genome assembly GCA_019925095.2 of Dendrolimus kikuchii. NCBI lineage: Eukaryota > Metazoa > Arthropoda > Insecta > Lepidoptera > Lasiocampidae > Dendrolimus > Dendrolimus kikuchii. The sequence continues at coordinate 23,020,527 of CM034400.1, forward strand.
ACAACAAAGTGTTATATATATATGTCTTATTATTATTTTAGTATTTTTTTTTATTATAACTAAAAAAAAAATTGACATATTTATAAAAAATACTGACATTTGAAAATATTATTGTATGATATGTTCATTATGGACCAAATAAAATAGCTTATTTTTTTATTTATCTGTCTATCTATTTCTGTTCATAGATAACCTCCAATAGATATAACATACAAAGCGACGGTCGTTCACAAGAAGTATGTCTAGATTGCCATAAGTCCGCTGTCGCTAGAAAGCACGCGTTTAGTGTTACTTAGGGCTCGGACCTATGCATATCGGCACGTTTACGAGTAAAAAGTCTACCACCACCTAAGATGTCCCAGCAACCCCCACCTTCTTCGCTATTTGGTGACTTTAGTTTCAAACAAAATTGTAGTTATGCGGTATCTATTGGAGGTTATATGTATTCCTATCCCATTTTAAACGAGCGCTTTTAATACAAATTATAAAGACGTATGTTTTCATTATATATCATTTTAAAAGGTAAACCGTATATACTTTGGTTGCACTCAGATCTTCAATTTAAAGCAGCGAAGTTCATGCAGTGCGTTGTTTATTTGGTTAATTATTAAACTTTATTATTTATTATAATTTACTGTAAGGTTAAAATTATTTTATTTTAAAGCAATGAATAGAATCACCTTTAAAATTAATTGTGAAGAATATTCTGGTAAGTATTTTTTTTTTTAATTTTCGCGACTAGTATACATAATAAAACTACATTTTAACGATTTTAAGCGCGGTAATTTATTTGACTTTGATTTTTATTATTCCGATGTTTCGGCCACTTTTCAGGAGCCGTGATCACGGAAGACAAAGATGTCAAGTGTCAATGAGTATTGTTAAAGTTTTTTTTAGCCTACCACCAACTTGTTCATTTTAATTATTTAGTTTTAATTTTGTTTATTGTTATTATTTACTCTATGGGAGCCTAATCTAGTTTACCACCGCTTCGCAACATCTTGTGGCATGAAGAGAAGAAGCGGCGGAAGAAATTAAGATGATTAAGTCGCGAAAACTTAAGAAAATATTATTAATTGAAAAGCTATATGACATATTGAAGTTTGACTTCATAATTTGCTAGAAAATCTTGAAGGCGGCGGCATTTTCTAAGATGGTACTACACTTTTTTTATTTTATTGCAGGAATTCAGCAGACTGGCAGACGATCCACTTGATGGAAAGCAGTTACCATCGCCTATGGACATTTCCAACACCAAAGGTGTTACAAATACGCTGCTGCTCTCTTAAGGGAGACTGGAACCTGGTCACTAATGCCGGAATACAACACAAGGTTATTATGGCGGCATATTCAAGACCAGGGGCGGTTGCCATCCAGTCGAGCAAATACCCTTACACCTGGCTTGAAACTATTTGTTTTGTGTGTTTAAGTTGGTGAGGAAATCAGCTCTGATGTGATGCTGGTGGATTACCTGAGGAACCACTTAGAGCTCCGCGGGACAAAATATATGTGCAGGCGAGCTGGCTGCGGAGCTTGTATTGTTGCTGTCGTCAAGACCCCTGGCTCGCCTCCTGTTGCAGTTAACTCGGTAAATATTTTTTTATCTTACAGTACCCATCAAAATTCCAGTGAAGTTAGGTATATACCTATAGATATGTAGTGGAACACTTACAAGTCAATAGATGGCGCTGTGCAATAATTGATGTCACAAACGTTTCTCGAAACTTACAAAGAATATATACAAAATTTCAACGATAACAGATGGGCCTAGGCCTGCGAGGAACAACATTAGCCTCGCTGGAAGATCTTCCTTTGAGACGGAGGAGCATTCCATCTCGCTCCTCCACCCTCTACGGGGCACTCCCCTACACTGGTGACCCTCGACTAACGAACATGCAACCTTCACTTCAACAACTTTCAATCTTCAATAACTTCATTCAACCTTCAATCAAGTAACTTCAACTTTCAATATCTCAAACTACCTTCAATCAAGTTTAAAAAATTAACTTCAAGATTTCACTCCAACCTCAAGCCTCCAACTCCATAGAACATCAATTCAACCTCAACTTCAAGCACCATCATCAGTACCACACTCCTCGCATAACTCAAGACACTGAGTAATATCCACTATAGGGTTAGATCGCACATCTGCAACACGATGTACCTCCATCCCTTCTACCACGGCTATGCACTCAGGCGACTTCGGCAACCAAAATCACGGCTGCTGTACGCTGCTTCCGTGGATGGCCACCATTCAACAGCCAACACAGTCCAGCCATGTGACCCGCGCGAAGCTAATCGTCCACTCCAACCGTCTTTACATACGCATTGGAAAGCGACACACGAGCTCCTGCTCTCCCGACTCACTGGGACAACCAGCAAAGTTCTGACTCACTAGAACTGCATCCAGTTCGACTCACAGGACTGCCAAGTGACAAATGAATTGGCATACTACGAGAAGCACTCATAGCTGTGAACAACTCTCGACTTCATTCGTCTACCATCGACGTCCAGTCTCAGCAAGGGGGTGTGTAGTGGAACACTTACAAGCCAATAGATAGCGCTGTGCAATAATTGATGTCACAAACGTTTCCCGAAACATACAAAGTATATATACAAAATTTCGACTATAACAGATGGGCCTAGACCTGCGAGGAACAGCATTAGCCTCGCTGGAAGATCTTCCTTTGACACGGAGGAGCATTCCATCTCGCTCCTCTACCCTGTACGGGGCACTCTCCTACAGATATATAGAAGTCTTGGTAGCGTAATGACTAGTGCAGGTGCACGAGGCCCAAACTCAAAGGGCGCGGTTCCGAATCCTGGCAGGAACGCATTGTTACAACTACCACGTACTAACAACGGCGAAGGAAAACATCACGATGAAACCTGCACATAGAGATAACCGATACATCAAACTTCCCAAGCCTATTATTATACAAGCGTGGCGGACATACTGCCCGTCTGGATGTTTGTGGGCTGTTATTATATTAGGTGTATAACATATGACCTCGGTGAGCATGATTTGTCTTGTATCGAAGTGCCAGCAGAATTCCGCGTCATGCAGCACTTGATGACATAGTCTGTTGGGCTTTTGTCACCGCCGGGGTACCTGCCGTTCTAGAACTTAACGGCTTATGCTGTGACGATGGCAAGAGACCCGATGGAATGTCATTGGTGCCCTAGAGGATGCATCGCCCTTTAGTATGGAACGCGTCTTGCGTCGATACTTTGGCAGTGTCCTATCTTTCAGCTGCTAGCATATCTGCCGGTGCAACTGCTGCACAACTGGAGGTCCCAAAATGTCGCAAATATTCCACCATAGGAAATGGCTACTTATTTGCGGCTTTTGGGGTCGAGACCCTGGGACCATGGGGGCCTGAGGCGCACAAACTTTGTCGAGACATAGCGGAACACCTGGTAGACGTCTCACATGACCTAAAGACTGGTGGTATACCTCGGACAATTTAATTGTATAATTAAATTACTAGTCATGTCGAGGGGTGAAAGTCTATTTGTTTTAAGCGACATTTTGTGACAGAATTGACATGACGGTTTTCTTGCATCCTAATATCTCAAACTTAAAGAATTATATTGAACCTGGTTTCCAATTAAAAACTACAGATTGTTTATTTTTTTTAAATAGTATGTAGTTTACTAAAGAAGTCTTTTTTTGGTTCATTGAAACTTCACACTCCTCTATCGACAAAATTTCGCAAATGTCGCTTAAAACAAATAACCTTTGACCCCTCGATGTGCTGCTTATTATAAAATATACAATAATATTCATTTGTTGTAACGTTTGCTGTTCAAACGCTTGGATCGTGGGGTCCTGAGGCCATGAGCCTCTACAAAAATCTTTCAAAACGCCTACCTCTTGACTCTTCGGGTGATCAGAGGGCTGGTTCCTACCTCGAATACGGATCACTATGGCAATCCAGCAAGGTAACGAAGGCAGCCTTCTGGTTACCTTACCCATTGACTTTGCTGACCTAGGCTCACAATTCCGCTTACAGTCTTAAGGGATTACAGATAGAATTAAAGATAAATTAAGTCTACATCCTTGTAATAATTTATGATTTTTTATAATGTATTGTATATATTCTAATAACAGTCATTAATCATATATATTAAGTTAATAGGTGACGACGTTTGAACATATTTGAAATTTAAATTTCTTAATTGGAATTAATTGAATTTAATAAAACAATAAATATCAAATAATAAGTTAAATATGTTAAAAATAAACAATTGAAATTTATAAGTCAAGTATTATAATAATTAACATAATAGTTTTATATAAAAAAGTTTTATAAATAATTATTATCAATTAATCAATGTCAAACGCTATATTATGTAAAGGTAATTTAAATTCAAATTGATTTTTTTTTATTCAAAGTAAGTTCTATTGAAGAACTTGAGGGTCATCATACATACATACGTTGACAGGTGGTAGGGCATTTGCCCGACTGGATGGCTACCTCCCCTGGTCTAGAGTATGCCGCCATAACAACCTTGAATTGTGTTCCGGTATTAGTGGCCAGGTTCCAGTGTCCCTTAAGAGAGCAGCTGCGCATTTGTAGCACCTTTGGTGTTGCAAATGTACATAGGCGATGGTAACCGCTTTCCATCAATCAAGTGGGCCGTCTGCCTGTCTGAAAAAAACATAAGTTAATCTTCCTATTCTATGTACGTTTCCCATCGTATTATCGCTGGAGGAAATTCCCCAGCAACACATCTGGCTAAACTTCCTTTTATTTAATTTTATCTATCTCAGGCTCTGTTTTTTATAAATACAGAAGTATATTACACGATGAAATCTTTATCGTCGTCTTTATCTGTTTTTCCTGAAAAATACAATCTAGGCGTCTTCAAGTCCCGCGTGAACTACTAGGTTTAAAAAAAAAAAAAAAACTACTAGGTAAGCGTGCTCCACCTTCGACTGCATTTCCACCTGACATCAGGCGCAATAGCAGTCAAACGCGAACCTATTCAATATAAAAAGAAAATACTTTTCGAATAATTTAATGGAGTTCTAGCAAACAGTGCAGAATAAGAGAAAATAGTTATTTATGGTACTAATGCAGAAGTTGGTTCTTACAACCGTTATTCGTGCAGGGACGGAGAAAGAATACAATTTCCTGCGGCCGGGCGGCCTGTCGTAAGAGGCGACAAAGCAACCCACAGCCAGGTGGTATGGCATTTGCCCGATAGCTACCATCCCTGATCTAGAGTATGTCGCCATAACAACCTTGAGTTGTGTTCCGTCATTAGTGACTAGGTTCCAGTCTTCCTTAAGAGAGCAGCAGCGCATTTGTAGCACCTTTGGTGTTGCAAATGTCCATAGGCGATGGTAACCGCTTTCTATCAAGTGGGCCGTCTGCCTGTCTGCTGAACTCCTGCAATAAAAAAATAAATAAAAGAAAACAAACGAGTTGACGATTGTAATGCTTACCATAGTCCCGAGTTTGTAAGAACTAACAACTACACCTCTATCATTGATATCATACAACATTTTTCAACACATGCGAGAGAACAGTACTACAGCAGGTAATGAAACAAAAATATATATTAGTCGATAAGTCGCAACAATCTTTGACATCTCTAATATGAAAATAGCATGCATTTGCAAATGTCGCCACGTGCACGTGGTGAAAATTAGAACTACATCTTTCAACTTATTTTCTCTATAGTATTAAAGTGAGACAAATGTATTGGCTTCCAAGGATGTTCGAATATTCAGCTTATTTTTTCTTATATTTTTTCCCTAAGTACTTATTTTAAACACGGCCTGCGGTAAAATAGGTACTTAGATGAGAATGCCTATTTTCCGCACGTTCCGTTATATGTTGCTTAATTTTTACTTTCTAACAATGTATATAGGCTTTTTAAAAGCATTTTTTGAACAAATGTCTTCAATAAAATATTACCGTTAGCAATGCTTTGACTTATCTCTTGCTGTTGCAAACGTCTTAAAGCGACGGCAATCACTTCCCATCAAGTGAGATCATCAAAAATACAATGACTATTTGCAGTGCATGGTGTCCATCACATCATGTCAAAATTGGGATATAACAACCATTGAAGAGGTGGGCAACAGGAACATAGGATACCATCCTATACAGAAGACTCTCGCAAAATGTAATGGTAGCCAGTGTGGATATTGTTCTCCTGGATGGGTGATGGCTATGTACAGGTATGTTTTTACAACGAAGTTCCTTGTCGCACGTTACTCGGCGGATGGGAGCTGGACGAAAACATTTTTAAACCAAAATGAAAAATGCTGACCGCTTTATATTATTATACAATTTTGAACTTTAACGCAATGATATAAGATCTAAAATAATATCCATTAACGTAATATACGGTGCTTTGAAAGTAGATCTTGTAACTACCGTTATCATTCGGCCGCATTTGGGCGCTGTTGTCTCTCACATGCACATGTTTTCATATAATTTACTATTTTTAACCGACGTCCATATGTTGTAGTTAGCAACGACTGGATATTTATACCTTGTAATTTTTACAATGTAGACTATATTTTGATACAATTTGTGATGGTCTCCTAGAACTTTGTTCCAACCTCCATCAATCACATCAGTTTTTTTTATACTACATCTCTCTATGGGTCCAGGAGGCCCGAAATTTTTATTTCTACGAGTCTCTATATTCTGTATTTATTAGTAGTAAGGATTTATGCCTGTCATATTTTCTAATAATATATATTCTTTTCTTCGTCTACATATTTTATTCGTTAAGGAACGGAGAAAAAATGCGCTTTCCTGTGGCAGAACGGCCTGTCGTAAGAGGCGACAAAACAACCCACAGCTAAGTGGTAGGGGATTTTCCCGATTGAAAAGCTACCAACCCTGATCTAGAGTATACGGCCATAACAACCTTGATTTGTTGTCCGATATTAATGGCCAGCTTCCAGTCGGCCTTTAGAGAGCGGCAGCAAATTGGTAGCAAGCATATTTGGTGTTACAAATGTCTATAGGTGATGGTAACGGCTTTCCAGCTGTCTGCTTCTCTGCTGAACTCATGCAATAAGAAAACAATTATTACATATATAATTGGCACAATAGTTCCTTATGCAAGATCGCTTTTAGTGATAAGGCCGCCTGTTGTTTTGCCAAGAAGTATTTTAATTATGCATTTGGTTTTTTCATTTGTTTATTTTGGGTAAGCAATAAATATTATCTAATCTAATCTGCTTGTAAAATATCAGCTCATAGACGTCCCATTGCTGAGCTCAAGCTTCCATTATACAGGAGAAAGGACAGTATACCAGCCACGCTTGTCCAAAGCGGATTGGTGAGTTTGACGCATCGGTTATCTCGATGTGCAGGTTTGATCATGATGTTTTCCTTCACCGTTAGCACGTGATAATTGTAATAATATGCACTTAAGGTCAGAAAGCTGCCTAAGTAGTGCTTGCTTTCTGACCAGGATTCGAAACCGCGACCGTTGAGTTTGGGATGCATGTCCTAGCCCCTAAGCCATCGCGGCTTAGTGGTAGAGTATACTTATTATGTCCGTTATGCTCATAGGAAAATCTTCTTCGTTATTTTCAGTCTATTAAAAAACAAAAAGAAGCTCACTATGCTGGAGATTGAAAAGTCATTCGCAAGCAACGTCTGCAGATGTACCGGTTATCGTTCAATCTTGGAAGCTTTCAAGCAGTTTGCAGATGATGCTCCAAAGAGTGATATACTTGATATAGAAGAATTGAGCGTATGTAATAAAGCTAATAAAATTTGTACAAATACTTGCGACAGTGATTGGTGTATTGTTGATAAAACTGATCTTATTGAACCACCGACGATTGAAATACATCTGAGTGACGGAAAGAAATGGTTTAGACCGAAAGTGTTGGATGATATTTTGAGAATATTGAAAAAAGCACCAAATGACAATTATCAACTTGTAGCTGGCAATACTGCAAAAGGTATGTATTTAAATAAGCCTGCAAATATTTAGACAAAAACAAATTCTATTTTTGTGGAAAATATGTGTCTATAATGTGGACTGTACGAAGAAACAAAAAGGCAAGTCAGTCCATTATAGTCTCTAATAACTTAATAATTAATTATTAATATTTTAATTTGAAACATCAAATTTAAATACATACATACATACATAACTGCACACCAGTTCCCTTACGGGGTAGGCACGAACAACAGAGCGCCATTTAGGCCCATTCTTACACAACTCACTTGCTTCTTTGACATTCATAATTCTTGTCATGCACGCTCGTCTGTTCTTAAGGCTCCTGACATCACCTGCTAGTACACGATCAATTTGATCATGGAAGGTGTGTCGTGGCCTTCCACGACTTCTGCATCCATCCACTTTTGCATTGTATATCTGTTTAGTCATTCTTTCATCATGCATTCTTTTCACATGCCCGAACCACCAGAGCATTCATTTCCTTACCTTCACCCCGACACTTTCTTTCAGACCAACTCTCTTTCTTACTTCGGTATTACGATCGCGGTCCGCGAGCGTCACTCCGCAGATTTTGCGCAGTGCTCGCATTTCAACCGCGTTTACTCTACTTTCATGCTCTCTCTTCCATACCCAACTCTCGCTTCTATACGTGAGCGTAGGTACCAGCACCGCGTTGTGTATGGCGAGCTGGGCCTTCTGGCTGAGGTTCTCAGCGCCTAGAAGTTTACCTAACGCTCCATTCAAACTATTCCCCAAATTAAAATCTTATTACTATTATAAACTAAATATTAATTATACTCTGTAGTCCAAAAATAGATACATTTTTATATAGATATCTCAAAGTGACACATATTTACAATACCTGGATATAAATTTTGTCTGGAATTTATATTTGATGTCTAGTAGATTGTCACCGAAAGGCTGGTCTTCAGGTACCTTGAGCAACGCATTAGCGTTACCAACCAACGAGACAATGCAGCCAGTCTTGGAGGAACGTTCCCAATTTTATTTTTGTATTGTAGTTCATATTTCGTTGTCACTTAAATTATTTTACTACAATTACTAAAATTGTAGTTATATTCATTTAGGTAAACAAATCGTGAAGATAAATTAAGATATAAAGAAATCTAAATTATGCATAAACCAAACGACCAATTAAATTATAATTAGATACAAACTAGCAAAAAGCGGTGCTTTAGGTTACTCGTGAAGTTTCTACTTAGTAATAATTAATTAATTACTTATTATTTATTTATGCTTAACCAAAAAAATCGGCGGTTTTTTTAACTAAACAACATTCTGTTTACTACACGTTGGCATCGATATTAGTTCCTTAGTATTTGAACAGATGGCGTTAGTAGTAACAGTCCATTTGATACTACGCATGTCCTATTGGTTTTATAATTTGTATAAGGTAATGTTTTTATGATAGATCTAGAAATAAGTTGAAATTCCTGAGGCAAAGCCCAAATCTTAAAGGTGTGACAGGTTATCAGTAAAGTGTATTACAAAAATACATAGATTGTATGTGACAATATGTAGTGTGGCGAGTGCTGATGGAACGACCTAGTTGGTTTAAGGAGTTTCAGAAAAACGTAGAAGATTCCAGAAAAAAAAATACAGAGACATAATACATTTTAGAAAGGTATAGATGATGAACAAAAGAACTATAAAATGAAGATCGCAATTCTAGAATAGAAGGTTCAGGAAGGAAAAGACAGGATAGATAGATGTTTAAAAAGGGGCAGTCGGTAAATAGAAGAATAACGAAAAGAAGACCGAAATTATGGGTTCCAGAAGATTCTTCCGGGTATATAAGCAGCGTACGGTGCGCCTACGCAGAAGTTCAGTTGAGGAAAGTAAAGCGACAAGTGCAATACGAGAGAATTGGAAGAGAAGTTAAATAGAAGATAGTGACAAGTTTAGAGAGCTGTAAGAAGGGTTTAGTGAAAAGCATAGTGGTGAGTTTAAAGGGCTGTTCAGTGAAGGGTGACTTTAGCATAATTTAAGAGGAGTTCCAGAAGCGAGCTACGCGCGGTAAATTCGGAGGTCAGCACCGCAGCAGCAGGAAGTGGTCTACGCAATATCGGCGACGGCATTGTGAGTGAGACATCTTATCGTCGGGATAGCGCGTCCTTAGTTGTGCGTGTAGGGCAACCCTGCGGAGAAGAATCACGTACGGCTCTGTAAGTTAATAAAAGCATTAGTTAAAAAACTGGTGTTTCCTTCCAATCCCGAGTGCGTACCCCCGCTCGCACGTAACAATATGCAAAGAAGAGTACTTAATTAATTCCTGTTTAATATATTGTTACATGCTGACAAAAGTGAATGCACACCTGCCTGCCATAAAGCACAGTTTATTACCTTCCCGGATTTGGACTTCTTTTGTTTACTTTGTGTTTAAAATTTTACTTAGAAAAGTAGTCTATTGTATATTGTAATCTTTATGGCAGTCATTAGCTAGGTGTGAGTCTTGGAAATTCAGTCCATGCGGTCGAGTAGACATATTGTATTGGTACAGTATAAAGCAATGCCCCAGGGGAGGGGTGAGGCAGTCAAGCGAGGCAAGACTTGTGTACATTCGGTAATCTAATTAGTGACCGACTTTGCGCGTGTTATTGAATCATGCTTTACGTTTGCCCTGGTTGTGTTGAGTTATATTTGTACCTGTGTTATGTGTTTGTATAGTTCTAATAAATTCTATAGTAATTCCAACGGCATTTTTAATTCGAGTCCCGCACTCGTAATAATACTTTTGTCAATGGTAATTAATATCAATATACAATACGACTCTACGACCTATTTCTTTGTTTCAGGTGTATATCCAATAGAAGAATACCCACCTATCATGATAGATGTTAGCGGTCTTACAGAATTAAAAGGGTTTTTCATAGACCAGAATTTAGTTATCAGAGCTGGAACTACACTGTCAGAGCTGCAAGATATTTTCAATATTATCGGACAGCAGGATGTATTCAGTTATTTAAATATATTAAACAAACATTTGGAGTTGGTAGCCCATATAGCTGTCAGAAATGTAAGTTATTTTAAATTGCTTGATGACACCAGACAAGGTGATTTACCCATCTGATGATAAGTAGGAAGCAGAAGGTGATATCAGGAGCCTTAAGACCAGACGAGCGTGCATGACAAGAACTATGAATGTCAAAGAAGCAAGTGAGGTGGGTCAGAATAAGCCTGAATGGCGCTCTGTAGTTCATGCCTACCCCGCAAGGGAACTGGCGTGAAGTTATGTATGTATGTATGATAAGTAGTTAGACTGACATTGTGCTGTCGGCTTCAAAGTGGGGACTGGAACTTGGCCACTGATGTAGGAACACAAGTTTGCTACGCAGGGTACTCTAGACCAGGGATCCAATTCTGCTATTTCAATATCCTGCCATTGCAAAGATATTCATAGTACGATCCCATTACGATAGTGTCAACAATTCGTATTCTACTAAATCCACAATAAATGTTTTGAAAATGATTGAACAGTTTTTTGAATGTGTCAATCTTGATGTGATATTCGTGTTCAGGCTCCATCTGGGATAATATAATGCTTAACGACTGTGACCGAATGCAATTTATTTAAAGCGTTAAAGAATAAGTCGTTAACAAATTTCATTAGTGTATGTATACATACGATACCTGTCAATACGTAACGTAATTAACAACGTCGCATCTAAAATAACGCATTAAACCTGTCGCCATATCTGCATGGAACGGCATACATCTGTAATATTATCGCAGACAAAGCCCCACCATAGGTCATCATTCTCTCGTGAAATTATGATTGATATAGGTGTATTATTTTTGAATACAAGATAGTCTCTAATTAACTTTAAAAATGTTCATTTTATTGACGTAGAACAAAAGAAATAGTAGACCTTTATATCTTACCAGCTGACACGTGCCCTGGACTTCGCTGGGCATCAAAGAAATAAAATATTAATCGCAATGAAACATAACCTATGTTACTCAGGAATAATGTAGCTTTCTAGTGGTGAAAGAATTTTCGAAATCGGTTCAGTAGTTCAAGAGATTACTTCCTACAAACGAGCTCACGAACTTAACCTCTTTATAATACTAATATAGATTTTATCCACGCAGGAATGGAGGAAGAATACAATTTCCTGCGGCCGGGCGGCCTGTTGTAAGAGGCGAATAAACAACCCACAGCCAGTAGGGCATTTGCCCGACTGTATGGCTACCACCCCTGGTCTAAAGTATGTACGCCATAACAACCTTGAGTTGTGTTCCGGAATTAGTGACCAGCTTCCAGTGACCCTTAAGAGAGCAGCAGCGCATTTGTAGCACCTTTGGTGTTGCGAATGTCCATAGGCGATGTTAACCGCTTTCGATTAAGTGGGCCATCTGCCTGTCTGCTGAACTCCTGCAATAAATAAATAATAGTACATTATGGTACTAGTGTGTAACATTGGTGATTACCGCCGAGGCGCCATTGAGACTCGAGCCGTAGGCGAGGGTCTTAAGAGAGCCGAGGACGGTAATCATCAATACACACGTGTATCATACGACGTTTTTCAACACACTTGTGAATAAAATAACAACAAAAGCTCATTTTATTTAGTAGATAAAAAAAAGTTATATATGAGTGAAAGTTTTATTTATTAAACACGTACGAGTTAAAATTATCTATTTAAATAAGAAGTTGCATGAAATGAGCAAGCAATAGGAACATTAATTTATTTGTTCTATAGAACACGATCTTTTTTTTTTGAATAAAAACTTTTTTAAGAACAAAGCAACTCAACCAATAAAATTTAAAAAAAAAATCTATAACTCACTAGTGAGTTATAATGTTTTTTACTCACAGTTTGATAATGGGTGTCATTCTGTGCCTAATTGCGGTGACCATAGAGCCACTTTATGAGCAAGTGTGTTGAAAAAGATTATAACATTTTTTTTCCAGATAGGCACTATCGCCGGTAATTTAATGATAAAACACCAGTACAATGAGTTCCCTTCGGACATCTACTTAATGCTGGAAACAGTTGGCGCCGAAATCACTATTCGTTAGTACAATTTTTTCTTTATCAAACGGCATTAAATCTACGTCATTAGCAGTACAATCTAATCTATATATTAATACGTGAAGCAAAAACTTTGTACCCCTTTTTACAAAAATTGCGCGGACAGAGGAGTATGAAATTTCGCACACTTATAGTTTATGTAGAGAAGAAACGACAAATCCTTTTTTATTTTTTTTATTGCAGGAGTTCAGCAGACAGGCAGACGGCCCACTTGATGGAAAGAGGGTTGCCATCGCCTATGGGCATTTGCAGCACCAAAAGAAAGAATACAATTTCCTGCGGCCGGGCGGCCTGTCGTAAGAGGCGACTTAACAACCCACAGCCAGGTGGTAGGGCATTTGCCCGACTGGATGGCTACCACCCCTGGTCTAAAGTATGTCGCCATAAAAACCTTGAGTTGTGTTCCGGCATTAGTGACCAGGTTCCAGTCTCCCTTAAGAGAGCAGCAGCGCATTTGTAGCAACTTTCATGTTGCAAATGTCAGTGGGCCGCTTTTTTTTTTTTTTTTTATTGCAGGAGTTCAGCAGACAGGCAGACGGCCCACTTGATGGAAAGAGGGTTGCCATCGCCTATGGACATTTGCAACACCAAATGTGCTACAAATGCGCTGCTGCTCTCTTAAGGGAGACTGGAACCTGGTCACTAACGCCGGAACACAACTCAAGGTTGTTATGGCGACATACTTTAAACCAGGGGTGGTAGCCATCCAGTCGGGTAAATGCCCTACCACCTGGCTGTGGGTTGTTTTGTCGCCTCTTACGACAGGCCGCCCGGCCGCAGGAAATTGTATTCTTTCTCCGTTCCTGCACGGATATTACGTTTGCCTGTCTGCTGATTTCCTGCAATAAAAAAAAAATAGCGTCAGGCCGAACGCAGCCTACGGCGTTTGTAAGGGGCCACCGCCTTTTTTTGTGAGGGGATATATTTGCGCATACCCTCGGGCTCCGAAGTAGGGTACCGAGAGGTATGTGGGACTTCTGATGATAGAAGTTGCAAGCACTGACCGTCAGAATACGCACTAAAGCTTCCAACGTCACTCCGCATCATAATGAAGTGCTACGGACCTTCATCATAGGTATGATTGCCGTGACGATTCGACGCAAACCAGGACACCCCACGGCATTGGATATAGCACGCCGGGAGAGTTCCCCGACCCCTCCAGTCCCATTATGTTATTGGGAGGAGATAGCAAAGCGGCGCGTGTAACCCCCCCTCTTCGCTGTCTGCGACAGATGTCCACCTGCTCATCCTCGTACCTTATTCTTTTAGCAGCCTCCTTCTGGGACATAACGTTATTGCAGAAGAAGGCAACCGCTAGCCAATTCGACTCGCTATGCAGCATCTATTTATATCTACTGTGGTAAATCTATAGCTTCTTTATACAGGAATTTTACGTAGTGGGGTGGTGAAGTGGGGAGGGCGGGAGGCATACTTACCTTTACTACAACCCCTAAGGTCCTGAGATCTTGAAATATTTTTTTTTAATAAACATAACCTCACTTATTTTCACTGATTTTTTCGCTAATGTTGCACTTCTATTATAGGTCCGAAATTGAAAAATCCTTTCAAAGTTCAAAAAAAAGCCAGTAATCAACATAAAAAGAGCCAAAATAACCCAAAAACCAACTTAATTGGATAAAAATGAAGAAAAAACACAATAGAGCACATTTATATACACTACAAGAGTAACCATTCAAAATGGCGACCAATAAAGACGATATTTTTTTTTACGTAATCGCATTAATTTATATTTAACCAATATTTAAAAAAAATTCAACAGTGTATTTAATAATAAAATTGATATCATTAATATATTGATTCATTGTCATATTAAAAGCCAACTTGCTAGTCGTCCACTAAATTGATAAATAAAACAAATGTTTCATATGAGACTTTCAAGGCGTCCTAACTGTCTGTGTGTACAAAAAAAATAGTAAATGGTTACAGTCGGTTCTGGCACTCGCCGGCCGCTGCCGCGGCACGCTCGCTTCGCTCGCTCGGCTCGTGCGCTTTGGTCTGAATATCACCTAACATAACCGACTGTTTGTGTATAAAATAAATAGTAAATGGTTACCAGTCGGTTCTGGCACTCGCCGGCCGCTGCCGCGGCACGCTCGCTTCGCTCGCTCGGCTCGTGCGCTTTGGTCTGAATATCACCTAACATAACCGACAGTTTGTGTATAAAATAAATAGTAAATCGAAATTATTATAAAACACAGCACAAGTCGTCGTAAAATCAAAAATTAACAGAAGAAAGCACATTCACTCAACTACTAGAGAAAAGGAATAAAATGGCGGCAATAAAAGGGGCAATAAAGGCGGCAAACAAAAATATTTATAATTTTTTTTTTCATAGAAATATATCGATTTCCGAAAATTATATAAAACAATATATTAATTAATTCTAAATCTTGAGCTACAAGATTTCGAATTTCTTAATTACAAATCGATAAGTATTAATGACATATCGATTAATTTATTTTTATAATCACACCTTGTTAGCCAAGCCATTAAAAACAAAAGTGAAACTAAAAACTGTCACTTTTTAATCAATCGATTATATATGTCTAGCATGAATTTGTATTTATGCGTCAATTAAATTTGAAACTTTATTTCTACATTAAAAAACAGTTTTAGTGTTACAAAAAGTTCTAGTGGTTATATGTAATTCATGAGTACATTCATAAACAATTCGTGAGTACATTCATAAACTCAAATCACGGTTTGTTATTATCAAAAGTGGCACAATTTTACAACAAAAATAAGTGAGGTTATGTTTATAAACTAAAAAAAATTTAAAACCTCCGGACCTTAGGGGTTGTCGTAGGGGTAAGTATACCTCCCCCCTATTCACTACGCCCACGCACAACTTAACATTTGTGTAGTGCTGCAAAGTGTACTAAAGATTTTGAACACCGAGTTAGTTGTTGAAGAGATACCGCCAGAGCCTTCTGTTGCCTATCGAAGAAAACTGGCTTTGGGATTGTTTTACAAGGTTAGTATTTAAACATTATTTACCTCTTATTAACAAGGGGATCTGAGATACATCCTGTTTCAACTGGTCAGGAAATTTATATTTCGGGGCCCTTGTGTTTTAGTCAGTTAAACTTTTGTCGGTCTGGCTTACTGAAACGCGAAGGTCTCGGATTAAATTCGTGACATGTTAAAAGTAAACTTGAACTTCTCGTTAATGACTATGGTCTGGGTGTTTGGGATCGGCCCCGAAGTAGTCCATTCGTGTATGACATACTCACACTGCTCACTTCCTTTGTTAGTTTTCTGCTTGCTGTCGTGCAAGTGGCCACATTGTAAACAAGGATTTAGATTAAAAATATACTTACATAATTGTTTTATTTCAAAAAAGGTTTGTTATATATTCTCCATCCGAAGAGTGATTAAATTTTCGATTCTGATATTACCGAAACTCTCCTGTAATTTCTTTTTCTTCAAACTATATAATTTCAAATATTGATGGCTGTATTTTGCCAAGAGTTGCGCTGGGTAAAACATTTTATAATACTCCAGATTGTGTCAATTAAATGTCGATTTACGGACAGCAGCGCCAGTTAATTTAAATACCTCGAAGAACGGATCAATACTTATAGCAATCCAGCGAGGTAATGGAGCCAACCTTCTGGGCATCTTAGATATAAATATATATTGTTTTACCTTATCCATAGAAGACATTTACTTAGCCTCAGGGGATTGTAGAGAGAATAAAATAATATAACTAACTTTAATTTCAATCTCATCCCGCCGTCTCCCTTCCATCATCGGACAACCAGACGCACTGGCATGCGGCACCGCTATATGGTGGACATACCACCTATACGAACAAAGCGCTTTGAGTCCACCTTCATTATGCGCACCGCAAAAGAGTGGAACTCACTGCCGGAGTCTGTTTTTCCCGAAACCTACAACCTGGGTGTCTTCAAGTCTCGTGTGAATAGGTACCTTCTAGGTAAGCGTGCTCGATCTTAGACCATATCTCCGCTCAAATCGAGCGAGATAATGGTCAAACGCGAACCTATACGGAATAAAAAAAAAAATCTTTTATTGTATTAGTTTATTGTCTCATTTTAATAAACTATCTATATTATTATACAATTTCATTTAGTTATATATTTAAATAATAAAAAGAGAAAAATTACTATGATTCTGTTTAAACCCATAAATTCACACTAATAACTTAAAAGTAATACATACAAGTTTTATTTTTCCCAGGGCTTACTTTCAATTTGCCCAGCAAATTCGGTTAGTCACGAATATCAATCTGGTGGTAACAAGATTCGTGATAATCGACCAGTGTCTGAAGGGAAACAGTCTGTTGACACAAATCCAGCACTGTGGCCTATAAATCAACCCATCCAAAAACTGGAAGCTTTGGTAAGTTCACTACAATTGCATAAAATAATTAAAAGCTTTATTTTCAATTTAATGTAAAAAGTTTTCAGATCCAATGTGCAGGAGAAGCGAAGTATACAGAAGACCTTCCTTCATACCCGCACGAAGTTTTTGGAGCCTTTGTTCTAAGTACAGTGCCTAAAGGGTTTATAGTTGAGATTGACCCAAGTAAAGCTTTGGTAAGTAATATGAAACGTTTTAGATGAGTTATGGTAGGCTTTAATTGTAATTTAATGGCTGATTTATTTCTCTATCGTATTTATTCCCTAGTAATTTCTATCAAAAAACACTACAGCCTCATTCCAATTTAGTGGTTTCAAATTCTATTATAAGATATTCATTGCTTAGCCTAAGATAAATATCCTTTCAGATTAACATGTACACTGACAGAGGGCAACATATCACGGAAAGATTAGTATGTTCATGTGTCAAACTCATAATTTTTCTTTGCTTAAGCGCAATGTGTATTTCTTGTATAATTTATATAAGAAAAACTTCTACAATAAATGTTATTTTTTATTTGAATCAACAGCATCTTCCTGGTGTAATAGCGTTTTATACAGCGAAAGATATACCAGGCCTGAATTCATTTATGCCTGCTGAAGATATGATAAACCGAGTTAACGAAGAAGTAATTAGCAATGGAGAAATTAGCTATTACGATCAACCAATAGCCATCATAGTTGCAAAAACTAGGCATCTAGCATATTTTGCCACTAAATTAGTAGATGTTAAATACAGTAATGTCAAAAAACCTGTAATAGATGTTCAAATAGCTAAAAAGGATCCTGAAAGGGTAAATTTACTTTACGAATCAAATGCTAAAATAATTGGAAACGATATTCACAAAGTCATAAAAGGTAACAATACAATCTATGGACAGTACCATTATACTATGGAGTCGATAGCCTGCGTTACAATACCTAGTGAAGACGGATTAGAAGTGCATGCTACAAGTCAGTGGATGGATGGTATGCAATTAATGATTTCGAGAGCTTTAAATATTGATTGTAACAGGTATAAAAACTTTTGTTTCCTATTTTGCTTTAACCTTATATTCAACACATTAAACTTACATTTATGGGCCTATAATAGCAATAAGATTACATTTCATTACACTTTTATCATATTTTAATGTTTTTAAATATTAAAACTATGTTTTAACTCTTTTCAGCACAGCATTTTATTTGATTTTATTTCGATATTTCTGCCAACTTTCAGTAGCCGTGATTACAGAAAACAATTGAATTTTATTTAAATTTCCCTCGACGAAATCATCACATTTTGATATCGCCCTGGCAGCGATTTCTTACATAGTCTATATTAATTTGTTTCATTGTATATTTTAAAGTTTTGTATAAAAATCTGACCTTTTCATGTATTTATAAATATTTCAGCATTGATATTCACGTACGTCGCCTTGGAGGAGCATATGGTATAAAGATATCCCGAAGCATTCAAGTCGCCGTTGCATGCAGCCTAGTTGCATACAAACTAAATAGACCATGCCGATTTCTTCAGTCCATGACAGCTACTACAAAATCTGTTGGAAAAAGATTTCCGTCTTCGAGCGAATATGAGGTATTATGTTTTTGTTAGAAAAATCACTTTACATTTTGACCACAATAAATCCGATATACTATGAAGTCTTACATTGTATATTCTTATGTTGTTGTTGCTGTAGTGCAAATATTTCTGTTCTAAGAGGCAGGTAAAAACGTAAAGAAATGAATTATCATTATTTCAAAGACCATCTGACTTCTAGGATCGAAGAAAATACTTTATGTTGGTCTTATGTATTCTAAATAATAATATATGGTCTTATAGATAGGAGTAAATACATTGGGAATCATCGAATACTGCAACTATAATTTATACGAAGACAACGGCTTTGTTAGAAACGAAAAGCTTTCGTCATTTATTGTTAATGTTTACAATAATGTGTATAATAGCAGTTCTTGGAATTTCAAAATATTTGATGTTACTACTGATACTGCAAGTAATACTTTCTTTAGAGCACCAGGTAAGCAATGAATAGATTTTTAAACTTTATTACATTTTCAGAAATAGAGATTGTTGACCTGCGTAACAGTTTGCTGATAGGCGCTAAATAAATAAAAAGGAGAACTGAGATATGTGGTGCAAACTTGAGGAGCCCTGAGTTTGGCTAAAAACGATAGACATAAGCATGAAAAAATACTTTTATTTTATATTATAACTAAGTTTGTAACTAGTGATAAATTAAAATATTGAAATATAATTAAGTAACTGTAGTAATAAATATCGTTCATGATTAATTCCAGGCACTTTAGAGGCAGTATCACTTGCCGAACAATTAATGGAACAAATATCTTATGAACTATCACTGGACCCAATTCAAGTTAGAATAGCGAATTTAGACTCGGCTTTCTCGGAAGTAAAAGAAATGATTGAAAGGATTAAAAAAGAAGGAGAATATAGTAAAAGGCAAGATTTTATCGATGAATTCAATTCAAAAAACCGTTGGAGAAAACGTGGTTTGAGATTTTCTATTTCAAGATTTAATCACGAGTATGCGCGATATTTTGATGTTAACATGTCCGTATACCATGGGGATGGGTCAGTTTCTATCACTCATGGTGGTATAGAAATAGGACAAGGTATTAATACTAAAGCTGCTCAAGTAGCAGCATATTTACTAAATATACCTATACACAAAATTAAAATAAAAGCTACAAATACCATAGTTGCCCCAAATGCAGCTGTAACTGGTGGAAGTTTAACTTGCCAAAACATAATTATCGGAGTAACCAAATGTTGTAAAGAGCTCTTGAAAACATTAGAGCCGCTAAGAAGCAGAGTAGAAAGTCCTACTTGGGAAAACTTAATTAAAGAAGCTTTTGACTCTAATATAGATCTCCAATATCATGGGTTCGTAAATAAAGACGACATGCAATTCTATCAAGTTTATGGTGTAGCATTAGCTGAGGTGGAAATCGATGTATTAACTGGCGAATATGAAATATTGAGAGTAGATATATTGCAAGATGTGGGGATGAGTATCAGCCCAGCGATCGATATTGGGCAGGTAAGCGTAAAGTAAATTTATCCACTTGAATGTCCAGGGATATCGTGATATTTGTACCGCTTTTTATAAATTTTGCTGTTTTACTTGTTATGGTTAGCAAGTAGGTTTTAGTTATAATGTAGCGTAATGTATTAATTCCGGACACTAGCTACTTTGAGGGTTCCTTGGCCATTTTGGCAAAACCAGTACTCTTATATAATCGTCATGTCAGCTGTCCGTCTATCTGTCTATTTCACAGTCATGTTTTTCAGTATATTTTAGGTCAACGTGATTGAAATTTGATACAAAAGGTGTAACCTTGTAAAAGGTGGGCCGTCTGCCTGTCTGCTGTACTCCTGCAATAAAAAAAACCTACTTTTTTTACCTACAGTTACTTAAAAATCTAAAGTTATCTAATGAGATCATGACAAAAAAATAAAGAAAAAGTGGTCGCCATACATGTAAATAATGAATTTTTTTTGTGCACTTACTCGTGTGGTTTATCGTTAGTCAGATCTTTAAAAAAACATAACGATCTTTCTTAATGACTTTTTAGCGTGAGTAGTTGGCGACATATTACCTTTCAAAATCATGAAAATCATATTTCCCCTCTAGCTTTTCATAATGTGGAAAATTTTGAAACAAATAAGGTAGTAGTAGAGCTTCAGAATTACTTTCAATGAAAATTAGTTTTTAAAATATCCGTTGATTAGTTTCTGGGATATGGGGTACTTTAGGATTTAGGATTTGCACTATTTGTTACAGCTCCATTAATTCTTCGAAAAGCAATTCTGTAACATACTTCTGTATAAAACTTATAAAAAAAGAGCTTGAGATAAAAATTAAATAGGAGATATAAAGAAAAACAATTTTTAGCCAGACGTGTTACTGGAGAGTTTCTTGCAGCTTCTTCTCCTTGACAGCAATAACTCGATGCGAAGCAGTGTACATAAAATAGGAAGTAAATTTAAATTTGTATGTATGACCTTTAAAAAGTGTTCTCTAATGGGACTTATTTTGAATACAAACTTTTGAATTGGAATTTGAAATTTGAATTTAAAGGTTTTTATGATTCCATAGCCGGATTATGAAAATAACAGACAATTCTCATCTATAGCGCAGCGCACCCTTCGTTGTGTACAGACTGACAAGCATTTACTCAATTTATTTCTTTTTGGTCCTTATAGTATCCCGCACGTTCTAACGGTTAAGATAGTTATAAATATACAATTATGGTCACATGCAAGTGACTTTGAATTATATCTGATTTGTAGGTTGAAGGTGCTTTTGTCATGGGTTTAGGATACTGGACATGTGAACAACTAGTTTATAATAATGACACTGGGGAACTACTAACCGATAGTTCTTGGAATTACTACATCCCACTGGCAAGAGATATCCCGCAGGATTTCCGAGTTTATTTCAGAAAAAACTCTTATACCAGTAAAGCCATTTTTGGATCTAAAAGTGAGAACTTCTTCTTCATAAATAAATAGACTTTAAAACATCACTTTGCTTACAACTTATTGTATTGTTGCGTTGGCGCCGGCCTCCTTTAGCGATAGCGGAGCAAGCTGGTGCCCTCACGCTTTTGTTTCGCTTCCTTTTTGACGAGCATGACGCACTCGGAAATGGAAGAGACAATGTACCATTCATTCATCATTCATTTACATCCGACAATAGAACGAAACATGGCCGGAAGCAAGAGGACACGTTTCGGTAACGTCAAGTAGTTCACAATGCTGCTCTGCCCAAGAGATGCACACCTGAGGGGTGTGCAGCATCGTGTTTTCGCCATCCATGTTTACTAAAAATCTGACGACACAATCTACCCAAACTAAGGGATGCTTTACACCAGACCATGCGGGCGCCAGCCGTTTTCCATACGAGGCCCAGGTTTGGTACAGATTTAAAATTTCACGATGATGTCGTGTAACGCGTCGCGGAATTTTTGGAATTGTTGAACAATTAATTGACATGTGTCAAAATATGTTCCAGGTATTGGTGAACCACCTATTTGTCTGACGGTTGTAGTACCGTTTGCGATTAGAGCGGCTATAGTCGCAGCTAGAGCTGAATCAGGACTGCCATCCACCACTTGGTTTTCGATTGGTACGTCTATTTTATTTACAACTGTATTTACATCCATCTTCATTCACGGGGGCATTGAGCTTCGTATTCAAAATTTCTAAATCTTGCAGAATATGGAAATGGAATATACTTATACGAAAATTTAAGATAAAATTCCTGTTGATATACAAATTTTCATGGAATTCTGTTGATTTAAATTTTTAAGGTTTGGTAAGTATTTTGGCAAAAACGGATCCCTTATAAAATCGGCATGTTTGTTATCCAACCCACTATAATTTTTAAGAAGTATTAAGAACTTTGAAAGACTTTCTGGCAATAGAGCTTGATAATACTTTCAAATATTATCGCTTTGAAGATTCAAGAATAGTGAAAGTTGAATATTCCACTATTAAAAACTTTATTCTGCGTATCACAACGCGAACTTAATTGCTTTTTTTTCACTTACAGCAGGTCCTTACACTATAGAAGAAGTCGGCTTAGCATGCGAAACACGAATTGAAGATTTTAAGTTTAATTAAGTTGTTAAAACATCTGATTGACTCTTCAGAAGGCTGGTGCATCATCATCATCAGGATCAGCATAGCTATCCAGCGAGGTAGCGTAGCCAGCCTTCTCGGCACATTGCTCGTAGAGGACGGTAACCTAGGGTCAGTATTCTGCTTATAATCTTAAAAGATTATTGGTAGAATACAATATATTGTTACGACTGACAAAGACCAATTCACACCTGCAGTTTATTACCTTTCGGCATTTGGACTTATTTTGTTTACTTTGTGTGTAAAATTTGTAATTATAAAAACAGCCCATTGTGTATTGTAATCTTTATGGCAGTCATTAGCTAGGTGTGATTCTTGGAAATACAGTCCATGCGGTCGAGTAGACATATTGTATTTGTACAGTATAAAGCAATGCCCCAGGGGAGAGGTGATGCAGTCAAGCGATAACCACAAGCGAGGCAAGACTTGTGTACATTCGGTAATCTGTTTAGTGACGGTCTTTGCGCGTGTTATTGAATCGTGCATTACCTTTGCACTGGTTGCGTTCAGTTTTATTTGTACCTGTGTTATGTGTTTGTATAGTTTTAATAAATTCTATAGTAATTCCAACGACATTTTAATTCGAGTCCTGCAACTCGTAACAATATCTTATATAGTTCTTTGAATCCATGAGAGCTAGCAGGCTTTACTCGTGGTTGAACGTGTACATGCACATTGCAATAATCTACTTTCCTGACGGAGCCATCAGTTACAACATAGCTGTCCAGTCATATCTGCTTTTGAACTCACATACGCTTTGTACACGTGTTTACCTATAATATTTTTTAATATTGTAGAAGATTGCCTAGTTGTCCGGTTAGCTGAGGATAATTTTCATCTGGTTAGCGGACGACTAGACATTTCGTTTATGGATATTAAAAGATTTTCTAGTCGTACCGTTAGCGGACGATTATTCATCCGATTAGCGGACGTCCAGACACATCGTTTATGGATCTTAAAAGATTGTCTAGTCGTCCCGTTAGCAGACGATTATTAATCCGATTAGCGGACGGCTAGACACTTCGTTTATAAATCTTAAAAGATTGTCCCGTCGTCCCGTTAGCCGACGACTAAACACTTCGTTTATGGATCTTAAAAAATTGTCTAGTCGTCCAGTTAGCAGACGATTATTCATCTGATTAGCAAACGAATAGACATTTTGTTTATTTTACCATATTTTTAAGTAACTTTAAATTAAGTTTTAAAATTAAATATTTTATGTTAAATCAAAGCTTTGTTTAAATATTCACACTCGTGAAGGTCAGAAAGTAAAAACTAAAGTTTTATTTTTCATATCGAAAACTTCATAAGGTGTTATAGAACCTTTTAGGCGCTTGTTCACGTACAGCTCACGGGAGCGAAAGTACCACCTACTCGGTACATTAGCGCGTCACATTGTTATTAACTCAAAAAAGCAACATTTTTACACAAGAGATTTGAAATTTTCACATGCATATTTTTTTCTATTACTAAATTAACTGTCTAATTTCGTCTACATATCATACAAGGCTATTTTGTTATAATATTATACGACCATTTTAATTAGTCAGCAAGTTTTTAATACTACTATATTAAAATCGTATTTTTGTAGATAATACAATTTTAATCTAATAATGACGACCTCTGTTACATAGTCTTTTAAACGTTGACAACTTATTTCAGTTAACGGAGGTTCCTGTGTCGATTCACGGCAGGGTATATCATAAATGAACTTTCCGAACGTATACTCCGATCTTATACTTATCCTTTCTATATTGTCTATGACCCAAAACTAATTTTCTAAATCTCTTTTCTTTCACCATATCCCAATTAATTGGGGTCGGCACAATATGTCTTTTCCTTCCACACTTTTCTATTCTGACATACATCTTCTGTCACACCACAAATCATCATATCATCCTTCACACCGCCACTTCTTTTCCTGGACTAACTTCTTACGTCGCCCTCGTCCAGAATAGTGCGACAACCCTTGCATACTTCTCAAAGACGCCGGGTGCTGCGACTGCGCGTCGCGTACAGGGTACGCCCTAGTCCTTGCACTCATTGTATCATTCATATAAGACATATTTAGATTTGGCTTTGTTTTACAACCGCCCGCCTACCTGACGTTAACCCTTCTCGGGACCGGACAGTAGCCCAACTAACCAGGGCTAGGAGCGACAGCACAATGTGCTGTATCCCGAAAGTGTTACACCATCCTTGGCACCACTGCGCTTAAGAAGGCCCTCCGACTGTGTGGCACTGTCGTACCGCCCTGATTAAGCTCTGTTTTTTGCTATTACTAATTTGCTAAATATGTGTTTATATTCTGATACAAAAAATAGCCTGCTCGTCTAAACGAATAATACATCCTTTGCTTGATGTTTCGTGACCACACTCGCCATCGCTGCCGCGTGATAACCTGAACGACCACCAAGGAGCAGCATCTACCCCTTTTAACAATATAGCTCTATAAATGTGCAAACCCATTACTCCGGCAATACCTTCTCGATGCAAATGAGGCCAGCATCCCCGTACATCCGACATAGTGATTTACAACCACCATATATTTGAACTTGGGACATCGCGGCCCATTTCTCATTTTTAACGCTTTCCACTTGGTAAACTTTTGTTCCAACATTTATATATTATGAAAGCGTATTTGAGATATCATAAATTAAAATGTTTTATTACGAAATGCCTTATGATCGACTTGAAACGAATATAACTTCTTACAGTTTAACGCCATATTTGTCGGTTCATTTCTTTCTATGGAACCAATTGCTGTCAATGAACACACTGGATGCGTTGTGGCCTTTCAGATCTGTGTCTTTCAACCAAATAGATTCAATACAGTTGAGCTGTCTAATATCAGCATTATTGTCTCTTTATACGCTATAATTATTATTATCCGTGCAGGAACGGAGAAAGAATACAATTTTCCTGCGGCCGGGCGGCCTGTCGTAAGAGGCGACAAAACAACCCACAGCCAGGTGGTAGGGCATTTGCCCGACTGGATGGCTACCACCCCTGGTCTAAAGTATATCGCCATAACAACCATGAGTTGTGTTCCGGCATTTGTGATCAGGTTCCAGTCTCCCTTAAGAGAGCAGCAGCGCATTTGTAGCACCTTTGTTGTTGCAAATGTCTTTAGGCGATGGTAACCGCTTTCCATCAAGTGGGCCGTCTGTCTGTTGAGCTCCTGCAATAAAAAAGAAATGATTACTGTACTGAATATGATGCTACTTTGTTTCTACAACTAATAGGTTATTGTTTAAGTTAAAATTTGTACAAATAAAAGGTCTAGAGATATTTGACTTTTAATTGCATATTATATTATTCCTGCGACTTCGTTCACGCTTCACTTGAAATTCCCGCAGGATTCCCAGGACACAAGTACCGTAACAATTAAAAAAGAATATAAGCTATCATTTTAGTAAAAACTGTGCCGGAATAAGTTAATTTCTATGCACCCGAACAGGAACAACTACGAAGTGCTCCCGGAATAAAAAAGTCACATATTTTATTACATAAAATTTGTTATCGAACAGTGAAAAATGACATTTGAATTCGTTTTTTCACAAAAAGTCTCGCCAGATTCCCAGAATAACAAGTAGCGCAGATTTTAAGTCGTAAGAATTTGCTGTCGATGAGCTAAAACTGCATCAAGATCGGCCCAGTAGATTTTACGTGATCCCGAACGAACAGACAAGAAATGTAAAAAAAATTGCATCGTATTCTCCGTCCAGTATTCCTGTTGCTTTTTTTTAAACTGCTTCAATGTACAGACACAGCGTTCTAAGAATTTTATAATATTATGGATATCTCTACTATCCTTTTTTAATGTGAAGAATTCTAGGATAAAATTTGTTTCAGGTAGATGTTTTTATTAATTTAAAAACATTCCAGAGCGATCCAATACAAATAGATAAGTCGTAAGAAATAGTGTCTATATTTAATTAATTTTGAAAATTATTCCAAAATACAATATAATAATAATATTATACATAGATTCACTCACCACAACGCTATGAACGAAACGAATAGCCCTTTGCTCTGCTTTTAATGGTAAAAAAATAGTTGGACAATGATAAAAATCAACTGAAGTAAATAATTTAATTCCAAAATTAAACAATGCTTAAAATAATCAAAATTAATTTGGTTCATAAGGCATTTTTGGATAAGACGGCACACGAATTTCAACATTATCAACCTTCCTTTGAATTTCATCTAGAAGTTTCAATCTTCTATCGTTATCTTCTTCACTTCTTTTCTCTCTGAATTCTACAGGTGATTCACTGAAATCTTCCTGCAGATCTTCTTCAGAAGGAGAACTTACGAAAAATATATCTGTATTTACCTCTTCCTTATTTTTGTTCCCTGGTACATTAATGTTAGTGTTTGCAAGTTCCAAATTATGTATTTGCTGTTGATAGTACTCTCTACTGTTATGTATTTCCTGTTTTGGGATTTGTCTTTTCTCTGCTAATCTATTGCTACCAGACCGTTCTTTACTAGATCTTTTAAGGCTGTTCTTCTCTGCTACTGAATAAAAGTTAATTAAATTACTATAGTTTTGATTATATTTATCTTGTAGTATAGGTCCAATGAACATCGTCTTGGTCTCATCAAACATTGCATGTTTGCTAGCAAACTCATCAGTAAAGAGATGATGCATAAATTATGGAATAATCTAATTTATTCTCCAAATGGTAGAGTATTTGTCCATCTGAATGGCTACCACCCCTGCTCTAGAGCATGCCGCCATAACAACCTTGAGTTATGTTCCGGCATTAGTAGCCAGGTTCTAGTATCTCTTTAGAGAGAGGCAGCACATTGGTAGCGCTTTTGTTGTTACAAATGACCATAAGCGACAGTAACCGCTTCGATCAGTCAGGCCGTCTGCCTGCCTGGTGAACTTATGCAATAAAAAAAGAAGCATAGTAAAGTATATATGTTTAGTAATTACTTCATGCTTTATAAACTTGAATCTGAATTAGGAACTAAGATTTATGAAATAACCTTTGGATTATTTCCAAACCGAGAGAACAACATCAACAACACTTCATTTTGTAGATATAGATAGATAGATAGATAACACTTTATTATACACCAATACAAAAATGAACTTAAAGACTAAAATTATATCTAGTGTACAAAGAGCGGTCTTATCGCTAAAAAGCGATCTCTTCCAGACAACACCAGGAGTGAATTGAGATGATAATGGCGATGGTGGTATACGTAACATATAATAAGAACTACTTACTTTTGAAAAATATATACATACATGTTATATATATGCAGATTTTATATATTACATAGATATATACTTAATATGCATATCATACAAATACATAACTACAAAATATATAAATGTTTATAGATGAATTTAAATATTCCAAAGATAGGTCGTATTTTTTGATTACAGTTTTAAATATCGCTAGCGATTTTGCTTTTCTGATAGCAACAGGAAGCGCGTTCCAAAGCTATATAGCCTTAACAGTAAAAGAATTGTTGTAAAAAGATGAGTTATGCGCAGGAGTGTTCAATTTAAGTTTAGTAGAAGGGCTTAAATTATGAGAGCACGAAAGAAATCCAAAACGTTATTGAAGGTAATCAGGAGTACTTGGGACAAATAAAATACTAGACAGAAAAGAAAGGATGATGATGAGTATTCTGGCGAAAGCGAATATGCAACCACTTGAGTTTTTTTTTCGGAATTCAGAGACGTTGTCATACTCGCGGAGGCCAAATATGAATCTTATGCCAAAAAATTTGAAGGCGCGAATTAAATCTTAGAGTCAAAACCCACCATTAAGATATTTGTAACATCTCAAAGTTATTATATTTTGTGTAGGAAGAAATAATCTAAACAGTCCTACGAATAGAAATCATATAGAGGAAAACAATAAAGTTGCATTAAACAATATTGTAGCTCTGGAAATCTATTTCTATCCGTGCAGGAACGGAGAAAGAATATCATTTCATGCGGCCGGGCGGCCTGTCGTAAGAGGCGACTAAACAACCCACAGCCAGGTGGTAAGGTATTTACTCGACTGGATGGCGACCATCCCTGTTCTAGAGTATGCCGCCATAACAACCTTGTGTTATGTTCCGGAATTAGTGACCAGCTTCCAGTCTCCCTTAAGAGAGCAGCAGCGCATTTGTAGCACCTTTGGTGTTGCAAATGTCCATAGGCGATGACAACCGCTTTCTATCAAGTGGGCCGTCTGCCTGAACTCCTGCAATAAAAAAGAATGTAATAATAATAATAAAAGGTACTTGCGTGAACTTACGTATTGCGGCAGCACTCTTCCCCACTCCAGTAGAAGTGGTTATCTGAAGGCCCTCATCTTTCTTGGAACAATTGAAGCAGAACAATTTTCTTTTCTTCTCCTTTTTATCGTTCTGCGATTTACGGGAAAAAAACGGAAACTTCATGTTTTTGAAGGAGCTGTTGAAGAAATGTTATGCATAGTCTGTACAGATAATTAAAATTTAAGTGTCTGTTTGTAATGCTAAATAACAGCTTTTTACGAAATGCCTATGAAAGTATGTAGTACCGTACATACTTTCATACTACTACATATCAATGAATAATTTTTTTTTTAAATTTTTGTGCATCTGTCTGTTTGTATGTTCGGGCTAATCTCTGAAACGGCTGAATCGATTTTGACGGAACTTTCCCTGGCAGATAGCTGATGTTATAAGAAGTAACTTTCGTTAGTAGTAGGGTATATTTTTTTGGGGTTCCGCGAAAAAAAAAACAGGCAGGCATAGCTAGTATATTACATAAATTAGATAGTGACTTTATTTTGATATTATTTAAATACTAACAGTGTCATCGAAACTTCGTATGCGTTGCCATGACGACGTGTTTGTTACTAAACTGTAAAAAAACGCGACTCCAGCACCATATTTTTAACGATATTCGTCTATCTTGTGGATACGAGGTTATTATTATTAAAAATATCCTACAGTAATTCCATATGTTTAAAAGTAAAAATAATACAGATACGTAAATCTAAACCAAAAAATTGGAAAAAGTGCAGAATTCATGACAATCTATCGGCAAACCTTCTGCGCACGATTTATAGATAATAATTGTAATATATCAAATTGATCGTGTACTAGCAGAAGGTGATGTCAGGAACCTTAAGAACAAACGAGCATGCATGACAAGAGCTATGAATGTCAAAGAAGTAAGTGAGGTGTGTAAGAATAAGCCTGAATGGCGCTCTGTTGTCCGTGCCTACCCCGCAAGGGAACTGGCGTGAAGTTATGTATGTATATATGTAATTGTAATATATTTAACTTGTAAAATAGATTATAAGCTACATTACCGTAGTTTCATCAAAATACATAGTTTTTGCGTAAAACTTTCTCGTTTATAATAATAACTAGCGGCCCGGCGCGGTTTCACCCGCGCTCTGTCCCGCTCCCGTGGTATATAGCCTATGACACTCCCTGTTAACGTAGCTTTCGAACAGTAAAAGAATTTTTAAAATCGGTTTAGTAGATCCAGAGATTACCCCCTACAACGTCACAAACTCACAAACTACCTCTTTATAATATTAATAAAAATAATAGCTGCAATTTGTTTGCAGTTTTTTTTAGAAAGTCGCAAGTATTTACCATTTCTTTTCCAAATTATGAGCGAAACTATTATCCAACAATCCCTGACGATTTCTCTCATTCTGCTGGTATTTTAGAAGCTGATCATCATAACCGGCTAGTTTAACTTGCTTGCCATTAATTATGTCTTTTGGTAAAGCATTATCATTCAATTCGGGAGTATTATCTATATCAAAATTAGCCAAATCTTCACTGTCTTCGCGTCTCATTTTGAGTGCGCCAGAACTTACATCACTCCCATCATCGTAGTCCTTAGATGTCTTTCGGCTAGAATTAAAGTAGTTTTTATGACTTAAATTAAAGCATATTAAACATTCTAAAGATAGAAGCAGTTTAATTCCAAATGCGACACACACAAAACAATAAAAAATCATATTTAAAAAGATTGTATGTGGCAATTTGTGAAATGACATACAACTGACATAGCTCACAAAATTAGCAAGTTGAAGTGGCAGTGGGCCGGTCACGTCAGTCGCAGGACCGACGGCCGATGGAGCAAACGAGTCCTGGAGTGGAGACCACGTCTCGGCAAACGTAGCGTAGGACGCCCGCCAGCCCGGTGGACTGACGACCTGCGCAAGATCGCCGGTAGGGGCTGCATGAGGAAGACGGGAGACCGAGACATGTGGCGTATACTTGGGGAGGCCTACGACCAGCAGTGGACTGAGAGTGACTGAAGAAGAAGAAGAAGAGGCGAATTTGTGAAATGAGGTTGGTTGGCATTCAGTATCTTGCTATGCTGAAACGTAGTCCAACATAGCACTAATTTTCAATGCCAACCTCAAAAACACCGAAAATTTAATTATAATATATGTACAGTCGCGGTACGAAAAGGTTCCTCATCTCAAATTCAACAATGACGAACAAGAACGGAATGAACAAGACGAAAGTTATGGTATTTGAAAGAGATGAAAATATGTCAATTTGTAATATACAAGTAGGAAGACAAAAGTTAGAGGAAGGCAAAGAATTTGTTTATCTAGGGTGCATGTTTACTAGGGACGGAAAGCATGAAAGTGATATCGAAAGAAGAGTAATTGCAGGTAGTAAGGTGAATGGAGTGCTAAACTCTTTTATGAACAACCAGAAAGTGTCTGTAAAGGGACGCTTGGCTGTCGATAAAGGGGTGTTGGTGCCAACCCTGACGTATGGCAGTGAAAGTTGGGTATGGCAGAAGAAGCATGACAGCAGCATAAACGCAGAAGTATATGTGCGGTTAGCTTGAATAATATGATAAAGAACAATGTGATAAGGGAACATTGTGGATTGAAAAAATATGTAATAACAAGTTGAAAATGGAATTTTAAGGTAGTTCACAGTTCAGAATCACAAAACAGGTGTATGACAGCATTGTGAATGGTAGTGTAGTTGCCGGTAGACCGAGATGAACACACTATGATCATACATCAGAAGTGTTAAAGACAGGTCAGGTAAAAAGCAATTCAATTAAACGTGCATGTATGAAGACGTTAATGAAAGTAGATGAAGCGAAAGTTGTTTGTCAGGATCGTCGCAAGTCAAGATCCTTAGTCGCTGCCTACCCCCATGAGAAACAGGCGTGATATTATGTATGTATGTAGACTATCATTTCAAGAGCCACTGCAAATGAGTGTTAAGCTACAACTTTTATAAAATAAAGAATCAAAAAACAATTTACCGCTTCTCGACTGATTTGTCAAATCCAAACGGAACAGAGTGTTCCACGCCATCAGGTTTTTGGATAAAACTGGCCACATCAAACTGAGCTACACGACTCCTGTCTTTTAACCTAGATTCCTTCTTAACTGATCTCATTTTTGAACCAGGCACCTCCTTGAAATCCCTTTTGGATGTTTCCTTAAAATCATATGAAATACATAGATCTGTGTAAATTAATAAATATATTAAATACAAACATAATCGTGACATCTCGTGACATGACAGTTCATGTAGTTTTATTTTTTTATTTTATTTTGGTTTAATTGACAGTCTCTGAGGTTTTAATAGATTTGAGGAGTATCAGGTTAATCAACAATTTATGATAAAGCTTTATTTACATTTGCATTAGTCAAGAAGCGACTTGTAAAACTGTCAGGTAAATGCGTATATCATTGTTTGGACAGACATACACTTAAGGCCTGTAGCATCGCCAACGTACTTGAGGATTTTTCGGGTGATAGCGGGGATTCTATAGACGCAGTATTTTTTACAGATGCAATATTATTTTATTGCGAATAGAATAAAGTATTATTTAAAAATGGAATAAAACCAAATTATTTATATGTATTTTATAAGAAGCGTGTTAAATTGTAAAACTGTCAGGTAAATACACATATAATCATTTGGACAGACATCTACTTAAGGCTTGTAGCAACGCCAACGTCATTGAAGATTTTTTTGGTACTGATTTTTCCAACGATAGCGGAGATTCCATATACACATGGTGCTTATTACACATACAATATTATTTTATTATGAATAATATGAAGTAGTATTTAGAAATATATTAAAACTAAATTATTTATCTCTCTTTTATAAAGATGTAAATATATATTTAATACTGTTTTAATAACAATTAAAGGCCTAAAATCTATTTACATATCAATAATTTGCAGGTGCGTCAAGTCCTGGTAGCATAATGGCTAGCACACGCGTCCGAAACTCAAAGGGCGTGGGTTCGATTCTGGTCGGAACACATGCACCACTTTGACAGTTTTCTGACCTAATGCGCATATTGTAACAATTATTACGTGCTAACAACGGAGAAGGAAAACATCGTCATGAAACCTGCACATCGAAGTAACTGATCTATCAAACCCGCCAAGCCTCCTTAGGACAATCATAGCCTGAATACTGTCCGATCCCTAATAGTGGGAGGTCCAAGCCCAGCAGTGGGACGTTTATGGGCTGCTATTATTATTTGGTTGACTTTTCATTTAGACATTTATGTTTAAATCACAGGTTCGTATTTCAACTATATTTATTGACTAGGATTCGTCCGCTACTTCGTCCACGTTGGACGAAATAAGCTAATTTTTACCTGTCCTAACTACTTAAAAGCGCTCCCGTAAGAAATGCAACGAGATTCCCGGGATACAAATCATCACAGATTTTATGCCAGAAAATTTGCTGTGAAAGTGAAAATATTACATTGGAATTCAGATTTTTTATCACACGTACCATTTTAATCTGCTCCCAAGAAAATTCAATTCAATCCGTGAAAACCGCATCGAAATCGGCCCAATAGTTTTAACGTGAATCTCAAACATACAGACAAACACAAAAAACGTCTAAGACAAAAGACTACACTTTTACAATTTTATAATATTATAGATATATATTGTTTACTATTACATACTGAAAGCTCAACACGATCTAACAAGAAATCGCATGTACCCAATTCTGTTTTCATAACCCATCAGTATAATAACCCCATTACCATACAAGTGCAAGCCCTGTTCTGGTTTACCCCAGTGTCCCCGACCCGTTCGGGCTATTGGATATAAATTATGGGGACTTATGGCCCCGTTATAAATTCAACTATGATTATGGTGCTGAGGTGTTCAAGACGTTTTGATAAAGAGCTTGCTACTTAAGGGATCTGATCTTAAAACCAAGGGATTTCTAACATCTGCCTGAGTAATTTTAATTATGTCTGACCATAATTTAATCTGTTAATTTTCAAACGTCATTTTTATAAATTCAAAATAATTTATTTGTTTGAAGTTTTTGTTCTTTGTTTGTAATATATTTGTTGATTATTAGGGGCCTTGCTTATAATCGTTTCTTAAATTTAAAGAAACTGCTCAGCAAGTGGTTAATGAAAATCTTACCCATAAACTCCTCTTTAGTCGAATATTTTGGGTATAACCTACGTTAAACATTCAAATTTGGTTTATCTGTGCTCCTCTTAGGTAAACAACATGTAACACACGTTTATAAGTGAAAAAAAGATATTCATTGATTAGGGTCTGATTCTGATTCTCTTACTTAAGAGATGCCTAATCGTTTCTTAGCGAGATTATTATAAGTAAGGCCGTAGGAAACTAAAATTACATACATACATACATACATAACTTCACGCCAGTTCCCTTGCGGGGTAGGCACGAACAACAGAGTGCCATAGGCTTATTCTTACACACCTCACTTGCCTCTTTGACATTCATAACTCTTGTCATGCACACTCGTCTGTTCTTAAGGCTCCTGACATCACCTTCTGCTAGTACACGATCAATTTGATCATGGAAGGTGTGTCGTGGCCTTCCACGACTTCTGCATCCATCCACTTTTGCATTGTATATCTGTTTAGTCATTCTTTCATCATGCATTCTTTCCACATGCCCGAACCACCGGAGCATTCCTTTCCTTACCTTCACCCCGACACTCTCTTTCAGACCAACTCTCTTTCTTACTTCGGTATTACGAACGCGGTCCGCGAGCGTCACTCCGCAGATTTTGCGCAGTGCTCGCATCTCGACCGCGTTTACTCTACTTTCATGCTCTCTCTTCCATACCCAACTCTCGCATCCATACGTGAGCGTAAGTACCAGCACCGCGTTGTGTACGGCGAGCTGGGCCTTCTGGCTGAGGTTCTTAGCGCCTAGAAGTTTACCTAACGCTCCATTCACACTATTCCCCAAATTCACTCTTCTTTCTATATCAGCGGTGTACCTTCCATCCCTGCTAAAAGCACATCCAAGATATACAAACTCATTCACTTGCTCTAGCATAACATCATCGACCATTATCCTTGCATTCGTTCTGGTTTCTTCTCTTTCAAACACCATAACCTTTGTTTTCTTGATGAAACTAAAATTAACTTAAAAAAATTAAACTGTACTATAAAAAAACTTAAAAATTAAATAATATTATAAACATATTTACAATTAAAATATGTAGTCCAGATCGCTGTCGGTGGGGAGCGTTCCCCAAATGCTGGTCGCATTTCCACGTTGCAAAGCAACGCTAATCGGTTGCCTTAAATATAGGCCAGCCCTTTGGTCACGCGAGACCATAATTGAAAGTACCAGAAACTTATTTCGTGCAATATGTTTGCAGACTACAGAATAATAACTTTAAGGCGCAATGCAATAAGTTTATAGCACGGCTTCATCTATGATAGTGTTGCAGATACAGGCCGTTTCACGCAGATATGGTCGTAGGTTTAATGCTAGACTTGCTGGACTTTGGAGTTTTTCATTCTTGTTTAGCCTACCCCTTGTCTACAGAAAGTTAGTTTTAAACTTTATTGTTAAAAGTGTAAAATAAGTGATTTTGCTTGTTATGTCACGTTTCGTCTTTACGGACTAATATGGACGTTTGTCCAGGAGCCCTTAAAATAATTAAAAAAAAAAGGTTTAATGCGTTACGACATTATAAATAATGTTAAATATTGACAGGTAACGTATATATTTACACTAACGTGGCAATGCGTTAACTACATTATTGTTTAACGCTGTAAATGAGACGCATTCGGCCAACGGAGGTGCAGTCGCAGCATAATTCAGTAAATTAAGGACCGATTTTTCAATCATCAGAAAAAGCTCAGTCTAATAAATTATAACCTGACTGAATTCATACATACATATTGTCACGTCTGTTTCCCTTTGGAGTACGAGTAGCCAGAGACGATGGATTTCCACGATCCTGACAAATTTTTTCGCTTCATCAACTTCCAGTAATCTCTTCATACATACACGCTTATTTAAAGTGCTTTCCACATGACATTTCTCCAAAATATCTTCAATTTGATCATTGTGAGTACGCTGCGGTCGACCGGCACCGCTACCACTCACATCACTGTCATATACTTGTTTTATGATTCTGTTTTCATTCATCCTAACATTCCTTTTTGAGCTTGTGTCACTATATCCTCTTTTAATCCACAACATTCTCTTATCATATGAACTGTTGTATTAATGCAAACGTCATTTTTAATAGTTTCACGTTTTGTTCTGTTAATTGAAAAATCGGCCTTGAATCATTTTACACACATACACATATACATAACTTCACGCCAGTTCCCTTGCGGGGTAGGCTCGAACAACAGAGCGCCATTCATGCTTATTCTTACACACCTCACTTGCTTCTTTGACATTCATAACTCTTGTCATGCACGCTCGTCTGTTCTTAAGATGCCCGACATCACCTTCTGTACTAGCAGAAGGTGATGTCGGGACACGATCAATTTGATCATGGAAGGTGTGTCGTGGCCTTGCACGACTTCTGCATCCATCCACTTTTGCATCGTATATCTGTTTAGTCATTCTTTCATCATGCATTCTTTCCACATGCCCGAACCACCGGAGCATTCCTTTCCTTACCTTCACCCCGACACTCTCTTTCAGACTGAAATCATTTTATATCTTCAAAAATGTGGTAAAGCGTGAGCTAGCTAGTGAATCTCATTTTGTAATCCCTTGAATGTGATCTACAACTGCTTTTGTTTTTGTAGCTTCTACTTGTTTAGTGCGAAGATCTAGGTCAAGTATATCTCCCCAATACAGTTTATTTAGTTTCCTATTATTATCTAATTCTTGGGCTATATAGTGATTCACATGAACTGTTATTGCGTTTAGGTGAAAAACCGCGCAGTACAAGTTGCATAGCGCTAAATTATCTTCATTCCTATCTTAACTATTTTAAGGATAATGGGTAGTCACACAAGGAAACCCCCCTTTATTGCGTACTTAAAGATGTCGTAAAGGTCCCTCCTTTCATACGAAAGGGATACCTTTTGCTGGAGTCGAGTTGGGTTGCTCTAATAATGAGGCCTTGGTACGAACAACGCAGCATATCCTTTGCTAATAGGATTTTAGCAGACTTTATACTTTCCGATATGACTGGTACACGATTTTTAAGCAGGTATTTTTTTGTAAAGCTTTGCACATGACGCCGCTCATATATCTTCTTCTTCCACTGCTGTACGTAGGCCTCCCCAAGTACGCGACACATATCCTGGTCTCCCGTCTTCCTCATCCAGCCCCTGCCGGCGACAGTCCACCGAGCTAGCGGGCTACGTTTGCCGAGACGTGAACTCCACTCCAGGACTCGTTTGCTTCATCGGCTCTTTCTTCGTTCTTTCTTTTTTTTTTACAAACTTATATTTATTACAGTGTTCCATTTGCTAGTTGTTTTTACTTCTAATCATGTTATTTTTAACTTATTACTATATTGTTTCTGACATAAAATCTATCTATTTATGTATATAATTAAGTAACAGGAATAAATATACTTATATATAATTACAATGTACCTAAAAATTTCTAATAAATTACAAATTAATTTTCAAATAAAAATATGCTATAAATAAATCCCTAATAAATATATATGTTATAGTCAAACATCGAAGCTCTGGCGCTCCTAGGTTTTAAAGTCTAGGTTCAAACGTCGAACGTAAAATAATCTGTTTTGGGCTTTTCCTAGTCGACCCTAGAAGTGACTACGGCAGACTCGGTCAAACGTCGATTCGTACTGCACTTGTTTAATGACTATATAAATTAGTCTCTCCTAAGTTAGCCGAGTTGAGTTGTGTTCCGGCATTAGTGACCAGGTTCCAGTCTCCCTTAAGAGAGCAGCAGCGCAATTGTAGCACCTTTGGTGTTGCAAATGTCTATAGGCGATGGTAACTGCTTTCCATCAAGTGGGCCGTCTGCCTGTCTGCTGAACTCCTGCAATAAATAAAAAATAAAAAAAACTATTCCATCTCCAATCTCTATGCCTACTTTTCTTATACTATTTTTGTTGTTTACTTCTCTACAATGTAGGATTACTAGTTGTATCAATAGAAATGTTATACTGCTACTCTGTTTCATATAAAGTAGGAATATAGTCTTCCGACCAGATGCGCCAAATCCTTGGTACAACATCTTTATAGTTGGAAACTTGCCTAAAACTTAATTCTTCGATCTGATCATCCATGCGTGAACCTCAGTGGTCTTCTGCGTTTCTCCATCCATATTCAAATTCAAAAGTTTTTATTCCGCTGCAGAATACTTTGTAAAGGTCATACCTATAAGTTAAAATTTAATTTTACTTCCTTGTCTATGTACACCGCTTCGCGACGCGTTAATGCTGTAAAGGAGAAGAAGCGGCAAGAAACTCCCCAGTAACATGTCTAACTAAAAATTGTTTTTCTTTATATTTTTATTCTATTTATATCTCAGGTTCTTTTTTTTTATAACAAATCATCGCAATGCGAAATCTGCTTATGTAATTAATTTTCTTCAGAAATAGTATATCGGTTTTTCTATGAAAAGCCTGCAAGAGAGAGCATTTGGAAAATATGATGATTACAATTATAATTCTTCTATAGAGCAAGTCGTAAGGTATAAATTTTCGGATGTATTAGTTGGAGCATACCAATTAAGATGGCAACTGTCTGAACGATACCTTTCGTGTGTTAGCCGACGTGTAATATTGCCCTGTTTGCCATCTATATTAAAACTGCAAACAGTGTTTGTTTATGTTACCCATGATTAGCTTGATAAATTCTGTTGTTAGGCATTTTTTATTTTTCCTTTACATTAACCCAAACCAAAATCTTGTTTTCTCAGTCGTTATGATCGAGAACTCACTTAAACAGTACAATCTGTCATTAATTAAATATGTCTAATATATTAAACATTTACTTATTTGTCTATTGTTAATATAAAATGCTTGTCATATATAATGTTAATAGGTACATTTATTTTGATTATTTCGTATACACGTATATATTATTCTATAAATGTGTCTGGATCTATGAATGTATTAAATTTATAAATTAGTGCAAGTATGTATATTTAAATCTTACAGTTCTATCTTTTTTCTGCTTCACCTACATCGCCAGATTAGTTAAGAATTACTTTTAAGCTAGGTTGCCTGGAAGAGATCGCTTTTAGCGATAAGGCCGACTGTTGTTTTGCCAAGAAGTATTGTAATTATGCATTTTGTTTTTATATTTGTTTATTTTGGTGAACAATATAGTGTTATATATTTATCTATGATTGTATAAATGTTTTGCATCACTAAGGATGTAATTTTAATAGTTTGCCCTAATTTTTGGTTCACTAGGGCTCTCAAGCCGCGGGTTCGACTTCTTATAGTGTAAATATCGGAAACTGCATTGTTGGAACTTACTATGGTTCAGGTGTTATTATATTATTACAGACATCTACTACGACAAATTATTACTTAACTGCAAAATTTCTGTCCAAAGGATGATAAGGATTCGATTCGCCAGTTTCGCAAATTAACCAACTGCATAACTAATGCTAAATCATGCTTAACTTACTAAGCATGGGAATATAATGCATGTATTAAATCGTATGCTGATTATTATGTTATTCTAGCTTAATTATCAGGAGGGAGCTCATTAAAAAAATCTTGAGAACTTCTTCTGAAACTTAGTTTCATTTAACCCTTAAGACAATTATCGATATACCAAAAATCGCAAGACTAACACTGTCACTATCTCGTAATATACCAAGAAAATATACCCATTTCATACAAATCATAGAACTCCTATATAAACAGAGTGAAACAACAACACAATTAACGATCACGTGCACAAACGCGATCTGCGCTCTCATCGCGGACACATATGTGCTAATAGTGAGCTAAAGGGTTAAATCCATTCAGCAGTTATCACTGTGCGCAACTCGTCGCACATATAATAAGTATTTGGTGCACGCTGATGGTGGTGGGCCTAGGATATCCAGGTCGATGTAATCGTAGAAGTTAAAACACTGTTAGTTGGTGAAAACTTGTAATAAATCACTTTACATACGAAAGCGTCTGCCTTCGGCTACAGCCCAAACGGAAGAAGAACAAAAATGCAACCACAATGTAGCTAGTTGAAAAATATTTTATGTTGGTGTTGCCAACAATCACATGCATGCATGCATGTTGCATTTCAGGAATCTGCTAGCTCAAATTAGCCTTCCTGATGTTTTTTAGCATCAGGATTCTTATTTCGAAAAAGAAAGTGCAGAAACGGAGAAAGAATACAATTTCCTGCGGCCGGGCGGCCTGTCGTAAGAGGCGACTTAACAACCCACAGCCAGGTGGTAGGGCATTTGCCCGACTGGATGGCTACCACCCCTGGTCTAAAATATGTCGCCATAACAACCTTAAGTTGTGTTCCGGCATTAGTGACCAGGTTCCAGTTTCCCTTAAGAGAGCAGCAGCGCATTTGCAGCAACTTGGTGTTGCAAATTTCCATAGGCGATGGTAACCGCTTTCCATCAAGTGGGCCGTCTGCCTGTCTGCTGATCTCCTGCAATAAAAAAAAAAAAGAAATATTCACTTTTAGGTCTTGACTACAGAATGTAGACCCTTCCAACTTTTACGTATATCTTGAATAATGGCGATTCCGAGTATATTTAACTTGCGTAAAATCGTGCCAGAACAGACTCTGTAAATACCTGTGGAGGTCTGACACGAAAAGCCTTTTGAAATTAGATTTAAAACCGATACTTGGCGCAGAACAACTTCGAGATCTTGGCAAGTTTCATCGAGAGTTTTAAAAAACCAATTCAGAACTATGAGAGCACTTGGCGGTGTGGAGTTCATTCCGTTTGGAACAGTTCTTTATTTGGGAGTTGGTTTTTTATGGCGACGAGTTCTATTATGGGGCAAATTTGCATTTGTTCAGTAGTTATAACTAATCCATGGCATATGGTATCCATGGCAACGCGAAGAAGTTTTGCTAGCATATGCCAGTATAATTTATAATAACGCTAGCAGAAGGTGATGTCAGGAGCCTTAAGAACAGACGAGCGTGCATGACAAGAGTTATGAATGTCAAAGAAGCAAGTGAGGTGTCTAAGAATAAGCCTAAATGGCGTTCTGTTGTTCGTGCCTACCCCGCAAGGGAACTGCACGATCAATTTGATCATGGAAGGGGTATCGTGGCTTTCCACGACTTCTACATCCATCCACTTTTGCATTGTTTATCTGTTTAGTCATTCTTTCATCATGCATTCTTTCCACATGCCCGAACCACCAGAGCATTCCTTCCCTTACCTTCACCCCGACACTCTCTTTCAGACCAACTCTCTTTCTTACTTCGGTATTACGAACGCAGTCCGCGAGCGTCACTCTGCAGATTTTGCGCAGTGCTCGCATCTCGACCGCGTTTACTCTACTTTCATGCTCTCTCTTCCATACCCAACTCTCGCTTCCATACGTGAGCGTAGGTACTAGCACCGCGTTGTGTATGGCAAGCTGGGCCTTCTAGCTGAGGTTCTTAGCGCCTAGAAGTAATCCCCAAATTCACTCTTCTTTCTATATCAGCGGTGTACCTTCCATCCCTGCTAAAAGCACATCCAAGATATACAAACTCAGTAAATTATACCTGGATACTTGATTAATTTTTAGCCCTCTATAAGCTATTTTTTGTTCCAGAAAATGGAAGATTAGAAGTTCAGCCAACGGCTTATAAATCCTTTGAAGATATAAAGATAGTAAAAAGCTGAATTGTTTTGAACGGAATAAAGACCTAGTAACTAACGAGCTCCAGTTCTCCAATTAGTTTGTAATTGTTTTAGTAATTAGCCTTAATTCTTAGACAAAATAGACAAACTGTAAAAAATTAGACAAGCTTGGCGACTTTACTATCCGTTTCCCTAACCCTGGGAGGCCCGAGCCCAGCAGCAGCACGTTTATGGGGTGTTTTTATTATTATTGATATAGAAACCTGACATAAAACAACACAATATTGTTACGTGCGAGCGGGAGGGAGTACGTACTTAGGATTGGAAGAAAACACCAGTTTTTAACTAAACGCTAATATGAACTTACACAGCCGTACGTGGTTCCTATCCGCAGTGTTTCCCCTACACGCACAACTAACGACGCACTGTCCCGACGATAAGATGTCTCACTCACAGTACCGTCTCCGATATTGCGTAGACCACCTTCTACTACTGCAGTGCTCAACTACGAATTTATCGCGTGTAGCTCGCGTCTGGATCTTCCCTTAAACTACGCTACACTTCTTCACTGAACTGCCCACGAAATTTTTCGCTAAATTCACCACTAAACTCATCACTGTCTTCTATTATACTTCTCTTCCAACTCTTTCGTATCGCACTTGTTGCTTCGCTGTCTTGAACTGATTTATTTTTATCCGTGCAGGAACGGAGAAAGAATACAATTTCCTGCGGCCGGGCGGCCTGTCGTAAGAGGCGGCAAAACAACCCACAGTCAGCTGGTAGGGCATTTGCCGGACTGGATGGCTACCGCCCCTGGTCTAAAGTATATCGCCATAACAACCTTGAGTTGTGTTCCGGCATTAGTGACCAGGTTCCAGTTTCCCTTAAGAGAGCAGCAGCGCATCTGTAGCAACTTTGGTGTTGCAAATGTCCATAGGCGATAGTAACCGCTTTCCATCAAGTGGGCCGTCTGCCTGTCTGCTGATCTCCTGCAATAAAAAAAATAAAAAACTGAATATACCTGGAAGTATCTTCTGGAACCTATAATTTCGATCTTATTTACTTTTACTTACTATATATCCTTTTCTAAACATCTATCTATCCCTGTCTTATTCTTCCCAAACCTTCTATTCCAGAACTTTCGTTCATCATCTATCCCTTTCTAAAATGAATCTGTCCTTGTCTTTTCCTTCCAGAATATTCTACCTTTATCTAAAACTTCTTAAACCAACTACATTGTTTCACCATCACTCGCCGCATTATTAATATAGAAACCTGACATAAAATAACGCAATACAATATTCAATGACACATTTTACTACTATCCGTAATATGTAGTAATACATAGATGAAACTGGAATATCTAAGTGGGATGTATGATGGGTCCAAAATCGGAATACGTCCATGGGGAAATCATCTCTCAGCAACTCGTAGCAATATAAATTCGCTCGGTCATTGTCTATTGGTATTTAGCAATTGAAATTTCATTGTATATTTATGATATTTACGACGGAATTTTAAACATAATCAGCCTTATTTATTTTGCTAAGCAACGTTTAACCGCCTCTTAGCTAAGAGCCTCTTAAGTTCCTAATCAATTCTTATCTATTTTTCAATTATAAACTTGAATTAGCTGTGGCTTATCTAAGAGGCGTACACATATAAAGATATAACAAAAAAGAAACCAACTACTAGAGTGACTAAAAAGCAAATAGTAGACAGAAAATTTTATCCATGCAGGAACGGAGAAAGAATACAATTTCCTGCGGCCGGGCGACCTGTCGTAAGAGGCGATTTAACAACCCACAGCCAGGTGGTAGGGCATTTGCCCGACTGAATGGCTACCACCCCTGGTCTAAAGTATGTCGCCATAACAACCTTGAGTGGTGTTCCGGCATTAGTGACCAGGTTCCAGTCTCCCTTAAGAGAGCAGCAGCGCATTTGTAGCAAGTTTGGTATCGCAAATGTCTATAGGCGATGGTAATCTCTTTCTATCAAGTGGGCCGTCTGCCTGTCTGCTGATCTCCTGCAATTAAAAAAAAAAGACAACACTATTGTTCACCAAAACAAAAATTACAAAAATGCACAACAAGTCAATAGTTACTTGGTAAAACAAAAGGCGGCCTTATCGCTAAAACGCGATCTCTTCCAGACAACCTGCCTCAAAGGAAATTCTAACTTATATATATATATATACATATGTACGTGTGTGTGTGTTTTTTCTACGTCATCTTAAGTCGGTGACATCAACATCAAGATGTAGTAAAAAATATGTATTTCTTGCTTTTAAGTTATTGTTGAAGTTGTTTTCTTAAGTGCTAGAATTTTTTTATTTTTAACTTTCATATGACTTAATTGTTATCAAATAACAATGAAACTATCCTGAATCTGTGCTAAATCCATTGCAAAAAAAAATCATCAAAGTCGTACCAGAAACAAAAAACAAATCACTGAACATGCTTTAAAAAAATTACACACGGTATTAAGAATCTCCTCCTTTTTTGAAATTGGTTAAAACCCTTTTTCTTCTAATAGGTAAATCATTTTCCGTTCGGAATACAGAATAATAAATTAAAATTTGAAGATACGCCGAAATTTATAGACGTTTTATACACGAATTTTAGGTAGTGGGGTGGTGAAAAGGGTAAGGGGCATACTTACCCCTACTATAACCACTATGGTCTGGAGATCTTGAAATATTTGTAGCCTTA
Source organism: Dendrolimus kikuchii (assembly GCA_019925095.2). Lineage (NCBI taxonomy): Eukaryota > Metazoa > Arthropoda > Insecta > Lepidoptera > Lasiocampidae > Dendrolimus > Dendrolimus kikuchii. The sequence continues at coordinate 23,065,332 of CM034400.1, forward strand.
CTTATAATTCCTTCTTAAATTTAAAGCAACTGATTAGTGAAAATCTTACCCATAAACTCCTCTTTAGTCGAATATTTTGAGTATAACCTACGTTAATAATTTAAATTTCGTTTATCTGTGCTCCTCTTAGGTAAACAATAGGTAATGCACGTTTATAAGTGAAAAAAAAGATATTAATTGATTAGGGTCTGATCCTGATTCTATTACTTAAGAGATGCCTAATCGTTTCTTAACGAGATTATTATAAGGCTGTTTAATAAATATAACCTCACTTATTTTTTCACTAATATTACATACATACATACATAACTTCACGCCAGTTCCCTTGCGGGGTAGGCACGAACAACAGAGCGCCATTTCACTAATATTGAAGGGGGCGACCCGTATAGGGGGGAGGAGCGAGATGGAATGCTCCTCCGTCTTAAAGGAAGGTCTTCCAGCGAGGCTAATGTTGTTCCTCGCAGGCCTAGGCCAATCTGTTATAGTTGAAATTTTGTATATATTCTTTGTATGTTTCGGGAAACGTTTGTGACATCAATTATTGCACAGCGCCATCTATTGGCTTGTAAGTGTTTCACTACAATATTGCACTTATATTACCGAATCATAGTTGAACAAGCCTTTTAAAGTCCAAAAGAAAGCTGATAATCAACAGAAAAAGAACCAAAACACGACGTAAGTCATCAAAAAATTAAGCATAAACACCATGAACATATTCAAAATGACGAAATTATAATTTTCTTTTTTTACATAACCGCATTTATTTATTTTTGCCCATATAAAAAAAAAATGGATTTATTCTGCAATGTATTTAAAAATTGTTATCATTAATATATTGATTCATTAACATATTAAAAAAGCACCTAGCTGGCCGTCCACTAAACTTATAGATAAAACAAATGTTTCAAATAAGGCGTCGTAACTGTTCGTGTATATAAAGTAGGTAGTAAATAGTTACAGTCGGTTCTGGCACTCGTCAGCCGCTGCCGCTCGCTCGGGGACAATAGTAGGGTAGTGTGGGATCTGTGTGTCTGAAGGCATACTCGGACCTACCAACTAATCCATCTCGACGCGCTATGTCAGGACCTGGGAAAGCAAAGACACAACCGATAGTATTAACAGCCACGGCTCATAGAACCCCTCTTACTACAGTGGAATGATGATCCACCACCATTATCAATAAGTTGCGGGTATGAACTCTTTTTTAAAAAAAAATTATTGTAGGAGTTCAGCAGACAGGCAGACGGCCCACTTGATGGAAAGCGGTTACCATCGCCTATGGACATTTGCAACACCAAAGGTGCTACAAATGCGCTGCTGCTCTCTTAAAGGAGGCTGGAACCTGGTCACTAATTCCAAAACACAACACAAGGTTGTTATGGCGGCATACTCTAGACTAGGGGTGGTCGCCATCCAGACGAGCAAATACCCTGCCACCTGGCTGTGGGTTGTTTAGTCGCCTCTTACGACAGGCCGCCCGGCCGCAGGAAATTGTATTCTTTCTCCGTTCCTACACGGATAAAGCTCACTCAGCGCAGCGTCATCTTTAGACCAGTATCTGAAGGATAAGTATCCCCACCTTATCATTCCCGTTCCCTTTCCGGCGCCTCCTTCTGCGACATCAGGTCTGAAGATAACCTAACCTAACCGACTGTTCGTGTGTATAAATGGTTACCAGTCGGTTCGGCGAAATCTAACCTAAATTACTATTGCACTCACTGCTCATGACCTTTCACAACCCATCACAATAATATTAGTGAAAAAATGGGTGAGGTTATGTTTACCAAAAAATAATATTTCAAGAACACCGGGCAATAGGGGTTGCAGAAATGGTAAGTATACCTCACCCGCTCTGACTCCGCCCACCCACAACTTACAATTCGTGTATTGAATATCTGAGTAGCAGCTGAATGTTCCCCCTTGTTCCTCCCCCACCGCCGGCTGCAGTACCTAGTTCTTAAGTACCGAGAATTTACCTTGTGGGTTTGTGCCGTCGAGTTACCGTTTCGGTCGTGTATGGTACGCTTTCTTTATCTAATATATAAAATTCTCGTGTCACAGTTTTCGTTGCCATACTCCTCCGAAACGGCTTGACCGATTTTGATGAAATTTTTTGTGCTTATCCGGTATCTATGAGAATCGGCCAACATCTATTTTTCATCCCCCTAAATGTTAGGGGTAGTCCACCCCTAAATTTTTTTTTGTAATTTTTAGATTATTTTTTTTATTTTTTTAGGATACAGCATTAAAAAATACATACAACCCTAAATTTTCACCCCTCTAAGATCAACCCCTATTTTTTATTTGTTAATTATAAACTTTAATTTTTTGGCAAGATTTTTAATCTTATTTTGTCATGACTTAGAATTAAAAAAATTTTATTACTCTTTTAGATTCGCAATTAGAACCGGTAGGTGGCTCTGAGATCGGGTTCTGGAATGCTCCTAATCACCTGGAGCGATTTTGGTGATATTTTTTGTGTGTTTGAGTGGGTACCCCGATGGTTTAGATTCGCAATTAGAACCGATAGGTGGCTTTGGGATCGGGTTCTATAATTTTATTTTTAAAGGCAGGACAACGTCTGCCGGGGCCGCTAGTATTTATATATATATATATACCTTCGAAAAGTCTAAGCAATACTAAGACAGGCGACTATCCGAGCGTAAGAGAGCGTTATCTAATTAAGCCTCTGTGGCAAATCCCCAAGTCTCAAGCGCGAGCATAGCTCCCTATCTGGGATACCATGCTCGAAATATCCCGTAACTGTCCTTATTCAAAATAAATCATATCTATACTAATATTATAAAGCTGAAGAGTTTTTTTGTTTGTTTGTTTAAACGCGCTAATCTCAGTAACCGCTGGTCCGATTTGAAAAATTCTATCAGTGTTGAATAGTACATTTATCGAGGAAGGCTATAGGATATATTATATTTTCCAAAAAATTAGGGATCTTTACTAAAAGTCCAATAATGTAACCCAAGGTGTAAAAAAATGACCCGAAAAAATCCTTACACGGCGTGCGTTGCGAAAACTATTGATTATAGAACAAAACAATGTACTACCACTTTTCATAACATATAAAGTCTAACTATTGTAGTTATCTCACAATAAGGGTTTTCTTTTATTTTTTTAAAGAACCAAAAACGACGTCGCTTCAAAAAAAATTAAGCATGTACCTTGGTATGAATCATATTCAAAATGACGAAATCCATATTCATCTTTTTTTACGGCGCAGTTTCACACGCGCTCTGTCCCGCTCCCGTGGTATATAGCGTCATGTTATATAGCCTATGACACTCCCTGTTAACGTAGCTTTCCAACAGTAAAAGAATTTTTAAAATCGGTTCAGTAAATCCAGAGATACACCCTACAACGTCACATACTCACAAACTTTACCTCTTTATAATATTAGTATAGAAGTATAGATTTCAAAAAGACCCCTGTTATTTTTCACAAACATTATAAGTAAATAAATAAATCGGCAGACAAACACACATACTATATATTTCAAATAAGGCGTCGTAACTGTTCGTGTATATAAATAAATAGTACAACGGTTACAGTCTGGTTCTGGATCTCAGTCAGCCGCTGCCCATAGCAAATAACGGAGAAAATTAATTTCCGAAAGTTACCATACCAGGAATCGAACCCGGAGCCTCTGCGTTGCAGTGGGGTAGGCCGGCAAAGGCTTAGCCCACTCAACCACAGAGGCCGTCGTTTCATTATAGTTTCGTATATACAGGCTGCCTTCGTATATGCCTTTATATAAAGGCATGGTACTATTAGTATTTTATTTATTTATTTATTTATTTATTTATTTATTTGGTTTACCAACAATTACTTACACTAATACAAAGGATGTACATTGTTTTATAAAAAAAAAGACATGACAAATGCAGTAATCACTTATAGGCAAACACTACATGCAATTTAATATTTTGTAGTTTGAATAAACTATAATATAATTAATTTAAAGAAAAATAAAAAAAAAATATATAAGGCTTTAATAGCTATTAAGTTCCAAACATAAAGAAATTAAAAAAAAAAGAGAAGTTAATTAGCAATGTGGGATGCAATAATTCGACGAAATTTGTAATATGAATTTGCATGTAGATCAGTAATATCACTATAAAGGTTTATTAGTTTACATAGTCTAGGTATGGGAGAGTTGGCGCCAAGAACCGTGCGACGTAAAGGCGGACACAGAGGCGTGATAGGTGTTCGAGGGCATCTAGTCGGTACTTTAAAACTAAAGCTATTAAGCAAATCGGGACAGTCAATCAATCCATTAAATAGTTTAAACAGAAATTGCATATCCAAAATATCCCTGCGTTTGTTTAAAGAAAATATTTTAAAATGCAGCAGCCTATCCTTATATGAGAATGATCTACGCGCCCTTCCTATGCGAGATGCAAGATGCCAAAGAAATCTTTTCTGTATTCTCTCTAGCCTCAAAGAGTGTGTTGCGTAATGGGGTCGCCATACTACTCACAGTATTCTAGTATACCTCGAACCAGACTGTTAAAGAGTGTTTTATGGGTGTTAATATTATTAAATATTTTGCTGTGCCGCAAGACAAACCCAAGCATCCTAGATGCATTTTTTGTGATATGATCTATATGAGGAACAAAAGTTAATTTGCTATCGAATATTATGCCTAAATCTTTTATAACGTTTAATTCTGTTATCTTATGATCCCCTATAAAGTATTGACGTTTCAAGATGAAGTTTTCTTGCATATACTACTTGGTAGCACTATCCGCGATTTAAGCACATGCTATTTTCCTTACACCAGTGAATTAGTCTATTCAGATCCTCTTGTAGAAGTCCACAGTCTAAGGGGGTTTCAACTACTTTGGCAAACTTTAGATCATCAGCGTACATATACACGCGTGTATGATGGAAACAGGTAGTTATGTCATTAATAAATATATTAAAGAGTATGGGGCCAAGATGAGAGCCTTGAGGCACGCCTGACGTAATTACATGATCATTAGAATTAAATCCATTGACAACGACTTTAAAGCTACGGTTTTCAAGATATGATTTTAGCCATCCTAAGAGAGAACCTGTGAAACCATATGATGCTAATTTTAAAACCAATAAATCATGCGGTACTAAATCGAATGCTTTGCTTAGATCAGTGTACACAACGTCCACTTGTTTGTTATTGCCAATTGCATTTACTAACATCTCAGTGAAAGTTACAAGATTTGTACAAGTTGATCTACTTGGTATAAATCCGTGTTGATGTGTAGTCAGGTATAATTTTGCATGGTTTTGTATCAAGGGACAGATCAGTGTTTCAAAAACTTTGGCAAATGTAGGGAGAATAGAAATGGGTCTGTAGTTAGTTACTAATGAAGCATCATCAGATTTGTAAATTGGGACCACTCTAGCAGATTTCCATTTAGAGGGAAACACCCCTGTTTGTAACGATTTATTAAAAATGATGCTGAGTGGAGTAGCTAAAGCAGAGGCACATGATACCACAAATACAGGAGGAATATTATCTGATCCAGCTCCTTTATGGCGGTCTACAGCTTTTAGTTTTTTAAGAACCTCGACTTTCGAAAAAGTAGGTGTAGTTAATGCTTGACTATATGTAGTTAGTTTTTCTAAGAAATCCGTTAGTTTACTTACTGGTTTAGGATTATTTATATTATAAATCCGTGAAAAATGCATGGCAAATAAATTACAGATTTCACTTCCCTCAGAAGTTATATACGTTTCATCTCGAAATGAGGACGGATATGAACTCTTTCCATTTCTTTTACTTTTGACATACGTCCAGAACATTTTGGGATTTTTATTTATACCTTCCTCTACATTATTTAGATACTTTTTGTATTTAGCTTTCGCTACTAGTGTGCATCTTTTACTAATAGTCTGTAAAGCCAATCCATCCAGAGGATTGCGGTATTTATTATATCGTAGTCTTATTTTATTTTTTTCCTTTAACATTGTAATGATTTTATTGTCAAACCATACTGGATATTTATGTTTGCTATTATTGATATGAGGTAAAAATTTATATATCACTTTTTGAAGGTGCTCATAAAAACGTTCTATCATTATGTCAACGGATAGTCCATCAAAAATACTATACCAGTTAAGATTAAGTAACTCATCATCATCAGTATTTTAGTAAAACGGCTTATTATTATTAGACCTTTGGTCTGTTTGCTGCAGTTTAAATATCGACCTTATAAACTTTTTTTTAACTTTAAACGCTCTTTCCACTTCTGTCGCGTTGCCCCAAAATATTATACCATACCTTAAAGTAGAGGTGACATAAGCATGGTAAGCAATTATTATTATTTATTTATTTGATATTGCAGGAGTTCAGCAGACAGGCAGACAGCCCACTTAATGGAAAGCGGTTACCATCGCCTATGGACATTTCCAAAACAACAGATGCTACAAATGCGCTGCTGCTCTCTTAAGGGGGACTGGAACCTGGTCACTAATGCCGGAACACAACTCAAGGTTGTTATGGCGACATGCTTTAGACCAGGGGTGGTAACCATCCAGTCGGACAAATGCCCTACCACCTGGCTGTGGGTTGTTTAGTCGCCTCTTACGACAGGCCGCCGGGCCGCAGGAAATTGTATTCTTTCTCCGTTCCTGCACGGATAAAAACTATATTAACTGCTTTTATTATCATATATAGCGCATAGGAAAAATTATTTAATTTTTAGCAATTATCGACAATATGCAAATTCCAATTCAATTAGTTATCTATGTGCAAGGACGCTTCAGCACTGCGGATCAGAAAGGATGAAGCGAAGCGCATCGTCTTCATTGGTGGTTAATAATTTGACTGCTGTCCATTCGTCTTCAAATTCCGGTTAATTTTGATTGCCTGCAATCTTGATGTACTGTAATACTTGCAGCAACTCAGAAGGGTTTATGGCAATAAAAGAACAGCAACTGGTCAATATACTTATAATCAGAGAACTTTACTGTTTTAATACTGTTACGAGTCGCGAGACTCGAATTAAAATGCCGTTAGAATTATTTTAGAGTTTATTAGAACTATACAAACACGTATAACACAGTTACAAATACAACCGAACACAACAAGTCCAAACGTAATGCACGATTCAATGGCAGGCGCAAAGTCCATCACTAAATAGATTACCGAATGTACACAAGTCTTGTTTCGCTCGTGGTTATCGCTTCAATGCCGATATCTCCATTGGGGAATTGCTTTATACTGCATAGATACAATATGTCTGCCCGACCGCGTGGACCAAATTTCTTAGAATAAGTTTGGACTTTTAAATCCGAGACACCTGGCAGTGATCACAATACAACAATAGCCCGTAAAAGATATAACAATACGCAGAAAATCGTAATTCAATAAACCGAGCAAAAATCGTCGCTTATTAGATTATCGCTCGACTAACTCCTGCTTCAATTGGGTCGTTGCTTTATACTGCACAAATGCAATATGTCCGCCCGGCAGCGTGACCGAATTTCCTAGAATCAGCTTGTACTTAAATCCTTAACACCTGGCTAATGATTACAATACAACAATAGGCCGTTTGTCAATATGTAGACAAAAGAAGACGACCATAAAAGAATTTCAATGTTATTAGTTCAAATGCCGACTGGTAATAAATGTGCTTTGTTTCAGATATGCAGGTGGATTTTGTGTTTGTCGGGACCTGAGTTGTAACATACACTGACGCTACACAAATATTTTTAGAACACCTCGCCATCACTCCAACAGTTTTACAGTATAAGAAATTTAGCAAATTGGCACAACCGACAGCGGATTGAAGTCATTGATAAACTATTTTAATTAAAAGGGTTAAAAATAACAAGAATTTTATACATTATTGTTTGGAAATTTTAGATAATATTTTATAATATCTGATATTATATAAAATATTATATTTAAAGTTTCACATGTAATAAAATAAATCGAACACAGTGAAAATCTATCGCGTCTGCCAACATGAAAACAAAATTTAGTGAATACCGTCTATATACAATTGAGAGAATTTGAATTATAATCTACACAATTAACAAATCATATTAGAGATGAATATTGTTACATAACACTATGATACGCCACGACACACCTTCCATGATCAAATGGATCGTGTACTAGCAGAAGGTGATGTCAGGAGCCTTAAGAACAGACGAGCTTGCATGACAAGAGTTATGAATGTCAAAGAGGCAAGTGAGGTGTGTAAGAATAAGCCTAAATGGCACTCTGTTGTTCGTGCCTACCCCCCCGCAAGGGAACTGGCGTGAAGTTATGTATGTATGTATGTATGTATGTAACACTATGATAAATTATGGAGAACTACTCTATCTAAAACAGGCGCTAATCAAGGAATAAATAAAAATGTAACATTATTATTTAATGGCCGAATGTATCGTTTAGAAATAAGAGGGTACATAATAAAATTAATTATTAACCTTAAAAAGAAAACAAGACAAAAACAATTATGCAGATAAATAATTTTTTATCCGTGCAGAAACGGAGAAAGAATATAATTCCCTGCGGCCGGGCGGTCTGTCGTAAGAGGCGACAAAACAACCCACAGCCAGGTGGTAGGGCACTTGCTCGACTGGATGGCGACCACCACTGGTCTAGAGTGTGCCGCCATAACAACCATGAGTTGTGTTCCGGCATTAGTGACCAGGTTCCAGTCTCCCTTAAGAGAGCAGCAGCGCATTTGTAGCAGCTTTGGTGTTGCAAATGTCCATAGGCGATGGTAACCGCTTTCTATTAAGTGGGCCGTCTGTCTGTCTGCTGAACTACTGCAATAACAAAAAAAATAATGTAACAGTACCGTGTATACTTGGTTCTACTATTCTTTGTAGTAAGTTCTGTATCAGCTTTTTTGTAGTAAGTTCTATATACATACATACATACATACATAACTTCACGCCAGTTCCCTTGCGGGGTAGGCACGAACAACAGAGTGCCATTTAGGCTTGTTCTTACACACCTCACTTGCCTCTTTGACATTCATAACTCTTGTCATGCACACTCGTCTGTTGTTAAGGCTCCTGACATAAGTTCTATATCAGCTCATAATATCGCTAAATGTTTATTTTTCATCATGCGGATGGCCTGTTTCCTTGATAACTGTTATACTTATCTATACTGATTATAAAGAGGTAAAGTTTGTGACCTTGTAGAGGATAATCTCTGGATCTACTAAACCGATTTTAAAAATTCTTTTACTGTTAGAAAGCTACGTTAACAGCGAGTGTCGTAGGCTATATAACATGACGCTATATATCAAGGGAACGGGACAGAGGGCGGGTGAAACCACGCCGGGCCGCTAGTTACATTTATATTAAAGATCATCGACTTCATACATATTGTGTTCAAGGTAAACATTATCTTGGTTATGATATTTGCCGAGGATTACTAAAATTAATATTTAGTTTATAGTTGTTATTGATTTTATAGGTCCGCCCAGAGCACATTAAATCGCCGAAAGTTCAACACACATTGAATTTTGTTTACTGAGTGTAGTTAAATACATATTGTTACGAGTTGCGAGACTCGAATTAAAATGCCGTTGGAATTATTATAGAGTTCATTAGAACTATACAAAGACGTATAACACAGGTACAAATATAACCGAACACAACAAGTCCAAACGTAATGCAGAAGGTCGTAATTAAATAAAACGCGCACAGTCCGTCACTTATTAGATTACCGATTGTAGTACACACGTCTTGCTTCGTTCGTGGTTCTCGCACGACTGTGACCCCCCTCCATCAGGTCATTGTTTTATACTGCACAAATGCAATATGTCCGCCCGGCAGCGTGAATCGAATTTTCTAGAATCAGCTTTTACTATAAAATCCGTAACACCTGGCTAATGATTACAATACAACAATAGGCCGTATGCCAATAAATAAACAACAGAAGACGATCGTAAAGGAATTTCAATGCTATTAGTTCAAATGCCGATGGGTAATAAATGTGCTTTGTTCCAGAGCTGCAGGTGAATTTTATTTTTGTCGGGACCTGAGTTGTAACAATATCACACAAGAACAGCACAAGTGATTTATCGATATAACTATGTTTAACAGTTTTATATGGTTTATATAGTTTTTATTATACGTGCTGGAACGGAGAAAGAATACAATTTCCTGCGGCCGGGCGGCCTGTCGTAAGAGGCGACAAAACAACCCACAGCCAGGTGGTAGGACATTTGCCCGACTGGATGGCTACCACCCCTGGTCTAGAGTATGCCGCCATAACAACCTTGTGTTGTGTTCCGGAATTAGTGACCAGGTTCCAGTCTTCCTCAAGAGAGCAGTAGCGCATTTGTAGAACCTTTGGTGTTGCAAATGTCCATAGGCAATGGTAACCGCTTTCCATCAAGTGGGCCGTCTGCCTCTCTGCAATAAAAAAAAATGGTTTTAAGTGCGTCATTTGCTTATTTGATTTTTATTTCCAATTTTCGGCTACTTTTCAGTAGCTGTGATCACAGAAGACAAAGATGTGAAGTGCCAATGAGTAATGTGAAAGTTATTATTGTTAGAATTATGTTTCATGATGGGTCGAAGTATCAGAGGTATGTCTTTACATAGTATAAAACGAAGTCGTTTTCCACGTCTGTCTGTATATCCGCTAACTCCTAAACCACGCAATGGATTTTAAGCTGCAGTGGAACACTTACAAGCCAATAGATGGCGCTGTGCAATAATCGATGTCACAAACGTTTCCCGAAACATACAAAGAATATATACAAATTTTGAACTATAACAGACGGGCCTAGGCCTGTGAGGAACAACATTAGCCTCGCTGGAAGATCTTTCTTTGAGACGGAGGAGCATTCCATCTCACTCCTGCACCCTATACGAGTCACCCCCTTCACGTAAGTGTTCCACTACGAAGCGGTTTTTAAAATCAGTTAAATAACCCCGGCCCACAAAAACAGTGGTCTGTACTTTTGACCATTTTTTTTATACCCGTGGAAATCCGTTTGATGACTAAGCCGCGACACGGGCAGAACCTTGGGGGGATAATTCGCGACCTAGTTTGGGATTCGCCGGATCGGGGGTGGCACTAGCATGCCCAGTCAGAACTGGTGCCATGTTATTGCGACTCCCCAGTTAGGGATATCCACTAAAACCCCTGGGTGTTTCGTCCTTAACCTTATGCCGTGGCTACGGGTATATGATCTAGCCCCTCCGCAGCCCTGGCAGGCTGTACTTTTGACAAGCTACAACTTATTAATTCAAATTCAAAAGTTTTTATTCAAAATAAGTTCTATTGGAGAATACTTTTTGAAGGTCACACCTAAGTTAAAATTTAATTTTACTTCCTAGTCTATATACACCACTTCGCAACGTGTTATTGTTGTTAAGGAGCAACAACACGTCTAGCTAAAAATTGATTAACTCGAAACTTTTTTTTATGCAGAAATATGTAAGAAAGAGATTTGGTCTGAAAGAGAGTGTCGTGGTGAAGGTAAGAAAAGGTATGCTCCGGTGGTTCGGGCATGTGGAAAGAATGCACGATGAAAGAATGAATAAACAGATATACAATGCAAAAGTGGATGGATGCAGAAGTCGTGGAAGGCCACGACACACCTTCCATGATCAAATTGATCGTGTACTAGCAGAAGGTGATGTCAGGAGCCTTAAGAACAGACGAGCGTGCATGACAAGAGCTATTAATGTCAAAGAAGCAAGTGAGGTGTGTAAGAATAAGCCTAAATGGCGCTCTGTTGTTCGTGCCTACCCCGCAACGCAACTGGCGTGAAGTTATGTATGTATGTCTATTAATAATTGCTTTATTTATATAACAATACCTAGCAACCCTGTTTTCCCAAGATGCCGAACTATATATGTCACTAGACAAGACTGAACAATTTGTAAGGTATTTAAGTAATTCCACACATATTTGCTAGGATCTCTTCTCGTAAGAGGGCGAACAAGCCAACTTATGTCTTAATATATTAACGGTAAGGTATAATATACTGTGACGATCGACATTTTGCCCTGATCTCCAAATACATCTATTTTTAGGAAGCCAGTATGGTTTATCTTCTGTTTCATTTTGGGCAATACTTTATAACTCTCTTAGATACATTTATAGACAAAGGATCCGTTCTGATAAATGAAAGATTTTCTTGCTTTTTCTCCTTTTATTCATAGTCTATCCATCTATCTATATATATATATATATATATATATATATATATATATATATATATATATATATATATTCCGAGTGAAATGTTAGATCTTATTATCTTGGTCTTATTGAGTATGCATTGTTTGCTACACCTCCATTAATTCTTCAAAAAGTGATTCTGTAACATACTTCTGTAGAATACTTATTAAAAAAAAGAATTTGAGATATAAATAGAATATGAAATATAAAGAGGCACAATATTTAGCTAGACGTGTTGCTGGGGAGTTTCTTGCCGCTTCTTCTCCTTTACAGCATCAACACGTTGCCAAGCGGTGTACATAGAATATGAAGTAAAAATAAATAAATTTTAACTTACATGTATGACCTTCAAAAAGTGTTCTCCAGTGGAACTTATTTTGAATAAAAACTTTTGAATTTGAATATATATATATATATATATATATATATATATATATATATATATATATATATATATATATATATATATACATACATACATACATAACTTCACGCCAGCTCCCTTGCGGGGTAGGCACGAACAACAGAGTGCCATTTAGGCTTATTCTTACACACCTCACTTGCCTCTTTGACATTCATAACTCTTGTCATGCACACTCGTCTGTTCTTAAGGCTCCTGACATCACCTTCTGCCAGTACACGATCAATTTGATCATGGAAGGTGTGTCGTGGCCTTCCACGACTTCTGCATCCATCCACTTTTGCATTGTATATCTGTTTAGTCATTCTTTCATCATGCATTCTTTCCACATGCCCAAACCACCGGAGCATTCCTTTCCTTACCTATATATATATATATGTCGAGAATAAGCCTAAATGGCACTCTGTTGTTCGTGCCTACCCCGCGAGGGAACTGGCGTGAAGTTATGTATGTATGTATGTATGTATGTATATATGTCGAGTTCGCGCGGACAAGGAGCGAACGGATGACTCTCCGAGAATAACACAATAATACTCTGAAATATTATAATCAAAGTTTATTACACTAGAATTATCACAATTACGATATTAAATATTGCACAATAATACACAGAAATATTAGGACAACTCCAAGAGTTGCATCCACGCTTTGTCAGGTGTCGAGCAGCAATTTGCCCTTCAAGAATACCGCTATTATCAAGCAGTAATTATCGACCACAATATATTATGTGGTCCTGGTCCAAGACTGTCATTGTACACTGTCCGTCGTAGACTGCCGATTGAAGACTGCTCGTTCAATACTGCCATTGTAGACTGTCGGTCGTAGACTTCTGATTCAATACTACCCCTCCTCTGACCGAACATCGCGTTTTAACAGGTCCTTGTAGCGCGCCGCAGTGACACCATCCGGTAATGCTGTGGCGCCACTTTAGTAACACTTCCTTTATAAAAACCAACTTCCGCCATACGTATTAACTTCCAACGTTCGGTTACTCCATTTCCGATATCCGTTAGCTTAATAATAAATGCTTCTACATTGACATCCGGTTAGTTGGTGCTGAGATCGGGGTCTAGAATCCTCCTAATCACCTGGACCGATTTTGGTGATTTTGTTTTTGTGTGTTTGAGTGGGTTCCCGGATGGTTTAGATTCGCAATTAGAACCGGTAGTTGGTGCTGAGATCGGGCTCTAGAATCCTCCTAATCACCTGGACCGATTTTGGTGATTTTGTTTTTGTGTGTTTGAGTGGGTTCCCGGATGGTTTAGATTTGCAATTAGACCCGGTAGTTGGCGCTGAGATCGGGCTCTAGAATCCTCCTAATCACCTGGAACGATTTTGGTGATTTTGTTTTTGTGTGTTTGAGTGGGTTCCCGGATGGTTTAGATTCGCAATTAGAACCGGTAGTTGGCGCTGAGATCGGGCTCTAGAATCCTCCTAATCACCTGGAACGATTTTGGTGATTTTGTTTTTGTGTGTTTGAGTGGGTTCCCGGATGGTTTAGATTCGCAATTAGAACCGGTAGTTGGCGCTGAGATTGGGTTCTAGAATCCTCCTAATCACCTGGAGCGATTTTGGTGATTTTATTTTTGTGTGTTTGAGTGGGTTCCCGGATGGTTTAGATTCGCAATTAGACCCGGTAGTTGGTGCTGAGATCGGGTTCTAGAATCCTCCTAATCACCTGGACCGATTTTGGTGATTTTGTTTTTGTGTGTTTGAGTGGGTCCCCGGATGGTTTAAAGCCACAATTGGAACCGGTAGTTGTGCGCTGGGATCGGGTCCTAGATTTTTATTTTTTCAGAGCAGGGACAACGTCTGCCGCGGCCGCTAGTAATATTATAAAATTCTAAACGTGCCGTGTCTGTAGCTTGAAGCTATTTAAAAAAAAACAACTGGAATAGACTATATAAACGATGGAGAGCACGGTGCAATATTTCACGTAAAAACTACAGGGCCGGTTTTGATGCGGTTTTCGCTGATTGACAGAAAATTCTTAAACTTAAAATCTGTGCTACTTTTTATGCTGAGAACCCCGCGGGAATTTTTCTAGGAATTATTTACAATGGCTAGATTTAAAAAAAAACCATTTCCAATGTGATTTTTTCATTGATCGATAGAATAAAAATTAGCTTATACCGACAAAGTTTTCATTAAAACGAAAGTTTACATTCTGTTTTAAATGCTGCGGTACTATGTGTCCCGGGAATCCCGCGGGAATTTAAAGTCAAGCGTGGACGAAGTCGCGGGCATACCCTAGTAATATATAAAATCTATACTAATATTATAAAGCTGAACAGTTTATTTGTTTGTTTAAACACGCTAATCTCAGGAACCGCTGATACGATTTGAAAAATTATTTCAGTGTTGGATAGCCCATTTATCGAGGACGGCTATAGACTATATATCATCACGCTAAGACCAATAGGAGCGGAGCACTAATGAAGAATGTTTCAAAATCGGAGGGTTTTGAAAGCAAATTCCACGCGGACGACGTCGCGGGCACAGCTAGTGTTATATATTACTAAAATCCTAGCCAATTCACATTTGTCTAAAATTCTACCTTAATTAGACTGATTAACCTATGGACAGCGCTGTGAGCTGCATTATTACTTAAGTAGTAACTCTAGGTATGAAAATTAATAATGTAGCTTTATGGGGTCCCAATAAAAATAAAGATTTCTAAATAAACAAAGTAGTTGTATTTCTACATACTCGTAGTATTGTCTTCAGTTTTCGAGACTGCTACAGATAAAAAACTACGTTATTTCATTTTTATTCCGAAGTTTTGGCCAGTTTTCAGCAATCAATCACGCAAACCAAAGATGTCAATGTCAAAATATCAAATAAAATACTGCGCTTAAAACCGTTAAAACGTATACGTTTTATATTTTGCCAGGTGGTAGGGCATTTTCCCGACTGGATGGCTACCACCCCTGGTCTAGAGTATGTCGCCATAACAACCTTGAGTTGTGTTCCGGCATTAGTAACCAGGTTCCAGTCTCCCTTAAGAGAGCAGCAGCGCATTTGTAGCACCTTTGGTGTTGCAAATGTCTATAAGTGATGGTAACCGCTTTCCATCAAGTGCGCCGTCTGCCTGTCTGCTGAACTCCTGCAATACGTTGAAATATAGCTAAAAATTGGTTAAGAAAGTATGATTTGTGCCCAATAGACTAAGATTTTGAAGCGCCATATTTAAATTAAATTATATTTTGTTATGGGGTTATATACCTAGAAAGGTACATACATACATAACTTCACGCCAGTTCCCTTGCGGGGTAGGCCCGAACAACAGAGCGCCATTTAGGCCCATTCTTACACACCTCACTTGCTTCTTTGACATTCATAACTCTTGTCATGCACACTCGTCTGTTCTTAAGGCTCCTGACATCACCCTCCGCTAGTACACGATCAATTTGATCATGGAAGGTGTGTACCTAGAAAGGTACATGATCTAAAAAAGATCCAGCCTAGGTTTTCAGCTCTGCTGAAAGAAATTTCTATCTCAATGTTTTTAAGTAGATTAGATAAGTGTTGGGAACTAAATTACTTGAAGCCTTTCTTTAAGCACCTCCCTGAATACTGTTAATTTGAGTTTAAGTAAAATACTCCTCTTGCAAAACTTTTTGGTACAACGACTAAGGTGATAAAAGAAGCTAAGGATTGAGGAACAATGCGATAAGGCCGTGAAATAAAAATGAAATATTAAACAATCAGACCAAATGAGACACTTTATCAATGAACACTGGTTTAGAATGTTTTTGTAAAGAAAAAAGGTTGGGCAAACAATTAAACACTTATACAATAGCATTACTTGGTTGTGACAGCTACTTTGTGCACATAGGGTATAAATTATGTGTAGATGGCTGTCTTGACACAATCTAATATATAAAATTCTCGTGTCACAGTTTTCGTTGCCATACTCCTCCGAAACGGCTTGACCGATTTTGATGACATTTTTTGTGCTTATCCGGTATCTATGAGAATCGGCCAACATCTATTTTTCATCCCCCTAAATGTTAGGGGTAGTCCACCCCTAATTTTTTTATTTTATTTTTTAGACAAAATTTTTAATTTCTATTTTTTTATGATACAACATACAAAAATACATACAATCCTCAATTTTCACCCTTCTACGATCAACCCCTATTTTTTATTTGTTAATTATAAACTTTAATTTTTTGGCAAGATTTTTAATCTTATTTTGTCATGACTTAGAATAAAAAAAAACATATTACTCTTTTAGATTCACAATTGGAACCGGTAGGTGGCGCTGAGATCGGGTTCTGGGTTCCTCCTAATCACCTGGAGCGATTTTGGTGATTTTGTTTTTGTGTGTTTGAGTGGGTACCCGGATAGTTTAGATTCGCAATTAGAACCGGTACGTGGCTCTGGGATCGGGTTCTAAAATTTTATTTTTTAAAGGCCTTTAAACGTCTGCCGGGGCCGCTAGTATTCATATAATAATAATAATAATAATCGGCAGACAAGCACACACATTGTATATCCCCAAATTAAGCAAGTTACGCTTGTGTTAAGGGTAATATACAACGGACTACTCTGGGGCCGATCGCAGACACCCAGACCATAGGAAATAACGAAGAAAATACGTTTCCGAAATTTACTATACCAGAAATCGAACCCGGAGCCTCTACGTTGCAGTGAGGTAGGCCGGCACAGGCTTAGCCCGCTCAACCATAGAGGCCGTCGATATATTCATATATTCCATTACTTTAAAAATGATGAACAAATAAAATTTTAAATTAGTAGAAAAATCACTAATATTCATATCGCATCACTTGTGCTTTTAATAATGTTGTCTAGAAATTGTTGCATTATCAAGATTTTGTTAATTATTTTATTTATTATGTATTTCAATAGTGATTTTAAAATTAACTACTTATAAAAGTATAATAAAGCTACGTTTTAACGGTTTTAAGCGCGGTAATTTTATTTGATTTTGGTTTTTCCGACGTTTCGGCCACTTAAAAGTGGCCGTGATCACGGAAGACAAAGATGTCAAGTGTCAACGAGTATTGTTAAAGTTTTATTTAGCCTACCGCCAACTTGTTAATTTTAATTATTTAATTTTAATTTTGTTTATGGTTCTTATTTACTCTATGGGAGCCTAATCTAATCAAAATTAAAAAAATATTATACTTATAAAAGTCTCAACACAATTCAATATTCAGTGTATGTCGAAATTCAAGCTAATAATGATAGCCTTAATTATAAATAAATATGACAAAACCAAATTATGAACTAGACCAGTGTTCCGCAAAGTATGTACCGCGGCACACTGGTGTACCGTGATCATTAATTGGTGTGCCTCGGAAAAATAAGGTTATGCTGCAATTTAAAGTTTAGGTTTGTTGATTAATAATAATAAATATCTTTTCTGCAATTTACACTTTAGGTTAGTTGATTAATAATATTTTTTTTATTGCAGGAGATCAGCAGACAGGCAGACGGCCCACTTGATGAAAAGCGGTTACCATCGCCTATGGACATTTGCAACACCAAGTTGCTGCAAATGCGCTACTGCTCTCTTAAGGGAAACTGGAACCTGGTCACTAATGCCGGAACACAACTCAAGGTTGTTATGGCGACATACTTTAGATCAGGGGTGGTAGCCATCCAGTCGGGCAAATGCCCTACCACCTGGCTGTGGGTTGTTAAGTCGCCTCTTACGACAGGCCGCCTGGCCGCAGGAAATTGTATTCTTTCTCCGTTCCTGCACGGATGAATAATAATAAATATTGTTTCGATAATTAATAAATAAACGTTGATTAATATTATTTAAAAAAATATTTTTATTTGTGGTGTACCTCCAAAAATTTTATTTTCCTAGATGTACCTTGAACACAAAAAGTTTGCGGAACACTGAACTAGACCAATAATTTTATTCTAACTTAATATATGTTTTCTGTCAAGCTAGCAATTATTATGCCCAGCTATTTATAGGGGTCTGTCTTTCTACTTAACCTACTGCACTTGGCATAAAATACACAATATCTTCTATTATAAAACCGTTGACTCGCATTTTATGCTTTACGACATAGAAAAATTGCTTTCAAGAGTATCCAGAAACAATTATCAATTTTAAAAAGGTACTAGGAACAAAAAAATCCGTTTTTATCCGTGAAGGTATGAATACAGAATGTAATTTCCTGCAGCCGAGTGGTCGGTTATTTGCCCGTCTGGATGGCTACCGTCTCTGGTCTAAAGTATACCGTCATAGCAACCTTGAGTTGTGTTCCGGCATTAGTGGGCGCAGGTTCCATTTTTGGTGCTACAAATGTTCACAGGCAATGGTAACCACCTTCTATCAGGCCGGCCGTCAGCCTGTTTGCTGAACTAAGACAATAAAAAACATTTTATTAAAATATTGACCTAAGTCCAAAGTTTGTGTGGCACACCTTAGGCGCTTTGCTGAACTGGAGGCAGGTAATGCGGTGGTTTCAAATAGTTTTACAATTAATTCCACCGACCTCCGCACCACATACAATTATACTTGGTCGGGTTATTTCGACTAAGATAAATGATTTCCAACTAACCTACACCCTTCGTTACTATCTTTTGTTATTTTAGCTGAAATTTGTACTTCACAATCGTGTTTCCAGGAGGTAATGACTTTCATGGACTAAATTAGGTTTTGAAACGAGTTACTGCTCCCTAGGCACTTGTAACAAGCGAATATATAAAGACACTTTTTGATGTAAAAGAATTAAACTCTTCCTACTTATTCATAATGCATAGTTAGTTACACAACGTTTATAGGTTCGTTAAATAATAGTAAAAAATATTGTTCATAATCTCATAAAGAATGCGTTTCTGAAAATATGTACTTTAACTTTTTTAACAAGCCTATAAACCTCGTATTTTTTTTAATGTTTAAGGCTTGGCAACTAAGCCTTTAAGCCAGGCGCAGTTGTATTGTAGGCTACAATCCACACCATTCAACGGAGTTCTTGTGAAAACTCGAAAGGCCACATTTGACTATACAGTTCACATTTCTCACAAAAACACATAATTACTACTCAAAAACTATCAATATCCTACAACTATTGTTCATTTTAGAGTAATTTTACACATTTTTAGAAAATAAAACTGCACAGCACAACGTCTCCTTTCAGTTCCCGCCAAAAACTTTAAACCTCGTATTGCTATTGTGAATAATAAGATTAAGGTTAGGCGCTCTATAAATGTAATTTGGTGTTGTACCACTAGATGGCGTTGAACTGTTTTAGTCAAAATAATGATGCCAATTCGTAAACATCCCAATCCTTGGCTCAGATATTAATAAATTCATTTTCAATAAACAAATAATTATACCTTTTTAGATTCTTTCTATCCTTTGCTCTGACAAATATGTATTAAAAAAAAATTTAAGTTTGGCATTTAGAGTACCCAATTAAGCACTAAATGCAATGTTGTATTTTTCAATAAATTCCAACTCAATATTCGTATAAAGGGCAGGCTATAAAATACCATAATTTAATAATTATACTTTTAAAATATGACGTTTAAAATACTTGTCATTACTGTCAAAACAAGAATTAATACTATAATCTGTACCGAAGTAAGAAAGAGAGTTGGTCTGAAAGAGAGTGTCGGGGTGAAGGTAAGGAAAGGAATGCTCCGGTGATTCGGGCATGTGGAAAGAATGCATGATGAAAGAATGACTAAACAGATATACAATACAAAAGTGGATGGATGCAGAAGTCGTGGACGGCCACGACACACCTTCCATGATCAAATTGATCGTGTACTAGCAGAAGGTGATGTCAGGAGCCTTAAGAGCAGACGAGCTTGCATGATAAGAGTTATGAATGTCAAAGAGGCACGTGAGGTGTGTAAGAATAAGCCTAAATGGCACTCTGTTGTTCGTGCCTACCCCGCAAGGGAACTGGCGTGAAGTTATGTATGTATGTATGTATGCATCTGTACTTGAATGGTTTAAGAATAAAAAATATAGGTTTTTGGCGGTAACTGAAAGGGGACGTTGTGCCGTGCAGTTTTATTTCTTAAAAATGTAAAATTACTCTTAAATGAACAATAATTGTAGGATATTAATAGTTTTTGAGTAGTAATTATGTGTTTTAGCGAGAAATGTGAACTATACAGCCAAATGTGGCTTTTCGAGTTTTCACAAGAACTCCGTTGACTGACGTCGATTGTAGCCTACAATACAACGGCGCCTGGCTTAAAGGCCTAGTTGCCAAGCCTTAAACATAAAAAAAAGAATAAAAATATATAACTATAAACAAAAAGCAAATATAAAGACAAAGAAACAGATCTATGGTTAGTGATATGGAATAAATAAAAAACAATTATTTTATTTTTACATTATTAATATATTTACAAAAAGGGTTCACAGATAACAAAAAATTCGTTGTACAAAAATCAACTGCACACTCAAATTTGACAAACATAAAATGTACATTCGATCAGTAGACCGGATTCCTTTTTTAAAATCACAAATTATTTTTTAGCTTAGCTTAAAAATCTTACTGGCTGTATAGAAACAATTTAAAAAATAAAAACGGAACTAGGTCTTACGTGTAGAGGGATATTTGAAAAAAGAACACGATTATCACAGCATTTGTTTAGTGTCCGTAGTAGCCGAGACCGCCGTATCCGAGACCGGAGCCGTATCCGAGACCGGAGCCGTATCCGAGACCGGAGCCGTATCCGAGACCGTGGCCGTATCCGCCATATCCGCTGTAGGTGTTAGCGTAGCTCACAGCGGGGGCGGCATAGTAGCCTTGGTTGTAGCCTAGAAAAAATACAAAAAATATTTAAAATCTCATGCTACATATTTTTTACTAATTATAATTTTATTACAATCAAAATGTACTTATATATTTAAAATTCTAAATTCATACAGTGAAGAAACCTTAACCTACATAAACCTATTGTTTTATTACTACAAATGCATTTTTAATCATAATACTGTTACCGATCATATATTACT
This sequence comes from Dendrolimus kikuchii, assembly GCA_019925095.2. Lineage (NCBI taxonomy): Eukaryota > Metazoa > Arthropoda > Insecta > Lepidoptera > Lasiocampidae > Dendrolimus > Dendrolimus kikuchii. Next base: position 23,086,893 of record CM034400.1, read on the forward strand.
ACTAAACTATCATTTGAAGTCGTGGAAGGCCACGACACACCTTCCATGATCAAATTGATCGTGTACTAGCGGAGGGTGATGTCAGGAGCCTTAAGAACAGACGAGTGTGCATGACAAGAGTTATGAATGTCAAAGAAGCAAGTGAGGTGTGTAAGAATGGGCCTAAATGGCGCTCTGTTGTTCGTGCCTACCCCGCAAGGGAACTGGCGTGAAGTTATGTATGTATGTATGTATGTATGTATGTATGTATGTATCATTTGATTGTTAAATATTTTAATATATATAAATTAAGTGTCACGTTGTTTGTCCGCGATAGAGTCCTAAACTACTTGAACGATTTTAATCAAATTTGCACACCTTATGCAGTTTGATACGACTTGAAAGATAGGATAGCTTACATTGGAACCCGGTAGGTGGCGCTGGAATCGGGTTCTAAATTTTATTTCTTCAGGGCAGAACAACGTCTGCCGGGGCAGCTAGTAATAATATATAATTTTAGTTGAACAAAATTATAATAACAGCACATAACTGACATTTTGTTGTTTATTATATAGACGAACTTTTTTTTATTTAATATCAAAAGTAATACAATTTAAGCGTTTCCAATAACATTCGGAGAATTTTAATTGCTTTCAATGAAATTTTTCAATTGTATCGAAACAATGGCGTCAAATGATTTCGATCTTTGGATACAGAACAATGCGTCGCTTTGCGCTGCGGTTGTATGGAATCCAACAGATAAACAGACAATAGCGCTTTATACTTCCAGCGATAATCGTTTCCCACAACACCCAAGGTTCTGTTCATAGCCTATGCTTTATTTAACTTATTAACATGGACTTGTATACTGTTGCACTAATATAACGTGATTTCATTTTAGGTTTTTGAGTAAACTCTATTAAATATAATTTAGAACAATCACGGAGATGTTCATCAAACAATGATATTGATACGTGAAGCAAAAACTTTGTACCCCCTTTTTACGAATATTGCGCGGTTTATATAGAGAAGATACGTGAAATCAATAAAAAAAAAGTATTACAAACTACCATGTATTTGACACACACGCATATATACTCTTTTGTTAATTGTTAAAGTCAAATTAACAGTGATGTAGTCTTGGCGAAATCTGATTATAGAAGTATAGTCTTTGACAACAGAACCTTAATAATGTTAACTTATAATTGAAATAAATTATGGTCGAATTTCGACCACTGGGCGACTGTTGGAATCTCCAACAAATAGTATTTATTTAATCGGTGTGGCATAGTACTGGCCACCAAATACACTAAATGTTTGAATTTAGAACATACATTATATTACGCACGTGTAGTTTTCTTTAATAATTATAGTACATTATGGTACTAGTGTGTAACATTGGTGATTACCGCCGAGGCGCCATTGAGACTCGAGCCGTAGGCGAGGGTCTTAAGAGAGCCGAGGACGGTAATCATCAATACACACGTGTATCATACGACGTTTTTCAACACACTTGTGAATAAAATAACAACAAAAACTCATTTTATTTAGTAGATAAAAAAGAGTTATATATGAGTGAAAGTTTTATTTATTAAACACATACGAGTTAAAATTATCTATTTAAATAAGAAGTTGCATGAAATGAGCAAGCAATAGGAACATTAATTTATTTGTTCTATAGAACATGATCTTTTTTTTTGAATAAAAACTTTTTTAAGAACAAAGCAACTCAACCATTAAAATTTCAAAAAATTATCTATAACTCACTAGTGAGTTATAATGTTTTTTTGTCACAGTTTGATTATGGGTGTCATTCTGTGCCTAATTGCGGTGACCATAGAGCCACTTTATGAGCAAGTGTGTTGAAAAAATATTTACAGCCCAAAACGAATTAACATTTAAAGAAGTGTTCAACGGCGACCATGTCCGTTTTTTATAAATATCATGTTTCTTATTTATTTATTTAATTTGTTTGGGAAACATACAATAATTAATATTCTTTAATATAAAACACAAAATTAATACATATATCAATCGAGTTTCCACTAAAAAATAATTTATATAACAAAAATTTAAAAAATTGGCTCAAATAGTTAATTACAAAAAATATACAATTATACGAAAAATTACATAAATAAATAAAATGTCAATTTAATTTAGATTAGGTCAATATTGAATAAAATTGAAAAACAAAATGTCACAATAATTACTAACAAAATAGAGATTTAAAAAAAAGTTTCTTAAAACTTCTTCTCCTTTAAATAGCAATAACGCGTTGCAAGCGTAAATGGAATAGTAAACAGAATTAGATTTTAAATATGTATGTACAATGTGCAGTCGCGGAATGATAAAGCTCGCCAGTTTTCAAATTGATTCATTTAACGTTCCGCGAGCACATGTTACCTTTTCAAACTAAGTCATAGTTTAATAATAAAGTTTAAAATTACTTAGATCGAAGTTGTTTGATTTTTTTTTATAAATCTGCAGACAAAGACAAACACTGTATATCCCCAAATTAAGCAAGTTACGCTTGTGTTATGGGTAATATACAACGGACCACTCTGGGGCCGATCCCAGACACCCAGACCATAGTGAATATCGGAGAAAATTCTTTACCGAAATTTACCATACCTGATATTCTATCTAGTCTAAAAAGATTGTTCAGAGCTATAAAACCTTATTATTGGTTTTAATATTTATGACAAGCGTAGGGATTATATCCTCTTTGTTCCTTATTGTTAATCTCATCGTCTGTTATTGCCCACATTTTTTTTATTTATTTTTTATTGCAGGAATTCAGCAGACAGACAGACGGCCCACTTAGTGGAAAGCGGTTACCATCGCCTATGGACATTTGCAACACCAAAGGTGCTACAAATGCGCTGCTGCTCTCTTAAAGGAGACTGGAACCTGGTCACTAATGCCGGAACACAACACAAGATTGTTATGGCGGCATACTCTAGACCAGGGGTGGTCGCCATCCAGTCGAGCAAATACTCTACCACCTGGCTGTGGGTTTAGTCGCCTCTTACGACAGGCCGCCGGGCCACAGGAAATTGTATTCTTTCTCCGTTCCTGCACGGATAAAATAGCAATATAGCAATTTTCTTCTTTCACATTTCTATCTATACATACAAATAAATAAAATTAAGTGTATGTTTGTAACGTCAGAATAACAGCTTCCTACTAAATGCATATGAAAGTATAAATTTTTTAAAGCGAAACTTCTTTACAATCTCTGCGATTTGAAACTCGATGAAATGAAAAAGCTTGCGAGGAAATGAGATAGTATACATTATATTTAATAATTTAAACACCATGCTCCTATAGATAATTGGAAATATTTTGAAGTTTTTCGTTAATACTTCAAATATATGAAATGTGACGTCACGAAATTTAGAATCCCTCCCACCCCTTGTCACATTTTGTTTCACTTCTACTGCGTGTGGACTGCACACACACACAATTTTTTTGTCTGTCTGAATGTTACGGCTAATCTTTGAAACGGCTGGACGAGTGCCAGAACAGACTGGTCACCATCGTCGCAATATAATGAATTAACGAACGAGAAATATTACTAATCTGAAGAAACACATATCTCTTGAACATGGTGATTGCAGAAGGAAGAAGAACTCGACCCCCTCTGCCCTACTTAAAATTCAGTGACCACCAAGCCAAAGTTTAACAGGACTTAGTTCAAATATTTTTTATTTTGAATTTATAATGAGTACATTGTAGTTTATCTTAAGTCTCGTATGGGAATGGGACACCAATTTGCACTTTTATTAATTAGATATTTTATACAATATTGCTTACCAAGTCCACTGTATCCGTTAAGACCGTTGTAGCCGTATCCAAGACCGCCGTTGTATGCAACCTTGCTCACGGCTGGGTCTGTAATAAAATAGTTTTCATAAATTATTTCCGTCGAATTGCATAAGTTACGTCATTCTTATACACTGACACTGACAATGACATTTTTCATCCTTTTAAATATGGCTTTGCACGACGTGTGTATTTAACCAATGTCAAACAACCATAAATATGTTTTAAAATAATCTTCAAACAAAAGCTTGTGGCTAATTATAGCTCGCGAACTGATTTTAAACCAAGATTTCTTGTGGTAAGTCAAAAAGACAATTACATTATATTTAACAATTTAAAAAAATATACAGAATCGCATAAGTAGTTTTCGCGACAATGGCCGGCAAAGGAACTTACTCCATGCAGCCTTGTTTGATGTAATTAGTATTGACGCCAATCAATGGATTTTTTGTGATTGTTGCTTGTGTGTGACTAAACAGTTCATGTTTCTGACTAAACATTTACTACTCAAAATCTACCAATATTCTGAAACTATTATACATTTTAAAGCAATAACACACTTTTTTTTCAATTTAAACTAAACATAATACCCTTCGCCCACCAAAAACTTTATAAACAAATGATGTTAAATAATACATTAAAAAAAGAAATAAGGCTTGGATTTCAAGCCTATTAAGGTATTCTCCACACTTCACATATCTTTATATATAAACATAAATATTACTTCTGTTCGTGTGTATGTCACTAAACTCCTAAGACGTTGAACCAATTTTGATTTAAAAAAAAAATATATTCCTATGGCGCATAGGGTTGTAGATTTTTACTTTTACGAGGGAGTTTTTGGCGGGAACCGAAAGGGGACGTTGTGCTGCGCAGTTTTATTTTCTAAAAATATGTAAAATTACTTTAAAATGAATCATAGTTGTAGGATATTGATAGTTTTTGAGTAGTAATTAAAGCGTTTTTGTGAGAAATGTGAACTGTATAGCCAAATGTGGCCTTTCGAGTTTTCACAAGAACTCCGTTGAATAGTGTGGATTGTAGCCTACAATACAACTGCGCCTGGGTTAAAGGCCTAGTTGCCAAGCCATAAACTTAAAAAAAAAACTTTTTCAAGGCAGGTTAACTTCTGCTGATCGATACCAGCTAGTACCTATATCATAATGTATATATACACACAGTCCTTTATGTTAAAAAAAAAACAATAAAATAAATACAATACTACTTAAATATAATACAACGCGCAAAAATGTCTTTGTTTTTTGTACATTACCTCATTAAGAACTAGAATGCGTGTCGAATTGTTACACACCACTTCAATGTAAAGGTCACAATGCTGCTTTGACGCTTCAGTGGTTTACAAACAGAAGTAATATTGAGTTTTTTGTTCGGTTGGTATTGAATTTACCTATAAAGAGGTTTATTGACCTCGCACGGATGTTGGATTTACGCGGGAATAATAGACGAGGAAAATAGGTATTTATAGCGATTTTTTTATTTTTATTTATTGCAGCTCAGCAGACAGGCAGACGGCCCACTTGATGGAAAGCGGTTACCATCGCCTATAGACATTTGCAACACCAAAGGTGCTACAAATGCGCTGCTGCTCTCTTAAAATTAATGTAGCCACTAGAAACTATTCCACCTTCATTGTACTAATCAGGCACGATCGGCTTCCTTTAGCTTGCTTCACTCTGAAACCTCGGTACCCGGTTTACCTATTTTGTTCTTTTGAGAATCCACGACAATTAAAATTCGACTGCGTTACTATATTGAAAAACTGCCAGGTGGTAGGGCATTTGCCCGACTGGATGGCAACCACCCCTGGTCTAAAGTATGTCGCCATAACAACCTTGAGTTGTGTTCCGGCATTAGTGACCAGGTTCCAGTTTCCCTTAAGAGAGCAGCGCATTTGTAGCAACTTTGCTGTTGCAAATGTCCATAGGCGATGGTAACCGCTTTCCATCAAGTGGGCCGTCTGCTTGTCTGCTGATATCCTGCAATAAAAAAAAATACGGTACGTAATCTCGTTAAATAATCAAGGCGGTCTGTACATACGTCGCAAATCTATTACAAGTCACACGATACATTGTTTAAAATATTTTGTCAAACAAAACACTGACAATGTTGCAAAATAATTACATATAAGTAATTTCTGTCCGTCTGTATGTGAGTCAAGGGAATGTGTGGTGTTTTCCCACGTGACAAACTCATTGCAGTGTGACTTGATGGAAGGCTTGATATTTTCTTAGGCATAGCAATTATTGCCTTGATGAAAAACTTAGAAGGACATATGAACTCTTTTACAGTGCAGGCTGTCAAACTTTGGAATGCGTTGCCTCTTACTGTCGGAGAGGCCAAAACATTACCTACATTTCGGACCTCACTTAGAAAGTACTATCTGTCTTTAAATAAATATGTCTAATATATTACACATTTACTTATACTATTGTTTTTTTTATTGCAGGAGTTCAGCAGACAGGCAGACGGTCCACTTGATGGAAAGCGGTTACGCCATGGACATTTGCAACACCAAAGGTGCTACAAATGCGCTGCTGCTCTCTTATATATACGTATATAACATGATATGTGACAAGCATTTTATATTAACATATATTACAATCTAGATTTCCATCCGTGCTGGACCGGAGAATACAATTTCCTGCGGCCGGGCGGTCTGTCGTAAGAGGCAATAAAACAACCCACAGCCACTGGATGGCTACCACCCCTGCTGGTCTGAAGCATGTCGCCATAACAACCTTGAGTTGTGTTCCGGCATTAGTGACCAGGTTCCAGTCTCCCTTAAGAGAGCAGCAGCGCATTTGTAGCACCTTTGCTGTTGCAAATGTCCATAGGCGATGGTAACCGCTTTCCATCAAGTGTTTCTACATCTTCCTATTCATTTACTTGCCCTACCAACGGTTGAATTTTGACATTAGTTGTGTGAAGCTCATGTCAAATTTTAACTGATATTAAGGCAAATGTACGGTCGGTAAGATATGATAGAGATAGGAACCGGCTATTAGAGTAAATCTCTCTACTAACAAAAGGAGCAGGAGGTTAATGTTTTCAGCAATACCCCTAGTTAAAATTTAATGCTCCCCTTAAGAAGTAAACAATTGAAATGGGATTCCTAAGTGTCTTTGACGTTGTGCTCGGTTAAGGAATATCTACTCTAAGATAATACGTTAAAGTTTAAAATTGATTGCAAATAATTTACAGGTTAATTCCTGGTTGAAAGTAATGATTGTTTTTGTTACAGGATTTTTTCTAAATAGACTGGATATGTACCTAAACAAACGCTTCGTGGGGAATATTTTCAATTATTATGTACTAGCTGATGCCGGCGATTTCGTCCGCGTGGTGCGGTTTTTTAACTATCCCACGGGAACTCTTTAATTTTTCGGGATTAAAAGTATCCTATATGTTGACCAGGGATATAAGCTACCACCAGACAAAATTTCATTGAAATCGGTCCAGTCGTTTCGGAGATTAGCCGGTACAAACAGAGAAACAAAAAATTTGACAAAATCTAAATTAGTTCTATTTCACTTCTTACATCCCCCTGACTCGGTTTTTAGCATTTTTTTTTTCATTGTACAGAAATTCGACCTCTACAATTTTATTATATGTATAGATAATTAAAGAAAAAATTTTGAGATGAAATATTTACAGTGTAGGCTGTCAAACTTTGGAATGCGCTGCCTCTTACTGTCAGAGAGGCCAAAACATTGCCTACATTTAAGAACGCACTCAGAAAACTACTTTTTCTTAAATAATTATGCCTAATTCTTGTACTATAGACTAATTAATATATCTTATCTTATCTTCTTAATATATATAAATCTCGTGTCACAATGTTTGTCCTCAATGGACTCCTAAACTACTTGACCGATTTTAATCAAATTTTCACACCGTGTCCAGTTTGATCCAACTTGAAAGATAGGATAGGTTACATTTGGACCCGGTAGGTGGCGCTGCAATCGGGTTCTAAGTTTTATTTCTTCAGGGCAGAACAACGTCTGCCGGGACAGCTAGTACTAATATATAAAGCTGAAGAGTTTGTTCGTTTGAACGCGCTAATCTCAGGAACTACTGGTCTGATTTGAAACATTCTTTCAGTGTTAGATAGCCCATTTATCGAGGAAGACTATAGGCTATATATCATCACGCTAAGACCAATAGGAGCGGAGCACCAATGAAGAATATTGCAAAATCGCTTACTGTTTCAAATGTGAATTGCCATCTTAGCAATTCACTTTTGAAACAGTGACTGCTAAGAGGCAAGATGGCTTTTTTTTTTGAAACGGCTTATGTTTAATTGTGATTCTAAGTAACGTATTATCGACGGCCTCTGTGGTTGAGCGGGCTAAGCCTTTGCCGGCCTACCTCACTGCAACGCACCGGGTTCGATTCCTGGTATAGTAAATTTCGGAAAACGTCTTTTCTCCGTTATTTACTATGGTCTGGGTGTCTGGGATAAGTTGCTTGCTTGATATACAATGTGTGTGTTTGTCTGCCGATTATTTTTCTGCCGATTATGTTTCAATTTTTTAAAATTGTTGTAGGTATGATAGTAAGAAGCTATACTTGATTCAACTCATGTTCCGCTCGTCGCAGAATGGATTGCTACCCTGAGTTGTAGGAACTATTAGAATGGAAGAAAATCAAGCGCTCCCCAGAATACATAATGGCGTACGTACGGCCCTGAAGCTTTCAAGCAATTTAAACTTGGACCGAGATGGAAACTTCCAGTAATGAGGTATTTAGGCTATCAAGGTGCTTTTTAAAATTGTTTCCTCCTTCAATTTATACAATTATATGCTTCAGTAAATTTTGTAAATACTTAAAGGTCAGTTCTGTATTAAATATACTTTTGGGTTCTCTGAATTCGCCACTCTTCATCATCTTCTGTGTCTTCTTTTTTTTTATTTTTATTGCAGGAGTTCAGCAGACAGGCAGACGGCCCACTTGATGGAAAGCGGTTACCATCGCCTATAGACATTTGCAACACCAAAGGTGCTGCAAATGCGCTGCTGCTCTCTTAAAGGGGACTGGAACCTGGTCACTAATGCCGGAACACAACTCAAGGTTGTTATGGTGACATACTTTAGACCATTTTTCATCTTTTATCAGTCCATTTCTTGTTAATCAACTTTCTTTCACCAAGTAGTCCTTATTTATCTTATCTTTATATATATAATTCTTCTGTACGTGTGTTGACAGTGAACTCCTCCTAAACGGCTGGACCGATTTGAATGAATTTTTTTGTGTGTGTTCAAGTGGATTCGAGGATGGTTTAGATACACAATTGGACCCGGTAGGTGGCGCTGCAATCGGGTTCTAAATTTTATTGCTGAAGAGTTTGTTTGTTTGCTTGAACGCGATAATCTCAGGAACTACTGGTCTGATTTGAAAAATTCTTTCAGTGTTAGATAGCCCATTTATCGAGGCTGTAGGCTATATATCATCATGCTAAGACGAATAGGAGCGGATTACTAATGAAGAATGTTTTAACCAGGGGTTTTTTTTTTACTATTCCACGCGGACGAAGTCGCGGGCAGAAGCTAGTCATATTATATTAGGGCTTTTATTCATTCTCTTAAGAATAAAGTTTAGGAATGTTAAATTGTCACTGAATGAGAATTTCATTATTTACAAGGATATGCTCGCGACTTCGTCGACGCTTGACCTGGATTTCCCGCGGGATTCCCGGGACACCAAGTACCGCAGCTATCGTTTTAGTGAAAATTGTGTAGGAGTAAGCTAATTTTTATGCAGCCCAACAACTACAAACTGCTCCCGGGAAAATTCCCGCGCGATTTCCGGGATTAAAGGTAGCGCAGATTTTAAGTTTAAGATTTTGCTGTCGATCAGCGTAAAAAATGCCTTCTGTTCTCCGTCGTTAATGTAGTCTATTCAAGTTGTTTTTTTGTTACAAAGCTTCAATGTACAGACACGGCATGTTTAGAATTTTAAATTAATATTAGTAGGGTATGCCCGCGACTTTACTTGAATTTTTTGCGGGATTACCAGGACACAAAGAATCGCAGCAATTAAAAAAAAATATAAACTATCATTTTAGTGAAATCTGTGTCGTTTCCAGCTTAGAATGGACGTTATATCCACTCATGGTGACTCTGGCAATGTCTAAACTGTCGCCAGTTTTGCTCGAACACGTCTTTACGCTGGAATACTCAATTCCACCACGTCAATGGTCTGATAGAGGTCACTATAGTGCATTTTTATATCGGTCGCGTACAGCGTCATGGTGTCTCCAGATTGAGTTTGGGAAATATCCCCAATTTTATTAATGTATTATGTTAGAACTAACGTGGCATCCAGACCATAAATATTAAGTATATTTTAGTACTCGTCTCGAATCATCATTTTATGCCCACCCAAAAATATTTTAGAATTCTTGGGGATAAACCTTGCCCAATTTGGAGACCTATGTAGCCTACGGGGTTTGAAGCAGACCACCGCCTTATTACTCCAAATGGTTGAATAAAGACTTATCCATCATACTCACAGTAGCCACTGTATCCAACGCCACCATAGCCGAGTCCATCATAGCCTAATCCATGACCACCGTAACCGTAGCCCAGACCGCTGTAGCCCAGACCGCCGTAACCGAGGCCAACCAGACCACGCTTTTCGGTCTTCTTCTCATCAGCAGCGCACACGGCGGCGATGGCAAGGGCGGCTACAATCTGAGGTCAAAGAAAAAACAATTTTCAAAATGGGCTTTAATGGATAACATAGGTATCTCAAATTGCTGACTTTTGGAAATTCAAGAGATGAAAATTTGATCTACATATATAATTGAAATCGACGTATATAGTGACTCATCACGATATTTCAGGAACTATAATACCTATAGACTTGAAATTTGGCACGGACCTTCCTTTCGCCAAGTAGAGGTCAGCTAAGAACGGATTTTACGGCACGCGAAGCGGGCGCGTATTAGCTAGTTACAATTTAAAATTAGTAATTTCTCGTTTTCTGAATGAAGAAATTACATACATAACTTTACGCCAGTTCCCTCGCGGGGTAGGCACGAACAACAGAACGCCATTTAGGCTTATTCTTACACACCTCACTTGCTTCTTTGACATTCATAACTCTTGTCATGCACGCTCGTCTGTTCTTAAGGCTCCTGACATCATCTTCTGCTAGTACACGATCAATTTGATCATGGAAGGTGTGTCGTGGCCTTCCATGTCTTCTGCATCCATCCACTTTTGCATTGAAGAAATTAGAGCAGAATTAAAATTATATTTGTTACATACGTTGCTAAATTAATAGATATGTTACTGTAAACGCTGGAACTACGCTAAATCCTAGGATTTACCGGTAAGTCTTAGTATTAACTAACACCAGTACATAAATGTCCGAATTTATTTAAGATATTTTTTTTTTGGGTTTTGATCATCAGTTCCATCCTATACATCTTAGGATTAACCAATACGAATTGCTAAATGTTGATTTTGGGAATAAAACAAGTAGTAATCATATGTTACTAAATATTTACTAATCATTTATTACAATTATCAGTTCAATATCTACATAATATTAATTATCATTTGATACTTATTATTATTTTATTATCAGTAGTGAAATTAATGCATACTATTAACATATTTTTTATTTCCTTCTATTCTCTATTCTTTCTTTTAATAGTATAAAATATAAAATTATATTTTTACAACTACTATAATAGCTAATATTGGCTTGGTTAATCAGAGGCTTCAACATTTAGCAACTCGTATTTATTAATCCTAAGATTTACCACTCTCTGACGGTAAAAGTCTGAAAAATCTTTTCATTTTAAATAAATTCTGACATTAACTAACTCGTATTCGTTAATGTTGGATACTCCTAGGATTTACCGATAACTCCTAGGATTTACCGTAGTTCTGGCTTTTACAGTAACATACAGATTGCTTTTCATTATCGATGATAATGATCTCATCATTCGAACAACACGCAATTTTTGTAGTGAATTATTGATATGTGCCTGACCTGTACTGTATATTAAATAAATAAATAATCGACTTCGCTTGTGTTATGGGTAATATAGTACGGACTACTCTGGGGCCGATCCGAGACACCCAGACCATAGTACATAAAGAAGAAAATTCGTTTCCAAAATTTACCATACCAGGAATCGAGCCTGGAGCCTCTGAGATGCAGTGAGGTAGGCTGGCAAAGGCTTAGGCCGCTCAACAACAGAGGCCAAATATCGCTTGTCATAAACTACTAATGTAATAAAAAAAAAACTTTTTTGTTTAATGTTACAATATTAGCTCAGTACTAGAAAAATAACTATGTATTGCTGAATAATAAAAACGCCTTATAGTCAGTGAGAAAAACATTCTAAAAAAATATTGTCATACTAGCCCTGAAGAAATAAAATTTAGAACCCGATTTCAGCGCCACCTACCGGATCCAAATGTATCCTATCTTTTAAGTTGGATCAAACTGCAAGGTGAGATTTAGTAAACATATTTCAAATGCCAAGTATATCAAATCTATTAAAATCCTCATAAACACAGTTAAACTGGTCTAAAAATAAACTAGTGGTTTAATCAATTAAATATAATTAATTACTTGCGCAGATGTTTTCCACAAAATAGCCTAATTAAGTCAATATCGATCATTCTAGTAAGCAATAAGGAAATTAATAAAATTGACAATCTGTGGTCGAGATTAAATTTTATTTCCAGTGTTAAGTAGATAGTTAACTTGCGAAATTGGCGAGTTAAGTGGGTATCATTTTTTGGCCAGGAATTTTCCGGTTAAGCAAATGACTTATTCGTAAGATAGAGATAGATAGAGACTTATTCTTAAGATAACTTAATTTACTTACTTTACTTTTCAATTTAACTTACTACTACTTGCTTTATATTACTTACTTAATTTTTCGTTAATTTATTTTTAAAAAAATGTTAATATTTTATTACCTACAATAAATTGTTAATTATTAATAATTAAACAGACGAGTGTGCATGACAAGAGTTATGAATGTCAAAGAGGCAAGTGAGGTGTGTAAGAATAAGCCTAAATGGCACTCTGTTGTTCGTGCCTACCCCGCAAGGGAACTGGCGTGAAGTTATGTATGTATGTATGTATGTAAATTGTTAATTATTGTTATGCCTCTGCTCGACCTACGTTAGCGTTAGTGAGTATGATCAAATGCAACTTACAGCATTAAAATAACGCCGTTAATGATTATCTACGTCATTAACAATGAATCTATCCGTGCAGGAACGGAGAAAGAATACAATTTCCTACGGCCGGGCGGCCTGTCGTAAGAGGCGACAAAACAACCCACAGCTAGGTGGTAGGGTATTTGCCCGTCTAGATGGCTACCACACCTGGTCTAGAGTAATAACAACCTTGAGTTGTGTTCCGGCATTAGTGACCAGCTTCCAGTTTCCCTTAAGAGAGCAGCAGCGCATTTGTAGCATCTTTGTTGTTGCAAATGTCCATAGGCGATGGTAACCGCTTTCCATCAAGTGGGCCGTTTGCCTGTCTGCTGATCTCCTGCAATAAAAAAAAAAGCTCTCGTGTGGACAGTCTAATGCTACACCTGGTACAACTTGGGGGAGGGCTTAGGTTTTCGTCACGTAGTCAATATCCTCTACAGGAGTCTCGCGCTTTTTCGAATTATTTTCATTTTTTTTTAAATTTCTGTTTGCAAAAATGATTTAAAACCATATATATGAATCACTACGTGAAAAGTAGAGGGGGAGATGTTGATCTTGGTTTATGGTTGTACACCTTCGGGATGTAATTAATGGGTCACGTAGTATAGGTATGTTCCCTAAGGACTTAATATGTTATTGGATATTCGATTTTTTTTTATTACATGAGATCAGCAGATAGACAGACGAGCCACCCGATGAAAAGTGGTTACCATCGCCTATGGACATTTGCAACACCAAAGGCGCTACAAATGCGCTGTTGCTCTCTTAAGGGAAACTGGAACCTGGTCACTAATGCCGGAACACAACTCAAGGTTGTTATGGCGACATACTTTAGACCAGGGTAGCCATCCAGTCGGGCAAATGCCCTAACACCTGGCTGTGGGTTGTTAAGTCGCCTCTTACGACAGGCCGCCCGGCCGCAGGAAATTGTATTCTTTCTCCTGCACGGATAAAAGCTACAAAATCAAATTGGACCATAATTACAATTCTGAAATCTCAACAGTATAATTTACAACAATACGTCGCACTAGAAGGCCGATCAATTGCATTCATAGGAAATCCATGTTGCACCACAGTTTCCACATTGGTTACTCTTTAATTATACCATAGACAATAGACGTTTGTGTTCATAGACTAGAATTAATGGTACTTTATGAAATTGTCGCAATTTGTTATCGTAACACAAGTATAAGGCTTGTAGTCAGTGGCGCGGGGTGGAAATTCGGCTAGGGTAAGCCGGTTGAAGAAACATGCCGTATGTTGCAAGCGCCGACTCCACGCGGACGCCGGCGGTTGGCTGGCATCCGGAGACGCAGGTATGCGCATGACTTCCCACCCTGAATAATACCGCTTCGGGGGGCCTTTAGCTATCAAGGGAGCAAAGGATTCATCACCCCCGCTGACGAAGTGGATGTGTTCTGATTCCCGGGGCAAATTCAGGCACTTTTTGCGCTGGATCGGACTAGGCGTAACTACGTTCTAAGTCTCAGCCTTTCCTACATAAAAAGCGCGGGGCACATGGGAGAAGGGTGATTTTAGTGGGTAGTGGTTGTTGTCCGTGCAACTTCTCTGAGTCTCCACACAAGCTGGCTTGATTATTGTTCGGATTGCCCCTTGTCAAAGGGGAAAGCCTTCATGATCAACTATGGTCTAATCCCTTGCAAAGGACCCAGTATTGTGCGTAAATAGCATTGCCCCCGCCTTAAAAAAAAAAAAAAAATGTTGCAAGCGCATACTACACCGCTGTTGAAAAAACGAATAACTCGCGATGTGTTTTCTTATTACAATTAGTATTTCTAATTTTGTGTCTGTTGTAAACCAGTGCTCAAACCGATTATGATTTGCTATATCATCCACTGAAGCGTAAGAGATAGTAATACACTAATAATATATGCACGAATAAAAAACGTAAGTGCCAACAACTTTATGGCGCTTACGCCCTTTTGGTTGCTAGTTTCTTAAAGGTAGGCTAAGAGGAATCGAGTTCTGTTAAGTCCACGGCAGTACTGGTAGTATCTAGTAACTTACAGGTATTGTAATTTGATATTTTTTGTTATAGAAATTATTATTTTCTATAGAGAGGAAACGGCAAAGAGTTACTAAACAAAAATACTGATTTTAGTTTAATAAATAGTTTTTTCAACACACTTGCTCATAAAGTGGCTCTATGGTCACCGCAATTAGGCACAGAATGACACTCATTATCAAACTGTGAGTAAAAAACATTATAACTCACTAGTGAGTTATAGATTTTTTTTTAATTTCATTGGCTGAGTTGCTTTGTTCTTAAAAAAGTTTTTATTCAAAAAAAAAAAAAGATCGTGTTCTATAGAACAAATAAATTAATGTACCTATTGCTTGCTCATTTCATGCAACTTCTTATTTAAATAGATAATTTTAACTCGTACGTGTTTAATAAATAAAACTTTCACTCATATATAACTTTTTTTTATCTACTAAATAAAATGAGTTTTTGTGGTTATTTTATTCACAAGTGTGTTGAAAAACGTCGTATGATACACGTGTGTATTGATGATTACCGTCCTCGGCTCTCTTAAGACCCTCGCCTACGGCTCGAGTCTCAATGGCGCCTCGGCGGTAATCACCAATGTTACACACTAGTACCATAATGTACTATAAATAGTACATTTAGCTCAATACAGTAGAACAATTTAATATTGCAATAACATTTAGGACTTCTATTAAACATCAATTTATTGTATGTAAAATAGTTTGCTTTATTATTATTTTTTATAGTTGCGATTACTATTACTATTTTTTTTAATATACTATTTCGAACACAGATTATTATATAAATAGAAGCTATTACTTTCTATAGAAAACAAAAAACAGCAAAGAACAACTTAGAAACTGGTTCACTCACTCACGGGTTTTTCTTTCTTTGTTAGTTTAAAAAAAGTACATTTAACTCATTACAATAAAATAATTCGACCTAACAGTAATAACAGATTTGTATTATGAATAATTTTGTTTTTTAAGGCAAATTGCTGTATTATTATTTTATTACTGCTATTTTTTTTTTGTTGGAGTTCAAATCTCAGGCAAATAACTCGTGATAGAAAATAGTTGCTGTTTCTTTGTTTTAAAATGTATTTTTTTGTAACCAAATATATTAAATAAACGTAATACATAATATAAGAAATATACTTACGCACATTGATTTCATAAAGATAGCACGTAGTATATTATTATAATTTAATCAAAACTGGTTTAATAGTTTCGACGGTCGTCATTCAGAATTTATAATTAACTAGAACAATAGTTAAGACAATAACGATTTGCATTTCATGAGATAGACATCTTTACGGAAGGGATTGGTTCAATACATTATAATCTGAATGAAGTGAAACCTGATGTTTCATATTTTTAAGATTTTGTATCGTTTTATAGTTTATACGTAATAATTTCATTAAGGAAGTTAGCTACAATATGGCTTAGTTAGACTTATTTATCCATAAATTTGATATAATAATACATATATATATGAAAATAGAACCTAGTTTAAAAAATAAAACTAGGCCACAGTCGTTGCTAGGCTTAGAGTTTCCTAATTTTGGGTGAAGAAATAATATAGACGCCACAACTGCCAAAATCGGGTTCACGAGTTTCATACATTAGTAAACTAGACAGTTTTATCAATAAATAGTAATTTAGTAAATGAAGTAATTAATCTTTAATTAATAATAATACTAATAACTAACTGAACTCGCCGATTCACTCGTGCAGGATGTGGACCTAAACTCATATCTGACAGACATCACAAATGTACTGTATTCGATTTTTTTTTTATATCATTACGCCTAAAAGTTTAATTGAAATATTTTAAGCCTATTTTAGAAATATTTTCAGACATATAGGCATGAATTTTAAAAACTGCCATTAATGTTTAGGCATCGTAAAAATAGCCATTTTAAAGAAAATTTAATTGGACGAGATAAATTTGCACGCCATCGCGACAAAAACATATGTATGGTAATTACTGTAACAGCTTTTTAAACTGTGTTTTTGGTACATAAATGTTTTTGAATTTTCGCATTTATTTTCCTACACAGGCACGTTAAGTTTATTTATTATTTTAAATTTAGGGAACAATTTAGTTGTCGTCTATGAATTAATCAAATATATCGAATTAATGAATGTAATACGGTATTAGGTATTAATTAACAGTCTTGCGTATGACATGTATTTTATGAATCTAAGTTAATGTATCGTAGTAACCAGAGAATTATAAGTTACAAAATGATAAAAAAAATAAGACGTGGTTTCGAATCCTGACCGGGAAGTATGCACTACATAAGCAATTTTCTCACTTAACATATGCCTACAACGGATCAGTATGGTGATCTAGCGAGGAAGCGTAGCCAGCCTTCTGCGCACCTTACCCATAGAAGACGGTGATCCGGGCTCAGTATTCTACTTATAGTCTTGAGGGACTATGGGTAGAATACAATACAAATAACTTAAGTTTTCTTTTATTATCTATGTATTTATCTCATATGCATATTGATGGCTCCAGATTCTATTCCTGGCATGGCATATTTTGGAAACGGACTTTCTGTTATTTACTTATTTCTCCGTTATTTACTATGGTCTGTGTGTCTGGGATCTGCCCCAGAGTAGTCCGTTGTATATTACCCATAACACAAGCGTAACTTGCTTAATTTGGGGATATACAATGTGTGTGTTTGTCTGCCGATTAAAAAAAAAAAGATTACTATAAGTCTGGGTGTCTGGGATTGGCCCCAGAGTGGTCCGTTATATCCATAACATAAGCGTAACTTGCTTAGCTTTTGGGGATATACAATGTGTATATTTGTCTGTAGATTATTATTATTATATTATTTACAATTATCATGAGCTAACGTTGACAGAAAAGATCACGATGAAATCTGCACATCGAAATATTCTACATCTGTAACCTGCTAGCTTGTTTTACATCGGAATATGTACTGCTCATTATTTTTACTATATTAATAGAAAATGGACATTAAATATGTTTTTTTTTTTATTTTTAAGCAGTAGTAAGGCAAATTTAATAGTAAGATAACATAGAAATCAGCCATTAGACAGACGTGGTAGTTATTCCGTTTCCTTAAAAATATAGAGGCTCAAGCCCAACTGTGGACCATTTGGACCGATACCAAATGAAACTAATTTACTATAGGTGAAGCAGTAGGACTATTGTATTGATGTTCACAAAACTTGATTGGTTTTATGGACAGCCCTTTAATAATGGTTTCCGTCAAATAATGATCAGTTTTGATCGAGGTCAAAATATGCAATTTCCTCGACAACTACTAACATAATTTGCTATGCAATTTGGTCAAGCCATTTTTAAGTGGTTTGGACTGATATTTTGATTACTAAACATACTGTATGTATTATTTATAAAATAATTGGACATAATAACCATTTATTAATATTTCAGTAGTAATAATAAATAATAATAATAATCGGCAGACAAACACACACATTGTATATCCCCAAATTAAGCAAGTTACGCTTGTGTTATGGGTAATATACAACGGACTACTCTGGGGCCGATCCCAGACACCCAGACCATAGTAAATAACGGAGAAAATACGTTTTCCGAAATTTACTATACCAGGAATCGAACCCGGAACCTCTGCGTTGCAGTGAGGTACGCCGGCAAAGGCTTAGCCCGCTCAACTACAGAGGCCGACAAAGTAGTACCTATTTTACTACCGTGTAGATAATAATTTACTAATTTCTTTTTAAATATGACTGCACAATAAGACGTATCTAGGACAGTAGGAAATAGCAATGAATATTTATGTTTTAGAATATTATTCAATGTATTTTATCCAAATTTTAGGTCTGTGACGGACTGTAAACAAAAAACTTGTAATTCGAAAAGGCGTATTAAACAGTTGAAATTTACAACCCATATATACATACAATTACACAGCGGTTTCTCTATTATAAAATATTATATATATAATATATTGGTCTATATCTCGGGCGACATAACGTTGCTATCCAACAAAACAACGTGGCCAACCTTTTGGGAACTTTACCTTGAGACATTTCAAACTAGCTTTCCTACTTTAATATTATTTTCATACTTATATAGTTTATTTTATGAGTTATCTTATATTATAATATTAACAATTACTCAATTATTCAAAGCTCATATTGGTGAAACTTGAAAAAAAAAATCTTAATAATGTACATAATTTGTATTATTAAATACAAGAACACCTGTGCATGTTTTGTATATTTATTATTATAATTATTTTTAAGTAATCACATGTATGAAAAAAATAATAATAATGTAATAGGTAGTTCTATTTTATTATTATTATTTTTTATTTTAGAAAGAAATATTAAGACCTTACCAGGAATTTCATGTTGCTGGTGGTTCTGTCGACAGTTGAGTGACTGACTGCTGGTCGGTAGAAAACGCTTTTATACTATTGGCCGCTGCTTATTGTAGCGCGCTCAAGGATTTTAGAATACAACGTACAGGGATGTTATGTACGACCCTAAAATGCTTTGTTAATATAGTATCAGGGTTATTAGTGTGTGCTAAGGTTATTTGTACTGGCTTAGCTGAGATAATGGTTATTTCGGGAGTATTGGGAAAGTATTATTCACTCTCTTTTTATGAAGTAAAAATTGTATTAAGTGCTATAATACCCTGTAATAGAAAATGTTTATACGTATGATACAAAGTGGTAGCGCTCGCGTCTCAAACTCAAAGGGCGTGGGGATCGAATCCTGGCCTGAAATCATGCACGACTAGGCAATTTTCTGACCTAATGTGCATATTGTTACAATTGCAACGTGCTAGCGGTAAAAGAAAATACGTGATGAAACCTGCACGTTAAGATAATCGATGTATCAAACCCGCGAAGCTGCGTCAGACAAGCGTGGTGTCTGCTCCTTTATTAAATAGGAGGCCCAAGCCCAGCAGTGGAATGATTATGGCATGTCATTATTACACATACGACGGCCTCTGTGGTTGAGCGGGCTAAGCCTTTGCCGGCCTACCTCACTGCGACGTAGAGGCTTCGGGTTCGATTCCTGGTATAGTAAATTTCGGAAACGTATTTTCTCCGTTATTTGCTATGGTCTGGGTGTCTGGGATCGGCCCCAAAGTAGTAGTACGTCGTATATTACCTATAATATAAGCGTAACTTGCTTAATTTGGGGATATACAATATGTGTTTGTCTGCCGATTTAAAAAAAAAAGTAAAGACATAATCCAATTTTCTTTCCACATAATCCTTTCTTAGTCCACGCTATGTCACATCTAGATCTATGCTAATATTACAAAGAAGAAAGATTTTTATGTTTGTAACGAATAAACTCAAAAACTATTAGACCGATTTTAAAAATTCTTTCACCGTTAGAATGCTGCATTATCCGAAATTAATATAGGTTATATTTATTAGTAGAAATAATTAAGGATCCTACTAAAACTTCAATGATGTAACCGAAGGTGTCAAAAAATAGTATTTGAGTGGGTCCGGGGATGGTTTAGATTCACAATTAAACCCGGTAGGTGGCGCTCGAATTGTGTTCTAGATTTTCATTTTTTCAGAGCAGAGCAACGTCTGCCGAAACAGCTAGTCTATTTATACTATTATAACATTCTGAAAATGCCATGTTTGTAAATTAAAGCTATTTAAAAAATACAACGGGAATACACTATATAAACGACTAGCTTTGCCCCGCGTGTAAAATCGTTATATTTTGAGTAATTTATATACTATATCTTTATAAATTTTAGCCAATTTGTTATTCTGATGTGTAAGCTATATTATTGTAAAGATTCACAAAAATCCGTTCAGTAGTTTTTGCGTGAAAGAGTAACAAACATACATTCTGACAAACTTTCGCGTTTATAATATTTTTTTTTTTATTGCAGGAGTTCAGCAGACAGGCAGACGGCCCACTTGATGGCAAGCGGTTACCATCGTCTATAGACACTTGCAACACCAAAGTTGCTACAAATGCGCTGCTGCTCTCTTAAGGGAGACTGGAACCTGGCCACTAATGCCGAAACATAACTCAGCGTTGTTATGGTGGCATACTCTAGACCAGGGGTGGTAGTCATCTAGTTGGGCAAATACCCTACCACCTGGCAAAAAAAAACTTCTAGAAAGCTCATTATTATGTTGAAATAACATGTATATATTTTAGCTTTTTTACGGCATAAGTCTTCTTCTTCTTCTTCAGCCACTCTCAGTCCACTGCTGGACGTAGGCCTCCCCAAGTACGCGCCACATATCCCGGTCTCCCGTCTTCCTCATCCAGCCCCTGCCGGCGATCTTGCGCAGGTCGTCAGACCACCGGGCTGGAGGGCGTCCTACGCTACGTTTGCCGAGACGTGGTATAGCATATACGACGGCATAAGTACCAGCATACATATTAAAGACTATCCTGATAGAAATGTAGAACATCTTGCTTTATAAGGATGGCGTGGTCATCTCACTGATGACCATAATTCAGTTAAAATCCAAATGATTAAAATAGCCATAATTATGTCGTTATTTCTATTTATTGACTTTTTCTAGCATAAAGGGGCAATTTATTTTTTGTACTTTACAAAGATGTAAAACATTCATTGTTCAATCGAGTGTGACAGCTTAGAATACCTTGAAGTGAACTTTATGGGACACAACTCACTAGAGACGTAGAGAAAAACTCTCCTACATTAACCATTTTGAAAATGATATGTAATCCCAGCATATCTAGCGTATTTCACTTTCGACGAACTATTAATTTTATCCGTGCAGCAACGGAGAAAGAATACAATTTCCTGCGGCCGGGCGGCCTGTCGTAAGAGGCGACAAAACAACCCACAGCCAGGTGGTAGGGTATTTGCCCGACTGGATGGCCAACACCCCTGGTCTAGAGTATGCCGCCATAACAGCCTTAAGTTGTGTTCCGGCATTAGTGACCAGGTTCCAGTCTCTTTTAAGAGAGCAGCAGCGCATTTGTAGCACCTTTGGTGTTGCAAATGTCCATAGGCGATGGTAACCGCTTTCCATCAACTGGGCCGTCTGCCTGTTTGCTGAACTCCTGCAATAAAAAAACATATATTTCAGCAATAATAAAATCTTATAATTTTATTCCTTAAGCCCGTATGTTCAAGCTCAGGTTAAACTATGGAATTCGTAATCTACGGATAAAGTTGATTGATGGTTTAAATCTGTGTCGTAAGATCGATTCGAAAATATGGACAAATCAGCAGTAGTAGGGTAGGTTTCTGGCGCAATGGCCAAGGCGTGAAGCACTGCTTGGATTTTATTTTTATTGCAGGAGTTCAGCAGACAGGCAGACGATCCACTTGATGGAAAGCGGTTACCATCGCCTATGGACATTTCAACACCAAAGGTGCTACAAATGCGCTGCTGCTCTCTGAACGGGACTGGAATCTGGTCACTAATGCCGGAACACAACTTAAGGTTGTTATGGCGACATACTTTAGACCAGGGGTGGTAGCCATCCAGTCGGGCAAATGCCCTACCACCTGGCTGTGGGTTGTTAAGTCGCCTATGAATAAAATGTGATATTGTAAAAAAAAAATAGTCAAATTTATGGTAATCCATAAATCAAAATCCACTACATAGATCAAAGGACAAGGGCACTACATCAACAACGTTGGGACAACCTGGAGGATGGCAGGCAAGCCAAGCTGGCAATGCCTCGGCTAAACCTGCATTTCTCCAGGAATATCTTAAAGCTCAGTCGGTCCCGGCTGAGGCTAGTTATTACTGCAGCCACTGGACATGGCAATTTTAACAGACATCTTTTTAATATAGGTGTCACTGACAGCCCCCTGTGCAGATCCAGTCGGGCAAATGCCCTACCACCTGGCAATTTTTCAAAATAAGACTAAAACACCCTAATTAATTCTTAATGATATACGTGCTAATTGCACACTCATTACGCACTCGCAATTTTTTATTACTGATGACACCCCTCATTAATAATTAGTTAATGACCTTTTGATGTGTTATATCGGCTTAAAAAATGGCATGGGAACAAGAATTCAAACACAAAATTACTTTCTTCACTTTATTTCTTATCAAAACACATTTGCAACATTTTATTTAATACCGTTTCGCGCGTTCGTAATACCGAAGTAAGAAAGAGAGTTGGTCTGAAAGAGAGTGTCTCGGTGAAGGTAAGGAAAGGAATGCTCCGGTGGTTCGGGCATGTGGAAAGAATGCATGATGAAAGATTGACTAAACAGATATACAATGCAAGAGTGGATGGATGCAGAAGTCGTGGAAGGCCACGACACACCTTCCATGATCAAATTGATCGTGTACTAGCAGAAGGTGATGTCAGGAGCCTTACGAGCAGACGAGCGTGCATGACAAGAATTATGAATGTCAAAGAAGCAAGTGAGGTGTGTAAGAATAAGCCTAAATGGCGCTCTGTTGTTCGTGCCTACCCCGCAAGGGAACTGGCTTGAAGTTATGTATGTTGTATGTTCCAATGTTTTGGAAAGTTAGCTGACAAATCGGGAGTTAAATCAAATGCCAACAAACAGCTACCTTCAGCATAATCATCCCTAGATATTCCGTTGCCATCGTTAAGAAAGTAAATACCTGAACCTAAGGATAATGTGTGGTAGGCTAAAGAAAACAATATTTTCATATCGCTCTCAAAACAAGGCTGTAAAGCCTTTGAAGGTATTTGTTGACCATCTATATATACCTATAAATTAAAAGTGTTTATACCAAAATTCTCAACGTTAAATGGATTTTTAGTTAGACTCCCATTAAATGCTGCATTATTCACGAATCCTACTATCTTTATCTTAATATATATAAATTACGTGTCACGTTGTTTGTCCGCGATGGACTCCTAAACTACTTGACCGATTTTAATCAAATTTGCACACCGTATGCAGTTTGATCCGACTTGAAAGATAGGATAGCTTACATTTGGACCCGGCAGGTGGCGCTGCAATCGGGTTCCAAATTTTATTTCTTCAGGGCAGAACAACGTCTGCCGGGACAGCTAGTATATTATATATAATTCTTCTGTACGTGTGTTGACAGTGAACTCCTTCTAAACGGCTGGACCGATTTGAATGAATTTTTTTTGTGTGTGTTCAAGTGGATTCGAGGATGGTTTAGATTCACAATTAGACCCGGTAGGTAGCGCTGCAATCGGGCTTTAAATTCTATTTCTTCAGGGCATAACAACGTCTGCCGGGACAGCTAGTATATATATATACATCTCTTTGGTACTCACCCTAATAAAATAATATTATCAAGAGAAACCCTAAAAAATACTGCAACGTATTAAACTTGGAGTTATCCCAATAGTATAAAATTCATGTTGCAATAGGTTATTTATTATACCAAAGAATTTTAATACAGTTTTAATGTCATTCAACATTATTACTTTACCAGTTTTGTTTAATCTAGTTCCATTAATATTTTTGCAATTAATGGTTTGTAGAAATTTAATGTAGTGAATTCACTTTAAAAAAACTAATCTCATGTCGCATTGATAAGCGATCGTAGTATTCTTTGTATTGTAACGTGAAGTGATTATTTTACACTAAAATTGGAAGTAAGAAATCTACTCAATATAGTACATGTTTATTATGTTTAATTAGTTGCATATTATCACCATATCTTGTATATGTATATAACTTATGTGTATATTTGTATATATAGTATAGTTATATATTTATTATTAAAATGTAAGTAATTGTCCAATAATTATGTATACCAGCGTCGCCCCTCCTAATCAGAATATTCTTGCCACGGGTTGTCTGGAAGTGATCGCTTTTTAGCGATAAGACCGCCCTTTGTACCCAACTAGACTAATACTAGTTCGTAAGTTTTTTTCTGTAATGGTGTACAATAAAGTGTTATCTATCTATCTACATTTCATCTTTATCTATAAATCTGTTAGTGTACATACATACATAACTTCACGGCAGTTCCCTTGCGGGGTAGGCACAACAGAGCGCCATTTAGGCTTATTCTTACACACCTCACTTGCTTCATTGACATTCATAACTCTTGTCATGCACGCTCGTCTGTTCTTAAGGCTCCTGACATCACCTTCTGCTAGTACACGATCAATTTGATCATGGAAGGTGTGTCGTGGCCTTCCACGACTTCTGCATCCATCCACTTTTGCATTGTATATCTGTTACTGTGTTTTTCTATAATCATTTCTATGCCACTTTTTAGTCTAAATTTGATTATTGATTTCATAACCAATAACAACTGCTAACATAACTACAATCTTTATATGTATTGTTCCAGGTTTAAGGAAATATGTGTCATTAAGAAAAAGAATTCATCCGTGCAGGAACGGAGAAAGAATACAATTTCCTGCGGCCGGGCGGCCTGTCGTAAGAGGCGCCAAAACAACCCACAGCCAGGTGGTAGGGCATTTGCCCGACTGGATGGCACCACCCCTGGTCTAAAGCATGTCGCCATAACAACCTTGAGTTGTGTTCCGGCATTAGTGACCAGGTTCCAGACTCCCTTAAGAGAGCAGCAGCGCATTTGTAGCACCTTTGGTGTTGCAAATGTCCATAGGCGATGGTAACCGCTTTCCAACAAGTGGGCCGTCTGCCTGTCTGCTGAACACCTGCAATAAAAATTTAAAAAAATATCTCGTTAAGAAACCTGTTGTTTAACTAGGAGGAGCACACATAAACGAAATTTGAATGACTAACGTAGGTTGTACCCAAATATTCGACTAAAGAGGAGTTTATGGGTAAGATTTTCACTAATCAGTTGCTGAGCAGTTTCTTTAATTTTAAGAAACGATTAAAAGTAAGGCCCATAAAATTGTTAGTGATACCATGGAAGAAGAATTAGTATTCTTCTTCCATGCTGACACTGAAAAGAAGGGTTGGTCGTATAATTTATTGCTATTTAATGATTAGATAGCATTAAGTTATACGTAGTACATTATACCTCAATGGTAGGTACCAACTTTCTTTTCTACTGTTATATTTAATTTGACTATTTGAACGAATGAGACAATAACTTTTAAATCTTTTGATTATGACAAATGCGTTGTTTAAAAGAGCCTAAAAATTAATATCCCAGGCACAGAAAAGAAAAAAATAACACACATGGCACTAGATAGGACAATATATATAAGTATAGATATAAGGCCCACACTGCACATGCACTTCCTCACAACACCAGCATGTAACAGATACACTCTACATTAGTATAAGTTTAGTATTAAAACTTGAATATATTAATATAATAAATTATTCGTAGTCACACACAAGAACCAAAATAATTAATAAGCGTGTTAAATTCAAAAAATTAAATCTAGAAATTAAGTTGTAAAAAAGGGTACGGAACTCGAGTCCGTAGAGTTGTTAATAATAAAAAAAATGCGTTGTTTAATGCACGTAGGGGAGTGTTTTTTTTTTTTTTGAGGCGAGGGAAAATGCCTAACCTATTTACGCACAAACTGGGTTTTTGCTAGGGGAACGACACGCGTCGGTCGGGAGCGATAACACTGCAGCAATAGTATGCTCTTGGCAGTGTTCCGTCTGCGATCGACGTCACAGAATAGTGTGAAAGACTCCGAGTGTTGCTACACGAGCGAGCAACCCCAATACCCACTAAAAACCCCCTCCTCCCTGTCGACCCTGCGCTTTTGTTTGTGTTGGAAAGGCTGAGATTTAGAACATAGTTACGCCCAGTCGATCCAGCGCAATAAAGTGCCTGGAGTGTGTCCTGTGAGAACACACCCCACTTCGTTGTGCGGGGGTAGAAGGTCCTTTGCTCTCCTAGCAAGCTAAAGGCCCCCCGCGGTAAACGGAACTAACTCAGGGAGGGAAGTAATGCGCATACCTGCCTCTCCGGGTGCCAGCTGAAGGCCGGCGACCTCAAGAAGACGCATTAGCACGCGACGTAGGAGAGTTTAAGCTAGCTCTGGGCAAGTTAAAACTATTGTATAATTTAAACTGTTGTCGAACGATAAACTGCCATCGATGTTACAAAACAATTGAAACGAAGGATTAAACTCGGTTGCATAGTTTAAACTACTACTGATCTTACGGGCCTTAGACTATTAGTAGAAAGAAGGAGTCCCGAACGCTTAAAGTCAACGGCTAAAGGATGCTGATCGCATCGTAGTCCTTTAGAAAAACTCACAATCAGTGTTAAATCTAAATAAATTGATCGAATTAGTACAGATTAAGGTGGAATGGTTTTTTTTTTTTTTGCAGGAGCTCAGCAGACAGACAGACGGCCCACTTGATGGATAGCGGTTACCATCGCCTATTGACATTTACAACACCAAAGGTGCTACAAATGCGCTGCTGCTCTCTTAAGGGAGACTGGAACCTGGTCACTAATGCCGGAACACAACTCAAGGTTGTTCTGGCGACATACTTTAGACCAGGGGTGGTAGCCATCCAGTCGGGCAAATGCCCTACCACCTAGCTGTGGGTTGTTTAGTCGCCTCTTACGACAGGCCGCCCGGCCGCAGGAAATTGTATTCTTTCTCCGTTCCTGCACGGATAACAGGTTTCCAGTGGATAAATCACTATTGACCACACGGACGCAAGCCAAGTGTAAATCACATGAGTTTACGCACACATCATCATCATCATCATCATCATTACGCACACGCACATTTGAAAGATGCTTTACTTCATTTAACGCTTTTGTTCATGTAGGCTCCGTCTATTTCGTCAGATTTTTATTCACAAAAAATGTTTTGAATTATTCATAATTTATTCATAACAGTTATACTGACTCTGAAAATGTACTAAATTTTGATATAGAATTCCACGCTGTATGGTTGTATATTTTTTTTTTGGATTTTATGGCTTGGCGGCTAGGCTTTTAAGCCAGATCTTAGATTTAATGTAGTTTCATCATTTTCTTAAACCTATGTGTAGCACAGCTGAACTGTAGGTTATCAGCTAGTGCCGTTCAACGGAGTTCTTGTACATACATACATACATACATACATAACTTCACGCCAGTTCCCTTGCGGGGTAGGCACGAACAACAGAGCGCCATTTAGGCCCATTCTTACACACCTCACTTGCTTCTTTGACATTCATAACTCTTGTCATGCACACTCGTCTGTTCTTAAGGCTCCTGACATCACCCTCCGCTAGTACACGATCAATTTGATCATGGAAGGTGTGTCGTGGCCTTCCACGACTTCTGCATCCATCCACTTTTGCATTGTATATCTGTTTAGTCATTCTTTCCACATGCCCGAACCACCGGAGCATTCCTTTCCTTACCTTCACCCCGACAGTTCTTGTGACAACTCAAAAGGCCACATTTGACTTTACAGTTCACATTTCTCACAAAACACATAGTTACAACTCAAAAACTATCAATATCCTACAACTCTTGTTCATTTTAGAGTAATTTTACATATTTTTAGAAAATAATACTGCACAGCACAACGTCTCCTTTCAGTTCCCGCCAAAAACTCCTTGTATGGTTGTATGTTGCGTTTCGCCACGAAACATACGACCAATTACATAACACCATGACCATGGGATATCAACTCCAAAGAACCAAAATAACTATCATTATATATTAAAATAACAAACACCATAAACGAAATCTTAAAAATTACCGCTATTTATCAAAAGCCTTTTTTAATGCCAAAATATTATCCAAAAATATAATTTCAATGCGTACCGAGATGAAATCGCTATGGTGGCCTCAAAATGAAAATTGCATTGCCATATAGAGAATTTTCATTTATATAATTCTGTTCGGTTTGTAAGGAAGCTTATACGAGTAATAATATTATGGATTCCAAAAATTACAATGCAGAATATTGCGCCCGTAAATCAATAGCAATATTATAAATGTGAAAGTTTGGATGGAATTTTTATTATTGCAAGAGTTCAGCAGCCGGCAGATGGAAACTTGTAAAACCAAATGTGCTGCCGATCTCTAAAGGGAGTCTAGAACCTGGCCACAAATGCTGGAACAGAACTCAAGATCATTACGGCGGCATACTCTAGTCAAAAGTCTGTTTTTCCTGACAAATACAATCTTAAAGTCTTCAAGTCACGAGTGAATAGGTATTTTCTAGGTAAGCGTGCTCCATCCTAGAATGCGTCATCACTCAACATCAGGTGAGACAGTGGTCAAACGCAAACCTATACTTACATTTAAAAAAAAAAGGGTGGTAGCCATCCTGGCGGGCAAATACCTTGCTACCTAGCTGTGGGTTGTTTTGTCGCCTCGACAGGCAGCCCGGCCGTAGCAAATTGTATTCTTTCTATGGATCTCAATAAAATATGTATAGAGAAAGAAAGAGGTAGGCACTGGAGATCAGTGCTGTGTTGCATTAGCTTTCGGCACAGCAATATACTGAGTGTCAACCTCATTTGTCCAATTGCGGCATACAACTATAGAATTGTTTTGCTTCATTAAATTAATATGTATTTTGTGTGCGTCGCCTTTGGCAAATAAAAGCTTTTCTTTCTTCCTTCTTCCTTCCTTCCTTCTTTCTTTCTTTCTTTCTTCTTTATTTCTTTCTTCTTGGATGTTTGCTACTACTCAATCACGCCAAAAAGGCTGAACGTATCTGGATTTTTTTGTACTGAGATAGATTATAGGATTAGCATATAGGCTACTTGTTATATACGGTTTCCGTGGGATAACATTAACGCGGGTGAAGACGCGGGAAAAAGCTAGTCTATAATAAATCTGATGAAGGTGAATTTGTGCAATGCATTTATAAATGTGATAAAATCAAAGTTAATGTCAGGAGCCTTAAGAACAGACGAGCGTGCATGACAAGAGCTATGAATGTCAAAGAAGCAAGTGAGGTGTGTAAGAATAAGCCTGAATGGCGCTCTGTTGTTCGTGCCTACCCCGCAAGGGAACTGGCGTGAAGTTATGTATGTATGTATGTATAAAAATCAAAGGGACTAATACGGACCAGCAAATTCTGAAACTTTTAGAATTTGTCGCTTTCTGTCTGTTTCAGCATCATATGAAAACTACTCAACGGATTGAGATGAAACTTGACACAGAGGTAGCTTATATCCCGGTTCAGATCTTAGAATACTTTTTATTGTAATAAATGATGTTTCTGTGGGATAGACAAAGGTCTGCCAACGCATAGACATGGGCCTACTCCAACCAGGATCACGGCGTTGGTATCTCCTTGGCTAAAGAACATCGGACCTGCAAATCCTATACCACCACTATTACTCTTCGTGCAGTAGAATGTCCATAAAGGGATTTGTCCTCTTAAAACAAAGGTTTCAATTCCTCTTTCAAGATCAACAGTACATTGGTAGCGTAACGAACACAACCTTCAATCGTGCAAAGGAAAACAAAAACAAGGTTTTTGAGGTTTGTGAAGTTAGCCGTCGAGTGCTAAAAAGATATCGAATGTATGGGCACGTATAGCACAGTCGGTAGTCGCGAGTAACTGTCTCGTGCCGATCCCCAGTGAAGTACGTGCGTTCAGTTGATCTCTATGCACTCAATTAGCTATTTAATTATTTATTACTAAAAAACACACTAATAAGTTTATAAATATTCAATATTTTACCCTTTTATATATGTATTATATTATTTATTAATTAATTTATATATGTTTCATTTAATTCTTTTATTTCGCAGGTAACACCGAGCGGGCTGTTAATCCAATTAATTCTATCGTCAACAGGTAGTATATCTGGTTTTCTGTAAGAAAATTAAACAGACCATATGTTGGAATCAACCTCTTTACATAGTTTTACTTTTTATATTTTGACACTGTCAACATTCTTTTGTTTTTTTCTTCTTTTTTTACTCTATATTCATCCTTGCATTTTACCGTATCGTTGTCTAATAAATATTAATATTATAAGAATATTAACGTATTACTTCACGTCCAAGTCAAAATATATACAGTCTACGTGCTCTCTGCACCATATATAAAGCTACTAAATAGAACCCGAACAGGTCATTTCCCGAGAAGAAGTTTTGGCCACCTCATGAGCAAAGTTGATTCTCCCAACCGCCTACTGTCTGGAGCAAAAATAAAAATGGGAGAGAGCAACTGATGAGGGAGTTAGGACTGAATTGTTTTGATGTACGTATTACAATATAAAACACATAACTTAATACACATATCAACTAAGTTTCCACTAAAAAAATAATTCTTGTTACGCATTTGGCTCATACAACTATAAGAAAATTATAATAAATTTGATGAAATATTGGAAAATTAGATATAAAATAAAAAAGGAATTAAATAATACAATACAACACAAAACAAAAACTACAATTTGTCTATTTATCTATATCACTCTTAAGTCATAATTATCATGTCATAAAAAAAAATCGTGATACATGTTAAAAATAAAAGTCATAATATTAAAAAAAAAGAACAAAATAATGATATTAATGAAATCAAAGTCAAAATAATACAATAAAGAATACGAGTATATATGAAATTAGTAGAACGTTAATTATTTTATTTTATTTTTTCTTTTTTCTTTTTAATTTCAGTTTTATACTTAAATAAATTGCCTATAAAAGGATCGACATCATTGAATAAAGCATTGTATTGCTGGCAGGCACGGTATAAAAATGTGTTTCTAGTATAATTGGTTTTTATAAATGGCAATGAAAAAAGCGAGTTATCACGTGAACTTAATCGGGGACATCTCAGGAGTAAGTTATTAGTTAGAAAAGGGGAATCAACGAAATTATTAATAATTTTGAATAAATAAACCTGGGTTCGACGAATTGATAGTAAATCAATGATTGGTGGTGTTAGCTTTAAGCGGTCGCATCTGTAGTTTAGGTGCTTTAAAAACTTGTTTTGAATTGATTCAATACTCTTTATATAAATATTATACTGTGGATTCCAAGTTGTGGACGCGTATTCTAAGATAGACCTAACATATGAATTATAAAGTAAAACTAATGTTGAGCCTAACTTGAAGTCTTTTCCAACCCTAAGAATAAATCCAAGCATTTTATAAGCTTTGGTCGTAATGTGATTAATGTGGGATGAAAATGTAAGTTTTTGGTCTAAATATACGCCTAAATCTCTCACCTCAGGCACTCGTTGTAGGGGAATATTGTCTAAGCTATAAATAAATAATTCTGGTTTTGTCCTTCTTGTGAATGATATTATATTACATTTTTTGATATTAAGTTTTAAGCAGTTCTTGTTACAATAATCAGAGAGACGATTTAAATCTTCTTGGAGAAGAATACAGTCATAATTAGATTCAATAACTCTAAAAATTTTCATATCATCAGCATAAAGTAAGATATGACTATTGTTAAAAATGCTGATTATATCATTAATAAAAATATTAAATAATAACGGTCCAAGATGGGAACCCTGCGGCACTCCAGAGGAAACTGGTGTAAAGGAGGAACAATGACCTTTTATAGTAACTGCTTGACTACGTTCCCTCAAATATGAGTCAATCCATCTTAATAGGTCGCCATGAATTCCAATCGAGCCTAGTTTTTTCACAAGAAGGGAGTGCGGAATTTTATCAAAAGCCTTAGAGTAATCAGTATAGATGACATCAACCTGACCACCATTATCCATTGCTCGAGAAACCTGGTGTAAGAACTCGCAAAGATTAGATTCAGTCGAACGTTTATTAATAAAACCATGTTGTTGTTCGATGATAATAGGCCTTATAAGGGGATAAATAGCATCATAAATCAATTTCTCAAATAACTTAGCAAGAGTGTTTAATTTGGATATAGGTCTATAATTTTGAATGTTATGCTTATCGCCTGACTTGAAGACAGGAGTAACATAAGATTGACGTCCCATAATTCTACACTTTGTTAAATTATCTAACAAAAATTGTGGTCCTTCGAGCCGGATCTGAACCAGCGACATATGGATCTTACCTTTCTCTCATTCTTCTTAACAACTTGTGTTGTCAAGTTGGATAACGGATCTTACTTTTTCTTCTCTGCTTTGCCTGGTTTTCGGCATCACGTATATTGAGATGATTACTACGCGTGTCATCGTTTACATAGTCAAGCCTGCATTGCTCTCCACCTCTTCGACCAGGATCATGGATAGTCTTATATATATATACTCTAGCAATAAAAATTCTTAATACTGTTACGACTCTGGTCCCGACAAAAACAAATTCACACCTGCATACCCGTAAAAACAAATTTTATTACCTTTCGGCATTTGGACTTCTTTTGTTTACTTTGTGTTTAAAATTTGTGATTAGAAAACAGCCCATTGTTGTATTGTAATCTTTTACGGCTTATTGTTGTATTGTGATCATTAGCCAGGTGTTCGGATTTAAAGTACAAACTGATTCTAGGAAATTCAGTCCACGCGGCTGAACAGACATATTGCATCTGTACAGTATAAAGCAATGGCCCGATAGAAGGACGAGGCAGTCGAGCGATAACCACGAGCGCAGCAAGACGTGTGTACTACAATCGGGAATCTTTTAGTGACGGACTTTGCGCGGGTTTTATGGAATTACGACTTTCTGCATTATATTTGGACTTGTTGTGTTCCGTTATAGTAATTCTAACGGCATTTTAATTCTAGCCTCGCGACTCGTAACAATATTTGTTATATTTTGTTAGATATCTCCAGTATCAAATTCGACCTTACTGTTGACGTGTTACTAAATGCGATTTACAAATCTTTATATTTATTACTTGTTTTGTCTATTTTGCTACAGACTATTTCGTTTATAATAAATGTATTTTCCTGAGATTTCATTGTTTCATTATTTAATGAAAAAACACAAGACGTTGATAATAATCTTTATGAATCTACATACATACAATGCTTGCATAATTTATTCTATTATATTAAATCTTATACTAAACTTTTTGAGTAACTTCTTTTATAGTACATACATACATAACTTCACGCCAGTTCCCTTGCGGGGTAGGCACGAACAACAGAGCGCCATTTAGGCCCATTCTTACACACCTCACTTGCTTCTTTGACATTCATAACTCTTGTCATGCACGCTCGTCTGTTCTTAAGGCTCCTGACATCACCCTCCGCTAGTACACGATCAACGATTCTTTTATAGTGGCGCGGTATTTTGTATCCAACGTATTTAGAGAGATAAAGGCTCACTGTCACTGCTGGATTTGTCACGTAGAGCAGAGGAGGATCATACATACATAACTTCACGCCAGTTCCCTTGCGGGGTAGGCACGAATAGCGGAGCGCCATTTAGGCTTATTCTTACACACCTCACTTGCTTCTTTGACATTCATAACTTTTGTCATGCACACTCGTATGTTCTTATGGCTCTTGACAGAGGAGGATCAGCGTGTAAAAAATCTAAATGTGTGCTGGGACCCATTGTAGAAGTGAAACTTCAACGGACAAGTGGAAAAACGAATCGCAACAAAGTTTTAATTTGAAGTTTTACGGGCAGAATGTCCAACTTGTCCAATTTGAAAACCTGCCCGAAAAACTTCAAGTTAAAATTTGTTGCGATTCGTTTTTCCACTTGGCCGTTGAGGTTCCACTTCTGCAATAGGTCCCAGCACACATTTCGATTTTTCGCAGGTTTACTGCAAACTATGATTTGGTTATGTTAGGTACATCTTAATTAATGCATTTTTTATTTAAACATATTTTATTCTATCAAACAAAGACACTGAATTCCATCCGGAACCAATAAAAACATCGATAGTCTACTCTAACATTATGCCGCCTCTCACGACGTCCAGTCTAATTTTATGCCGCTCTTGCACGAGGCTGTAACGCATTTTCGTGACAGCCAAATCCTAATACCCCGTCTATATAAAAGTTTCACGTCAAAAGCGTATATGAAGTGACTAGTTGGTCGGTAACTGGTGGTCAAAGAGACGGTCCCAGACCAAAGGGTGTTCAGGATTAGTTAGTAGTTTAATAAAGAAGAAGAAACGATTTCTACAGAATCCCCTAGACGAGACCACAACAGGCACTTGGCAGCGTCTGCATTTATTCTAAATATTTAAAACCTTGTTTCATTGAATAAGGCTGGCCAATTACTTCCACAATGACTCAGATTAAGTAGGCCGTAAACATTTTAACTGACAAACGTTAGCTTGCTTAAGTGGCATAGATTATTGTATTTTATACTAGCGGCCCCGGCAGACTTTGCCGGCTCTGAAAAAATAAAAATCTAGGACTCGATCCCATCGCCACCTACCACCGGTACTAATTGCGAATCTAAACCATCCGGGGACCCACTCAAACACACCAAAACAAAATCACCAAAATCGTTCCAGGTGATTAGGAGGATTTTAGAACCCGATCTCAGCGCCACCTACCGGTTCTAATTGCGAATCTAAACCATCCGGGGACTCACTCAAACACAAAAACAAAGTCACCAAAATCGGTCGAGGCGATTAGGAGGATTCTAGAACCCGATCTCAGCGCCACCTACTGATTCCAACGGGATAAAAAGTATCCTATGTCCATCTCCTGGTTCTAAGCTACCTACCTATACTATACTACCTACCTATTTTACATTTTTGGAGGACTATCAGCTATTTACATTATAATAATAGCACATTAGTGACAATAAGCTATTAACAAGTCACCACAGATAGAATTAAATTAAGACATCTAATCAGAGATTTGAAAAACAAAGAAAAACAACTGGTAAGTTAAACATGAAAAACTAATATTTTCGACGTTTTGGCCACTTTGCAGTAGCCGTGATCACGGTAGACAAACATGTCAAGTTATTCCGTTGTTATATTACGAAAAATTAATCTAACATAATCCACTTATTACATACTAAATTTCAAAATACAGATCATTAAGTTTATCCCTAAAACTAAACACCGAGGGAGCCGTTATTTCCAAATCGTCGATCGATGCAGAAAACTATGTTTTTTTTATTGCAGGAGATCAGCAGACAGGTAGGCGGCCCACTTTATGGAAAGCGGTTACCATCGCCTATGGACATTTGCAACAGCAAAGTTGCTACAAATGCGCTGCTGCTCTCTTAAGGGCGACTGGAATCTGGTCACCAATGCCGGAACACAATACAAGGTTGTTATGGCGGCATACTCTAGACCAGGGGTGGTCGCCATCCAGTCGAGAAAATACCCTACCATCTGGCAAAATAATAATGGAATAACTGTCAAAAATATTATTGAATCATTCAACTGCGCTCGCGTAAACTTTGAAACCATATTCTGCGAAAACCCATGTTCTTAGATCAAAATTATCCATTGATCTGCGTTATAAGAAGTAAATACAGTGTAAACCTTATATAAAAACACTAAAGGGATCATGCATTTTATATGGCGTTATAGAGAGTTGTCGTTAAATGGAGAGAAGTCTGTTATTTTTGTCTGACGTCTTTTGCTGCACCAGTAATTTTGTAGTATTTTTTAATTATTTTATTCATATCTTGCGATATTGAGCCATCTTGGTGATAAAGGAAGTACTTAGAAATTTGGGTATTTCGGAATTTCTTAAAAATGTCGGTAAGCATGATGCCGACAGTTGAGTTTATTACGGGCTAGGATAATAAAGTGATAAAAGAAGGTAACAGCTGCGCATCTTTTACTACTTTTGGCAACTTAAAAGGTAATTTTTACTACTTAATTATTGTCGTTATTGAGAGTGTGTAATGCTATATGGAGTGTATCATTGTATGGAAGACAAGCTAAACCAAACAAAGCCAAGTGATGTCGACGCTTAAGGGAGTTTGTCGTTAAATTGAGTGACTTTACATAGAATTTACACTCTATATACCGAATCTCGTCGAATTGAATTATTCACAACGCCTAGAAAGAAGGTAACAATATGCGCACATATATTTGTACACCCAATTAAAGTCGCTTTCATATTTAAGTATAATTATTTATATATATTTGTATTATTTCGTTGTTAACAATAATATTTATATATCCTATTTAATCTATTATAATAAATTACTTTCTGAGTCACCACTACAATAGTAATGCAATATTTTCGTTGCAAATGTTATTAATTATCTACCTAATTTTTATGTTTATTAACGCGATTACAAAATATGAATAATTATTCAATATGTCAGACACATAGCCGTTTTATATAATAAATGGTTCGAGTGTATACAATGACTTTAAAAATGACAAAATAATCAGGGGGTCTAATTCGGACCGGCAAATTCCGAAAATATAATTTTTAGAATTGTTGTATAGAAAGAAGAGTGAATTTGGGGAATAGTTTAAATGGAGCGTTAGGTAAACTTCTAGGCGCTAAGAACCTCAGCCAGAAGGCCCAGCTCGCCATACACAACGCGGTGCTGGTACCTACGCTCACGTATGCAAGCGAGAGTTGGGTATGGAAGAAAGAGCATGAAAGTAGAGTAAACGCGGTCGAGATGCGAGCACTGCGCAAAATCTGCGGAGTGACGCTCGCGGACCGCGTTCGTAATACCGAAGTAAGAAAGAGAGTTGGTCTGAAAGAGAGTGTCGGGGTGAAGGTAAGGAAAGGAATGCTCCGGTGGTTCGGGCATGTGGAAAGAATGGATGATTAAAGAATGACTAAACAGATATACAATGCAAAAGTGGATGGATGCAGAAGTCGTGGAAGGCCACGACACACCTTCCATGATCAAATTGATCGTGTACTAGCAGAAGGTGATGTCAGGAGCCTTAAGAACAGATGAGCTTGCATGACAAGAGTTATGAATGTCAAAGAGGCAAGTGAGGTGTGTAAGAATAAGCCTAAATGGCACTCTGTTGTTCGTGCCTACCCCGCAAGGGAACTGGCGTGTAGTTATGTATGTATGTATGTATGTAGAATTGTTGTCTGTTTGACTGTTTGTATGTCTGCTAGAGCATCACGTGAAAACTACAGAACGGATTTAAATGAAACATGGAGCTAGCTTATATACCGGGGCGTAACTTGGGATACTTTTTATCCCCGATAAATGTGGTCGTATCCTTGGGATAAACGAAACTAGCAAAAAAGACGACGCTGCGATCCCATCTTTTTGGAAACAACTGAACGTATATAAATGAAACTCGACATAGTGCTAGCTTTTTTTTTATTGCATGAGTCCAGCAGACAGGCAGAAGGCCCATCTGATGGATAGCGGTTACCATCGCCTATGGATATTTGCAACACTAAAGACGTTACAAATGCGCTGCTGCTCTCTTAAGGGAGACTAGAACCTGGCCAATACCGCAACATATCTCAAGGTTGTTATGGCGGCATAGTTTAGATCAGGGGTGCTAGCCACCCAGACGGGCAAATATCCTATCCTCTGGTTGCGGGTTGTTTTATAGCCTCTTACGACAGGCCGCTTAGCCGCAAGAAATTGTATTCAGAGACTTAACAGAATTAATAAAGTTTTCATGTTATTTCGTTATTTGGAGGAAAATAATAGTTGAAATATGTTTTATAACATTACAACCCGCAAGAGTTAACTTGAGACTTTGCTCGGATAACGTAAGCGCGAGGTACTGACTCGATCGTACGCGTCGATGGCGAATGCGGTAAGAAGGCGGGGGTCGGGAGGCGAGCGCGCTTTCCGCTCAGGTCTCAAGTTAACTCTTGCGGATAATATACCTATATAATGCACCAGTAAAAAAGTATCTATATTATTATCAAGTAAATAAATTAATTATTGTTTGGTTGATTTCATTCGTAGTTACGTTCTGTTGACATTCTTAATTGTCAAATCGGGCTTTTTATTTTGTGATTATTATAGTTGTGCCAGTGCAACTTCGTTTGCGTTGTTATGAAAACTTTTGTTCGTGAATTGCTATTTAATTTCGTCTCTATCTTTATCATTATATTCGTCTATAGTTCTATACCAAGAACAAGATGTTCTTTATCAGGATAAAAAGTATTCTAGTGTTTACCCGAGATATAAGGTAGCATACATTTCATTCTATTCGTTTAACGCTAATGCCACTTGTCTAGGGAGTCAATAGCTTTCATCTGATACTCTGACGGACGGACAAAATTTGTCTGAATTCTTTTTCGTGATATTTTTTCACATTTCACAAAACTTAATACCCCCAATGGATGTATTGTATTACTAGAATATAAATATATAATAGGAGTTTTTGGCGGGAACTGAAAGGAGATGTTGTGCTGTGCAGTTTTATTTTCTAAAAATGTGTAAAATTACTCTAAAATGAACAATAGTTGTGGGATATTGATGGTTTTTGAGTAGTAATTATGTGTTATGTGAGAAATGTGAACTGTATAGTCAAATGTGGCGTTTTGAGTTGTCACAAGAACTCCGTTAAATCGCACTAGCTGATTACCTACAGTTCAGCTGTGCTACACATAGGTGTAAGAAAATGAAGAAACTTCATTGAATTTAAGATCTGGCTTAAAGATCTAGCTGCCAAGCCATAAAATAAAATAAAAAAAAAATATATATAATAGACTAGCTTCTACCCGCGACTTCGGCCGCGTGGAATAATTTTTAAAAAAATAGGGTTAAAAAACCCCCCCGATTTCTAAAACATTCTTCATTGGTGCTCCGCTCTTATTGATCTTATCGTGATGATATATATCCTATAGCCTTCCCCGATAAATGGGCTATCTAAAACTGAAAGAATTTTTCAAATCAGACCAGTAGTTCCTGAGATTAGAGCATTCAAGCAAACGAACAAACTCTTCATCTTTATATATTAGTACTAGCTGTCCCGGCAGACGTTGTTCTGCCCTGAAGAAATAAAATTTAGAACCCGATTGCAGCGCCACCTAACGGGTACAATTGTGAATCTAAACCATCCTCGAATCCATTTGAACACACAAAAAAAATCATTAAAATCGGTCCAGCCGTTTAGGAGGAGTTCACTGTCAACACACGTACAGAAGAATTATATATATAAAGATATGATAATTTACTAAATATACCTCTATGAATATATTTTTACGTAAATGTAAATCACCTACTCAGCTACGCCTAAAAGGGTTGTCACGCAAAAATAACTATTTCCCTACAATTGCCACCTGTCACCCTTTGGGGGTAATTTGTAAGGATTCACCGAGATTCGTTGTCCCGTCATATCGCCTGGACATCTTATATTTCAGGATTTACCTTTCCAAGACGGATTTACAAAAGATTTTTAACATCCCGCGTATAAGAAAAAAATACTTTGGTCCATATGTCGCTTACGACAAAATGGCGGTGAAGGCTCGATATGTATTAAAGTGAATTGTATTGCCGGAGTTCAGCAGACAGGCAGACGGCCCACTTAATGGAAAGCGGTTACCATCGCCTATGGACATTTGCAACACCAAAGGTGCTACAAATGCGCTGCTGCTCTCTTAAGGGAGACTGGAACCTGGTCACTAATGCCGGAACACAACACAAGGTTATTATGGCGGCATACTTTAGACCAGGGGTGGTCGCCAAACAGTCAAGCAAATACCCTACTACCCGGCTATGGGTTGTTTTGTCGCCTCTTACTACAGGATTGTATTCTTTCTCCGTTCCTGCACGGATAGGCTGATAGTGCTGCTAGCAGCACGATCAACCTAGTCGAATATATAACTCGTTGTCTTCCGCGATCACGGCCACTGAAAAGTGGCCGCAACGTCGGAAAAACCAAAATCAAATAAAGTACCACGCTTGAAACCGTTAGAACATAGTTTTATTATATAAGTGGGTGGTTTTGAAAAAATGTCGGCACAATCTAAGTTGTTTAAATTAGTAACAACACTTATTAATTTAAGTAACAAAATAATTAATAATAAAATTTAATTAACGAATTAAAATCCCTGGCTTATTAAAAAAACTAGCTGTGCCCGCGCCGCCGTCCGCGTGGAATTTATTTTCAAAGCCTCCCCGATTTTGAAACATTTTTCATTGCTGCTCCGCTCCTATTGCTCTTAGCGTGATGATATATAGCCTATAGCCTTCCTCGATAAATGGGCTATCCAATACTGAAAGAATTTTTCAAATCAGACCAGTAGTTCCTGAGATTAGCGCGATTAAACAAACAAACTGTTCAGCTTTATATATTAGTATAAGATATAAAGCTGAACAGTTTGTTTGTTTGTTTACGTTCATTCCAAGTATGGCGACGTTTTGGGGGGAACATTATGTAGTGATTTTACCTTTGCTCTGCAACATATGGTTGTTTAAGAAGAGCCCCAAGAAAATTCGACATTGGCAACTCATTGGCAACGTCCCTGACATTGCAAGCGTGATATTCGCCTACGGAAGGCGATGATGACCACTTACCATCAGGTCAACCGTCTACCTGTGAGCCTACTTCAGGCAGAAGCGTCAGTAAATCTTGTTATACATTGTTTGTTACAACTCTGTTAATTATTTGAAAAGTAACCTATTAATAATATTATAAAATTCTAAACATGCCATGTCTGTACATTGAAGCCATTTAAAAAAAGCAACTGGAATAGACGATGCAATTTTTTTAGATTTCTTCTCTGTTTGTTCGGGATTCACATAAAAGCTACTGGGCCGATTTGGATGTGGTTTTCGCTGATCGACAGCAAATTCTTAGTCTTCAAATCTGCACTACTTTTTATCCTGGGAATTAAATGGTTAATTTTCTGGGAAAGATTTGAAATGGGCAGATTTAAAAAAATATGATTACAAGCTATTTGCCCCCAAATACAATAAAATGCACATATCAAAAAAAACATTTTTTTAAATTTTTTGTCTGTCAGTTCGTTCCGGCTAATCTCTGAAACGGCTGGACCGATTTTGATGGGAGTTTCAGTGGCAGATAGCTTAGGCTGTTATAAGAAGCAACTTATAGCGGGTAACAGCTTGTCTTAAATAAACGTAGCTGATGCATCGTTCATTCTTTTAGAATAAATTATGACATTCTTCCTGATAAATATTTTATTTGTCT
Organism: Dendrolimus kikuchii; assembly: GCA_019925095.2. Classification (NCBI taxonomy): domain Eukaryota; kingdom Metazoa; phylum Arthropoda; class Insecta; order Lepidoptera; family Lasiocampidae; genus Dendrolimus; species Dendrolimus kikuchii. Next base: position 23,128,717 of record CM034400.1, read on the forward strand.
AAATTCTAACAACAGTATAATACGACTTATACATTCTAATCTTTAGTTTTTTTGCCCACTTCTGGACTAATAATAGTACTATCAAGGCCGAGAATCAAAGCAGCATAAGTACTGCTTAGAACAATAAATACAATTCGCCGACTTGAAAATTAGATAACACAATGTTTCAAAGTAGTCAATGGTGATTTAATATAATGCATATTATAATTAGACTAGCTCTTGTCTGCGACGTCGTCTGCGTTAAAAAAGATATACGTGGCGTAAAGTGGGCATGTTATAGTTAGTTTTTAATTTAAATTAACTAATTATAAATACCCGTAACACATCTATACAAATAAACAAAATTGAAGTGTCTGTTTGTAACGTCAAAATATCAGCTTTTTACTAAATGCATACGGTACTTATATCAATACACTATTTTTTTTATTGTCTATCTGTCTGGATGTTCCGTCTCATCTGTGAAATGACTGGACCGATTTTGACAGGACTTGTACTGGCAGATAGATGATGTTATAAGGAGTAACTTAGGTAACTTTTAAAATTAGGATTCCGCGAAAAAAATTCTACATTATGTATCTGCAAACAAAACAAATTACGCGTGTGTTATGGGTATTATACAATCGACCATTCTGGGCCCGATCCCAGACACCCAGACCATATTAAATAAAGGGAAGTTCGTTCTGCGTGCGCCTGCGTTCCAGTGAGTTCCGGCTGCCAAAAATCTAGAACCCGTTTGCACCGCTATCTACTAGGACCAAATGTCAATCTAAACTATTCTCGTATCCACGTGAACAAACAAAAAATTTCATCAAAATCGGGCCCACCGTTTAGGAGGAACTTAGCGGCGCCACCTATCGGGTCCAATCGTGAATCTCTGAAAACCATTCCGGGACCCAATTGAACACACAACAAAAATAATGTCACCTCTATATATATATATATATATATATATATATATATATATATATATATATATATATATGTATATATATATATATACACATATACACATATATACATATATATATATATATATATATATACATACATAACTTCACGCCAGTTCCCTTGCGGGGTAGGCACAAACAACAGAGTGCCATTTAGGCTTATTCTTACACACCTCACTTGCCTCTTTGACATTCATAACTCTTGTCATGCAAGCTCGTCTGTTCTTAAGGCTCCTGACATCACCTTCTTCGAGTACACGATCAATTTGATCATGGAAGGTGTGTCGTGGCCTTCCACGACTTCTGCATCCATCCACTTTTGCATTGTATATCTGTTTAGTCATTCTTTCATCATGCATTCTTTCCACATTCCCGAACCACCGGAGCATATATATATATATATATATATTGATCCATATTTAAATTTATGTATACATACATACATAAATTCACGCCAGTTCCCTTGCGGGGTAGGCACGAACAACAGAGAGCCATCCAGGCTTATTCTTACACACCAATTATATTAATTTTTGTATATACTAGATTTATCTATAAACATTTATATATTATTGTACATACATACATAACTTCACGCCAGTTCCCTTGCGGGGTAGGCACGAACAACAGAGCGCCATTCGGGCTTATTCTTACACACCTCACTTGCTTCTTTGACATTCATAGCTCTTGTCATGCACGCTCGTCTGTTCTTAAGGCTCCTGACATCACCTTCTGCTAGTACACGCTCAATTTTGATCATGAAAGGTGTATCGTGGCCTTCCACGACTTCTGCATCCATCCACTTTTGCATATATTATTGTAGATATGTATTGCTATGTTATGTATATTAAGTATATATCTATTTAATACATAGAACATCTGTATATACTGCATCTATATGATTATTAGTAGAATGTAAGAAATTGTACTATATATTATGTATACCACCATTGTCATTATAATCTCAATTCATTACTGGGGTTGTCTGGAAGAGATCGCTTTTTAGCGACAATACCACCCTTTGTGCATAATGAGTTTAGTCTGTAAGTTCTTTTGTTTGTATACAAATGGTGTACAATAAAGAGTTATTAATTGATTGATATATAATTGATATAGCTTTGTAATTGGTTATTATTTTGCATATATCAACGTGCATACACGCTTTATCAATGTATTACTTAGTGGATGTCGTTACCTTAATTAGGTATTGGGTAAATTGAGTGGTAATTCAATGAAACGATTTAATTATAAATATTAGCATATAATTTGTAAGTATAACATCCAGTCAGACAGTGAGTCAGGCGGTAAGTGGGGCGTGTAAAGTGGTCTTACACAATATAACCTTGAACTAACCATGAGAATTTTATAACTGTTAAGTCTATGGGAAGAAAATGAATCATTCAGTTATATCGTCAGACGAATGTTTACTACTTCATATGTATACCTACACATATAAATGTATATATATTGATATATACTTATATATTTATATTTATTATTTACGGAGCAAGAATACAATTTCCTGCGGCCTGTCGTAAGAGGTGACAAAACAACCCACAGCCAGGTGGTAGGGCATTTGTCCGACTGGATGGCTACCGCCCCTGGTCTAAAGTATGCCGCCATAACAACCTTGTGTTGTGTTCCGGCATTAGTGACCAGGTTCCAGTCTCCTTTAAGAGAGCAGCAGCGCATTTGTAGCACCTTTGGTGTTGCAAATGTCCATAGGCGATGGTAACCGCTGTCCAGCAAGTCTGCCTGTCTGCTAAACTCATGCAATAAAAAAATATATATACTAGCACTTCCAAAGAAACTTTGTTCGCTTTGTCATGTGCACAAAACAAAGAGCGATAATAACCCTAAAAATAGATGTCTTCCTTTAAAAAAAGTAACTAGTTCGTACTATATGTTACGTATACCACCATCGCCATTATTGTCACAATTCATTCCTGGGCTTGGTTTTTCTAAGTAAACAAAAGAAGTCCAAATGCGTGAATGTAATAAACTGTGCTTTATGGCAGGCAGGTGTGCATTCACTTTTGTCGGCATGTAACAATATTTTAAAATTGAAATAATATGATTTTATTTTAATCCCTGTTCTTAAGACCTCATGGCGAAGAAGCTGAGAGAGGACTTTGTCAGTTCGCAGTAAAAATGGTAAAGTAGCAGTCAATAAAAAATGAACAAGGAATACTACTACTACTAGCATATAACTATATATGTTACTGTGAGCATAAAAGCTATTGTTAGTAATAATATGACATAGAACGTAAGACAGCAGTAGTAAGTAACCATGTAGGCAGTAAGCAGTAGTAAGTAGAAATATAAAATAAATCCAACTAATATTGTAAACGCGAAAGTTTGTAAGGATGTATGTTTGTTACTCTTTCACGCAAAAACTACTGAATGGATTTTGATGAAACTTAATTTTACAATAATATAGCTTACACATCAGAATTACACATATGTTATAATTAATAAAGATATAGTGTGAATTATCCAAAGTATAAGTATTCTCCATCGCTACGCGGGTAAAACCACGGGGCGCAGCTAGTAGTAGTATAAAAGTAAATAAGATACGTAATAGATAGTAAGAAATGTACTAAATAGTAAGAAAACATAGCAAATAGTTAAAAAATGTAGACAGCAAGAAAAATTTGAACAAGAAAAACATGTATTACACACTAATGGCCTGGCGCGGTTTGTCCCCTCCCGTGGTATATAGCGTCATGTTATATAACCTATGACACTCCCTGTTAACGTAGCTTTCTAACAGTAAAAGAATTTTTTAAATCGGTTTAGTAGATCCAGAGATTACCCCCTACAACGTCACAAACTTTACCTCTTTATAATATTACTAGCGGCCCGGCGCGGTTTCACCTACGCTCTGTCCCGCTCCCGTGTTATATAGCGTCATGTTATATAGCCTATGACACTCCCTGTTAACGTAGCTTTCTAACAGTAAAAGAATTTTTAAAATCGGTTAAGTAAATCCAGAGATTACCCCCTACAACGTCACAAACTTTACCTCTTTATAATATTACTAGCGGCCCGGCGCGGTTTCACCCGCGGTCTGTCCCGCTCCCGTGTTATATAGCGTCATGTTATATAGCCTATGACACTCCCTGTTAACGTAGCTTTCTAACAGTAAAAGAATTTTTAAAATTGGTTTAGTAGATCCAGAGATTACCCCCTACAACGTCACAAACTTTACCTCTTTATAATATTACTAGCGGCCCGGTGCGGTTTCACCCGCGCTCTGTCCCGCTCCCGTGGTATATAGCGTCATGTTATATAGCCTATAACACTCCCTGTTAACGTAGCTTTCTAACAGTAAAAGAATTTTTAAAATTGGTTTAGTAGATCCAGAGATTACCCCCTACAACGTCACAAACTTTACCTCTTTATAATATTACTAGCGGCCCGGTGCGGTTTCACCCGCGCTCTGTCCCGCTCCCGTGGTATATAGCGTCATGTTATATAGCCTATAACACTCCCTGTTAACGTAGCTTTCTAACAGTAAAAGAATTTTTAAAATTGGTTTAGTAGATCCAGAGATTACCCCCTACAACGTCAAAAACTTTACATACATACATAACTTCACGCCAGTTCCCTTGCGGGGTAGGCACGAACAACAGAGCGCCATTTAGGCTTATTCTTACACACCACACTTGCTTCTTTGACATTCATAACTCTTGTCATGCACGCTCGTCTGTTCTTAAGGCTCCTAACATCACCTTCTGCTAGTACACGATCAATTTGATCATGGAAAGTGTGTCGTGGCCTTCCACGACTTCTGCATCCATCCACTTTTGCATTGTATATCTGTTTAGTCATTCTGTCCACATGCCCGAACCACCGGAGCATTCCTTTCCTTACCTTCACTCCGAACTTTACCTCTTTATAATATTAGCATAGATAAGCATTTTTAATAAAGAGAAAAAAAGAAAAATCCTGTCTTCCCATTTGACGGAGGAGACAGCAATTAAAAAAAAACATGACAAAAACATTACATGTGAATAATGTTAGAATCTATCGTAACATCTGTCCACACCCCTATTGATCCGCGTTAGCGATAAACAAAGTGAATAACAAAAACACGCCGTCATTTCCTTTTCGTAATTGTTAGGAGGTTCCTGGCAGTTGCCTTGGACAGTTCTTTCCAGACTCAAGACGTAATCAGACATGTATTTCCTTCCTTATATAATTACATGATGTTTTATGTGAAATAGTGGATTGTTACACGAGAGGTGAAAGTTCTATCCTTGCAGGAACGGAGAAAGAATACAATTTCCTGCGGCCGGGCGGCCTGTCGTAAGAGGCGACTTAACAACCCACAGCCAGGTGGTAGGGCATTTGCCCGACTGGATGGCTACCACCCCTGGTCTAAAGTATGTCGCCATAACAACCTTGAGTTGTGTTCCGGCATTAGTGACCAGGTTCCAGTCTCCCTTAAGAGAGCAGCAGCGCATTTGTAGCACCTTTGCTGTTGCAAATGTCCATGTCTGAGTGTCCGCTGAACTCCTGCCATAAAAAAAAATCCCTTTAAAGAGCGGCAGCACATTGGTAGCACCTTTATAGTGTCATAAATCTCTATAGACGACGGTGACGGCTTTTCATCAGGTGAGCCGCCCGCTTATTGGGTGAACTCATGCAATAAAGCAAATAAGTCATTTCTCATTTCAGCCTTTGTTTCATGTTAATTAAAAGACAACACTATTGACAACCTTTATTTATTTTCCGCCAATTAAACCATAAAAAACGTAATACAGACAACATTAGATACGCAATATGTAGGTCGCGTCATAATACGCGTTAAAGCTATGTTTATTCGAAACAAACGCCGATTTTCACGCATATTTCTCACATGTCACTTGTGTGCGACATTATAATGTTTGGAGTTAGGTCATGTTGGTTTTTGTTTACGTTTGGATCTGTAAAATCAGACTAAAATATTTTTAATACCCATTTCTTAGATCATTAATAGAAAGACCGTATTATACATGTGGTTCCATCTTTCTATTAATGATCTAAGAATTAAAAATATTTTAGTCTGATTTTACAGATCCAAATGTAAATCAAAACCAAAATGTTATGCATATATATATATAATAGAAAAATAATATAGTACGAATTAAAACTACGTTTTAACGGTTTTAAGCGCGGTAATTTTATTTGATTTTTGTTTTTCCGACGTTTCGGCCACTTTTCAGTTCATTATTTTCACATTCTTTTTCACTTTTCACTGAAAAGTGGCCGAAACGTCGGAAAAACTAAAATAAAATAAAACTACCGCGCTTAAAACCGTTAAAACGTAGTTTTATTATGTATACAAGTCGCGAAAACTTAAGAAAATATTATATAATAATTATATAAAAATGCACTCCTATTGACATATTTTTGTAAAATTAATAATGTTTATGTTAAATTAGATTTTTTTATAATTGTAATTATGACTACGTATTTATATTTCAGAGACAAAAGTTTTTTGTTAATGAATTAATATAAATAAAATAAAAAAATACAAGAAGATAAATAACTACAACAGAAGAAATAAATAATTAGTAAATAAGCAAAATAGCAATAGATAAATGTAATACTATGAGTAAACAGCATTATATAAAGTAGAAAATAAGACTGTAGAATGTTTAGACCCCAAAATGGTATTCAAATATACGTATTGCAAAAATAAATTTGGCAATAAAAAGAAAAGAACGAGAAAATAAAAAACAAAACAAAATACAAGCGTGTGCGTCAGGAGAAGGAGAAAAAAAAAACCGCGTAAGCTTGGCGCAAATGGGCCACCAACTACAGCCCCCGGTGGCCAACGGCAAGCACTTGACCCGCTTTTTCATAGATGTAGCGACACGTGTGGCCAGTGGCGGCCACGCGCCACCGCCACTTTCATTCGCGCGGTGGCCAGTGCCGCCACCGATGGATATGGTCGCTGGCCAGTTTGCGCCCACACTTAAAGTTAAGCTTCTGTATAATTGATATAAACTAAAAAATATAATTTATTTTACCGCAGTTGTCAGTTTACGTTGTCTCACTTTTATGATTTCTATACATAGACTTAAAATATATGAATATAGGCACGTATTTTGGCCATTAGCTCTGCCATTGAAGCAATAGACGTGATATGTTTAGTTAGAGCATAATTTTCGCGTTTTGAAACTGTTTGGTACCCCTCGCTTTGACGCAACCCTAATGAAATCATGTCTGTCCGTACACACGTTACCAGGTAGAGCAATGCTGGGACCATTAATCATATTCATCATAGCAGATTCTAGGTTGCAATAAGAAAAGTGCTAATGGACACTTTCTTAGTTTGGATACTTCTAGTTTATTTAGTTTATATTTAAATTACTTATTAGTCTATTTAGATTAGATAGTAATATTAACGAGGTATTTTTAAATGTGTTTTATTTTATTTATTATTAAAAGTATAGTACTGTTACGACCTATGTGCCGACAAAGACAAATTCACACCTGCATACCGTAAAAACACACTTTATTACCTTTCGGCATTTGGACTTCTTTTGTTTACTTTGTGTTTAAAATTTGTGATTAGAAAACAGCCCATTGTGTATTGTAATCTTTTATGACAGTCATTAGCCAGGTGTGTCGGACAGACATATTGTATCGGTGCCAGTATAAAGCAATGGCCCAATGGAGAGATCGGCAGTGGAGCGATAACCACAAGCGAAGCAAGACTTGTGTACCTTCGATAATCTTATATTTGAATATTTGAATTACGATCTTCTGCATTACGTTTGGACTTATTGCGTTCAGTTATATTTGTACCTGTGTTATACGTCTTTGTATAGTTCTAATAAACTCTATAGTAATTCTAACGGCATTTTAATTCGAGTCTCTCGACTCGTAACAGTACAATATTTCCATAAATTTAAGGCCTAACAATACATTATAATGTATCTAAACCAAAAATGGATATTTATAATCTAGGAAAAGAACAGAAACACAAATAACACTACACCAAAATTAATTATTCAATCTTTCTAATACTGTGACATTTCTAACGGGAAAACTAAATGTAACTAAATGATTAGTTCTACATACAACATTTATATATAAAAATCAAATGCTGTTCGTCAGTCTCGCTAAAACTCGAGAACGGCGGGACTGATTTGGCTAATTTTGGTTTTGAATTATTTGTGGAAGTCCAGGGAAGGTTTAAAAGGTGAGTAAATAAGAAAAAAAGTGCTTGGAATATAGTAAAAACAACAATTTCGCTTTCCCTTAGAAACTATTGCTACCTGTCAAACATTTGATGTTCTTCCCGTCGTTTAGAAATCTATTAAATTTAAAAGTCGTTCAGAAATCAAATTAAATTTAAAAGTGAAGTTTTTTTCTTATTTTTTTTGCTTTTGAATGTCAAACGTTTGATGCTCGTCGCGTCGTTCAGAAATCAACGTCTTTTATTTATTGATTCTGAGGCGGTACGAAGTTTGCCGGGTCAGCTTACAGGCTATAATTTATAAAGAATTATCCAAAATACAACGATTATGCATGCAGCTATTTTTTTTTTTTATTGCAGGAGATCAGCAGACAGGCAGACGGCCCACTTGATGGAAAGCGGTTACCATCGCCTATGGACATTTGCAACACCAAAGTTGCTACAAATGCGCTGCTGCTCTCTTAAGGGAAACTGGAACCTGGTCACTAATGCCGGAACACAACTCAAGGTTGTTATGGCGACATACTTTAGAATAGGGGTGGTAGCCATCCAGTCGGGCAAATGCCCTACCACCTGGCTGTGGGTTGTTAAGTCGCCTCTTACGACAGGCCGCCCGGCCGCAGGAAATTGTATTCTTTCTCCGTTCCTGCACGGAGCTAGTAACATTTATAAAAAAAAACATTCTCAAAATCTTAAAAAAATATTGTTTTCCCCCCTAACTTTTAAAGTATGGGGTAGAACGTTCAGAAAAAAAGATAGTAGAGCTAAAGAAATACTAAAAACATAAGTTATGGTCACGTAACCCTTTTTATAACGAGGGAAAACCGACTGAGAACCCTACTTTGGGGGAAACGGGTTAGAAGCATGTGGGATTCGCTCTGTTGGGGTGGTGATAGCAACCTTGAAGAAATGCTATGACCATCCATGTCAGGGACACCCACAAAAAGTCCTCGGTTCAACGCTATAGAAAAACTACTATAGCTTTTTTTTTTCTTAACATCTCTAAGGACTCGAGTTCCGTACCCTTTTTTACAACTTAATTTCTAGATTTAATTTTTTGAATTTAACACGCTTATTAGTTATTTTGGTTCTTGTGTGTGACATTAATTTATTGATGTTTGTGTTGAGGTGTATGTATCTTACGAATAACTTATTATATTAATTTATTCAAGTTTTTATACTAAACTTATACTAATGTAGAGTGTAGCTGTTACATGCTGGTGTTGTGAGGAAGTGCATGTGCAGTGTTGGCCTTATATCTATACTTATATATAGTCCTATCTAGTGCCATGTGTGTTGGTTTTTTCTTTTCTGTGTCTGGGTTATTAATTTTTAGGCTCTTTGTGTGTCTTGGTTTGTTTGTGAAGTGTGCGTGTAATGCAATGCGATGGTAGTGCGCGTTGGTTTGAGTATGTGTATAAGTTTTATTGTTAGTTATGTGTTTGAAACACGAACTACTATAGTAGAAATCAGAAATCATTTATTCATATCAAAATTACACGTCAATTTCTACATCAATTAAATACACAGGTCACAAATTAAATTAAAATGATGTCATATTTTCTTTCTTTTTTTTATTGCAGGAGTTCAGCAGACAGGTAGCCGGCCCACTTGATTGAAAGCGGTTACCATCGCCTATGGACATTTGCAACATAGAAGGTGCTACAAATGCGCTGCTGCTCTCTTAAGGGTCACTGGAACCTAGTCACTAATGCCGGAACACAACTCAAGGTTGTTATGGCGACATACTTTAGACCAGGGGTGGTAGTTATCCAGTCGGGCAAATGCCCTACCACCTGGCTGTGGGTTGTTAAGTCGCCTCTTACGACAGGCCGCCCGGCCGCAGGAAATTGTATTCTTTCTCCGTTCCTGGACGGATAAAATTATTATAGGATATAAACTCCTCATGATTATAGAAGGTATGTCCGACTAACCATTTCCTGAATAATATATATAGGTATAGACATAAGGCACACACTGCACATGCACTTCCTCACAACACCAGCATGTAACAGATACACTCTACATTAGTATAAGTTTAGTATTAAAATTAGAATAAATTAATATAATAAATTATTCTTAAGGTACCTACACCAACCTGAACATAAAAATCACTAAATTAATGTCACATACAGTAACAAAAATTTATACTAATATTATAAAGCTGAAGAGTTTGTTTGTTTAAACGCGCTAATCTCAGGAACCGCTGGTCTGATTTGAAAAATTGTTTCAGTGTTAGATAGCTCATTTATCGAGGAAGGCTATAGGCTATATATCATCACGCCAAGACCAATAGGAGCGGAGCACCAATGAAGAATGTTTCAAAATCGGAGGGTTTTGAAAGCAAATTCCACGCGGACAACGTCGCGGACACAGCTAGTAAACAATAAGCGTGTATGAAATTCCATATAAATTAAGTTGTAAAAAAGGGTACGGAACTCAAGTCCGTAGAGTTGTTAAAAAATAAACCATTTCCTGAGTCGTGTTTTAAATTAACCGACGGATAATGATGGTCATTGAAAGAATGAATAGATGAAAACTGTGTATTGTTCACCATAACTAAAACCTAGTGTTGGCGCCATATACACCGCGAAAAGCAAAAAAAAATTTATTAATATCCTCCCAGTGTCCTTTCCTTCTCTTTCCTATCCGCCACAACACTCGCGCGAACGAGACGAAACTATATCTATGCATTGCGCTTCCGCAGCTGTCAAAAATCATCCAGTCTTGCTACGCGACCGCTTGAAGCACTTTAACGTGTGAAGATACAAATTTTAAAAAAATACAGCATACCCAGAAAACAAGGGAGTGTTCCTTACTCCTATTATCCTATAACGCATCACCACCTAGACAATTTAATATTAATACATTTTCATTAGAACAATAGGCGGTAGTAAGTGGTAGTTATGGGTATCCAGAAATATACCTACCACAAGATACAAGACTTGTTTCTAGAATTGCTACAACTCGAGGAAATGAAAATATGAACCACAAACAATGTTCAATGTCATTTTCCTTTTAATACATAAATTATTATTAAATTCATGGGCACGTAAGCAGTTACATAAAAACCATTTATACAATGTTATTGTTGAGTAGTCATTCGGGTTTTAACGTTAACCGCTGTAATTGCGTAACTCTGTACAAACGCCAATGAACTTCACAGCGATTGTGTGAAATACCCTACGATTTTATTATCGTTAGGTTTAAAAAAAATAATGCACATATTAGGTTGGGGAAAAAGTTTCTTCGCGTTTTATATCAAAATTCAAAAGGTTTTTTTATAAAGTTTATTTACGTTTGACTAAAGTATGTAGGTGACATTTTGTTGGATAACTTTTTGCCATCTTGTAGGTAGGGACGTGATCCCATTGCCATTTTTTTTTTTTTCGTTTATTGCAGAAAATCAGCAGACAGGCAGACGGCCCACTTAATGGAAAGCGGTTACCATCGCCTATGAACATTTGCAACACCAAAGTTGCTAAAAATGCGCTGCTGCTCTCTTAAGGGACACTGGAACCTGGTCACTAATGCCGGAACACAATTCAAGGTTGTTATGGCGACATACTTTAGACCAGGGGTGGTAACTATCCAGTCGGGCAAATGCCCTACCACCTGGCTGTGGCTTGTTAAGTCGCCTCTTACGACAGGCCGCCAGGCCGCAGGAAATTGTATTCTTTCTCCGTTCCTGCACGGATGAAAAATTTTGGGGCTTCTGATCAAGAAACTGCGACAAGTGGTTTTGGCAGTCCTCTCGTGATGTTAACCTGACACTGCCTAAGGAATTCTGCAGAGACCAAAACAGGTAAAAATCTGAAGGTGCAAGGTCAGGACTATACGGCAGATGCATTAACATCTCCCAGTCAAACTCTCGTAATTTTTGCTGAGTGGCTAAATATGTGTGAGGTCTAGCGTTATCATGGTGAAAAACCACACCCCTTCTGTTGATTAATTCCGGCCGCTTTCTCTCAACTTTTTGCTTTAATCTCATAAGTTGTTCGCAGTACAGTTCAGAATCGATGGACCTGCCTGGCGGTAACAGCTTATAATGAACAATGCCCTTCCAATACCACCATACACACAGCATCACCTTGTTGCGAGTTAACCCGGGTTTCGCCACAGTCTGTGAAGCTTGATCGGCATTTGACCACGAACTTTTTCGCACGTTCTTATAGTACGCGATACACTTTTCATCACCAGTGATCAGCTTCTTCAAAAATAGTTCGGTTTCATTACGTCGTAATAAAGAACTACAAATGAGTACACGGTTCATTAGGTTTTTTTCAGTGAGCTCATGAGGCACCCAAATATCGGGCTTTTTTGGGTACCCAGCTTTTTTCAAATGCGCCAAAGCCGTTTTGTGGTCAATTCCCAGTTCTCCAGCTACATCGCAACTACTAATATGCCGATCTTGCTCCACTTTTTCAAAAATGGCATCAATTTTGTCCGTAACAGGGCGACCAGAACGACGTGCATCTTTGATAGCAAAATTTCCGGATTGAAAACGCTTAAACCAAATTTGCGCTACTCTCACAGATACTGCATTAGGTCCATAAACATGACATAAATTTTTCGCGGCTTGTGTTGCATTTTTACCTTTTTTGTAGTAAAATTTTAAAATGTATCGAATTTCTTCATTAGATTTACTCATTTTAACAATAAGAAAAACAAATGAAAATCACACATTTTCCTAATTTGAATTTGGAATTGTCTTCTTTAAAATTAAAACTTTTTAATGATACCAAAACCAGCCAGATAGAAATGGTATAGCCAAAGAGATCTTATTAAAAGTTCATACATACTATATGCGAAAAGACTTTTTCCCCAACCTATTATATATACATATATATAAATATACGTAAAAATATCAAACATCATATTACAGGTAGTGCTTTTTGTCATGTTCTTAAATAGTTAGTGATTTAGCTTGTCTAAGAGTAACAGGTAGCTCATTGCAGGGTTACACATATTTAGGGTTCTGCTTTCACGCTTGCCCAAGGGAGATTGGCGGGTTTCACACATCAGTAACTTAGACGTGCAGGTTTTATCATTATGTTATATCATTATGTTATATTTCACTGTTATCACAAGGTAATAACAACGACAGTATTTGCGACTACTACATTTTTTTATTTTTTTATAGCAGTTCAGCAGACAGGCAGGTGGCCCACTTTTTTATTTTTTATTTTTTTTTTATTGCAGGAGTTCAGCAGACAGGCAGACGGCCCACTGGATGGAAAGCGGTTACCATCGCCTATGGACATTTGCAACACCAAAGGTGCTACAAATGCGCTGCTGCTCTCTTAAGTGAGCCTGGAACCTGGTCACTAAAGCCGGAACACAACTCAAAGTTGTTATGGCGGCATGCTCTAGACCAGGGGTGGTAGCCATCCAGTCGGGCAAATGCCCTACCACCTGGCTGGGGGTTGTTTAGTCGCCTCTTACGACAGGCCGCCGGGCCGCAGGAAATTGTATTCTTTCTCCGTTCCTGCACGGATAAAGTTTGTCGATACTGATTTTTATTCCGATGTTTCGGTCACTTTTCAGTAGCCGTGATCACGAAACACAAAGATATCTAGTGCCATTGAGTAATGTTAAAGTTTTTATTTAATGATTTAGTTTAAATTTTTGTTTAAGGTTATTATTTACTCTATAGGAACCTAATCTAATTTACCACCGCATTTATGAAATAAAATATCGCGCTTAAAACCGTTAAAACGTAGTTTTATTATAATCACAACAATATTAACACTACTGATTAGTATTATCTTACAGTAGTTTTTTGGAGTTCATTAACAACAGAAAAATGAACTATGTATTATGGGGACTGCGATTAGATTGCTATCAAAGACCTTAATTGATATAATTGAAACTTTTTTTTCAAGACCACGGGCCATAGAAATGGCCCGGACTTTTGGGGGGCTTGCGTGGGGCCATGGGAAAGGCCAACACGTAGAGGCCCCTTGACAAATTTAATGTAAATGTGGCGTGACACTGACCGGCGATTATCCACACCATATAGTAATGCACCCAAGGACAAGGCCCGGCCAGTGTAGGACTATTGTGGGAAATGAGGACAAAAAGTACCGGGCTATTGTGGTGAACTGCTAATGGTACTAGGGGTCTGGTAATATGGGGACTATGGCGTCTGCCCGTCGCAATGTTCAGGGAACATGGAAAAATGGTCAGACGGTGACTCGCCACTCCCTGCATGGGCCTCAAAAAATGCCATAAAGACAGGGGCAACATGGGTGTGAGTGGCTAAGGGGTGTCGAGAGGTGGGCAGCAGGTTCACCGAAGCTACTTCCGACGTTAGACCATTTATCACTTCCACCCCTGGAGCTTGAGTCTTCGCTCTAACGATCTCCACTCCGTGCCGGCTGGCTAAGGCAAGCACGGAGGCGGGGGCCTTGCCTTGGCCCCCGGAGTCAGGTACGAGGTGTCGCTACTCACCTAAGGCTTCGCCACAAAGCCCCCCTGCGGGTTAATAATAATAATAATATATATAATAAAAAATATATTAATAATAATTGAAACTTATTATTAATATAATTTGTTCCTACGCACACAATATACAGGTATACAAGACATGTATTTGTTTCGTGCAAATGCGTCTATCCACCCAAAGGTTGTCTGGCAGTAATCGATCATAGCGATAAGATCGCCAATTGCACTCATTTTTGTTGGAATTGTTGTATTGTCCGAGGTATATATATTAAATTATTGCACACACGATGTTAGTCTCAGATATTTATTGCAGTTCTTTTTGCGATACATTGACATGTGACAGATTACACATATTTTGAGTTCCGAATGCAACCAGGATTCATAATACAACCTCCAATACGCACCCTTAATCTGCCACATGTGCACGCACCCTTAAGTTGGAGCCTTTCAGCACAGGTCAACATTCACACTAGTCACGCCACGTTATGAACACCCGAGTATAAGCGCAAGTGTGTATGTACCCTAACAGACTAAAAAGTACCATCACGGTGCACTACATCTACACATAACATATAGACATAAAATATATAAAAACAGAGATTAAACCATTACAGAAACCTAAACCTAACAACATATACAATAAAAAACTTAAGTTATACCATTTACATTACCATATTTATTGCAGTTCTTTTTGCGATACATTGACATGTGACAGATTACACATATTTTGAGTTCCGAATGCAACCAGGATTCATAATACAACCTCCAATAATTTTGTTGATATAGTTTTACTTTTAAGTTGTGTGTAATAAAGTATATAATCTAAAGGTCAAATAATATTAAACTAGTTCAGTGAGACTGTGATCGAATTTACTAGATGGGAGCGCTCACTTACATGACGCATCAGCATGACCGACAAACGGAATAAACACAAGACTGATAGGAGGAAACCGCAATTAAAGGTATGAGCCGAACAGCGACAAATATCTAAGTGTATTAATTATTTGGTTTGTTAAAATTAAAGTAAAATTAGGCCAAAAACAGCGTCAGTTATTCGACTCACTCCTCTGCGATAGTTGAGAAGTGAACGAGCGGAATGTAATCACTTGGGATCATTTCCAAATTCATCACTCGCTGTTCAGTCGAGTCAGTTAAGACCCTTCTGATGGCAACGATAGTTTCGCAAGAAAAACTTCATGTACTAATAGGTGAATTAAATTATAGCGCGATTCAAAAGTAACGTGCTGCCATCTAGTTCTTAAATGATAAAACTTTTATATATATTAAACTGGAATTTGTTGCGCCTGCTAAATATATTGTAGCAATACAATTAGCTCTCTTTTGCCCAACAATTTTAATTTCGACCATAATAATTAATTTAAATTATAAATTTGCACATTATTAAGGTTCTGTTGTCAAAGACAACAGAACCTTCTATAATCACAGATTTCGCCAAGGCTAGACTGTTAATTTGACTTTAACAATAAACAAAACAGTATATATGCGTGTGTGTCAAATACATGTTAGTGTGTGTAATGTTTTTTTATTGATTGATTGAAAAAAATAGCATTCTGCACTCCTTCTCTATATAAACTATAAGTGCGCGAAATTTCATACTCCTCTGCCCGCGCAATTTTCGTAAAAATGGGTATAAAGATTTTGCTTCACATATTAATATATAGATCATTATGTAGCTATACATATATTGAAACAACTTTCACATAGACGAATGGACTTTATATACGTTCTTACGTTCTTGCCAAAATGAACCTAAAAAGTTTGAAATAAAATCGCAAGTAACCTATGACCATTGCTTACAAACTAACCAAGTGGTTGATGCAGCAAAGAATTCCGCTAAAGGGGTGAATACATATATGTAGGGTTTTTGCAAATTTGCTACATACTACTAAGTTGATTTGGGAGCAGTTGATCTATCCGTGCAGGAACGGAGAAAGAATACAATTTCCTGCGTTGGGGCGGCCTGTCGTAAGAGGCGACTTAACAACCCACAGCCAGGTGGTAGGGCATTCGCCCGACTGGATGGCTACCACCCCTGGTCTAGAGTATGTCGCCATAACAACCTTGTGTTGTGTTCCGGCATTAGTGACCAGGTTCCAGTTTCCCTTAAGAGAGCAGCAGCGCATTTGTAGCAACTTTGGTGTTGCAAATGTCCATAGGCGATGGTAACCGCTTTCCATCAAGTGGGCCGTCTGCATGTCTGCCGATCTCCTGCAATAAAAAAAAAATACTTCTTCTTCTTTTTCTTCAGCCACTCTCAGTCCACTGCTGGACGTAGGCCTCCCCAAGTACGCGCCACATATCCCGGTCTCCCGTCTTCCTCATCCAGCCCCTGCCGGCGATCTTGCGCAGGTCGTAAGACCACCGGGCTGGAGGGCGTCCTACGCTACGTTTGCCGAGACGTGGTCTCCACTCCAGGACTCGTTTGCTCCATCGGCCGTCGGTCCTGCGACAGACGTGACCGGCCCACTGTCACTTCAACTTGCTAATTTTGTGAGCTATGTCACTTACCTTCGTTCTCTTACGGATGTCCTCATTTCTGATTTTATCCATAAGAGAAACACCTAACATAGCTCGCTCCATAGCCCGTTGAGCATAGCCTGTCAGTGTCCATGTCTCGGCACCATATGTCATGATGGGTAGGACGCACTGCTCGAAGACTTTCGTCTTCAAGCATTGCGGAATGGTCGACGAGAAGACATGTCGAAGCTTACCGATAAGCTTCGGTAATACAAATACATCTTCATGAAATTATAAATGCAAGTTTTAACATATAGCAAGGCAAATGAATGATCGGTAAGTTGTGGGAACCGGCCATCAATGTTTAATAGTCACTACATCTTAATTATAATTTTAAATACGCTGTCAATTTGTTTGTTCGTTGTCGGTTTCATCAAAATTTATTACCCAATAATTATTCATACATAATTTCCTAATGTGGAAAGAATGACTAAACAGATATACAATGCAAAAGTGGATGGATGCAGAAGTCGTGGAAGGCCACGACACACCTTCCATGATCAAATTGATCGTGTACTAGCGGAGGGTGAAGTCAGGAGCCTTAAGAACAGACGAGCGTGCATGACAAGAGTTATGAATGTCAACGAAGCAAGTGAGGTGTGTAAGAATGGGCCTAAATGGCGCTCTGTTGTTCGTGCCTACCCCGTAAGGGAACTGGCGTGAAGTTATGTATGTATGTATGTATGTATTTCAATTAATTTCTGTATATTGTATGATACATTACATTGTCGCCGTAATGAAGCACAGTTTAAACAATACATCAGATAATTGACATTGTTGACATTATATTTAAAGAATACAGGTTTGCCAGGTGGTAGGGCATTTGCCCGACTGGATGGCTACCACCCCTGGTCTATAGTATGTCGCCATAACAACTTTGTTTTGTGTTCCGGCATTAGTGACCAGGTTCCAGTTTCCCTTAAGAGAGCAGCAGCGCATTTGTAGCAACTTTGGTGTTGCAAATGTCCATAGGCGACGGTAACCGCTTTCCATCAAGTGGGCCGTCTGCCTGTCTGCTGATCTCCTGCAATAAAAAAAAATACAATTCTTCCAATTTGTAAAGCCGAGCTGGAGGAAAGCGCGTGGAAGTAGAGGGAATAAAATTATGTTATCTGCTAATGATATTTTTTTTTTATTGCAGGAGATCAGCAGACAGGCAGACGGCCCACTTGATGGTAAGCGGCCTCAGTGGTTAGTGTATTCGGCTCCCAAACTAAAGGGCGCCGGTTCGAATCCTGCCCGGAAAGCTTGTACAACTTACACAGGCTTCTGACCTAATTTGCATATTGTTAGAACTACCAGTTGCTAACGGATGAGAAAAACAAACATGCCCATTAAGATAACTGGTCTGCGAAACCTGCCAATCCGCTTTGGATAAGCGTGGTAGGTATACATCCGTTCCTCTGTAAGTAATTTTATGGGCTGTTGTATATTTTATGGCAAAAACTGATGGAAAGCAGTTACCGTCAGCTATGTATGTTTGCAACACCCCCGGTGTTGCTAACGCGTTGCCGAAACTTGCCAGGTGGTAGGGTAATTGCCCGACTGGATGGCTACCACCCCTGGTCTAAAGTATGTCGCCATAACAACCTTGAGTTAAGCAATAAAAAAAAATAAAAAAACTAAGTTTTATTACGCCCTTCTTAAAGAACCTATGTTATAGCGCAGAGGGAAGATCACAGCGAGAAGTTCTCTCCAAATCATTGTTGTACACGGAATAAATGTTCTAGAAAACTATTACTTCGGGTATTTCTACGAAAACTTTCTTCGTTGGATGGATTACCATTCTTCTTCTGCGAACGGGCGGTTTCCGTAACTCGACGACAGAGCGCCTATTTTGCGTGCGAGGGTGGATGAGGGTTTACTCCATCCAGCCCAGCTCCTCCAGGAAGTCCACCAGCTTTTTGACGTTACTGAAGACTTCTCGGAGGCTACCTGGGGCGTCCAGATACTTCGCCCTGTATTGGGCCACCTCTCCGCATTCAAGCAGGACATGGGCGGCTGTTTCTTCTTCCTCCAAGCATGCTCTGCACAGGGGGCTGTCAGTGACACCTATATTAAAGATATGTCTGTTAAAATTGCCATGTCCAGTGGCTGCACTAATAACTAGCCTCAGCCGGGACCGACTGAGCTTTAAGATATTCCTGGAGAAATGCAGGTTTAGCCGAGGCATTGCCAGCTTGGCTTGCCTGCAATCCTCCAGGTTGTCCCAACGTTGTTGATGTAGTGCCCTTGTCCTTTGATCTATGTAGTGGAGTTTGATTTATGGATTACCATAAATTTGACTAATTTTTTTTTACAATATCACATTATATTTATTATTTTATCCGTGCAAGAACGGAGAAAGAATACAATTTCCTGCGGCCGGGCGGCCTGTCGTAAGAGGCGACTTAACAACCCACAGCCAGGTGGTGGGGCATTTGCACGACTAGATGGCTACCACCTCTGGTCTAAAGCATGTCGCTGTAACAACCTTGAGTTGTGTTCCGGCATTAGTGAGCAGGTTCCAGTCGCCCTTAAGAGAGCAGCAGCGCATTTGTAGCAACTTTGGTGTTGCAAATGATAAAAAATAATAATTAAAAAAAACACTTTTAATGTTCTCTGAGGTCGTTATCAAAACATATTAATTAAGACATACAACCTCCACACAAGCCTTATGTCTTTAAGATATTTATCGTTGCTTAGCAACTTCCTGTTTAGAAGACTAAATTCTATCTTCTGTCTAAAATACCAAATTAATATTTCCTCTTTGTAAATTATTCTACTAATAATAAAACAACTGCATGTTTAAAAGATTCGTTTATTGTATTAATTTCACATGGTAGCAGAGCGAAAAAACGGAAAATGTTTTAAATTATAAATCTAAAACAAAAACAAAAATACGAAATCTAATAGAAAATGTCAGTTGTAAAAGTGGAATGTTTGGGAAAAGAAAACTATGATACGTGGTGTATCCATGCAAAAGCATATCTAATTAAAAATAAACTATGGAAATATGTAAAAGAAATCCCAAAAGCAAGCGCGACACAAGATGAGATTGAAAATGATGAAATGGCGAAATCGGAGCTGCTGTTGCTAATTGCACCTTCGGAGCTGAAACAGGTCAAAAACTGTAAGTACGCCAGAGATGTATGGATGACTCTCGAATCAATATATGCAAGTAAGGGTCCCGCCAGAAAGGCTACCCTACTGAAACAATTAATATTAGCAAAACTGGAAGAAGGAAGTGATGTTCGTGAGCATATGAAGAAGATTATGGATATAGTAGATAAACTAAAAGATATGGATATTACTATCAATAGTGATCTACTGTCAATTATGATACTATACAGCCTGTCTTCGGAATATGAAAATTTTCGAACTGCAATCGAATCTCAAGACTCACTGCCAGATCCTGAAAAACTTAAAATAAAAATTATTGAAGAGAGTGATGCACGTCGTCGTGATATTCCTAGTACGAGTACATTAAATGGAACTGAAGAATGTTTACACAATTTTTGTAAAATCTGTAAAAAGAAGGGTCATGATGCCTCAAAGTGCTGGTCAAGGAATAAAAAACGAAGTAAGACAAATAATAAGCCAAACAACAGCACCAATAAAGCTAATAAAATTGAAACGAACTTACACAGTTCCTATCTTGTAAATGATAAAGCGCAAAAATATTGGATATTAGACAGTGGATGTACCTCACATATGACTTTTTCGGATAAGCCCTTTACTAATATGAAAAGTATTTCAAAAACCCTTAATCTTGCCTCTAAAGATAAAACTGCTGAAATTATAGGGTCAGGGCATGCTGAAATAGAGATTGGAGATAGAAAATTTGGGATAACTGATGCACTTTATGTGCCAAGCTTATGTGCTAATCTTCTATCTGTTGGAAAAATAACAGATAAAGGACATACTGTCCTATTCACTAAGAAGAAAGCAATAATTAAAAATCACAAGCGAAAGGTACTAATGCAAGCGGTACGAGAAGACGATGGTCTATATTATCTTCATACCAATAATAACAATGTTGACAGACAAAGAGCCAATGCTGTGGAAAGAATTAATGATGAACCAGAAAAGAATAAATCGGCTGATATCAATGAATGGCATTCTAAAATGGGACATATGAACGAGAGAGACTTGAAGCTTGCTCTAAAGAATGAAAGCCTTATTGGACTGAACTTTGATAAAAATAGTTCATTAGGAGAATGCGAAATTTGCATAGAAGCAAAGCTAAGTAGAGTTCCTAGCAAGTCAAGTTCTCAGAATGTGGCACGTACGACTCAACGTCTTGAGATTGTGCACAGTGACGTCTGTGGACCATTTAGAAAACCATCTCTCAATGGCAATAAGTATATGGTAACTTTTATTGATGACTATAGTAGATACTGCCGAGTATACTTTATTAAAAACAAAAATGAAGTATTACAAAAATTCATTGACTACAAAGCAGAAGTAGAGAACTTCACAGGAAATAAAATCAAATGTATCCAAAGCGATAATGGTACTGAATACCGAAATTTGAAGTTCGACGCATTTCTAAAAGAAAATGGCATAGCAAGAAGACTAACTGCTCCATACACTCCACATCAGAATGGAATAGCTGAAAGGAAAAATAGAACCTTAATAGAAAAAGCAAGATGCATGATGTTGGAATCAAAAGCACCAATGTGTTTATGGGCAGAGGCAGTCTATACTGCAAACTATTTGTCAAATCGAAGTGTCAACCAGAGTATTGAAAATGAAACACCCTTTCAGAGATGGGTAGGCAGGAAACCCTGCGTAAATCACTTATATGTTTTTGGTGCTAAGACATTTATTCTAAAGAAAAGGAAAAATGAGCACAAATTTGCTTCAAAGGCAATTCCTGGTATGTTCACCGGTTACTCTGAAGTCTCAAAAGCTTTTAGGATATACGTTCCATCAAAGAAACAAATCTTTGTATCTAAAGATGTTCGTATTCTGAAGAAAATGTTTTACAAAGACAATGAAAATGTGACTTCCATTCCTTTTGAAGAATACAATAAACAGTCAAATGAGGCTGAAAATAAAGAGCAAGAAATAGAAATTTATTTCGATAATTTAGACAAAAACATCAGTAGACAGCAAGCACAACAAGACAATGCAATTGTAAACTCTACTGAGGCTGAAAATAACGAGCTATTTCATGACACGGAAATTGAGGATAATGATGAAAGTCTTAATGATCCAAACGATACGCGTGAAGAGGATATGAATATCGAGGCAACTTCAAATGATCCAGAAGAACGAAGGACATACAATCTTCGTGATAGATCACAGATTGATCTGCCCAAAAATTTTGAAGATTATGTCATGGCAGTCATGGATGTGGATAATGAGACAGAACCTCAAACGTTTAAAGATGCCATGAATAGTAAAGATAAGTCCAAATGGTTGGAGGCAATGCAGAGTGAAATAAACTCATTGCATGAAATGCAAACTTGGGAAGTTATCGACTTACCTAAAAATCGTAAACCACTACCATGCAAGTGGGTCTACAAAATTAAAAGGAATCCAGATGGTACCATAGAGCGCTATAAAGCCAGGTTAGTTGTAAAAGGCTTTTCACAAAAACCAGGCGTCGATTATCATAAGACTTTTAGTCCAGTAGTCCGCCTTAGTACTATTAGAGCTGTTTTAGGGATAGCGGCTCAGGAGGACCTGGTACTTCAACAGTTCGATGTATCGACTGCGTTTCTAAATGGTGTTGTAAAAGAGGAAATCTTTATGAAGCAGCCAGAGGGATTCAATGATGGTACAAATAGAGTTTGTAAGCTTAAACGAAGTCTGTATGGACTAAAGCAAGCTCCTCTCTGCTGGAACGCATGTATAACAGAGTACCTCTTAAACTCAGGATTCAAACAAAGCACAAAAGATCCTTGTCTCTATATTCGTGAGCAAGTTTTGATTGCGCTTTACGTAGATGACGGTTTGGTGGCCTCAACTAATGAAAATGCTGGAAGGAAGTTCATTGAAGAAATAGAAAAGAGATTTAAAATAACTACAAAACCCGCTTCCTATTTTCTTGGACTAGAAATAAATAAAACCAAAGATGGTAGTATCACCTTAAACCAAAGATCCTATACAAAAAGGATACTTGAAAAATTTGGAATGGCTAACTGCAAATCCGCTCCAACGCCGGCTATAAAAGTTGGCAAAGATGAAGATATAGAAAACGAAAATGTAGATTCGTTTTTCCCGTATCGTCAAGCTGTGGGAGCCCTAGCATATTTAATGGTGGCTACAAGGCCAGATATAAGTTACGCTGTGAGCGTTGTATCAAGAAATCTAGAAAGTCCTACCAAGCATGACGTAATGAGAGTTAAGCGAATTTTCAGGTACCTTCAGGGTACTTTAGACAAAGGACTTGTCTTCGCAAAAAGCCGGGACAAGAGACTGATAGGTTTCAGTGACGCTGATTACGGTGGCGACACAATGACGGGTCACTCAACGTCTGGGATGGTTTTCCTATTCTCTGGCCCTATCATGTGGAAAAGTCAGAAACAGCCAACTGTAGCTATTTCATCAACGGAAGCAGAACTTATAGCCTTGACAGAAACCGCAAGAGAAGCGTTATGGCTAAAAGAGCTTCTGGAGGAATTGACGGAGATAACGACTTTGAATGACAAAACGACAATTTATGTCGATAATGAGTCTGCTATTAAGTTGTCTCAGAACCCGCCTTATGAATTCCATAGAAGAACAAAACATATCAGGCAAAAACATTTCTTCATTAGAGAATGCGTACAAAATGGAGACATTGCTATTAAACAAGTCTCCACAGAAATGCAGTTAGCAGACATGTTTACTAAGCCATTGTTTGGACCAAGACTGAACATGCTAAGCAACAGAATTGGACTTCGAGATTTGTCCAAGTTCTAAAAAGTAGCGTGGATGTGAAGACATACAACCTCCACACAAGCCTTATGTCTTTAAGATATTTATCGTTGCTTAGCAACTTCCTGTTTAGAAGACTAAATTCTATCTTCTGTCTAAGATACCAAATTAATATTTCCTCTTTGTAAATTATTCTACTAATAATAAAACAACTGCATGTTTAAAAGAAACAAACAATAAGCGTGTATGGACTCTAAAATCTTTCATAGAAATTAAGTAGTAAAAAAAGATACGGAACTCGAGTCCTTAGAGATGTTAAGAAAAAACAAAAAAACTATAGTAGTTTTTGTGTTTTTGTGTCCCTGACATGGATGGTCATAGCATTTCTTCAAGGTTGCTATCACCACCCCAACAGAGCGAATCCCACATGCTTCTAACGCGTTTCCCCCAAAGTAGGGTTCTCAGTCGGTTTTCCCTCGTTATAAATAGGGTTACGTGACCATAACTTATACATACATACATACATACATAACTTCACGCCAGTTCCCTTGCGGGGTAGGCTCGATCAACAGAGCGCCATTTAGGCTTATTCTTACACACCTCACTTGCTTCTTTGACATTCATAACTCTTGTCATGCACGCTTTTCATACTTGCTAAGCTGTATTCAAATCTAAGGCCGTAGTAGCTTAGGGGCCATGCATAAATTACATCAAATGTTATAGGGGTGGGAGGAGGTCGACGAAGTAACACATTGTGTGACAAAGGGTGGTAGGAGTCCTAAATTGACGTCACAATTCAAAATCTTATACTAATATATAAAGCTGAAGAGTTTGTTTGCTTGAACGCGCTAATCTCAGCAACTACTGGTCTGATTTGAAAAATTCCACCATTTTTGAGGTTAGACGGAATGATATTATCATATTTGTACGCTTGCTGGGAAATAGAATCATAGAGAATATGAATCATATGCAATTATTATACTGTCATAGGTTCTTCATATAATAATGACTCGTACTTCTATAATCATATTTCTATGATAGTCTAATATGGGCCTTAGTATCTTATCTTATACTAATATATAAAGCTAAAGAGTTTGTTTGCTTGAACGCGCTAATCTCAGGAACTACTGGTCTGATTTGAAAAATTCTTTCAGTGTTAGATAGCCCATTTATCGAGGAAGACTGTAGGCTATATATCATCACGCTAAGACCAATAGGAGCGGAGCACCAATGAAGAATGTTTCAAAAACGGGTTTTTTTTAAACGGTTAAGTTTCGCAAAAGACATGTGTTCCCTGACAGGGAACAAGGTTTTAAGGTTTTTTTTTAAGAATTTTTAACCTTTTAAAGTTGGCTCACTATAACCTTTTTTACGCTAACCAAATTTGTTCTAAAATAATGCATTATTTGCGAAGGTGTTTTTATAAACATGATATTAATCCTTATCTAAACAAATACGTTATTCATCACAAGTATTTAATTTAAAACAAAATTGCCATTTACATCATTCGATTTCAATAAATGTCTTAGGAGATATCGCAGTTTTAAAATAACAAATTAAGATTTAAGAATATCTTCACCTTCTACATAAACAAAGGCGCGGGTTAAAGTTAGCGTTAGCTCAAAGTAACTATTCCACGCGGACGAAGTCGCGGGCAGAAGCTAGTAACTAATACAAAACACGAAATTTGAACTATTTAGGAAAACGTCAAAACATCTGTATGAACTTAGTGTTCAAATGATTAAAAAAAAATTACATACATACATATTGTCCTGTTTCCTATTGATTAACTGAAAAAATAAAAATCTAGGACCCGATCCCAGCGGCACCTACCGGTTCCAATGGTGAGTCAAAACCATCCGGGGAACCACTCTAACACACAAAAAAAACATCAAAATCGTTCCAGGAGATTAAGAAGGTTCTAGAACCACATCCCGGCTATTATCTAAATAATCCCATGACCCAGTCAAATAGACACAAAAAAATTCATCGAAATCGGTAAAGTCGTTCTCAAGTTATGTCCATACATACATTTCTATAATTCATTTTTATACCTATTAAACCTTCTTTGGACTTCTGCAACTATTTCAAAACCCAAATTAGCCAAATCGGTTCAGCCGTTCTCGAGTTTTTGTCAGACTAACAAACGTCAACTCATTTTTATATAATATAGATTTCCAAGGGGAGTGACGCTCGCGGACCGCGTTCGTAATACCGAAGTAAGAAAGAGAGTTGGTCTGAAAGAGTGTGTCGGGGTGAAGGTAAGGAAAGGAATGCTCCGGTGGTTCGGGCATGTGGAAAGAATGACTAAACAGATATACAATGCAAAAGTGGATGGATGCAGAAGTCGTGGAAGGCCACGACACACCTTCCATGATCAAATTGATCGTGTACTAGCGGAGGGTGATGTCAGGAGCCTTAAGAACGGACGAGCGTGCATGACAAGAGCTATGAATGTCAAAGAAGCAAGTGAGGTGTGTAAGAATAAGCCTGAATGGCGCTCTGTTGTTCATGCCTACCCCGCAAGGGAACTGGCGTGAAGTTATGTATGTAGATTTTCAAAAAATACATAGGTTATCCACGAAAATGTCATAAAAAGTGACTAATAACTTCGGCTAAATACAGATTTGTCGCTTTTCCGCGTTCATAAGAAGTCTGTCCGGTTATTAAAAAGATACGTAATCCAAAAGAGGCTTGGTTTAACAAAAAGAGAGCTTAAGGTCAAAGCAAAACTAATGTATTTGAAGGCCTGATCCATACAAAGGAATATATAGTATTAGGCTGCGGTCAGATAGATGAAGCGACGGCGGAACGACGGCGATTTCATAAAGTTATATGTCTGAGATTAACAGAAACTTTTCATTCATTACAACCTCATTTCATTACTACATAATCTTAATATATATAAATTACGTGTCACGTTGTTTGTCCGCGATGGACTCCTAAACTACTTGACCGATTTTAATCAAATTTGCACACCGTGTGCAGTTTGATCCGACTTGAAAGATATGATAGCTTACACTTGGACCCGGTAGGTGGCGCTGGAATCGGGTTCTAAATTTTATTTCTTCAGGGCAGAACAACGTCTTCCGGGACAGCTAGTATTATTATAAATGATACATGTCACTCGCCTTACATACGTCTAACATAAATAACCTAAATATTATATACTTAAATCTATCTAAACATATAATAAAACAGTAGAGGTCGAATTTCTGTATAATGAAAAAAAATGCTAAAAACCGAGTCAGGGGGTTGTAAGAAGTGAAATAGAACTAATTCCGATTTTTTTTCAAATTTTTTGTTTCTCTGTTTGTACGAGCTAATCTCCGAAAAGACTGGACCGATTTAACTGAAATTTTGTATGGTGGTAGCTTATATCCCTGGTCAACATATAGGATACTTTTAATCCCGGAAAATTAAAGAGTTCCCGTGGGATAGTTAAAAAAAACTTTAATTACTTAAACAGCTTTGAAGGAATAATAAATATCACGCGGACGAACTTGCGAGCATCAGCTGGCAATATATATATAAATCTAAATACATAAAAAGCGGAGAAATCATAAAATATACATACTGAAATCGAAATAGAGTGTAAATTTAATATATTGTCAAAAAAATTTGGTCCTTCGAGCCGAAAAATATTATAAAATATTCCTTGAAAATTCGAGTCTGATTCGCTCAAAATATTTTTTTTCAAATTCAAACATAATTTTTGTAACTTTCATTGACGTTAGGATGCTGATTACTTTATGTGTGAAAGTATAATTTATAAAGACTTAATAACAAAAAAATCCTAGATTTTTTACACACACACATACACACACAAAAAATTTTTTATTTAAAAGCGATGTGGTCGAAATTTTCCAAAACTCATTATAAAATTAATAACTCAAAAACTAACAAAATTATTGAAATATAATTATTTAAAGGTAGTTTAGATACCCCTGCATATAAGCTAATCAAATTTTACGTTTGAACGCCACTGCTCTGGCCACCTTATACAGAAAGAAATGCATGTAAAATCAAAATAAAATTTATGTGAAACATTCGTTACATATTTTATCGTTAACATTCGTGGAATCTGTCTAATTATTTGGCTCACAAAACAAGAAACAACTAAAAGTTACATAATTCATATTATGTATCTATTATTAGGTCTAAGTCATATATAATAACATAGAAACTAAGTCCATATAGTCTAGACAATTGCCCAGCAAAACATACGAGGTGAGTCGAAGCCAACCTGATTTGAAACAATACAACGAATGACATGTTGTTTATGAAAACTTTGTTACAGAATTCAAAAACGCGATGGCATCGCCATCTATTTTGATCATCCGTGTAAGCAAATGACGTCATCTAACAGGATAAAATGTATCCTAAGTGTTAACTCGGGTTGTAAGCTAGCACTATGTCGAGTTTCATTTATATACGTTCAGTAGTTTCCAAACATGGGATCGCAGCGCCGTCTTTTTTGCTATTTTCGTTTATCCCAAGAAAACGACCACATTTATCGGGATAAAAAGTATCCCAAGTTACGCCCCGGTATATAAGCTAGCTCTATGTCGAGTTTCATTTAAATCCGTTTAGTAGTTATCACGTCATGCTCTAGCAGACATACAGTCAAAAAGACAACAATTCTAAAAATTATATTTTCGGAATTTGCCGGTCCGAATTAGACCCCCTGATTATTTTGACATTTTTAAACTCATTGTATAAACTTGAACCATTTATTATAGTATAAGATTATGCCAGAGGTATTGGTGCAAATAACAGCCCCGAATTTCACTTTTAAATTTAAAGAAGGAGGAATTAAAAATACATACATTAATAAGTATAGTGAAATACATATAGTAATACAGATTTTTTGTCATGAGTAAATTCTGGCAATTCATATCTTGAAAACTGTGGTGATGCGTGAGTGAGAAAGCGGACTCCATTCAAATTTAGGAAGCTCCTTCATGACATACATACATATTATCACGCCTGTTTCCCATCGATGTAAGCAGAGACCATAGATCTCCACTTGCGACGATCCTCACAAACAACTTTCGCTTCATCTAATTTCATTAACCTCTTCATACATACATGGGCAAATACCCTCGTAAGAGGCGACAAAACAACCCACAGCTAGGTAAGGTATTTACTCGTCTGGATAGCTACCACCCCTGCTCTAGACGACTCTACAGTATGCCGTCATAACAACCTCGAGTTGTGTTCCAGCATTAGTGGCCAGGTTCCAGTCTCTCTTTAGAGAGCGGCAGCACCTTTGGTGTTACAAATGTTCATAGGCGCCGCCTTCCTCCAGGTGGGCCATCTACCTGTCTGCTGAACTCATGCAATAAAAAAAACCCCTACCACCTGCCTGTGGGTTGTTTTGTCGCCTCTTACTACAGGCGCCCGGCCGCAGGAAATTGTATTCTTTCTCCGTCCCAGCAGGTAAAAACATAACATAACATAAGCATTATTGTTTTTGCCTGAATCAGGCAAGCAGGCAGACGGCTCACCTGATGGAAAATGGTTACCGGCACCAGGGATGTCGCCAACGCGTTGCCGACCTCTAAGAAATTTTATAACTCCTTCTTAAAGAACCCCATGTCGTAGCACAAAGAGAAAACCGCGGCGAGAAGTTCCCTCCACATCATTGCTGCAAATATTCTAGAGAACTATTGCGTAGTTGAGCGTGGGAGCTCAAGGAAATGGAGGTGAATATCCCGTCGCTGGCGAGCGGTGCGGTTGTAAAAGTTAAGCGTTGGCACCAGATCAAGCAGTTCCTCGGAACACTCCCCGTTATACAGACGGTAAAATACGCAGAGGGACGCAAAGTCTCTTCGAAGGCTAAGCGATTCTAAACCGCCTGTTAGTATGGCATCGTCGACGATACGAACGGCGCGACACTGGATTAGATTATAAGCCGTAATATACACCCAAAATTAAAGCGCTGTCGCCTGAACAACGTGACAGCGGCCTTACACCCCTAAGGCCTTCAATGTAACGAACAATCAATTTAGTTACAAAGGCTATCAGTACAATAATGACCCTAAACCGGCGGATCGCGGTTCGGATCAAGGGTTTATTGGATCCAACAATATCTAACGATATCCCCAAATACACTGCGTGGTTACAATCAAAATGAGATTTCAACAATAGTCCTGTACTTGATCGTGGGTATTTCAGGTATATTATACAGGCTGTTACAAAAACCGCGTTATATATTACTGCATAAGAGTAGTGAATAGTATTGTTGCGTGCTGTGGGTATCAGGATTGGAAGGAAACACCGATTTAAAAGAATGTCTTTATTTAAGCCAGTGCAAGTATAACTCACACTGAACATTTAGTCCGATACGTTGTCCAAGTCCGGGATAAAACTACACTCATTAGATAATACAAACCAGCTCGTAGGTTTCTTTATTATTATTTGGTGTAGGTCACTTTATCGCTTAACTCTAACGCATGACTCCTACAATGCTTCCACGACGACAAGTTTTCTTCCTTAACATGCGCGACTCCACCTTGCGCATGTCCACTCCAGCGCTCCCTCAGCGATGTGACATTCGGAGGATGTCCGATGCGCTCCTACACTGCCAAGACTCATTCCAGGGTCCAACTGTCCTTCCTTCCGCGTGACACAGCTCACACGCGTGTCACCTCCAGCGCTTCCCAATTCGACGGTCTCAGACTGCCCACACCACGCCGTAATCTGCACAGCGTCACCTCCACCGGCCCTGCCTCAGCATCAGCGCACTCAGCGGTACTTGCTTCCGAAACTCGTACGAGGGTCCTTTTCATCTGCCCGTCTAACCGCCGACGACCAGTTGCAGCCCCAGCCAGAAGACCGGTACTTGCCTCCGAGGCTCCCCTTCCACTCAGCGGGCCGTCCTCTTCTTCCTTTCGCTTCGGTGCTCCTTCTGAGCTCCTTTTCGCAACTCAAATTGAGACTGACTCTGTGCGCATTATTTATTACTTACTTATTACGTCATTGAACAATAAGTCTATTCAACAAATATTCCTCTCCTTGTTACTTACTACGAGTTTATTCCAGTTTCTTCTCGAGTATATCTATCTCGTTTTAACATTTGTCTGACCCTATATTTCTATCCTGCTCTTTTGTGTTGCTTTGTATATGCAATATTGTACTGTGCTATTGTTAAAGCGAAGATTACGCGCTATTTTCTTAAAAGGAAGAAATTCCGCTACGGGTATTCATTATGTAGGATGCATGCATATTTAGATGTCTAAAAATCCGTGTTAATTTATTGAAATAGATTAATATCGATAATCATTTATCCGTGCAGGAACGGAGAAAGAATACAATTTCCTGCGGCTGGGCGGCCTGTCGTAATAGGCGACTTAACGACCCACAACCAGGCGGTTGCATTTGCCCGATTGCATGGCTACCAACTTGGCCTAAAGTATGTCGCCATAACAACCTTGAGTTGTGTTCCGGCATTACTGACCAGGTTCCAGTCTCCCTTAAGAGAGCAGCAGCGCATTTGTAGCAACTTTGGTGTTGCAAATGTGCATAGGCGATGGTAACCCCTCTCCATCAAGTGTACCGTCTGCCTGTCTGCTGATCTCCTGCAATAAAAATAAAACAAATGTTTGTAAAACGTTGCAGCGCTGCGACGACGCAACGCACTAATGACGCCTCAGCCTTATATGCATTAGAGGGCGAATGTAAAAGTATACATACAAATTTAGAACAACTCGATACAAATATAATTATTATGCATATATACATAACTTCACACCAGTTCCCTTGCGGGGTAGGCACGAACAACAGAGCGCCATTTAGGCCCATTCTTACACACCTCACTTGCTTCTTTGACATTCATAACTCTCGTCATGCACGCTCGTCTGTTCTTAAGGTTCCTGACATACTATAATTATTATAGTAGGCAAAATTATGTATTTTTTTTATTGCAGGAGTTCAGCAGGCAGGCAGATGGCCCACTTGATGGATAGCGGTTACCATCGCCTATGTACATTTGCAACACCAAAGGTGCTACAAATGCGCTGCTGTTCTCTTAAGGGAGACTGGAACCTGGTCACTAATGCCGGAACACAACTCAAGGTTGTTATGGCGACATACTCTAGACCAGGGGTGATAGCCATCCAGTCGGGCAAATGCCCTAGCACCTGTGGGTTGTTTTCGCCTCTTACGACAGGCTGCCCGGCCGCTCCCCAGATCGAGCAGGAGGCAGAGGATCTACGGTTGCTCGTCACTAGTGTCTGTGATGCGGCGATGCCCAGAAGGGGCCGATTTCGGCCTTCTCGTCAGGTGTACTGGTGGAGCCCGGCACTTGAGACGTTGCGTAGGGCGTGCAACCTAGCACACCGCCAGTACACCAGGCATTGTAGACGGGGTCGTCGTGCAGCAGATGCAGCGGCCGTAGCAGCTCGCCTGTACGAGGGATACAGGAGCGCCAGACGCGACTTCCAAGTCGCGATTCGCGAAGCGAAGTCACAGGCCTGGGGGGAGATGTTGGTCAGTTTGAATGCAGACCCGTGGGGGCGTCCTTTTAAAATGGCGCGGAATAAGCTCCGCACCTGGGCGCCCCCGCTGACTGAGTCTCTCTCTAGGGACCTCGTACATGACGTGGTTGGCGCTCTGTTCCCCTCTAGGGCTGAGCACTCGCCTCCTGCCATGGCCCCGCCTGATGCGGAGACCAGCGCGGATGAAGACCCTGTGCCCACCGTGGACCAGGTGGAGCTGGGAGCTGCGATGTTACGGCTGAAAGTCAAAAACACCGCCCCCGGCCTTGACGGCATACCGGGGCGTGCGTGGGTTCTTTCCCACGACGCCCTGGAGCCCCGATTGTTGCGGCTTTTCAACGCATGTTTGGCTCAAGGAAGGTTCCCGAAAAGGTGGAGGACTGGGAAACTTGTCCTCTTAAGGAAGGAGGGGCGCCCTGCGGACTCACCGTCCACCTACCGGCCCATTGTATTGCTGGATGAGGTGGGTAAACTCTTCGAGAGGATCATCGCAGATCGCCTCGTCCAGCATCTGACGATGACTGGGCCGGATTTGGCGGACAATCAGTTCGGTTTCCGCTCAGGGCGCTCCACATTGGATGCCATCATGCGTTTGAGAAGCCTGGCCGAGGACGCAGTTTCCCGGGGCGAGGTCCTGTTGGCGGTGTCACTCGACATCGCCAACGCATTTAATACCCTGCCCTGGGCGTGTGTTAGGGAGGCACTCCGGTACTTCCGGGTGCCGACCTACCTTCGTCAAATAGTCGGGGCATATTTAGATGACAGAGCCGTCATCTACCCGGTCCACGCAGGGTGGAGTCGACGAGCTATGGTATGCGGTGTTCCACAGGGATCGGTATTAGGCCCTCTGCTGTGGAACATCGCATACGACTGGACATTGCGATGTAGGGTCCTCCCAGGCGTCAGCATCATCTGCTATGCAGATGACACGCTGATCGCCGCCAATGGGAGGACCCATAGGCAGGCGTGCATCCTGGGCACGGCTGGGGTGTCACAAATTGTAGGCAGGATCCGGCGACTTGGTCTGGAGGTGGCTCTGCAGAAAACCGAGGCCGTGATGTTTCACGGCCCTCGAAATCGACCACCTCCAGACTCTAATATCGTTGTAGGAGGCGTCCGCATCGGCATCGGGGAAACTATGAAGTATCTGGGATTGGTCCTCGATAGCCGATGGGACTTTTCGGCACATTTTAGGCAATTGGCCCCCAAGCTCAAAAGGGCGGCGGGAGCGCTTTCGCGCCTGCTGCCAAACATTGGGGGGCCCGAAGCCACGTGCCGAAAACTCTTCGAAGGTATCGTGCGGTCTATGGCCCTATGTGGGGCCCCCGTATGGGCTGACCGCCTGGCGGCCAGAAATATAGTCTTGCTGCGGCAAGCGCAGCGAGTACTGGCCGTCAGGGCGATAAGGGGATACCGTACGGTGTCCTTCGAAG
Organism: Dendrolimus kikuchii; assembly: GCA_019925095.2. Classification (NCBI taxonomy): domain Eukaryota; kingdom Metazoa; phylum Arthropoda; class Insecta; order Lepidoptera; family Lasiocampidae; genus Dendrolimus; species Dendrolimus kikuchii. Next base: position 23,162,624 of record CM034400.1, read on the forward strand.
CGGCCTCGCTACTCGCCGGATCCCCACCATGGGACCTCGAAGCCAGGGTCCTCGCGTCGCTATACCAGTGGCGCAAGGAGGCCCTGGTCAGGGGCACGAGACCGGCGCCTCAGGAAACAGAGGCCTGCCGGTCGGAGCTCCGCGACGTCGCCATGGTGGTCTGGGAAGAACGCCTAAGACACCGTAGCGCGGGTCACGCCACCATTGAAGCGGTGAGGCCCGTCCTGCTAGACTGGATAAAACGTAGACACGGCACCCTGACGTTTCGGCTGACACAGGTCCTCTCGGGGCATGGCTGCTTCGGGAGGTACCTGTGTCGCCTAGGCCGTGAGCCGACGTCAGGGTGCCATCATTGCGACACCGGCGACGAGGATACGGCGCTGCACACACTCCAGGAGTGTTCTGCCTGGACAGAGCAGCGCCGAGACCTCGTCGCCGTCACCGGATTTGACCTCTCGCTCCCGGCCGTGGTACGCACCATGGTCGGGAGCTCAACCGGATGGGACGCCGTCTCCTCCTTCTGCGAGCGCGTTATGCTTGCGAAGGAGGAGGCGGAGCGGGAGCGTGAGCGGACATCTTTGCTCCGCTCCCGCCAAAGGAGGACGCGCCGACGCCGGAGGGCGGATTTCGACCTTCGGCCACCGTAAGCGGACGGCGCGGGTGGGGCCCCTTGGGGTATAGGGGTTCTCACTCACCCGCATATGCCGTCGAGATGAGAGCGCGAGTGTTCCGCGCGCGCTCATCTCTCCTCCCGTGGGGCGCGTTACAGACCGCCCCACGCCAAAGAGAGCATGATGATGCCGGAGGATGAGTCCCCGGCAATGGAAGAGGCCTCGTGAGGGGGGCCCACGCCTGCCAGGGCTGCGGAGAGGCTAGGTCATATACCCGTAGCCCTGGCATAAGGCGAAGGACGGAACACCCAGGGGTTTTAGTGGGTATCCCTAACCGGGGGTGGCAACAGCATGGCACCAGTTCTGACTGGGCATGCTGGTGCCACCCCCGATCTGGCGAATCCCACACACAGGTCGCGAATATCCCCCCAAGGTTCTGCCCTTGTCGCGGCTTATGGTCCTCAAGCGGATTTCCCCTGGCTAAAAAAAAACTGGCCGATTGCCAGATTTCAAGGGTGCAAGGGTAAGAGGGAATGGAGATAAATGGACTCACCCGTAATAATATGAGCTGAGTAACCGGAGCGTCTGCGATACAGGAGCAGCAGTGCGTGTTCTCTTGTTATATATCTCCCGCTTCACAACTAGATTCACTTGCCACTTATCACCAAGCTCTTGGAACCCGATTAGTATTGCAATTGGGTGGATATCTCAAATGCGCGCGCGATGCGTGAATGTCTTTACGACGGGTCGATTCAGACTGATCGTTGAGACGCGGAAGTGCGGGGTAAATTACTTTTTCGGGGAATCATCGTTCGTTACGCGGTGGCGTGAACATCCTGGGGCCCGGGGAAAAGGTGGTAGCCCCCATTAAAACCCGACAGACTATACCAAAGCTGGAACTTTCAGCTGCACACCTCACTTCGCTGCTCATTTCTCGCGTCTCTGTTCAACTTTCTGCCCACATTACCATTCAGCAACACTTTTGTTGGTCTGCCTGGTCTAAAACCAAGAAAAATGGTAGCTCACATCGCGGTTCCTGATCTAGACACGGATTTACTCACGAGATTCAGCTCCTTAGACACACTTGTAGGCGTAACCGCATGTATTAAACGTTTTGCACACAATTGCTTGGTATCTTCTCACTCTCGCATCGTTGGTCCCATTACCGTAGACGAACGTAAGAAAGCGCTCTTACACTGGGTACGCTCAGTCCAACAAAATATGTTCGCTGAAGACATCCACCGACTGCAAACTAACAAATTATGTACAGTGCGAATACAACGCCTCTCGCCCTTTCTCAAGGATGGTCTTCTTAGAGTAGGAGGGCGCTTGTCCAACTCAGCCCTTAGATATGACACACAACATCCCCTCATCTTACCCAGTTCAAGCCCCCTTGTGGACCTAATTATAGATCATTTCCACACTATACACTGCCACCCGGGCGCAGATACACTACACGCACTACTCCGTCAACAATACTGGATTTTATCTGGAAGGCGAGTCATTCGTCACCGTGTCTTTAAATGTGTACGCTGTTTTAGGCATCGAGCTCAGCCGAATCCCCCTTTTATGGCCGACCTACCGGCTGATCGAGTCAGCCCACAACCGGTGTTTAGTCAAGTGTCCACGGATTTTGCCGGACCATTCCTAATTAAATCAAGTACTCTACGCAATGCCAAACTTCTCAAAGGCTACTTTTGTGTTTTCGTTTGTCTCGCCACCAAGGCAGTGCACTTAGAGGCTGTCTCGGAACTTTCTACGGACGCCTTTTTTGCGGCACTGCAAAGGTTCGTTAGTCGGCGCGGAATCCCTACCCTAATTCGCTCTGATTGCGGTACAAACTATGTCGGCGCAAGAAATCAGCTCATAGAAGTACAAAACTTCTTAAAGGCCAATGATGATAGAATTACGCACAAGCTAGCCACACAGCAGATCACATGGTTGCTCAATCCGCCCTCAGCTCCTTCTTTTGGCGGTCTGCACGAGGCAGCCGTGAAATCTACTAAGCAATTACTCTATCGCGTATTAGGTGAGCAGCATCTGACCTTTGAAGAATTTTCTACACTCTTAGCCCGTATTGAGGCCGTTCTCAACTCTCGACCACTCTGCCCTCTGTCTTCAGACCCTACAGACTTCGAAGTCCTAACCGCTGGTCATTTCCTTATAGGTCGCCCACTTACCGCATTACCCGAACATTCCCATGAATCCTCTCCTCCATCAACCCTACGACGTTTTCGCTTAGTGCAAGCGTTGGCTCAGCGATTTTGGACCTTGTGGTCGAAATCCTACCTGCACACTCTCCAATCCCGATCTAAATGGACTACGGAAACCAGTCGACCCAAGATTGGTGAGCTGGTACTCATAAAGGAGGATAATCTTCCCAGACTCCAGTGGAAGATGGGAAGAATAAAGAAGATTCTGCCCGGAAAGGATGACGTCGTCCGAGTCGTAGAACTCAGCACCAAGGATGGCAGCTTAACGAGACCAGTCACAAAGATTGCTCGTCTTCCCCCCGACGACAACAGCACTTAGTCAGCACTATAAATGGGAGCCGTCACCTTTTCCCCGGGCCCCAGGATGTTCACGCCACCGCGTAACGAACGATGATTCCCCGAAAAAGTAATTTACCCCGCACTTCCGCGTCTCAACGATCAGTCTGAATCGACCCGTCGTAAAGACATTCACGCATCTAATCGGGTTCCAAGAGCTTGGTGATAAGTGGCAAGTGAATCTAGTTGTGAAGCGGGAGATATATAACAAGAGAACACGCACTGCTGCTCCTGTATCGCAGACGCTCCGGTTACTCAGCTCATATTATTACGGGTGAGTCCATTTATCTCCATTCCCTCTTACCCTTGCACCCTTGAAATCTGGCAATCGGCCAGATCAGTATTCTTTCTCCATTCCTGCACGGATAAAAAAATATTTAGTACGTACGTATTATGTACGTAGTGACGATATATGGTGGAAATACCAACAAAGCGGACGAAACACTATGCTTCCACTTTTATCATACGGATCGCTAAAAAATGAAACGCTTTACCGTCGTCTGTTTATCCTCAAGAATACAATCTAGATGTCTTCAAGTCGCGCGTGAACAGGTATCTTCTACGTAAGCGTGCTCCACCTTAGACTGCATTTCCGCCTGACGTCAGGTGCAATGTCAGTCAAACGAGAACCTATTCATTATATATAAAAAAATGTATATATAGTATGCCTTACAGTACTATATCTTTATAAATATACACATATACCGTATAAGATCATTTATAAATGAAGCATTACGCATTCAACTAGTGGAATCTCTTGTTCACATCTAAATTACATACATACATACATACATAACTTCACGCCAGTTCCCTTGCGGGGTAGGCACGAACAGCAGAGTGCCATTTAGGCTTATTCTTACACACCTCACTTGCCTCTTTGACATTCATAACTCTTGTCATGCAAGCTCGTCTGTTCTTAAGGCTCCTGACATCACCTTCTGCTAGCTATCTAAATTACGCAGATGTGATTTTTGCTCCCCGGCTTCTTGCTAAAGCGTCTCATTCAAAGAGTACAGAATGCTTGTGTACGGCTTTATTTCAAAGTTCCGTTAAGAGGTCACGATATACCATTCCCAAACAAGCATTCTATTTTAAAATTAAACATCGTCAAAAATTACATTTAGCTTGCTTGCTTTTTGGTGTTATAAATAATGAAATACCTTTATATCTTTACGAAAAGCTTTCGTGGATGTCAACAAGAAGGTCACTCGGTTGTAGGCAAGGCTCGGTGCAGCTCGCTACTCAGCAGCATTCTTCGGCTGCCTTGAGGAGGAGTTTTCGTTACGCTGCATCGAAGTGCTGGAATAACATACCGCTGCCGATAAGGAATTTGCAGTCTGTCTTTGGGTTCCGAACTAACTTAAAAAAATTCTTAATTGACCATCAATTTCGCCAGAGAGACCTTGAATCCGAATTGAATTTATCCGTGCAGGAACGGAGAAAGAATACAATTTTCTGCGGCCGGGCGGCCTGTCGTAAGAGGCGACTAAACAACCCACAGCCAGGTGGTAGGGCATTTGCCCGACTGGATGGCTACCACCCCTGGTCTAGAGTATGCCGCCATAGCAACCTTGAGTTGTGTTCCGGCATTAGTGATCAGGTTCCAGTCTCCCTTAAGAAGGCAGCAGCGCATTTGTTGCACCTTTGGTGTTGCAAGTGTCCATAGGCGACTGTCAAGTGGGCCGTCTGCCTGTCTGCTGATCTCCTGCAATAAAAAAAAAAAAATATATAAAAAAAAATACGACAAGTATTTTATAATATTATAATATGTCGATTATTACGCTATGACAAACCATTGCCAATTTATTATTATTTTTGTCTTGTTCGTTATTTCTGTCCGCTTTTTTTTGTTATTTTCTTTTATTTGTAATTAGAACAATGTTCATATAAACTAGTAATTTATTTTTCAACACACTTGCTCATAAAGTGGCTCTATGGTCACCGCAATTAGGCACAGAATGACACCCATTATCAAACTGTGAGTAAAAAACATTATAACTCACTAGTGAGTTATAGATTTTTTTTTTAATTTTATTGGTTGAGTTGCTTTGTTCTTAAAAAAGTTTTTATTCAAAAAAAAAAGATCGTGTTCTATAGAACAAATAAATTAATGTTCCTATTGCTTGCTCATTTCATGCAACTTCTTATTTAAATAGATAATTTTAACTCGTACGTGTTTAATAAATAAAACTTTCACTCATATATAACTTTTTTTATCTACTAAATAAAATGAGTTTTTGTTGTTATTTTATTCACAAGTGTGTTGAAAAACGTCGTATGATACACGTGTGTATTGATGATTACCGTCCTCGGCTCTCTTAAGACCCTCGCCTACGGCTCGAGTCTCAATGGCGCCTCGGCGGTAATCACCAATGTTACACACTAGTACCATAATGTACTATTGCATAATTTTATAACAAATGTTCATCGTTTTAATTTGCTTTGTGGAGCTAAGCCGTGGCATCACTTACAGGTACTTGCGGAAGATCAGCGCTGGTTGTGAAACTAGCAATATGCTGAGCAAGAGCCTTTTTAGGATATCACAATTAATTGTTACATATATTATCATGTAAGACTTTTTGTATCTTGTCCTAAATAAATATTTTTTCTTTCTTTCTTCTTTCTTTCTTTTTTTATTTCGTACCAAAATGTATTCAATCGTTCCTATAACATCACTTAACTTCGACATTATTATGATATCAAAGTTTTTTTATTTATTTATAGGAAACGAAATTAATATACCGTCTACCAGGGTTCAAACATATTTTCCATCGATAGAACGATTCGTCTTATATGAAATCTATTGCTCGTTTCAGAAGCAACTTATGCTCCCTTGTCTATCATTACTCGGCAATGCAAATCAAATATTAATAATTATAGGAAACATGTTCTTGCAACGCAAATGGTAGGTATAAGGCAGGAAGTTGAAGTAAATTGGAGTCGAAATCGGAAATGGTATATCATGTCCATTGTTCGGGATCGCTTTATGTTAGGGCATGTTCGCATAGTTATGTACATAAGGGACAGCTTGTACTTGTTTCTTGTAGGGAGGAAAAACAGACATTAACATTGAAACAGGGCAATTAGATATGAACAGGTCAGCTGTGCAGTTTCAACACCTAGATATCGCGGTCGGACTAGTTTTATAGAGTGGCGCGGGCCCCACCAAGCCCCCTTGGGGTATAGGGGTTCTCACTCACCCGCATATGCCGTCGAGATGAGAGCGCGAGTGTTCCGTGCGCGCTCATCTCTCCTCCCGTGGGGCGCGTTACAGACCGCCCCACGCCAAAGAGAGCATGATGATGCCGGAGGATGAGTCCCCGGCAATGGAAGAAGAGAGGCTAGGTCATATACCCGTAACCCTGGCATAAGGCGAAGGACGGAACACCCAGGGGTCTTAGTGGGTATCCCTAACCGGGGGTGGCAACAGCATGGCACCAGTTCTGACTGGGCATGCTGGTGCCACCCTCGATCTGGCGAATCCCACACACACATCCCACAAGGTTCTGCCCTTGTCGCGGCTTATGGTCCTCAAGCGGATTTCCCCTGGCTAAAAAAAAAAAAGTTTTATAGAGTGACGACCAAATAATTGATTCTATTAGACTAGCTGACCCGGCAAACTTTGTACCGCCTCAGAATCAATAAATAAAAAACGTTGATTTCTGAACGACGGGACGAACATCAAACGTTTGACATTCAAAACCAAATAAATTTTAAAACAAATAATAGTTTAAAAAAATACTAAAAAATACGCTTTTTAGAAAATCCAACTAAAAAGTAGAAAATAAATTATAATAAATTTGAATTAAAAATATTGTAAGAAAAAAGGATTTATATTGTAAAAAAAAGCGTGGGGTGCATGGTATCAATAGTTTGAAAAGCATCGCACGCTTTTTTTACAATAAAATCATTTTTTAATTCAAATTTATTAAAATTTATTTTCTATTTTTTTGTTGGATTTTCTAAAAAGCGTATTTATTTAGTTTTTTTTAACTATTATTTAGTTTTCATTTTTAGTGATTTAATTCCCTTCTCCGTGGAAACTTTGGAAAAAGAATTAAATACACTCCTATGATAAAATGGAACGTTATGTAAAAATAAGCTTTTTTAAAAAGGTTTTTAAATACAAGCTTTTGAGATCCTGCATATCATGTAGCAGCAGAGTGCTAGCCAAGACAAGTAAAACGAGCCCAAACACGACGGGTCTATCTTGTTTAGTATAGGCTCCATCATCAGATCAGCTCCATGGTACCATATTATTGCATTGTCATACAATATACACATACGTGCAAAATTTCAGCTCAATCGGAAACCGGGAAGTCGATCAAATTCAACTTGAAAGATTCCGTTACATACTAACATACGTATGAAACTAATAAAAGCGTATTAAAAACTTCACTTTTAAATTTAATTTGATTTCTGAACGACTTTTATATTTAATTGATTTCTAAACGACGGGACGAATGTCAAATGTTTGACAGGTAGGATTGTCAAGACTTAGAATAAAAAAAAATATTACTCTTAATTTTCCACCTCTCTACTATCAACCTCTATTTTTCTATCGCGAGTTTTTTAATTTATAATTTTAATTATCAATCGATCAGTTATCCCAAGCTAGATGTCTACCGTTGTCACCTCTCATCCAGCAAACATCACGAAGTAGGGATGAGTGGGTTCCCGGATGGTTTAGATTCACAATTAGAACCGGTAGGTGGCGCTGAGATCGGGTTCTGGAATCTTCCTAATCATCTGGAGCGATTTTGGTGGTTTTGTTTTTGTGTTTGAGTGGGTACCCGGATGGTTTAGACTCGCAAATAGAACCGGTTGGTGGCTCTGGGATCGGGTTCTAGAATTTTATTTTTTAAAGGCAGGATAACGTCTGCCGGGCCCGCTAGTATAAGATAAAATATTGCCTAGGCAAAAAGAAAGTCAATGTCCTAGACATATGGTTAGGCTTTACATAACTATATTATGCATAAACCAACGCTATTGGTATTTTGTTCTACGTCCAAGATCCAAATCCGGACTTTGAGATCTAATAACCGAAATATAGTATTGTCCCTTTGGTTTTAGTTTGCTTTATGATATCCCTTTGTCTAATCAAATTTGTATTAAACTCAAACTGCTATTGTTAAAATGCGAATAGTTAACATAGATTCCCAAAGGGACAACAGTTATCCCCCAACACTGTTATTAAATCTATTTATAAAAACAAATTTGAATTCAGAAAATTGTATATAACGCTGGAAATCTCTGAGTGTATATTAATGTTTATTATACACAAATAGTAATAATCCTCGAAGGATGTCTACGTCTCTAGCAATTAATAGTGTAACATTGAAATACAATTTAACCCTTAAGACAATTATCGATATACCAAAAAGCCGCAAGACTAACACTATCACTATCTCGTTATATACCAAGAAAATATACCCATTTCATACAAATCATACAACTCCTATATAAACAGAGTGAGATAACAACACAATTAACGATCACGTGCACAAACGCGATCTGCACTCTCATCGCGGACACATATGTGATAATAGTGAGCTAAAGGGTTAAGCAGTAGTATGGATGCATGGAGTATCCCAATACTTGATCTAACAAATAAAAATGAAAGCAGCCTTTATAGCAGCTTTTCTAATCGTTAAGATTTAGTAAAAAATATTTTCAATATTCCTATATATTTTTATACACGTTACCTCAATCTATGCTATTCATTTTTGTGTTATACAATTCGCTACATTAATTATTTAACCACGTTAAAGTAATCATGGTTTACCAACGGCCTCTGAGTTTGAGTGGGTTAAGCCTTTGCCGGCTTACCTCACAACAGCGAAGGGCTTCAACTTGAATTCCTGACGTGGTAAATTTCGTAATAGAATTTTCCATTATTTACTATATATAGTCTAAGTATCTGCGCTCAGCCACAAAGTGGCCTGTTGTACATTACCCATAACACAAGTGCTGGAGCACGCACGGAGGAAATGCGTGGAGGACGAGGGGCTCCACGGCCACGGCTGGGCCACGGCCATTCTGGGATCGCCGAACACGCCCGCACGACGGCAAGTACGATGGACGATAGTACATTGTATATACCATAACTTTGAATACACGAGCATTTATCTTTTATCACAATAGGTTAACCACCTCATAAATGTGTCTGCTAGACAGGCATACTCTTCTTCATCAAGCGTAAGTTATTGCAATGTGTGTGTTTGTCTAAAGATTTACTAGACAGAATTTACTAATTTTTATTATCTATAATATTATAAAATTCTAAACATACCGTGTCTGTACATTAAAGCTATTTAAAATAAAACAATTGGAATAGACTATATAAACGATGGAGAACACGATACATTGTTTTTAGATTTCTTGTCTGGCCGATTTCGATGTAGTTTTCCTTGATCGACAGCAAATTCTTAAACTTAAACTCTACACTACTTTTTATCTTGGGAATTCCCCGGGAAATTTTCTGGAAATAATTTAAAAAGGCCAGATAAAAAAAACGAAGTCCAATGTGATTTTTTTTACTGATCGTTAGCAAATTAAATGTAATAAAATGTGTGGATTTTTTTGTCTCAGGAATTCCGCGGAAATATTCCCGGGAGCGGTTTGTAGTTGTTCGGGTGCGTAAAAATTAGCTTATTCCGACACAGTTTTCACTAAAACGATAGCTTGCATTCTTTTTCAAATGCTGCAATTTTTTGTGACCCGGGAATTCCACGAGAATTTTAAGTCAAGCGTAGATGAAGTCGCGGGCATATCCTATTTATTTAAATAAAGCTTTCATGTCTAGGTTTTTATGTACTTTATTAAAATAAATATTTGGAGATTTCTTCGTATAGGGTAAACTATACTATTATTGGCACCCAGTATATTTATCTAAAATATTTAAAAAAATCTTATTATTTTCCTATTTATATGGCTACAAAATAAAGAAAATATTAAGATTTCTTAACGTTTTAATAAAATTATACAGTGCGAAACATTGTACTAAGGTGACAATAATGACATATTTTTCCTTATTAGCGTTCATTTCATTATTATACCAGCTGTGCCCGCGACGTCGTCCGCGTGGAATTTGTTTTTAAAGTCCCCCGATTTTGAAACATTTTTCATTGGTGCTCAGCTCCTATTGATCTTAGCGTGATCATAAATAGCCTATAACCTTCCTCGATAAATGGGCTATCCAACACTGAAAGAATTTTTCAAATCAATTCAAATCAGCGCGTTCAAACAAACAAACTCTTCACCTTAATTTCATATATTAGTATAAGATATAAGATTTAACAAGGGGTCATTGGTACTAAGAAGGTTGGGAAACTTTGGTCTATTCCATGAATGGCTATAATGGCTTCAAAAGAGCCGGTATTGGATTCGAGGCGTATACAGGGAAATATTGAATTTACAATGGGTTCGGATGAAAGGCATCCAGTTATTAGATGACCCATTTAAAGAGGCATTCTCACTTTTCGCCGCATTTTTGAGTACGCTCGGGGAATTTTAAGTGAGGCTCGCTTCTGCTGACAAAAGGTTGCCTCGGGCGAGGTGAGTTTGAGGTCTGTCGGATATCTCGTTAGTCAAAGCTTTATATGCTATTGATATTCTGAAGTTTCTGAATAAAATTATATTTTGTATAGCACCAAAACTGTATAATCACCTCTCAGAAGAATTTCAATCAATACAATCAAACGCCATTTTTGGAAAACGTGTAAAAATGATGTCAACCGATAAGGCATATTTCAGTATCGATGAATGTTTAAATGACAAAATTATAATGCTAATAATGCAAATATATAAGGAATGTTCCGGTGGTTCGGGCATGTGGAAAGAATGCATGATGAAAGAATGACTAAACAGATATCCAATGCAAAAGTGGATGGATGCAGAAGTCGTGGAAGACCCCGACACACCTTCTGTGATCAAATTGATCGTGTACTAGCAGAAGGTGATGTCAGGAGCCTTAAGAACAGACGAGCGTGCATGGCAAGAGCTATGAATGTCAAATAAGCGCGTGAGGTGTGTAAGAATAAGCCTGAATGGCGCTCTGTTGTTCTTGCCTACCCCGCAAGGGAACTGGCGTGAAGTTATGTATGTATGTACGTATGGAGCTTACCTCGCTCAAAGGATTAGCCTCTGTATCCAGCGAGGTAATGCTGCCAGCCTTCTAGGTACAATCCCCAGCGACAGGGGCCTGGTGGGGCGGGACGGGCTTTGATACAAGTTTTTTTTTAAGCTAGGTTTATTTATAAGATTGTCTATACTAATTTGTGTTGATAGCAAAAGTGCACTATTTCATACTGCTCGTTGTGCCTCTGGTTGCAGCAGAGGTACTTCGATAGCATATGAAATTATCAACAAAATGGATAATATAATAAAAAGTGGAAAAGAGCTGAAATTGCAATGGATTCCTTCACACATAGGTTTAAAGGGCAACGAGAAGGCTGACTCTCTTGCCAAAGAAAGTGCTATCAGGCCGAGAGTTAAAGTATGAACCTGATTTTTTTGAGTTAATACCCAAATATACGACACATACATCATCTTTGGCAAGAGTATTTTGATAGACGATCTTTAGACAAAAGTGGATGGATGCAGAAGTCGTGGAAGGCCACGACACACCTTCCATGATCAAATTGATCGTGTACTAGCAGAAGGTGATGTCAGGAGCCTTAAGAACAGACGAGCTTGCATGACAAGAGTTATGAATATCAAAGAGGCAAGTGAGTTGTGTAAGAATAAGCCTAAATGGCGCTCTGTTGTTCGTGCCTACCCCGCAAGGGAACTGGCGTGAAGTTATGTATGTATGTATGTATCTTTAGACAAAGGTATTTGGTATAGAACGATAGTGAGTGAGCCTCCTCGTATACCTTGGTTCCGTTCTATTAGGTTAAATAGACGTATTTTGGTTATAGCACATAGATTAAGATCCGGACACATTCCGCTTAATGAGTTTAAATACCTTATGCGCAGAAGTGTGTTCCCAAATTGTGAAGTTTGCGACCATGTCGAGGATGTGCCGCACTTATTAACAGAATGCGTCAGGACTGAACAAATGAGGAGTAAAGTAATGAAGAGCGCGAGTTTTTGTAGCTTTGATATATGAATATTTAATAGTATTCTGTCAGACATAAAGTCGAGTGCATCCAAATTAATGTTAGTAGATTTAAGTGAAATAATTTGATTTTTTAACCATAAGGTACTACAATGGGTGGTACCGCCATGTAGACCTTCTTTCGGCATATACAAACTTTTCTTTATTATTTAAATTCTTCCTTTAAATCTGACGGCGCTACCCCTTTCGCACGTCACGTCAATCATTCATCTCATGTCATAAAATAAAATAAAATAAATTAAATCGCACCGCAAATGTAAATATATATATATATAAAATAACATAAAATATGTCGCGCCCGCAACACTATAATTAAATATAAATACATATAACTTATAATTAACCCGCTCCGCACCAAAATTGTGCAAGATATATTAAAACATATTATATTAAATAAACTATAACGTAATTAACAAGTAAAGTGAAGTGAAGTGGACTGAGGGCAGAGGAGCAGCCGCATTTCATTCCCATTAACCAGGTAAGTGCGTGCTTATCTTCCGATTCCCATCAAAATTGTCCCACACTTCTTTTCCCGCAAATTTGACACAGTTCGCTTCCCGCTAAACCCAGCGCCGCCGCACCAATGGGACTGACATATTTTTTGTAAATAAAAGTCCCTTCAAAATAAAGAGAAAAAAAAGATGGTCTTACTATTTATTACTTAGTTTAATTTTGTATTTAATCTTATTTTTAAGTTAGTTTAGCTTTTTTCGTATCTGTTCAATTGTTATTGTTGTTAATACTAAATTGCACAGGTAAGCAATTGTAGCCTTAAGAACAGACGAGCGTGCATGACAAGAGTTATGAATGTGAAAGAAGCAAATGAGGTGTGTAAGAATGGGCCTAAATGGCGCTCTGTTGTTCGTGCCTACTCCGCAAGGGAACTGGCGTGAAGTTATGTATGTATGTATGTATGTAAGCAATTGTACATATAATACAGTGTCATAACACTCTCTCTCTACGGCCTCTGTGGTGGAGCGGGCTAAGCCTTTGCCGGTCTACCTCACTGCAACGCAGAGGTTCCGGGTTCGATTCCTGGTATAGTAAATTTCGGAAACGTATTTTCTCCATTATTTACTATGGTCTGGGTGTCTGGGATCGGCCCCAGAGTAGTCCGTTGTATATTACCCATAACTCAAGCGTAACTTGCTTATTTTGGGAATATATAATATGTGTGTTTGTCTGCCGATTATTTAAAAAATAACAGTACGACAACCCGGACATCTTTTCCGCCACAACTTGCCTATAAGTGCAGTCATACCGCCTCGGGTGTATACAAATAATAATCGAAGGCCGAAAGAAGGAGAGAAGCCAGAAGATTTGCTGCAAGGCTCACGACTTTTTTCTATTTTTTTTTAAATTGCACGAGTTCAGCAGACAGGCAGATGACCCACTTGATAGAAAGCGGTTACTATCGTCTATGGACATTTGCAACACCAAAGGTGCTACAAATGCGCTGCTGCTCTCTTAAGGGAGATTGGAACCTGGTCACTATTGCCGGAACACAATTCAAGGTTGTTATGGCGGCATACTCTAGACCAGAGGTGGTAGCCATCCAGTCGGGCAAATGCCCTACCACCTGGCTGTGGGTTATTTTGTCCTGGCCGCAGGAAATTGTATTCTTTCTCCGTTCCTGCGCGGATAAAACGACTTGGTGATTAGCACGCATAGTTAGTGCAGCCCAGAGGCACGCAGGTTAGTCTCCCTTCTTTCCATACCATAAATCCTACCACCGCCATTTGCATACGCGTACAGTCCAATACTGGGCTGTCGCGGGAGTTTTTGGCGGGAACTGAAAGGGAACGTTGTGCTGCGCAGTTTTATTTTCTAAAAATGTGTAAAATTACTCTAAAATGAACAACCGTTGTAGGATATTGATAGTTTTTGAGTAGTAATTATGTGTTTTTGCGAGAAATGTGAACTATATAGCCAAATGCGGCCTTTCGAGTTTTCACAAGAACTCCGTTGGATGACGTCGATTGTAGCCTACAATACAACGGCGTCTGGCTTAAGGCCTAGTTGACAAGCGTTAAACTTAAAAAAAAAAATGGGCTGTCGCGTTGACACATGAAATAAGAATGATTTTCGAAACAACTTTTTTATGTAGTTGTATATCATCGTAAAATGAATTATTGATAGGATGCAAAGCGGCCGGGATGAGTATCGAGAAAATGTTTTATTCAACCACGAGGGTAAATAATATTAAAGTGTATTTGCAGAGGGTTCCGTATGTTATTAATATTGTAGAAATAACAGCCAAATCTACTAAGCGCCTTTAGTGTGTGTGACATTTGAAAAAAATATCGCACGTGTGACGATCAGCAATTTTTATTGTGGTTTTTCGCAAGGATTATCAAAGTAAAATTAATATGGTTTTTTTTTTAAATTATACTGTATATCTTTCAAGACCACGGGCCATAAAAATGGCCCGGACTTTTGGGGGGCTTGCGTGGGGCAATGGGAAGGCCAACACGTAGAGGCCCCTTGACAAATTTAATGTAAATGTGGCGTGACACTGACCGGCGATTATCCCTGTCTACAACATATAGTGATGCACCCAAGGACAAGCCCCGGCCGTGTAGGACTATTGTGCGAAATGAGGATAAAAGTACCGGGCTATTGTGGTGAACTGCTAATGGTGCTAGGGGTCTGGGAATATGGGGACTATTATTACTATTATTATTACCAACTCTACGAACTCGAGTTTCGTACTCTTTTTTGCAACTTAATTTCTAGATTTAATTTTTTGAATTTAACACGCTTATTATTTATTTTGGTTCTTGTGTGTGACATTAATTTATTGATGTTTGTGTTGAGGTGTATGTATCTTACGAATAACTTATTATATTAATTAATTCTAGTTTTAATACTAAACTTATACTAATGTAGAGTGTATCTGTTACATGCTGGTGTTGTGAGGAAGTGCATGTGCAGTGTTGGCCTTATATCTATACTTATATATAGTACTATCTAGTGCCATGTGTGTTGGTTTTTTCTTTTCTGTACCTGGGTTATTAATTTTTAGGCTCTTTGTGTGTCTTGGTTTGTTTGTGAAGTGTGCGTGTAATGCAATGCGGTGGTAGTGCGCGGTGGTTTAAATTAATATGTTTATTATTAAATATTTATAATACACCCACACTTATAGTTATAGTATAGTTTTATTATGGTATATATTTATTCAAATATATATATACCATACCTACATACATATACATATACCGAATGGGTATCGCCACTAAATTTTTTTCAGTAATCCTTCCTGTAAGTTACCTTGTTAAACCCAGTATTAGTATAAACTACATTAAAAAAGGAGGAATAATCATTATTATTATTATTATCAAGGAAAGATATGTTGCTGGGGAGTTTGTTGCGTCACTACTTCTTCTTTAACATACATACATAACTTCACGCCAGTTCCCTTGCGCGGTAGGCACGAACAACAGAGCGCCATTTAGGCTTATTCTTACACACCTCACTTGCTTCTTTCACATGGTAGACTCATGACTTTCTATAAGTAATCTGTAACTTTCCATTTTGAAATTAATACATTCATTTTCATATATGTGTGTTTGTATATATGTATATATATATATATATATATGTTACAGTCATAGTGATGAAATAGATATTATACATATTGACTGGTCATGGTCATTATATATAATAGCAAAATTGACTAGACAATGTGATAAATTAATCACTTTATCCGGATATTATTCATAATAGCGGGTCAAAGTTAGCCAAAGTAATAAATACGGTCTAATTGACTTGCTACCCCTCCCGCTCTTCATCCTGCTTGTAAGAATAAATAATAATTATGACCCAGTTAATTAAAGTCAGTTCATTTTAATTTTTTTTTTATTGTAGTCTTTAAAGAGTGATACCAAGTACTTGTATTGATCTCTGTGGTTTTTTTTAAAGTTTGCTTTATGGCTAGTGAGCTATAAATTTACTTTGTAAATTAAAGTTAAATAACTTTATAACAATGTTAATTAACGTAGAATTATTATCTATGACAATGTTATTTTAATTCTTAGGCAAATTGAAATATAATTTTATAATCTTTGCCTCTATACCTACTTGTTTTATTACATTATCCAAGTCTTCGAAGATATTATATAAAATTGCTAGTTAATGTGATTAATTCTGTGTCAATTATCACTTTATCTAAATTGAGTAGACATTATAAATAATGGCTAGATAATATATATAATATCCGGATTTATGACTTTGGCTGTAACATATATATAAAAATGTGTCTAGCCGTTCTTGAGTTATAAATGGTGTAGCTAACATGACTTTGTTTTACATATATAGATGTATAAGTGTGAACTATAATCACAATGAATAAAACGTAGTTTTATTATGTTTACTAGTCGCGAAAAATTAAGAAAATATTGTATAATCAAAATTGTTTTAAATTAATTAAAAGTGTCCAATTCTGTAGATTTTGTATTAACACTACAACTACTGCACGTGACAGTGTTTACAAAAAAAATCATAAAAAATAATAAACAAATAAATTCGTGATTAAGACTGTCAGAAAAATATTTTAATTGTACTGCAGCTGTAGATTTAATTTAAGAAATACACAAATTTTTAAAATAAAAATCTAAACAAAATTCTAACTTACATTTTTAAATGCTTGCCTCTGTCTGGTTTAGACATAATATGCCCTTGGGCGAGTTTTAACGCTCTATCGAACCTCTGGCTTCTTCAAAAGTTATCATATAATTAATGGAGAAAGAATAATAGGAAGTTAAAAACGTTATTATGAAAAGCTCCTATAAATCTTACAAGACCAGATGGCGCTACAGGTTCTCTTGCATTCTAACGTTTCATTATTACTTTTTATTTATTTCTCTGTAATAATAATTTTACATCATAAAATAGTATAGTAGGGGAGCCCAAGATGCTAAATGTGGAGTTACTTGAGCGTCGCAGGGACCTTTTGGATTGTGAAGATTAGACGCTAAAAAGAAAAAAGGTTATATGATGTACCCGTTTCACTGGTGGGGGAGCGTGTACAGGTTTCCAAAAAAAGAGTAGCACAGAAATACTCAAGCGCGTCAGATATTCAAAAGGGATGTTAAGTAAACCCTAAAGAAACTCCTATTCAAAAGACTGACGATTTGGACGCGACCAAAAGTCATGGCCGATTTTTGAAAATGCAAAAAAATAACATTGAAATACTCGAGCGCGTCAGATTAATATACAGACGGTTCAGCTTGATGTCCTTAACGTGCTGACCCATAATCTGACAATTATGTGGAGGAATTTTCTTAATCTGACGATTGGAATAATAAAAAATACCCCTACCCTATATGAAGGATTCATATATAGTGGGGGTACATCATAAGGTGCAAGGTTTCTCCCCTTATGTTATTCTGCCACGCTCGAGTAAATCCCAAAATTCCCGCTTGGCCTCTCCTACTAGTAGTAAAACACCACTTAAACCTATGAGGTTTGCGTGAAGTTAAATACAAGATTTTTAATCATACATTGTATCGTGTTCTCCATCGTTCTTATAGTGACGCATATGTATATATATACATATATACCTACACACATATACATTACTCATACATACATATACACTTATACCTTATCACATCGTATACGCAGGTTTTTTTTTATTGCAGGAGTTCAGTAGACAGGCAGACAGCCCACTTGATGGAAAGCAGTTACCATCGCCTATAGACATTTGCAACACCAAATGTGCTACAAATGCGCTGCTGCTCTCTTAAGGGTTACTGGAACCTGGTCACTAATTCCGGAACACAACTCATGGTTGTTATGGCGACATACTTTAGACCAGGGGTGGTAGCCATCCAGTCGGGCAAATGCCCTACCACCTGGCTTGGTTTCATATATAGTCACGAACGCTTATACACACATAATAGATTTTTAGTTTCTTTTTTATATTTCTGGAATTTAAAGAATCCCTAGTGTATTATATTCCCTTATAGTGTTTAAAACATACTTTTTAGACTTAATCAGTATATACTCATAGTTATGCTCGGGCTACACCTGGGATAATGCTATAGCTATTGACTGTGGCCAAATACGTCTCATTGAAAGAATGATTGAAGATTGAATATTCCTGTCTGATTCGCTTGAAATAATTTCGTTCACTTTCAAGTATAGTTTTTGTGACTTGCATTAACGTTAAGGTGCTGATTGTATGACACATAAAAGTACAATTTATAAGAGGACTTAGTTACATACAAAACTTTCAAATAAACATACCAAAAAATAAAATAAAAAATATTTAAAGCCTAAAAATGTTAAGGTCGAAATTTCACAAAAAATACAAAAATAATAATAATTAAAAAGTAATTCGGGTACCCCTTTATAAATAATAAACTAATTAATTTTTTCTTTTAAACGTCACTATTCTGGCCACCTGTATAAGAGCACATCTCGGTTTTTGGCCACCACTTTAAAAAATCAACAAAAAACCTGTTCTGTCTGAATAAAGTCCATTTTATAAAAATTATGAAATTCGTTATTTGCACTTTTTTTATTCCAATTAAACTCAAATAAATAACTAAAAACTCGTGGTAGCGTAAAGGCTAGCGCAGGTGTCCCGAACTCAAAGGGCGCGGGTTCGATCCTGGCCGGAACGCATGCACCACTTAGGCAGTTTTTTGATCTAATGTGCATATTGTTACAATTACCACGTGCTAACAACGGTGAAGGAAGACATCGTGATGCAACCTGCGCATCGGGATAACCGATGTGTCAAACCTGCCAAGTCGCCTTGGACAAGCGTGGCGGGTATACTTGTCCGTTACCTCTATAATGGGAGGCCCAAGCCCAGCAGTGGGACATTCATCGGCTGATATTACTATATATGTATATAACTAAAATTACCCTTTTCTAGGTAATTTTTGCATTCTTAATGTGTTACTTTTTCTTTGCTCAGAAACCTTTATCAAATCTGTAAATATATATATATATATATATATATATATATATATATATATATATATATATATATATATATAAAAATTTGCATAATATTGTAGTATGTAAATAAACTACAAAAGACATACATACATACGTAACTCCACGCCAGCTCCCTTGCGGGGTAGGCACGAACAATAGAGCGCCATTCAGGCTTATTCTTACACACCTCACTTGCTTCTTTGACATTCATAGCTCTCGTCATGCATGCTCGTCTGTTCTTAAGGCTCCTGACATCACCTTCTGCTAGTACACGATCAATTTGATCATGGAAGGTGTGTCGTGGCCTTCCACGACTTCTGCATCCATCCACTTTTGCATTGTATATCTGTTTATTCATTCTTTCATCATGCATTCTTTCCACATGCCCGAACCACCGGAGCATTCCTTTCCTTACCTTCACCCCGACACTCTCTTTCAAAAAACTAGAAAATACTATGAATTTTACACGATCAGTGAGATGCATGCTTCATCTAAGTAGTAGGTACATATATGTTTATTTATATATATTTTTAGCAACTAGTAGTCGCCCAGTGGTCGAAATTCGACCATAATTTATTTAAATTATAAGTTTGAACATTATTAACGTTCTGTTGTCAGAGACTATACTACTATAATCACAGACTTCGCCAAGGCTACACTGTTAATTTGACTTGAACAATAAACAAAAGACTATATATGCATGTCTGTGTCAAATACATGATAGTGTGTGTAATTTTTTTTTATTGATGTAATGTATTTTTTATGCATTATTAAAAAAAAATTAGCATTCTGCACTCCTTCTCTATATAAACTATAAGTGTGCGAAATTTCATACTCCTCCGTCCGCGCATGTTTCGTAAAAAGGGGTACAAAGTTTTTGCTTCACGTGTTAATATAATTTGCTACTTAGCTAATACTCAGAAACGCAAATTAATTTACTAAAGACCCATTAACTGCGTAACAGACAGCTGTTATTAGAAAACTTCTCAGATTTCTTGTAGGATGAATATATAGTCGACTTATCTAGTTTATTCATTGCCCTAAGGACCCCTAAAGCGTGTTAAATGGTGTGTTAAGATTGGGCGGGAGTTTTACGTCGGCTCTAAAAGTTTGAAAGTCACCTTTTGATATGTCATGACTGGAATCTTTTAGAAATTTGTATATATATCAAGTATTAGTTTAAAACGAGATTAATAGATCTAAAGAGAAAATGAATTTATAATATTAATGCTTAATATTTAAATAGTTGGTTAATTTAGTTGGATGCCCAATTTATTCAAGAAGAAGACGCATCCATGATGTGTCGAAAGGTGTTTGCTAAGATCGTAGAATGGGAGTCTAACGTGTGTGCCGTGCCTACCACTATGTGAAACAGGCGTGATATTGATTTTGAGTTGAATAAAATTTTGTATTAAATTTTTTTTTAATGTGTATGTAGACCTAAAATAAGCCTTGATTCCTTTTAATCTTTTTAACCATTCCTATGCTGTGCAGGTGGTATACGACGCTTATAACATCGCGTCCGATTATAAGCCTCGTCGAAAGGCTCTTGTGCGACGAGCGCGTAACGTCCTGACGGACAGAGTCGACGTTATTACGAAACGGCTGGCCCGGATCAGTCCGCCTGCGGTTAGAACGGTAGGCTGGCAGGCACCAACAGACAGACACAGACGGCGACGTCCCCGCGAGGGACGCTAGGACACATAGCTCTCCCCTCAGGATAGACTAGGCGTGTTGCTGGGAAGTGTTTCTTTCGCCGTTTCTTCTATCCCAGCCATAACACGTTGCGAAACGGCAGTAAGATAGCGTAGGCCGCCGCGAACCACCGATCCCGGCCCGCCGGGATCGTTCCCCTCGGGCGTTATATTACCCGTCGCCCGCTCTCAATTAGTGCTTTATGTCGCCCTATGGTGGACATCATTAAATTCATCCCCCTCTCATGGCAACAGTCCAACCGAGGTAAAACTCCTTAGGGAGCTCCCTCGAGCAAGTTGCCCCCCCGGGCTCGAGCGTCTTTGCTTCGCGAAGGCACTCGCCCCAACTACCCCGGTAAAGTTGTAAGGTCTTCGGACCAACAACATAAAGTCAAGTCCAATAAAAAAAAAGCTTATAACATCAAGAGATATGATTAGCACTACTGTACTAAACGGCATGTTCAAGTCAACTAACGCAACTTAGCACTAGAACCCGGATGGTCCTCTGACCACTAATAGCACTAATTGTATCGATTACACCGATCAATACTAGTTGCATTAATCAAACACACTGGTATTCACAAGATCCACGAAAGTCTTTTGAGTCTTCCGAATGCTTCTTGGTATTCCTGGTCTTCCTTTTCTTCTCTTGTGTGTATAACTTGATTCGGAAACTGATTGTATACTTGACTACCTGACATTGACCATGTCGGTGGCTCGCACCGCACTCACTAAGGTACTAATTTTAAGCAGACGATTAGCTGCTAATCGAGCGAGCTACATATTCGCGGTAAGCGGGGCGTGGGAGTATGGGAGTTCCAGGGGAATGGTCAGGGGGTGATTCTGTCCGCAAAAATTCCATTCCATAAACACTCGGCAAAAAACCCCCCCGAAGACGTCAAGAGATGGCGCCATCTGCCTACGCGGTCGACCACCTGAACGTCAGACGCTGTCAACAATTTCTATCAACCGATAAGTACGTGCAGGTTAAAACCAAAAAACTAAATACTCAAACTGTGTCGAGTCCAAGTGCGAGGATCAAAGGCCGGGTAAGTCCTTATCCCGCTTAGCCCTCACATATCACAACAAAACTGTATTATATACGTGCAGGAATGGAGAAAGAATACAAATTCCTGCAGCCAGGCGGTCTGTCGTCAAAGTCGATAAAACGACCCACAGCGAGGTAGAGCATTTGCCCGACTGGACGGCTACCACACCTGGTCTAGAGTATGCCGCTTTAACAAACTTGATTTGTGTTTCAGCATTAGTGGCCAGGTTCCAGCCCCATCTACAAGTCCGGCAGCACATTGGTAGCGCCTTTAGTGTTGCAAATGTTTATAGGCGACGGTAAGCCCTTTCCATCATAGTTGGGCCTTTACCCTGTCTGCTGTACTCAAGCAATAAAAAAAATTTTTTTTTTTTTGACATATTTACAAATCTAACTTCACATGTTCCTTAAATCAACTGAGACATGTAAGCATAATTAAAATTATTTGAAATTAAAGTTTATTCACATAAAACAGAGTTACACTAGATCGAGTGGAGGTTATATGTAGGTACCGTTTTACAATAAACAATTTAAGTATTTTGAAAACGCAATAGTTTAATGTACATATCGGCTAAGTTTCTATAAACTCATATTCAAATTCAAAGCTTTTATTCAAAATAAGTTCCACTGGGGAACACTTTTTGAAGGTCATACATGTAAGTTAAAATTTAATTTTTTGCTTCCTATTCTATGTACACCGCTTCGCAACGTGTTGATGCTGTAAAGGAGAAGAAGCGGCAAGAAACCCCAGCAACACGTCTAGCTAAATATTGTTTTTCTTTATATTTCATATTCTATTTATATCTCAAATTCTTTTTTTTAATAAGTTTTGTACAGAAGTATGTGACAGAATTACTTTTTGAAGAATTAATGGAGTTGTAGCAAACAATGCATACTCAATAAGACCAAGACAATAAAAGGAAAGAAAGACATACAAATATAAAATTCTATTATTCAATATAATGCTACCAACATTAGAATATTCATTTATTTCAAAACTAAAGTTTATAAAGGAAATTCATCACTACTACGCTTGTATCGATAGAACTTTACCAGTGGCAATAATATTAAAATGTTTACAGTTTTCACAACATAATAGCGCCTGCATGAAACCTAAAAGCAATCTCGCATTGCGGTGTTTTTATTACAACTTTTGTAGGCGCTATCGCCCGCATACAGCTGCAATAACAAACTCGTAAAAGAATTTCAAAATTTTATTTAACTGTTTAATCCTCGTATTTTACTCATATTTATTCATGTTCCTGCGAACGTGTTTGTTCAGTGATTGGGAGCTATAAAATCACACTCACTGTTAACGATATATAGCTTAATTAAAACTATGTGTTAACGCTTTTAAGCGAGGTTTTTTTTTGTTTCGCCGTTTCGGCCACATTTCAGTAACTGTGATCACAGAGGACAAATATATAAAATTGTACACTAGATTCTATCGTACGAAATAAGTGCCACAGATGTGGCACTACGATCGCTCCATGTAATGTTAGAAAGAAAATAATATTTAAAAAAATGCGATTTAATAGTATTAGTAAATAAATTAATAATATAATATAACATTTACATTAAAACACTTGTTATTCGTTCTCTTTTTTGCCGCGAGACTTTCTCCGTGAGTCACACTCTAATCGCATAAACTTAAGAAAATAATGTTATAGTAGCTGATTGTAATTAATCATTATTTTATGTAAGTACTAATAGTGCCAATGAAGCCTCTTTCTCATGTACATTATGGTCTGTTTTTAGTGAATTGCAAAGACGGCAGCAAATACATGCGACCGCTGTATGTTTGACTACGTCGTCTATCGCACGAAAACAAAATATCCTAAGTGTTGACCCGGGTTATAAACTAGCTCTGGGTCAAGTTTCATTTAAATCCCTTCAATAGGTTTTACATGATGCTCTAACAAAGAGGCTAACAAAAAAAAAAAAAATCGAAATTTGCTGGTCTGAATTATACCCGCCCCGCCCGATTTCTTTCTCTTTTATTCTGTAAACTCGGTATCTTTTAGAGATTTGTCTAATCTTGAAATTTAATTAATTATAAACATATGTATCTTATGCCGAAAAATAAATAGCGTGCGTGCTTTACATCTCACCAAACTTAGACTAAATGACACGAACGTTAATTGTAATTGAGTTTAATTAATCAACATGTTAATTAATTGACATCAGATTAACAGCTTTAGATAAGTGAGTGATAGTTAGGAAATGCTATCTACCTTAATTAATAATGAGTACAGGTAAATTAGCTTCGAGAAGTTTTTGCAGTATTATTTATATATTTATATAGTAGTTCTAAATTTTAATGTTCCTTGTACAATCAGCAAAAAAAGGGTTCGTTACATTCTCAGCGCGTTCCTTTAGTAGCTCACAACGCCCATAATGCTCCGTCTGCCGTTCTACAAGGCGACCGCGGTCGTTATGGTCGTGGCGAAAACGTCACTAATTACGTCATGATTTTCGCTCACGCAGCGTGGGTTGATGAACCGTTCCACTTGAGTTTACGATTGTCATGCCTGCAAGCAAGTGGAACGGGAAAAATCACGGTCGTGAACGTGGTCGTTGTGAGCTATTAATGGAACGCGGTGTTTGTAGAGCAAAATATATTTACAATCAAAAGTGAAGGTTCAAAGTCAAATAAATAATTATTATTTACATTGCTAATTGTTGTCAGGTCTGACTATTTGGTTATAGTTTGATAATTAATAAATTAACTGAATTCATTTGTGTTTCATTCTTGTTATTTATCTTTCAAAGTTATTATTTGTTGTTATTTGATATTAAATTTGTAAATTAAAAATGGTTCCGATGTTGAAACGTGGAAGCTTTTGACTTCCCAAAGTAAACAAGTTTTGTATAAGTTGTACAAATATTTCGAAAATTAGTGCAATAGCAATCGAAGCATTATTATGACTCCGGTACAATTAGTTGCTAAATGAA
This sequence comes from Dendrolimus kikuchii, assembly GCA_019925095.2. NCBI lineage: Eukaryota > Metazoa > Arthropoda > Insecta > Lepidoptera > Lasiocampidae > Dendrolimus > Dendrolimus kikuchii. Next base: position 23,187,553 of record CM034400.1, read on the forward strand.
CCGGAATATCATTGACTTCCACCGGAAAAGTGCTATCAGAAACCAAATGTCATTCTTCAGAAAAGAGAACAACAATTTAGTATTAAAAATTATGTTTAACCCTTAAGACAATTATCGATATACCAAAAAGCCGCAAGACTAACACTATTAATATCTCGTAATATACCAAGAAAATATACCCATTTCATACAAATCATACAACTCCTATGTAAACAGAGTGAGACAACAACACAATTAACGATCACGTGCACAAACGCGATCCGCACTATCATCGCGGACACATATGTGCTAATAGTGAGCTAAATTAATATTAATATTTATTATTTTAATGTCATTTAATTGTATTCATTTCATATTAAGTACCTGCCTAAAAAATATAAAAAGTATATTAGTTTATTTATTTATATTCTGACCCTACACTACTACAAATGCAAAAACGTATCGAAGCTAATTTACATGTACGTAAATAAAAATAAAATATATGTGTAATTTGAATTAAATATTAGGAGCATTTGCGCACATTTGAAAATTGCTAATACAATTTTTGTAGGAGTTTCTTTGATATATTTTTTGTTTTTGCATTTATTTCTTTAACGGACACTATATTTTTTTGTTGTGAAGCTACCATGTAAGCAGGTGACTGAGCTCATAAAAAGTGGTTACCGTCGCCTACAGCCGTTTATAACACCAATGGAGTCAACGTGTTGCCAGCCTTTGGATGCGATTCTTGAAAAAATTGTTCTCTCTTCCGCAGTTTACATTGAGCTCGACATATAGCGTTGGGGCGTCCAAAATGGTAACCTTCTGGTCTAGTTCCTTTGGCGCCCCTTGAATACGCCAGTGATAGGGGCGCAGGTTTAGATTTAATGGGTAGCAGCATGTCTCTACCACATCAATAAATAATCTACATGTACTTAATACTTTTGTAGAATGATGTGTTTATTTAAAGATTTTAATATAAGGTTAAATGTTCCAACTTAGTAGCCGACGACATGCACAAGGTTTCAGCATCGCCTTTATCTGTAAATAAAACATTTTTAAATGTTATTTTGCCACTTTCTGGTTGGTACCGGTCAAAAGTCGTGGTAGCTTAGTAGTTAACTCGCATCCAAGTTCAAATAACGTAGGTTCGAATCCTGGCCGTAAAAGTATGTATCACTTAAAAAACAATAAGCAATAATAAATACTACCCGTCATTGGAATATGATATTTGACGGCCTCTGTGGTTGAGCGGGCTAAGCCTTTGCCGGCCTACCTCACTACAACGCAGAGGCTCCGGGTTCGATTCCTGGTATAGTAAATTTCGGAAACGTATTTTCTCCGTTATTTACTATGGTCTGGGTGTCTGGGATCGGCCCCAGAGTAGTCCGTTGTATATTACCCATAACACAAGCGTAAATTGCTTAATTTGGGGATATACAATATGTGTGTTTGTCTGCCGATATACTGTATACTGTACTGATATTTAAATTCAGCTATAAATATTTATACATTTTGTAGATATGTATATTAACTATAGATTATTCCTGTCTACACCATATAGTAATGCACACAAGTTATTTTTCTCTACCTACATCAATACATATGTACTAAAATGTATATAATAGACCTAATAGTTTCCAAAAAATACGAGTATATTGGAAGTGATGAAAATGGTTACATTTCTTCCAAAATAGTTACGAAACCCTAAAAAATAAAACTACGATAAACGTATTGTTAAATACTTTTACCAATTTGTATCCATTGAGTCTTAGGAATGCCAGCATCTAACCTGGCTGAGGCTACTGCATCAATTAAGGCTAATAGCACAGCAATCGACATGCAAATTGGTGGTTCACCTACAGCTGTAAATCATAACAAAACAATTTTCAAAATAATCACTTATACAGTTTAAATCTACAATTCAATAAACAAACAAAACTAAGACAAAAATTTCAAGTCTTAAGAAAATATTATCCACAACTCCATTTTTCATGATTTTTTAGGCAAGGCAACAATTTGATAACTCTCCGTTTAATTGTTGGAGTACAGTAAACAGGCTGACGGCTGTCCAACTGACAGAAACTGGTTACTGTCGTCATGAACTTTGGAACACCAAAGGTGCCATCCATCATCATCAACACCAACTGAAAATTTTTCATGTCACAACAATTAAACAATAAATTATGACACCACACAAAGTCACAAACACATAACTAACAATAAAACTTATACACATACTCAAACCAACGCGCACTACCATCGCATTGCATTACACGCACACTCCACAAACAAACCAAGACACACAAAGAGCCTAAAAATTAATAACCCAGGCACAGAAAAGAAAAAACCAACACACATGGCACTAGATAGGACTATATATAAGTATAGATATAAGGCCAACACTGCACATGCACTTCCTCACAACACCAGCATGTAACAGATACACTCTACATTAGTATAAGTTTAGTATTAAAAATAGGATAAATTAATATAATAAGTTAATCTTAAGGTACACCATAACATATAAATCACTAAATTAATGTCACACACAGTAACAAAAGTAAACAATAAGCGTGTATGGACTCTAAAATTTTTCATAGAAATTAAGTAGTAAAAAAAGATACGGAACTCGAGTCCGTAGAGATGTTAATAATAATTAAAAAAAAACACCAAAGGTACTGATACGCTACCAGCCTTGAATGGCGGACTAGAATCTAGCCACATAACACATGAAACAGGTCGTCGTCATCGCAAAACGAATAAAGTTGCCCTTGTGCATGCTAGTGCAGAATAAAATGATGCCTTTAATTTTGAACAACTATCTTTAGAAGTTACGGCAATAAATTTTAAACTCACCTTTTGAACCAAAATTATTCTCAGGCCCATAAGATTTTTTTCGAAAGTATACTCTGAAATCCTCCGGGATATCTCTAGCTAGAGGCACGTGGTAATTCCAGGGTCGATCAGTTAAAACTTTTCCAGTTCGTGGATCATATACTATATCTTCGATAGTCCAATATCCTGTACCCATGATGAAAGCACCTTCGACCTATTATTTAAAAATCGCTAAAATATTAAAATTCTTGCTGCAATTCTTTAAACTTTAATCCTAAAATCCAAACTACTTATATAATAGACTAGGATATGCCCGTGATTTTATCCACGCTTGATTCCCGCGGGATTCCCGGCATAAAAATATCACACATTGTTTTATATAAAATTTGCTATCGATCAGTGAAAAAATCGAATTGGAATTTGTATTTTTTTATCTGGTCATTTTAAGTCATTCCCAGAAAACGTCCCCAAGATAAAAGGTAGCGCAGATTTTAAGTCCAAGTGTTTACTGTTGATCAACGGAAACCGCATGGAAATCGGCTCTGTAGTTTTTACGTGAATCCCGAACAAACAGACAAGAAATCTAAAAAAAAATTGCATCGTATCCTCCGTCATTTATACAGTCTATTCCAGTTGGTTTTTTTTAAATAGCTTCAATAAACAGACACGGCATGTTTAGAATTTTTAAAATTACAGATAGTCCGTAATTCTAGAAACTATAAATTTTCCGAGATAAAAAGTATCACATATTCATTCCCATTAGTCAAGTTACGTCTATGCTATTTCGTCAAAATTCAGTCAGTAGTTCTGCTGTCAAAGCATAATTCACAAAGAGAGACTTTTGCACTTACAAAAAAAAAACTGAGTTATAAAGAATTTTACCTGTCCTATATCAATTTGAGGGCTAACACTTTGCCCTACATCTTCTATTAAATCTACTCTCCTCATTAAACTTTCGCCTGTCAGAATATCAACTTCCACTTCTATTGCTGTTGCTCCAAATATATCATATCTTTTAAAATCAACTAAACCATTAAAAGATTCATGAACTTGCAAATCAATATTCATCTCAATAGCTTTTGGTATAACTTCCTCCCATACTTGGGTTCCAATAACAGTTTTGACTGGCTCCAACAACAAAAGTAGTTTATCACAACATTTACGTACTGCGATACAGACACCTTCTGACGTTACACTTGCTCCGGATATGACACAGTTTGGCGTGAAAATAGAACTAGATTCTTTAATTTGTATCTTTTCTATAGGAATTTTTAATAAATATGCGCACACTTGGACAACTTTAGTATTTATACCTTGTCCCATTTCAACTCCACCATGTGTGATGCACACAGTACCATCTAAATTAACAGACATGTTGACTACAAATATACCAACGGAAATGGGTGTCCATCTCAAAAAACTTATATTTAATCCACGTTTGGTCCATCTGTTTGACGCGTTGTAAGTATCAATTTCAGCTTTACGTTTATCGTAGTCACTATTCGATTTTAGTGTTTCGGCTATTTCGACAAGGTCACTATACTTATTTTTATCTAAGTTGGTTAATCTAACATCTATAGGATCTAGAGAACATTCACGGGAAATACGTTCCATTATCATTTCAGCTGTAGCTATAGCTTCCAAGGTTCCTGAAAGTATTTAGATATTATTAATTTGTATTTACAAAACTAGGGTCTGAATCTGATATTTAGGGTTTGCTAGCCAAATCGCAAGAATTAATACCTTCATAAAATTATAATATTCGTCAGTTTATATATCCGTTTGTATATTCGTATATGTTACAAATATTTTTAAATACTAGGTAGTATGTTAGATTATTGTACTATTGTATTATTTTTATTGCACGAGTTCAGCAGACAGGCTGACGGCCCACCTCATGGAAAGCGGTTACCATCGCCTGTGGACATTTCCAACATCAAAGGTACTACAAATGCGCTGCTGCTCTCTAAAGGGTAACTGGAAGCTGGCCACTAATGTCGGAACACAACTCAAGATTGTTATGGCGGCATTCTCTAAACCAGAGGCGACTCTTCCAGGCGGGCAAACATCCTACCACCTGGCTGTGAGTTTTTTTGTAACGATAGGCAGCAGGAAATTGTATTCTTTCTCCGTTTTTGCACGGATAAATATCGAGGTGCATTACTAATAATATAATGTTTGCCGGTAGTTGTGATTATTACTCGTCCCATTTCTTCTTCGCTCGGATATAAAAGTCTGAGGGCAGAGCGACAAATCATTCCCACTTCAGTTTTGGCCCGACATGCATGTTGTAGTGCTACGGTGGCTATTTGTAACTATTTAGTACACAACAATCGTAATTTAGAATTAATTGTACCTAATTACACCCAGATTCTTGTAGAATTAAAACACTAAGAATAAATACGGTTTATAAACAAGTATGCATTTTTATTCTGTAATAATAGTTTTACTGACCTGTCTTCGGTCAGGATTATATATGAGATTGAAATCGGCAGTAAGATTTATTACTTGTTATTATACAATTTTTAATGAAATAAGGAAAAAATAAAATAAATACTAAGTGTGGTCATTTAACTTAATGATGAAAAAAATGGTGATAGTTTTTTAGTTAATAGATAAGGAGGTCGCTTTCAAAAAAGGCTTTCCAGTTATTTAAACATGAATCAAAAACTTCAAATAAAAATCATTTATTTTTTATTTTTTATTGCAGGAGTTCAGCAGACAGGCAGACGACCCACTGGATGGAAAGAGGTTACCATCGCCTATGGACATTTGCAACACCAAAGGTGCTACAAATGCGCTGCTGCTCTCTTAAGTGAGTCTGGAACCTGGTCACTAATGTCGGAACACAACTCAAAGTTGTTATGGCGGCATGCTCTAGACCAGGGGTGGTAGGCATCCAGTCGGGCAAATGCCCTACCACTTGGCTGTGGGTTGTTTAGTCGCCTCTTACGACAGGCCGCCCGGCCGCAGGAAATTGTATTCTTTCTCCGTTCCTGCACGGATGAAAATCATGACGGTAGAAACTTAAGAAATAATTTCAACTAAAAATAATTTGATGAATATTTGTTTAATAGTTTTTGAAATATGTAGCAGTTTGCATGAAATCCGTATTTATGATAAGGCAACGAAATTACAAAACAGTGACATCGGTATGCACTTGCCAAATTTATATCTTGTTTAAATTCAATATAATTTAGGTACCTGGCGCTCTACACCATGAGTTTGATGGAGTATCTGTAGTCGTATTTATTAAACTATAACTCCAAGGTTCCTTTTTGTAACAATTGCTAACTAGGTCAACGTAAAAAAAGTAGAAATCTTCATCTATGATGTATCCATTATCTAAGTACTGATTAAGGTTACAATATTGTATTTCTCCAGCATCATTTACTCCAACCTGAAAGGAGACAATTGTTAATATTTCAAAAAGGTTATTGCAATCTAATACAAAACAAATAATTATGTTTTGGGGTAATTTCGACTATTCGACTAATTATCCGTGCAGGACCGGAGAAAGAATACAATTTCCTGCGTTGGGGCGGCCTGTCATAAGAGGCTACTTAACAATCAACAGTCAGGTGGTAGGGCATTTGCCCGACTGGATGGCTACTACCCCTGGTCTAAAGTATGTCGCCATAACAACTTTGAGTTGTGTTCCGGCATTAGTGACCAGGTTCCAGTCTCCCTTAAGAGAGGTAGCAGCGCATTTGTAGCAACTTTGGTGTTCCAAATGTCCATAGGCGATGGTAACCGTTTTCCACCAAATGGGCCGTCTGCCTGTCTGCTGATCTCCTGCAATAAAAAAAATATATATTATTGCTGATATAGGTACAGCAGACGGGTTGAATGGCCCAATTGATGAATTATCATCTATTTAAATTCCATTATCTTTAATTAATACAATATTCAATTTCAAATTTCAAGCTAAAGTATCAACAATTCCTGACACATCCTGTAAAATAAATACCTCATATTGCGCAACACCAGGAAGCCTTTTCCCCATTGCTCTCATATTAGTAGTTACTGGCTGGATGAATCTACAAGGTCTATTTAACTTATAACTGACCAAACAGCAAGCAATTATCGATTGGGTGCTGCGCGATATTTTAAATCCATAACCGCCTCCAATACGTCTCACGTGAACATCAATCCTGTTAACAAACGTTCTCTGTTTAATTTCATTTATATATTTTAATATACGACACTAAAATTTCTCTGTTAGGTGTAACTCTGTGAATGTTGAAATAAAATTTGTATAACACGTTGATTCAAAAGTTAGCTTGGCGTGTGACGAAATGGTATACATAGAGCAAGAAGGAGTGTTGTATGTGTTATATGTATCACTTTTAGAAATTGTCCTTGAAAAGAATTTTGTTAGGTAATTAGGACTTTTAAATTTGACTATTTTTCTATATTTTGAGATTTAAAGGTAGTGTTAAAAAAAATAATTTTTCGTTATAAGTGGAGCCCTGTGACAATAGTCATTCAATTGATATTTAGTAAGTAAAGAAATGGTTAATAGTGTCTACTACTGTTCCTTTGCTTCTGGCATTGAAGGACTCATGCACTACCTACATGAAACCCAAGGAATTTCTTGGCTTGTCTTTTTAAATATCCTATGGATATTTTATATTAAAGAAATATTTAAAAGCTAATAAACTACAAGATGGATGGGTACAAATTTAAAGGTAGACCAAAAGAAAGATGGATGGATTGTGTGAAGGATGATATGATCATCTGCCGTGTGACAGACGAGGTATCTCAGATTAAAAGAGTATGGAAGGAAAAGACATATTGTGCCGACACCAAGTAATTGGGACATGGTGTAAGAAAAAAGAGACCATAATCAACAAGCGTAGAGTTTTGTTGTTGTTGTTTAGGATTACTTTGATGTAATGATTAGTAGTACTGTTCACTACTAATCATTAAGGATTCATCAAGGATTATTATTTAATTTATTTGCTGCTTATTTAAACATACCGATTTGCATCAATTTTCAAAGCTTCTGATATCATCATCTGTACTCCTGTTACCCATTGTGTGGCTGCTTGTACTTTCAGTCCCTCTTCTGTAGGAAATGCTACACACACAATAGTTTCCATGGTAAAATGATACTGGCTAGTCCTATAAAATTCACCTTTAATAACTTTCGTGACATCTGGACCAGGTAACGTTGCTGGGGCTGCTATATATAATTTATTTCTTGTCGGGTCTTTCATAGCTTCTCGTACATCGGTTACAGGGTGTTCAACAGTTATATAAGTCACTTGAACCATTTCTGCGGCCTTATTAGCAATTTCTTGAGACTCACCAACAATTACACCAATAGGCTGGTTGTAATATTTAACTTTTCCAGAACAAAGTATTTCTTCATAAGACGTATACAATAGATAATTATTAGGCGTAAAAGAATTAATGCCAGGTATATCTTTTGCGGTATAAAATGCTATTACTCCAGGGTAATTCTGAAATGCAACATAGTATTATTATTAGACTAGACTTTTTATAACAATTTAATCATTTATAGTATCAAAAAGATTTTGATTATTTATAGAAATTAGATAATGAAAAATCACATTGTGGGACGTGAGTTATTCTACAATGTGTAAAATACATTTTTGTGGTACACTTTACGAAAAGAACTATCAGGCCTGTATTTAATTTTGATCATTCTGGAACAAATATTAACGCCATTTGTCAACTTACTTATAAAGACAAACTAGGCAAAAATCTTGCAAGTCCTCGCAAAGCTGCGTTTATTTCTAATTTATGAAATGACTTATATGGATTACTTCTATAAAAATTGATAATGCTAAGTATACCATTTAAATTTGGTTAATTTTATTATCTCACACCATTATTTTTTATTATTGCAAGAGTTCAGCAGACAGGTAGACGGCCCACTTGATGGAAAGCGGTTACCATCGCCTATGGACATTTGCAACACCAAAGGCGTTACTAATGCGCTGCTGCACTCTGAAAGGAGACTGGAACCTGGCCGCTAATGCCGAAATAACACAACTCAAGGTTGTTGGGGCGGTATACTCTAGACCAGCAGATAAATGCCGTACAGGAACGGAGCACGACATGTTTAAAAATTCTAATTTTTCACATACACTAAACCAGACCTTGAATGTAAAAAAGATAATTTTACCAAAGCCACCGTGGCATCTATTTTGTTAATGACTCCTGAACCAGTGGTACTAAGGACAAACGCTGCGAACACTTCACATGGTAACGACGGGAGGTCTTCCGTATATTTTGCTTCTCCAGAACATTGAATCTGTAAAAATGTTCACATTAAGTTAAAAAAATTATGAATATACAATGCTATCTACAAAACAACACTTACCAATGCTTCGACTTTAGGTATAGGCTGAGTAAGGGGCCACAGTGCTGGATTTGTGGTGTATACTTGCATGGCTTTAGATACTGGTCTGGTCTCATAAAGTTTTGCAGTACCGGAGAAAAATCTTGGGTTACTTATATTAGACGGGCATAGTGTAAGGATGCCCTGAAACAAAATTGCCGACAGTTTTAAAAGTACATACATACATACATAACTTCACGCCAGTTCCCTTGCGGGGTAGGCACGAACAACAGAGCGCCATTTAGGCCCATTCTTACACACCTCACTTGCTTCTTTGACATTCATAACTCTTGTCATGCACACTCGTCTGTTCTTAAGGCTCCTGACATCACCCTCCGCTAGTACACGATCAATTTGATCATGGAAGGTGTGTCGTGGCCTTCCACGACTTCTGCATCCATCCACTTTTGCATTGTATATCTGTTTAGTCATTCTTTCATCATGCATTCTTTCCACATGCCCGAACCACCGGAGCATTCCTTTCCTTACCTTCACCCCGACACTCTCTTTCAGACCAACTCTCTTTCTTACTTCGATATTACGAACGCGGTCCGCGAGCGTCACTCCGCAGATTTTGTGCAGTGCTCGCATCTCAGTTTTAAAAGTACTTTGGTAAATTAAAATTCCCACAACAAATGCAATCGAAACAAATATACGATTAAAAAAAAAAAAAATTGCTGGAATACAGCAGACAGACTGACGACCCACATAATAGAAAGTGGTTGCCTATGGACATTTGCAACACCAAATGTACTACCTACACACACAATACAAGATTGTTATGGGAACATGTTCTAGACCAAGGGTGGTAACCATCTAGACGGTCAACATCTTGCTGAGGATTTATTTGCGGTCTCTTAAGACAGGCCGTAGGAAATTTGTATACTTTTGACATTCTTGCTCGGATTAAAATTGTTACAATACAAATATTATTGTTATAACTAACCTTGTAGAACAAATGTAAAGCCAATTGTTTTCTGTATTCTGCGGATGGATTAGGAAGCATCTCCACTACTACCAATTCTTTATTCAAAATCTTTAAAGCAGCCTGTAATGTTTCGTTGGTAAACAAGTTCTTTCCAAGAAGATATTTCTCAGTATAACTGGCTCTTGTAAAATTTGGTGAAAGATCTCCATAAACGATCCTTGCTTCGAGTACCTTCTTGCTAGAATCTAATTTGTATAAGAAGCCAGCGTTTACCATTGCGGCTGCACTTTGTGATCTAGGCATAATCTAAAAAATCATTTTTTATTATGGTGGTGCGGGTGGCAGAAGTAGGATGTTGTTGGTGGTGGAAGGAAGAAAAATCCACAACTGGCTGTACCTTTGGACGGGTTTTTAGATTAAAAAAATGCGTTCTAGAGTTATACTTAACGATGCGCGTTCGATGCTCGCGTGATCGTATACGAACTGGGCCACCCGCCGGCACAAATCTTGGTTGGCCGCCAGGTGGCACCGCCTGTCTCTATCCAGCGTGTGGTTTGCGGATAGGAGAGGAAAGGTATGAATACAAGGCGCCTAACCATATTATTTTGTATACAAGCTTTCATTTATAACCAATATATAGATGATCATCATATTAGAAAATATCAGAAATATGAATCGTCGGCGTCAGCATAGGAACTTCTAACTACATTTTTTACTTTTTTTGCCATTTACTTGCTTCCTGCGATCAGCAGCAACACTTATGCAGAAGTGATGTGAGAAGATTTGATGTTTAAGATTAGTCCTTACATTTAAGGACATCTCTTAATAAATTAATTGCTAAGCCCGACCTTGGAGCTAGTAAATGTGGTATCGTTTTGATCGTTTCACAGTCTGGCTAGTATCAGTGAGGACTACAGCCAGTTGGTTTGTCTGTTTAATTAGTTTATTTTTATAATGGATAGCTACAGTGCTACTGTGTTTTTGTGTTGTGTTTGTGTACATTTTTTACTGATATTAATTTTCGTCAAATTATTTATACAAGTATTTCTATGTGTAACAATTTCGACGAAAGTCATGCCCCAACGCCGACGATATGGCATAGTTTTCGTAATGTTTACATGAAATTTCTATCTGCATGATAGAACAAGTTTCAATTGAGCCGATTCGTCTTTGGATTTGATTCTCTGAAAATTCATGTAAATAGACTCGCAGTATTTTTTAAGTAATCTATGACAAGATATCAGTTGAATTGTTCAGCGCCGTACGTTCGGTCGGTGTGTCGTTACTCTACATTGCTTCTAAAGATTTGTATGATTTCCAGTCTATTCTAACTAACCAAAAGTGAATCTTGACCTCTGAAACGAGAGCACGCCGCTTTCCTCTGTCCTGCGCAGTATCTTGCCAGTTGTGGGCTTGAAGTGCGATCAGGTCAGCTTCCCCTCTATCCTTGACGGCCTCTGTAGTTAAGCGGACTAAGCCTTTGCCGGCCTACCTCACTTCAACGCAGAGACTCCGGGTTCGATTCCTGGTATAGTAAATTTCGGAAACGTATTTTCTCCGTTATTTACTATGGTCTGGGTGTCTGGGATCGGCCCCAGAGTAGTCCGTTGTATATTACCCATAACACAAGCGTAACTTGCTTAATTTGGGGATATACAATGTGTGTGTTTGTCTGCCGATTATTATTATTATCCTTCCAGCGATACTTGGGACGACCAACCGGTCGCCTACCGACTGATCGCCCCAGTTTACTGACGTAACTTTTATCCAGTGTAATTTATTTAATTTACTTTCCAAAGGCGAGAGAAGCGGATATGAAATTTATTTTATGTTGCAGCCTCTTATTTTTAAGAATTTTTAGTTTTCAGAAGTAAGAAGTCTGAATGTTACCTGACCTTAAATGACACTAACTGGTGGTTGTTCGACATTGGCGGCAACATTACATTCACAAGTATCTTCCCTGTCATGTCAGTGGACAGAAACGTCTGCATAGGAACTGTTTGGGCTCCATGATATCCTTCTGTATCATACGAGAACGCATCTAATTATATATTGTACGATAACCAAAAATACAAAAACAAATTAAAATTCAAAAACTTACGTATAGTCATTTGGGCGTTTCTGTTTCTAGATAATTAACACAGTTACAGAAAGTATTAGGTCTACGCACTATGCGGCTAGTCGTAGTCCAGTCAGCAATCCTGCTGTATAACTAATGTTTACGAGTATTTCTCAGTTTCTAAACAGAGTATTGCCATTGTGATCTCTACTAAAGATGCGTACCGGTTCTACAAAAACCGGTGAAAAACCGGTTACAGTCATCACCGGATTTTTATCATTGTTTTTATTGTTTACCGGTATTTTCGTACACGCGCGGAACGAAACTTTATGCACAAAAATATTAATTTAATATTGAAATGCTAGTCGAGTAAAACACGGTTTCTGTTCACATGTTTCTGTTATAAAGTTTTGTATGTTGGAATAAATGTTCTTTTTCAACACACTTGCTCATAAAGTGGCTCTATAGTCACCGCAATTAGGCACAAAATGACACCCATAATCAAACTGTGACTAAAAAACATTATAACTCACTAGTGAGTTATAGATTTTTTTTAAATTTTATTGGTTGAGTTGCTTTGTTCTTAAAAAAGTTTTTATTAAAAAAAAAGATCGTGTTCTATAGAACAAATAAATTAATGTTCCTATTGTTTGCTCATTTCATGCAACTTCTTATTTAAATAGATAATTTTAACTCGTACGTGTTTAATAAATAAAACTTTCACTCATATATAACGTTTTTTATCTACTAAATAAAATGAGTTTTTGTTGTTATTTTATTCACAAGTGTGTTGAAAAATGTCGTATGATACACGTGTGTATTGATGATTACCTTCCTCGGCTCTCTGAAGACCCTCGCCTACGGCTCGAGTATCAATGGCGCCTCGGCGGTAATCACCAATGTTACACACTAGTACCATAATGTACTATTATATAATTTTTCTGTATATATTTATCTATTCCTCCAAAAAACATGGATAGATACTAATATTATATAGAAATTAAGCCGACTTTCATGTAAAATAAACAAAATTTGTTTGTAGGTTATTCTCCGGTGAAAAACCGGTTTTTGGTGAAAAATCTCCGGAGGCTAAAATTGCAACCGGTACACATCACTAATCTCTACCGCATACTGCGGGGAATTGGACAGATGACAGAACAGCTAACCGCACAGTGCGTCTGAACAATACAATAAGTACATGAAGAGGGTGCCCCGTATGAGGATGGAGCGAGATGGAATGGAATGCTCCTCCGTCTCAAATGAAGATCTTCCAGCGAGGCTAATGTTGTTCCTCTCAGGCCTAGACCCGTCTGTTATAGTTAGGGATGCAAACAATGTTTCAAACATCGATGTATCGTTCATAAAAATCGATGTTTTAACATCGATGTTGAAGCCAAAACATCGACGATACATCGTTGTTCAAGAACGATGTTTTATCGTACATAGACATAACGCGCCATCTTGCGCTTTATTTTTCATATTTTTTTCTTATTGCCAGTAATAATTTATAATATAAAAGTTGATTATTATACCTATTTCTATTAAAAATAACCATTTTTCTTAAATGTAATTTTTTTTAAATGTTGATAGTAATGTGTTAGTATGTGCCGTGCTGTTGTATAGTAATGCGGGTAAGGGAAAAGACATATAAATAGAATAAACATAGTATTTAGTAGGATTAGAGCATTGATAAGTGGATGTGGTATTATATTTGAAAGATGGACCAACAGCGGCATAAAAGGATGATGTTAGTAAAAGTAAGAATTAAGAAAAGTGTGCTAAGGTGGTTTAGGCGATACATCGATATTAAAAAAAACGATGTTTCATTTGCATCGCAGGAACAAGCGTCAAAAGCTTATGTAAATGGTGATAAAAAAACATCAATATATCGATATTTTTAACATCGATATTTCACTTTTGAAAACATCGATATCCTAACATCGATGTTTTTTATGAGCGACGTTGCATCCCTAGTCATAGTTGAAATTTTGTATATATTCTTTGTATGTATCGGGAAACGTTTGTGACATCAATTATTGGACAGCGCCATCTATTGGCTTGTAAGTGTTCCACTACATACATATTGAACTTCAACTACTTACGTATAGTCACTTGGGCGCCAACTGTTTCTAATAATAGGTAGATATCTGATGGAAATTCACGGTGCTCATGCTTTATCATTAAATTTCCAGCTAATGTTCCAATCTATAAAATATTCAGATCAAATTAATAGACTGTACAAGAAATTCAATTAAAGATCTTGCTTTAAATCACTTTATTATTGTTACGAGTTGCAGGACTCGAATTAAAATTGCGTTGGAATTACTATAGAATTTATTAGAACTAAACAAACACGTATAACATAGGTACAAATATAACTGAACACAACCAGTACAAACGTAATGCACGATTCAATAACACGCGCAAAGTCCGTCACTATATAGATTATCGAATGTACACACGTCTTGCCTCGCTTGTGATTATCGCTTGACTGCCTCATCCCTCCCTTGGGGCATTCCTTTATACTGTATAAATACAATATGTCTATTCGACCGCGTAGACTGAATTTCCAAGAATCACACCTGGCTAATGACTACCACAAAAGATTACAATACACAGTGGGCTGTTTTTCTAATTACAAATTTTAAACACAAAGTAAACAAAAGAAGTCCAAATGCGGAAAGGTAATAAAGTGTGCTTTTATGGTATGCAGGTGTGAATCCACTTTTGTCGGTCGTAACATTATTATCAGTCTTTTTTTAATAATTTTCATATTGTTGTTGTCAATGCAGGATTTTGTAAATACATTTTTTAAATTATTATTTTCGTCAATATTGTTACATTCGTAATATTTATTAATAATAATAGGACGAAAATAGTAATATTACCAAAAACTGTAGTTACAAGTTCCTGAACTGACGCCGACGACATTTAATGATAAAAAATTAAACAAAGGCTTTGCAATAGGTCTCCTCTCGTATAATTTGGGTCGGTATCTCAAGTAACACCAATTCGCTTTCAGTGAGCACAATTATCTTATTTTTAAGCCCTTTATCGATAATACATTTAAATTAATTTCTTGATAATTACTACATACATACATAACTTCATGCCAGTTCCCTTGCGGGGTAGGCACGAACAACAGAGCGCCATTCAGGCTTATTCTTACACACCTCACTTGCCTGTTTGACATTCATAACTCTTGTCATGCAAGCTCGCCTGTTCTTAAGGCTAGGCTATTAGCCCGGTGTGATTCTTGGAAATTATTATTAACAAATATTACGAATGTGACAATGTTGACGAATATAATAATTACTAAGATTTAATAATAATAACTCTTTTACAGTGCAGGCTGTCAAGCTCTGGAATGCGTTGCCTCTTACTGTCAGAGAGGCCAAAACATTACCTACTTTTCGGAACTCACTTAGAAAGTACTATCTGTCTTTAAATAAATATGTGTAATATATTAAACATTTACTTATTTATCTATTGTAATATATAAAATGCTTGTCGTATATAATGTTAATAAATATATTTATTTCGATTATTTCGTATATACGTATATGTTGGTATTGTATAAATGTGTCTGGATCTATGTATGTATTAAATTTATAAATTAGTGTTAGTATGTATATTTCAATTGTACAGTCCTATCTTTTTTCTGCTCTACCTTCATCGCCAGATTAGTTAAGAATTTGTTTGAAGATAGGTTGCCTGGAAGAGATCGCTCTTAGCGATAAGGCCGCCTGTTGTTTTGCCAAGAAGTTAAAGAGAATTAAAGAATTTATTCGAAACCATTAACATAGTGTACAGGAACAATTTGGTATCGCAGACAACTGCTGTAGTAGAATACTGTGTTGCAGTTGTTAGCGCCCAATTCCAGATAACTCGTTTGTTATACAATTTTAAAAAGAAAATTACTATAATGTTTATACATTTGTAAATTTTCGTGTTAATAATTGTAATGTATGTAGAAATGCATAGATGTGTGAATGGGTGTGTATATGTATGTATGTATATATGTATGTGTGTGATGTGTGTACAAGTGAATGAGTGAGTGTGTGGTTACAAACTTATTAGACTGGTGTTTGGTGTTTATTAAGTATTGCTATTATGTATTTTGTTTTTGTATTTGTTTATTTTGGTGAGCAATAAAGTATTATTTATCTAAGATTTCCTCGCGTGTAACTTAAATCCGTATCCCACATAAACTATTCTATTTTACATACATACATACATAACTTCACGCCAGTTCCCTTGCGGGGTAGCCACGAACAACAGAGCGCCATTCAGGCTTATTCTTACACACCTCACTTGCTTCTTTGTCATTCATAGCTCTTGTCATGCATGCTCGTCTGTTCGTAAGGCTCCTGACATCACCTTCTGCTAGTACACGATCAATTTGATCATGGAAGGTGTGTCGTGGCCTTCCACGACTTCTGCATCCATCCACTTTTGCATTGTATATCTGTTTAGTCATTCTTTCCACATGCTCGAACCACCGGAGCATATTCTATTTTTCAGGAATACAATATGCTTGATTACATGTGCTTAGAATTGCGCTTGAGGAGTTTAATAGCGTATAAACAGACGTCCAAATAAATTTTAAAACCTTATTATATTTGATACTCACGTTTCTTACAGCTTCATGAGCTACTAGTTTGATATGTTTATACAACTTATCCAGATATGAGAAATAATCTTTACTAGCCACTGTCTTTAATATTTTCAGAGTATTTGTAAGTGTTACACCCGCTCCAACAATCAAGTTTTGATTGATTACGTAGCCTTTTAGCTCATCAATATCGCTGATGTCTATTAACAGGTCTGGATAATCGATAATTGGATACGGTCCTAAAAATTACGTTAAAGTAAAAAAGGGGTCTTTGGGTTCTGAAGAACACCCCAATTATACGTGCAAGAACGGAGAAAAGCACAGCCAGGTGTAGGGTGTTTTCCGACTGGATGGCTACTACCTCTGGTGTAGAGTATGCCGCCATAACAACCTTGGGTTGTGTTTCGGCATTAGTGGCCAGGTTCCAGTCTCGCTTAAGAGAGCAGCAGCGCATTTGTAGCACCTTGGTGTTGCAAATGTCCATAGGTGATGGTAACCGCTTTCCATCAAGTGGGCCGTCTACCTGTCTGCTGAACTCATACGTATAATATTTAACTAACTAACTGCTGAACTGCTGCGGCTCAACGACCCAAAATGAGTCGTGACTTCTGAAATGAGAATACTTCACTCCTTTCTGTTCAGCGCTGTCTGTTGCCAGTCATAGGCTTGAAGTTCGCACAGGTCAGCCTCCATTACGTCACTCCAGATGTATATATGGGCCGACCAACTGGTCACCGTCCCGTTGGTCTGCCCAGATAGGCTCTTTTCACCGCGTGATCCTCCCCCATTCTATGTAGGTAGACAAGCCAGCGCAAGCGATGTGCCTTGCTCTTGCTTATGACATTGGGCTCATGAACCAGCTCTTGAATTTGGGTATTTTTTTGGAGCATTCCTATAATTCCTTCATCCATGCAGGAACGGAAAATGGATACAATTTTCTTAAGCCGGGCAGCCTATCTTAAGAGGCGATAAAATACCCCCCACAGCCAGGTGGTAGGTGGTAGGTTGCCCGTCTGAATGCCTACCACCCTTGGTTTAGAGTATGCCCCCATAACAACGGCATTGGCAGCAGTGATGTTACGAATATTTAATTTGACTCCAAAAACTCATTTTATAAAAAGACTAGCTGTGCCCGTGATGTCGTCTGCGTGGAATTTGCTTTCAATACCCCCCGATTTTGAAACATTCTTAATTGGTGCTCCGCTCCTATTGATCTTAGCGTGATGATATATAGCCTATAGCCTTCCTCGATAAATGGGCTATCCAAAACTGAAAGAATTTTTCAAATCAGACCAGTAGTTCCTGAGATTAGCGCGTTCAATCAAACAATATTAGTATATTTCCTACAACACTAATAATTACATTTTAAATATCACGATGTCTTTTGAATGAAACGTCCGAATTGAATAATTCAAAAAGTTCTATAAAGGTATTGAATTCGTCTTGATTATGGAGTAATTTATTTTGATTAGGATTAATACCAAGGTACAAAATAAAGAGTTTTTGAAGCGGCGGCATTTTAATTATTTAAAAAAATAAAAGGAAACACTTATTGTGAAATAACTACAATAGTTAGACATATGGTTACGCGATATTTTTTGTAGACAATTATATGTTCTGCAAAGTAGTACATTGTTTTGTTCTAAAATCAATAGTTTTCGCAGCGCAAGCCGTCTAAGGATTTTTTCGGATCATTTTTTTACACCTTGGGTTACATTATTGGACTTTTAGTAAGGAGCCCTATTTTTTTTCAAAATATAATATAGCCTATAGCCTTCTTCGATAAATTTACTATTCAACACTGAAAGAATTTTTCAAATCGGACCCGCGGTTCCTGAGATTAGCGCGTTTAAACAAACAAACAAACTCTTCAGCTTTATAATATTAGTATAGATTCGTTTAGTCCAAAAAGACATTAATTTTATATAGACTGACGGATAGACAAATTTCAATATCTTACACTTTTATGTTATCATCATTATTAGAGTTAAATTAAATAACAGTGAGGAAATTACATTGCAAGCTGTGTTCAACTATAAGTAGTTTTTACATCGCATTGTAAATCTTAGTCATAAGTTTATTAATTGATCAAATGTAAAAAACTGTCGGTAATACTTATTAAATAAATAAATTGGTATCACCTTTGGTGTTACGAATGTCCATAGGCGGTGGTAACCGCTTTCCATCAGGTAAGCCGTCTGCCTGTATGCTGAGCTCATGCAAAAAAGGTCTTGCAATTTACGGAGATAAAGGTAAGTATTATTATACAGCACGCTCGCAACTGATTGTTCTGTCAGACACGCACACTAGTAAAGCCCGCTAGCCTTCATGAATTCCAAAAATTGTACTTGACTAGCTGTGCCCGCGACGTCGTTCGCGTGGAATTTGCTTTCAAAACCCTCCGATTTTGAAACATTCTTCATTGGTGCTCCGCTCCTATTGGTCTTAGCGTGATGATATATAGCCTATAGCCTTCCTCAATAAATGGGCTATTTAAAACTGAAAGAATTTTTCAAATCAGACCAGTAGTTCCTGAGATTAGCGCGTTCAAACAAACAAACTCTTCAGCTTTATATATATCATACAAACCCAAACGTTCAGACGTTAAGAATAATAATTTTCATACCTTTTCCAGTGTTCCCAGCCACTAACATGTAAGACCCTTTATCTTTACCAGAAATCAATTGTAATACACTTTTCACATCATTAACCTTGTACCAAATTTTATTGTCTTTCAGCCGAATTTTAAGAGGATTAGAAACGTAGCACCAATCATTTTCAAAATTAAAGTCTTCAATAGCTGTGTCTTTACAAACGTGATCTTCATGGCGTTGGTCTTTTGTCTTGTCGCACAACTTTTTGATTTTGTCGCAGATTTGCAAATCTTCTATATCGGGTATAGGATCTGGGGAGTCTTTAGCGAATTTCTTGAACGCGTCCATGATTGGTCTATATCCAGTGCATCGGCAAACATTGCCTCCAAAAGATTCTTCAATCTTCAACGAAGTTAGATTAGGATCATTTTTCAAAAGACTAAAAGTATAGGTAAATCTATAGATTTATGATGCACGAATTTTAAGAAGCAGAATGGTGGAATGGGGAGGGAGGAGGCATACTTGCTCCTACTTCAACCCCTATGGTCCGGAGATCTTCAAATTTTTTTTAATAAACATATTCTTACTTATTATTCACTAATATTGCACTTACATAGTTAAAAAATACTGTCAAAGTTAAACAGAAAGCTAGTAATCAACAGAAAAAGAACCAAAAAATAGGGTATGTCGTCAAAAATGAAGAAAAAACACAACAGATCACATTCACATACACTACACGAGTAACCATGAAAATATTCAAAATGGCAGCCAATAAAGACGAAATTATAAATCGTGGTATAAAATAAATAGTAAATGGTTACCAGTCGTGCGCTCTGGTCTGAAGCAAACTAACCTAAATCACTGTTTTAGTCACTAGTCGCGACATTTCACCACCCATCACAATAATGTTAGTGAAATAATAGGTTATGTTTACCACAAATAAATATTTCAAGAGCTCCGGACCCTAGGAGCTGCAGAAAGGGTAAGTATACCTTCCCCCCTAACCACTACGCCCACCCACTACTTAAAATTTGTGCACCGGATAGCTGAGTGGTAGCCAAAAGGCCTATTTAGGCATTTGAATTATTAGCTCGCTTCACTCGTACGCCAACCACCTCGGGCCTAAATAGATCACTTTCACCTCTCGTATAACAATCTTTCTTCGAGGATATCCCCTGATCTTCGTCACGGGGTTGTTAAACAAGCCGGAAAACCGTTGGTAGCGCCCTCATGAAGGTATCTATAGACGACATTCTTCTTTCATGGCGATGGTAACCATTCCCCACCTGGGATGCCGTCAGCCTTTTTCAGGCATGAAAAAGTAATACTGAAATTATATACCTGTACATAGTCATGACAAACCCTGGAGTGCAATGCCCGCACTGGGTCCCATTGTAGTTGGCTAACGTTTTTTGCACCGGATGATAGCCATCTAGACGGTTGCCCACCTTCTCGATGGTTGTGATCTCCCAATCGTTGCACGATAGCACCGAGACCATACACTGTTCGATTTAAAATTAAATTGATTTAATTTTTGAACATCTTTTTAGACAAAGATGTTAAAATTAACAAGTTGGCGGTAGGCTAAATAAAACTTTAACAATACTCGTTGACACTTGACATCTTTGTCTTCCGTGATCACGGCCACTGAAAAGTGGCCGAAACGTAGGAAAAACCAAAATCAAAGAAAATTACCGCTCTTAAAACCGTTAAAACGTAGTTTTATTATGTATACAAGTCGCAAAACTTAAGAAAATATTATTGATTTAATTTTATTGAAAAATAAGCTTGCCTCGTGCCGTGTTTCATTTAAATCCGTTCAGTAGTTTTCATGTGATACTCTAACAAACAGAGAAAAATACTAAAAATTGTATTTTCGGAACCCCTTGGTCCGAGTTAGCTCTCTATTTGTTTCTCTTTTTTTTAAATTAATTGTACAAACTGAACCCTGCTACAGATTTGTTATATATTATATGAAATTTCTCCTTTATATTTGTTTCCGCAAAACTCGGAAAGCAGTCAGCGGATTGAAAATGAATTGTTATTAATTAGTAATTAATTGATATTAATCATTCATTAATTGATATTAATCATTAATTAATTGATATTAATCATTAATTAATTAATATTAATCATTAATTAATTGATATTAATCATTCATTAATTGATATTAATCATTAACTGAATGATATTAATTTATTTATGTATGTTTTTACAATGTATTTACGGTGAAACGGTTTTGTTTTTGGTGTAAAATATTCTAAAGTGTGAAGTATCTTATAATATTGAAGGAATAAATGTTATAGTATAGAGTTTATTGTGCAAATTTATGGCCTAAGCTGTAGGGCATGTAATAAAATAGCATAAATACATTATATAAATTTTAATTAATTGCCGTATGTATGTGTGTATGTATATATGTATGTATACATATATATATATATATATATATATATATATATATATATATATATATATATATATATATATATATATATATATATATATATATATTATTTAGGATTCTCTTCATGCTTTGCAATGATGTAATGTCTGCCGTGACAGTACCTTAAGGGCTCAGCGGAAGATCAGCGCTGGCTTCAAAAGACCAGCACTATGCTGAGTCTGATGCCCCTTTCAGGACAAGATTATGTTGTTAGTTTTAAATTTGTTAACAATTATACCTACACTACACTAATGTAATTTTTTCCTGAATAAAATGATTTTCTTTCTTTCTTTCTTTCTTTCTTAATTATTATGTAATTAGTAATTAATTTATATTAATTATTAGGGAAGTCAATCCACCGACTACGACTAGTCTAATAACTGAGTCACGGCAAAGTGTGACCGAATTCAGCTGATCTTAGTAAAGATATATCTGACCGAGTTAACAGCGAGGACCGGGCCACCAGGAGCGGTGGTGACGCTGACGACGCAGGCGCCGCACCCTGCCTCCCGGCACATGAACTTGGTGCCGCGAAGCTCCAAGTGGTTCCGAAGGTAATCCACCAGCATCACATCCGAACGTATTTCACTGCCCACTGTTGGATGAGAAAAAAATGTGTTTTTCAATTCTCATACAACCTGATCACAGAGATGAAAACGATGCTTTTCCTTGCTGTCTGAACTGTTCTGAAAATCTGAACGTATTTCACAGCTGACTAATGTCACATAAAATATATTTACTTTTCAGTGGCTGCTTCTGTGGTTGAGGGCTCCAGCTCCAGATTCGATTTCAGGCATGGTAAATTTTCTAAACGAATTTTTGGTTATTTGCTATGGTCTGGGTGTCTGAGATCGGCCAATAGAGTGGTCCGTTGTACATTATCCATAATACAAGCATAACTGTCTTAGTACGGTTTATACTTTATAAAATGTGTGTTTGTGTGCTGATTATTATTATTAATAATAATAATATATATAGCCACAGGGAGGCTTTGTGGCGAAGCCTTAGATGAGTAGCGACACCTCGTACCTGACTCCGGGGGCCAAGACAAGGGCCCCGCCTCGGTGCTTGCCTTAGCTGGCCGGCACGGAGTGGAGATCGCTAGAGCTAAGACTCAAGCTGCAGGGGTGGAAGTGATAAATGGCCTAACGTTGGAAGTAGCTTCGGTGAACCTGCAGCCCACCTCTCTGCACCCCTTAGCCACTCACACCCATGTTGCCCCTGTCTTTATGGCATTTTTTGGGGCCCATGCAGGGAGTGGCGAGTCACCGTCTGCCCATTTTTCCATGTTCCCTGAACATTGCGACGAGCAGAACGCATAGTCCCCATATTCCTAGACCCCCAGTACCACTAGCAGTTCACCCCAATAGCCCGGTATTTTTTGTCCTCATTTCCCACAATAGTTCTACACTGGCCGGGGCTTGTCCTTGGGTGCAATACTATATGGTGTAGATAGGGATAATCGCCGGTCAGTGTCACGCCACATTTACATTAAATTTGTCAAGGGGCCTCTACGTGTTGGCGTTTCCATGGCCCCACGCAAGCCCTCCAAAAGTCCGGGCCATTTTTATGGCCCGTGGTCTACAAAGACATACATTGATTATATTTTTTTTTCAGACACAAAGATCCATAATTTCAACACACTTTTACAAAATGTTATTATAAAATTAAATTAAATTAAAAACTTTAAAAATAACAATAATAAAATTAACAAAAATGTCCATCAGTCAGTCAGTCAGTCGGTCAGTCTTGTAAAACATTCACATATATTTTTTTTCATCAAATTAATTATTATATCTATGCAGCAATCTCCAGTCAACCAGTCCCAATTATTATATTGTAATATTCTTATATTTTAATATTATTAAAAATGGTCTTTAGACCTATCATACATCAAATCTGTAGTAATGTACATAATTTAAATTCTATGCGGATTGGATGGTGTGTGGACGGATTCTGTAGTATGCGTTTCAATAGAGTTTTATAGTTTACAGACAGCAGGAAAAAAAATCGCATGTAGACCGTGCACGCATTACGAATGTTGGGGACATACGTAGTGCGCGCACGGCCTTCATTCATTCATTCAAACAAACTAAACCCACTACAATTAAAAAAAAATCAACACAATAAAAAGAAACATAAAATCACTCTCATCTTTTGACTAAACAGATATACAATGCAAAAGTGGATGGATGCAGAAGTCGTGGAAGGCCACGACACACCTTCCATGATCAAATTGATCGTGTACTAGCGGAGGGTGATGTCAGGAGCCTTAAGAACAGACGAGTGTGCATGACAAGAGTTATGAATGTCAAAGAAGCAAGTGAGGTGTGTAAGAATGGACCTAAATGGCGCTCTGTTGTCCGTGCCTACCCCGCAAGGGAACTGGCGTGAAGTTATGTATGTATGTATCTTTTTGAAATCTGGGTCCAAGATTGCAACAAAGTGTATCCGTCTCCTTACGCACTTATCAAATGTAAGAAGGAAACGAGATTTTTTTAGAACGAGCATACATAAAACAAACAAGTTTAAAGCAATAGACATATGTTGCAGCTTAAAATTTTAGTACGTCATGTCATTATTACAACTGTTTAAGACAATGTCTGTCATGTCAATCAATAGCAAGGAAAATATATGGAAATGAGAAAATTTCCAAAAATTGGAAAATGATGTAGTTTTATTTAATTATTTATATTATAAAACTGAATAATAACTATAATACTATTTTTCTTTCCTTTTATTGTCTTGGTCTTTTTTTTATTGCAGGAGTTCAGCAGACAGGCAGACGGCCCACTTGACGGAACGCGGTTACCATCCCCTATGGACATTTGCAACACCAAAAGTGCTACAAATGCGCTGCTGCTCTCTTAAGGGAGACTGGAACCTGGTCACTAATGCCAGAACACAACTCGAGGTTGTTATGGCGACATACTCTAGACCAGGGGTGGTAGCCATCCAGTCGGGCAAATGCCCTACCACCTAGCCGTGGGTTGTTTTGTCGCCTCTTACGACAGGGCGCCCGGCCGCAGGAAATTGTATTCTGTCTCCGTTCCTGCACGGATAAAAATTTTGATGGTCTTATTGAGTATGCACTGTTTGCTACGACTCCATTAATTCTTCAAAAGTCATTCTGTAACATACTGCTGTATAAAACTTATAAAAAAAGAACTTGAGATATAAATAGCCGTATTATAGCCTTTTATCCGTGCAGGAACGGAGAAAGAATACAATTTCCTGCGGCCGGGCGGCCTGTCGTAAGAGGCGACTTAACAACCCACAGTCAGGTGGTAGGGCATTTGCCTACCACTCCTGGTCTAAACTATGTCGCCATAACAACCTTGAGTTGTGTTCCGGCATTAGTGACCAGGTTCCAGTCTCCTTTAAGAGAGCAGCAGCGTATCTGTAGCAACTTTGGTGTTGCAAATGTCCATAGGCGATGGTAACCGCTTTCCATCAAGTGGGCCGTCTGCCTGTCTGCTGATCTCCTGCAATAAAAAAAAGGAGGAAAAGAAATCTAAAGAAAATCAATTTTAGCTAGACGTGTTGCTGGGGAGTTTCTTGCCGCTTCTTCTCCTTTACAGCATCAACACGTTGCGAAGCGGTGTACATAGAATAGGAAGTAAAATTAAATTTTAACTTATATATATGACCTTCAACAAGTATTCTCCTTGTTGAGAACAGGACAAAGATTCCTGTCACGAACCAGAATATGGAAGATCTGATGGCTAAAAGACACTACAAAGATTTCATAGAACTATAAACAAAAATGAAAGAATGACTAAACAGATATACAATGCAAAAGTGGATGGATGCAGAAGTCATGGAAAGCCACGACACACCTTCCATGATAAAAAGATCGTATACTAGTAGAAGGTGATGTCAGGAGCCTTAAGAACAGACGAGCGTGCATGACAAGAGTTATGAATGTCAAAGAAGCAAGTGAGGTGTGTAAGAATAAGCCTAAATGGCACTCTGTTCTTCGTGCCTACCCCGCAAGGGAACTGGCGTGAAGTTATGTATGTATGTATGTATGTGTATAAACAAAAATGATAGAAATAGTGATAGCACGAAACAAAGATAAATAAATAACAGATTGGATATATATTATACTAGCTGTCACGGCAGACGTTGTTCTGCCCTGAAGAAATAAAATTTAGAACCCGATTCCAGCGCCACCTACCGGGTCCAAATGTAAGCTATCCTATCTTTCAAGTCGGATCAAACTGCACACGGTGTGCAAATTTTATTAAAATCGGTCAAGTAGTTTAGGAGTCCATCGCGGACAACGACGTGACACGTAATTTATATATATTAAGATATAATTATGTACAACAAGGCGTTAAAGTAACTGTAAATAAATAAGAAACCAAAATAGTGTGTAACAACGCTAAAAGATAATAGATAGAATAAGTAATAGATTAAGAAGTAACAAAAGTAATAAATAGAATAAGTTACAATGTACATAATGACCCGACAGAAGGAGAATGTAGAGTAGAATAGTAGTAGCAAAACCCTCTAATAAACAATAAGATTAAATACATATGTAAAAATATAAAATAAAATAGCGTAGTAATTACAATAGAAACTAAGGAAAAATGTAATAGAATCTTATACTAATATATAAAGCTGAAGAGTTTGTTTGTTTGGACGCGCTAATCTCAGGAACTACTTGTCTGATTTGAAAAGTTCTTTCAGTATTAGATAGCTCATTTATCGAGGAAGGCTATAGGCTATATATCATCACGCTAAGATCAATAGGAGCCGAGCACCAATGAAGAATGTTTCAAAATCGGGGGGGTTTTTTTAACTTACTTTTAATAACTATTCCACGCGGACGAAGTCGTGGGCAAAAGCTAGTTAAGATATAAAAACATAAAAAATATGAAAAAGACGCTGACAAATATAGTTCGTCAGGATCGAGGAAAATTAAAAAAAAACAAGCGTTCTCAAACTTTTGAATTTGAATTTGAATAAAATAAACAACACAATGAGACAAATTACAACAAACATATAATACAAAATATGTAAGTCCTAAAAATTGGATCAGACATATTTGTTGGTCTGCTCGACCAGTGATCTCCCGCTTGAACATCGTCAAAATTAGTTCATTTCTCCAAGGCCTTGATGAAAGAATGATGCTTTACATATTTTTTAGAACGAATTGGGAAGAAGTGAAAGCTATAAAATGGAAATCGTACCTGTATGCTGGATACCATTAACTTTGAATTGACATCGGTCCATGGCTAAAGCCGAAAACAATACACACGATGCTGAACCAACTATATTAGTTTGAAGATATTAAATATTTTCTGTATAAGTCTACTTATTGCGCTAGCTCTACATTCTACACGCTCGTCTTATAGTCTATACTCTATATGTATGTGTAGAATAAATACTAAAATTTGGCTAAAAATCACTAGGTACGAAATGTGGAACTGACTGAATTGCAAAAATAACATTGCGCTACATAATATGGAGCAACCTATGTCAGCACATAAACCCACTTTTTTATGTAGTTTAAATATATTCTAAGTTCTAAGTCAAAATAATCAAAGTAAGAATTAAATTAAATATATATATATATATATATATATATATATATATATATATATATATATATATATATATATATATATATATATATATATATATATATATATGTATATATAAATCCAGGTTATCCAGGTTATAATAATAATAATAATAATCGGCAGACAAACACACACATTGTATATCCCCAAATTAAGCAAGTTACGCTTGTGTTATGGGTAATATACAACGGACTACTCTGGGGCCGATCCCAGACACCCAGACCATAGTAAATAACGCAGAAAATACGTTTCCGAAATTTACTATACCAGGAATCGAACCCGGAGCCTCTGTGTTGAAGTGAGGTAGGCCGGTAAAGGCTTAGCCCGCTCAACCACAGAGGCCGTGAAGTAAACAAACGATCCTTGAATGTTTGAAAAACAAGTAAACCGTCCTCCATGCGGCTGGTCGCAGACAATCGATGTAATCTTGGCTCCGGCTCTGCGTTCTGTTGAGGTCTTCCTTTCTTCTTCTTTTTAGTTATTGTATACCAACTCTTTATTTTGTCTCTCTTTTGTTGAAGTGAAATTTCTATATAGACGGGGGTCTTAGGATTTTTCTGTCACGAAAAAGCGTTACGGCCGCGTGGAGGAGCGGCATAAATTTAGACTAGGCGTGGTGAGAAGCGGCATAATTTTAGAGTAGACTATGGATGCGTTTATTGGTTCCGGATCGAATTCAGTTTCTATGTTTGATAAAATAAAATATGTTTAAATAAATAATGCATTCATTAAAATGTACCTAACCTAACCAAATCATAATTTGCAGTAAACCTGCGAAAAATCGAAATGTGTGCTGGGACACATAGTAGAAGTGAAACTTCAACGGACAAGTGGGAAAACGAATCGCAACAAAATTTTAACTTGAAGTATTACGGACAGGTTTTCAAATTGGACAAGTACATTAACAATCTGCCCGTAAAACTTCAAATTAAAATTTTGTTGCGATTCGTCTTTCCACTTGTCCGTTGAAGTTTCACTTCTACTATGTCTCCCAGCACACATTTTGACCTTTTTTACTTGAGGTAGCTAGTATATTTCCAACTATTCAATATTTGGCAAATTATGTTGGTGTTGTATTAATTTAAACTAGTTATGTATAGGATTCATAATACTAAATTCTGTACAATACCGTTGTTTTGTCCAAATAAATAAAATAAAAAATATTATAACATTGTAAAAGTGTCATTGAACTTTGAAGCTTACTAAAACAAACTTCTGTAAAAACACCTTCTGTGTGACATCTTTAATACTAAATTAGTTGTGCATATCTTTAGCAATATGGTTTTAAAGGAATTTACGGGATTTGTGTTAATACGAATGCGGTCGAGACGCGAGCACTGCGCAAAATCTGTGGAGTGACGCTCGCGGACCGCGTTCGTAATACCGAAGTAGAAAGAGAGTTGGTCTGAAAGAGAGTGTCGGGGTGAAGGTAAGGAAAGGAATGCTCTGGTGGTTCGGGCATGTGGAAAGAATGCATGATGAAAGAATGACTAAACAGATATACAATGCAAAAGTGGATGGATGCAGAAGTCATGGAAAGCCACGACACACCTTCCATGATCAAATTGATCGTATACTAGCAGAAGGTGATGTCAGGAGCCTTAAGAACAGACGAGCGTGCATGACAAGAGCTATGAATGTCAAAGAAGCGAGTGAGGTGTCTAAGAATAAGCCTGAATGGCGCTCTGTTGTTCGTGCCTACCCCGCAAGGGAACTGGCGTGAAGTTATGTATGTATGTATGTGTTAATACAGGTAATACACGAAATCCGGAAATTCTCTATTACCTTTTACCCTGCTGGAAGCCTTTGATTTTATATAGTGGCAAGACAACATTGATATTTGCTATAAGCCCAAAGTGGTCATAGTCGCAGATGAATACCGTATCGCAATTCATTTAATTGGCACGATGCTTCGAGACGAAGCACTCCTAATCTGCTGACATCCAACATTATTGGGGTTAGGCGACCAGCCGGCGGTCGTGCATTCTGATGCAATAGCTTCACTTGAAAAATATAATAACTAAGTTCAATGAAAAATTACCGTCAGCAATAAAATCTAAGAATCAAAGTTAATTGTTTGATCAAATTTGTATACGTATCAATTATTGCTTACTAGCTGACCCGGCAAACTTCGTACCGCCTCAAAATCAATTAATTAAAAATGTTGATTTCTGAACGACGAGACGAACATCAAACGTTTGACATTCAAAACCAAAAAATTAAAAAAAAACACTTCACTTTTAAATTTAATCTGATTTCTGAACGACTTTTAAATTTAATTGATTTCGAAACGACGGGACGAACATCAAACGTTTATTTTTTATTTTTTTTATTATTATATATATCTCTACGGACTCGAGTTTCGTACCCTTTTTTAATACTTAATTTCAATGAAAAATTTGAGACTCCGTACACGCTTATTGTTTATTTTTGTTAGTGTATGTGACATTATATGTAGTAATTTTTCTGTTTTGGTGTACCTTAAGAATAACTTATTATATTAATTTATTCCAATTTTAATACTAAACTTATACTAATGTAGAGTGTATCTGTTACATGCTGGTGTTGTGAGGAAGTGCATGTGCAGTGTTGGCCTTATATCTATACTTATATATAGTCGTATCTAGTGCCACGTGTGTTGTTTTTTTTATTTTCTGTGCCACACATATCAAACGTTTGACATTCAAAACCAAAAAAATGTAAAAAAACTTCACTTTTATATTTTATTTGATTTCTGAACGACTTTTAAATTTAATTGATTTCTAAACGACGGGACGAACATCAAATGTTTGACAGGTAGCAATAGTTTCTAAAGGAAAGCGAAATTGTTGTTTTCCCTATATTCCAAGCATTTTTTTCATATTTACTCACCTTTTAAACCTTCCCTGGACTTCCACAGATAATTCAAAACCAAAATTAGCTAAAATCAGTCCAGCCGTTCTCGAGTTTTAGCGAGACTAACGAACAGCAATTGAGTTTTATATATCTAGATTTCAGGGCAACGTTACCCATAATTACAATTGTTTTATATATACATAAACATTATGAAGGGTAGGAAGTTTTCAATGAAGCGCCTCTATCTTGAAATAATGTGTGTAATTTAAAATTATAAAAAAGCAGACTTTTTTTTCAGTGGTCTTTAGTGGCAATTGCTTTAGTTTGTTTGCATCATAAATATAGTTATATAGTTACATTACAAGTGACTTATTTTGAATAATTTTGAAGGATTACATGTGATTATACAATGGTTCTAATATAAGATTAAATCTTCCAACTTCGTAGCCGACGACAAGCACAAACTCTCAGCGTCGCCTTTATCTGTAAATTGAATAAATGATAATCATGTTACTTAAAAGAAGATAAAACTCATTCTGCCTCTTTCTAGTTTGAAATGTTCCGTAGATATATTTGTATAAAACGGAACCTTCATCATCGAACAAGAAGACTTAAGGCTGATATAATTACTAATTACATTAATTCAGCTACTTTTTATCCGTGCAGGAACGGAGAAAGAATACAATTTCCTGCGACTCGGTGTAAGAGGCGACTAAACAACACACAACCAGGTGGTAGAGTATTTGCTCGACTGGATGGCGACCACCCCTGGTCTAGAGTATGCCGCCATAACAACCTTGTGTTGTGTTCCGGCATTAGTGACCAGGTTCCAGTCTCCTTTAAGAGAGCAGCAGCGCATTTGTAGCACCTTTGGTGTTGCAAATGTCCATAGGCGATGGTAACCGCTTTCCATCAAGTGGGCCGTCTACCTGTCTGCTGAACTTCTACAATAAAAAAAAGAACAAGGTACTGACTTGGAGAGCGTACTGACTTTAAAATATAAAATCGTTAATATTGAAATCAGCATTAACTTGATAGCATTATGCTGACTTCAAATCAATTTACATGATGCTAATATGATGTCAGTTTCTTCGAATTTAAATAAGCTTCAAGGAATGAAAATTGTCTAGCAAGAGTCATAAAGGGCTCTGCCCACTACACCGGATCATGCCATGACCGTGCTATGAACGTATCAGGCACGGTAAAAAATACGATACTAGCTACTATGCCTACGAGTACTAAAGCGTATCAATAGCGTATCATGCCCGTGTGTTGTGTATCTGTGCAGAGACTATAGGTCCCACACTTAAAAAAAAAGTAAAGCAGTACGTATGTAACTAGCGTAGTTTTATTTATACCGCATATTTAGGATTGACGAAAAAATAGTTAAAATGAATAAAAATGACTTCATTTGGCAGTATTTCAACATTTTCTCACACGGTCCAGACTTGGAATAATGGGTTTAGTATCCATAGCATCCGGGCAGCAATCGCGTGTCATATCCTTGTACTTCTTGTTGTCGCATTTGTAATAGTTCTCTTATTTGTAGTAATATTGTCTTAAGTTTTCGCGACTTGTATACATAATAAAACTACGTTTTAACGGTTTTAAGCGCGGTAATTTTATTTGATTTTGGTTTTTCCGACGTTTCGGCCACTTTTCAGTGGCCGTGATCACGGAAGACAAAGATGTCAAGTGTCAACGAGTATTTTTAAAGTTTTATTTAGCATAACATGTTGCGAAGCGGTAGTAAATTAGATTAGGCTCCCATGGAGTAAATAATAACCATAAACAAAATTAAAATTAAATAATTAAAATTAATAAGTTGGCGGTAGGCTAAATAAAACTTTAACAATACTCGTTGACACTTGACATCTTTGTCTTCCGTGATCACGGCCACTGAAAAGTGGCCGAAACGTCGGAAAAACCAAAATCAAATAAAATTACCGCGCTTAAAACCGTTAAAACGTAGTTTTATTATTTGTAGTAGTTTAAACGGGCTTAGTACGATAGTGATATGCGGTTAAAACCCGTACGCTCCGCATACCGCCGCCTGCACGCAACGGTTTGACAACGTCGCGTGCCGGGCATGGAGCGTAGCGGCACCGGCAAAATGTCGAGTCTTTACCGTCATTTTATCGTAAGCGCCATTCGGATCTAAGTATATTTTTGGTTGGAAACTGTATTTTAAACTATTATTTTGTTTTAGGACTTTCTAATTTTTGGTTAGATTACAACCCTACTGAATAAAAAATTAAAAGTATTTTTTTTTTATTGCAGGAGTTCGGCAGACGGCCCGCTTGATGGAAAGCGGTTACCATCGCCTATGGACATTTGCAACACCAAAGGTGTTACAAATGCGCTGCTGCTCTCTTAATGAAAGAATGACTAAACAGATATACAATGCAAAAGTGGATGGATGCAGAAGTCGTGGAAGGCCACGACACACCTTCCATAATCAAATTGATCGTGTACTAGCAGAAGGTGATGTCAGGAGCCTTAAGAACAGACGAGCTTGCATGACAAGAGTTATGAATGTCAAAGAGGCAAGTGAGGTGTGTAAGAATAAGCCTAAATGGCACTCTGTTGTTCGTGTCTACCCCGCAAGGGAACTGGCGTGAAGTTATGTATGTATGTTGTATGTATGCTCTCTTAAAGGAGACTGGAACCTGGTCACTAATGCCGGAACACAACACACAAACTGATATACTGTATTAGAACAAAGTGATAGCTTAAAATTCACAATTTAAAATGGCGGTAAAGGCTCGATATTCTCGCCGACAATTGTTGACGATCCGTGGCTGTCGCGTCAGTCGCGACGGTGTTGGTCGGTGACGGAACTTTTCAATACAAAGAATTCTGGGAACGTATCCGGAAAAAATAATTGTCGGATACGTTCCCAGCACGGTCATGGTATGATATGGTGTAGTGGGTAGAGACCTTAACTCACTAACACACTATGCAATCGCAGTTGAGACCTTCTTTATATAGAAAACATTAATTAGAATTTTAATCAGCGTCTTATTTATTATTATATTATTCGAATCGTAGAAATATATGTACGCGCATAACTTGAGAACGACTTTATCGATTTTGATGATTTTTTGTGTGTTTTAGTGGATTCCCCGGATGTTTTAGATTCACAATTCCAACCGATAGGTGGCGCTAGGATTGGATTTTTTGTTTTTCCAGGGTAGGACAACATCTTTCTCCTCGCAGCTTAAAATTTTAATCATCGTCTTATTACTTAAAACATGTTTTTAGATTTAAATTTATATAAATAAAAATGAATCGTAGAAATGTATGTACGCGCATAACTTGAGAACGACTTTACCGATTTTGGTGATTTTTTTGTGTATGTTTGAGTAGGACCCCCATAGACCTCTAGTTAGTTATAAATTAAAAGGTTCAAATTAGCTCTTTTTCAGTTTCATTAATGTCATGGCATTTAAAAGAATCTGTTAAGGTGGATTCTTGGTCCAGGTTAGCTACTAGTAGTGAAAATGAAACAGATAGATAACACGTTATTGCCCGATAAAATAAAACTTCAGTTACAATATTTTTAGGCAAAATAAATAGGCGGCTTTATCGCTTAATCTGGCGATGTAAGTGGAGCGTAAATTCTGATGTTTTAAAATTTCTAATAAGATTTGTAACTTTATAACTTTCAATGAATTTTAATCTACATACATACATACATAATTTCACGCCAGTTCCCTTGCGGGGTAGGCACGTATAACAGAGCGCCATTTAGGCTTATTCTTACACACCTCACTTGCTTCTTTGACATTTATATCTCTTGTCATGCACGCTCGTCTGTTCGTAAGGCTCCTGACATCACCTTCTGCTAGTACACGATCAATTTGATCATGGAAGGTGTGTCGTGGCCTTCCACGACCTCTGCATCCATCCACTTTTGCATTGTATATCTGTTTAGTCATTCTTTCATCACGCATTCTTTTCACATGCCCGAACCACCGGAACATTCCTTTCCTTACCTTCACCCCGACACTCTCTTTCAGATCAACTGTCTTTCAATTTTAATCTAAATAATTAAAACTAAAATACAGTATGTAGCAGAGCACTGCCAACGGGAAGCGTGGCCAGAGGGCTGGCTGCATTGCCATGGTGTATGGCGATACTTATCTGCTGTGGGAAATACGAGCCAGCCCTCCGATCACGGGTAGTGTCAAAGAGTTTCTTAAAGATGTCTTTAAAGAAACTCGTGGCCTAATGTTTCAATCCCAAACGGCACACGAATGTAACTTTTTCCTAAGGCTCCATATAACAGTGTTGCGAATCGGTCCTTTGGAGGTGTTTTATTACCCCTTTGAATTTGATTGATCTATTGTTCGCGCTAATATCTTTGTTTATGCCGCCGTAAAACGTCATAATACCTTCTTTCTTCTGTTTGTATTTCATGGAAACCATAAGTTTATAAATCAAGAATTCAAAGGAATGGTGGGCATGTTGCTAGGAGGCCATGTCTAATTTACAAATGGAAAGGGTCAGTCAGTCAAGGGAGGAGTCAGTCGTGTTCTGACTGTGAACGAAGCGTTATCTAGTGGTAGTCGGACTTTAAGCGACTTATGTGATTACAATTGTCTGCTCTACGGTTTGATTTTGTTGTATTCAATTGTACTTGTAAGAGCTGTGAATTACGTGTTACCTCTAGTAAACTTTGTGACGATTCCGACGGCATTTTTTAATACACATCCCACAAATTCGTAACAATAGTAATAGTAACCATATAATATAATATAAATAATTGAATATAGTTAATTCAGGTATAGTTGTTTAATTAAAGAAAATTTGGATAAAACTAACTAATACTACTAATATAACTAACTAATACTAATATTGCAAAACCGCAACTCGATATACCATTGTCACTGTACAAAACTTATAAATTGAACTACATACTAAGAAGGATCGTCACAAACAGGATTGATTATTTATATATAGTGGATGATTACCGATTTGTATCCACTGTGTAGTGGAAATGCCAGCGTCTAACCTGGCTGAGGCTATTGCATCAGTTAAGGCGAAGGGCACAGCAATCGACATGCAAATCGGTGGTTCACCCACAGC
This sequence comes from Dendrolimus kikuchii, assembly GCA_019925095.2. Lineage (NCBI taxonomy): Eukaryota > Metazoa > Arthropoda > Insecta > Lepidoptera > Lasiocampidae > Dendrolimus > Dendrolimus kikuchii. The sequence continues at coordinate 23,222,902 of CM034400.1, forward strand.
TGCAAAACATAATAGAGATGCGGACACATGTCACAATAAAAACTAATATTATTTACATATAAATGAACAAGTGTTAAAATAAGATCTCATCATCTTATTTTTAAAAATAATTTTAGATAGATAGATATAACGCTTTATTGTCACCAAAATAACAGCCACTATACATTAATTACAGTATTTTAGGTAGAACAATAGGCAACCTTATCGCTTAGAGTTTAGAGCGATGTCTTCCATGCAACCTAACTTATAGGATATTCTATACTAATCTGGCGATGTAGGTGTTGCATATTTTTTTTTATAATAAAATCTATACTTCATAGTCATTACAACATAATCGTGTTACAAGTAAAAGGTACAAAAAAGACAGTATTGTCCAAAGAAACGCAAGCTGTAAAGTCATATTGCTAAGACCGCGCACTAGAATCAAAACTGTGTTACAGTTAGCAATGGCAGCCATTCCACTGTTTAATAAGTATTACTTAGTGATAAGTAATAAGTAGTAAGTATTACTTAGTAGTAAGTACTAAGTAATAAGTATTACTTAGTAGTAAGTACTAAGTCATAAGTATTACTTAGTAGTAAGTACTAAGTAATAAGTATTACTTGTAGTTAAAGGCTAATCTGTTACATACAGAAACAATTTTGAATCCTAAACTAGTAAAACTGTAAAATATTAGGATTCAGATGATATTATACTCGTATTTATACTTAATGTGTGTGTAATTCAAACAAATAGTAAGTATATTAAAGTTAAAAAAAAACTTGGATCAAAATTGCTCATTCAGTAATAAGCCGTTCCCGTACTTTAATTAATGTTTAAACAAAAATTTAACTCTTTTTACATATAAAAACTTGTGACGTGATAAGTGTGTACGTTAGTACAAAATCAATGACTGTTTGACTGTATCTCATTTGTAATTCGTTTTAGAAATTCAACTCCTCTACAGAATTATTTATTTAATTTAGTTTTGATGTTGTTACCACTTAGACGCCGACAAAGACAAATTCACACCTGCTTACCTGTAGAAACACATTTTATTACCTTTCGGAATTTGGATTTCTTTTGTTTACTTTGTGTTTAAAATGTGTGATTAGAAAACAGCCATTTGTGTATTGTAATCTTTTATGGCAGTCATTAGCCAGGTGTATCGGATTTAAAGTACAAACTGATTCTAGGAAATTCGGCCCACGCGGCCGAGCAGACGTATTGCATCTGTGCAGTATAAAGAAATGCCTAAATTGAGGGACGAGACAGTCGAGCGAGAACCACGAGCGAAGCGAGACTTGTGTACATTCGGTAATCTATTTAGTGACGGACTTTGAGCGTGTTATTGAATTACGATCTTCTGCATTACGTTTGGACTTGTTGCATTCGGTTGTATTTGTACCTGTGTTATACGTGTTTGTATAGTTCTAATAAACTCTATAATAATTTCAACGGCATTTTAATTCGAGTCTCACCACACTCGTAACAATATTTACAAAATAAATAAATTAAATGAATGCCTTAATATTGTGAAACACTCAATTTAGAAGTTACTGCAATTAATTGAAAACCCACCTTTCGATCCAAAGTTACGGTCGGGTCCGTGAGATTGTTTTCGGAAATATACCCTGAAATCCTCAGGGACATCCCTAGCAAGAGGCACGTGGTAATTAAAGGGCCGATCAGTTAGAATCTTTCCAGTTTGAGGATCATGAACGATATCTTCAATAGTCCAATATCCTGCACCCATGATAAAAGCACCTTCGACCTATTATTTAAAATATTAACGGTCTTATTCATATTGAGTTAGAGTAAGTTTGAACGCTTCTTTATTATTCTTAAAGAAACGTTCCAACTTACTCTTAACTCAATATGACGTAACATTATTGCTGCAAACCAGAGATAAAGTATAAAAAATAGTGACGCAACTACAGCAAAAAGTAATGATGATCACCACAATCCTAATTTACATTATATACATTTGTTAAATTATCATTAAGACATTAAATAAGCTAATGATTATGAAAACTAGCAGATAAACCTAACCCCTCTATTTATAACTCCTTATAAAATAATATTGTTACAACCTAGGCCCCGACAAAGACAAATTCCACGTACAGATCTGTAAAAGCACATTTTATTACCTGTCGACATATGAACTGCTTGTAATCCTTTTATGATCGTCTTCTTTTGTTTATTTATTTATTGGCATACGTTTCTAGTTATTGTGGAGAACAGCCTATTGTCCTATTGTACTCGTTTACGGCCGCTCAGGAGCATCATTAGCCATGTGTTGCGGATTATAAGTACAAGCTAATTCTAGACAATTATGTCGACGTTGCCGGGCGGGCACATTTGCATTTGTGAAGTATAAAAAGATGGCCTGATTGAGAGGCCCCCCTCTTTGAGGCAGTTGAGCTACAACTACGATCTAGGTGTGACGTGTGCACATTCGGGAATCTAATAGTGACGGACTTTGCGCGTTTTATTGAATTACGACCTTCTGCATTACGTTTGGATTTGTTGTGGTCGGTTATATTTGTACCTGTGTTATACGTGTTTGTATAGTTCTAATAAACGCTATAATAATTCTAACGGCATTTTAATTCAAGTCCCGCTAACTCATAACAATATATAATCCGTCTATATATTTTATCCGTGCAGGAATGGAGAAAAAATACAAATTCCTGCGACTGGGCGGTCTGTCGGTAGGGTATTTGCCCGTCTGGATGCCTACCACCCCTTGTCTAGAGTATGCAGCCATAACAGCTTTGAGTTGTGTTCCGCCTATACTGGCCAGGTTCCAGTCTCCCTTTAGACAGCGGCAGCACATTGATAGCGCCTTTGGTGTTACAAGTATCCATAGACGATGGTAAAGGCATTCCATCAGCAGGGCCGTCTGCCTATCTGCTGAACTCATGCAATAAAAAAAACAATGTCAAGGTAATCAGTTCATTTATTTTCAGTTGTGCAAGCATGGAGTCCCGTGAAAACTACTCCATTTTCAAGAATAAAAAGTATTCTGTTCTCATCTCTGTTATCTTCTGTCTATATTTAGTTGTATATCAATTTTCAAAATTATCAGATCAATTAATTTCACTCACTATAGAAAGTATCCCAATTTCCGGGATAAAAAATATCACATGTTTATCTCCGTTATTCAAGTTAAGAATGAACAAAATTTTATCAAATTTTATTAAGTGGTTTGTCGTTAAAGCGTAAGAGAGAGACTACCATATTTACAAGAATAAAATTAATGTGTTTTATAAAAAGTCTCACCTGTCCGATATCAATTTTAGGGCTAACACTTTGTCCAACATCTTCTATTAAATCTACTCTTTTCATTAAACTTTCGCCTGTCAGAATATCAACTTCCACTTCCACTGCTATTGCTCCAAATATATCATAAGTTTTGAAATCAACTAAAGCATTGTAATTTTCATGAACTTGTAAATCAATATTCATCTCTATAGCTTTTGGTATAATTTCCTCCCATACTTGGCTTCCAATAAGAGTTTTGACTGGCTCTAACAACAAAAGTAGTTGGTCGCAACATTTATGTGCTGCGATACAGACGCCCTCAGATGTAACACTTCCACCAGATACATAACAATTTGGCGTGAAAATACTACTAGATTCTTTAATTTGTATTTTTTCTAGGGGAATTTTTAATAAGTATGCGACCACTTGGACAACTTTAGTATTTATACCTTGTCCCATTTCAACTCCACCGTGTGAGATACACACAGTACCATCTAAATTAACAGACATATTGACCACAAATATTCCAAGAGAAATAGGTCCCCATCTCAAAAAACTTATACTTAATCCACGTTTGGTCCATCTGTTTGATGCGTTATAGGTATCTATTTCAGCTTTACGTTTGTCGTAGTCACTATTCAATTTTAGCGTGTCGGCTATTTCCACAAGGTCACTATATTTATCTTTGTCTAAGTTTTTTAACCTAACGTCTATAGGGTCTAGAGAACATTCACGGGAAATACGTTCCATTATCATTTCAGCTGTAGCTACAGCTTCCAACGTTCCTAAAAATATAGTAAATGTTTTTAATTTGATGTCATATAAGTAATCATATATCTAATAAAAAGTGCAAAAGAGATATTTCGGCTTTAATAAACTAATTAAAAATAGTCATTGTAATTAAATTATCATGTTCGCCTATTTGTAGAAACACGCAGATGCGTCTATTTATATTTTACAAACATTGTTTTCAAGAACTAATAGGCCTATTAAACAAAATTAAAACTAAGTAATAAAACTAAATGTTAAAAATATATAAACAAAACTAAACTATAAATAAAGCTATACTTACAAAATAACATAAATCTATAAATAAAAAATGGACTCCAAATCGCTGTCGGCGGGGAGCGTCCCCAAAATGCTGGCCGCATTTTCGCGTTGGATGGCAACGCTAATTCGTTGCCCTAGGTGCAAGCCAGCCTTTTGGTCACGCGAGACCTCAATTAAACGCGTTGAGAGGTCTCGATAGAGGTGATGAGCTCCAGGCCCCAACGGCCCCAGGGTCTCGACCCCGAAAGCCACAAATACGTATCCACTACCAATGGACACATATTTGCGACATTTCAGGGCCTCCTGATGTGCAGCAGTAGCCCCGGTTGTCACGGCTGTGTCTGGAAGATGGGACGCCGCCAAAGTACCGACATAAGTTGCGTCCCATACTAGGGGGCGTTCCATCTTCCATGGCACCAACGACAATCCGTCTGGTCTCTTACCATCATCGCGGCACAGACCATTTGGTTCTAGAACAGCTGGTGCCCCGGCGGTGGCAAGAGACCGACGGATAATGTCATTAAGTGTAGCATGCCGTGACATTCTGCCAGCGCTCCTTGCGCATGACAAGCCATGGTAGCCTAACTTATCAATAGGTCTATATAGTATATATATATAGTTGGCATCATCAGCAAGGTTTCTTCTTTGCCTCTGTACATAACTGTTGTGAAACAGAGACAAAAATAAACATTAGGGATTATCATGAAACTTAAAGATGGAAGAAATCCGTATACAGATACGTGATTTGTATAAAATCATAATGACAGTTTTAGATATTTTGTTTAATAGGAGATATAAGTTTTGAAATTTTTATTATGAAAAGGATCATTCATAAAAATTTCAGTTATGAGCTAAAGCTTCCAAAATACTTTCAACAGAAGCAGTTGAACAATATACCTTGAGTTATTTTTGGGATATTGCGTTTACCATTTCCCATTATACTTGACCACCATGCATAAATGACAAATGTATATGGTATTCATATTCAACACAATATACCTGGAGCCCTGCACCATGTATTTGATGGAGTATCTGTTATAGTGTTTATTAAACTATAACTCCACGGTTCCTTTTTATAACAGTTGTTCACTAGATCAATATAGAAAGAGAAAAAATCTTCATCTGAAATATATCCATTATCTGAGTACTGATTGAGGTTACAATATTGTATTTCTCCAGCGTCATTTACTCCAACCTTAAATGAAATAAAGAGAGTATTATAAAATAGAAATTTTTGTATATTAACACCGTTATTGTACGTGCTGATAATAAATATTATAATATATTTGAACGTAAGTATGTTCCGACGTTAAATAAACAAACTTTCAAATTTGTAAGTTTGTTTATTCCTTATGCACGACATTAGGGATAAGTTGAAAGTTTTGAAATTTGGTACATGCTGACTTTCAATAACGAGAATGAAATAAGGTTAGTTTTTCCCGAGAGATCCCTTAGTTCCCATATTAGACGAGTTTCAAATTTACGTGAACGAAGCTGCATGGAACATTCTAATCACTAATAAAAGTTATCTAAGCATTATAACTCAGCATAGTTATACAAACCTAGATGTATTTTTAAAACTTTAGATGATCAATAATATAATCCTGTCATGATGATCTCCTTTGATGCTACCCATGATCAGAAAGCTAATTCATGGTTTGCACAGCGAATCAGCATTGTCATCCAGTGTAGCTATGCAGCAAACTTTTTAGGCATGCTTCTATCTGACAGTGATCCGGTAAATATTCAATAATTAGATTATGTCATCAGCCATTCGCAGTCCACTGCTGGGCGTAGGCCTCCCCAAGACGGCGCCATTCATAGACGTGGTCTCCACTCCAGGACTCGTCTGCTCCATCGGCCATCGGTCCTGCGGCAGACGTGACCAGCCCACTGCCACTTCAACTTGCTAATTTTGCGAGCTATGACGGTAACTTTGGTTCTTTTATGGATATCCTCATTTCTAATTTTATCCATCAGAGAAACACCCAACATAGCTCGCTCCATAGCCCGTTGAGTGACTTGGAACTTATGGACCAATCCTGCCGTCAGTGTCCATGTCTCGGCCCCGTAGGTCAGGACGGGGAGGAAGCATTGCTCGAAGACTTTTGTGTTCAAGCATTGTGGAATGGTCGACGAGAAGACTTGACGACGCTTACCGAATGCTGCCCAGTCCAACTGAATCCTCCTATTGGCTTCCCCGTCGAAGTTGTGCCTGCCTACCTGTATTTTCTGAATTAGATTATACATCCATTTAATATAATTTATCTTCAATTAATACAATATTTATTTTTAAAATTAAAGATAAAGTATCAACAACCCTTGGTAAATATTGTGTAAATAAAGTTATAACGATACCTCATATTGTGCAACACCAGGAAGTCTTTTCCCTATTGCTCTCATGTTAGTAGTTACTGACTGAATAACTCTGCATGGTCTGTTCAACTTATGGCTGACTAAGCAACAAGCGATTATCGATTGGGTGCTGCGCGATATTTTAAACCCATAACCTCCTCCAATACGCCTTACGTGCACATCAATTCTATTGACAAACATTCGCTGATTACTTTGTCTATATTTTAGCGTCTGAAGTTAATTAAAGATAACTTATAGTATACTTTTGTTATGTATCCTGGTGAAAGGAGTCGTCCTTTGATAACCAGCATTGAAGTAACATAATTGTATTATAGTGATTAATCTGGGTTTCTATGTCTTACATATAATCTTGTGCCTTAATATTGGTAGAAAATAGACATTCCTTGCTTTGTTGCTACAAAGACCAAAGTTTACGTCGAATTGCAACCAGTAGTAAATGAATGGACAGTAAGATACAGTCTTATGTGGTTCGTAAACAATTATTAAGAACCGCTTTTCTACGCTGTACTAAAAGAAACGTTTCACATTACCGAACGTTAATTGGTTTAATAGTTCACTCAATCACCGCTCAGCGCACCAATTAGTGATCTACAATCTTCTGTAGTTCATGAACGATGAACTATTAGGGACCATGATTCAATTGCTAATAAAGAAATCGAAAAGTTCTAATGACTGAATAGTATTGACAGCACTATTAACGTGAACTAGTTGAGTGATAGAATTGAGAGAGGAGCGCTCACCTGAATGACCGAATAAGCACAAGAGTAGTTTGATTAATCCAGAGGAATTTCTCGACTATTATTAATAATTAGTATGGATCTTCGAAACAAAACAAAACTTACTTAAACTTCGAGGAAAACTTAATACGACTGTCAACAAGCGTACAATTATTTTGCTGACGATATTTTGGTACTATAAGATTATTCGTGTGACGATTTAATATTGTTAATGTAAATATTAACATGAAAAATAATAATTGTGATCAATTATATTAATTACTTTTTAAGAGATATATATATAATATATATATATATATATGTATTATTAACATACCGATTTGCATCAATTTTTAGAGCTTTTGATATCATCATCTGTACTCCAGTTATCCATTGTGTCGCTGCTTGTACTTTCAATCCCTCTTCTGTAGGAAATGATACACATACGATAGTTTCCATGGGAAAATGATACTGACTATTCCTATAAAATTCACCTTTAATAACTTTCTTAATATCTACACCAGGTAAAGTTGCCGGGACAGATTTGTACAATTTGTTTCTTTTCGGATCTTTTATGGCTTCTCTTATATCAGTTACTAGCTTTTGACCAGTTGTATAAGACACATGAACCATATGTGCGGCCTTATTAGCTATTTCTTGTGTCTCACCCACAATCACACCAAGAGGTTGGTTGTAATAATAGACTTTGCCTGAACAAAATATTTCTTCATACGACAAATACAATTCAATATTATTCGGTGTAAAAGAATTATTGCCAGGAATATCATCTGCTGTATAAAATGCTATTACTCCAGGATAGTTCTGAAAAAAAACGTGGTTTAAAACAAAAGTATTTTTATTTAAACGGCGGCTTTGTCTAAAGGTAATACATCCTTTTGGTCTCAATCCAGAGTTTTGCACGAAAACTGAATAAAGGTACAGCTTAGTCATAAATTCGTAAGCTCTTACTAAACTGCAATTGTAAGATTAATTTTGGATATTCTAATCAGGTAGCCAATGTTTAATTTTTAGTTTATTTTTATTATCTTAAACGACATTTGCTCACGCCAAGCGCGACGTTAATCCGCACAACACTATTGGACAGTGTCACATCCCTATCGCCAGAAGCGCGCCCCGAGTCTAGATCGATCGCTCGTATAGAGATCACGTCGCGTGCGCATTAAAGTACTAACCCTATTACGCTATAAACCAAGTTCCAAGACCAGTAATAAGTGACAAGTGAATCTAATGTTGGACCAGAAAATTCACGTTGCTGCTCCTGTTGCTCTGCTCATATCATCAGCTCAAAATCATATTACAAGTAAGTCCATTTACCATCAACACCTCCTTCACCGTTTCACCCTCGAAGTCTGGCATTCGGCCAGATCCAAACTAAACATTCAAATGATAAGAAATCAATTTTACCAAAGCCTCCGTAGCGTCTATTTTTTCAATTACTCCTGAACCTGTTGTAGTAAGAACTAAGGCTCCGAACACTTCATGAGGTAACGATGGGAGGTCTTCCGTATACTTTGCTTCCCCGGAACATTGAATCTATAAAAATATTTTTACATTCACTAATAAAAACGTATCTATGGAACACCTGGTTAAAACGAAATTCTCCTGAAAAGTCTAATAATTCTCAAAAAGTGTTACTAACTATCGAAAACTTATTGAAATACATAAACAAACAACGGTTATCTAAATATAACGAAATTAAATTAATGCGAAGTTAAAAACATATAGTCGATTTTTTTTCAGCTATGTACATCCTTAGTATTAGAGCAAGTAATTGTTACATACATAACTTCACGCTACTTCCCTTGCGAGGTAGGCACGAACAACAGAGCGCCATTCAGGCTTATTCTTACACATCTCACTTGGTTCTTGAACATTAATAACTCTTGTCATGCACGCTCGTCTATTCTTAAGGCTCCTGACATCACCTTCTGCTAGTACACGATCAATTTGATCATGAAAGGTGTGTCGTGGCCTTCCACGACTTCTGCATCCATCCACTTTGGCATTGTATATCTGTTTAGTCATTCTTTCATCGTGCACTCTTTCCACATGCCCGAACCACCGGAGCATTCCTTTCCTTACCTTAACCCCGGCACTCTCTTTCAGACCAACTCTCTTTCTTACTTCGGTATTAAGAACGCGGTCCGCGAGCGTCACTCCGCAGATTTTGCGCAGTGCTCGCATCTCGACCGCGTTTACTCTACTTTCATGCTCTCTCTTCCATACCCAACTCTCGCTTCCAAGTAATTGTTAGTAAACCAAATAAATAAAAAGTCTATACTAGCTGCAGCCCGCGGTTTTACCCGCGTGGTGATGAGAATCGTTATATTTTGGATAATTCACACTATATCTTTATAAATTATAGCCTGTGTTGTTCTGATGTGTAAATGATATTATTGTAAAGTTTCATCAAAATCTATTCAGTAGTCTTTGCATGAAAGAGTAACAAACATACATCCATACGTTCTTACAAACTTTCGCGTTTATCATATTAGTAGGAAATAGGAATAGAAAGTAGAAAGAAAAGAAGAAAAATCTTGTCAGCGTCGGTGTACCAGCCATCTTAGAGCCAAGGGCTATGGGCTTGGTGCGCGACGATGGCAAGAGGCCGGATGGAATGTCACTTATTCCTTGGAAAATGGGAAGGCCGCTTGTGTGGGATACACTATGGCGGCATCACATCTTCCAATGCCTAAGTCAGGGGCTGGCAACGCTACTTCAACAGCTGAAGATCTCAAACGGCGCAAATATGGAACCCCTTACATAATTGTGCTGTTTGGAGTTGAAACTTTAGGTCCGTGGGGTCCATCGGCAAAGGGTTTCTTCAAATAAATTTATAAGAAACTCTTTGATACCACCCGTGATCAGAAGGCTGGTTCGTATTTCGCGCAACGAATCAGCATTGCCATGCAGCGTGGCAATGCAGCCAGCCTTCTGGGCATGCTTCCCTCTGGCAGCGATTTGTTACAAACTTTATATTAATTTATTTATAATTTAGTTTATATTTTCTTTCCTTCTTCTTTTCTTTCTACTTATGGACTATTTTATTATACTTAGTTAACCAAATAAATAAAATAAAAATAAATTAAAATGCTGAAGCTCTCTTTTGAAGCCGGTTATAAATAATAGATAATAAATACTATACAAAAACGTATGCACGTGAGCGGCGACAGCGTCCAAATCCGGCCGAAAACGACGGCGGTTACAAGACCTTCCATTTTCAAAACAATGTATATTACACTAAACAATATTATTTTAGATCTTATTTCATATCATTAAAGTTCAAATTTGTATAATAATATACAGTGGTCAGCATTTTTCAGTACACTTTTTTCGTCTAGCTCCCATCCTCCTAGTAACGTGGTAAGAAACTCTGTTCCAAAATTATGAGTATTCTGTGCTATTTGCATAACAAAACTTACCAGTGCCTCTACTTTGGGTATAGGCTGCGTAAGTGGCCACAGTAGTGGATTTGTGTCGTATACTTGCACGGCTTTTGATACTGGTCTGGTCTCATATAGTCTTGCATTACCGCTGAGAAATCGTGAATTAATTATACTGGTCGGGCATATTGTGAGGACGTACTGAAATAAGACGTCATTCGAACAGTTATTAAAGTACTGTCGCTGCTGTAATTAATTGCTAGTATATTCGCTACAGCCTTTATGGCCGTGATATAGCAGACAAACTGCACTAGTACGGTCATGACTTGTAGAAACCGGCTAATTATTAGGGGCAAATTTCTAATCAAGCTGCTGTCATCAGTTTTTATCCGTGCAGGAACGGAGAAAGAATACAATTTCAACCCACAGCCAGGTGGTAGGGCGTTTGCCCGACTAGATGGCTACCACCCGTGGTCTAAAGTATGTCGCCATAACAACCTTGAGTTGTGTTCCGGCATTAGTGACCAGGTTCCAGTTTCCCTTAAGAGAGCAGCAGCGCATTTGTAGCAACTTGCTGTTGCAAATATCCATAGGCGATAGTAACCGCTTTCCATCGAGTGGGCCGTCTACCTGTCTGCTGATCTCCTGCCATAAAAAAAAGGTCTTGGGAGAAGATTGAGATACAAACAAGACTTAACGTCGTGAAGAAGAAGAAGAGATCAATCTCAAAATTATGGATGTTGAAAAAAGTAAACGAGCGGATACCAGATACGCTCCAAACGTAGACAGTACTTTTCACACTTATCGTCACATTTACCTTAGATTAGTCTGGTTTGTCTCTCTATAACTAGCAATAAAAAAAATCTTTACAAATTTTATCTATTTACTATAAGTAATAATTACACGAATTTATCTGCCATCGCCATGTTTTCTGTGTTTTCAACAATTAAATTTGAATATATAATTTGAAAATTAAATATGACGGTAAAACCAATTCATACATCTATCCCATTTACACTTTAAATTTCACGTCGTTTTGAACTATTATTTGCATGTTTATTGAGATCTAAATGTAGATACACATTTCAAAGACAGTAATGTGCATATTACAAGTATCATCAAATATCCCAAAAATTGATAGCGAGATGAGCGGATTATATAGTTATATCATTGACTTCTCTACCTTCACTTATTTTGAACGTTACATTTATTGTAAAATAAAAATATTTATTTATTTCACCAATAATTAACTCTTACATAATGTAACACAGTTACCCGATATTATTGTTAAAACTTACCTTATACAATAAATGTATCGCCAATTGTTTTCTGTATGCTGCGGATGGATTAGGTAGCATTTCATCCACTACCAATTCTTTGTCCAGAACCTTCAAAGTCTCTTGCAACGTTTCATTGGTGAACAATTCCTTTCCAACAAGATAATTCTCAGTTTCACTGGCTCTGTTAAATTTTGGAGAAAGGTTTCCATAAACGATCCTTGCTTCGAGCACTTTGTTGTCAGAATCTAATTTCATTAAATAGCCAGCATTTACCATTGCAGTGGCACTTTGTGATCTTGGCATAATCTAAAAAACAAATTTAACTTCTTCTGAGTATGTATTCGATATGACCATGATCTGCGTATTATTAGACTTGTTATATTTAAACTTCATTAAGTAAAAAAACTCAACGGACAAGTGGCAAAATGAATCGCAACAAAATTTTAACTTGAAGTTTTATGGGAAAATTGTTAATGTACTTGTCCAATTTGAAAACCTGCCCGTAACTTCAAATTAAAATTTTGTTGCGATTCATTTTGCCTATACTAGCCCTACTCGTTTAAATAATTGTCTCGATCATCTTATCTTTCGCTCTCCAGCTTTTGCCACTTCTTTTATTTTGGATTCACTCATCACTGATCACGCTCCAATTTTATTTTGTTGTCCCATCAAACTTAACTGTACCTCCCCATCAAACAGACTAAGACATAAATTCTATATACCAGCAATCATTAAAGATATTGAAAATACAGACTTTTCTCCAGTTATATCTAATGACAATCCCGAATCTGCGGCTCTTGTTAATATTCTTATGTCAATAATTAAGAAACATAATCGAATCTCCTCAGTCCCTAGTAAAATGAGAATCATCAAACCCTGGATAACAGCCGGACTCTTACGCTGCATAAGACATAGAGACAAGCTTTATAGACAATCCAAAAATGACAAAAATAATGTAACTCTCCAATTGACTTACACTCGGTATCGTAACTTCTGCAATAACTTGTTAAAGAAGATTAAACGAGATTATGAATACAATGAATTACAGAAAGCTAAAAATAATCCCAGAGCTACCTGGAAAATTATTAAAACTATTACTAACATTAATTCTAAGAAAAACCCTTCTGGAGATCTCCTAGAATCTACGAATGACTGCTCCACTGCCATAAATAATGTTAATCACTATTTTGCAAACATTGGAAAAAACTTAGCATCCAAATTTATAGATGAGCAAGACACTAATAATACTGACTACAGAGTTAATACTAGTTATCTAAATAATCCATTACAGTCTATGGCCCTATACAACGTTGATTACAGTGAGATAGAAATGATTATTCTTAATCTCAAAAAGCACTGTGCTGTCGGTTGGGACACAATTCCCTCGTCTGTACTTATTGCTGCCAGGCATATACTTATACCTGTCCTAAACTCTCTCTTTAATCTCTGTTTAACTACTGGGGTGTTTCCTTCTGTATTTAAGAAAGCTCTTGTGCATCCAATCCACAAATCTGGTGATACACGATGTACTTCAAATTACAGACCGATTACAGTATTGTCATCCTTGTCTAAAGTTTTTGAAAAAATTATTAATAAAAGACTTGTTAATTTTTTAAATTCTAATAATATTCTTTCTCGTAATCAATTTGGATTTATAAAGAACAAATGTACTGAAGATGCTATCCTAAAGTTAACAAACGGTGTTATACATAAATTTGACCATAAATTCAAGACTGCTGGTATCTTCTTGGATCTTTCCAAGGCCTTCGACACTGTTTCAATTCCAAAACTTCTAGATAAACTTGAACACATAGGCGTAAGAGGTCTTGCCCTGGAATTACTCAAAAGTTACGTAACTGGTCGTAAACAACAGGTCGTCATCAATGAGTACATCAGTCACGAGGCTAATATCACATTTGGCGTGCCCCAAGGTAGTGTTCTCGGGCCTACCTTGTTCCTTGTCTATATTAATGATCTTTGTAACTTATGTTTGCCAAATTGTGAAATAATCACTTACGCCGATGATACAGCATTTCTTGTTTCTGGTCAAAGCTGGTGTGAAGTTCAGACTAAATCAGATTTTGCTCTAACAACTATCTCTAACTGGCTTAAAGAAAACCTGTTAACACTTAATGCCTCCAAATCTAAATATATCACCTTTTCCCTAAATTCTCAACTACAACCACCTCCCTCCTTCAATATTCGTGTTCATAATAGCTGTAATGATAAAATTATATGCTCGTGTCCTGACCTTGAACGAACAAATAATATTAAATATTTAGGCGTATGGCTGGATCCTACACTATCCTGGAAATATCACATTGATTGGGCTATTTCTAAGGTTCGGAAATTAATTTTTATTTTCAAAAATCTTAGACAAGTAGCAGACGTCAAGACCCTTAAAACAGTATATTTTGCACTTGCCCAGTCCGTAATAGCCTATTGTATAACAATTTGGGGTTGATCACTTCGTAGCCATTTTCTCAGGCTCGAAAGAGCACAGAGGGCGGTTCTAAAAGTCATAGGTGGTAAATCACGTCGTTATTCAACTTCTAAGTTATACAAAGATTCCGAAGTATTAACTGTTAGACAGTTATTTATCTTAGCTATAGTTATGAGGAAACATGCTGAACTGCTATATGATCCTTCTTATCTCAGTGGTCGCAAATCGGATCGTGTTTGCAAGTTTGAATCTAGACGCACATCTATTGCTTCTAGACATTACCATCACCTCAGTACCAAAATCTACAATAAATGCAACCAAATATTAAATATCTATCCCCTTACCTCTCGCTGCTGTAAAACCAAAACAATGATCTGGCTGTGTACACTGGATTATATACAAACGGAAAACATTTTAACTGTTAACCTATAACTAAAAGGATATATTTATGTTCCTTACTTTACATACACGTACTAATACTCAGTCACATTAAGGTATACGCAACACACATACACATACGCACACGCACACACCCACACATACGCACCCACGCACGCATTACTCACCCACACACGCACACACACACACACACACAAACACACGTCGTGCGCTCATAGCCGCGAACGACACCTGAGTTCGTTATTTTTTGTTGTTATTTTCTATACTTAGTTTTAAGTTCATTATATTTGAAATGTATCCTGTGCTATAAAACTACAATATACTTCATTGTCTTGTGGTGGGAGTTGTCACTGCAGCACAGTTTTATACTTTTGCAGTGCAACAAACTGTTCTGTTATTATGTAAATATGTGTTTCTTTAGATCAATAAAATATTTAAATATTTAAAAATTTAAAAAAAATATTTAAAATATTAAAAAAAAAAAAAAAATTGCCACTTGTCCGTTGAAGTTTCACTTCTACTATGTGTTCCAGCACACATTTCGATTTTTCGCAGGTTTAGTGCAAATTATGATTTGTTTTGGTTAGGTACATTTTAATGAATGAATTTTTTTATTTTATCAATCAAGGAAACTGAATTCGATCCGGAACCAAAACATACATCCATAGCCTACTCTAAAATTATGCCGCCTCTCACCACGTCTAGTCTAAATTATGCCGGCCGTCCTCACGGCCGTAACGCTTTTTCGTGACAGAAAAATCCTAATACCCCCCGTCTATATAGAAGTTTCACTTAAAATATCTTCCTACATCAAAGTAGAGGGTCCAATTGGAGCAATGTACATAATAGTATCACCTACCTACAATGGAACTCCACTCAGCTGAGATGAAAATGTTGAGATGGGTGTGTGGTGTTACAAGAATTGATAAGGTGAGAAATGAGTACATAAGGGGATCTTTGAAAGTTGCACCCGTGACTGAAGAATTTAGAGCAAGAAGACTAAGTTGGTATGGGCATATAATGAGGAGGGATGAAAGTCACGTGACAAAAAGAATGTAAAACTACAAGACGGATGGGTACAAATGTAAAGGTAAACCAAAAAAGATGGATGGATTGTGTGAAGGATGATATGTGGAAGAAGATGTATGTCAAAATAGAGGACTGTGGAAAGACAAGACATATTATGCCGACCCCAAATAATCGGTATATGATGAAAAAAAAAAGAGAATGGAACTGTGTATGTAAGTACAATTAATTATTTGTTTGATATCATTGTCATTCGTAGAGCCCGCGCCACGAAAAAAGTCCCACAGACGCGGCGCTGCAATCCTGCCAGAGTAATTATTTATTAATCTGTAAATCAATGTAGGTAACTACTATGTAATACATACATACATACATAACTTCACGCCAGTTCCCTTGCGGGGTAGGCACGAACAACAGAGCGCCATTTTGGCTTATTCTTACACACCTCACTTGCTTCTTTGACATTCATAACTCTTGTCATGCACGCTCGTCTGTTCTTAAGGCTCCTGACATCACCTTCTGCTAGTACACGATCAATTTGATCATGGAAGGTGTGTCGTGGCCTTCCACGACTTCTGCATCCATCCACTTTTACATTGTATATCTGTTTAGTCATTCTTTCATCATGCATTCTTTCCACATGCCCGAACCACCGGAGCATTCCTTTCCTTACCTTCACCCCGACACTCTCTTTCAGACCAAGTCTCTTTCTTACTTCGGTATTACGAACGCGGTCCGCGAGCGTCACTCCGCAGATTTTGCGCAGTGCTCGCATCTCGACCGCGTTTACTCTACTTTCATGCTCTCGCTTCCATACGCGAGCGTAGGTACCAGCACCGCGTTGTGTATGGCAAGCTGGGCCTTCTGGCTGAGGTTCTTAGCACCCAGAAGGTAATAGTAATAAATCTAATGTATTTATTACTATGTAATAAATACATAATATGCCGTAATTAAAGTTGTATATTTATTTCCTGGCTAGTTTACGAATAAAAATCTATCAAATAGCGGAGCTGCCACTTTTAGTTCCTTTATTTGCCGTGGGACTTCTTTTATTACTCGGACTCTAATTGCTATTGAAAATGTGAATATTAAAATAGAAAATAGATTTGTAGATCATAAGTAATGATAATCTAATTTCACTCGATTACTATCCGCTCTACTGATCACACACATAAATGTTACTGTAACTTTGTCAGGTTATTTTTCAAAAGTAAGAAAAGAAATGAACTTTATTATATGACTAGCGGCCCCGGCAGACGTTGTCCCGATCCCAGCGCCACCTACCAGTTCCAATTGTGGATTTAAACCATCCCCGGGGATCCACTCAAACACACAAAAACAAAATCACCAAAATCTCTCCAGGTGATTAGGAGGATTCTAGAACCCGATCTCAGCGCCACCTACCGGTTCCAACGGGATGAAAAGTATCCTATGTCCGTCTCCTGGTTATAAGCTACCTGCCTACAAATTTTCAGCCAAATCAGTACCGCCGTTCTTGAGTTATAAATAGTGTAACTAACACGACTTTCTTTTATATATATAGATATGGGTACAAATTTGTAGGGAATTTGTAGGATGTAAATTCGAAAATGTCGTTGGAATTATCACAAAGTGTATTAGAAGAACACACACGTTATTTACGTCACAACAAAACGAAACCGTAGGGCAGACAATCGTTATCACATAAATCGTGCAAAGTTCGTCGTTATAAGATAGTCCGAAAGTGCACTAAGTAATGCCTCGTTCGGAGTCAGAACATGAATGGCGCATTTCCCGACTGGCCGATCCTCATACATTTGAAATTAGATATGGTGTTGGCGCCACTTATTTCCCAATTATCAATTGTGTCTTGGGTTTACAGCGTCTTGCAACCCCCGTATGTTGCCACCGCTCGCTCGGCGCGTGAGTTCAGTACGTTGTCAAACGCCACGCTACCGCGACGCACGTGTACTAGTATCTCATCCGCATAAATACACATATTAGCTCTCGAAGATTTCCGCGTTCATTAGTTAATTACTAGGACATTCGCCTCAATCATAACTAAACTTAAGTGATCAGTGTATCTGCGTCCCTTGCGCCCCGGGGCTCGTGTAGAAGGACTTTGCCACCTTTATCGCCACGTGAGAAAGCAACGGCAGAACCCTGAACCAGCGCTGTCGTGGGCTGGTGGCTGACTGCGAGGTAAGTGCAAGGTTCTATATTCTCTGGGCACCAGTTCTTAATTGGGGAATAAGGGATGGCCATACATTGAGCACATAAACCCCTACCCACGGAGATTGCCTGATTGCGTCTCCACATGGCCTCCTAGCAACATGCCGCCCACTGGTTCACGGAATCGTTAAATGGTCAGCTTAATGGCTTCCAAGAATTCGTATGAAATACCAACAGAGGAAAGAAGGTTTTATGACGTCTTACGGCGGCATGAACTAAGAGATTAGCGCGAACAATACACACTCAAATTCAAAAGGGTAATAAGGCAAAGGGTTAGTATCGGCTTGCAACAATATGCTCAGGATTGAATTAATAAATCCAGAGTCATATCTACGAGTATAACAGCTATTTACCTTAAATGTTCCTAATTGATAGTCGCTCGACATTGGTGGTAACATCACATTCACAAGCATCTTTCCCGACATGTCAGTAGATAAAAATGTCTGCATTGGAACTGTTCTGGCCCCATTACTGCCTTCTGTTTAAAGAATGCATCCAATCATATATTGCTCGATAACCAAAAATATAAAAGCAAATTGAAACAACAACTTACGTATAGTCACTTGGGCACCAACTGTTTCTAATAGCAAGTAGATATCTGATGGAAACTCATGGTGCTCGTGCTTAATCATCAAATTTCCGGCCCATGTTCCAATCTAGAAAACATTGAAAGGAATTGAGAGGAATATGGGAATCTAAAATACAAGAAATCTGTAGGAGGTCGAGATTCTATGTTCAATATAAAAAAAGAAGAAAAAATCGAACCAGCCAATTTTGAAAATGAAATTCCTACAACTTTTGTCCCCGTATCTGTTCGAGCATCATTTGCACACAGGAACGGATTTAAATGAAACATGGCAACATTTGGGATACTCTTTATTCATTGTATCTCAGGGTCAGAAGCATTACTTTTCTATTGTGTATAATAATTCCTAATGCTATTATATAAGTACATGTATGTTTGTATTATCATATATATATATATATAAAGTGGATGGATGCAGAAGTCGTGGAAGGCCACGACACACCTTCCATGATCAAATTGATCGTGTGCTAGCGGAGGGTGATGGGAGCCTTAAGAACAGACGAGCGTGCATGACAAGAGTTATGAATGTCAAAGAAGCAAGTGAGGTGTGCAAGAATGGGCCTAAATGGCGCTCTGTTGTTCGTGCCTACCCCGCAAGGGAACTGGCGTGAAGTTATGTATGTATGTATGTATGTATATATATATATATATATATATATATATATATATGTGTGTGTGTGTGTGTGTATATGTATTTGTTGTCAATTTTATAATCCTCTACCACTAGCTTTTTAGCCTGTGTAAATTTGGGATTTCCACATATATATTATATCCGTGCAGGAATGGAGAAAGAATACAATTTCCTGCGGCCTGGCGGTTGTTCGACAGCATGGCGACCACCCCTGGTCTAGAGTATGCCGCCATAACAACCTTGTGTTGTGTTCCGGCATTAGTGACCATGTTCCAGTCTCCTTTAAGAGAGCAGCAGCGCATTTGTAGCACCTTTGGTGTTGCAAATGTCCATAGGCGATAGTAACCGCTTTCCATCAAGTGGGCAGTCTGCCTGTCTGCTGAACTCCTGCAATAAAAAAAATATATATATTGTCTTCATTATGAGACTGATTTTTAGTTTTATCGCAGATCCTCAAATCTTCGATATCTATTATAGTATCGGGAGAGTCTTTAGCGAGTGTTTTTAGCGAGATCTATATCCAGTACATCGACATATGTATATATATTTATTTATTTTGTTTTTGTACTTATATGTGCTATGTTTATTTATTATTCATCATTATTTATTAACTGCACCACCGTCAGTATTAAAAATCTATCAATCCCTGCCAAGGGTTGCCTGGAAGAGATCGCTTCTTAGCGATAAGGCCACCCGTCGTACCTTCTTTTATCTTTTACTACTTCTGTTTGTTTATGCTCTGGTGTACAATAAAGAATTATCTATCATTTCACTAACAAACACGTCGTCGTCATGGCAATGCTAATAAAGTTTCATAGCACGTGCTACTTATAAATAAAGCTATTTCCATTAATCCTTGTATTATATGATTTTAACTTACAATGTTTTGTTTTTCGATATTACATTTTTTTTATTGCAGGAGTTCAGCAGACAGGCAGAAGGCCAACTTGATGGAAAGCGGTTATCATCGCCTATGGACTTGTAAAACCAAAATTGATACAAAGGCGCTGCTGCTCTCTTAAACTGAAACTGGAACCTGGTTACTAATGCCGAAACACAACTCAAGGTTGTTATGGCGACATACCTTAGACCATGGGTGGTAGCCATACAGTCGGGCAAATGCCCTACCACCTGGCAGATTATTTAGTAATCGTACTATAGTTTGCGTATACCACCATCATCATTATCATCTCAAGTCATTTCTGGGGTTATCTGGAAGAGATCGCTATTTAGCGACGCCTTTTGTGCATAATTAGGTATAGTTTTAGTCTGTAACTTCATTTTTGTATTGGTGTATAATAAGGTGTTATCTATCAGCAGTTTTTCAGGCGATTATTTAATTTCTAAAGTAATCATGGTTTGTATAGCGATTCGAGTTTAAAGCGATGTCTATACAACACTTCAATTTTTCGTACCTGTAGTTTAATATCTCAATTCACAGAACAACTTAAACAAATGTGTTAAATTTTTTATTATATTTAAATTATATCATAGATATATATATTTTTCATGATATTATAATGGATACTTACGTTCCTTACAGGTATGTGGGCTACTAGTTTAATATGCTCGGCTATTTTTTTCAAATATGTGAAATATTCTTTACTAGCGACTGTTTCTAATATATCGATAGCTTCCGTAAGTGTCACACCCGCTCTCACGGTCAAATTTTGATCTAGTATGTAGCCTTTTAACTCCGCAATATCACTGATATCTATTAACAGATCTGGATATTCGATAATTGGATATGGTCCTAAAATTACATTATTAATCAGAATAATCCATCGTAGCTTGGTTAGTAATGCACTCGCGTCTTATGCCGAACGTCCACCGCCAGCTAAAATAATTAGGAACTAAGCTCAGTGAACTAAGCTAAGCTAAACTAGGAAATAGTTGTTCGTCCACTGAAAAATAACCTATAACTACGTTAGTGATGATCAGTTTACGCTCGAGTGTCGAGTTAATCAGATGTGGTGGATGTGTACCTACGAATACGTCTTTCATTGCCTGCGCACGATCACACACTACAAAACATCACTGGCGAAAGGCGCCAGAGGAGTAGCGCAAGGGGGTGAGAGGGGCTTGGCTTAGTTCGCGTAGCTTCGGATCAGCCTACACAACTAAGTTAGTTTGACCTAGTTGGGATATTTTAGTTAGCTTAGCTGGCATAGTTTGGCGGTGCGGGTGGGGCCCCTAGGGGTATAAGGGTTCTCACTCACCCGCACATGTCGTCGAGATGAGAGCGCGAGTGTTCCTTGCGCGCTCATCTCTCTTCCCGTGGGGACCGTTACAGACCGCCCCACGCATGGACTAGACTCAGCAGTCGCCGGGGGATACGTCCTCCGGCATAGGAAGAGGCCCAATGAGGGGGGCCCACGCCTGCCAGGGCACGCGGAGTTGGGAATTCCGCATTCACGTAGCTCTGGCATAAGGCGCAGGACGAAACACCCAGGGGTTTTAGTGGGTATCCCTAACTGGGGAGTGGCAATAGCGTGGAACCGGTTCTGACCGGACACGCTAGTGCCACCCCCGATCTGGCGAAACCCACACTCACACGGGTCGCGAACATCCTCCCAGGCTTCTGTGCCTGTCGCGGCTTAGTCCTCAAACAGATTTCCCCTGGCCAAAAAAAAAAAAAGCTGGCATAGTTTACGGTGGACGCACATGTATGAAAAACTGGCTCAACTATGCGAGCTAAACTAAAATAAGTTAGTTCAGTTCGCGGTGGACGTTCGGCTTTAAACTCAAATGATGAGGATTTGAATCCTAACTGGAGAAGTTTGCATCTCGTAGGCAGTTTTTAATCGTCTACCAAGAGGAGGAACTTCTCGATTCAACTGTATTATTTTGTTTATGTTTGTTACGCGATTTAAAAAATTAAGAAACTCTTCGAACGCAAACTCCAAGCATAAGCGAAATTTAATTCCAGGATGATGTTGATGCTATATTATCATTCCCATATATACGCTGCTTTGTACTTTAACTTTCCATTAAAAAATCATATATGATTATAGTATTAGATTCGAGGAGTTGCTTTAACAATAACAATTTTAATCCTTGCAGGAACGGAGAAAGAATACAATTTCCTGCAGCCATACCTGTCGTAAAAGGCGACAAAACAACCCACAGCAAGCTGGTCTGGTACTTGCCCGTTTGGATGGCTACTATCCCTGATCTAGAATATGTCACCATAACAACCTTGAGTTGTGTTCCGGCATTAGTGACTAGGTGCCTGTCTCCATTTAAAGAGCGGTAGCATATTGGTAGTATCTTTAGTGTTATAAATGTCTATAGGCGATTGTAACAGCTTTCCACCAGTCGCACCGTCTCCTTGTCTGCTGAACACTTGCAATAAACAAAATATATAAAATACAATCCATACCTTTGCCAGTGTTCCCAGCTACTAACATGTAAGACTTTAAATCTTTACCAGAAATCAAGTCTAAGACGCTTTGTACATCGTCAACCTTATACCAAGTTTTGTTATCTTTGAGCTGTATTTTAAAACGATCAGAAACAAAGCACCAGTCATCTTCAATGTTATAATCCTCAACAACTAGGTTTTTAGCTTGTGTAAATTTGGAATTTCCACATATATTGTCTTCATTGTGAGTTTTATCGCAGAGTTTTTTTGTTTTTTCGCAGATCCTCAAATCTTCGATATCTGTTATAGTATCGGGAGAGTCTTTAGCGAATGTTTTGAATGCATCCATAATAGATCTATATCCAGTACATCGACAAACATTACTGCCAAAAGATTTTTCAATCTTCAACTGTGTTAAATTGTTATCGCTTTGTAGCAAACTGTAAAATAATATTGTTACGTCCTGGATGCCGACAAATGACAAATTGACACCTGCGCCTGTAGAAACATACTTTATTACCTTTTTGGCATTTCGACTTCTTTTCTTTACTTTGTGTTTAAAATTTGTAATTAGAAAAACAGCCCATTGTGTATTGTAATCTTTTATGGTAGTTATTAGCCAGGTGTGATTCTAAGAAGTTCAGTCCACGCGGGCGAGAGACATATTGTATTTCTGCAGTATAAATCAATGCCCCAATGGAGAGATCGTCAGTTTAGCGATAGCCACAAGCGAAGCAAGACGTTAGTGATGGACTTTGTGCGTGTGATTAATTCGTGTATTACGTTTGGACTGGTTGTTTTCAGTATATTTATACATGTGTTATACGTGTTTGTATAGGTCTAATTAATTCTATAATAATTCCAACGGTTTTAATTCGAGTCTTGCAACTAGTAACAATATAATAAAAAATATAATAATTTTACTCGGTATCTTTGAAAGTATATAAGATAGAATAACTCTTCATATATATTGTGGCATTGGAATTAAATTCCGTTTGAACGGTCACGAACTTTTCTAGAAGAATACACTCCTAATTCACAGTTTTTATAAACAAAACCAAATATAGATTAAATCGTAAGGCAGACGAATGAAATCACCCAATCGAGCATTCTGTTGACGTAAGATTCTTATCAAAATGTTCACTTAATATCACCTCGATCGCAGTTAAAACTTATCTAACTCTATATCAACGGGCCGACCTTATAAACATATTCGCAAAATAATGGACTCCCAATAAAAATCTTGCACAGGCTATTTAAAGTTCTTAAAGAAACCTACAAACTTACTCTAATTCAATATGAATGTTACACACTCCACATTAGCTTAATAGAGAGATTGTTTTGTTTGATCGCCTACTAGATGTTGTTGTTCAATAATGAAACGTGATAACCTTTACAATGTATTATTTTGTGTATTTTACCAAAGGTGTTTATCAAAAGAGATTCAGATGTCCTAATTCGGTCTTTTAGTACAGTTTAGTACACTGAATGAATAGCGAATTATATTTTGATTTTCCTTCATACTTTGCAGGCTTAGGACTGTCATTCTAATCAATACCCGTTTATTTTTAACATAAGTTACAAAATATTTTCTTAAGTTTTCGCGACTTGTATACATAATAAAACTACGTTTTCACGGTTTTAAGCGCGGTAATTTTATTTGATTTTGGTTTTTCCGACGTTTCGGAAGCGCCTAAACTGTATGGGTTACCTAAACTTCACAAAAACAACATCCCTTGCGCCCTATAGTTAGCCAGCTTGACTCACCAACATACAGACTGGCACAACATCTCGCGAAGACACTCAACAATCTCCGCGGCAACACACCCTACCATGTCAAGGATTCCTTCGTCTTCATCAGCGCAATTGAAAATTTGACATTGGCTGAGGATGAAGTACTAGTCAGTTTTGATGTCCAGTCCTTATTTACCAGTTTACCAGTGGAAGACTGCATTGAGATTGTCAAAAGGAAGCTAATAGATAATAACATGCCTGAGGAATATGCAGATCTACTAAAACATTGCCTCACATCTGGCTATTTCGTGTGGGACTACGGCTTCTACGACCAAATCAACGGTGTAGCCATGGGCTCACCGGTGTCTCCTGTCGTAGCTGACATTTTTATGGAAGACTTCGAGCAGAAGGCACTGGATACTGCTCCGGCTAAGCCGAAGATGTATAAAAGGTATGTAGACGATACTTTTGCCGTCCTCCCAAACGATAAAGTCTCTGCATTTCTAGATCATCTCAATTCCATTAGCAGTAATATTAAATTTACTATGGAACTAGAGGCAAATAATAAATTAGCTTTTCTGGATGTGCTCATCCTAAGAAACCCTGACAATACTCTTGGTCATACGGTGTATAGGAAACCTACCCATACAGATAAATACCTTAATGGTTCGTCTCACCACCATCCTAGTCAGTTAGCTACCGTGGGCAAATCTTTGTTTCAGAGAGCACGGAAAATTTGTGACGAGAACCACATAGCTGGAGAGCTTCAGCATGTCAAGCGAGTTCTACAACGCAATCAGCTGAAGACTCCACACCAACGTCACAAAGCCCCCAAACTACCTTCAGTTGAGCGGTGCCCTGCTACCCTACCCTACATCAAGGGGGTCACAGACAGAATTGGTCACATCCTCAGGCGAGCTTCAATCAAAACATATTTCAAGCCGCAGAAAAAGATTACCCAATTTCTGAGACCTGTGAAATGCAATATCCCACTCCAGGATGCAGGGGTTTACAAGCTTGATTGTGAGTGTGGATTGTCATACATTGGGCAAACAAAGAGGAGCATAAAAACACGAGTAAAAGAACACATTGCTGACATGAAACACACAAGGTCTACGAAGTCTGCGATCAGTGAACACACGCTGGATAAACCCATTTTTTATCTTGCCATGCTTGTAAGGAATTTGTGGAGACATATTGCAGCATAACATTTGAAGAATAGCACGTCATGTCATTATTATAACTATATTATTTTTCTTTCCTTTTATTGTCTTGGTCTTATTGAGTATGCATTGTTTGCTACAACTCCATTAATTCTTCAAAAAGTAATTCTGTAACATACTTCTGTACAAAACTTATAAAAGAAAAAGAATTTGAGATATCAAATAGAATATGTAAAAAAATAAATTTTAACTTAACATTCAAAAATTCTCCAGAACTTATTTTGAATAAAAACTTTTGAATTTGAATTTGCTGAGGGAGTTTCTTGCCGCTAGCTTCTCACAATTTACAGCATCAACACGTTCGTCGAAGCGTTAGTGTACATAGAATAGGAAGTTAATAAAAGCGTTTAGTTAAAAACTGGTGTTTCCTTCCAAACCTAAGTGCGTACCCCCGCTCGCACGTAACAATATGTATGTAAAGATTGTTATTGATGGTGTTAAAAATGGTTGAGAATATGTGAACAAAAAGAAATAGTTGTAAATAAAATCATACCCGTGTATGAGACGCCGTTTACTTTGAATTGACATCGATTCATGACTTAGTCGGAATATGGTATGAACTATACTGAACTAATTTAACATTTTTGGTGAAGCTTTAAAAAATGTCTGTCTAAGTCCATACCGTATTGAGCTATATCTACACACTCGTCTTCATTTTTTAACCGTCTTCGAAGAGGAGGCTCCCAATTCGTAAGCAAACAAATATTATTTGTTTACTTTTATATATGTTCAACCATATTTTTTTTACGTTGGATTCAGTACAGCTTTAGAATAGTTTCGAATAAATGTCATCGATGACCTACTTAAGCGTTGCCACCCAACTCAGTACTGCGGTCAGCGTTTTGGGAACGTTATTTATTATTGTTGTTTTTTTAAGGTGTGGCATATATTGATTGTATATTTCATTGTTATTGGATAATATGTACGTAACTTAAAAATATAAAATAAAAAATTAATACTTTCTACAACATCTTGAAGTCAGCCTCAAATAAAATAAAAACAACAATATATTTGCAAAAAAATAGTAATATTATATTAGTCTTGGCACCGATTTCAAAATGTAATAGAAACAAATTATTTATTGCTTTTTAGTTACTCTTGAAGTCAGTTTCTTTACTGCTAGATTTTTTTGTTAAGTCGCCTGACGCATGTTTACTCCCAATGTTTGCCTGTTTATCCCCAATGTTCTTCGGGGCCTAGATCGTCTTGTATTTGTATGCGTACTATTGCTTATCCCATCTACCTTAATGTGTTACTTGATAGGTATATAATAATATGATGTATTTTGTGTATAGATATATAATTAAAAAAATAATAGACCACATCACAAACACTTACGCTTCACTCCTAAGTATCAATCCATGCATTTTTATTGCTGAGTAAAGCCGACAGGTCATCGGCCCACCTGGGGCCCGATTACTGTCTTGTCAAAATCGCTGGACACTATCACCTCAATCGTAAGTTTTCCCGATTGCATTCTAAGAATGTGCAACGAAATACAAACGACAGAAGAAAGGATTTATGACGTCTTACCGGGAGGCATACAGAGGGATTAATGACAACAATAGATCACTTAAATTCGATGGGGTGATAAAACACCTGTAAAGGATTAGTATCAATTCGCATCAATATTAATACAAAATACCCAGTAGTTTCCAATTTCAAATAGAATATTTAAAAATTACAGAAGATTAATAAATATAAATCACGGAAGATATTCCGAAGGCCGGCACTCGGGCAACTAAGAATGGCAGGGCTTCGGGGGATGACGGTATTACAAATGAGCTCCTCAAAGCGAAAGGGATTCCAATCCTGAAGGCTTTAGTGGAGATCTTTAATTCCGTTATCCTCCGGGGCATTATGCCAAGTGCGTGGACCAAGAGTGTGGTGGTCTTGTTCTTCAAGAAGGGTGATAAGAACCTCTTGAAGAACTATAGGCCCATCTCGCTCTTGAACCACGTCTACAAGTTGTTTTCGAGGGTCGTCACGAATCGTCTCGCCCGAAAACTTGAATGAATGAACCACCGGAACCACCACCATACTCTTCGGCAGAATATACAGAAGACCGAGGAGTATAATAATAAAATATTAATAATATAATGACATTTGTGGACTACGAGAAAGCCTTCGACTCTATCGAAACTTGGGCCGTTCTCGAGTCTCTGCAGAGATGCCGTATTGATTGGCGATACATAGAGATGTTGAGATCGAGATGTCTGTATGACGCCGCAACGATGACCGTTCAGGACCGGAGGGCGAAGCCTATACCTATACGTTGCGGGGTGAGACAGGGGGATGTCATATCCCCGAAACTGTTCACCAACGCGATGGAGGATGTCTTCAAAACTCTGGAATGGAATGAACGGGGCGTCAACATTAACGGCGAGCGCATCTCCCACCTCCGTTTCGCTAACGATATTGTCGTCTTTGCAGAGACGTTGGAGGAACTTGCCGACATGCTGAACAGCCTGAATGAATCCTCCCGATGAGTCGGTCTCGACATGAATTTGGACAAGACGAAAGTCATGTTCAACGAACATGTCATTCCGAGACCGGTAAACGTCGATGGTTCCCCTCTTGAGGTTGTGCAGGAATATGTCTACCTTGGACAAAAGATTCAGGTAGACAGACACGGCTTCGAGAAGGAAGCCAATAGGAGGATCCAGTTAGGCTGGACAGCATTCGGCAAGCTTCGACAGGTCTTCTTTTCGACCATTTCGCAATGCTTGAAGACGAAAGTCATCGAGCAGTGCGTCCTACCCATCATGACGTACGGTGCCGAGACATGGACACTGATAGTGGGACTTGTCCACAAATTCAAACTCCCTGAACGACCTGTGGAGCAAGCTATGTTAGGTGTTTCTCTTATAGATAAAATCACAAATGAGGAAATCCGTAAGAGAACGAAGGTAACCGACATAGCTCGCAAAATTAGCAACTTGAAGTGGCAATGGGCCGGTCACATCTGTCGCAGGACCGACGGCCGATGGACCAAACGAGTCATGGAGTAGAGACCACGTCTCGGCAAACGTAGCGTAGGAGGTAGCCCGATGGACTGACGACCTGCGCCAGATTGCCGGCAGGGGTTGGATGAGGAAGACGGTAGACCGGGATATGTGGCGCGTACTTCGGGAGGCCTACGTCTAGCAGTGGACAGAAATTGGCTGAAAAAAATATTACATATTATATATACGTTTTAGGTATGTATTTATGCGATCGATATACTCATTAGTTGGTTTTATAAAATGGTGAATGAAGGTCATGTGCTCTCAAAGACTTTGAAAAGGTTATCATATTGTGTAAAAAATGTTTTCCAGCTAAAACTACACTTTAAGAAAAGTAAATATTAAATTATCAATGTCTTCAAAAAAAGTGTAAATAACAGTTTTATGATATCTTTATGTTCTTTTTAGTATAGTTAATGTTTATTTTATTTTCAATGTGACCTATGCAATCCCTAAGCATATATTTATAATGCTTAACAACTTGACATTGAAAATACAAAATTATCTTATATGTAAACATCTTGGTGTTATCTTTATTATCTTTGATAGCATTTTTATCTTCTGCTTTTACTTTTGGTGCATCGTTCATTTACTTGTCTAAATGTCATAAGCGTATTAGAGTCACACTGCACATACAAGTATTTATTATCAACGAGTGAACGTCAAGTGATCCCTCTGTACAGGTGCTTTTAGACCGGCAATTTTATGAGCAATTATTGCTTGGCAACAGTAATGGATCAATCTGGAACAATTGCAATAAAATGCGGCTATTGTCTCGGGAATATTGCTCCTAACTGCTCCATATATTCCACATTTCTCAACGTCACCATATTATTATGAGTTGTCGAACATCCAATCGGTTTAGAAATTTTAGGCAATTTTCTATCTCGTTTATATGTATAACTACGTCTCGTTTTCGCGAGAGGAACAGGCCAGCAGCGGGGCGGGGTGTGCCTAATTTTTTAACTTGTTCCATATTGCATGGTATTGTGTGGCCTTATCTCAGCAATAGCTTACTACATACTGCCAACGCCCTAAATTGCTTGATGTAGTCGTGTCATCGCAGTTGAGGAGAATTGACCGGGATTGAGCAACTTTAGTTGCTCGTGTAAGAGCAACAACCCTGAAGGGGGTTAGTGGAGGAGCGAGATGGAATGCTCCTCCGTTTCAAAAGGAAGATCTTCCAGCGAGGCTATCGTTGTTCCTCACAGACCTAGACCTATCTGTTATAGTTGAAAATTTGTATATATTACTTGTATGTTTCGGGAAACGTTTGTGACATCGATTATTGCACAGCGCCATCTATTGGCTTGTAAGTGTTCCAGTACAACCCTTTAGAATAAACAAATTCTGGTAACAATGAATATTTCCGTGAACCAGCAAAGCCAACTGAGTATAAAAGCTGAGATCCCGAAGAACTTGCAGACATTCCACATTTAGACACACGTAGACTATTTAGAGTAATAGTATTGTTACGTGCTGTGGGTACTGCGAATGGAAGGAAATACTGATTTAAAGAGAAACTGCATTTATTTAATTAAAGATTAAACTGAATGGTCTTGAAGCCTCACGTCTTGATGCTCCACCGTGTCGTTGTCACGCATTCTGAAGGCCCCTTTGCTCTCTTCTCGTTGCTTTCGGTTCGCTAGTCCGTGCGACTCTGCCTCAGTGCGCAGATTGTCGCGCTTATATATCCGGTCGACCGTCTAGAATGAACCTATTTACGTCATTCAATTATACGTCTATCCTTGTCCAACAAATACTCCCGTCCTTCTTACTTACTACCAGTTTATTCCAGTTTCTTCTCGAGCATATCTACCTCGTTTTAACATTTGTCTGATCCTATATTTCTAGCCTGCTCTTTAGTGTTACTTTGTATATGCAACATTGTATTGTGTTATTGTTAAGGCGAAGACTACGCGCTATTTTCTTAAGGGGAAGAAATTCCATTACGCGTATTCGTCACAGTGTTAAGTCATTTGCTGAAATTAAAGTAATTTTTTAAAAGTACTATTACGACTTCACTTATTTTGAGTCATTTATCGCTCCGAGCAGTGGCTTGTAACGTGAAAATAAAACAAGTGAAAAAAGTTTAATTTTATTGAAATAATACAAAAAGAAATTTAGTGGTTTCATGTTGTTAAAAAATAGGTTTGTTATAAACCACTATAAGTTAATTTTATACATAGAGAAGTAAACCAAGTTGAAGCTCCAGTATACATACATACAACACCCCTTTATTATATTATTATATACATATGTATTTAGACTTAATTGAAATTAAACTTATACCAGGGGCCCAAATCTATTTAATTATCGCGTTGTGAAGATATTCCATTGCGATAGTATCAAAAAATCGTATTCTACTAAATCCACAGTATCTTTTCAATATCGTCGCGGCAGAATAATAGTAGAAGAATATTGATATTATCATTAGTAGGAATGGCGTTAGCCGTAACATTTGTATGGCGAGTTTTCGCTTACAAATGTTTAAAAAGATAGAGCGGCGTGCAACTGGTACGCCATTGTAATTAACAGAATACCGAAATCACGCAGACCTACGATTGAGATGATAGTGTCTGGCAATTTAGACGAGATTTTAATAGAATAGAATAGAAGAAGATGTTGTGTTCTTTGTAGGAACGACAGTTTGTCCTTTCGAAAGTGCAATTTATAATGTTGCCAGGACATTATATAATATTATTATTAACATGTCATTAACTTTTTCTGTTATTTGTCACAAAAATAATCCAAAAATAATTACATTATTAAAAATACTTATATAAATCTAACATTAGAAGCAAGTGAGGTGTGTAAGAATAAGCCTAAATGGCGCTCTGTTGTTCGTGCCTACCCCGCAAGGGAACTGGCGTGAAGTTATGTATGTATGTATTAGTTAACTAGTCAATAAAAAAAATCACGACTAAAAAAAATATTAACACTACGTTTTAACGGTTTTAAGCGCGGTAATTTTATTTCATTTTGGTTTTTCCGACGTTTCGGCCACTTTTCAGTGGCCGTGATCACGGAAGAGCTTAAAACCGTTAAAACGTAGTTTTATTATGTATACAAGTCGCGAAAACTTAAGAAAATATTATAAAAAAAATATATCATTATAAGTCACAAATTATGGTATAATTATTTATCTGCAATTAATTAATTAATTTAAGGACACTTTGGCAGCGTCCCGTCTTCCCGATACGGCTGTGGTAGCTGCTGCAGCTGCCGCCCGACAAAAGGACCTAAAACACCGCAAATATGCATCCGTTGGTAGTGATATTTGCGGCTTTTGGTGTCGAAACTCTCGGGCCATGGGGTTCAGAAGCCCATCGCCTTTATCAAGACCTATCAAAACGGTTGATAGATGTCTCACGAAACTGAAACGCTGGCCTGTATTTTGGGCAACGCATAAGCGTTGCCATACGTGGTAATGCGGCTAGCGTTTTGGGTACCTTCCCAACTGACGGTGATTTGGGACCTATTTACTATTTGTAGTTTTTACATACATACATACATAACTTCACGCCAGCTCCCTTGCGGGGCAGGCACGGACAACAGAGCGCCATTTAGGCTTATTCTTACACACCTCACTTGCTTCTTTGACATTCATAACTCTTGTCATGCACGCTCGTCTGTTCTTAAGGCTCCTGACATCACCTTCTGCTAGTACACGATCAATTTGATCATGGAAGGTGTGTCGTGGCCTTCCACGACTTCTGCATCCATCCACTTTGGCATTGTATATCTGTTTAGTCATTCTTTCATCATGCATTCTTTCCACATGCCCGAACCACCGGAGCATTCCTTTCCTTACCTTCACCCCGACACTCTCTTTCAGACCAAGTCTCTTTCTTACTTCGGTATTGGGAACGCATCACGTATGGAACTCTCGCTTCCATACGTGAACGTAGGTACCAGCACCGCGTTGTGTATGGCAAACTGGGCCTTCTGGCTGAGGTTCTTAGCGCCTAGAAGTTTACCTAACGCTCCATTCACACTATTCCCCAAATTCACTCTTCTGTAGTTTTTACCTTTTTATAAATTAAGTTGTATGTATATATATGTATATATATATATATATATATATATATATATATATATATATATATATATATATTATAATAGATAAATTATGTAAAATAAATTCATGTACATGTAATAAACTACAGTTAAAATTGTAATACAAATAATAATCCTAATTAATTTAATATCGTTTTTTAGAATTAAAATATTCTGTAAGGGAGTAAAAGCACCTGTTAATTAACCATTCTGAGAGCTGTCTTTTAAATAATGGTATGCTTAAAACCGTTAAAACGTAGTTTTATTATGTATACAAGTCGCGAAAACTTAAGAAAATATTATGAAAAAATACCCCAAAACCAGATAAAAACAAAAATGTTTGCCTTATAACTGGTTCCATGACAGTAGCGAGTGGAGATTCCTCTCCGCTTATCGCTATGGGAAATAATGTATGTATGTTTTATAATACTATTTTTTACGGCTGGCCCGGACCAGTCCGCCCACGGTTAGAACAATAGGCTGGCAGGCACCGACAGACAGACACAGACGGCGGCGTCTCAGACGCCGCCAATCAAGATCTCTCCACGTCCCCGCGAGGGACGCTAGGAGACATAGCTCACCCCACAGGATAGACTTGGCGTGTTGCTGGGAAGTTTCTTTCGCCGTTTCTTCTCTCCCAGCATAACACGTTGCGAAACGGCAGATAGCGTAGGCCAGACAAACCACCGATCCCGGCCCCCGTGATCCTTCCCTTCGGGCTTTATATTACCCGTCGGTTACAATTAGTGCTTTGTGTCGCCCTATGGTGGGCATCATTAAATTCATTCATGGCAACACAGCCGAGGTAAAACTCTTTAGGGAGCTCCCTCGAGCAAGTTGCCCCCCCCGGGCTGCTGCTCTCTTAAGGGAGACTGGAACCTGGTCACTAATGCCGGAACACAACTCTAGGTTGTTATGGCGACATACTTTAGACCAGGGGTGGTAGCCATCCAGTCGGGCAAATGCCCTACCACCTGGCTGTGGGTTGTTAAGTCGCCACTTACGACAGGCCGCCCGGCCGCAGGAAATTGTATTCTTTCTCCGTTCCTGCACGGATAAAAATATCTACAGAGTCGGCGTTTACATCTGTAACATCGTGACGATCCGACCTCTGTTTGTTCTTTTGTTTGTGAAAAACACGAGTGATTGCATTATATTAATGTACTCTGTGCTTGTATCACTGTATACCAATAATACTAGTGTTTTTACAAGCTTTTATTTAACTTACAATGGATGTACTTATGTATGTATGTAAGTTCGGGTGGAATCTTGCAAGTTAAATTTGACCAACTTTCCGGTTTCCGATTGAGCTAAAACTTTGCACGCATATGTATATCGCGTGACAATGCAATAATATGGTACCATGGAGCTCATCTGATGATGGAGTCGGAAGGTGGCCATAGGAACTCTTGTACTAAACAAGATAGACCCGTCGTGTTTGGGCTCGTTTTACTTGTCTTGGCTAGCACTCTGCGGCTTTATTTAAAAATCTTTTAAAAAAAGTTTATTATTCTTCATTACTTGAAGAACAGGCAAAGATCCTAGATCATACAGCCTCATAATTTGTGTAGCTTTCCCTCGTTGATTATATGTTCT
Source organism: Dendrolimus kikuchii (assembly GCA_019925095.2). Classification (NCBI taxonomy): domain Eukaryota; kingdom Metazoa; phylum Arthropoda; class Insecta; order Lepidoptera; family Lasiocampidae; genus Dendrolimus; species Dendrolimus kikuchii. The sequence goes on from CM034400.1 coordinate 23,257,252, forward strand.
CAAATTTAAGATGATTTCATTAAGCAAAGCCTAATCGTATGTTTTATTCATTATATCTCATTTCCAGTAGTCATAGCCAGTATAAAAAGTTTCAAACATTATGTGTAATTTTGCTTCTTAAATCTCTTTCCGTAATAAATTTATAAACGCTGCATTAAGCGGCTGGATTTTTTAACAATTTCACTATATAACAATTTTATTCATATTTCTTTTATTTAAATATGACTTTGCATGATGTGTGTATTTAGCCAATGTCGTGTTCATAAATATTCTAGTTTTAAAAATAAAAAAACCGACTTCAAAAACTAAAAAACTAAAAAGTATAAAATAACTTATATCTAAAGCTATTATTATTAATATATATTATCTAAAACATCTTAAAGTTGGTGCTTAGTAATTTTCAAAATATAGTAATTTTTATGTTTTACTTTGCACCGACTTCAAGATGTTTTAGATAATATGTATTAATAATAACAGCTTTAGAAATAAGTTATTTTATACTTTTTAGTTTTTTAATTTTTGAAGTTGGTTTCTTTATTTTATTTGTTACTTTTTAGTGTCTAGCTATGTATAGGTAGACCTACGAAAGGTGCTGCGCTCCTTAAAAAATATAGGTCCCAAGTAACGGGAACAAAAAAATGTTCGTAAAATGAAAACCACTGGGCCAAACTATGTCAAATTTTTAGGAGACCAAATGGCAACTATTCCGAATCAAACTAAATAAGAATCACGTAAATCGGATCATAAATCGCAGCGTAATCGGTGTACATATGGAACGGAATTTTTCATAAAAAATGTTCATAAAATGAAAACTACGGGGCCAAACTATGTCAAATTTTTAGGGGACCAAATGGCAGCTATTCTGCATCGAACAAAAAAGAATCACGTAAATCGGATCATAACTCTCGGAGTAATCGGTGAACATACATAAAAAAAAGATCCTGACGAATTGAAAACCTCCTCCTTTTTTTGAAGTCGGTTAAAAATAATCTTCAAATCAGATTGGTGCCACATGAAAGCCAGATCCATGGCAGAAACCTTAAGATGGTAGTAAGTATATATTTGACTGACGAGTGACTACAATATGGGTGTTCTTGTGGCAGTACGAAAAGGCATGTTTCACTAAACAATTTAAGTTTTCACCAGAAACACACAATTCTTGCTTTACAATCAATATCCTACAGCTTTTATTCATTTTTAACCAGTTTAATATATTACCAGTATTGCTAGCGAAATGTCGTTCGTCTTGTCATGACAACGGTAATGAATTGTAATGGCGGTCCCGAAACCCTCACAACAATTGTTAACCGACTTCTTCGTAACACGATATCTCCGTCAAATGTAAACCGATTTTAATATTTTTTTTCTTTACTAGTAAGTGTATACTCCTAGGTAATCCCAAGGTCGCCAAGTCAGGATCTGATGAATGTATCACAGGGAAATCAAGAATAACCCTTATTAAATAACGCCGTGCGCCTAAATTTTTGGGAAGAAAAGCTTATACACGCGTGTAGGTATTACATTTTCTACAGGCGCTTAGTTTTTTTGTTTTTTGTATGCATGTTACGAGACTTCGCCGTCAATTGTAGACCGAAAGTTTTATTTGGGACGGTCTTCAAGATGCTGTAGACAGAAGTCAGTTAATTTTTTTTTTGGTTTTTAATGTAAAAGAACGTTTTGATTTGTTAAAAAAACACTATAACGAAACTGAGACTGATTCGCCACGATGATCAAATGTGGCCCAATTTCTAGAACATTTGACATTTCCTAATAGAACTTCAATTCTTCAATAGTAGTGCAGGTAGCCAAGCCGATTGCATCCGTAGTGTATGGTCCATCTGGAAATTTAAATAATTCAAAAAATTAATTTTAATTTATTCCTGCACTTTTTATACCTTAGTAGTGGATCAGGCAAAGGTTGCCTTGTCGTCAAAAAATAAAATCTAGAATGCGATTGCAACGCCATCTACCGGATCCAATTGTGAATCTGAACCAACCAGGGATCCCGCTCAAATACACAAAAAAATATCGAAATCTTTGAAACCGATTTCAGCACCACCTACCGGTTCCAATTATGCTTCTTAAGCATCTAGGAACTCTTGAAATACGCAAAAAATTTCATCAAAAGCCGTTTTTTAGTTTTACCGAGACTAACGAACAGCAATTAGCAGCAAGATAGCAGATAGAGCTAGCTGTACCGTGATAATACTTAGGATACTTATTATCCCAAATAATGTAATTTTCGTGGGATAGACGAATACAGCCAAAGCCGGTCTACGCGGCCGGGCAGCTATATTGTATTGATGCAGTATAAAGCAAGGGCCCAATGAGAGATCGGCAGTCTAGCGATAGCCACAAGCGAAGCAAGACGTTAGTGACGGACTTTGCGCGTCTGATTGAATTGTGCATCACGTTTGGACTGGTTGTGTACAGTTATATTTGTACCTGTGTTATACATGTTTGTATAGTTCTAATGAATTCTATAGTAATTCGAACGGCATTTTAATTCGAGTCCTGCAACTCGTAACCAATTGTTCTTTTATTAGCATAAACCCTTGTGAGTAGTTGCAAGTATTACACTACGTTTACTAAGACGCAGTCTCCACTCAAGACTCGTCGGCTTCATCGGCCGTCAGTCCTGCGACAAATGTGACCGCCACTTCAACTTGCTAAATTTGCGAACTATGTCGTTCACCTTGGTTCTCTTACGGATATTATGAACGTATAGATTAACATAAATAGTTACCCATGTTAAACCAATCGGTATTCGAAGTAGATTCCTTTCTCGCTGAAAATAGGGCTTCTCTTATCGCTAAGGGTATAGCGACTGCTAAACAAAGCGGTGGTTCACCAATACCTGCCAAATTAGGTCGAAGTTAATTATCCAATTATGGGAGCTGCATACGACTAGTCATCGCGGACAATGAACCTACTGGCTAGCGCTTAGTTTTTATTAGACTTGACTTTATGTTGTTGGTCCGAAGACCTTTTTTTATTATTGCAGGAGTTCAGCAGACAGGCAGACGGCCCACTTGATGGAGAGCGGTTACCATCGCCTATGGACATTTGTAACAGCAAAGTTGCTACAAATGCGCTGCTGCTCTCTTAAGGGAGACTGGACTGGAACCTGGTCACTAATAACAGAACACAACTCAAGGTTGTTATGGTGACATACTCTAGACCAGGGATGGTAGCCATCCAGAAGGGCAAATGCCCTACCACCTATCTGTGGGTTGTTTAGTCGCCTCTGATGACAGGCCGCCCGGCCGCAGGAAATTGTATTCTTTCTCTGTTCCTGCACGGATAGACCTTACAACTTTACCGAGGTTTTCGGGGCGAGCGCTTTCGCCAAGCGAAGGCGACTTCCACTTCTTCTTTCCTCTTCTCATTCATTTTGCCCCCCATCCTGCCCCCCTATTTCTATCTCAGTCCATATCACTTTTGCACAGTACATCGTGTGTAATAAAAGTAATTATATTAGGAATGCAAGCTTTTTTTCTTGCATGAGTTCAACGGAGAGGCAGGCAGCCCACTTGATGGAAAGCGGTTACCATCGCCTATGGACATTTGCTACACCAAAGTTGCTACAAATGTGCTGCTGCTCTCTAAAGGGAGATTGGAACCTGACCACTAATGCCGGAATATAACTGAACGTTGTTATGGCAACGTAATCTAGACCAAGGGTGGTAGCCATTCAGACGGGTAAATACCCTACCACGGTCAAAAAGTTTTGTCGCCTCTTACGAAAGATATTGTATTCTTTCTCCGTTCCTGGACTTGTTTTTAAAATTAAATTGTTTTTAAGTTAATAGAAATATAATAACAGCCCCATAAACATCCCACTACTGGGCTCGTGCCTCTCACTGTCGGGGAATGGCTAGTATACGCCACGCTTGTTCAAGGCGACTTGGCACGTTTGACACATCGGTTATCACGATGTACAGGTTTCATCACGATGTTTTCCTTCACCGTTGTTAGCACGTGGTAATTGTAATAATTTGCACAATACTAAACCCTGCATAAGTGATGTATGCGTTCCGGCCTAGAGTCGAACCCGCGTCCTTTGAGTTTAAGACGCGTACGTTAGCCATTGCGCTACCACGACTTTAATAATAATTAATAAAAATATCAGGAGCCTTAAAAACAGACGAGCGTGCATGACAAGAGCTATGAATGTCAAAGAAGCGAGTGTGGTGTGTAAGAACAAGCCCGAATGGCGCTCTGTTGTTCGTGCCTACCCCGCAAGTGAACTGGCGTGAAGCTATCTATGTAATAAAAACATCAGAAGATAATTTACATTTTGCTCCATAGTTTGATGTAGTGCCATAAGAATTCTCCTTAAAGTATAAGTTCATACGCTGAGGTATGTCTCTTGCTTGTGGTACACGGTAATTCCAAGCTCTCGTAGTCAAGATCTCTCCAGTTGTATCGTACACCAGCTTCTCAATTGTCCAATAGCCTAGCCCCATCACTATAGCACCTTCCATCTGAAGAAAGAATCAATATTAACTTCTTCTTTATTGTTAGCCAGAAGGCCCAGCTCGCCATACACAACGCGGTGCTGGTACCTACGCTCACGTATGGAAGCGAGAGTTGAGTATGGAAGAGAGAGCATGAAAGTAGAGTAAACGCGGTCGAGATGCGAGCACTGCGCAAAATCTGAGGAGTGACGCTCGCGGACCGCGTTCGTAATACCGAAGTAAGAAAGAGAGTTGGTCTGAAAGAGAGTGTCGGGGTGAAGGTAAGGAAAGGAATGCTCCGGTGGTTGGGGCATGTGGAAAGAATGACTAAACAGATATACAATGCAAAAGTAGATGGATGCAGAAGTCGTGGAAGGCCACGACACACCTTCCATGATCAAATTGATCGTGTACTAACGGAGGGTGATGTCAGGAGCCTTAAGAACGGACGGGTGTGCATGACAAGAGTTATGAATGTCAAAAAAACAAGTGAGGTGTATAAGAATGGGCCTAAATGGCGCTCTGTTGTTCGTACCTACCCCGCAAGGGAACTGGCGTGAAGTTATGTATGTATGTTCTTTATTGTTCACCATAAACTCAAATCTAGACAATTGATATGGATACATTTGCATTAGAACAATGGGCGGCCTTATCGCTTATAGCGATCTCTTCCAGGCAACCCAGTGTCTAAGGAGATTTTAAAGTAAATTTAAATAATCGATTTTGATGATGTACTAAACTACAATAAGGTAATAAAATCACAATCAAATACAATTAGAAATAAAATAATATTTACACAATTGAAAGCAATAATAACTAGAAAGAAAGAGAATATTAAATTAAATGCTTAAAAATAAAGTAAACTATAAATAAATTAATATAAATATACAAATTACGTGTCACGTTGTTTGTCCGCGATGGACTCCTAAACTACTTGACCGATTTTAATCAAATTTGCAAACCGTGTGCAATTTGATCCGACTTGAAAGATAGGATAGCTTACATTTGGACCCGATAGGTGGCGCTGGAATCGGGTTCTAAATTTTATTTCTTCAAGGCAGAACAATGTCTGCCGGGACAGCTAGTAGAGTATAAAACAAATCGCTGCCAGAGGGAAGCGTCCCCAGAAGGCTGGCTGGTTCGTTGCGCGAAATACGAACCAGCCTTCTGATCACGGGTGGTATCAAAGAGTTTCTTACAGATTTCTTTGAAGAAACCCTTTGCCGATGGATCCCACAGACATAAAGTTTCAACTCCAAACGGCACATATATGTAAACCCTTCCTAAGGTCCCATATTTGCGCCGTTTGAGATCTTCAGCTGCTGAAGCAGCGTTGCCAGCCCCTGACTTAGTCACTGAAAGATGTGATGCCGCCAGAGTGTCAACGCATGTCGCGTCCCACACAAGCGGCTTCCCATCCTCCAGGGAATACGTGACATTCCATCCGGCCTCTTGCCATCGTCGCGCACAAAGTCATTATAGATTATAAATAGACTACTATATACTTATATATACATACATAAATAACTTCACGCCAGTTCCCTTGCGGGGTAGGCACGAACAACAGAGTGCCATTTAGGCTTATTCTTACACACCTCATTTGCCTCTTTGACATTCATAACTCTTGTCATGCAAGCTCGTCTGTTCTTAAGGCTCCTGACATCACCTTCTGCTAGTACACGATCAATTTGATCATGGAAGGTGTGTCGTGGCCTTCCACGACTTCTGCATCCATCCACTTTTGCGTTGTATATCTGTTTAGTCATTCTTTCATCATGCATTCTTTCCACATGCCCGAACCACCGGAGCATTCCTTTCCTTACCTTCACCCCGACACTCTCTTTCAGACCAACTCTCTGATACACATATATAATTAGATATAAGATGATATTATAAATTAGATATATCTACATATGAACTAAGATAAATCCATTTGATTCAACAATTTTTATTTAATAGACCAATATTGGTCAGTAATCATGCGTTTGAAAGTAGTCATTGATTTAGCTTGTCTGATTGGTAAGGGGAGCGAGTTCCACAGTCGAATAGCCTGTACGGCAAAAGAATTTCCTACGAAGGATTCTTCCTCCGTAGGAAATTATGTTGCCGTACCAGAATTTCTTACGAAGGATTCTTCTTACGTAGGAAATTCTGTTGCCGTAGCAAAATTTCCTATGAAGGATTCTTCTTACGTAGGAAATTATGTTGCCGTACCAGAATTTCCTACGAAGGTTTCTTCCTACGTAGGAAATTCTGTTGCCATACCAGAATTTCCTACGAAGGATTATTCTTACGTAGGAAACTCTGTTGCCGTAGCAGAATTTCCTACGAAGGATTATTTTTACGTAGGAAATTATGTTTCCGTATCAGAATTTCCTACGAAGGATTCTTCTTACGTAGGAAATTATGTTACCGTACCAGAATTTCCTACGAAGGATTCTGCTTATGTGGGAAATTCTGTTGCCGTACAGTTGAAGGTTATAAAAAAATGGTTAAAATTAATTTAATTAAAAATAGCCATGAACACTTTTCAATTGACAAGCTATCATAAGCGTGTTTACAAATCAATATGATTTGATGAAAAATATCGCACCCTTAGAATTATAGAGACCTAATCAAAAATATCAAGTAATTCAATTTTGTACGTTATTTTTTATGCAATAGATATTTAAATACAATAACTAAAACTTTTGATTTAGGTCTCTATTATTTTAAGAGTGCGATATGTCTCATCTGGGTGAAGGTCAATCTTCAAATCTCTACTATTACCAAATTTGGTTTTTTAATTTAATTCCGATACATTATTTGAAAAGAATACACATTTGCAAAATTTCAAATTTAAAACATTCTCTTTACTGTTTTTTTAAGAAGAATTCTAGAGAAAAAAGTAGATATGGCCGCCACTTCGTCCACGTTTCACAAGTAACTCAGATTACAGTTATATTGCCAGCATTTGAAAGCGAAGGATATTTTTAGCAAGGCAACGGATTTTTTAGCATGAAAATACATGAATTCCGAAGATGCCCGTGAAAACCCAGGTCACTCTCATAACAATATCACGTGGTTTTGAAGTCAGAAAATACTGGGAAATATAAAAAGTACATACATACATACATAACTTCACGCCAGTTCCCTTGCGGGGTAGGCACGAACAACAACGCCATTTAGGCCCATTCCTACACACCTCACTTGCTTCTTTGACATTCATAACTCTTGTCATGCACACTCGTCTGTTCTTAAGGCTCCTGACATCACCCTCCGCTAGTACACGATCAATTTGATCATGGAAGGTGTGTCGTGGCCTTCCACGACTTCTGCATCCATCCACTTTTGCATTGTATATCTGTTTAGTCATTCTTTCATCATGCATTCTTTCCACATGCCCGAACCACCGGAGCATTCCTTTCCTTACCTTCACCCCGACACTCTCTTTCAGACCAACTCTCTATATAAATAAAAAAGTATAAATATAAAATATAAAAAGTCCCAAATTATATTGTTTTATTATCAATCTGATCTGAATAAGATAACTTTTGTGTATACCACCGACTTTAGACCACTCCTGGAAAAATTATCGCGAGATTCCCAGGTCATAAAGCCCAGCAACATTTAAAACAATTGTAGGCTATCGTTTTAGGGTAAGTTGTACCAGAATAATTTGGTTATTTATGCGCCTTAAAAACTTTTAACTACTCTCTGGAAAAATTCCACAGGATACCCGGGATAAAAAGAACCTAAGATTTCATTTCTGAAAACTTGCTAACGATTAGTATAAAAATTGTATAGGAATCTATCTTTTTTTCAAAATGGCCGCTTTAGACCATTTCCAGGAAAATTTCCGTGGGATTCTCGTAATGAAAAGTAGCGCAATTTTTAAGTCTAAGAATTTGCTATTGATCAACGAAAACCGCATCAAAACACGCTCAGTACTTTTTACGTGAATCCCGAACAAACAGACAAGAAATCTAAAAAAAATGCATCATGTTTTCCGTCGTTTATATAATCTATCACAGTTGTTTTTTTTCCATTTTCAATATATTACGGGATATTTAGAATTTGATAATATTACTGGCTTCTGCCCGCCACTTCGTCTGCGTGGAATAGTTAAAAAAAAAACCATTTTGAAGCATTCTACATTGGTGCTCCGCTCCTATTGGTCTTAGCGTGATGATATATAGCCTATAGCCTTCCTCGATAAATGGGCTATCTAACACTGAAATAATTTTTCAAATCAAACCAGTAGTTCCTGAGATTAGCGCGTTCAAGCAAACAAACAAACTCTTCAGCTTTATATATTAGTATAAAATAAATGTTAATTCTGAATCTTGTATAAATCAATAAACGCACATTATTGAGAAAATGAGACGAAAAATACTTTGGTATCCACATATTTTAATTCAATATGAATCTTAAATAATTTTCTTTCATTAATAATAATATCAAGGTGCATTTGTTTACATACCTGTCCAATATCAATACCTGGATTGACGCTAGCCCCAACGTCTTCCATTACATCTAACTGTAATATCTCTAATTCTCCTGTCAATACATCAATCTCCACTTCAGCTAAACATACTCCACAAATATCATAAGTCTCGTAGTTATTCGTATCAAAACAGCCTTGGGCGCATAAATTGACGTTGTCTGAATATGCTTGAGCTATCAATTCTTTCCAAGTTGGATCTGTTAAGGATTCTTTGGTGCTTTCAAGATTACTAAGTATGCTTTCACATGCTAACGACACTGCTCTGCCAACATTTTCAGATGTCACACTGGCTCCACTCGCGAAACAATTAGCAGTTACAAGAGAATCACAACACGCTACTTTAACGGAATCTACTGGAACGCCTAACAACTTAGCGCAGATTTGTACTGCTTTTGTATTTATCCCTTGACCCATCTCTATACCTCCATGGTGAATACATACTGAACCATCAGATCTGAAAACGCTTACATTAGCACTCATTGTTCTAGCAGCTACTGGAGTCCACCGCATAATGCTGAATCTCAAACCACGTTTCTTCCATCGGTTGGCAATATTGTAAGCATCCACTTCCTTTCGCCGTGATGTATAATTTGCTTTTGACTTTAAATTGTCAATCAGATCAAGCAGATCTCCATAGTTAGTAGTATCTATGTTAGCACAACGTACTTCCAACGGATCCAAGCCTAGTTCATGGGCTATATGTTCCATCATGAATTCTGTATTGGCGATGAATTCTAATGTACCTGTGTGTTATAAACTAAACTTTAAAGCGCGCTAGAGGGCTGCTAGAATGTTTTTATTAATTAAAAGTCTTAGAGCCGGCTCAATCGGTGTGATACCATGCTCTCACGGAATATTGACGTGAAACGGAGCGTATCGTATTTGTACGAAGAGTGAGAGTTCCGATGGTCCACTTCCCCTCTCCCTACCCCATCCCTCATGTCTGATTCGTCCATCACATACCTTCTATACTTCTATCCCGTCCTAAAGCTGCCAATTCATTATCTTCAAACCTGATGTTGCAAATGCTTATAGGCGATGGTAATCACTTAAGTTGATCTTCAGCCTGTTTGCCAGCTTCTCGACAAAATGATAACAAATTAATATTCTAGGTAATATTTCTGAAATTTATCTTACCTGGAGATCTACAAAAAGTATTTTTAGGTGTATTGGTTGTCACAGTGTAACACTTGTAGCCAACTTTGGCAGAAGGATAGCAGTTGTTAATAGAGTCGTAACTCAATCCATAAATATTTTCGTCAACCATGTAACCATTGTCTTGATAAAAATCCATGTTTGCGTATTGTACTACTCCTTTCTGGCTCACAGCCACCTATACAAATTTTACGTGATCAATCACATCAGTACCATATGATGCTCACACATAATGAATTAGTGATATGAACAAATAATAACGGTCTTATTCATATTGAGTTAGAGAAAGTTTGTAGGCTTCTTTAAGAATCTTAAAGAAACCTACTAACTTACTTATTTCAGTCAGTCAATTCATATATAATTTCTTTTGAAGGATTTGGTTTGAAATAAAATTATACTTCACTGTATTATGAACTTTTTATTTTTTTATTGCTGAAGTGAACTGAATTGGTCGCCTATGGACATTACAACACCAGAGGTGCTGCCGATGTGCTGCCGGCCTAGAAGGAGAAACTGAAACCTGGTCACTGATGCCGGAACACAACTCAAAGTTGTTATGGCGGCATACTCCAAACCAAGGGTGACAGCCATCCAGTCGACAAATGCCCGACCACCTGGCGAAGTTATAACAAAAGAGTTGTTGTTCTTAATTTAAAACTAACCTCGTACTCAGAATAGAATGGAAATCGTTTTCCTACTGCTTTGAAATTTGTGGTTAAAGCTTGGATAATTCTGCATGGTCGATTCAATTTCTTTGCGACGAGACTGCAAGCTATGGCTACTTGTGTGGCCCGGGAAACTTTTAAGCCATAACTCCCACCAACCCGTGAGACGCGAATATCTATGCTAAAAGATAAAAGTTCATAATTAAATAAAATCGTCACTCAATGACATCAATCCACCGAGCTCTTGTTAGTGTCGGCGTATCGATTGCCAGACTAGAGGTTTGGTACGAGACGATGGCAAAAGTACAATGCCACTCGTTGACCGAGTCAGAGGCTGGTAACGCTGCTTCATCAGCTGACACCTTTGAACGGTGCAATTATGGATCATTACAAAAAGGATACATAATAGTGCCATTTTGAACTGAGAGACTAGGTCCGTGGGGTTCATCTGCAAGGAATTTCTACAAAGAGAGAAATATCCATGACCAGAACGCTGGTCTATAATTTACACAGCAAATTAGCATTGTCATGCAGCGTGGCAATGCAGCCACCCTCCTGGGCACGCTTCCCTCTGGCAGCAATGCGGTACATAACATAAATTACCGACAGAATATAGAGAAATATAAAATTTAGAGTTTAATAGAAAAAGGTGACTTTTTTATTGCAGGAGTTCAGCAGACAGACAGACAGCCCACTTGATGGAAAGCGGTTACCATCGCCTATGGGCCTTTACAACACCATAGGTCCTAGAAATGCGCTGCTACTCTCTTAAAGGAGACTGAAACCTGGTCATTAATGCCGGACCACAAGTCAAAGTTGTTATGGCGGCATACTCTAGACCAGGGGTGGTAGCCATCCAGTCGAGCAAATACCCTACCACCCGGCTGTGAGTGTGTGACTGGCGGTTTTCTGCCGCTACATCTACAAAGACAAAATTTATGCTAAAATAAAAATTGATTTCTACTTATTATGTTCTTAAGTAGTACCATATTTTAAGAACTTCGCTAATCGGAAATAAAAATAAAAATCTAGCTATATTACGCGTCAAAATATCAATATACCTGCGTCATATTCTCTTATTTAACACTTTTTTATTCTGTTAGTTGTTTAATCAGTTATTTGTTATCGATATCTCATATTTTATATTTTTTTAAATGGCAACATAAAACGTCTAAGCATCTATTATGTCACTTTCAAGTGTCATACATCAGACAAAGCTGTATGAACACAGTTTCTATGCCTGACATTGTGACGAATAAAAACACAAATCTATAAATTATTCGTTAAAAACAATAAATGTCGTCAACTACACGGGGGGAAGGTGATCAAAAAGAGCGACAAACAGATTTTTGAAGATGCCTGTTACTTTTAAATTAAATATACAGTAATTACAGATACAGAATATAATCATATCTAGGTAGATTCTTACCAAGATTCGTCAATCAGCAAAGCCCTAGAAATCATAGTTTGCATAGCGCTCATCCATTGAGTTGCCGCGTGCACTTCCAGTCCATTCTCAGTGGGTATCGTCACACAAACAAGAGTCTCCATTGGAAAATGATACTGGCCATAAATTTGCATTGTACCCTTAATGGTCTTTGCTATATCAGTGCCTTTCTCTGTAGCGTCTGCTGACAGGTATTGGGAACATCTACTGGAGTCCTCTTTAGCCTTCAATAAATCAATAACTGGAGTTTTCTCATTCTTATACGTCACATCAACTAGCAATGATGCTCTTTCTGCTATTTGTTTTGTCTCCGCCACTATTATACCAAGAGGTTGATTGAAATATTCGATCGTGCCATCCGATAAAATAACTTCATCGTCTTGATATAATGAATCATCACCTGGTGTAAATGAATTTTTTCCGTCTATATCTTTAGCTGAGAAAAATGCTATTACTCCCGGTTGTTCCTGAAAGTCACAATTCATATCATGTGCTGGCTTGTGTCTATAGATAATTAATATGTATATATCTATAATATAATACATCTGTAATGGAATCTATTTTGCACAGTGAATTTAAAATGAACAATAAATCAGGGGGACTAATTCGGACCAGCGGTTTCCAAAAATTTGAATCTTTTTTCAGCTCTTAGAATTTTTGTTCGTCTATTTGTTAGAGCGTCACGTGAAAACTACATAACGGATTTAAATGAAACTCGACACATATCTCACCTATATCCCGGGTCAACTTAAAATAATTTGTATCCTTATAAATGACATCGTTTCCATGAAATAATGACGCTGCGGTCACGTTTTTTGGTACCGCCCTTGCAATTCACTAACAAATGCGTCGTCGTCGTGGCAATGCGAACGAAGTTTCTCTGGTTCAACTAGTATTTAATAACTGTAGTTTTCCTTTTATTTTCTAATGGACTAATTAATACTTCAATTCCATATACCACAGGTGGTGTTGCTCCAAAACGTAAGGCGTCTTGTCTTGTCAAAACATACACAATTTCACGAAATTCGGTTATATATCCAATATCACCAAGGAAAACCAAAAATTATAAATTATATGTAGTTATTTGTTTTAGAGTGTAAATTGCATGCGGTTTCATCTGTGACAACTTTGAATAATTTCGTTGGCCTCCTCCTAAGAAATATTTTAACCAAATTTCTTTGCTTCTTTGGTTTAGATTTTACGTCATTAAAATAAAGAATATTAACTTCACTTTTATGATTATTATTTATTATCGTAGCACTTACCAAAGCGTTTGTTGGGTCAATTGATTCTATTTCACCTGAACCGATCGTAGCTAAAACGAATGCAGCAAATACTTCATGAGGAAATTTGGGTAAATCGTCTGTATATTTAGCCTCACCGGCACTTTGCATCTATAAGATTTAAAAATACGTTAAACCTTATTTTGTAATTAGCTAACTTGCAATTAATAGAGTGCAGGCTGACCTGTGTGAGCTTCAAGCCCATAACTGGCAAGAAATTGCACAGGATATAAACGGGTGGCGTATTCTCGTTCTTGTCTCGGAGATCAAGACAAATTTTGGGTCGCTGAGCCAACAGAGTTAGTTAGTTAATTTGCAAATAAGACACTGTCATCTTGTAGGCAGACATCTACTTGTAACCCGTTCCTATAAGGTACCTACCGTTCACTTGCCTCAGGCCCCAATCACACTATCATATATTTATCTTTCTTTATTTTATTTTTTTTATTGCAGGAGTTCAGCAGACAGGCAAACGGCTCACTTGAAGGAAAGCGGTTACCATCGCCTATGGACATTTGCAACACCAAAGGTGCTACAAATGCGCTGCTGCTCGCTTAAGGGATACTGGAACCTGGTCACTAATGCCGGAACACAACTCAAGGTTGTTATGGCGACATACTTTGGACCAGGGTTGGTAGCCGTCCAGTCGGGCAAATGCCCTACCACCTGGGAATCATATAAATATGATCTCATATCTGTCAAATTCTATGATCATATTTAAATGATGCTTTTCTTCATATAAACATATTTACGATCATAAAAACGTCATACTTTATCAAAATCACAGACTACTGAGGAGATACTATCCAGATGGATTCATGATTGAGCCGTGTTTTCCGTTACTATGAGTGCAATTTTATTAATTGCATTAAAAAGAAGATAAAAACGATCAAGAAATTATCCGTGCAGGAACGGAGAAAGAATACAATTTCCTGCGGCCGGGCGGCCTGTCGTAAGAGGCGACAAAACAACCCACAGCCAGGTGGTAGGGCATTTGCCCGACTGGATGGCTACCACCCCTAGTCTAAAGTATGTCGCCATAACAACCTTGAGTTGTTTTCCGGCATTAGTGATCAGGTTCCAGTCTCCCTTAAGAGAGCAGCAGCGCATTTGTAGCACTTTTAGTGTTGCAAATGTCCATAGGCGATGGTAACCGCTTTCCATCAAGTGGGCCGTCTGCCTGTCTGCTGAACTCCTGCAATAAAAAAAAAATGAAAACGACAAAAAATAAAAAAAAACGTATTTGGGTTAGATTATATGTAGCAAGGCGATCAGAGAGAGGGGTCTATAACACCCTACTCCAAGAACTTAGATTGGAAGATAAAAAGTCTTACAAGATATTCCAGTCGAAATTCTTGCATTGTGACACCATTTTTGAGGTTAGACGGAATGATATTATCATATTTGTACGCTTGCTGGCAAATAGGATCATAGAGAATATGAATCATATGCAATTATTATACTGTCATAGGTTCTTCGTATAACAATGACTCGTACTTCTATAATCATATTTCTATGATAGTCTAATATGGACCTTAGTATCTTATCTTATACTAATATATAAAGCTAAAGAGTTTGTTTGTTTGAATGCGCTAATCTCAGGAACTACTGGTTTGATTTGAAAAATTCTTTCAGTGTTAGATAGCCCATTTATCGAGGAAGGCTGTAGGCTATATGTCATCACGCTAAGACCAATTTTTTTTTTACTATTCCACGCGGACGAAGTCGCGGGCAGAAGCTAGTATAATATAAAGTCGTTAACAGCAAAAAGTAATGCCAAGAGTCGTAGTTTAAATAACTAATACTCTAGTGACAATTTAACAAAGTGATAGTTAATATATTATTATTATTTATGATTATCCGTGCAGGAGTATATAGGAGGATACAATGGGGAGTGTTCCGAGGAACTGTTTAGAATGGTGCCTTCGTCTTCTTTTTACCACCGCACCGCACGCCATCGGCTGGGCGTTCACCCCCACTTCCTAGAGCCGCTTCGCTCTTGTACGCAACGGTTCTCTAGAACGTTTTTCTTGCGCACCGTGGGGATTTGGAATGAACTCCCAGCCGTGGTTTTTCCACAGCGCTACGATATGGGTTTTTTTAAAAAGGGCGTCGTAAAATTTCTTCGAGGTCGGCAGCGCGTTGATGACGCCTTTGGTGTTGTAAACGTCCATAGGCGACGGTAACCGCTTTCCATCAGGTGGGCCGTCTGCCTGTCTGCTGTACTCCAGATATATAAAAAAAAAAAAAAAAAAAAAGGAACGGAGAAAGAATACAATTTCCTGCATTGGGGCGGCCTGTCGTAAGAGGCGACAAAACAACCCACAGCCAGGCGGTAGGGCATTTGCCCGACTGGATGGCTACCACCCCTGGTCTAAAGCATGTCGCCATAACAACCTTGAGTTGTGTTCCGGCATTAGTGACCAGGTTCCAGTCTCCCTTAAGAGAGCAGCAGCGCATTTGTAACAACTTTGTTGTTGCAAATGTCCATAGGCGATGGTAACCGCTTTCCATCAAGTGGGCCGTCTGCCTGTCTGCTGATCTCCTGCAAAAAAAAATAATAAACAATTAAAGTCGCCTTGTGTTATGGAACATTCTGTAAGAATGTTTCTTTTAATTTTGTATTTACAGGTCTCAAACAGATCAATTTTCCAAATTTGATATCATAAGTACGAGCTATATTAGAAAACAAAGGATTTTTACAGTAGTTGGTAGCTAGAGATGAGACCAGGACAGTCGACACGGCTGTGAACTATATCAAAAAGTAGTAGTGCGTTGTTCGGGGTATAGACCAGTCTTTTGGTCACGTGAGACGTCTACCAGGCGTTTTGATATGTCTCGAATCGTACCAGTAATATGTTTTACGTACATAACTTCATGCCAGTTCCGTTGCGGGGTAGGCACGAACAACAGAGCGCCATTTAGGCTTATTTTTACACACCTCACTCGCTTCTTTGACATTCATAACTCTTGTCATGCACGCTCGTCTGTTCTTAAGGCTCCTGACATCACCTTCTGCTAGTACACGATCAATTTGATCATGGAAGGTGTGTCGTAGCCTTCCACGACTTCTGAATCCATCCACTTTTGCATTGTATATCTGTTTAGTGATTCTTTCATGATGCATTCTTTCCACATGCCCGAGTCACCGGAGCATTCCTTTCCTTACCTTCACCCCGACACTCTTTCAGACCAACTCTCTTTCTTACTTCGGTATTAAGAACGCGGTCCGCGAGCGTCACTCCGCAGATTTTACGCAGTGCTCGCATCTCGAGCGCGTTTACTCTACTTTCATGCTCTCTCTTCCATACCCAAAATGTTTTCTCTACAATATATAATAATCTATACTAGTGTCGCCCGTGGTCGAAATTCGACCATAATAATTAATGTCAAAGACTATACTATAGTCACAGATTTCGCCAAGGCCACTCTGTAAATTTGACTGGAACAATAAGCAAAAGTTGGAAGATGGTAGTGGTGTAATATTTTTTTATTGATTTAATGTATTTTTTATGCATAATTAAAAAAAAATACCATTCGGCGCTTCTTCTCTATATATGCGAAATTTCATACTCCTCCGTCCGCGCAATTTTCGTAAAAACGGGTACAAAGCTTTTGCTTCACGTATCAATATAATGATAAATATAGTCTGTATGAATTATAGAACAAAAGAAAATACTTACCAGCGCTTCCAATTTGGGTAGAGGTTCACCAATGGGATATCTTGTGGTGTCCGTAGTATATGACTGTGTACCTTCAGATACAGGCCTTTCATCATGTAAATTGGTTACACCAGAGAGATAACGTGGGTGGATTATAGATGGTGTAGGACAAAGGGTCAGCAAGCCCTGGAATCATAGATAACTAAAGATATTCGTCCTTATTTATAATAATCTCGTTAAGAAATGATTATTCATCTCTTAAGTAAGAGAATCAGACCATTTTATCCGTGCAAGAACGGAGAAAGAATACAATTTTCCTGTGACCAGGCGGCCTGTCGTAAGAGGCGACAAAACAACCCACAGCCAGGTGGTAAGGCATTTGCCCGACTGAATGGCTACCACTCCTGGTCTAAAGTATGTCGCCATAACAACCTTGAGTTGTGTTCCGGCATTAGTGACCAGGTTCCAGTCTCTCTTAAGAGAGCAGCAGCGCATTTGTAGCAACTTTGGTGTTGCAAATGTCCATAGGCGATGGTAACCGTTTTCCATCAAGTGGGTCGTCTGCCTGTCTGCTGATCTCCTGCAATAAAAAAAAAATTAACCTGGCTACTAATGCCGGAACATAACCCAAGGTATTTAGTATATATATATATATATATATACAACTGACCTTATAAAACAATCTCATTGCCAAGGATTTTCTTAATTCTTTACACGGTTCTGGAGGATTGTCCTCAACCTCGAGCTCTTCATTGAGTACCTTCAGAGCTCCCTGTAACGTGTTGTTAGTAAACAAGGGTTTGCCAATCAAATATTTCTCGGTTTTATATGCACGTGTAAAGCTTGCACTGAGGGCGCCGTAGACTATTCTTGATTCTTCTACTCGATAGTCGGGGCCAGTTGCTTTGTAAAGGAACCCAGCATTTACGATGGCGTGGACTGCTTGACACCTCGCCATGATCTGGAATCAAAATAAATTGGATGCGAGTCGATTTTTCAAAATACTAATTTATTGTGTGTGTTCAGCAGACAGGCAGACGACCCATATGATGGAAAGTGGTTACCATCGCCTATGGACATTTGTAACACCATAGGTGCTATCAATGTGTTGCCGGTCTCTAAAGGGAAGGTTGGAACCTGGCTACTAATGCCGGAAGACATCTCATGATTGTTATGGCGGCATACTCTAGACTAGAGGCGGTAGCCATCCAAATGGGCAACCCTACCACCTGGCTGTGGGTTGTTTTGTCACCTCTTATGATACGCCGTCTGGCCGCAAGAAATTGTATTCTTTTTCTGTCCCTGAACGGACAAGCTATGTAAAATCTTCTTAATATATAAAACAAGAGTTTTTCACGCGGCTCTGCTATGTGCCAAACAATGGAGGGTGGAGGGGAGCTCTAATTTACTTACATAAAAACTTAATTAGGTTCCTTATAAATCGCGAAAGAAGCCGCGGGCAAAGCTCGTATATAAAAACCTTCCTTAAAAAGTTATGTAACTGCTGGTCAAAACCGCTTAAGAATCCGTTGCGTAGTTTAGCAGAAGTTAGCGGATAAACAGACAGACAGAAAAACGGGGAAGGCAGACGGCCCACCTGGTGGGCCAATGTGCTAACGCTCTATCAATAGGAAGCGGCAGCATAATATGTAAAAATAAAGATTATTATGTTTGTTTGTATATCATTGAACTCCTTCTAAACCCCTGGACCGATTTTGATGAATTTTTTATGTGTTTGAGTGGGTCTCCGGATAGTTTAGACTCACAATTAGATCCGGTAGGCGGCGTTGAAATCGGGTTTAAGATTTTGTTTTTTTTCTCGGAGCAGGGTACCGACTACCAGCCCCTTTAGACGTAAATAAAATCACTGACTGTACAATGGGTAGTGTTCCGAGGAACTGTTCAGAATGATGTCTTCGTCTTCCTTTTACCACCGCACCACACGCCATCAGATGGGAGTTCATCCCCACTTCCTAGAGCCACTTCGCTCTTGTACGCAACGGTTCTATAGAATTTTACGTAGAACGAGCTCCCAGCCCTGGTTGTCCCTCCTACAATATGCAGTTTTTTAATAAGGGTGTCATAAAATTTCTTCGAGGCAGGCAGAGCGTTAGTGACATCTCTGGTGTTGCAAACGTCCACAGGCAACGGTAACCGCTTTCCATCAAGTGAGCCGGCTGCCTGTCTGCTGTACTCCAGCTATAAAAAAAACTATGAAAATAAGAACCTTATAGAACTCTATCAGGTGTTTCTCGCTCAAAGGTGGTAACGTAATGCTAATTATCAATTTTTCTTCCATGCTCATCTTGAGAAAGCTCTCCATCGTCACTATTACAGATTCCTTATTAATGCTCACTGAAAAGAACAAAGAATAAAACAGTGTATAAACGAACTATTATTATAGGGGAGTATGGGGTAATCAGGGACGGCAAGTAATAGCGGATAAGCCAGTTTAACTGTGTTTAACAAAAAAAAATCTCAATGTTGCAATCGCTTAATTGATGAAGTGGTGTCGCAATCGCCGAAGTAATTATTATCACTTTATTTTTTTTCAACAAACTCATTTTCATATAATTCAAATTTTAGAGTTAAATTGAATATGTGTATAATGTTTTTAGTATTATATAGAAATTTAGTATCTTTTAAGTGTCTGTAAATGAATGTGTAATGTATACAATGTTCTAAATTACTAGCCGCTTGCATCGTATTATTCTAATCATGAAAAAATATAGTTTGGCGTTTTATAGGTGTTGGCTAATGGTGGACAATTTGAATATTCTCGAACGTATATCCTCCTAAAAATCAATTTGTTATTTTTATTAATAATTTATGTCCCAGCTGACTGCTGCTTTGGGTTTGCGACTAATTGCACACATGAAATATAAATCAGTACTACTGCCGGATTTTGAGAATCAATAGCATCCATATATAGGAACGATTGAAACCATTTACTATTTCTCCTGTCATCTATAACCCACTTTTTTCCATTCCCTGCAAATATCCTGCAATTTACGGTAAGTTTTTGATTGAAAAATATAGAATAGATAACACTTTATCGCTCACCAAATATACAATTACAATAATTTACGATTACAATATTGTCATAGTAGAAACAATAGGCGGCAACCTAACTTAAGAAATAATTTGACCTGATCAGGTGATGTAGGTAATAATACATTTATTGGTATATTCAAGCATTTTAGGTATCATGAAAGTCCTAATGAAAACACTAAATAAAACTTAGAAGATTTATAAGGATAAACGTAGAGTAGATATAAGAAAATGAAGTGTAATTTAAAGAGAGGAAAGTTGTTACGAATCTTACATTATTTGTAGACGAAAACATCAAAATAAAAGCACCGAATAGGCGCAACAAGAAGAAAGGAAATCAAATAAAGGAACTACCGGAGAATGACTATAATTGCATAATGTTTTAACAAAAGTATAAAATATATAAAAGTCTTTAAGTGGACATAATAAAAAAATAATTTATGGACCCCCAAAAAATATAAAGATGATGCCACAATTATCATAGTACAATTGGAGTGAGTCTCTCTGTGATTTCTGCAGCGGCAGAGGTGTCGTCTCAAGTCTCTTGTTTTTTATATTGATATCTTAACCCTAAAAACTGTATACTTACTGATAGTTAGTTGTGCATTGACCGTTTGTAAAATCAAGAACAAATCCGACTGGAAATCATTGTTTACGTATTTTATCATCAAGTTACCAGCCAGGGACCCGATCTGAAATATCCTTGGACCATTAGGTACCGTACACAGAAACCTAATAAATAATTAACTTAACAGTAACTTCTATGTCTGAATATCTATTCATTTGCCTTACACTAGTTGAAATTTGATAAAAATTACATTTTTTAATGCGTAGCTAATAAACATGCAAAAGGCCCAGATCATGGAAAGTGGTTACAAGTTAGAAGTCAACGCGTTGTCATCCTTTAAGATGAGATAAAGAGGATAGGATAGAGAAGATGTGGTAGGGAGAAGGGCACCTCCCCCTCCATGGTAATTCTCACTCTTCGCAAGAAATACGATCAGCTTAAGGTTAACCGTTTCAGCGTGGTATCAATCTGATCGAGCCGCTTCTAAATGCTGTAATCAAGATAATGATTCCAGCATAGCTCTACCACATGCCATGAATATATAAGTACTGTCAATTTTCTACCATTTTTTAGAATGCCGAAGGAATGCGCACTATCTCCGGGCTCAGAGGAAGTCATTGTTCAAGTTGGTAAGTACTGGACTTCTAGTAGGTCGGTTTCGAAGAACCGATTACCAAACTAAACTAAACACCCCATTTTGGTGCGCTTTAACGAAACTCCAGAGAAACTAGGGTCACAGACACCTGACCATGACGCCTCTACGCATCGATTTTTGGGATGTCCTTGGAAAGTTATAGTTTTAAAACATAAGCGATTTGTGCCGCGGAAGTCCCTAGTCTCCCCGGCTATGGTAGTCTCAAAGGGATGAGATTCTCGTTGCGGTGTCTCCGATTGTCACTCCGCTGTCTACGTTTGCGGTACGCATATGCGATTAATTTTCTACCAGTAGTAAGGCAAATAACTGGATAGTAAGACTTAAAAAAGCGGTATTATTCAGGTGTCTAGAAGGTAGTCGGGCTGATGCCTATCTCGGACAATCCCACAGTACAGTAATATGAAAATGCATATTTAAATAACTAGAGGCAATATTACACATATTTTCATTGATTGTTGGCATTAATTTATTAGAATTCATTTAATATTAAGAACAATAAAACATTTAATATTTTCTTAAGTTTTCGCGACTTGTATACATAATAAAACTACGGTTTAACGGTTTTAAGCGCGGTAATTTTATTTGATTTTGGTTTTTCCGACGTTTCGGCCACTTTTCAGTGGCCGTGATCACGGAAGACAAAGATGTCAAGTGTCAACGAGTATTGTTAAAGTTTTATTTAGCCTACCGCCAACTTATTAATTTTAATTATTTAATTTTATTTTTAATTTTGTTTATGGTTATTATTTACTCTATGGAAGCCTAATCTAATTTACTACCGCTTCGCAACATGTTATGGCTTGAAGAGAAGAAGCGGCGCAAGAAACTCTTCAGCAAACATGCCTAGCTCTAATAATTTTATATAATATTAAAATGGGTGGAAGGAAAATAAAGTAATTATCAGTCAAGTTGGTTTGTGTTCCGTTGTACGCAGAAAGAGCTCACAGTGTCTTGAGGTCTGGCAGCAGACCTCAAGACACTGTGAGCTTCCTTCCACCCATTTTAATATTATATAAAATTATTAGAGCTAGGCATGTTTGCTGAAGAGTTTCTTGCGCCGCTTCTTCTCTTCAAGCCATAACATGTTGCGAAGCGGTAGTAAATTAGATTAGGCTCCCATAGAGTAAATAATAACCATAAACAAAATTAAAATGAACAAGTTAGCGGTAGGCTAAATAAAACTTTAACGGCCACTGAAAAGTGGCCGAAACGTCGGAAAAACCAAAATCAAATAAAATTACCGCGCTTAAAACCGTTAAAACGTAGTTTTATTACAATAAAACATTGTTGATCAGTGTCATAATTACTAACCATATTGTCCCCATCATGACAAAATTAAGTAATTAAAAAATTCAAAATTTTGAGACAACGCAACATGAACCCCAAACTTTACTATATATATTTTGTATGTTATGTAAACAAATAAAGGCTATAATTATTTATTACAATATTATTGTATGTCGTTGAAGACCACGTTCTATAAAAATGGCCGGACTTGGCGAGCTTACGTGGGGCTATGACAAGGCCAGCACGTAGAAATCCTTCCGACAGATTTAATGTAAATCTAGCGTGACACTTGCCGACCATTATCCCTGTCTACACCGTAAAAAATACACCCACGGAAAAGCCCTGTCTGTGAAAAGACCATGTTGCAGGAAATGAGAATTTTTATGTAATCTCTAATTTTGGCTTGTTTGTTTTTTCCAATGAAACTCTTTATTCAGTTTATTTCTGTTAACATATAAGATTTATAAAAGTTAAATAAACCGAAAAAAATGCCCCCTGAATGTCAGCGTCACAACAGTTTAGACGTCGAAATTATACATATATAGTTGTGAGCAGTTTTACGAAGCCCCGTTTGAAGTTTCATATGAATACTGACGAACTAACTTTGTAAAATAATTCAATATCAGATTATAACATCAAAATTAGCTTATTTCTATAGAAACGTAACACATGACAACGTTATGTTTGTCAACAGTTTTTTCTTAAATATTAGTGACGTGACCTAGAGATTGATATATAATCGAAAAGTTTAAACACAAATCGTAATTAAAATAAGTGCTGTACTGGAGGAAACTCCAACACAGCGGGCAACACAGAATGCGGTGTGCAATTTATTGAATTTTATCATTAAAAATGTATGTATAAATATTTCTGCATCCATATATTGTTGCTTTCTTAGGGAATAAATATTTTTTTATTTCTAATTAATTAATTTATATTTTCTACATTTTAAAGATAAAAAAGATAACGAAATTTTAATTTTAATAATAAATTATTGTAGTTTAATTAGTTCAGTAACGTCTGACTTCATATATTGATTCCAATTTATAATTGTACCATCGTTGATAGTTCACGTGACTAATAAAATTAGTACGATGGATACCAAATACGACTTTACAATAGGCCAACTATAGACCTCCAAATGTTATAAAAAAACAATTTTTTCCATCGACGATGTTTTTCCTGAGAAGTAATTTTATTCAATACTAGCAGATGAGGATTCTTTAATTTTTCAGGATCAAAAGTATCCTATATGTCGACCAGGGATATAGGCTACCACCATACAAAATTTCATTTAAATCGGCATAGTCGTTTCGGAGATTAGCCAGTACAAACAGACAGAGAAACAAAAAAATTGAAAAAAGCTAAATTAGTTCTCTTTCACTTCTTACATCCCTCTGACTCGATTTGTAGCAATTTTTTTTTCATTGTACAGAAATTCGACCTCTACAGTTTTATTATGTGTATAGATTTTTAAGTAAGTATTACTACGCAACCCAGCGAGATAATTTAGCCAGCCTTCTGAGGCCCGTAACCGTTGATTTCAATTACCTAGGCTCAGTATTCTACGTATAGTCTTAAGGGATTATATGTAGAAAAAAATACAATCTTTTATTGAATTAGTTTATCTCTTGTTTGAATAAATAATAATATTATTATTCTGTGAGTTTAATTAAAAAGGTAGGTACTTATTTTTAAAAAGAAATCCTGGCACCAGAAAATGCAATAGATTTCGCAAGTGTGCACTTACTTCATTTTCCCATGACGGGGATATGTCACACAAACTCTTGTCATGCACGCTCGTCTGTTCTTAAGGCCCTTGACATCACCTTCTGCTAGTACACGATCAATTTGATCATGGAAGGTGTGTCGCGGCCTTCCACGACTCTCACGGGATATGTCACGAAAGCAATTAAGAACTTTAAGAAATATATTTACGTTTTTGACAGGAATGTGAGCAACCAAGAGCATGTGGTTGTACAGCTTCTTCAGATACCTAAACTCCTCGTGTTCGTCCGACACTTTTTCCATAATATCCATAAATTCAGTCATAGTAATTCCAGCTCCGACCGTCATATTCTGATCCAAGTAATATCCTTTGAGATCCAAGACTCTGCTTATATCTATCACTACCTCTGGATAATCATTGAACGGAAAAGCAGCTAAAACAAGAATTTAAAAAATCAAGGTTTATAAAAATTCATAAGTAATGAATAAAAAATATCTAAAATCACCTAACTCTCCTCTTTGGCTTTTTCTATGATATTTTTAAATTATTTTTTTTTATGATATTTCAAAAGTAAGATGATAAAATGTTATTTCAACTTCGGTTTTTTAATGAAAGAGTGTAGAATTTATTGCCTCATGTACTATATGAATATTGTCCTCGAGTATTATAAAGACCATATTAAAAAAGAATTGAAATTGTACGAAAAGAAATATGTCACCTGATCTGCCATAAAAAAAACACTTCTTAATTATTTGTGTACTACACTCATGTCTCTAGCCTTACGGCGCGGCCACGATCTTCCGGCTATGTACGACGCGACTAGCGGCAAAAACAATTAGCGTCTGTGTAAATGCACCGCCGACTAACGGCCACCGCACCGCTATTCTTTAAATTTCTATGCATATGCGCCAGCTCGACAGCAACAGTGTGGTGGTGGTGCAATAACAGTGTGGGTGCACCTAGTCTATCCAATATGGCGCGCTATGACCTTGTCATGATCACACGCGCTTAAGATGTATGAAGCATATAATTTCATCGCACTCAGTGGTAATGCGGATGATTTGTGTCGAGATCGAGTAAGACATACTAAAGAAAGGCCAAAATTCGCAGTGGCAAAGACTGTGGCAATGATAGTTACTGTCGGTACCGAAGAATACGAGGCATGTACCGCTCTGCCACGCCGCTCGTCACGTAATTTGTTGTTAAGCCAAATGTCGTGGACAGGGCGTAAGTTATTCTCAATGAGCTCTGATACATAAACAGACATTGTAGTGAAAGCAAACTGCTTTTTTCTTAGGTTTGGGTATAACAATTTTTTTTATAAATTATAATAAGTGTTAAATAGTTCGTATCTTACCTCTTGCTGAATTTCCGGATACAATCTTATATTCGCATTTTTTTTCTACTAACATCACTTTAAAGACATCCCCAATTCTGCTTACAACGTACCATCTTTTTCCATCTTTAGTTGTCAACTTAATATTTTTATTTTCTTCAGTATCTTCAACGATACACCAATCTTTATCTAAACAGCTACCTTTGGCGCAAGTCTTTCCAGTCTTATCACATATGTGTAGGTCTTCTATGTCTAGTATTCGATCTGTTGCATCAGAAGCAAAAGACTTGGCGACGTCCAGAATTGATCGATATCCAGTGCAACGACAGATGTTGCTACAGAGCGACTTTTCCATCTCTAACTTGGTCATACTTGGTTTGCCAGAAATTAAACTGGGCAATTACAAAAAAATACACAATTTAGAAAACTAGCAATTACACGTCAGTCAATGGCCTGGCCACAATCTTGTCGTTGTGAGCGACAGCTAACTGCCACATGACGAGCGACAAAACAAACAAACTGGTAAACCAATAACCGAGGTCTTAAAGTAAAGCTGGCTAAAGCAAGTCGATTTTGGGAATAGTAAGCCGATCGCGCTGCAGTGCGTTACGAGATCTTAGTATTAAATAATCAAATTAGTATGGATAAAGGAGGAATAGTTTCCAGTGAATACATTACTAACATAGACGCAGACCATGTGTATACTATAAATTTACAAATACAAATTTAACAAAAATGCTGCACGTCATTTCAGTCTATACTTTTATTCGTTCGTCTGAGATTAAGCTATATTGTATGAATTAAATTAAGTGCATGCACTCGGTTTAACACCTATCGTGTCGCTGGTGGCATCGCCCGTCGCTAAGCCCAAATTCGTGTCCAGGCCTCTCGGTAGAGGTGACAAAAGTATTTCCATTAATTGGCTGCGAAAATATAATTAAAGATTTTATTAGAAAATACCCTCTTTCTCAAAAACTAGTCAACTCATTTTATAAGTAAGAAAGAAAATATTTCTAGCCAAGGTGGCGAAGTCCGTCATTGGGGTAACTTCATACACCGTTCGTTTTTTAACTTTTTCAAACGGATTTTAACATACATACATACATACATAAATTCACGCCAGTTCCCTTGCGAGGTAGGCACGAACAACAGAGCGCCATTCAGGCTTATTCTTACACACCTCACTTGCTTCTTTGACATTCATAGCTCTTGTCATGCACGCTCGTCTGTTCTTAAGGCTCCTGATATCACCTTCTGCTAGTACACGATCAATTTGATCATGGAAGGTGTGTCGTGGCCTTCCACGACTTCTGCATCCATCCACTTTTGCATTGTATATCTGTTTAGTCATTCTTTCATCATGCATTCTTTCCACATGCCCGAACCACCGGAGCATTCCTTTCCTTACCTTCACCCCGACACTCTCTTTCAGACCAACTCTCTTTCTTACTTCGGTAGATTTAACGGATTTTAACGCAAACTATAATTCAAAGACACGATGTATTTGTGTATATGCTGTACGTACTTATATGTACACGAACTTAAATATATATACAATATCTATAGAGATGTTATTGGGTAAAGTGTATGGAGGTTGGCACTAAAAATCAGCGCTATATCGGGATTTAAAAAAAATTCGATACAGCACAATGCTGAGTTGTCAACCTCATTGACTAAAAATCTCGACGTACAAGCCTTATTTATTTATTAACTAGCTGTACCCGCGACGTCGTCCGCGTGTAATTTATTTTCAAAACCCCCCGATTTTGAAACATTCTTCATTGGTGCTCCGCTCCTATTGGTCTTAGCGTGATGATATATAGCCTATAGCCTTCCTCGTTATATGGGCTATCTAACACTGAAAGAATTTTTCAAATCAGACCAGTAGTTCCTGAGATTAGCGCGTTCAAACAAACAAACTCTTCAGCTTTATATATTAGTATAAAATTACATATATGTCTTTGCATTTTATGTAAGAATGTTGTGAATCTATTATTTGTTTTCTATGTATAGCGTCGTATTTTTTTAGTCAATAAATCTTTTCTTTCTTTAATTCAGTGGTGTCTTAGCGTCACTGACTGATTTGTTATCATCGTTATCATCAAACACGGAAATAATGAAAAGTGTTTGGAGTTCCCCCTGTGATGGACTTCGCCACCTTGACTATATTTCTAAAAATGCGACACTTAACAATAATTAATAACAATAATGAAAACGTGTGCCTCAATTTGCCAAGTGAGGTTATCACATTTTGTTGTGCCGAAATATAGTCCCACACAGCACTGATCAATTTTCTTTGAAAATATATTTAAGACTCTACGGTACCACCTCAAATTTATCACCGCATAGTTAAAAATTAAAGGTTGAGACACCATTTTCATATAACCTAATGTCCGTATTGACTTAATAAAAAAATACATTAAAGAACAGCATTTTTCAAAATCAGTTTTAAAATCTGACTAAACACCGCACACGATTATGTTTGAAAAGAATTTAGAAAATTCAATACTCTTTTACACTTATGGATAAAGGAGTTTTGAATTCTCAAGATATGTAGACTGAGAGGTGGGCGCTGAAAACCAACGCTGCGTCGGATTATCTCTCGCCACAGCAATATACTGACTCATTTCTTCAATTGCGGACTGCAACCTTACATACAGCATCGATTTTTCAAGTGGGCCTTCAGCCCCTTTGAGTGTTTTTCGATACTTAGCATAGCTTAGTATTTGACTCTAAAAGCTCACCTGAAAAATTCACCTATATACTTATATTTTATGTATGTCAACTTTGACAACTCTCTCTCTCTCACACACACTCACTCACTCACTCGATTAAGCATTCACTCACTCGCTTTCTTACTCACTCGCTTTCTCACTCACTCACTCACTTAATACCTCATTCACTCACTCGCTTACTCACTCAATCACTCGCTCACTCACTCACTCGCTCACTGACTCACTCACTCACTCACTAACTCAATCGCTTAATCACTCACTCGCTTACTCACTCAATCACTCGCTCACTCACTCACTCGCTCACTGACTCATTCACTCACTCGCTTACTCACTCACTCACTACCTCATTCACCCACTCGCTTACTCACTCACTCACTCGCTCACTCACTCCCTACCTACAGGCCGCCAGGCTACAAATATCTGTTTACCTGTACAAAGCCATGACAAATCCTGGTGTACAGTGGCCACACTGCGTGCCATATAGACTTTCAATCTTCTTCTGGATGGGGTGGTAACCGTCTTTTCTGTTGCCAACCTTCTCTACTGTTGTGATTTCCCATCCGTGGCAGGTCATTATTGGCACCAGACACTGTATGCGTCAAAAGAAAACTTTTTGTTAAACCTGAATCAGGAAAACAAACAGACGGCCCTCTTGGTGGAAAGTGGTTACTATTGCCTTCTAGACGTCTGCAATACCCCAAGCGTCGCTAACGCGTAACCCCTTTCGTTGATCTGGGCCCATTCTTATTTTTTCTATCTGATTTCCTTTTTTAAATACAGAACTACTGCGCTCAGGCCTCCCATTATAGAGAAACTGATAATATACTCGCCATGCTTGTCTATGGTGACTTGACAGTTAGTCAAATGAAAAATAGAGTATGAAAAAAATATAGCTTTTCAAAATATTTCCCTCTAACCCCAATTTATGCATTCTAGTGAACCAGCTTTCGAAATATTTAAAAAATATATGTTGCGGGTAGTCGAAAATTAACCATCGAAATTTTTAGACGACCTCTTTAACAGTGTTAAATTTTCGCCTACAAAGCATTTCTAGGTATAAATCGCATGAAACTAAATCTGGGTTGTACGGAGGATGGGGTAACATTTGTACCCCCGAAGTATACAAATAGTCCGTGGTTCTAGCAACCGTGTCGGCGCGTTATCTTGATGAAAAAGAATGCCACGGACACCGCTCCTTGGTCGCTCGTTAATCAACTCCCCGAAAATTTGAGGCAGACCAACTTCGCAACACCATTCACTAGTAACTGTTCTACAGTCTTCTAGCAGAATAACTGTGGTGTCCACTGCATCGAAAAGAAACCGTTATCATTCTTTTTATTAACGCTTCGACCGCGAACAATTTTTGTGAGCAACTCGTCTTCTTCAAACATCCATTGCGTGGATTGTTGCTTCGTGAGAAGATCGTAGCCGCAGATCCAAGTTGCGTCAGTTGTAAGGATGTAGAATACGTTTTGCGAAATTCCTTCTTTGAACTTTTCCAGGATAAATTTGCACCAATCAATACGATGGGATTTTTGCTCTTCAGTGAGAGAACGAGGTACCCATTGCGAAAAAAGCTTCTAACTTTAAGGCGTTCATCCAATATTCAGTTCAATTTAAATCTCACGATGCAATGTGTCTATAGCTACTCTACTCTGATGACATTTGAATGAGTTACTGCAATTGTAGGTCGGCCGGGTCTGAGGTCATCGTTAAGGCTCTCTCGGCCACGTTTGAATCAATCAATAACTGTTGCAGCAGCATTAGGAGTAGACTCCCCAAATGCACCTTGTAAATTTTCATGACATTCCTTTAAGGTTAATTCCATTGTTGTAAACAAAATAAGATTGACATATAATCTTTAAAAATATTTAAAATACAAACTACATATAGGTGGCTAATGATTTTCACCAAAGAGATTTGTATTGAAATTAACTATCAATTCAAGACAGTTTCAAGAAAAAAGAGATTATATTTATTCTGTGATTAATATTTTTCGGAATAACCTAGGTATGCCCATTGGGTCAGAAAACTGTCTAAGTGTCTAAGGATTTAAATCTGCGCCCTAGAAGTTTGAAAAGCACGCGGCACTTAGGCAGATTTCTGACCTAATGTAGTTCATATTGTGATAATTACCACGTGCTAACGGTGTAAGAACACCTCGCGAAGCAACCTGCACATCGAGATACCGATGTGCAGGTTCCACTTCCACCTTGGACGAGCGTAGCAGGTGTACTGTCCGTTTCCCCTATGAAATGGTAGGCCCGAGTCTGTCAGAGTTTTATGGGCTGTTATCATAGTATGTATTTTACCGAGTTGACGGCATGTGATTCCTCCCCAGGGCAGGTGACCACGTTGACAAGGCACGCGCCGCACCCAGCCTCCCGGCACATGTACTTGGTGCCGCGCAACTCCAGCACATTGCGGATGTAATCCTTATTAATATTATAAATTAGAAAGTAACTCCGTCTGTCTGTCTGTTCCATTTTCATGGAAAGACTACGAGGCCAATTTGTCTGAAAATCAGTATACATCACCTCAGACGATATCTCGCTTCCCACTATGTAAATAATATAATGTTATTCACTACTAATCTTACTGCTCCGGTGGTTCGGACATGTAGAAAGAATGCATGATGAAAGAATGAATAAACAGATATACAATGCAAAAGTGGATGGATGCAAAAGTCGTGGAAGGCCACGACACACTTTCCAAGATCAAATTGATCGTGTACTAGCAGAAGGTGATGTTAGGAGCCTTAAGAACAGACGAGCGTGCATGACAAGAGTTATGAATGTCAAAGAAGCAAGTGAGGTGTGTAAGAATAAGCCTAAATGGCGCTCTGTTGTTCGTGCCTACCCCGCAAGGGAACTGGCGTGAAGTTATGTACGTATGTATGTATGTATTTATTAATAATATAATATATAGTTTGCCGTCACGTCGCTCTGGGGTCAAGCGGAAGATCAGCGTTGGTCTAACAGATCGACATTTTTGCTGAGCTTGATCCAATATTTAGGACTTAATATGTATATCTTCAGATACTTTATGGTTGTTTTCTTTTTTTTTATTGTATTTAATTTTTACTTTTAATGTGTTTGTTGTATATGTCCTAAAAATAAACTTGTTCTCTTTCTTTCTTCTTTCTTTCATTTGATTTCCGCAAAAAATATAAATTATATGTGTAAAACTCACCAGTATATTTTTGACCATTTACTTTGAAAGTGATTTTATCCAGATATTCTGAAATTTAAAGTAAAAAAAACCTTAATTAACTTGATCCTTTAGGACTTAATATGTATATCTTTTTTATTCTTTTTTTTTATTGTATTTAATTTTTACTTAATGTGTTTGTTGTATATGTCCTAAAAATAAACTTGTTCTCTTACTTTCTTTCATTTGATTTTAAATTTCATTATAGAAACTCAAAACTCATTTTATTTTTATTGACGGCCTCTGTGGTTGAGCGGGCTAAGCCTTTGCCGTCGTACCTAACTGCAACGCAGAGGTTCCGGGTTCAATTCCTGGTATAGTAAATTTCGGAATCGTATTTTCTCCGTTATTTACTATGGTCTGGGTGTCTGGGGTCGGCCCCAGAGTAGTCCGTTGTATATTACCCATAACACAAGCGTAACTTGCTTAATTTGGGGATATACGCTTATAGACCTTTGCAACACCAAAGGTGCTACAAATATGCTGCTGCTCTCTTAAGGGAGACTGGAACCTGGTCACTAATGCCGGAACACAACACAAGGTTGTTATGGCGACATACTTTAAACTAGGGGTGGTAGCCATCCAGTCGGGCAAATGCCCTACCACCTGGCTGTGGGTTGTTTTGTCGCCTCTTACGACAGGCCGCCCGGCCGCAGGAAATTGTTCATAAAATAGAAATATCCATTTGTAATATCAAAACAACAGCTCTTTACTTAATGTATATGAAATTATATGCGGTACTTATCCATACTTAACATTATAAACAGGTAAAGTTTGCGAGTTTGTGACGTTGTAGGGGTTAATCTTTGGATCTACTGAACCGATTTTAAAAATTCTTTTACTGTTAGAAAGCTACGCTAACAGGGAGTGTCATAGGCTATATAACATGACGCTATATACCACAGGAGCGGGACAGAGCGCGGGTGAAATCGCACCAGGCCGCTAGTATTAAATACATAAATTTTAAAAAAATGACGAGACTTTCACCGGCAGATAGCTGATGTTGTAAGGAGTAACCTAGGCAACTTTTTTTTGGATTCGACGAAAAAAAATCCACGCGGACTAAGTCACGGACACAGCTAGTATTAAATAAGAAGAAATAACTCTACTTCTTATTCTTAATGTTAGAAGGTAAACTCCTGTATTGAAATAAAATATGAATAAATCAAGCTAAATATACTTACCATCATGTTTTGAGTTTTCATTTTCAACTTCGATGCCTCGGACTTTGGCCAGAATCGCGTTCAACGGCGACATCTTGCTTAATAATGAAAATCATTTCAAGATCTAAGAAAGTGCTCTTTGATACATAATACAATAAATGGAACTGTAAATATATTGTCTGACAAAACAGCTGTGTTTGATATAGGGTGAAGTATACTATTGTGGGCGCCACAAAATAATAGCAATCCTATCAATTTATTAAAAAAAAAACAAAAATAAAACACTCTTCGAAAGTAACTAAAAAACAAATAATAAAAAATTTCTACAACATCCTGAAGTCGATGCGAAGTAAAACAAAAAAAAATACACACACACAAAGAAAATTTGATTTTTTTTTCCCAAATAATAATTTATTGCCTCAAAATAAGGTAGGTATGGTATACAGATAGGTATGGACATTTTAATAACGATGACCAGAACGAATGCAAGGATAATGGTCGATGATGTTATGCTGGAGCAAGTGAATGAGTTTGTATATCTTGGATGTGCTTTTAGCAGTGATGGAAGGTACACCACTGATATAGAAAGAAGAGTGAATTTGGGGAATAGTTTGAATGGAGCGTTAGGTAAGCTTCTAGGCGCTAAGAACCTCAGCCAGAAGGCCCAGCTCGCCATACACAACGCGGTGCTGGTACCTACGCTCACGTATGGAAGCGAGAGTTGGGTATGGAAGAGAGAGCATGAAAGTAGAGTAAACGCGGTTGAGATGCGAGTACTGCGCAAAATCTGCGGAGTGACGCTCGCGGACTGCGTTCGTAATACCGAAGTAAGAAAGAGAGTTGGTCTGAAAGAGAGTGTCGGGGTGAAGGTAAGGAAAGGAATGCTCCGGTGGTTCGGGCATGTGGAAAGAATGCATGATGAAAGAATGACTAAACAGATATACAATGCAAAAGTGGATGGATGCAGAAGTCGTGGAAGGCCACGACACACCTTCCATGATCAAATTGATCGTGTACAAGCGGAGGGTGATGTCAGAAGCCTTAAGAACAGACGAGCGTGCATGACAAGAGTTATGAATGTCAAAGAAACAAGTGAGGTGTGTAAGAATAGGCCTAAATGGCGCTCTGTTGTTCGTGCCTACCCCGCAAGGGAACTGGCGTGAAGTTATGTATGTATGTATGTAATAGTGATGATCATATTGTTACGAGTTGCAAGACTCGAATTAAAAATGAGGTTGGAATTACTATATAATTTATTATAACTATACAAACACGTATAACACAGGTACAAATATAACCGGACGCAATAAGTTCAAATGTAATGCACAATTCAATAACACGCGCAAAGTTCGTCACTAAATGTACACACGTCTTGCCTCGCTTGCGTTATCGCTTTGATTGCCGATCTTTCCATTCGGCCGTTGCTTTATACTGTACCGATACAATACGGTTACCAGCCCACGTAGACCGGATTTTTTAGAATCAGTTCAACACACCTGTTTAATGACTGCCATAAAAGATGACAATACACAATGGACTGTTCTTCTAATAACAAATTTTAAACACAAAGTAAACAATAGAAGATAGTCATAAATAGTTTCAATGTTATTAGCTCAAACGCCGGCAGGTAGTAAATGCGCTTTGTCTATAGGTATGCAGGTGGCCCAAATTGTAATAATATGATTATTCCAGGTTCAGCGTACAATTTTGCATCTTATATAGGTACATACTATTCTTACTTCGTTACTTATGTAATTTAAATTGTTACTACTAATATTTCAATGTTCTGCGGACCACGGGCCAAAGAAATGCCCCGGAATTTTGGAGGACTTGCGTGGGGCCATGGGAAGGCCAACACGTAGAGGCCCCTTGACAAATTTAATGTAAATGTGACGTGACACTGACCGGCGTTTGTCCCTATCTACACCATACAAAAATGCACCTAAGGACAAGCCCCGGTAAGTGTAGGACTATTGTAAGGAATGAGAACAAACGGTACAGGGATATTGGGATGAACTGCTAGTGAAGTTACAGATCGGGCACTATGGCGGCTGTCCGTCGCAATGTTCAAGGAACTAGGAAATAAATAATAGTTTAAAAAAATACTAAAAAAATACGCTTTTATAGAAAATCCAACTAAAAAATAGAAAATAAATTTTAATTTAATTTATAACTATTGATACCATGCTTCACTTTTTTTTTACAATAAAAGCATTTTTTCTTACACTATTTATTAAAATGTATTTACTATTTTTTAGTTGGATTTTCTATAAAAGCGTATTTTTTTAGTTTTTTTTAAACTATTATTTATTTTTCATTTCTTAGTGATTATTTACTGATTTAATGCCCTTCTCCGTGAAAACTTTGAAAAAAGAATTAAATACCTATACCCTTATGATAAAATGAAACGTTGTGTAAAAATAAGCTTTTTTAAAAAGGTCTTTAAATAGAAGCTTTGGAGATCCTGGATATCAGAGTGCTAGCCAAGACAAGTAAAACGAGCCCAAACACGACGGGTCTGTCTTGTTTAGTACAGGCTCCATCATCAGATCAGCTCCATGGTACCATATTATTGCATTGTCACGCGATATACACATACGTGCAAAATTTCAGCTCAATCGCAAACCGGGAAGTCGATCAAATTTAACTTGAAAGATTCCGTTACATACTAACATACGTATGAAGCTAATAAAAGCGCATTAAAAATTGGCACGGTGACTCACCACTCCCTGCATGGGCCCCTAAAAATGCCATAGAAGAGACAGGGGCAACATGGGTATGAGTGATGCTAAGGGGTGTCGAGAGGTGGGCTGCAGGTTCACCGAAGCTACTTCCGACGTTATGCCATTTAACACTTCCGCCCCTGGAGCTCGAGTCTTAGCTCTAGCGAGCTATACTCTGTGCCGGCTGGCTAAGACAAGCACGGAGGCGGGGGCTTTGCCTTGGCCCCCGGAGTCAGGTCCGAGGTGTCGCTACTCACTAATATTTCAATGTTATTATTATGGGTTGCGCTTTGACAGAGATTGGCATGAGATTAAGGGTAGTTTGAGTTTTGGGGTAGCATACGCCTTATATATAGACACTAGACCTGTCATTTGGGTTAGGAAACAAGTTTTTAGGGTCCACAAACACGTTTTGAATGAATAATGAGAAAAACAAAAATTCGTTCGATAAACAAGGTACATATATACATACATAACTTCACACCAGTTCCCTTGCGGGATAGGCACGAACAACAGAGTGCCATTTAGGCTTATTCTTACACACCTCACTTGCCTCTTTGACATTCATAACTCTTGTCATGCAAGCTCGTCTGTTCTTAAGGCTCCTGACATCACCTGATAAACAAGGTAATGCCACATATGTTGTTAACAAGCGTGTTTTGAATTTAGGAGTCTACTTACGCTTAATATATAAACACTAAAACTCTTTTTGAGTTTAGTACACCAGTTTTGATTTGGTTTATTGATTTTTAAATATGAAAATAGTTTTTTTTTGCTTATATATTGCGACGATGGTTACGAATCGGTTGTGATACTCGCTGACCGCTGGCATTGCATAGCGAGCGAGCAAGCGTGTCGCGGTAACGGCCGGCAAGTACCAGAACAGACTGTCACCATCGTCGCAATATAACGAAATGAACGAATGAAAAAAAATATTATATCAAGAACTACATGTCTCATAGACATGGGGGTTGCAGAAGGGAGACGTTCTCCGCCCCCCTACTACTTAAAATTCAGTAACCACTAATCTCAAGTTTAACCTTATTATATTTTTATACATAAATTTGACAAAAACCAAAAAGGTACAAAATGTCAAATAAATAAACATGAGGTATTTATTTGACATTTTGTACCTTTTCGGGTCCTTTTTTATCCGTGCAGGAACGGAGAAAGAATACAATTTCCTGCGGCCGGGCGGCCTCTTGTAAGAGGCGACTTAACAACCCACAGCCAGGTGGTAGAGCATTTGCCCGACTGGATGGTTACCACCCCTGGTTTTAAGTATGTCGCCATAACAACCTTGAGTTGTGTTCCGGCATTAGTAACCAGGTTCCAGTTTCCCTTAAGAGAGCAGCAGCGCATTTGTAGCAACTTTGCTGTTGCAAATGTCCATAGGCGATGGTAACCGCTTTCCATCAAGTGGAGCGTCTGCCTGTCTGCTGATCTCCTGCAATAAAAAAAAGGTATTGCATGAATGCAATTTGACCGATGGCACAGCGCGGTTTTTAGTAGTTAACTCATCATAATTATACCGTAAAGTAAGTCATGACGTGACTGTACGAAGCAAGTACATACAGTTTCCAGACTCAGCATTTAGGTGAACACGAGCGAAATTACCATCAGTACCATCAAGGTAGCGCACGCGCGGGCTTACCGGTGCTAGTCAAGGCAACTCCATCCATATCAAGGGAAGAAGTAAATCAAGTAAATGTGTAGTTTCAATCAAGGATCCTACATACTTTGCCAGGTGGTAGGGCATTTGCCCGACTGGATGGCTACCACCCCAGGTCTGAAGTATGTCGCCATAACAACCTTGAGTTGTGTTCCGGCATTAGTGGTTGCAGTTTCCCTTAAGAGAGTAGCAGCGCATCTGTAGCAACTTTGGTGTTGCAAATGTCCATAGGCGATGGTAACCGCTTTCCATCAAGTGAGCCGTTTGCCTGTCTGCTGATCTCCGGAAATTAAAAAAAATCAAAAAAAAATATTTTATGGTCCTTCGAGCCGGATTTACGTACACGCTTCGTACAGTGACTCTACCATAACATTTATCTCGACAACAGTAGTAATCCTAGGCATAACCTGGGCATACAATCCAGGGGGGGCAGATTTTGAAAAACGGGTTTACAGAAACAGCTTGTATAACTAAAAATTCTGTAATATAAGACTTCAATTATTAAAAGTAAACAGGAAGTAACATTTAATTGAAAACAGTAATGAAGAAATTTGCAGATGACTTGAAAACAATATGCGGACTACATGCATTGTTGCCACAAGTGTTTATTGTAAATTCTATAGCGTCGTATTTGTACCAAAATTCGTATATAATTACATACTACATAAAGTAATTTGTCTTGTATTTAATTTACGATGAAGTCATAGAAAAATAATTTCCAAAGTAAATTATTATTTAGATACTGTACCAACTAATTTCAATAGTCGTTGCATATAGATAGGTTCATACAAAGATGAAAAATTATTTGAATGTATAATATTGTTACATACCGATAAAGAAGGCACAACTGCATGTCGTAAAACGCCGTTTATTGCCTTCTTTTTTTTTTATTCGCCGATCTCCTCCGTCATTTGTCAAGACAGAGATATTCTTTTTCTTAACATTTATATATATATAATAGATTGGGGAAAAAGTCTTTTCGCTTATAGTATGTATGAACTTGTAATAAGATCTCTTTGGCTATACCATTTGTATCTGGCTGGTTTGGTATCATTAAAAAGTTTTAATTTTAAAGAAGACAATTCCAAATTCAAATTAGGAAAATGTGTGATTTTCATTTGTTTTTCTTATGGTTAAAATGGATGTATCTAATGAAGAAATTCGATACATTTTAAAATTTTACTATAAAAAAGGTAAAAATGCAACACAAGCCGCGAAAAAAATTTGTGATGTTTATGGAGCTAATGCAGTATCTGTGAGAGTAGCGCAAATTTGGTTTAAGCGTTTTCAATCCGGAAATTTTGATACACGTCGCTCTGGCCGCCCTGTTACGGACAAAATTGATGCCATTTTTGAAAAAGTGGAGCAAGATCGGTATATTAGTAGTTACGATGTAGCTGAAGAACTGGGAATCGACCACAAAACGGTTTTGGCGCATTTGAAAAAAGCTGGGTACACAAAAAAGCTCGATATTTGGGTGCCTCATGAGCTCACTGAAAAAAACTTAATGAACCGTGTACTCATTTGTGATTCTTTATTACGACGTAATGAAACCGAACCATTTTTGAAGAAGCTGATAAATGGTGATGAAAAGTGGATCACGTACGACAAGAACGTGCGAAAAAGAAAAAAGATCGTGGTCAAAGGCCGGTCAGGCTTCACAGACTGTGGCGAAACCCGGGTTAACTCGCAACAAGGTGATGCTGTGTGTATGGTGGGATTGGAAGGGCATTATTCATTATGAGCTATTACCAGGACAGGACAGGCAGGACCATCGATTCTGAACTGTACTGCAAACAACTGATGAGATTAAAGCAAAAAGTTGAGAGAAAGCGGCCGGAATTAATCAACAGAAGGGGTGTGGTTTTTCACCATAATAAGGCTTAGACCCCACACATGTTTAGCCACTCAGCAAAAATTACGAGAGTTTGGCTGGGAGGTGTTAATGCATCCGCCGTATAGTCCTGACCTTGCACCTTCAGATTATCACCTGTTTCGGTCTCTGCAGAATTCCTTAGGCAGTGTCGGGTTAACATCACGAGAGGACTGCCAAAACCACTTGTCGCAGTTTTTTGATCAGGAGCCCCAAAATTTTTATAACAATGGGATCACGTCCCTACCTACAAGATGGCAAAAAGTTATCCAACAAAATGGCACCTACATACTTTAGTTAAATGTAAATAAACTTTATAAAAAAACCTTTTGAATTTTCATATAAAATGCAAAGAAACTTTTTCCCCAACCTAATATTAAGATGAATAAAAATTGTACTACGTCTGTCTATTGTTGTATTACTTTTAAATGTACTTAAAGAAGTAGTGTAAAATGATAATGCCATGAAAACCCTGGAAATACTGCACCGGCTTAACCAATTACGCTCGCATTACGGCCGTCGTGCAATAACCGCCCTGAACATTAATAAAAGGCGTAATTAATTAAAATTGGTCGAGGGCGTGTTATGACAACGCGTGCAATATCTCAGCTCGCAACTTAACAATTTGTGTTTGGTACAAGTGACAAGAGTAGTGTATATATACTAGCTGCCCCGGCAGAAGTTATTCTGCCCTGAAGAAATAAAATTTAGAACCCGATTTCAGCGCCACCTACCGGGTCCAATTGTAAATCTAAACCACCCTCGAATCCAGTTGAACACAGACAAAAAATTTCATTCAAATCGGTCCAGCCGTTTAGGACGAGTTCACTGTCAACACACGTACAGAAGAATTATATATATAAAGAAGATACGGGCTATAAAAATGCCCCGGACATTTGGAGGGCTTGCGTGGGCCATGGTAAGGCTAACACGTAGAGGCCTTAAGACAAATTTAATGTAAATGTGGCGTGACCCTAGCCGGCGATTATCCCTGTCTACACCATATAGTAATGCACCCAAGGACAAGCCCCGGCCAGCGTAGGACTATGGTGGGAAATGAGAACAGAAAGTACCGGGCTATTGGGGTGAACTACTAGTAGTACCAGGAGTCTGGGAATATCGGGACTATGGCGTCTGCCCGATATATATTATTATTATATATATTAATATTGCATATATATAATTATAAATAAAACGCAGTGGAATTTGATTGTTAGATATTACGCACTTTATTCGAAGTTGTGGACCGGAACCACAGACATAGACAAACAAAAGAGAATATAGTCATAGTATTATTTATGCTATAAGTCTACGAGAATATCATCTTAATATATTTGATATAACCTTTATAACAATATATTATAATAATATATATCATATTAATAGATTCTGTTAATGCCGTTATTAATATTGCATAGCTATTATTGTTGCTATACACATATTAATAATGTATATCTATACTAATATTATAAAGCTGAAGAGTTTGTTTGTTTAAACGCGCTAATCTCAGGAACCGCTGGTCCGATTTAAAAAATTCTTTCAGTGTTGAATAGTACATTTATCGAGGAAGGCTACAGGCTATGTTATATTTTCAAAAAAGTTAGGGATCCTTACTAAAAGTCCAATAATGTAAACCAAGGTGTAAAAAAATGACCCGAAAAAATCCTTACACGGCGTGCGCTGCGAAGACTATTGATTATAGAACAAAACAATGTACTATCACTTTGCAGAACATATAATTGTCTACAAAAAATATCACATAACCATATGTCTAACTATTGTACTTATCTCACAATAAGTGTTTTCTTTTATTTTTTTTTAATAATTGAAATGCCGTCGCTTCAAACACTCTTTATTTTGTACCTTGGTATTAATACTTATCAAAATAAATTACTCCATGTTCAAGACGAATTCAATACCTTTCTAGAACTTTTTGAATTCTTCAATTTGGACGTTTGATTCAAAATATATCGCGATATTTAATATGTAACTATTAGTGTTGTAGCCAAATATGCTAATATTGTTTGATTGAACGCGCTAATCTCAGGAACTACTGGTTTGATTTGAAAAATTCTTTCAGTGTCGGATAGCCCATTTATCTAGGAAAGCTATAGGCTATATATCATCACGCTATGATTAATAGGAGCGGAGCACCAGTGAAGAATGTTTCAATATCAGAGGGTTTTCAAAGCAAATTCCACGCGGACGACGACGCGGCACTGATTTCAAACACAAAACAGACCATCACTTCAATTTTATTTATTAGTAATACCAGTTTCAGAAACGACAACATCTTCTCGCGTATAACTTGAGACAGATAGGCGCTTACTGCAATAGTAGAAGCAATAAATAACAAAGGATGCAGGGGTTTCTAAATTAGCTTTGCGTTGTTTGCACTGCTTTGTATAAGATGTTGGAGAAAAGACGGGTGCAGAGTGGGGAAATAGTGGGGACAAGCGGGGCAGATTGGAACCAAAAGTGGGCACGAGAGGAAATCACAATACTCTGCTAAAATATTATATTTTTATAAGTGGCAGACGGAAATTCTTGTAGCGCTGTTGAATGTTAAAGTATATTCACATTTATTTCAACCAAACATACGCCGATTTTTTATTTTTATTTTTTTATTGCAGGAGCTCAGCAGACAGGCAGACGGCCCACTTGATGGAAAGCGGTTACCATCGCCTATGGACATTTGCAACACCAAAGTTACTACAAATGCGCTGCTGCTCTCTTAAGGGAGACTGGAACCTGGTCACTAATGCCGGAATACAACTCAAGGTTGTTATGGCGACATACTTTAGACCAGGGGTGGTAGCTATCCAGTCGGACAAATGCCCTACCACCTGGCTGTGGGTTGTTAAGTCGCCTCTTACAACAGGCCGCCCGGCCGCAGGAAATTGTATTCTTTCTCCGTTCCTGCACAGATTCGATATCTTTATTCCTATTTGTGCACAAAATATCTATTGAAAATTGGGACCAGCAAATTTCAAAAATACAACGTTTAAAATTTCGGTCTATCTGTCTGTTAAAGTATCACTTGAAAATTACCCAGCAGATTTAAGTGAAACTCGGCACAGAGCTATCTTATAACCTGGATCAAGAACATTCTTATCTCAATAAATGATGTTACCGTGGGGTATTTTTTTTTTTTATTGCAGGCCGCAGGTAATTGTATTCTTTCTCCGTTCCTGCACGGATATAGTATAGTAGATGAATATAGAAAAAAAATGTTTTGCAAATTCGCAAAAATGCGTAAGAAGTTTCGCTGGCGCTATTGACAACATATAAATCTATAAACTACTGGTGATGTATAACTTGTTGTTCGTGCCTACCCCGCAAGGGAATTGGCGTGAAGTTATGTATGTATGTATGTATGTATAACTTTACTTGCATTGTGTATTTTTGTGTTTATATTATTTTTTGCTGATAAGTGCAGTACTTCCCTAATGCTGTCCTATAATATCCCAATGTTCTCAAGTATAGTTGATGTTTCGCTGTTTTACTGTTTTGCTTGATTTTCTTTGTCTGCGAAATCCGTCAAGTACATTCTCAACTATAATTAACTTTTGTCCAAAAGCTTTGTTGATATACTTTTAATTAGAGTTGACATACTAAGTCATATTTATTTCATTTTTGAACGAAGATAGACATTCTATTTAGGCAAGATATGATTTTTACATTCGTGGACCGCGTTCGTAATACCGAAGTAAGAAAGAGAGTTGGT
Source organism: Dendrolimus kikuchii (assembly GCA_019925095.2). Classification (NCBI taxonomy): domain Eukaryota; kingdom Metazoa; phylum Arthropoda; class Insecta; order Lepidoptera; family Lasiocampidae; genus Dendrolimus; species Dendrolimus kikuchii. The sequence continues at coordinate 23,300,139 of CM034400.1, forward strand.
CTGAAAGAGAGTGTCGGAGTGAAGGTAAGGAAAGGAATGCTCCGGTGCTTCGGGCATGTGGAAAGAATACAGGATTTAATAATGACTAAACAGATATGCAATGCAAAAGTGGATGGATGCAGAAGTTGTGGAAGGCCACGACACACCTTCCGTGATCAAATTGATCGTGTACTAGCAGAAGGTGATGTCAGGAGCCTTAAGAACATACGAGCGTGCATGACAAGAGCTATGAATGTCAAAGAAGCAAGTGAGGTGTGTAAGCATAAGCCTGATTGGCGCTCTGTTGTTCGTGCCTACCCCGCAAGGGAACTGGCGTGAAGTTATGTATGTATGTATGTATTAAATTAGCTCTTTATGTAATTAGTTGGTAAGCTCTCTTTATATAATATAATTGGTTGACCTCACTGACTGACTAACATATCAACGAATAGACCAAACTACTCGAAATAGGACTGATGACGCAATAAGAAATAATTTTAAAAATTTAGCTCTAAAGGAGGTGAATATGGGGATGGAAATTTATATGAAAATACGTAATTTTTAAACTAAAAACCACGAAATTTTATATATCTGTCTTTTGTTATAAATAATTTTATAAATTCAACAACTAAGAAAATGAACAAGGGCTACTTTTAACTTTTTTTCGACTGCTCAATCTATGGCTTTTTTAAATATATGCGAACGAAACCGCTGGCAACAGCTAGTGTCATAATAGTTTATATTTGTTATTGAACCTTTTTGATGTTATTAATTGAAATTAAAGCAGAAACAGGTGCCTAATTAGGCCGCGAAGTGAATATGGCAAAGACATCCCTTGTCAGAACGGTAATTAGGTTACCAACCACAATAATGCCTTGGAGAATGTTATTAACATGTATGTCACTTTGATAGAATCAATTCCCAGTTACTATATCAATTTGTCACGGGCTGTTTAAGACTAGAAGAGTTTATTACGACAACATGATTTTTTTAACGACAATTTTAATCGAAGTTCCTTATCGCACATTACTCGGCTGATGGAAGCTAGACGAAAAAAGTGTTAACTGAAAGGAAAAATGCTGACCATTGTATATTATTTTATCCGTGCACGAACGGAGAAAGAATACAATTTCCTGCGGCCGGGCGGCCTGTCGTAAGAGGCGACTTAACAAACCACAGCCAGGTGGTAGGGCATTTGCCCGACTGGATGGCTACCACCCCTGGTCTAAAGTATATCGCCATAACAACCTTGAGTTGTGTTCCGGCATTAGTGACCAGGTTCCAGTCTCCCTTAAGAGAGCAGGAGCGCATTTGTAGCACCTTTGCTTTTGCAAATGTCCATAGGCGATGGTAACCGCTTTCCATCAAGTGGGCCGTCTGCCTATCTACTGATCTCCTGCAATAAAAAAATCCTGAAATAATTTGAATCTCGAACTGAAATCTGTCTTACAATTCTAACTCTTTTAATATATCTCTTGTAATAGCATTTGTCAGATGTTACACATGGGTATAGTCGAGTCTCTCCGATCTGATTAATACAACGTAGTCAGTAACTGTCAATATCTAATAAAATTATAACAAGTTCGTTACCAAGGAAACGTGGCAGGAATAAAACAGATTGTATTGGCAAAGGTGGGTGGTATAAATAAATATTAGAGGTTATGCAGTTACTTACATATATTTTATTTATTTATAAACATATAAGTATGTGAAATATTATATAAGTAAGAATTATACTTAATAGACACATATAAATACACCTATTGATATCACATACATAAATATATATATATATATATATATATATATATATATATATATACATAGATATAGGTAAAAATATCAAATATCACATGTTGTAGGTAATGCTTTTTTGTCATATTCTTAAATATTGTTAGTGATTTAGCTTGTCTAACAGTAACAAGTAGCTCATTCCAGAGTCGAATAGCCTGTACAGTAAAAGAATTATTGAAGAAAGATGAATGATGCTTGGGAGTGCTAAGTCTAAGATTTGTAGAAGGTCGTAAATTGTGAGAGGAAGAGACGAATTCAAAGCGTTCTTTGAGATAATACGGGGTTGTGGGGATAAACAGCACACTGTAAAGGAGTGAAAGAATATGAGTATTCCGGCGAAAACGAATTGGCAATATATTCGGTATTACGCTCGCGGACCGCGTTCGTAATACCGAAGTAAGAAAGAGAGTTGGTCTGAAAGAGAGTGTCGGGGTGAAGGTAAGGAAAGGAATGCTCCGGTAGTTCGGGCATGTGGAAAGAATGACTAAACAGATATACAATGTATAAGTGGATGGATGCAGAAGTCGTGGAAGGCCACGACACACCTTCCATGTTCAAATTGATCGTGTACTAGCGGAGGGTGATGTCAGGAGCCTTAAGAACGGACGAGTGTGCATGACAAGAGTTATGAATGTCAAAGAAGCAAGTGAGGTGTGTAAGAATGGTGCTCTGTTGTTCGTGCCTACCCCGCAAGGGAACTGGCGTGAAGTTATGTATGTATGTACAATTACAATATACAATGTATTTATGCTAGGTACATTACTTGAGACTATAGGTTGTCGGTTTTCCCCCAAACTAGGACAGGCCTGTATTTTGGGGGCCCATTCGGCCATGATAGTTCTCAATTTTTTATTGTATTGATTGGGTGAGTTGAGCGTATTATATTAATTCATGTAAGTAGTAGTAGTAGTTGTATTCGCCACAAAGGCAGGCAAAGGAACCTAGTCCATACAGCCAATTCTGATGTTTAAGTCTTCGTATAATAGTCGCGCAGTTGTATTGTAGGCTACAACTAACGCCATTCAACGGAGTTCTTGTGAAAACTCAAAAGGCCACATTTGACTATACAGTTCACATTTCTCACAAAACAAATAATAACTACTCCAAAACTATCAATATCCTACAAACTATTGTTCATTTTAGAGTAATTATACACATTTTTTAGAAAATAAAACTGCACAGCACAACATCTCCTTTCAGTTCCCGCCGAAAACTCCAATTAATTCATGTAATAATTAACGGTTTTTTGTTTTTTTTTGTAGTTTAAGTGCATTATATTAAAATTTTTAACTTATAATGTGATGAGTGTGTTCGTGTTTGCGAGTGTGTGTATGTGTGTGTGTGTTTGTTTGTGTGTGTGTGTGTGCCTGTTTGCATACATGTGTAAGGGCGTGTTTGAGTGTGCATTTATTTTAGAAACAAGTATGTAAGCAGTTCTTCTGTTTCGTCGTAAGATAAACCTTGCAGCCAGGTGCTCACCTTTGACTAATGACTAATGTGATATCATTAAGATTTTTGAAAACTAAATGACTCTAATGAGGAACCGAATCGCCTTATTAAAAAAAAAAATACCATTCTGTATTATTATTACACCAGCAGATAGAGTGGTTAATAAGAATAAATTTCTGTGTAGGAAAACAGTTGTTTATTAAAAAAATATATATATATACATTTTAGAAAGGGGTGTTTCTCTTTTTAACCGACTTCAAAAAAAAGACGAGGTTCTCAATTCGTCGGAATCTTTTTTTTACTTTGTTTGTATGTCTTTTGAGAACACGGGCCATAAAAATGGCCCGGTCATTTGGAAGGCTTGCGTGGGGCCATGGGAAAGCCAACACGTAGAGGCCCCGTGACAAATTTAATGTAAATGTGGCATGCCACTGACCGGCAATTATCCCTGTCTACAACATATAGTGATGCACCCAAGGGCAAGCCCCGGCCAGTGTAGGACTATTGTGGGAAATGAGGACAAAAAGTACCGGGCTATTGGGGTGAACTGCTAGAGGTATAAGGGGTCTGGGAATATGAGGACTATGGCGTCTGCCCGTAAAAATGCCATAGAAGGCAGGGGCAACATGGGTGTGAGTGGCTAAGGGGTGTAGAGAGGTGGGCTGCAGGTTCACCGTAGCTACTTCTGACGTTATGCCATTTATCACTTCCACCCCTGGAGCTTGAGTCTTAGCTCTAGCGATCTCCACTCCATGTCGGCTGGTTAAGGCAAGCACGGAGGTGGGGGCCTTGCCTTGGCCCCCGGAGTCAGGTACGAGGTGTCGCTACTCACCTAAGGCTTCGCCACAAAGCCCCCCTGCGGGATTTTTACTTTTATTATTATTATAGCTGACTAGAAAGAAAGAAAGAAAGAAAGACAGAAAACCTTTATTTGAAGAAATTGCGACGCAATTACATTCCTTATAGAATTCTATACACAAAGCATATTTTGAGAATTTGTACGCCGCATTGTATTGACTACAACGGTAGTCTAATCGTATTGCATTCTCGCCTACCGCTGCGATCTGAAACGCAGCCCATAAGAACCCGCATATTCATAGTAACACACAGCCGTACAGGTTAAACCACAGGTATTGCTCTGGACTTTACACGCTTCCGGAACAAGGTTGAGCCATAACAAAAGCGGATAAAGATTTGAAGCTATCCGTACAGGAACGGAGAAAGAATACAATCTCCTGCGGCCGGGCGACCTGTCGTAAGAGGCGACTTAACAACCCACAGCCAGGTGGTAGGGCATTTACCCGACTGGATGGCTACCAGCCCTGGTCTAAAGTATGTCGCCATAACAACCTTGAGTTGTGTTCTGGCATTAGTGGCCAGGTTCCAGTCTCCCTTAAGAGAGCAGCGGCGCATTTGTAACACCTTTGGTGTTGCAAATGTCCATAGGCGATGGTAACCGCTTTCCATCAAGTGGGCCGTCTGCCTGTCTGCTGATCTCCTGCAATAAAAAAAAGCTAGTAAATTTTATAAACAACTTAAAATGTGTATTTTTAACCGACTTCAAAAAAAGGAGGAGGTTCTCAATTCGTCGGAATGAATTTTTTTTATCATGTTCACCGATTACTCCGAGATTTATGGTCCGATTTACGTGATTATTTTCTTGTTCGACGCGTAATAGCTGCCATTTGGTCTCCTAAAAATGTAATATAGTTTGGCCCAGTAGTTTTATTTTACGAACATTTTTTTGTTCCCGTTTCTTGGGACCTATATTTTTAAGGAGCGCGGCACCTTTCGTAGGTCTACCCATACATAGCTAGACACTAAAAAGTAACTAATTTAAAAAAATCGTTTAAAAAAACCGACTTCAAAAACTAAGAAACTAAAAAGTATAAAATAACTTATTTCTAAAGCTATTATTATTATCTATTAATATTATTGTATCTTTAATTTTCTCCTCGACCAATAGTTGTTTTTTCTACAAGTAATAATAATATTAAGAAAAATAATCGGCAGACAAACATACACGTTGTATATCCCCATATTAAGCAAGTTATGCTTGTGTTTTGGGTAATATACAACGGACTACTCTGGGGCCGATCTCCGGCTATATTATACTTTCTATGCCAGGAATCGAACCCGAAGCCTCTGCGTTACAGTGAGATATTCCGGCAAACACTTAGCCCGCTTAGTTACAAAGACCGTCTGCCGATTATTATTAATATTTATTTTTCTATAAGTAATTGGTCAGATCTTATAAATAGTGGTTTTAAAAATATAAATATATGTTATATACCTATATATATAGTAATTAATTCTTGCAGCCGGGCGGCCTTTCGTAAGAGGCGACAGAACAACCCCTAGCCAGGTGGTATCTGCCCGTCTAGATGGCCACCACCTCAGGTCCAAAGTATGCCGCCAGAACAACCTTGATTTGTATTCCGGCGTTAGTGGCCAGGATCCAATCCCCTTTTTGAGGCTGGCAGTCCTCTGGTACTGCCAGTAATCATAAGCGATAGGAACCACTTTCCACCAGGTAAATCATCAATCTGTCTGATCTCAGTATAAGTCAGAGTTCATATTTTTTAAATGTATATATTAATATTCTTTAATGATTTTATTACTAGCAAATATTCGCTTCTAATATCATAAATGTAGTGTCATTCAAAACTCGCTCGTTTCGTGGCTGCACTGCTTCGAAGTGCAACTGGAGTGCGAGCACTACTGTAGCTGGTGGAAAGTGTTCTTGATGTCCATTAGTGGAGGTTTCAACATTTGCCAACAACGACCACTGTTTACTTCGTTTTTATTTTACAGGTTAAACGAATTACACGTGTTTTTTGATTCCTTACGTACAGAATACAAGCTGAGGATCCTCCTGATGGACCGTGGTTTCCGAAGGCTACGGACATATTGTTACGAATTTGTGGGATGTAAATTCTAAAATACCGTTGGAATTATCACAAAGTTTATTAGAAGTACACACACGTATTTTTTTTTATTGCAGGAGATCAGCAGACAGTGCTACAAATGCGCTGCTGCTCTCTTAAGGGAAACTGGAACCTGGTCATTAATGCCGGAATACAACTCAAGGTTGTTATGGCGACATACTTTAGACCAGGGGTGGTAGCCATCCAGTCGGGCAAATGCCCTACCACCTGGCTGTGGGTTGTTTAGTCGCCTCTTACGACAGGCCGCCCGGCCGAATAAAATTGTATTCTTTCTCCGTTCCTACACGGATATAAAATTAATAAATAAATAAATTCACAGTTCTTGTTACGCGTGTTTTATTTCTAGGCTGTATTTAGTTAATTCCATTTATTTCACAAAGCAGAATACGATCAATACAATAATACGTTATGACTACATTATAAACTTATGGAACTAGATTATTATCCTAGTTTGTGAATGAACGCAACAAATCCAAACGTAATGCAGAAGGTCGTAATTCAATAAAACGCGCAAAATCTGTCACTTTTAGATTCCCGAATGTACATAAGTCACGCCTAGATCGTAGTTATAGCTCAAGTGACCGCCCTCTCTCAATCAGGCCATCGTTTTATACTTAACAAATGCAAATGTGCCGGCCCGGCAACGTCGACATAATTTCCTAGAATTAGCTTGTACTTATAATCCGCAACACATGGCTAATGATGCTCCTGAGCGGCCGTAAACGAGTACAATAGGACAATAGGCTGTTCTCCACGATAACTAGAAACGTATGCCAATAAATAAGTGAACAAAAGGAGACGATCATAAAAGGATTACAAATAGTTCAAATACCGACAGGTAATAAAATGTACTTTTACAGACCTGTATGTAGAATTTGTCTTTGTCGGAGCCTAAGTATCACAGTGTTGCGGACAGATAGCACCCCCCTGACCCGCCCGCCGGAGCACATCTACACTCCGCGCCCCGCATACCGCCGACGCCCATAGCTGGCGCGATTAGCAACTGGGCGTCGGACGGAATGCGAGGCTGAAAAAGCCTGAAGGGACTACTACATTCGGAACAACTATGAATTCAGCCACTCAGCTATTCATATATTGTACTCAACTCTCTTGCATACTTTGTTCTACTCTTTAAATGTATATTTATAATTTAATAATAATCATACAGTCCATTATTACGTCGAGTTTTAATTTCCAAACACGAGAAGCAACTGCCACCAATACATAGAATCGATTACTTTTTAATTGAAGTAAATTCGTTGGATAGTTTTTGAATTATCTGTGTTTTTGTTGAAATAGGCAAAAATCTGACAACGCGGCAATTTTGATGGCTACATTGTGGATAAAATTATATTATACCGTTGCAGCAGTAGGGGTTTGCAAAAGGAGGTGGGGTCACGTCGCCTGTAAAGTATGTTAATATGTAGATGGTTCAAAAGAGTGACAATCAATGGAGAAATGAAGTTATATTATGCAAGTAAGTTAAATCCATGCATAATGCCTACGGGATGATGATTATTAAAATAAAGTTATTAATTACTATGATGTACGGGAGGGAGAACATGGTGATTTCATAACAGATGTATTTGGTAAAAACTTATTGAGCTGAAATTTAATAGAGAAGTAGTTCTGTTTAAACATATTTATTGTGCTGTATATCTTTTACACTGTAGTTAATAATATTTAGTAAGTAAGTTTTTATCCGTGCAGGAACGGAGAAAGAATACAATTTCCTGCGGCCGGGCGGCCTGTCGTAAGAGGCGACATAACAACCCATAGCCAGTTGGTAGGGCATTTGCCCGACTGGTTTAACGTATGTCGCCATAACAACCTTGAGTTGTGTTCCGGCATTAGTGACCAGGTTCCACTCTCCCTTAAGAGAGCAGCGCCTTTATAGCATCTTTGGTGTTGCAAATTTCCATTGGCGACGGTAACCGCTTTCCATCAAGTGGGCCGTCTGCCTGTCTGCTCAACTCCTGCAATAAAAAAAATGCATTTTTAGTTCACAGGGAGACTTGTATGTCGTTAGGTAGATACACAATAAATCTAGCTTTTATGGTGTAAACACAGACTTAATTATTTACAAGACAATGTCCCCACCTTGCAATTCACGCTTATAAAACAAAGCTATATTAAAGTTTACAAGTCTCAAAGATAAAGATATAAAACAGTTAATTCGGTTTCAATTAATTAAATCTTGGAGCAATTAAAGTGAGTCTTAATTGCCATATTTTAAAAAGTATCTCTCAGTTGCGTCGGCGAGAACGAATTTTCATCGTCTTAATTTACGTTAATGTATTCTTTAGGCAAAGCGTTTTAACCGACATTTTGAGGATTCTGTACTAATCTTTAATTACTTTCTTAATGAAAAGTAATAACACCATCGACAACCAACCAAGACTATCGAAGACCATCGATAACCATCAAAAAGTGTCGTTGCGAACAGAGAGCATCCCCCGGACCCGCCCAACGGAGCCCGCCTCTTCACGCCCCGCATACCGCCGACGCCCATAGCTCGCACAGTTAGCAGCTAGGCGTTGGACGGAACTTGGGATATAAAAGCAGCCTTGGATGCCGGAAATGCTCACTCGCTTGCTCATTCGCTTCACATTGCTAACAATAAGTCCTCTCTGTATTTCTTCTATGTCTTTTTATCCGTGCAGGAACGGAGAAAGAATACAATTTCCTGCGGCCGGGCGGCCTGTCGTAAGAGGCGACAAAACAACCCACAGTCAGGTGGTAGGGCATTTGCCCGACTGGATGGCTACCACCCCTGGTCTAAAGTATGTCGCCATAACAACCTTGAGTTGTGTTCCGGCATTAGTGACCAGGTTCCAGTTTCCCTTAAGAGAGCAGCAGCGCATTTGTAGCATCTTTGGTGTTGCAAATGTCCATAGGTGATGGTAACCGCTTTCCATCGAGTGGGCCGTCTGCCTGTCTGCTGAACTCCAGCAATAAAAAAAAAATAAAAAAAAAAAAAAATGTATAGTTTCATTGTAAATAACACCAATAATAAGTCATACATTCCACATCGAGTTTTATTTGTAAGAAGCAATTACCACTTTTGAAATTTTACAAATACATAAACAAAAGAATTGTATCAAAATGTAATTATTAATGTAAAAATTCGAAATTAAATGAACTCAAAGTTAAAAACACAGTCTAACTGAGAACCTTCTCATTTTGGAAGTCACCTAAAAATACTAAATTATATAAAAACATTCCTACGTCAGCGGTGACAGCGACCAAATGCCACCGAATAAATGAAAATTCAAATTATGTGTTTGAAAATTTAATTTTTACCAAAATTTCGGCCAACTTTTACATTATAAAATTTGCCCAAGGAACCCTATAGAATAAGGCCGCTGATAAACTAAAATAGAGAAAAAGGTGTATCTTAGAACCAGTTCAAGTTAATTTAAAGCAATTTATATTTTTATATGGCTACGTCCGAGTATTATATTTCAGCAGGATAACATGAACTACATGTGCGATTGAGTCGAATTTATAATCGAAAAAGTATTTATTTTACATTTCTCAATCTTTCATAGTTCATGCAGTGTATCTGTGGAATAGGCTACATGTGAAAATCAGGTGCGCGGTCTCTTCAGGCGTTCAATGGACTGGTGAAGGATTACTACCTCGGGCTCTAAAGTCAATTATCACATCTTTGTCTCTCCCATATTTCCGTAATCCTATTCAATATTACTATATTGTGTGTCTTTAAAGACCACGGGCCATAAAAATGCCCCAGACTTTTGGAGGGTTTGCGTGAGGACATGGGGAGGCCAACACGTAGAGGCCCCTTGACAAATTAAATCTAAATGTGTTGTGACACTGACCGGTGATTATCCCTGTCTACACCATATAGCATCCAAGGACAAGCCTCGGCCAGTGTAGGACTATTGTGGGAAATGAGAACTGCTAGTGGTACTAGGGGTCTGGGAATATGGGGACTATGGCGTCTTCTCGTCGCAATGTTCGGGAAACATGGAAAAATGGGCAGACGGCCTCAAAAGATGCCATAGAAGACAGGGGCAACAAGGGGTGTAGAGAGGTGGGCTGCAGGTTCACCGAAGCTACTTCTGACGTAATGCCAATTATCACTTCCACCCCTGGAGCTTGAGTCTTAGCTCTAGTTATCTCCACTCCGTGCCGGCTGAATAAGGCAAGCACGGAGGCGGGGGCCTTGCCTTGGCCCCCGGAGTCGGGTCCGAGGTGTCGCTACTATGATTATTATTATTACTTATATCTTCTTAATATATATAAATTACGTGTCACGTTGTTTGTCCGCGATGGACTCCTAAACTACTTGACCGATTTTAATCAAATTTGCACACCGTGTGTAGTTTGATCCGACTTGAAAGATAGGATAGCTTACATTTGGACCCGGTAGGCGGCGCTAGAATCGGGTTCTAAATTTTATTTCTTCAGGGCAGAACAACGTCTGCCGGGACAGCTATATATATATATATATATATATATATATATATATATATATATATATATATATATACTTTTTTATGCTAGTTACATTGCAAAACCTAGATGTTACACAAATTTTCTCTAATCCATCCTAAGCTTTTCTGGAAGAAATTGCTTTTAGTGATAAGACCGCCTATTTTCTTCTGCACTTATACTTCTTGAATTGTGTCTTTATGTTATTCTATTCTATTCTATTCGATTTCTTAAGGAGTAGACAACTTGTAATAAAATATTTTTCAACACACTTGCTCATAAAGTGGCTCTATGGTCACCGCAATTAGGCACAGAATGACACCCATTATCAAACTGTGAGTAAAAAACATTATAACTCACTAGTGAGTTATAATATTTTTTTTTTTATTGTTTGAGTTGCTTTGTTCTTAAAAAAGATTTTATTCAAAAAAAAAATATCGTGTTCTATAGAACAAATAAATTAATGTTCCTATTGCTTGCTCATTTCATGCAACTTCTTATTTAAATAGATAATTTTAACTCGTACGTGTTTAATAAATAAAACTGTTACTCATATATAACTTTTTTTTATCTACTAAATAAAATGAGTTTTTGTTGTTATTTTATTCACAAGTGTGTTGAAAAACGTCGTATGATACACGTGTGTATTGATGATTACCGTCCTCGGCTCTCTTAAGACCCTCGCCTACGGCTCGAGTCTCAATGGCGCCTCGGCGGTAATCACCAATGTAACACACTAGTACCATAATGTACTATAATTACCTGCAATAATAAATGTTAAGGTGAATGACGAATTAACTGATTATAAACTTGAATAGTTATTAGGTATAATTTTATTTTTATTACTACAATCAGACGGACGGCTCACCTGATTTAAGGCCGGTTGTTATAGCTTATCGACCGTTCATTGGTCTTACTATCGGTTAAAATATAACATAAGCTTCATACGAGTTATGTCAAAATTCAACCGATGGTAGGGCCAATGAGATGGTAGAAGATGATTCATAGACGGATTTATTGTATTAATTTAAACAATTCATATTTTTCAAAAGTGTAATAAAGTACGAGCAACATAGCAAATTCATATAAGTACCCTCTTTAGTTAAAATATCTATCTCCGCGTTATATTAGAATAGAACAGAATAGAAAACTTATTCATAAAAATAAACAATTATAAAATGGATAATTACAATAATTTTTCGAAAAAATAAAAGGTGGCCTTATTGCTTGCTGTCTCTTCCAGGCAACCTGACTTAGAGGATACTTTTAACAACATATATCTTGATATTATTCGTGCAGGAACGCAGAAAGAATATAATTTCCTGCGGCCGGGAGGCCTGTCTTAAGAGGTGACTTAACAACCCACAGCCAGGTGGTAGGGCATTTGCCCGACTGGATAGCTACCGCCCCTGATCTAAAGTATGTCGCCATAACAACCTTGAGTTGTGTTCCGGAATTAGTGACCAGGTTCCAGTTTCCCTTAAGAGAACAGCAGCGCATTTGGTGTTGCAAATGTCTATAGGCAATGGTAACCGCTTTCCATCAAGTGGGCCGTCTGCTTGTCTGCTGATCTCCTGTAATAAAAAAAAAAGCATTACGACGAAGTAAGATTGGCCACATTATTTCATATAGGATACTACAATTTTTATCCCCAAAAATAGAGTAGGTCCCGCAGAATACATAACTAAAACACACGCATCTGAATCCGCGTGTAAAGAGCTAGTAGCATATAAAAAGCGTTTCATAAAAATCCTTTTTAACATTATAGCCACGAATATAACATGAAATTATGAAAGAATTCTATCAAAAATAAGTAAAACAGAGCGAATAACCATTTCAAGAGTTTCAGAGGTTTGAATAAACCCAAACAAACCGTTAAAGATCAGATATAAACCGGCGAAATAAGGTTGTACAGCCGATAACAGGTGCTATGAGGAACATAAAAGCGTATTTACATTATCGGGTTATACCCTCTAAAACTTATGTTGGGTTACTTTGTTGGTGGGAGAACATTTTATTTAAAGCTTCTCGCTGTATTACGAAATGGTTTGTTATATATTTATTTAGGCCATTATATATACGACTATATTGCTAGCAAGAGAAGCAACCAGAACGAATGCAAGGATAATGGTCGATGATGTTATGCTGGAGCAAGTGAATGAGTTTGTATATCTTGGATGTGCTTTTATCGGGGATGGAAGGTACATCGCTGATATAGAAAGAAGAGTGAATTTGGGGAATAGTTTGAATGGAGCGTTTGGTAAACTTCTAGGCGCTAAGAACCTCAGCCAGAAGGCCCAGCTCGCCATACACAACGCGGTGCTGGTACCTACGCTCACGTATGGAAGCGAGAGTTGGGTATGCAAGAGAGAGCATGAAAGTAGAGTGAAAGATGAAAGAATGACTAAACAGATATACAATGCAAAAGTGGATGGATGCAGAAGTCGTGGAAGGCCACGACACACCTTCCATGATCAAATTGATCGTGTACTAGCAGAAGATGATGTCAGGAGCCTTAAGAACAGACGAGCGTGCATGACAAGAGTTATGAATGTCAAAGAAGCAAGTGAGGCGTGTAAGAATAAGCCTAAATGGCGCTCTGTTGTTTGTGCCTACCCCGCAAGGGAACTGGCGTGAAGTTATGTATGTATGTATATATACGACCAGCGTTTTCCCCGCGGTTTCGCCGCGTTATAAATCCTATGAGTTTATAGTATATTATATTTATGTTTATTTTATTTAACTGTGCCCATGCCTTCGTCCGCGTGATATGTTTTTCGCGGAACGCTAAAAAAAAGTAAAAAATAGCCAAGTTACTCCTTATAACATCAGCTACCTGCCAGTGTAAATCCCGTCAAAATCGGTCCAGCCGTTTCAGAAATTAGCCGGAACATCCAGAAAGACAAAAAAAAATATTTTTTGATATAACTGCCGTATATACACTTTCATATATATGTATTTAGTAAAAAGCCGTTATTTTTTATTTTTTTTTATAATTTTTTTATATTATGAAAAACTCTACGGACTCGAGTTCCGTACCCTTGTTTACAAATTAATTTCTAGATTTATTTTTTGAATTTAACACACTTATTAGTTATTTTGGTTCTTGTGTGTGACATTAATTTATTGATGTTTGTGTTGAGGTGTATGTATCTTACGAATAACTTATTATATTAATTTATTCTAGTTTCAATACTAAACTTATACTAATGTAGAGTGTATCTGTTACATGCTGGTGTTGTGAGGAAGTGAATGTGCAGTGTTGGCCTTATATCTATACTTATATATAATCCTATCTAGGGCCATGTCTGTTGTTTTTTCTTTTCTGTGCCTAGGTTATTAATTTTTAGGCTCTTTGTGTGTATTTTGACATTACAAACAGACACTTTAATTATATTTATTTGTAAATGTCATAACAAAGCGGAGCGGCGCGGAGCGATGTTAGCTCTTTTATTTATTATTCGTTAATTTATTTTATGAAACACATTTACATTATTTGCGGGGCGATTTCATTTATTTTGCGATGGATGACATGACAGTGAAGGATTGACGTGCGCGCGAAAAGGGAACACGCCATCAGATTTAAATTACATACATACATACATAACTTCACGCCAGTTCCTTTGCAGGGTAGGCACGAACAACAGAGCGCCATTCAGGCTTATTCTTACACACCTCACTTGCTTCTTTGACATTCATAGCTCTTGTCATGCACGCTCGTCTGTTCTTAAGGGTCCTGACATCACCTTCAGATTTAAATTAAGAATTTAAATTAATTAAACAAAAGAGCGTATAGGACGAAAGTAGATTAACTTGACGGTGTTAAATAATATAGTTTACCCCATTTAAGGCTCCATACTCTAAATCTATCTATACTAATATATACAGCTGAACAGTTCGTTTGTTTGTTTAAACGCGCTAATCTCAGGAACTACGGGTCTGATTTGAAAAGTTCTTTCAGTATTGGATAGCCCATTTTTCGAGGAAGGCTATAGGCTATATACGTCACGCTAAGACCAATAGGAGCGGAGCAGCAATGAAAAATGTTTCAAAATCGGGGGGACTTTGCAAACAAATTCCACGCGTCGTGGGCACAGCTAGTCTATTATATATATAAAAGAAAGTCATTTGAGTTACACTATTTATAACTCAAGAACGGCTGTACCGATTTGGCCGAAAATTGGTGGGGAGGTAGCTTAGAACCAGGAGACGGACATAGGATACTTTTGTCTCGTTGGAACGTAGATGGCGCTGAGATCGGGTTCTAGAATCCTCCTAATCACCTGGAGCGATTTTGGTGATTTTGTTTTTGTGTTTGAGTGGGTCCCGGATGGTTTATATCCACAATTGGAAACGGTAGGTGGCGCTGGGATCGGGTCCTAGATTTTTATTTTTTTAGAGCAGGACAACGTCTGCCGGGGCCGCTAGTCTAAGTATAATTTAAAAAAAAATGTAAAAAGTCGTGTCTGTATATTGAAGTTATTTCTAAAAAAAAACCCTATATAAACACACTGTATAAACGATGGATAATACGATCCATTTTTTTTTTAATTCTTATCTGTTTGTTTGATCGGTTTTCAAGTAGAAACTACTAGACCGATTTCAATGCAGTTTTCGCTAATAGACAGCAAATTTTTTGACTCAAAATCTGCGCTACTTTCTATCATGAGAATCCCGCGAGAAATTTTCTGATTACAAATTTGAATTTCAGTGTAACTTTTTCACTAGTCGACTGCAAATTTTATGTAATAAAATGTGTGATACTTTTTATCCCGGAAAATTTTCCGGGAATGGTTTATAGTTTTTCCGGTGCATAGAAATTATCTTATTCCGATACAGTTTTCACAAAATCGATAACTTACGTTCTTTTCTAAATGCTGTGGTTCTTTATGTCCCTGTAATCCCGCGGGACAAGTCAAGCATGGACGAAGTCGCGGGCATTTTTTTTTATTGCGGGAGTTCAGCAGACAGGCAGACGGCCCACTTGATGGAGAGCGGTTACCATCGCCTATGGACATTTGCAACACCAAAGGTGCTACAAATACGCTGCTGCTCTCTTAAGGGAGACTGGAACCTGGTCACTAATGCCGGAACACAACTCAAGGCTGTTATGGCGGCATACTCTAGACCAGGGGTGGTAGCCATCCAGTCGGGCAAATACCCTACCACCTGGCTGTGGGTTTTTTTGTCGCCTCTTACGACAGGCCGCCCGGCCGCAGGAAGTTGTATTCTTTCTCCGTTCCTGCACGGATAATGGCATAGGGCCTAGTAGTACAACAAAATTGTAAAAGTGTAGACTTTGTTTTTAGATTTTTTGTGTTTGTCTGTTTGTACGGGATTCACATTAAAACTACTGAGCCTATTTCAATGGAGCTTTCATTTATCGATAGAAAATTGTCAGACTTTAAATTTCCGGTACTTTTTATCCCGAGATTCCTGCGGGAATTTTCCTGGGAATGGTTTAAAGTGAGTTAGTGAAAAAAACTGATTCCAATGCAATTTTTTCACTATGACTATTTTTATACTTATTAGATATCTTTAGTAAAACAGACCGGATTATTACAGGAGTTTCCGGGATTCATTTATTTTCATACTAAATATACTAAAAATCTATTACCCTGTTGAAAAAATCCTTTTGATTTTAAATATTGCAAAACAACTGTAATCTATGTTATCTGTCCAACGTGGACGAAGTCGCGGGCAAATTCTAGTACTCTATAACTACATTCTACCATTTTCATGGTGTCCATTTATCATTTACATTTTGTTAAGGCATGAAAACACAACACTCAAATTTGCATTTGTAATTTTTATTTTCGCCTCCCTTCATCATGTGGTAAGATGGAGGGTTTTCTTTTCTTTTATATCTTTTATTCCTCTTTTTATTACTAGGAAAGGGATGGGTTATTTATTTTCTTTTACCATTTTTTCTTATACTACTTTTCTTATACCATTTTTCTTATACTACTTTTCTTTTACAATTTTTCTTATACTACTTTTCTTATACCATTTTTCTTATTCTACTTTTCTTTTACAATTTTTTATACTACTTTTCTTATACAATTTTTCTTATACTACTTTACTTATACTACTTTTTTTACAATTTTTTCTTATACAATTTTTTATACTACTGTTCTTATACAATTTTTCTTATACTACTTTACTTATACTACTTTTCCTTTACAATTTTTTTTATACTACTTTTGTTATACAATCTTTCTTATACTACTTTTCTTATACATTTTTTTATACTACTTTTCTTACTACCTTATTCATTAACTGCTTATTACATGCTATCTATTTCTATTATTGTTGTTTCTATTATTATTACCCTTTACACTTTTACTTTAAGTTCCTTTGGAATATTAGTTAAGAGTAACATGGATCATATATTACGTACATTATCATACTTTCATTAATTTCCTTTGTTTGTAATGTCGTAACACGGACTATCACAATATACCGAATGAGTAATATAATATTGGGGAGCACACATCACTTTAGCTAACATGTGCTGCTGTCAAATAAGGCGCAATAAGAGAGACAATATCGGGAGCAATCGGGATGTCGAGGCGGAAATGTGAGCCATATTATCCTGTCGACGTCTGATTTACGTGAATTCTGCTCCCATATTCTGTTGCTACACGAGTCGAGAATATCCTAGAATTTTCGAACATTATCAGGTAATTTGTTTTCGTTGCAAAGCTGTCATACAGGCAGATGGCCAAGCTCGTGGAAAGTGGTTACCTTCGCCTACACCGCAATTTTTTGTCTCCTCCCTTCCTCTTCTTCCTTTTCCTTTTCAAAACTCTTATATCTAATACAATTTTTTTTGTAATCTTCTATATTATAAAGAGGTAAATTTTGTGAGTTTGTGACGTTGTAGGGGGGTAATCTCTGGATCTGCTAAACCGATTTTAAAAAATCTTTTACTGTTGGAAAGCTACATTAACAGGGAGTGTCATAGGCTATATAACATGACGCTATATACCACGGGAGCGAGATAGAGCGCCGGTGAAACCGCGCCGGGCCGCTAGTCAATTATATTCTGACTTATAAATACTGGTAAGGAAAGGAAGGTGGTTCGGGCATGTGGAAAGAATGCATGATGAAAGAATGACTAAACAGGTATACAATGCAAAAGTGGATGGATGCAGAAGTCGTGGAAGGCCGCGACACGAGATAGAGCGCGGGTGAAACCGCGCCGGGGCGATAGTCAATTATATTTCTGACTTATAAATAATGTCTTATTACTATAGAAGTATATCTTATTTTGAATACATATATTAATCTTAGTATGCATGGTCTATAATTGACGGAAATATCGCTTAACAAACAGTTTTGAAAGGTTTTTCTCGATGTTCCTGGGTCAGATCCTAACTTGGTGAGCGTGGAACCACCTCGCAAGTATATACTTACAAATAAAGAAAAACATTTGAAATTCGGTTGACAATTAACGGAGATATCGTGTAACAACGAGTCGGTTAACAATTTTGAGGGGTTCTCTCGAATTTCCTGGGGTTCACTGGTCAAATCCTGACATAGTGACTATGTGACCAATTAGGAAGTGTGTCCTTTAACAGAAAAATTTTTTGAAAATCCCTAAACAATTGACGGAGAAATCGAGTTACATACACACAAACAAGATGTTTTAGATAATATATATTAAAAATAAGATGTTATAATTAAAAATAACTTTAGAAATAAGTTATTATACTTTTTAGTTTTTGAAGTCGGTTTTTTTAAACGAAGTTTTTTTTTATTTGTTACTTTTTAGTGTCTAGCTATTGGGTAGGCATACGAAAGATGCCGCGCGCCTTAAAAAATATAGGTCCCAAGAAATGGGAACGGAATTTTTTTTCATAAAAATGTTCATAAAATGAAAACTACTGGGCCAAACTATGTTAAATTTTTAGGGGACCAAATGGCAACTATTCCGCATCAAACTAAAGAAGAATTACATAAATCGGATCATAAATCTCAGCGTAATCAGTGTCCACACAGAATGGAGTGGATTTTTTTTCATAAAAAAATTTTCATAACATGAAAACTACTGGGCCAAACTATGTTAAATTTTTAGAGGACCAAATGGCAACTATTACGCATCGAACTAAAAAAAGAATCACTTAAATCAAATCATAAATGTCAGAGGAATCGGTGTACATACTGTAAAGGCCTGAGCCTGCTCAGACTCCGGTTATAAATTTGTGGACTGTACTATTATGATGAATGATGAACGTTTTATATATATATATATATATATATATATATATATATATATATATATATATATATATTTATTGCTTTGCTGGTATTAATTACAATTAATTATATGTATGGTGCGCGCGCGTTGATGTGAGAGGATCGTTAGCGAAAGGTGCTTATGCCAGGTGGTAGGGCATTTGTCCAGGTGGTAGGGCATTTGCCCGACTGGATGGCTACCACCCCTGGTCTAAATTATGTCGCCATAACAACCTTCAAGTTGTGTTCCGGCATTAGTGACCAGGTTCCAGTTTCCCTTAAGAGAGCAGCAGCGCATTTGTAGCACCTTTGGTGTTGCAAATGTCCATAGGCGACGGTAACCGCTTTCCATTAAGTGGTTCATGTGCCTGTCTGCTGATTTCCTGCAATAAAAAAAAAAAAAAAAAAAATGATATGTGACACCGGCCGATGCGCCGCGTCTCCCCCGCCGCAGCTGCCGCCCCGCGCCAACCGGTCTAGTTGCTGGCTGCAGCCGTAACACATACATTAAAAGAAAAACAAGTTGAAAACCTCCTGCTTTTGGAAGTCGATTAAAAAAAACAATATACAGATTAATTGGATCCTTCTTATTTTGCCGGTTTTGTTTTTTTTTTAATATTTGTGCCCTATTTTTATAGAAATTATAAATAAATAATAAATTATCGGCAGACAAACACACATATTGTAGATCCCCAAATTAAGCAAGTTACGCTTGTGTTATGGGTAATATACAACTTAATACTCTGGGGCCGATCCCAGACACCCAGACCATAGTAAATAACGAAGAAAATACGTTTTCCGAAATTTACTATACCAGGAATCGAACCCGGAGCCTCTGCGCTGCAGTGAGGTAGGCCGGCAAAGGCTTAGCCCGTTCAACCACAGAGGCCGTAATTGAGATAGAACTGTCTATAGATTTTTTAGATTTTTATCCGTGCAGGAACGGAGAAAGAATACAATGTCCTGCGTTGGAGCGGCCTGTCGTAAGAGGCGACTTAACAACCCACAGCCAGGTGGTAGGGCATTTGCCCGACTGGATGGCTACCACCCCTGGTCTAAAGTATGTCGCCATAACAACCTTGAGTTGTATTCCGGCATTAGTGATCAGGTTCCAGTTTCCCTTAAGAGAGCAGCAGCGCATTTGTAGCAACTTTGCTGTTGCAAATGTCCATAGACGATGGAAACCGCTTTGATGAAAGAAAGTGGGCCGTCTGCCTGTCTGCTGATCTCCTGCAACAAAAAAAAAGATACGGCTTTTTGTACTGCCTTCTTCAATCCCTGACCAACCTTACTACCGCCTTGACAGACAGTTATGTCGCAAACCTCGCAGACAGCACACGTGCATTCAACATGTCATGTAACTGGATCAAGGATGGAAATTCACAGAAATCTGCCAACTAATTTTAATTTCCACTCCGAACTGTGTTAAATGTTTGCTTTGAATTATTTATGTCGAAATTGGAATAGCAATTGCGAAATGAAAAATATGTCTCAAACACGCCTTACATTACAGATGGGTGTTGCGCCAAAATTGATTCAATTGACATATTAGACATAATCGCAGCAACTTTTGTTAATGTAAAAATTTCGCCTATGTAACATGTATGCGTTGTATGTCTTCGAAGACCACGGGTTATAAAAATGGCCCGGACATTTGGAGGGCTTGCGTGGGGCCATGGGAAGGCCAACACGTAGAGGCCTTTTGACAAATTTAATATAAATGTAGCGTGACCCTGGCCGGCGATTATCCCTGTCTACACCATATAGTAATGCATCCAAGGACAAGCCCCGGCCAGTGTAGGACTATTGTGGGAAATGAGAACAAAAAGTACCAGGCAATTGGGGTGAACTGCTAGTGGTACTAGGGGTCTGGGAATATGGGGACTATGGCCCGTCACAATTTATCCGTGCAGAAACGGAGACAGTATACAAGTTCCTACGCCCGGGCGGCCTGTCGTAAGAGGCGACTAAACAACCCACATCAGGTGGTAGGGCATTTGCCCGACTGGATGGCTACCACCCCTGGTCTAGAGCATACCGCCATAACAACTTTGTGTTGTGATCCGGCATTAGTGACCAGGTTCCAGACTCACTTAAGAGAGCAGCAGCGCATTTGTAGCACCTTTGGTGTTGCAAATGTCCATAGGCGATGGTAACCGCTTTCCATCCAGTGGGCCGTCTGCCTGTCTGCTGAACTCCTGCAATAAAAAAAGCAATGTTCAGGGAACATGGAAAAATGGGCAGACGGTGACTCGCCACAACCTGCATGGGCCCCAAAAATGCCATAGAAGACAGGGGCAACATGGGTGTGAGTGGCTAAGGGGTGTAAAGAGGTGGGCTGCAGGTTCACTGAAGCTACTTCTGACGTGATGCTACTTATCACTTCTACCCCTGGAGCTTGAGTCTTAGCTCTAGCGACCTCCACTTCGTGGCGGCTGGCTAAGCCAAACACGGAGGCGGAGGCCTTGCTTTAAGGTACGCACCATGGTCGGGAGCCCAACCGGATGGGACGCTGTCTTCTCCTTTTGCGAGCGCGTTATGCTTGCGAAGGAGGAGGCGGGGCGGGAGCGTGAGCGCACGTCCTTGCTATTATCCCCTCAAGGTTCTACCCTTGTCGCGGCTTATGGTCCTCAAGTGGATTTCCCTGGCTAAAAAAAAAAAAAATTTGTACCTGTAGTATTCGGGTTTGTATAGTTTTAATAAACTCTATAATAATTCCAACGGCATTTTAATTCGAGTCCTGTAACTCGTAACAATAGCTTTTATTTGATAGCACATAAAAATGACAGTTTTGTTTACCCTCCCTAAATTATTTCCGTATATTCAAAGAGAAAATAATAAAGGGCAATTTATTTAAGTATAAAACTGAAATTAAAAAGAAAATAAAATAAAATAAAATAATTAACGTTCTACTAATTTCATATATACTCGTATTCTTTATTGTATTATTTTGACTTTGATTTCATTAATATCATTATTTTGTTTTTTTTTTAATATTATGACTTTTATTTTTAACATGTATCACGATTATTATTTTTTTTATGACATGATAATTATGACTTAAGAGTGATATAGATAAATAGACAAATTGTAGTTTTTGTTTTGTGTTGTATTGTATTATTTAATTCCTTTTTTATTTTATATCTAATTTTCCAATATTTCATCAAATTTATTATAATTTTCTTATAGTTGTATGAGCCAAATGCGTAACAAGAATTCTTTTTTTAGTGGAAACTTAGTTGATATGTGTATTAAGTTATGTGTTTTATATTGTAAGAATTATAATTATTGTACAAGGTCACTCTTGGTAGTTGGGAAACATTGGCATGGTCACGAATTTTGATGCGCCGCTACGCGCATCTTCTCTTCCCATAGTTACCGTCACAGGGGGGCGCTGTCACAGGGGGGGCAGCGGACTTCCCCCCCTGCTGTACGAAGTGGGTCACTCTGCTCCCCGGGGTGGCCCAGTTACAGACCGTAGGGGCGTCATGGTGCAGTTACTCTGTACGAGATCCCATGACGCCCCGTAAAAGCGCTATAAATGGGGCGCAGGTTTAGGTTTAGTGGGTAGTTTGGCGGCCGTTTCTCGCGACAGCTTCGTTTTAGAAGCCAGCGTGGAGGACCGGTCGCTGAGAGTCCCACACACCCTCGATGCAGGCCTTATGCCTGCATTTTGGCCCTTCCCCCGAAGGACCCGAGGATGGTGTCCAAAGACATTCCCCCTGCGTTATCAAAAAAAAAAAAAAAAAATGGTCACGAATTTTGAGACAACTTTTTGAACATGCGAGGTGCAATTAAGGGTCACTTGGAGAGCAAAGCGAAAATCGCTTCAAAAAAGCTTGGGATGCTCAACAGTGCTAAGCGGTACTTCACACCGGGACATAGGCTTTTACTATATAAAGCTCAATCCATCTTTGGGTTGCTGCACCTCAGTATCAGCTGCTCCCTCTTGACTTCTTGCAGCGCCTAGCGGTCGGGATTGTCGACGATCCCGAAATTACAGACGGAGTCAGCCATAGAAGAGATGTTGGCGCTCTAAGCGTGTTCTGCAGTCTGTACAACGGGGCGTGCTCTGATGAGCTATTTGATTTGGTTTCTACGTCGCCATTCTATCATCGAAAGAAAGAAAGAATAAATTTATTTAAAGAAATAGCGACATACTTACATTGCTAACATGTATCCTAGAAATAAAAACATATTTTGAGAATTTGTACGCCGCATTTCCCGCAAACAAGGTTTGCACTCAGCTTATTGCTGTGCTGGCATAATATCCGACACAACGCTGTTTTTTTTATATTGCAGGAGATCAGCAGACAGGCAGACGGCCCACTCGATGGAAAGCGGTTACCATCGCCTATGGATATTTGCAGCACCAAAGTTGCTACAAATGCGCTGCTGCTCTCTTAAGGGAAACTGGCACCTGATCACTAATGCCGGAACACAACTCGAGGTTGTTATGGCGACATACTTTAGACTAGGGGTGGTAGCCATCCAGTCAGGCAAATGCCCTACCACCTGGCTGTGGGTTGTTAAATCGCCTCTTAGGACAGGCCGCCCGGCCGCAGGAAATTGTATTCTTTCTCCGTTCCTGCACGGATAAAATGTATTATTTTAAAGTGAAACTTCTATATAGACAAGGGGTATTAAAGTTTTTTCTCTCACGGAAAAGTGTTACGGCCGTGGTGAAAGGCGGCATAATCTTAGAGTAGACGTGGTGAGAGGCGGCATATTGTTAGAGTAGACTATCGATGTTTTTATTGGTTCCGGATCGAATTCAGTTTTTTGTTTGATAAAATAAAATATGTTTAAATAAAAAATGCATTCATTAAAATAAATTTAACCTAACGAAATCATAATTTTCAGTAAACCTGCAAAAAATTAATATGTGTGCTAGGAAACATAGTAAAAGTGAAACTTCAACGTCAAGTGGAAAAACAAATCCCCGGATGGTTTAGATCCACAATTGGAACCGGTAGGTGGCGCTAGGATTGGGTCCTAGATTTCTATTTTTTCAGGACAGGAGTGTAGTATTGAGACTACGCTTATACCAAATAGCAGCAAAATTTGTATCGTGGACTTCCATGTGAACGTAGCAGATAGATTCTTCTGTTTGTGTGTATGTCACTGAACTGTTCCTAAACGACTGAACCGATTTTGATGAAATTGTTTGTTCGTGTTCAACTGGATCCCGGGATGGTTTAGATTCACTTTTAGAACCGATAGATTGTGCCGCTAAAGTGTTCCTAAACGGTGGGACCGATTTTGATGAACTGTTTCGTGTTTGTTCAAGTGGATTCGAGAATGGCTTACATTAACAATTGGTCCCGGTAGATGTCGCTGCAATCGGATTCTAGATTTTTATTTTTTAAGGGCAGGACATCGTCTGCCGGGTACAGCTAGTATATAAATATATATATATATATATATATATATTCGGTGGTTCGGGCATGTGGAAAGAATGCATGATGAAAGAATGACTAAACAGATATACAATGCAAAAGTGGATGGTTGCAGAAGTCGTGGAAGGTCACGACACACCTTCCATGATCAAATTGATCGTGTACTAGCAGAAGGTGATGTCAGGAGCTTTAAGAACGGACGAGCTTGCATGACAAGAGTTATGAATGTCAAAGAGGCAAGTGAGGTGTGTAAGAATAAGCCTAAATGGCACTCTGTTGTTCGTGCCTACCCCGCGAGGGAACTGGCGTGAAGTTATGTATGTATGTATGTATGTATATATTAAGAACTAATTATGTCAGCCCAGCCATGTTGTCATCTTCTTTATATCAAGTGTTTTAACATTATATTACTATTCTATTTAGTAAAAGCCTGCTTCCTGTATCTTACAAATCGTTCATTTACCTTACTATCGATTAATACTCAGTCCAACTCATCTCCAAATTATTCAGTTATAGTTAAATTGAACTAGGTCGAACCAAAAAGTATTTAATTAACCGATTAATGTCGCATTTCATTATCGCAACTGATGATGTGATATTCTAATGCAGTTTCAGGTTCATTAATAT
Source organism: Dendrolimus kikuchii (assembly GCA_019925095.2). Taxonomy (NCBI): domain Eukaryota; kingdom Metazoa; phylum Arthropoda; class Insecta; order Lepidoptera; family Lasiocampidae; genus Dendrolimus; species Dendrolimus kikuchii. The sequence continues at coordinate 23,325,034 of CM034400.1, forward strand.
TGAAAACTCGTTATGAAACTGTCGCTCGATTAGATTAGCAAATGCTTAACTTTAGAAACACCTATTTTTGAAGTAAAACTTCTATATAGACGGGGTCCACCTCAAAATAAAATTTTGAGGTGGACCACCCTTATCACTTAGGGGTATGAAAAATAGTTTACATCCTATTCTCAGACCTACTAAATATACACACAAAATTTCATAAGAATCGGTCAAGCCGTTTCGGAGGAGTTTTGTTACAAACACTGTGACACGAGAATTTTATATATTAGATTAAGTTGTTAATTTAAGTTGGTTTGTGTTCCAGTGCACACAGAAAGAGCTCACAGTGTCTTGAGGTCTGGCAGTTGGTTTTTGCTGGGTTTGGGTCTTGATAGTTTTAATGATCGGATCCCAAACTGGTGGTACTTGCCAACCATCTTCTCTATTGATTCATTTTGGTTAAAATGCACGGAACTACCAGATCACGACGTTATTCCAATACATTGAATGAATTAAAATGTTTACATGGATCACTTTGGTTGCTTCATCCAGATTGAAAGACATAATTGAACTGTCTAATATCGAATTAATATTTGTCTAGGTCACACGTCTTTAAATCTTAATGTCTGCTTTTACGTAATTCTTTAAAGCATGTAACCTACAGACTAAATATCTAAATTTTTATCTAGACTCCAGATTATCATATGGCCAAGACAAGCTTTTTTTTTATACCGGTGAAATCACTAAAACCCCTGTCCGATCCCGAGCGTCCTTTGTCCGGGCTTTAGCCGGAGATCTAGGTCTCTCCGGCTCCTCGGTTTCACCTCGAGGTGAGAGGGGGCGCGCGGATCCGCGCGTCCCTCCTCTCCGGTCTTCATGTGCGGGCTGGGTTCGGTATCCCCGCCGGTCGCCCGCACGGCCGTAGCCTACGGCGGCTGCAGGTCGTCGTGGACGACCCTCTTCCGCTTCGCCGCCTCCTTCGCGAACATGACGATCTCGCAGAAAGAGGCGGCTGCGTCCCACGCGTTGACGCTCCCGACCATGGCCTTTAGCACGGCCGGGCGGGACAAATCCGCCTCGATGGCCGCGACGAGATCACGGCGCTGCTCGTCCCAGGCTGGACACACGCTTTAAAGACAAGCTTTATTTTTTATTTTTTTATTTCAGGCGGGGGAAATGCTATTTACGCACAATACCGGATCCTTTGCAAGGGATTAGACCATAGTCGATCATGGAGGCATTCCCAGAAGGGGCAATCCAAACAGTAATCAACCGGCTTGTGTGGAGACTCGAGCCCAAATGGCTAATACCCACTAAAACCACCCTCCTCCGACGGCCTCGCGCTTATGGCAGAAAAGGCATGAGACTTAGAACGTAGTTACGCCCACGCCGATCCTAGCGCAATAAGTAACTGCGAAAGCCCCTGGAAGAGCTAACTCACTTCGACGACAGGGGTGAAGACTCCTCTGCTCCCTTGATGCATGTGGGCCCCTGAAGCGGTAATGATCATCGCTCTGCAGCGTGGCTTGCACCAGGCTGCCGAGCGAATCAATCGGACCTACTATTGTCTCGAGTTCAAACCTCTGTGGTGCCCAAGCTGCGCACTCGACTATCGTATGAAACGCCGTGTCAAGCGCGCCACACTGGTGGCATTGAGCTGAAGGCTGACAGCCCGCAATCTGAAGGTCAGAGTCCCGCGTTTCCGCGAGAGCCATCGCAACAGCTGCGGTCGAGTCGCTTCCACCGTATCAACGCCGGCCACAGGGTTTTCCAACTCTACCGACCAAGATTTGCAGAACCGCGCTGGGCGGAGCAGAGCTCGGCGCTGGCGGCCGTCGTCGGAAGGGAGGTGTGTTTGGGGAGGAGGTTTGGGAGGAACGGGAAGGAATACCAGGATTTGGAGTGGATAGGTGGGACACCTCTGTCACGGAGTGAAGGGGGGGAATGTGACAGTGGCCCCTAAGGGCCCAAGGGGCCGCATCCCCTTGTACCGCTTCCTGGACGGAGCCGAGTCCAGGGCGGCACCCCCTGGGGGTTCCAAAGACAAGTTAAACCAACCAAAGCCAAGTGATTTCGACGCTTAAGGGAGTTTGTCGTTAAATCGAGTGACGTTACATGGAGTTTACACTGAATTTCCTGTTTATTTTTCTATTAGAAGACATAAAATTCAACAGGTGTGTTATGCGATGTTACATAAATGTCGTTCAACCGACATCTTGGACCGTCGCTCTGATGCCAGTCACTGCCGTGGGACTATTATGATTATCTACTACTTATTAATACATTTAGAAACGATGTCTGTATGTGTGTATTTTTTTTTTTGGATTTTATGGCTTGGCAGCTAGGCTTTTAAGCCAGATCTTAGTTTACAATATAGTTTCTTCATTTTCTTAAACCTATGTGTAGCACAGCTGAACTGTAGGTTATCAGCTAGTGCCATTCAACGGAGTTCTTGTGACAACTCAAAAGGCCACATTTGACTTTACAGTTCACATTTCTCACAAAACACATAATTACTACTCAAAAACTATCAATATCCTACAACTATTGTTCATTTTAGAGTAATTTTACACATTTTTAGAAAATAAAACTGCACAGCACAACATCTCCTTTCAGTTCCCGCCAAGAACTCTATTATTTTATTGATTTTACGTAACAAATAGTTATACATCGAGTGATGTGGCAACTGCTACCATAGATAGAACATCTCTGGCACCACGTGTATTGTTTTTCAGTGACGTCACGATGACAGGAAATAGAACAAAATTCATACAGCTTAACTACAATGTCTTTACGACGGATCGATTCAGACTGATCGTTGAGACGCGGAAGTGCGGGGTAAATTACTTTTTCGGGGAATCATCGTTCGTTACGCGGTGGCGTGAACATCCTGGGGCCCGGGGAAAAGGTGACGGCTCCCATTTATAGTGCTGACTAAGTGCTGTTGTCGTCGGGGGGAAGACGAGCAATCTTTGTGACTGGTCTCGTTAAGCTGCCATCCTTGGTGCTGAGTTCTACGACTCGGACGACGTCATCCTTTCCGGGCAGAATCTTCTTTATTCTTCCCATCTTCCACTGGAGTCTGGGAAGATTATCCTCCTTTATGAGTACCAGCTCACCAATCTTGGGTCGACTGGTTTCCGTAGTCCATTTAGATCGGGATTGGAGAGTGTGCAGGTAGGATTTCGACCACAAGGTCCAAAATCGCTGAGCCAACGCTTGCACTAAGCGAAAACGTCGTAGGGTTGATGGAGGAGAGGATTCATGGGAATGTTCGGGTAATGCGGTAAGTGGGCGACCTATAAGGAAATGACCAGCGGTTAGGACTTCGAAGTCTGTAGGGTCTGAAGACAGAGGGCAGAGTGGTCGAGAGTTGAGAACGGCCTCAATACGGGCTAAGAGTGTAGAAAATTCTTCAAAGGTCAGATGCTGCTCACCTAATACGCGATAGAGTAATTGCTTAGTAGATTTCACGGCTGCCTCGTGCAGACCGCCAAAAGAAGGAGCTGAGGGCGGATTGAGCAACCATGTGATCTGCTGTGTGGCTAGCTTGTGCGTAATTCTATCATCATTGGCCTTTAAGAAGTTTTGTACTTCTATGAGCTGATTTCTTGCGCCGACATAGTTTGTACCGCAATCAGAGCGAATTAGGGTAGGGATTCCGCGCCGACTAACGAACCTTTGCAGTGCCGCAAAAAAGGCGTCCGTAGAAAGTTCCGAGACAGCCTCTAAGTGCACTGCCTTGGTGGCGAGACAAACGAAAACACAAAAGTAGCCTTTGAGAAGTTTGGCATTGCGTAGAGTACTTGATTTAATTAGGAATGGTCCGGCAAAATCCGTGGACACTTGACTAAACACCGGTTGTGGGCTGACTCGATCAGCCGGTAGGTCGGCCATAAAAGGGGGATTCGGCTGAGCTCGATGCCTAAAACAGCGTACACATTTAAAGACACGGTGACGAATGACTCGCCTTCCAGATAAAATCCAGTATTGTTGACGGAGTAGTGCGTGTAGTGTATCTGCGCCCGGGTGGCAGTGTATAGTGTGGAAATGATCTATAATTAGGTCCACAAGGGGGCTTGAACTGGGTAAGATGAGGGGATGTTGTGTGTCATATCTAAGGGCTGAGTTGGACAAGCGCCCTCCTACTCTAAGAAGACCATCCTTGAGAAAGGGCGAGAGGCGTTGTATTCGCACTGTACATAATTTGTTAGTTTGCAGTCGGTGGATGTCTTCAGCGAACATATTTTGTTGGACTGAGCGTACCCAGTGTAAGAGCGCTTTCTTACGTTCGTCTACGGTAATGGGACCAACGATGCGAGAGTGAGAAGATACCAAGCAATTGTGTGCAAAACGTTTAATACATGCGGTTACGCCTACAAGTGTGTCTAAGGAGCTGAATCTCGTGAGTAAATCCGTGTCTAGATCAGGAACCGCGATGTGAGCTACCATTTTTCTTGGTTTTAGACCAGGCAGTACGTGATGACCCAAAGCAGGGGGCATCGTGGGCCAGGTATCAGGTGGGGCCTTGAGCCAAGTAGGCGACCACCATAGGTCATAGGCTAAGAGTTCCTGTGCTGATATTCCCCTGCTAGCACAGTCGGCAGGGTTAAGAGCTGAGGGTACATGTCTCCAAGTAGGGTTACATGGATTGGCTGCAATGGCAGAGACTCGATTGGCCTCAAAGACCTGTAGGGATTGAGAAGGAGTTTTAAGCCAGGCGAGTACGATAGTACTGTCTGACCAACAAAAGTGTTGCTGAATGGTAATGTGGGCAGAAAGTTGAACAGAGACGCGAGAAATGAGCAGCGAAGTGAGGTGTGCAGCTGAAAGTTCCAGCTTTGGTATAGTCTGTCGGGTTTTAATGGGGGCTACCTTGGATTTAGAAACAAGTAGTCTGACGTGTACCTGACCCGTGATATTCGTTTCATGAAGATAGACTGCGGCTGCATATCCGGATTCGGATGCATCGGCAAAACCGTGTAGGGTGTAGGTGGAATCTTTGCTGGTGCAAATTGTTCTGGGGAGTCGAAGAGCAGAGAGTAGAGGTAAGTCTTCAAAAATGTGCTGAAATTGAAATGTGACATCATTGGGAGCCGATTCATCCCAGTCTAACTTTAGAGTCCATAGGTGCTGAATGAGCAGTTTTGCGCGGAAAATAACTGGGCTGATCCATCCACTAGGATCGTATAAACGAGCGATGGTACTGAGTATTGACCTTTTGGTAAATTTTTCCAGTGTAGGTACCGAAATGTGATATGTAAATTCGTCCGTTTGTGGTATCCATTGCATACCAAGTACCTTGATTGCATTGGAGTCGGGTACAACATCAAAATCCTTGGGTATGTCACATTGATCATCCGGGAAGCGTTCTAAAAGCTGACGAGAGTTTGAGGTCCACTTTCGCAAATGAAATCCCCCTAGGGCTAGTAACTCAATGAGTTCAGTCTGCAGAGCTATTGCCTTGTCAACTGAATCATGCCCAGTCAGAATGTCATCCACGAATATGGAGTGCGTAAGAACCTGTGCAGCCTGGGGAAAACGGTGACCTTCATCAGTGACCAGCTGTATAATAGATCGATTGGCGAGGAAGGGGCTGGGTCGTAGGCCATACGTGACAGTGGACAGGGCGTAAGTGAGCAGAGGTTGATCTGGAGAAGAGCGCCATAGAATGAGTTGGAACCGTCTGTGGTCTGGGTGAACTAGTATATTTCTAAACATCATCTGGATGTCTGTACTAAAGACCACTTTGTGAGTACGAAAATTTAGAATGATGTCAGTAATATCACGTTGGAGCGGTGGGCCAGTGTGCAGACAGTCATTAAGACTGACACCATTAGAGCTCTTACAGCTGCCATCAAAAACCGTGCGAAGTTTTTCAGAGTTGGCTTTGAAGATGCCATGATGCGGGACGTAAAAATGGTCTTTTCCTTTGAATGTGCTGGGGTGACAAAGAGCCATGTGGCCCATGTCAATGTATTCCTTCATGAAGTCGATATATTTTGAGCGGAGGGTAGGATCTCTTTGGAGTTTGCGCTCCAAATTAAGGAATCGTCGTAGTGCAATAGCGTGGGTTGCACCGAGCTTAGGTGCCTTTGTAAGAAAGGGAAGGGATACTATGTATCGCCCTGTGGGATCACGTGTGGTGGTAGAACGAAAGTTCTCCTCACACTCGTCAGAGGTTGAGTTGTCCTTTGATTGCACTTCTTCGACTTCCCAGAATCTCTCCAGAGCGGAGTGTATTTCTTTATTTGAGTGTTGGGGTTGTAAACAGTCAATATTTACTAGTGCTGAATTAACTTGAGGCTCAGGCTTTGTGTAGTTTGGATTGATAGGACCTAAAAGAGCGAAATTGAAGATCGTGCCGAAGGCTATTGGCCTGCCGGGGCCCAAAAAAATTTTGTTACCATCCAAAATTTGGCCCAAGACATCAGAACCTAAAATCAAGTCAATAGCGGCTGGAAAACGATAAGACGAGTCTGCTAGGGGAAGCTGTGTCGAGTCGAGGAGTGGAACAACGTCAGGTAACATTGTTAATGGTAAAAGACCTGTCAAATCTGGTAGAATGTATGCCTTTGCGCTAATTACTGGGACTTCGGTGTGAATAGGGCGGAATGTGATGGTAGTTGAAGAACTAGAGTTTTGAGTCTGTTGATTACCGACTCCTGTAATTTTTAGTTCTGTGTGCTCGACAGGCAAACGTAATTTTTGTGTCATAGTTTTAGTTAACAAGGTTAGCATGGAACCGCTGTCTAATAATGCTCTTGCCTTATGAAATACTCCAGCGTTGTCTGCTAGTTCTAGGGACACAGTGGGTAATAAAACTGGTGGATCGTGTACTGTAATGTGCTGAGTATGTGCTGAAATATGACTGTCATTTTGGTTAGCTTTATCAGAGGAAGTAACAGGGCTGCCGGGCAAGTGATTATTATGATAAACTTTATTATCATAGTGCTGAGTATGAAACTGGGATTTATTTTGTTTACGTGATGTAGTGGATGGTGTATATTGTAGCGATGGTATGGGTGGGTGTAGTGTAGTATTGTGTAAGTGAGTAGCAGGTAGTCATTGTTGTGAATTAATAGGTGAATTACGACGAGAAGAGTTTCTTGATTCCGTGGTTGGGCGGGTGTGTTCTTGTCCTCTTAGTTGTGGGGGCAAGAGGTGAGAATTGTCATATGTGGGTGATTCAAAGCCACTGCGATGTAAGGTGGTATGGTGTTTCTCGCTATCACATTCTCTACACCGTCCTGTGGATCTGCACTCGTCAGAGTAATGGGGTCCTAGACACTTACGGCACCGTTCATGAGCTTGGATAAAATCCCAGCGCCCTTGCGTAGGCTGTCTTAGGTATTCACCGCAGTTCAGCAACCTGTGTCCTCTAACGTGACACCAAGGGCAGTAATAATTATTGGTCGGTGCTGGTGGGTGGGCGGAATCTTGTGCTATGGGCTCGAAATATTGTGTAGACTGTGGGTATCCTTGAGCGTACTGTACAGGGTACGCTTGACTTTGTAGAGGATATGCAGGGCGCGTTAAAGGTGGGCGGACGGAAGTAGTGGGCTGAAAACGAACGTGCCGAATTTCTGGTCTGGGTGCAGAAGCGCGTGGTTGGTACCGTGCTGAGGGAGAAGCACGTTCAGTTTGTCTGTATGTCGGGCTGAGGGGAGGGGGGGGTGGGTTATATGTCTCAGTTTCTGTGCAACGTGCATGGTCTTCTAAGAATGTGATTACATCCTTTAAGGTGGGCAGAGTGTCTGAAGACCCATGCGTTCGTTCAAATAATGTGCGAAGCTCGCCCTTTAACTTCCGCACTACTATTGACACTAGGACGTAGTCTGAGTCATGTAGTGGTAAGTTTAGGTTTTTAAGCGCCGATTGGGTTGAAATAAGAGGGGCTAAAAATAACTGTCTGATTTGTGAGCGGGTGGTGATGTGGGGTAACTCTAGTATCATATCTATAAACCTATCAATGAGAACTCGGCGATTTTCGTAGCGATTGGCAAGTGTTGTCATCGCTACATCGTAGTTCTCATCGGTAACCTTGAGGTGTGATACCATACTGAGAGCTTCTCCGGAGAGGCAAGAAAATAAATAGTGTAATTTAACTGCACCTGACAAATTACCGGCAGTGTCCGTAAGGCTTTTGAAAATAGTTATGAAAGATGGCCAATCCTCAAGCTTGGAAGAAAATTTGGGTAGATCTATTTTGGGCAGAACAGTAGACGTGGAGAATGTGGGCGAGCTTGGTTTGATGCTTGAGCTGATGGTGATGTTTGCCACCAAAATTTTTTCATATGCTTCTATAGCCGAGGTGTAGTAGTCAAAGTACCATTTTTCCACTTTGTCGTCAAGGTCTTTAGAGTCCAAGATCTCATAATATACTGTATCCAACTTGCCCTTTATATCGTCCAATTTTGTAAAGCGCCCTATGAAATCGTTTACACTATACTTTTTGTCTCCTTTTAATATAAGGTTAGCTATCTCTAATAGGAAAGTTATGTACTTATGGGTTTGCATAAAGATGGCAGATTGCGATTTGGTAGGCATGACGATGAGAAGTGCACAATAAGAAAAGGAAAGGCAAACGAAAAATAAGAATTATTTTTTTTTTTTTTTTCTTTTTTTTTTTTTTTACTAATGCTAATAAAGAACACGCAAGAAAGCAGCCAGAGAAACGTAAGAAATACGAAATAAATAAAAATGATTAGGAAAAAAAATATATATCAAACTGTCGTGTGCGCTGAGTCTTAATAAACACGAAGCTATATATAAGCTATAAAAGTTGCACGGCAAGCTAACCACACCGAGTGAAACGAATATAATATTCAATATTATTATATCGATCCGATATCACGTTTAGTGCAAGTATTCGAGAATAGGTGTGCTGAATAAAGTACAGAATACGTACTCGAGGTTATATTAACCTACCTACGTACCAAAAAATAGTTATCGTGTAGCAATTTGCGTAATTATCTGAGGAATGTGGAATGGGTATTCAAATATATAAGGGCAGAAGTAATATGTTTATAAGAAAACAAAAAAGAAAAAACAAGGGCAGAAAACGGGTAAATGGGCAGATTGATAATGATTGTTTATTTAACTTTTTAGGTATGCGAAAATTTACAATTTGGTTTGAATTAACCATAAAATGGCAAAATACGGTTGTTGCAGACTGTATAAATAGGTCGCCAGTTGGAATATTCGGTTCGAAAGACCATATGATCTGGCCGATTGCCAGATTTCAAGGGTGCAAGGGTAAGAGGGAATGGAGATAAATGGACTCACCCGTAATAATATGAGCTGAGTAACCGGAGCGTCTGCGATACAGGAGCAGCAGTGCGTGTTCTCTTGTTATATATCTCCCGCTTCACAACTAGATTCACTTGCCACTTATCACCAAGCTCTTGGAACCCGATTAGTATTGCAATTGGGTGGATATCTCAAATGCGCGCGCGATGCGTGAATGTCTTTACGACGGATATACAGTGTGTGTATTTGTCTGCTGATTTATTTATTTTTATTATTTAACTAGCTGTCCCGGCAGACGTTGTTTTGCCCTGAAGAAATAAAATTTGGAACCCGATTCCAGCGCCACCTACCGGGTCCAAATGTAAGCTATCCTATCTTTCAAGTCGGATCAAACTGCACTCGGTGTACAAATTTGATTAAAATCGGTCAAGTAGTTTAGGAGTCCATCGCGGACAAACAACGTGACATGTAATTTATATATATTAAGAAGAACAGTTAATTTTCAAATGCGGTGAGTTAAATCTTGATCAGCCTTTGAATATCAATTCTCCAGTTAAGTGTTATATTACTGTGAAAAAAATATATAAAATTATCACCACCACATCACAAAACACCTCGTCTATGCCATTGTTTCTCAACGTTTTTTATGTCGTGACCAACGAAAAAACAAAAATGCAAAATCGTTAAGGCTTGTAGCAACGTTAACGGCTCTAAAATTTTTTCGGGCGATAGCCGGTCTCCATAGACACGATCGTTTTTCAAATGCATTGTTATTTTATTGTGAATAAAATAAAGTAGTGTTACGAGTGACGAGACTCGAATTAAAAATGCCGTTAGAATTACTATAGACTTTATTAGAACTATACAAACACTTATCTGTGCAGGAACGGAGCAAGAATACAATTTCCTGCGTTGGGGCGGCCTGTCGTAAGAGGCGACAAAACAACCCAAAGCCAGGTGGTAGGGCATTCTACCACCCCTGGTCTAAAGTATGTCGCCATAACAACCTTGAGTTGTGTTCCGGCATTAGTGACCAAGTTCCAGACGCACTTAAGAGAGCAGCAGCGCATTTTATATGTGTTTGAGTGGGTCTCGGGGTGATTTAGATTCACAATTAGACCCGGTAGATGGCGCTGGAATCGCGTTCTAGATTTTTGTTTTGTCAGGGCAGGACAACGTCTGTCCAAACCGCTAGTCCAAGCATAAATAGAGTTGCACAATACTAAACACAATAAATACTATATAGTTCAACAATTTTCGCTGTGACGCTCGCGGATCGCGTTCGTAATATCGAAGTAAGAAAGAGAGTTGGTCTGAAAGAGAGTGTCGGGGTGAAGGTAAGGAAAGGAATGCTCCGGTGGTTCGGGCATGTGGAAAGAATGACTAAACAGATATACAATGCAAAAGTGGATGGATGCAGAAGTCGTGGAAGGCCACGACACACCTTCCATGATCAAATTGATCGTGTACTAGCGGAGGGTGATGTCAGGAGCCTTAAGAACAGACGAGTGTGCATGACAAGAGTTATGAATGTCAAAGAAGCAAGTGAGGTGTGTAAGAATGGGCCTAAATGGCGCTCTGTTGTTCGTGCCTACCCCGCAAGGGAACTGGCGTGAAGTTATGTATGTATGTATGTCAACAATTTTCAAAGCATATCAGAAACAAGTCGGTGACTTGTTCCCCGCAAGCCAGTGGCTTGTTCCCCACAAAATCAAACATAATAAAGAGACATAAATGTTATAAGCATGTACTCGTAACAAACGTTGGAACAATTACATTCTATACATATCTAAGTCCAATAGAGAATTTCATAGCTTTCCACGAATTAAACCCGTTACAATACATCCATCAAACAAAAGCACTGACGAATGACAAACACAATGTATTGTTTACTCCTCTAGGGAGGGGGGAGTGGGTCTCGAAAGTTTCGAGAATTTCGGATTGATTTTCTATTGAGTTTCTAGAGACCAACTTGTAAATGAATGTGTAAGATCGTAATATAAGTACTAAGATCGAATTACTGTAATTCCAATTAGAGCAATTAATAAAATTTGCTTTGAAATTGTGTAAGTGAAGTTAATTCTATACGAGTATTTTTGGTTAATACCACTTGAATGTATCTGTTAGCATAATATTTAGTAATTAAATAATTTCAAGGAATATAAAGATATAAGTGGTAGGGCGTTTGCCCGACTGGATGGCTACCACCCTGGTCTAAAGTATGTCGCCATAACAACCTTGAGTTGTGTTCCGGCATTAGTGACCAGGTTCCAGTCTCCCTTAAGAGAGCAGTAGCGCATTTGTAGCACCTTTGGTGTTGCAAATGTTCATAGGCGATGGTAACCGCTTTCCATTAAGTGGGCCGTCTTGCCTGTCTGCTGAACTCCTGCAATAAAAAAAAAATAAGCAATATTCCCGGAATTTTGACGGGTTTCTGCGGGAAACAGATAACGAGAGAGAGTTTAAGGTAGTACATGCATGAGGCATGAGTAACAAAGTATTGTCTCTTTCCATAGTGTTACGACATCCCGTTACATTCCCGAAAAGCATCTTCTTTCCTGGCAACATTTCCTCTTCCACCTTCATTAGGCCGGTTTTTACCAGAGGGTGATTCTTCAAATGGCTGCCTAAATATCGCCGCGACGCCACGCACGCCGATAAATAGTCCAAAACTGTCGGAAAACTACTGCATTGTGCCTTAATACCGCTCCCTAAAGTGCCAACAATGTCCCGAACATCTAGTGTAGTGTTTGTATAAAACCAGGACGCCGCGAAACTGTCCGAAATCCTGCATAATTCCTTACACAGTTCCAGCGACGGTAAGCGTTCATTTTTTTCTGCTTGCTTCGCTAGGATTTGCGAGGCGACATCAGGTCTAATAAGTCATGGTGGCGTAATGGCTAGCGCACGCGTCCCGGACTCAGAGGGCGCGAGTTCGATCCTGGCCGGAACGCATGAACCTCTTAGTCAGTTTTCTGATCTAATGTGCATATTGTTACAATTACCATGTGCTACCAACGGTGAAGGAATCGAGATAATCAATGTGTCAAACCTGCCAAGACGCCTTGGACAAGCGTGGCGGGTATACTGTCTGCTCCCCCTATAAAGGGAGGCCCGAGCTCAGCAGTGGGACATTAATGGGCTGATATTATTATTATTATCAGGTCTAATAGAGAATCAGACCGCTAAGAGCCATTCATATCTTATCACATAGATAAAAAATAGAAAACTCTTTCTTGTGCATCACATCACATTTTTTTTTTATTGCAGGAGGTCAGCAGACAGGCAGATGGCCCACTTGATGGAAAGCGGTTACCATCACCTATGGACATTTGCAACACTAAAGTTGCTACAAATGCGCTGCTGCTCTCTTAAGAGAAACTGGAACCTGGTCACTAATGCCGGAACACAACTCAAGGTTGTTATGGCGACATACTTTAGACCAGGGGTGGTGGCCATCCAGTAGGGCAAATGCCCTACCACCTGGCATCATCCAGTCGGGCAAATGCCCTACCACCAGGTAGGGCATTTGCCCGGGTACGTATATAGTAAATAATTTACAGTAATTCCATGTAGCAGCAACAAAGGGCGGCCTGCTCGCTTTATAGCGATATCTTCCAGGCAACAGGTTTAAAAAACGGGGTGGACTGTAGGTACTGGTTTTGGGAAAAGCTTGTTTGCCTTACTTGGTTTATGTTGCTGCGATCTTCTTGACTTCTTGGCTTCTTGGGCCGGCCCGTGTTCTTTCTTCTTACAAGATGAATTAACCACATACAATTACAAGCACACTGATTGGAGCACGGAAACAGGCACTTTTAGTTATTATTTTCAATATTTTTAACTTGGCGGGAGCGAGCAGCGGGAAGTAATATCAGCGCGGATGCGGGGAGAGAGCGGAGCGGGAAACGCCAAAAGACATTAAATACAAGACGTCACTGTCAATGACAATTTCGAGTTTGTTTGTTTTTTTACGCAGTAAGGCTTTGGCCTTAACACAGGCTATGGATTATGTGAAATCAATTACAGATAATATACTAGACATACATACTACTACATATGCTTAATCTTACATTATTACTAGGATATGCTCGCGACTTCGTCCACGCTTGACTTGAAATTCCGACACGAATCTCGAGACACAAAGTATCGAAGCTATCGTTTTAGTAAAAACTGTGTAGACACCTATACACCTATATACTTTCTCACAAACAGCTGCTTACGTATTCGTCCGATTTCGGAGCAGCTCGTCTCGATCCGTGAGAGCTTCGTACAGTCGTACCATATACATACACGTCAAGCGAACGCTCGGCCGAGCTATATGGTAGGCAGAGTGGTGGAGTGGGGGGGGTGTTTGGTTTATTTTTGTTACGGAATTTCTTGATTCGGTCCCCGCGCTCAAAGCCCGCGATAAAAGCTATGCAATAGCTTAGAAAATGTGTCTGTGTGTGTGTGCAGTTCACACGCAGTAGAAGTGATACTTTTTTTGGATTTTATGGCTTGGTAACTAGGCCTTGAAGCCAGATCTTAGATTCAATGTAGTTTCTTCATTTTCTTAAGCCTATGTGTAAGTACAGCCGAACTGTAGACAATCAACTAGTGCCATTCAATGGAGTTCTTGTGACAACTCAAAAGGCCACATTTGACTATACAGTTCACATTTCTCACAAAACACATAATTACTACTCAAAAACTATCAATATCCTACAACTATTGTTCATTTTAGAGTAATTTTACACATTTTTAGAAAATAAAACTGCACAGCACAGCATCTCCTTTCAGTTCCCGCCAAAAACTCCCTATAATTATATAGATATGCTCAAGTACTCATATTAATATACAAATATGAATATATTTGTTTGTTCGAAGTTTTGCTTGAGTTTATGCAATGTTTATTTGTTAATTTCCATTTCTTCTGTCTTATGATTCTATCCTGTCCCTTTTAACCCATCCTAAAGGGTTGCAACCAGTTGGCTGTGCCCCTGATGTTGTTATGGGTGTCGATAAAATTAAACGAATCATATATTATAAACTGTATTGTATATATTAGAAATAACTGTTTACATAAGCCTTAAGTACTTAATTACTTAAACTATAATAATTTGGACGACAACGTCGCGTTGTTTTGTCTCGCATAAATAGGCTTCCCTGGCGCGTGCCGTGGGAGCGATTGCGCGCGGCCTTACGACGTAATCGTATACCCGACGTATACCCAAGACTGCCTGTCCTCCAGGCCTCGGCTACGGGCAGGGTTCTGCGGTGCGTCGGAGTTCGATGTCGCGAAAACAAACGAACATTCCCGAGCGCACGTCGGCTGTATTTACCTCGCTACATTGTAAATTTCTATAGGCGCCCTTTCCATTCCCGCAATGCTTGAAGACGAAAGTCTTCGAGCATGCGTCCTCCCCATCCGGACACTGAAGGCAGGATTGGTCCACAATTTCCAATTCGCTCAACTGGCTTTAGCTCGACCTATTTTGGGTGTTTCTCTTATGGATATAATTAGAAATGAGGATATCCGTAAGAGAACCAAGGTAACCGACATAGCTCGCAAAATTAGCAAGTTGAAGTGGCATTGGGCCGGGGTGGAGACCGCGTCTTGGTAAACGTAGTGTCGGATGCCCTCCAACCCGATGGATTGACGACCCGTGCATGGTCGCCGGTAGACGTAGGATGTGGAAGTCAGAGGACAGGGATGGGTGGCGCCAATTTGGGGAGGCCTACTTCCAACAGTGCATTGCGAATGACTGACGACGACCCTTTTCTTTTCTTTTTTAATAAATCGGCAGACAAATACCCACACTGTATATCCCCAAATTAAGCAAGTTACGCTTGTGTTATGGGTAATATACAACGAACTACTCTGGGGCCGATCGTAGACACCCAGACCACAGTAAATAACGGAGAAAATTCGTTTCCGAAATTTACCATACCAGGAATCGAGCCCGGAGCCTCTGTGTTGCAGTGAGGTAAGCCGGCAAAGGATTAGCCCGCTCAACCACCGAGGCCGTCAATTTTCATTATGTGGACCTGATATAAATATGGGATACCTTATAAACAGTACTGAAAAACCTCGGTAACCTTTAATATAAAGACGCAAGCCTTGTGATAAAATACAAGACATAATTCGAGCCTTCCAACGACAAAGATCTCGAAAATGTCAGCGGTATGCCTTAATGCTTACCCCGCCTACGCCCCTCATACCCCTCGAAGGGTAAAGCGAATTGTCGATTTACTTCAAATATTTACTATTGGCATTACGACCTGCTTACGGCAAATACATTTTACTACATTCTACGTACAATACGTGGGAAAAAAGATACGTAAGAACAGTAGGGGACAACGCACTCAAGAAAAGATGCCTGTGATTATTGTAATTATTTATTTGGAATGATAAACCGACTGACAAAATAAACCAAAGGCTTTTATCGCTATTCGTACTGACATATAAATGTAATATAGATAGATCTGCATTTAAAGAATGGGCGGTCATATCTATTCGGCAAAACCCCATTTACAGAAAAACATTTTAAAAAAAAGTAAAAAAATTGCATTGCTTGTAAATTAATTAGTAATAATGACACTTAATTTTATTCAACAAGTAATATTTGTTCTTTCTTTAGACATTGAAACTAAAATACATTATGTAGCAGATCATTGCCAACGGGGAGCGTGCCCAGAAGGCTGGCTGCATTGCCACGCTGTATGGCAATACTTATTTGTTGTGCAAAATATGAGCCAGCCTTCTGATCACGGGTAGTGTCAAAGAGTTTCTTACATATGTCTTTAAAGAAGTAATAATTATATTCTATGTTTATTTTATTTTTTTATTGCAGGAGATCAGCAGACAGGCAGACGGCCCACTTGATGGAAACCGGTTACCATCGCCTATGGACATTTGCAACACCAAAGGTGACTCTTAAGGGAAACTGGAACCTGGTCACTAATGCCGGAATACAACTCAAGGTTGTTATGGCGACATACTTTAGACGAGGGGTGATAGCCATCGAGTCGGGCAAATGCCCTACCACCTGGCTGTGGGTTGTTAAGTCGCCTCTTACGACAGGCCGCCCAGCCGCAGGAAATTGTATTCTTTCTCCGTTCCTGCACGGATAAAAACTTACCATATACCGACTATATAAGCAATTTACAATTAGTTATTAATTTATATATTTAATTTCACTCATAGAAAACATATAACATATTTGAGTGAACATTTCCGCCGTTTTATCAACATGCAATGGATGTTTCATGAATTTTATGTAGTGATCATAATTTTTCTCTTTTAACCGACTTCAAAAGAATTCGATTGTTAATCGACTGAATATTTTTTGGATGTTTGTTACGCGATTTCTCCGTCAATTGTGGACCAATTTTCAAATTTGTTTCTCTATTTGAAAGAGTATATTTTTGCGGTAGTCCCATTGAAACCAAGTCAGAATGTGAGGAGTGGATCCCAGGGAAATCGAGCGCAATCCTTGTTGAAGAGTGCCTAGCGCCTACACTCTGCAAAAAGCAAGCCTACACTGTTCTGTAGCAAAGTTACCCTATGACTATTTCTGTACCGACAATATGTATGCAAAATTTCATGATAATCAGTTCAGTAATTAAGGCATAAAAGCGGAAACAAACAAACTCACATTTAAATTTATATTATAAAACAAACACGCTTTTTTGGACCTTATCCACGCAATCCTATTGCGTTCGATTTACGTTCTTTGAAAGGCAGTATTGAGTTATTGCCTATCTCCTATACATAGCGATATTCTGTATATAAAATATCTTTGTGTCTGGATGTTTATACATGAAATTTAGGACGACATTCGTTTGTACATTTATTGGCGTTATCGCTTAGTCTTGTTTAAAGGGTTTATGTTCTACAGAAATGATACGCGTGAGCTCTAAAG
Organism: Dendrolimus kikuchii; assembly: GCA_019925095.2. Classification (NCBI taxonomy): domain Eukaryota; kingdom Metazoa; phylum Arthropoda; class Insecta; order Lepidoptera; family Lasiocampidae; genus Dendrolimus; species Dendrolimus kikuchii. The sequence goes on from CM034400.1 coordinate 23,342,172, forward strand.
GGTTACTCTGCCTGCTATTAAACTGTCCTATTTCATTTTCTCCACCTACGTCACTAGATTAGTTAAGAATTTCCTTCCAGTTAGGTTAAGTTCGATTATTCAGGCGGAGTGGATGACGGTTTCATACGCTCGTGGAGTGCGCAGCTTGAGGGCCACAGAGGGCCCTCCTAGAGAACGTCGTTGGCCCTGTGGGCTCGCTTCGAAGCGTGGTCGAAGTGATCGACATTCCTGGCTTGCGGTTCCCTCCTTCTCCGAATCCGTCATGTTGCAAAAAGAGGCCGCTGAAAGAGCGAAGGAGCACCGGCGGTTGGAGGCGCCGCTACGCGCATCTCTTCCTCCCATAGTTACCGTCACCGGAGACTCCCCCGTGCTGTACGAAATAGGTCATTCTGCTCCCTAGAGTGTCCCAGTTACAGAGCGTAGGGGCGTCACGGTGCAGTAACTCTGTACCAGACTCGTGACGCCCCGTAAAAGCGCGATGAATGGAGCACACGTTTAGGTATTAGGCAGTTCACCGTCCGTTTCTCACGACAACGTCGTTTTAGAAGCGAGCGAGGAGAACAGAAACCCTCGATGCAGGCCTTATGTCTGCACTTTGGCCCTTTCCCGAAGGGCCCGAGGATGATGTCCACGGGGCGATAGAAAACACACCCGCGATGCAGGCCTTATGTCTGCACTTTGGCCCTTCCTCGAAGGGCCCGAGGATGATGTCCACGGGGCGACAGCAAACACTCCCTCGATGCAGGCCTTATGTCTGCACTTTGGCCCTTCCCCGAAGGGCCCGAGGATGATGTCCACAGGCATTCCCCTGTTTCATAAGAAAAAGGCGGAGTGGACGAGTGTGAACTCCTGCAGACTCCTCTCTCCCCCTGTTGTTCAAGAGGGTGTCCTCCCTCGCAGGACACCGTTCATTGACAAGCGTTGAGACGTCACAGATGCAGTAACTCGATCTAGTTCCTCTGGCGCCCCATAAAAGCGTGTCAGCTAAGGGTGCAGATTAGGTTTAGTGGGTTGGTTGACGGCCGAGAATCATCCTGTCCGCTCAAAGGCCATGAGGGCATACGGCCGAACAAGAGTCCCATATATCCCTCGGTGTAAAGCCTTTCTCCCAGGCTCGAGGATGGTGTCCCAAGAACTAAACATTTCCACTGCGTCATCAGAAAAAAGGTTATCCAGGCGGAAGAGATCGCTTATAGCGATAGGACCTGGGATAGCCTATTGTTTTTATCAAGAAAGTAGTGTAATTATGCAGTTTTGTACTTGTTTATTCTGGTAAGTGATAAACTGTTTGTATATCTATTTATCCTAGAGCTCTTCAGGTCGTTTTGTTGCGGGAATATTTTATTTTATGAAAGTGAATGACTCACTTTCATAAGTTATATTATTATGTATGTCTCTGAAGACCACGGGCCATAAAAATGGCCCGGACATTTGGAGGGCTTGCGTGAGGCCATGGGAAGGCCAACACGTAGAGGCCTTTTGACAAATTTAACGTAAATGTGGCGTGACCGGCGATGATCCCTGTCTACACCATATAACAATGCACCCAAGGACAAGCCCCGGCCAGTGTAGGACTATTGTGGGAAATAAGGACGAAAACTACCGGGCTATTGGGGTAAACTGCTAGTGGTACTAGGGGTCTGTGAATATGGGGACTATGGCGTCTGCCCGTCGCAATGTTCGGGGAACATGTGAAAATGGGCAGACGGTGACTCGCCACTCCCTGCATAGGCCCCAAAAAATGCCATAGAAGACTAGGGCAACATGGGAGTGAGTGGCTAAGGGGTGTAGAGAGGTGGGCTGCAGGTTTAAGTTATATAATTATTATGTTTATTTCCAATACTTATTTCTTGAGAAAAGTAACTGTGCTTATAGATAGATAGACGGACTGATAAATATGAAGATTTATATTGAAATTCAATTTTTTTTATTCCAAATAAGTTCCACTTTTTGAAGGTTATACATGTAAGTTAAAATTTAATTTTTACTTCCTATTCTATGTACACCGCTTCGCAACGTGTTGATGCTGTAAAGGAGAAGAAGCGGCAAGAAACTCCCCAGCAACACGTCTAGCTAAATATTGTTTTTCTTTATATTTCATATTCTATTTATATCTCAAATCTTTTTTTCTATAAGTTTTGTACAGAAGTATGTTACAGAATTACTTTTTGAAGAATTAATGGAGTTGTAGCAAACAGTGCATACTATATAAGACCAAGATAATAAAAGGAAAGAAAAAAAATAAAAAAATATGATTATTATTATTTTTTCTTTTTATTATAGATAGATTTGCGTTTGACCACGATCACGTCCAGTGCCGGACGATGATGCGGTCGAAGATGGAGCACGCATACCTAGATAATACCTATTCACACGAGACTTGAAGATTCCCGGATTGTACTTTTCTGGAAACACGGACTCTGGTAGTGCATTCCACAATTCCGCCGTACGCAGAAGGAACGTGGAGGCGAAACGTTTAGTACGCACTGGTAGCGTTTCCACTGTGAAACAATGGCGCAAACCAGAGCGTCTTGTGGTCCGAAGATGGAATGGTGTAGGGGGAATCAGGTCAAACAGTTCAAAAATTTAGTTTGTTATTAAAATAACTACGGTACTTTAAAAACACGTTAAGTAGAATTACGATAAATTCCAATACAATAACTTCATTTTTGTATTTCAGCAAACAAGAATAACATAGTAAGTAACCAAGCAGGGAGGAAACTGAACGAACACAATATACAGAAAGACAAACATGCTAAAACTTTTAAATATATTGCAAAACAACTTCCGGACTTGCCGGGTTACCTCGTATGCAGCTCCGAACTTAGTTGCTATAAATCTTTAATTATATTCTCATCATATTTCTTGCTCAGTAACTCTTGGCTTATGTAAATATATGAAAGAATATTATTATATATGGAGAATGAATTAGGAAAGGAATGCTCCGGTGGTTCGGGCATGTGGAAAGAATGCATGATGAAAGAATGACTAAACAGATATACAATGCAAAAGTAGATGGATGCAGAAGTCGTGGAAGGCCACGACACACCTTCCATGATCAAATTGATCGTGTACTAGCGGAGGGTGATGTCAGGAGCCTTAAGAACAGACGAGCTTGCATGACAAGAGTTATGAATGTCAAAGAGGCAAGTGAGGTGTGTAAGAATAAGCTAAGGAACTGGCGTGAAGTTATGTATGTATGTATGTATGTAAGAATGAATTATTTGACTTTCGTGATAATAGGGTAATTAATAATCAAATTAAATTTTATCCGTGCAGGAACGGAGAAAGAATACAATTTCCTGGGGCCGGGCGGCCTGTCGTAACAGGCGACAAGACAACCCACAGCCAGGCAGTAGGATACTTGCCCGTCTGAATAGCTACCACCCCTGTTCTAGAGTATGCCGCCATAACAATCTTGAGTTGTGTTCAGGCATTCGTGGCCAGGTTCCAATCTCCCTTTAGAGAGCAGCAGCGCATTTGTAGCTCCTTTGATGTTGCAAATATCCACCGATATTAACTGCCTTATATCAGGTGGGCCGTCTACCTGCCTGCTGAACTTACGAATTAAAAAAAAATTAAGTATATTGTAAAAACAAGAACATAGTATATTTTTAAGTTTTCGCGACTTGTATACATAATAAAACTACGTTTTAACGGTTTTAAGCGTGGTAATTTATTTGATGGGATGGAAGGTACACTGCTGATATAGAAAGAATAGTGAATTTGGGGAATAGTTTGAATGGAGTGTTAGGTAAACTTCTAGACGCTATAAACCTCAGCCAGAAGGCCCAGCTCGCCATACACAACGCGGTGCTGGTACCTACGCTCACGTATGGAAGTGAGAGTTGGGTATGGAAGAGAGAGCATGAAAGTAGAGTAAACGCGGTTGAGATGCGAGTCACTCCGCGACGCTCGCGGACCGCGTTCGTAATACCGAAGTAAGAAAGAGAGTTGGTCTGAAAGAGAGTGTCGGGGTGAAGGTAAGGAAAGGAATGCTCCGTTGGTTCGGGCATGTGGAAAGAATGCATGATGAAAGAATGACTAAACAGATATACAATGCAAAAGTGGATGGATGCAGAAGTCGTGGAAGGCCACGACACACCTTCCATGATCAAATTGATCGTGTACTAGCGGAGGGTGATGTCAGGAGCCTTAAGAACAGACGAGTGTGCATGACAATAGTTATGAATGTCAAAGAAGCAAGTGAGGTGTGTAAGAATGGGCCTAAATGGCGCTCTGTTGCTCGTGCCTACCCCGCAAGGGAACTGGCGTGAAGTTATGTATGTATGTATGTATTATTCGAAACGAGTATTGTTCGTAACAAAAATCAAATAAATTACCGTAATTTTATTATGAAAACCAGAATGTGTTTTTGAAAATAGGCTGCATAGTAAAAGTTACTCTCAGAGTTCCCGTCAAATATTCGATAAGAAAGTATTCTGTGTACGCAAGAGATTAATAAATAATAAGAAAACCAGATCAACGTTTTCTGACACACAAACTAAGGTCACCAATCGAAACATCTTAGGCCCACATCACGAAATGCATATAAGCTTTGCTTTGATACGAAGAAGCACACAACGGCGGCGCATCGCCACGCTTAACACGCGTATTATTAATAATCAATAATTATTAATAGTATCTAGAGTTAATAATTGACTACAATTATATAACAAGTGAAAAGTGTTCTGTGAATTATTATGAAGTTAACGGTTAGTTCCTTTTTTGAATTTGAAAAGTGAATTCAGTGTTTTGAATTAAGAACGTGTAATATTTTTTATGTGATTGCTGGATTTTAGTGGTTTCAGTTTGTATTAGGAATGGGTAATGCTGGTATTAGACGGATCAATCAAATTGAACAAATTTGGTTGAAAGGCACGGAACTGATAGGCGGCGATGGTATTCAATTTCATTGAATGTTTCAAGTTTGTGTTTATATGCCACTTTGGTTGATTCATCAAAATTGAAAGAAAGAAAAGATCCGTCTAATGTCGGCTTAACCAAGCGAAATTTCGAAATCTTAATCATCCGTCTAATGGTTGTTCAATCGCTGGCTAAAAACTGGCTGATTGTATATTGGCTAATGTCTCGTTAATCGACCTCCGACAGCTGATGGCTAAGCCATAAGCTTGTCAGTTGTTGGTTTTATTCGACAACCATTAATTAGCTGGCGAGTTGAAATAAAAAAAGAAAAATGTTTGTTTGTTTGTTTAAACGGGCTAATCTCAGGAACCGCTAGTAATAAATAAATAAAGAAAACATAGCGAAGAAGTTGGTGGACAACTTAGCCATGGCTATTTTGTGTATATCCGCTATTTAGTTAAATTGTATAACTACACTAAATCGGACTAAATTCAGCTGTGGTTCTACATAGAGCCGGGATTTACGCTTCGATATGACGACGATCTCTGTCTATATTTAAGCGTTGATCCACCCAGTTCACTGGAACACAGAGGCCTAGGATTTTAACGGGGCAAATTTGGTTAGCGAACTTTCCCTTATTTACTCTGGTCTGGGTGTCTGGAATCGGTCTGAGTGTGTTGAATATTATTTATAATACAAGTGCAAATTTATTAACTTCAAATTATACTATGTCAGCTTTAAAACACCACTTTCAAAGAAACGTTTACAATTGACAGGTTTGAAATCCTTCTTACACTCGTTTGCATCTTACAACATTTTCTACCAAAATCTCTACTCTCCATATTTATCAGTATATTTAACTGTCTTTATGTTGTAGGTGTCGCTACTTCTTCTAGTGGCGATATGTCACGTGGCAGAAGTAAACTCCACCCGAAGTCAGCCAAGTAAAGAGGGAGAAGCAAATCCAACGGTCAAACGGACGTTAGTAGGCGGTCCAGGGTATGGCCTAGAAGGAGCACTCTACAGAAGAGGTAAGAAGAAGTGGATATCATATTCAATATCTATAGTTTAAACTTAAACATCAACTCCATTATTCATAACAGTTATACAAGGTTTGCAGGCTCGTTAAATATGATTTAAAAACTTCAACGGACAAGTGGCAAAACGAATCTCAACAAAATTTTAACTCGAAGTTTTACGGGCAGGTTTTCAAATTGGACAAGTACATTAACAATCTGCCCGTAAAACTTCAAGTTAAAATTTTGTTGCGATTCGTTTTGCCACTTGTCCGTTGAAGTTTCACTTCTACTACGTGTCCCAGCACACATTTAGATTTTTCGCAGGTTTACTGCAAATTATGATTTGGTTAGGTTAGGTACATTTTAATGAATGCAATTTTTTATTTAAACATATTTTATTTTATCAAACAAAAAAACTGAATTCGATCCGGAACCAAATATAGCACCCATAGTCTACTCTAAAATTCTGCCGCCTTTCACTACGTCTAGTCTAAATTTATGCCACTCCTCCACGCGGCCGTAACGCTTTTTCGTGACAGAAAAATCCTAAGACCGTCTATATAGAAGTTTAACTTCAAAAGAACTGTTATTTATAACCGCATTCTGAATAACATAACAGAACGCTTTATGGGTTAAATATGTCAGCCGTATATCCTTATACCATCTTGTTATTTTTTACCATATTTTAAGCAAATAATGAATTTGAATTAAACTGTTATAACTCCTTTCCTTCTTTTTTAACAGGCCTATAAACGTCTTATAACTATTATGAATAATGGATTAAGGGTATAAAAGTTTAAAACCAATAAGTGTTTCTTAAAAACTTAGTTGAAATTAAACTTTTGCATAACGGTTATAACAAAACTATACAAATCAATAAAAGTGAATTGTCTGTTTGTAATGTCAAAAGAAAAATGTGAAAAAAATTTGGAGGGATACTTCGGACTAGGAGATTCCAAAAATGCAATTTTTAGGATTTTTGTCTGTCTGTCTGGATGTTCCGGCTAATCTCTGAAACGGCTGGACCGATTTCTACTGGACTTTCATTGATAGATAGCTAATGTTATAAGGAGTAACTTAGGCATTTTTTTTTGTTTCGCGAAAAAAGGTTCCACACGGACAAAGTCGCGGGCACAGCTAGTAATAAAATAAATGTAATTTTGCATTCTGTATAAAAATGCTTTTAAGCTCCATTTTTATTGGAGTACAGCAGACGGGCTGATGGCCTACCTGATGGAAAGTGGTGGCAACACCAGAGGTGCTACTAATGTGGTATCGGCCTCAAAAGACTGGATAAATTAATATAATTTATTATATTGCTTTTCAAATTCCGGTTATTATAATATGTTTTATTTGGTTTTTGTAAAGAATTTTTTATTAGTTTTCATATATATTAGCCAGGTGGTAGGATATTTGCCCGTCTAGATGGCTACCACCCTTGGTCTTGAGTATGCCCCCATAACAACCTTGTGTTGTGACAGGCATTAATGGTCAGGTTCCAATCTTCATTTAGAGAACGGTAGGAGACTTGTAGCAACTTCAGTGTTACAAAAGTCCATAGGCGATGGTAACCGCTTTCCATCAGGTGGGCCGCTCGCCTGTCTGCTGAAGTCAAGCCATAAACCTTTACCTACATGACTTATTATTTTTTGTATATCGATTTTTTTTATGAGAACCAATTTTTTAACCCCAAATTTCTTTATTCATACAGGACTTATTCCTCCAGGATTGGAATACAGTGACCCTCATCACGTGAGTACTCTTTCCTTCTACCGTTATAAACTTTTTTTTAAATAGTTAATCTACCACTTACCACTATGTAAATTAGTTTTTATTGTATTAAAATTTCAAATACTACCCTCTTTCGGGACAATCTACAACTTCTTTATTATGGGACATATGTAGCTTCCAATCTACAGGAGAAGACGCTGGTAAGACGACATGCCTTGATATTCTCTAATCTCTGCCAAATTTAACTGCAACCCAAATGGGTTCATCATGAGGCGAATTCTCTGCCACCTTCAGAGCATGCCGCCTTAAGGACCTTGAGTTGTGTTCCGGCATCAGTAGTCAGATTCTCTCTATCGAGGCCGGCAGCACATGTCTAACACCTTTGGTGTTGCAACTGTACATAGAAGGTAACAGCTTTTCATCGGATGGGTCGTCATCCTGGCTGCAGTAGTCGTGTAATAAAAAAAATAAAAATTCTACAACTACTACTATAATATACTATCTATCTATATACATAAAGGATTATGTCTCAGAAACTCAGCCCGGTAGTTTAGCTAGATGTCAGCAAAATTCCTTATTATATGTTTAGTTATATAATTATTTATAAACATGACAGATTGACGGGTAGAAATATAAGACCAAAAAAAGGGTGGATGGATTGTGTGAAGGATGATATGATGAATTGTGATGTGACAGAAGATGTATGCCAGAATAGAGGAGTATGGAAGGAAAAGACATATTATGCCGATCGTAAATAATTCTGAGAAGCTGAAAGAGAAGAGAGAGCATGTCAAGTTGCATGGACATTAGTTATAAATACAACTAACCAACTGGAAGAGAGAGCATGAAAGTAGAGTAAATGCGGTCGAGATGCGAGCACTGCGCAAAATCTGCGAAGTGACGCTCGCGGACCGCGTTCGTAATACCGAAGTAAGAAAGAGAGTTGGTCTGAAAGAGAGTGTCGGGGTGAAGGTAAGGAAAGGAATGCTCCGGTGGTTCGGGCATGTGGAAAGAATGCATGATGAAAGAATGACTAAACAGATATACAATGCAAAAGTGGATGGATGCAGAAGTCGTGGAAGGCCACGACACACCTTCCATGATCAAATTGATCGTGTACTAGCAGAAGGTGATGTCAGGAGCCTTAAGAACAAACGAGCGTGCATGACAAGAGTTATGAATCTCAAAGAAGCAAGTGAGATATGTAAGAATAAGCCTAAATGGCGCTCTGTTATTCGAGCCTACCCCGCAAGGGAACTGGCGTGAAGTTATGTATGTGTGTAACCAACTGAATCAAGAAAAAAATATTTCAAATCAAAACGTCATGGTGAACGTTGCAGTTGGGCAATACAATTAGAAAAAACACACGCAACAATAATTTAAATACACGTAACGATATTTCACGTGATTAAATCAAAAATCTTTCCCCAATTTGTGATAATCATGCATATATTATACGATTATAGTTTCCAAACAGAATCAGTATTCATATTGATTTTGCGAAATATCTACATTATGCATGCGTCTGCTTCATAATCGTCGTAAATATTTTTTTTTGATAAATGTTTCATCACAGCCTTTTCATCTCAACAGATGTTTTGAGGCAGGAACTGCGAAACAGTTTCATGTTTGACTTGACCTACTAGGTTCAATGCATCCGAATTTTATAAGTTACGAAAACTCATTGCCTATTAGTTATATTTTAATCTACCTATGTGTAGATATAGATAGGTCTACGACATCGAAATCTATGGGTAATATGCCTTATTCTTAGTCCGAGGTGGAGACAAGCTTTCTGATCACCTGAAGAGTCCATTACGCGTTTTGAGAGATCTTTGTACAGGCTCATAGTCTCAGGACCTTACGGTCCAAAAGCACCGACACAAACAAGCAACTCTCGCTAAGGGTTGCATATCTGTCAACGCTTGAGTGATTGAGCTGAATACGCCGTGGATCTGGCTGATTTATACCTATTTGATAAACGGGATGCGACCTGAGAAGACACGTTGGCCACGTCAGTTGTTTCGTTACGAAATAAAACGTATTTTTTACAATTTCTTATTCAATGGTAATGGATAGGTATTTTTGGCTTTGATGGTTGACCCTAGGACCAAAGGGACGCGTCACCTCTTTCTAGACCTTTCAACGCATTTGATATAGGTCTCGCGTGACCATAATGCTGAGCATTTTGAGAGCTCCCGACAACGGTTCAAAATCAATTTATCCATACTGTATGACAATGGTCTAGTGGGGCTGGACCGATTTTGGTTTTTGGTTTAGAATTATTTTATTAAATTAATGTTTAAATTTATTACATAATTTAATTTATAGTTAAGTTGTATTTTTAGTATGGATGTAATGTTAGGTACAAAAATATCATTAAACCCCAATATCACATCTTACATACATACATAACTTCACGCCAGTTCCCTTGCGGGGTAGGCACGGACAACAGAGTGCCATTTAGGCTTATTTTTACACACCTCACTTGCCTCTTTGACATTCATAACTCTTGTCATGCAAGCTCGTCTGTTCTTAAGACTCCTGACATCACCTTCTGCTAGTACACGATCAATTTGATCACACCTTCTATATCATTAATAACAAAAATATACCACAATTTAGATTTAACTTTAATAAACTACCTAATTGTATTGTTTTGGATTGCTCATCCCACTTACGACGTCGAAATCATGCCGTCTTGTGGGAAGTGGGACAAGGTTACGAAATAGTTTGAAAATTATGGCAACTTTCACAAGCAGCTGCTATTCAACCAGTTAATGTTTGTTACCCTGGTACATATATTTTTGGAATACATAGTAATATCAGTGCATAAGCATCTCTCTACTGGGTTTGGACCTCCACTAATTTTTAAAGGTAGAACAGTATATCCGATACCCTTATCCAAGGTGTATTGTTGGGTGGGTTTGTCACGTTGATTATCTTGATACGCAGGTTTTCCTTTATGTAATCTATCTCTTTTTAAAGTTCCGCAGTCATTTTGGCAAAAACGAAACTCTTATGTAACCATCAAGTCAGGATGTTTGTTTGTCTGTGTATATTACAATAATTTTTCTCTGAGACTATTATATAGGTCTATATATCGTTGGAGTCAGTGCAGGATCTTGTAACTACATTTTTGTGATATTATTATTTTTTTGTCAAAGTTGTGATATATGCTACATCCATAACAGTTTTGACAAAAAAATTACATCAAAAATGTAATAACTAAGTACTACATTGACTTCGATGATATGTACACGTTTGACAAGAGAGTGAAGTATATTAGTGCTTCAATGTTATGTAGTGAAATTGCGAAAAATATAAAGACTATGAGTGGCTACCACACAGTAAATGAAGGTTGAAAATACTTTTCAGTGCACATAATCGTATGGGACATCATTAGTCATATTTTGAAATATATGAGGATTCTTAATTTGTTGCTATAAATAAACTAAGTCTAACATCTATTAACAAAAACTAAAATATCCTATAAATAAACCTAACTTAAAAATATATCTACAATAGTAAAAAAAACTAAAATTAAAATAAAACCTATATATATTAAAGCCCGTCCAGCCCCACCAGACCACTGTCGCTGGGCATTGTACCTAGAAGGCTGGCAGCATTACCTCGCTGGATACAAAGGCTAATCCTTTGAGCGAGGTAAGCTCCAGCCTTCCGGTCTCCTGTTTTGTCGACAAGGCGTTTTTTAATTTTTTGAAATAATTTGTGAGCACTTGGCCCCCATGGGCCCAAAGTCTCCACCCCAAACGGCTCAAATATGTAACCTGTTCCAAGGGTTACATATTTGAGCCGTTTAAGGTTTTCTGCAGAAGTGGCAGTGCGACCGGCCCCAACTTTGGACTCCTGGAGATGAGAAGGCGCCATTGTGTCGACACAGGTAACGTTCCACACAAGCGGCCTTCTCAAGCTGCAGGGAATTAAAGTCATACCGTCGGGCCTCTTGCCATCGTCGCGGATTCTTTCATTCTTAATACCTTGTTTGGAGAAGTCAATAGGTGGCGAAACATTAGCTCTCAAATGCCTAAGTCTTGACTCGAGATATAAGCTAGCACTGTTGAGTTTCATTGAAATCCGTTCAGTAGTTTTGACGTGATGCTCTAACAGACAGACAGACAAAATTCAAAGGTGCACTTTCGAAATCTATTGGTTCGAATAAGTCCCTCATGATTTTTTCTCTACTACAAACTGGAAACCCCCAACAAATTTATTATATTATAAATTTAGTTCATTGAAATGTTAGGTTTTTTATTTTTTTTATGTGTAGAGGGGGTTATTATAAGCGTAAGTTCAAGTTTGTGGGGTCCCCACCCTTGTGTCCCGACTGCCATCTTGGAAAAAGGGGTACAAAAGGTTTTTGCGCTGTATCTCGTAAACTAGTAACCCTACAGAAAATTTTATAAAACATTATTTGTAGAAAATTAAATTGTCTACAACTTTATTCTTATCACTTTTTATCGTAAAATGGAAAATAAAAAAGTTATAAACAAGACTAACTCAAAATTTTTGAACAAATTTTCTTTTGGGCGTTATAACTTTTTTCTGGTCATTTTACAATAAAATGATATCAGAGCAATCTTATAGAGGATTTTTAACAAATAACTTTCACAACAAATTTGTTTAATTTCATTAATTTATCCGGGTTTTACAGTGCTCCCAAGTTGACCGGGTTCTCTTGAACACGATGAATTGCACACCATACATTTGTCTGAACATTCTCTTCTCCAACTCACTAAAGACGGCACATATATTCTGGTATATTAAAATGAACTTTCCTAATTCAGCCGAGTGGAATTTCATCGAGAATTCTGTGAATTGCTTCTATTTATTTTCCCGTGAAAAACATCCAGCAAACCTATTTAGTATTGATAAAAAGATCGATGGTCCGTATTTAATAAATTAGGGAACAAATCGGCAAACATTTAATTAGAAGGCGAAAAATATTCTTGGGTCTTTTGGAGAAAAAATAAATGCCTACGATATAAGACCGGAGCAGACGAAACACTTTTATGCTAATTCTTTGAACTCTTCTTTAGAAAGAAAGAGGAGAGAAAGAAAAAATATTTATTTAGGGCAAGATACAAAAAGTCTTACATGATAATACATACAGAACTTCACGCCAGTTCCCTTGCGGGGTAGTCACGAACAACAGAGCGCCATTCAGAATTATTCTTATACACCTCACTTGCTTCTTTGACATTCATAACTCTTGTCATACACACTCATCTGTTGTTAAAGCTCCTGACATCACCTTCTGCTAGTACACGATCAATTTGATCACGGAAGGTGTGTCGTGGCCTTCCACGACTTCTGCATCCATCCACTTTTGCATTGTATATCTGTTTAGTCATTCTTTCATCATGCATTCTTCCCACAAGCCCGAACCACCGGAGCATTCCTTTCCTTACCTTCACCCCGACACTGTCTTTCAGACCAACTCTCTTTCTTACTTCGGTATTACGAACGCGGTCCGCGAGCGTCACTCCGCAGGTTTTGCGCAGTGCTCGCATCTCAACCGCGTTTACTCTACTTTCATGCTCTCTCTTCCATACCCAACTCTCGCTTCCACACGTGAGCGTAGGTACCAGCACCGCGTTGTGTTTGGCAAGCTGGGCCTTCTGGCTGAGGTTCAATTAATTATGGTGTCCTAAAAAGGCTCTTGCTCAGCATGATGCTAGTTTCACAAACAGCGCTGATCTTCCGCAAGTACCTCAAGTGATGCCACGGCTTAGCTCCACAAAGTAAATTAAAAACAATAAAGACTAGTTATAAAATTGTGCAATTAGTAGTGTATATTTAAGTAGGTTATTTAAATAGGTGGTAGGCTATTTGCCCGTCTGGTTGGCTACCACCTCTATTCTGGAGCATGCCGCCATAACAACCTTGAACTGTTTTCCGGCATTAGAGGCCAGGTTCTAGACCCCGTTTAGAGATCGTCGGCACACATTGTTAGCACCTTTGGTGTTACAGAAGTCCATAGCCGATGGTAAATTTTATTATATTTATCCGTGCAGGAACGGAGAAAGAATGCAATTTCCTACGGCCGGGCGGCCTGTCGTAAAAGACAACAAAATAACCCACAGCTAGGTGGTAGGGCATTTGCCCGACTGGATTGCTACCACCCCTGGTCTAAATTATACCGCCATAACAACCTTGAGTTGTGTCCCGGCATTAGTGACCAGGTTCGAGTCTCCCTTAAGAGAGCAGGAGCGCATTTGTGGCACCTTTGGTGTTGCAAATGTCCATAGGCGATGCTAACCGCTTTCCATCAAGTGGGCCGTCTGCTGAACTCCTGCAATAAAAAAAAATTAAGAACAATAATCACCTTCAAATTATCGACATGAAACCATTTTACTCCTTGGCGTTTTTTTTTTTAATACAACTTTATTTTATTCGCAATAAAATAATAATGCATCTGAGGAACGAGGCGTTTATAGAATGCTCGCTATTGCCCGAGAAGGCAGTACCGAGAAATCTTCAACGAAGTTGGCATTGCTGCAAGCCTTAAAATCCCAATTGTAGATGAAATAGTGGTCCGTCTGTGATCACCTTAAAATTAAGGTCCAAAAGACCTCTCTGAAGGTCTTGAAACTTTTTTGCCAATTTTCTTGTTCACGCCTCCAGCAGCTCAAGTTGGGAGAGGCACGTTCACAAATTATTGCTTAACTAACTTGGAAACGCGGTTTCGCACGTGCCAACTGGTAATAATTATTTCAGCTGCTTTAACACTGTTTTGGGCGTTAATGTTATTTCAAGTTAAATAACGACAGTATTTTCTTAAGTTTTCGCGACTAATACACGTAATAAAACTAAGTTTTAACGATTTTAAGCGTGGTATTTTATTTGGTATCTTTTGCCGACGTTTCGACCACTTTTCAGTAGAAAAGTTTTTATTTAGCCTACTGCCAACTTGTTCATTTTAATTATTCACTTTTAATTTTGTTTAACGTTTTACTTTATGGGTGCCTAATCTGAAAAGTGGCCGAAACGTCGGAATAAAAATCAAATAAAATACCGCGCTCAAAACCGTTAAAACATAGTTTTGTGAAGACAATAAATAATGAGAAGCATTCCAAGAATAAGAAAAAAAAAATACTTTATATACTATACAAAATTAAGATATATCATACTATATATAGAATCAGGAGCCTTAAAAACAGACGAGCATGCATGACAAAACAAGAGCTATGAATGTCAAAGAAGCAAGTGAGGTGTGTAAGAATAAGCCGGAATGGCGCTCTGTTGTTCGTGCCTACCCCGCAAGGGAACTGGCGTGAAGTTATGTATGTATGTATGTATAGAATCAGCAGCATGTTTTAAACTTGCGAAGATCAAAGATAATGATTTTAATTGACTACTTGAGGTTTAGATCCTTAATAAGGAAGGTTCAAGTAGTAAATTAGGTAAGTGCTCGGTAGTTCGCGTTCACGAAGGATTACAGATTATAGTAGTGATAAATATAGGCTTTTCTTATAGTTGGGCCATGAAACCATAAAAATCATTTAATTGAAAATATTTTGGTAGATCTACAAAGCTCATATTACAATTACACGATACACTTTTCTTTGTATTGGATGAAGTAACCAAAGTGATTAATGTAAAGATAAAATTGAACCATTCAATGTTGCTTGAATGATTGCATCACTTGCTGCCATGAAAATGAGCGTAATAAAGACGAAACATAAGCAACTATTGTAAAACATTGAAACTACTAAGCCGTTAATAACCAACAAATTTACATTTATAATAAACTTTATGAAGTTTTAATCCTTTTATAGCTTCGCAGATTAATGAGCTTTAACTTTATTAAACGCGGTGCTGGTACCTACGCTCACGTATGGAAGCGAGAGTTGGGTATGGAAGAGAGAGCATGAAAGTAGAGTAAACGCGGTCGAGATGCGAGCACTGCGCAAAATCTGCGGAGTGACGCTCGCGGACCGCGTTCGTAATACTGAAGTAAGAAAGAGAGTTGGTCTGAAAGAGAGTGTCGGGGTGAAGGTAAGAAAAGGAATGCTCCGGTGGTTCGGGCATGTGGAAAGAATGACTAAACAGATATATAATGCAAAAGTGGATGGATGCAGAAGTCGTGGAAGGCCACGACACACCTTCCATGATTAAATTGATCGTGTACTAGCAGAAGGTGATGTCAGGAGCCTTAAAAACAGACGAGCGTGCATGACAAGAGTTATGAATGTCAAAGAAGCAAGTGAAGTGTGTAAGAATAAGCCTAAATGGCGCTCTGTTGTTCGTGCCTACCCCGCAAGGGAACTGGCGTGAAGTTATGTATGTATGTAACTTTATTAAAACAACTATTCTAATTAACTAACTGCTGCGGCTCAATAAAATAGAATGAGTCCTGGCCTCCGAAATGAGAATACTCCACTCCTTCGGATCAGCGCTGTCTCCTGCCAGTCATAGGCTTGAAGCTCGCGCAGATCAGCCTCCACTACGTTACTCCAGCGATATCTGGACCCACCAACTGGTCGCCGTCAAGTTGGTTTGCCCAGATAGGCTCTTATCACCGCGCGATCCTCCCCTATTCTATGTAGGTGGCCAAGTCAGCGCAAATAATGTGCCTTGCTCTCGCCTATTTCTTTTTATAGCAGGAGTTCAGCAGACAGGCAGACGGCCCACTGGATGGAAAGCGGTACCATCGCCTATGGACATTTGCAACACCAAAGGTGCTATGGTGCTATGCGCTGCTGCTCTCTTAAGTGAGTCTGGAACCTGGTCACTAATGCCCGAACACAACTCAAAGTTGTTATGGCGGCATGCTCTAGACCAGGGGTGGTAGCCATCTAGTCGGGCAAATGCCCTACCACCTGGCTGTGGGTTGTTTAGTCGCCTCTTACGACAGGCCGCCCGGCCGCAGGAAATTGTATTCTTTCTCCATTCCTGCACGGATCAAATTACATTGATCAGTGATCCGCTTATTATATTGGGCTCATCCACCAGCTCTTCTAATTATTTTATTCATTTTCCTATAATAAATATATCAATGCATTTACGTCCCACTGCTGGCCTTAGGCTTTTTTTTAGGGGCGATTACATTACGTCACACTTTGGGTGTGGGTGAGGCGTGGTGAGGAAGTGAGAAGTCCTAAATTTTGTGACGTCACATTTAATTAAAAATAATTACGGAACTAAGGTTTTTATTTAACTATTCCTTGATGTAATATTGCAAAATATGTGATATCACACTAGGGAGGGAGGCCTCTTAAGAATGTGACCAGAACGAACGGTCTAAAAATCTTGAAATTTGTGGATGGCCCCTTATTGGAATCAGACTATATATCCTTTACTCTCGTCCATAGCGGTTTAAGCGGTTTTAGACATAGTTTATCTTGATGTACGATTTCATCACGGTGTTTTCTTTCACCGTGAGCATTGGCCAATAAATCTTCCAGTGTAACATTATTTTTATAGTACACTAGCGGCCCCGGCAGACGTTGTCTTGCTCTGAAAAATAAAAATCTAGGACCCGATCCCAGCGCCACCTACCGGTTCCAATTGTGGATTTAAACCATCCGGTAACCCACTCAACACACACAATAACAAAAAACCACCAAAATCGGGCCAGGTGATTAGGAGGATTCTGGAACCCGATCTCAGAGCCATCTACCGGTTCTAACGGGATAAAAAGTATAAGTAAGCTACCACCCCACCAATTTTCAGCCAAATCGGTACAGCCGTTCTTGAGTTATAAATAGTGTAACTAACACGACTTTCTTTTATCGTAATATATATAAATGACGTGTCACGTTGTTCGTCCGCGATGGACTCCTAAACTACTTGACCGATTTTAATCAAATTTGCACACCGTGTGCAGTTTGATCCGACTTGAAAGATATGATAGCTTACAATTGGACCCGGCAGGTGGCGCTGGAAGCGGGTTCTAAATTTTACTTCTTCAGGGCAGAACAACCTCTGCCGGGACAGCTAGTAGTTTATATAGAGAGGAGTGCAGAATGCTAATATTTTTTTTAAATTATGCATAAAAAATACATTACACACACTACCATGTATTTGACACACACACGCATATACACTCTTTTGTTTATTGTTAAAGTCAAATTAACAGTGTAGCCTTGGCGAAATCTGTGATTATAGAAGTATAGTCTTTGATATTGCTTATTATGATCGGATTCCGACCACGGGCGACCACTAGTACATATAAAACTATTATAATTATTACTTTTGTGTATGTTGTTTATATTTAAGATTTAAAAACTGTACATATACCATAGATACTATAAAAGCTCCACATAGTAATGCTTACATAATACTTTATGGAAATATTCACATAGTTCTTAATAGCTTTTTTATTGGTCAATCTACTTTCTTCTAAGTGAAGCCGATTGAGTAATAACCGGTTTGAATATGTAAAGTTATGCAGTTTTTACATAATTATTAGGTTTATAGGTTTTGTATACATAAATCGATGTTTATAAATATCTTTATTTTTCTATACTAATCTTATCTGATACTAATATATAAAGCTGAAGAGTTTGTTTGTTTGATTGGACGCGCTAATCTCAGGAACTGGTGATCTGATTTGAAAAATTCTTTCCGTGTCGGATAGCCCATTTATCACGCTAAGACCAATAGGAGCGGAGCACCAATGAAAAATATTTCACAATCGGAAGGTTTTGAAAGCAAATTCCACGCGGACGACGTCGCGGGCACAGCTAGTACATAATATATTACCGCGCTTAAAACCGTTAAAACGTAGTTTTATTAAACCTAAAATAAATTCATATTATCTTGTCAAATAAATCCTAAATGAAATAGATTGCCTTAATGATAGATTAAACAGAATAATCCAAGTGTCAAAAATTTACGAAATCCTCACTTTCATTAGTACAAGTTGTCAGTAAGCGAAATTATAAAGTTATGAAGATGTTTGACTTCAGGTAGATGACACACTTTATCGCAAGGTATTCAGACTTGATGGAAAGCGGTTACCATCGCCTATGGACATTTGCAACACCAAAGTTGCTACAAATGCGCTGCTGCTCTCTTTAAGGGAAACTGGAATCTGGTCACTAATGCCGGAACACAACTCAAGGTTTTTATGGCGACATACTTTAGACCAGGGTGGTAGCCATCCAGTCGGGAAAATGCCCTACCACCTGGCTGTGGGTTGTTAAGTCGCCTCTTACGACAGGCCGCCCGGCCGCAGGAAATTGTATTCTTTCTCCGTTCCTACACGGATAAGATTTCATTAAGTAGTGTAAATGTATGTACAGTCGTGATATGAAATGGTTTGCCAGTTTTCAAATTGATTTATTCAGCGTTCCACGAGCACATGTTACCTTTTCGAAGTAAGCCACTAAAACAGACTGTTCCACAGAAAATTATGTTTCACTGTTTGACAATAAAGTTTAAAATTACTTAGATCAAAGTTGTTCGATTGTCTAGCTTGTCTAAGGAGATAGTTTAGAGATGTGAAACCTTTTTAAATGGTTTGAATATTTATGATAAGCATAATGATTATATCGCGGTCGAGATGCGAGCACTGCGCAAAATCTGCGGAGTGACGCTCGCGGACCGCGTTCGTAATACAGAAGTAAGAAAGAGAGTTGGTCTGAAAGAGAGTGTCGGGGTGAAGGTAAGGAAAGGAATGCTTCGGTGGTTCGGGCATGTGGAGAGAATGCATGATGAAAGAATGACTAAACAGATCTACAATGCAAAAGTGGATGGATGCAGTAGTCGTGGAAGGCCACGACACACCTTCCATGATCAAATTGATCGTGTACTAGCAGAAGGTGATGTCGGGAGCCTTAAGAACAGACGGGCGTGCATGACAAGAGTTATGAATGTCAAAGAAGCAAGTAAGGTGTGTAAGAATAAGCCTAAATGGCGCTCTGATGTTCGTGCCTACCCCGCAAGGGAACTGGCGTGAAGTTATGTATGTATGTATGTATAATGATTACATCCTTTTTGTTTTTGATGATTAAAACTATTGTTAATCTCAATTTCTATAATTGTTAACATTGCATTTTTTCCAATTTCACCTTTCTGTATTTATAAACGTATTTATCAAAATGTTAGCATAATTTTCATTCCGCGACTGTAACAATACTTACAATGTAGTATCTAAATCAAGTAAATGAATTTGTTCAATAGATTTAAAAATGAGAAAAAATCAGGCGGCTAATTAGAACCAGCAGATTCCAATAATACAACTATTAGAAAGTTTTGTCTGTATATCTGTCTGTTAGAACATCACACGACAACTGCTGAATAGATTTATATAAAACTTAACACAGAGCCAGCTTATAGCTTACAAGTCAACACTTAAAATACTTTCTACCCCCATAAATATACGAAGTCACCTTAGCAACGCGAACGAAGTTCGCTAGAACATTCCAATTAACAATAAAACAAATACTGCCGCAGTGTTTTAACAAAACAAGCTTGCACAACGAAACAACTTATTTTATTTACAATTGCAAAAGCACTTTTCATGTGGAAAGAATGCATGATAAAAGAATGACTAAACACATGTACAATGCAAAAGTGGATGGATGCAGAAGTCGTGGAAGGCCACGACACACCTTGCATGATCAAATTGATCGTGTACTAGCAGAAGGTGATGTCAGGAGCCTTAAGAACAGACGAGCGTGCATGACAAGAGTTATGAATGTCAAAGAAGCAAGTGAGGTGTGTAAGAATGGCGCTCTGTTGTTCGTGCCTACCCCGCAAGGAAACTGGCGTGAAGTTATGTATGTATGTAAAAGAAAAGCGTCAAGGCAAGGATAAGTGTGAAAGCACCTTAAGAATTTTCTAAAAGAGGATTACACTAAAAACATTCGCAAAAAACCTTATCATTGGAAGTAGCCGGCCAACTTCGTCGTAAAACTGGACCTTCCTTATTGGGTTGCCAGCTTTAAGGTTTTACCGAACAAATGAGCTTATCGTAAATGACTTTACTGAAAGTTATTACAATGGGAACAAAACGTATTTGGAATGGAGAAAGAATACAATTTCCTGCGTTGGGGCGGCCTGTCGTAAGAGGCGACTTAACAACCCACAGCCAAATGGTAGGGCATTTGCCCGACTGGATGGCTACCACCCCTGGTCTAAAGTATGTCGCCATAACCACCTTGATTTTTGTTCCGGCATTAGTGACCAGGTTCCAGTCTCCCTTAAGAGAGCAGCAGCGCATTTGTAGCAACTTTGGTGTTGCAAATGTCCATAGGCGATGGTAACCGCTTTATATCAAGTGGGCCGTCTGCCTGTCTGCTGATCTCCTGCAATAAAAAAAAATTATTACATAAGCGTTACACAATGTGCAAAACGTCAGAAATATAGAAAGAAAGAAGAGATAGAAAATTAGTATTGAACTTTAAATGATGACCAGTCTTTTCATAGTACAACTATTGTTTATTTTACAGTAATACTTAAACATACCCGCGAGTTCGTCCATGCTTGACTTGTAAACCCCGCGGGATTTCAGGGAGACGCAGCATCAGAAAATAATGTAAACTACCATCGTTTTAGTGGAAACTGTGTCGGAATAAACTAAATTTCATGCACCCGAACAACTTCAAACCACTCTCGCTCCCGCCTAACTCAAAAATTTTGTGTCACTTCTGGACAATGTTAAAAAATCCAAAATGTCGGAATCTCCAACAAAAAGTTTTTAATATTTTTATGAGTTACACAGTTACGCAGGACTTGAATTTATTGGAACTATACAAACACTTATAACATAGGTACAAAGCTCTGAAAGAGAGTGTCGGGGTGAAGGTAAGGAAAGGAATGCTCCGGTGGTTCGGGCATGTGGAAAGAATGACTAAACAGATATACAATGCAAAAGTGGATGGATGCAGAAGTCGTGGAAGGCCACGACACACCTTCCATGATCAAATTGATCGTGTACTAGCAGAGGGTGATGTCAGGAGCCTTAAGAACAGACGAGCGTGCATGACAAGAGCTATGAATGTCAAAGAAGCAAGTGAGGTGTGTAAGAATAAACCTGAATGGCGCTCTGCTGTTCGTGCCTACATGTCTGTATGTACAAATATAACTAGACACTACTAGTACAACTGCACGATTCAATAACACGCGCAAAGTCAGTCACTAGTTCGCTTGTCGAATCTACGTCTTACTCGTACCTCCGTTCGGACATTGTTTTATGGTAAACTGTACAATACGCAATTGAAGCTCGTGGGCTGGTTTCTTCCAAGAAAATGTAATTTGCACACCTGCGAACGGCCAACAAAGTCGAAAACAATAACAAGAAGGATTAGTTCGACACTAAAGACGGCCATAAAACGAATACGATGACAATAGGATGTTTTTCTTAATTACAATTTCTAAACACGAAGTAAACAAAAGAATGCCTAAATCCAGGAAGGCAATAAAACTGTGTTTTACGACAGGCAGGTGTGCGCATCCCTTTGACGGCATGTAACAATATAGTTGATAAGGCTTATATCTGGCTTCAAAACGCAATTTTTAAATTTAGAACAATATTGATATTCTTTTGTTTCTTAATTGTCACTTTTTCTCTCGACATTATTCATTGACTAATTAAGTATGTGTGATTGTAACACTCATAGAAATGTTTTATACTTTCTCATATTGAGCTGGCAACACTGCTTCCAAAGGTTACGGGACTACGTTTCGATCAACTTGAGAACTGAATTTTTATTCATGGCCTATAAAAGGGGCCCAGATGTAACTTATTTCCTGGCCACAAACGAAGGGCAAATTAGGAGACGGTCCTATCTCGTAAAGTACGAGGATTGAAGATTATGCGGGTTAGCGAGGTCATGGAAAGGATGGAAAGTGGTGAATTTGAAGGTCTTTTTAATTTGGGTCTATAGAAAATTTATTATTAACACGCGGAGGGAAATCTTTTTACCTTTTTTATAAACGAATTGCGCACACGGAGCAGTGTGTGATTTGGCTTATTTAAAGATCACACGGATAAAGTCAAAATGAAGGTAGCTAACATATTTTCAAACTAGCTTCTGCCCGCGACTTCGTCCTTCGTCTTTCTTCGTGGAATAGTTAAAAAAAGTTTGGTCTTAGCGTAACGATATAAAGTTTATAGCCTTCCTCAATAAATGGGCTACCTAACACTGAAAGAATTTTTCAAATCAGACCAGTAGTTCCTGAGATTAGCGCGTTCAAATAAACAAACTCTTCAGCTTTAGGTAGGTAGGTATCCCTTTATGTAAACTAACTAAATTTTTCTTTTGAACGTCACTGTTCTAGTCACTGAACTCCTCCTAAACGGTTGGACCGATTTTGATGATTTTTTTGGTATATGTCCAAGTGGATTCGAGCATGGTTTAGATTCACATTTGTGAATTTTTATTTTTCAAACCAAGACAACTATTATAAATTAATTTCTATAATAATTTGTTTATAACTTAGTTTTATTATCGTTGATGTAGCGTAATGTATAGCGCACGCGTCTCAAACTAAAAGGGCGTGGGTTCGATCCTGGCCGGAACGCATGCACCGCTTAGGCAGTTTTATGACCTAATGTGTATATTGTTACAATTACCACGTGCTAACAACGGTGAAGGAAAACATCGTGATGCAACCTGCACATCGAGATAATTGACGTGTCAAATCTGCCAAACCGCCTTGGACAAGCAGGTATACAGTCCGTTCCCCTTATAATAGGAGGCCCAAATTCAGCAGTGGGTCATTTATGGGTTGTTATTATTATATTATATCGTTGATATTTATTATACAGATAAAAGTGTTAACTTACATATGCTAGTCACAGTTTCAAGTTTAATGGGTTCGCAATAGAAAAACAACTATTTAATATTTACGAACATAATCATCTATTTCCTTTACTATAATACGTAACAAAACACTTAGTTAGCATGGCTTTTACTTACATTTTAACAAGCGGTTCTTATCCGTGCAGGAACGGAGAAAGAATACAATTTCCTGCGGCCGGGCGGCCTGTCGTAAGAGGCGACTTAACAACCCGCAGCCAGGTGGTAGGGCATTTGCCCGACTGGATGGCTACCACCCCTGGTCTAAAGTATGTCGCCATAACAACCATGAGTTGTGTTCCGGCATTAGTGACCAGGTTCCAGTCTCCCTTAAGAGAGCAGCAGCGCATTTGTAGCATCTTTGATGTTGCAAATGTCCATAGGCGATGGTAACCGCTTTACATCAAGTGGGCTGTCTGCCTGTCTGCTGATCTCCTGCAATAAAAAAAAAGCGGTTCACAATTTAGCCCCTACAACTTAGTCATGGACTCTTGAACTATATTCCTCCTTTTGCAATTTGTCTGATTCGCAATTGTCAGGGCACTTATGTCTACTTGCGCGTTTCGAACGGGATAAAGGCTCTTTTTTAGGTTTTGAGGTCGAAACATCAATGATCAAGTGTATCTCACGGTATCGATTCAATTATCTTTTTTGATACCCTCTATTAAAAATAAAAACAGTGTTACCAGCCGTCAAACACAGGCTATTATTTACTGATAGAAAAAAATGTAAGGCTGTTGTTGGATGCTAGCTAACACATATTAAAACTGAAGCTAATTGTATCTAATGCCTGACATAAAAATGAAGTCTAGACTCCCCTGCAGCTATTGCATAGCATAATTAAATTTAATTAAACGACCCGAGCAGCGTGTAGCATGTTTAATTTTAATACTAGTAAATTAAAAGATCTGCTGTTGCAACGGCGATAACGATGATGTATTGTGGCGGAACCCGGCCACCGTCAACGAGATTATGTACTCATACATACATACATACATACATAACTTCACGCCAGTTCCCTTGCGGGGTAGGCACGAACAACAGAGCGCCATTTAGGCTTATTCTTACACACCTCACTTGCTTCTTTGACATTCATAACTCTTGTCATGCACACTCGTCTGTTCTTAAGGCTCCTGACATCACCCTCCGCTAGTACACGATCAATTTGATCATGGAAGGTGTGTCGTGGCCTTCCACGACTTCTGCATCCATCCACTTTTGCATTGTATATCTGTTTAGTCATTCTTTCATCATGCATTCTTTCCACATGCCCGAACCACCGGCGCATTCCTTTCCTTACCTTCACCCCGACACTCTCTTTCAGACCAACTCTCTTTCTTACTTCGGTATTACTCTTTCTTCGGTATTACTCGTTCTTTAATATTTTATTTTCCTTTCCATTGCTTATAATAATAATAATAACTTCCTAGCTTCGGTGAACCTGCAGCCCATCTTTCTACACCCCTTAGCCACTCACACCCATGTTGACCCTGTCTTCTATGGCATTTTTTGGGGCCCATGCAGGGAGTGGCGAGTCACCGTCTGTCCATTTTTCCAAGTTCCATAAACATTGCGATGGGCAGACGCCATAGTCCCCATATTCCCAGACCCCTAGTACCACTAGCAGTTCACCACAATAGCCCGGTACTTTTTGTCCTCATTTCCCACAATAGTTCTACGCTAGCCGGGGCTTGTCCTTGGGTGTATTGTTATATGGTGTAGACAGCGATAATCGCCGGTCAGTGTCACGCCACATTTACATTAAATTTGTCAAAGGGCCTTTACGTGTTGGCTTTCCCATGGCCCCACGCAAGCCTTCCAAATGTCCGGGCCATTTTTATGGCCCGTGGTCTGGAAAGACATACAAATAACTTCCCATAAATGTCCCACTGCTGGGCTCGAGCCTCCCGTTATAGGGGAACGGGGAGTATACCCGCCACGCTTGTCCAAGGCGGCTTGGCAGGTTTGACACATCGATTATCTCGATGTGCAGGTAGCATCACGATGTTTTCCTTCACCGTTGTTAGCACGTGGTATTTATAACAATATGCACATCAGGTCAGAAAACTTCTATTGCTTGTTTTATTGCAAAGTTGGCAAACAGGCAGACGGCTTAGCTCATGGAAAGTGGTTACTGTCTCCTATAAGGTTTCCTCCTCTTTCTTGGTTCATGAAAGAGGGAACTATGGATTTAGAAGATGCTTACTTATTCACACACACGCACATATATATACCTATATATACTAGCTGTGCTCGCGACGTCGTCCGCGTGGAATTTGTTTTCAAAACACCCCGATTTTGAAACATTCTTCATTGGTGCTCCGCTCCTATTGGTCTTAGCGTGATGATATATAGCCTATAGCCTTCCTCGATAAATGGGCTATCTAACACTGAAAGAAGTT
This sequence comes from Dendrolimus kikuchii, assembly GCA_019925095.2. Taxonomy (NCBI): domain Eukaryota; kingdom Metazoa; phylum Arthropoda; class Insecta; order Lepidoptera; family Lasiocampidae; genus Dendrolimus; species Dendrolimus kikuchii. The sequence continues at coordinate 23,367,966 of CM034400.1, forward strand.
TTCAAATCAGAACAGTAGTTCCTGAGATTAGCGCGTTCAATCAAACAAACAAACTCTTCAGCTTTATATATTAGCATAAGATAAGTAGGCGTAAGCTTACATTTTTATATTATTTAATATAATAAATACATAATATGTATTTATATGAGATTATCTTTATATATATAATTCTTCTGTACGTGTGTGGACAGTGAACTCCTAAACGGCTGGACCGATTTGAATGAATTTTTTTGTGTGTGTTCAAGTGGATTCGAGGATGGTTTAGATTCACAATTGGACCCGGTAGGTGGCGCTGCAATCGGGTTCTAAATTTTATTTCTTCAAGGCAGAACAACGTCTGCCGGGACAGCTAGTCTTTATATATATAATTATAATTATTGTTTACTTTCCAAAACGCAGATCAACTCCTATAGAGGTTTGCAACTTTTTGCTAACCTTTAGGATTGGATAGGAGAATAAAATAGAAGGATCAGACTTAAGGAGTTATATAGAGGGAATGGGATGTGAAATTGGGATCTTTTAAGTTTTATTTAAATTGAAAATTAATACTAACGGATAAAGAGAAGTGTTTTTAGTGTCACTTTTTCGTTTCATCATCACTTCAAAAACGAAGTGAGAAGTGACGAATTTCATTCAAATCCGTTCGGCAGTTTTCACGAGATGCACTAATAGACAAACAGACAAAAATCCAATCACACTTGGCACTACCGGTCTGTTTCTTTTTTAATTTTTTTATTGTAGGAGTTCAGCAGACAGGCAGACGGCCCACTTGATGGATAGCGGTTACCATTGCCTATTGACATTTACAACATCAAAGGTGCTACAAATGCACTGCTGCTCTCTTAAGGGGGACTGGAACCTGGTCACTTTACTGGGGACATACTTTAGACCAGGGGTGGTAGCCATCCAGTCGGGCAAATGCCCCACCACCTGGCTGTGGGTTGTTCTGTAGTCTCTTACGACAGGCCGCCCGGCCGCAGGAAATTGTATTCTTTCTCCATTCCTGCACGGATGGACTCATATAGAATCTCAATTAAAAATTCTATGTTCAATTAAAACAATAATATTACCCGTTCTTAATTTAAAACATTTTTGCATTCGCTTTTCGAAATAAGAAAAAGACCTACCGCTAACTTCATGTTTCACAGATTACTAGAACGACACGAAGTTGGCCGATTTCATTTGATTATTTAGGTTTGTTTAATGTCTCATACTCGTCAAACACTGTCACAGAAACGTAACAGTCAATTATCCTAAAAGAGCGTCGGCTCCCATAAAGTTGATCTCATAAAATCTCCTCGAAATATAATTGGGCCGCGTTTAAGCGCCGTTTAACTTTATATGTGTTTTTGTATATGTTTATGCTACGAGCCGACTGACTTGTGACGAGCATTCAGAGCGAACACCACGAAGTGTGCGAATCGTGAACAATATAAAATTTAACGAATTTTTATATTCAGAAAACGGCTGAGTGTGTGTCTATCCACAATCCATGTACTGTGTATTTTCTAATCCATATACATACATACATACATGCAAAACAGAACCAATCCACAAACATGCCAAAATTGGGTTAAGGATGCATAAGACTTTCAAAATGCACGTTCTATCGACTCAATAAAAATCATAACGAGAAAATATACATACATACATACATAACTTCACGCCAGTTCCCTTGCGGGGTAGGCACGAACAACAGAGCGCCATTTAGGCCCATTCTTACACACCTCACTTGCTTCTTTGACATTCATAATTCTTGTCACGCTCGTCTGTTCTTAAGGCTCCTGGCATCACCCTCCGCTAGTACACGATCAATTTGATCATGGAAGGTGTGTCTTCCACGACTTCTGCATCCATCCACTTTTGCATTGTATATCTGTTTAGTCATTCTTTCATCATGCATTCTTTCCACATGCCCGAACCACCGGAGCATTCCTTTCCTCACCTTCACCCCGACACTTTCTTTCAGACCAACTCTTTTTCTTACTTCGGTATTACGAACGCGGTCCGCGAGCGTCACTCCGCAGATTCAATACGTAATCCATATACGTTGAAAGTATATTTTATTAGTCTTAGCAAATTTTGTTCCAATGATTTAAATGATGCATATCACTTTTAAATAACTTTATAACTGTACACGTTCGTTCTAAATTTCATCTAGATATTGCCAATATTTTTTGTGTGAAAAAATATAGCATACAGCGAGTCGAAGGGACAGATATGACGAAACTATGAAGGTTATATTTCTGCTATTTGAGAACGCAGTCTTAAAAAAAATTACCCTGTCAGGAAACACTGGTCAATAATTATTCTACTTAAAAAAAAATGTCTGCGTGTGCAGTTCACACGCAGTAGAAGTGAAACAAAGTGTGACAATGGGTGAGAGGATTCTAAATTTCGTGACGTCACATTTCATATATTATATCGTTATAATATATTGGAGCTTTAAAATACGAATTTCAAGTATTAACGAAAAACTTCAAAACATTTCCAACTCTATCTACATAAGTACAATATTTAAATTATCAAATACAATGTATTTGCCAGGTGGTAGAGCATTTGCCCGACTGGATGGCTACCACACCTGGTCTAAAGTATGTCGCCATAACAACCTTGAGTTGTGTTCCGGCATTAGTGACCAGGTTCCAGTATCCCTTAAGAGAGCAGCAGCGCATTTGTAGCAACTTTGCTGTTTCAAATGTCCATAGGCGATGGTAACCGCTTTCCATCAAGTGGGCCGTCTGCCTGTCTCAGATCAGCATCTCCTGCCATAAAAAAAATCTATATCATTCTCTCGCAGATTTAAACCTATAGATTTATGTGATCATCTCTTTTTAGTGTCGCTTTTTCGTTTCATCTTGTTTCGAATGTATATAAATTTACATACATACATACATAACTTCACGCCAGTTCCCTTGCGGGGTAGGCACGAACAACAGAGCGCCATTTAGGCCCATTCTTACACACCTCACTTGCTTCTTTGACATTCATAACTCTTGTCATGCACGCTCGTCTGTTCTTAAGGTTCCTGACATCACCTTCTGCTAGTACACGATCAATTTGATCATGGAAGGTGTGGTGGCCTTCCACGACTTCTGTATCCATCCACTTTTGCATTGTATATCTGTTTATTCATTCTTTCATCATGCATTCTTCCAAATGCCCGAACCACCGGAGCATTCCTTTCCTTACCTTCACCCCGACACTCTCTTTCAGAGAGTATATAAATTTATTTATTATTAATGATTATTTGTATTTTTAAATGTATTATTTTTTATGATATGTTGTCTTGTATGATATGTGTTATTAAATACGTTATAGTTTTTTTTTATTGAATTGCATTATGTATTGTGTGTTGTATTGTCCTTCGTGACTTCACTTGCTGGTCCCAGGCGGAAGAACAGCGCTGGTCTTAACTGGTCAGCATATGCTGAGACTGGGTCCAATTTTAGGACTTATTCTCTTTCTATTATTTTACTGTTTGATAATACTCTATGTTGTTTTTGTCCTAAATAATCTATCCGTGTAGGAACGGAGAAAGAATACAATTTCCTGCGGCCGGGCGGCCTGTCGTAAGAGGCGACTTAACAACCCACAGCCAGGTGGTAGGGCATTTGCCCGACTGGATGGCTACCACACCTGGTCTAAAGTATGTCGCCATAACAACCTTGAGTTGTATTCCGGCATTAGTGACCAGGTTCCAGTCTCCCTTAAGAGAGCAGCAGCGCATTTATAGCAACTTTGGTGTTCCAAATGTCCATAGGCGATGGTAACCGCTTTCCATCAAGTGGGCCGTCTGCCTAAAGAAGTTTCACTTCAAAAACTTAACAGTAACAATATGATTCCATCTCAAAAGCTGTCAACGCGTTGATTTCGCCCCTGCTGTTGCAAACGTTTATAGGGAGGATAATCACTTCTCATTAATCTATCTACCCGTTTACCAGCTTAGCAGTCTAGCAGCTACCTGTCTACCAATAATAAAATAATCAATACGAAAATTAATACAATTTGTGAATTGTTGTTACGAATGCACGTTTCATATCAGTCGTCAGAGCGTGGAAAACTGTAAGCGAGGCGGGAGTAACAAGGAAAACATTTCTTTTTCTGTCTCCTGCCCGCCTGCCTAAGTGGAAAGTCACTTTTACGCAATTGGCACACAAATCACGATGGAATGACGCGTACTTATAGTCACGACTTTAAAGAATTCATCATAACGGGAAATAATTTAAACCGTAGTTAAAAAAAACCTACGGTGGCACTCGGGGACTTTTTTAATTTTTTTATTGCAGGAGTTCAGCAGACAGGCAGACGGCCCACTGGATGGAAAGCGGTTACCATCGCCTATGGACATTTGCAACACCAAAGGTGCTACAAATGCGCTGCTGCTCTCTTAAGTGAGTCTGGAACCTGGTCACTTTTATCCGTGCAGGAACGGAGAAAGAATACAATTTTCCTGCGGCTGGGCGGCCTGTCGTAAGAGGCGACAAAACAACCCACAGCCAGGCGGTAGGGCATTTGCCCGACTGGATGGCTACCACCTCTGGTCTAAAGTATGTCGCCATAACAACCATGAGTTGTGTTCCGGCATTTGTGATCAGGTTCCAGTCTCCCTTAAAAGAGCAGCAGCGCATTTGTAGCACCTTTGGTGTTGCAAATGTCTATAGGCGATGGTAACCGCTTTCCATCAAGTGGCCCGTCCGTCTGTCTGCTGAGCTATTGCAATAAAAAAAAAAAAAAAAAACTATGTTGTTATGGCGGCATACTCTAGACCAGGGGTGGTAGCCATCCAGTCGGGCAAATGCCCCACCACCTGGCTGTGGGTTGTTTAATCGCCTCTTACGACAGGCCGCCCGGCCGCAGGAAATTGTATTCTTTCTCCGTTCCTGCACGGATCAATTAAATAAATTAGTTATTCTCAAGAAGTGGAAGCTCAAGCATCTATTTTGCATTATCTACAGTTTTATAAATTCAACATCATTAAAATTAATTTTAAAATACATTCCTAACATCATATAAGATGTTTAAAAGTAATATAAAATGACAGAGCAATGAAAACAGGTGCGCACTATAGATACGAGCGGTAACGAATCCGCACCACGTAGACAAAAAGATTTCCCCCCGGAGCGTATAACCGAGGGGTGGTCCGTTACCCGGCCGGGATCCGAATGCTGTCCATTTACATTTAAATCTATTAGACCTCCGCTCAAATCCTCTCGCCCCTCATCACCCTTAATTTGGCACTAATTACGCTCACAATTTCAAGTTGGTGCAAATTTTGTTGAAGCTTTTTAGTTTTGATATGAACGATTATTTCTTGGGAGATTGATTTACATCCAATTCCTAAATTGGACCTACTTATGCAAAACAGAACCAATCCACAAACATGTCAAAATTGGGTTAAGGATGCATAAGACTTTCAAAATGCACCTCCTATGGACTCATTAAAAATCATAACGAGAAAATATACATACATACATACATACATAACTTCACGCCAGTTCCCTTGCGGGGTAGGCACGAACAACAGAGTGCCATTTAGGCTTATTCTTACACACCTCACTTGCCTCTTTGACTTCATAACTCTTGTCATGCAAGCTCCTCTGTTCTTAAGGCTCCTGACATCACCTTCTGCTAGTACACGATCAATTTGATCATGGAAGGTGTGCCGTGGCTTTCCACGACTTCTGCATCCATCTACTTTAGCATTGTATATCTGTTTAGTCATTCTTTCCACATGCCCGAACCACCGGAGCATTCCTTTCCTTACCGTCACCCCGACACTCTCTTTCAGACCAACTCTCTTTCTTACTTCGGTATTACGAACGCGGTCCGCGAGCGTCACTCCGCAGATATATATACGAGAAAATATAATATACAATATTCTAAATGTTTTTTCCAACGCAAAATTTTAATAAAAACGGCTTTTTCTCAAAACTGTCAGTATGTGGGTTGGTTCCATTTTGCATAAGTAGGTCCAATTGTGCCTTACTGGTTAATTTAGGAACTGGATGGTTTACGTAAAATTGCACGGTCGGAGGAGTATGAAATTTCGCACACTTATAGTTTATATAGAGAAGCGACGAATGCTAATATTTCTTTTTAAATTATACATACAACTAGCTGTCCCGGCAGACGTTGTTCTGCCCTGAAGAACCCGATTGCAGCGCCACCTACCGGGTCCAATTGTGAATCTAAACCATCCTCGAATCCACTTGAACACACATAAAAATTCATTCAAATCGGTCCAGCCGTTTAGGAGGAGTTCACTGTCAACACACATACAGAAGAATTATATACATAAAGATATACAATAAATCAATAAAAAAAAAACATTACACACACTACCATGTATCTAACACACACACGCATATATACTCTTTTATTTATTGTTAAAGTCAAATTAACAGTGTAGCCTTGAAGAAATCTGTGATTATAGAAGTATGTATTTGACGACAGAACCTTAATAATGTTCAAACTTTTAATTTAAATGAATTATTATGATCGATGTCAAAGAGGCAAGTGAGGTGTGTAAGAATAAGCCTAAATGGCACTCTGTTGTTTGTGCCTACCCCGCAAGGGAACTGGCGTGAAGTTATGTATGTATGTATGTATGTATTATGATCGAATTTCGGCCACTGGTGACCACTAGTATCAATGGCAAGACATGTGAATGAATAGTGAAATATAGAAACAGGCCATTAGTATTTTTAAACGATTTCAAAAAATGGAGTAGGTATTCAATTCGTCGAGTAATATTTGTTTTTTTTTTTTTTATTGCAGGAGATCAGCAGACAGGCAGACGGCCCACTTGATGGAAAGCGGTTACCATCGCCTATGGACATTTGCAATACCAAAGTTGCTACAAATGCGCTGCTGCTCTCTTAAGGGAGACTGGAACCTGGTTACTAAAGCCGGAACACAACTCAAGGTTGTTATGGCGACATACTTTAAACCAGGGGTGGTAGCCATCCAGTCGGGCAAATGCCCTACCACCTGGCAGTGGGTTGTTAAGTCGCCTCTTACGACAGGCCGCCCGGCCGCAGGAAATTGTATTCTTTCTCCGTTCCTGCACGGATGGAAATTGTTATCTATGTTCAGCCATTTTTTTTTGTGTTTGAACCAACTTGTATCATTGTATTTACGTTAGATTCAGTACAGCTTCAGCCTAATCGCATACATTTTATTATAATTGGATATCATAAACAACGCAACTAAAAAGTGAAAAATAAAAAAATATAGCAAATAAGAAACAGACTTCAAGAGTTCATCAAAATTTTAATATTTTTTACAACATCTTGAAGTCAGAGCGGCTAAAAATATAAAAAACAACAACATATGCAAAATATAGTGATTTTTATGTTTTATTTCGTAACTTTATTTTTTGATTTTTAGTTACACTTGAAGTCGATTTTTTTCTTGCTAGAAATTTTTGTACACAACTTTTTATAATTACTAGCTGTCCCGGCAGACGTTCTTCTGCCCTGAAGAAATAAAATTTAAAACCCGATTGCAGGGCCACCTACCGGGTCCAATTGTGAATCTAAACCATCCTCGAATCCACTTGAACACACACAAAAAAATTCATTCAAATCGGTCCAGCCGTTTAGGAGGAGTTCACTGTCAACACACGTACAGAAGAATTATATATATAAAGATAAAGTGCAAAATTTATTATTGTTTTGACCCCTGGTCTAAAGTATATAGCCATAACAACCTTAAATTGTGTTCCGGCATTAGTGTCCAGGTTCCAGTCTCCCTTAAGAGAGCAGCAGCGCATTTGTAGCACCTTTGGTGTTGCAAATGTCCATAGGCGATGGTAACCGGTGTCCATCAAGTGGGCCGCCTGCCCGTCTGCTAAACTCCTGCAATAAAAAATAAATAAAGAAACCCTGCTGAAGTTTTGGTTGCTTAGTGCTTATTGCACTCGCGTCGCAAATTCAAAGAGCGCGAGTTCCAATCCTGGCCGGAAAGCATGCACTCCTTAAGCAATTTTCTGGCCTAACGTACATATTCATGTGGTTAAGTAGAGTAACCCATTGCCGGCCTAGCTCACTAGAACACATATGATCCGGCTTCGATTCTTCCCATGGTAAATTTCATAAACGAACTTTCCGATAACTACTATGGTCTGGGTGTCTGGAATCAGCTCCAGAGGGATGTAACGTTTATGTTTGTCTGCCGATTTATCATTATTATAACGTACTCCACATACTTTCAATTTACCGCATTAATAATAATAATAATAATTTATTTCAGACACAAAGATCCATAATTTCAACACACTTTTATAACCTATTATTATAAAATTAAATTAAATTAAAAAAAAAAACCTTCAAAATAACAATAATAAAATTAACAAAAAATGTCCATTAGTCAGTCAGTCAGTCGGTCAGTCCTTTAAAGCAATTCCATTCACATATATTTATAATTTCATTAATACATACATACATACATAACTTCACGCCAGTTCCCTTGCGGGGTAGGCAGGAACAACAGAGCGCCATTTAGGCCCATTCTTACACACCTCATTTGCTTCTTTGACATTCATAACTCTTGTCATGCACACTCGTCTGTTCTTAAGGCTCCTGACATCACCCTCCGCTAGTACACGATCAATTTGATCATGGAAGGTGTGTCGTGGCCTTCCACGACTTCTGCATCCATCCACTTTTGCATTGTATATCTGTTTAGTCATTCTTTCATTATGCATTCTTTCTACATGCCCGAACCACCGGAGCATTCCTTTCCTTACCTTCACCCCGACACTCTCTTTCAGACCAACTCTCTTTCTTACTTCGGTATTACGAACGCGGTCCGCGAGCGTCACTCCGCAGATTTTGCGCAGTGCTCGCATCTCAACCGCGTTTACTCTACTTTCATGTTCTCTCTTCCAATTTCATTAATATTAATATTAATACCCACAAGACCACGCCGTAAATTCTCAAGCAAAAGTCATACGCAAGAAATGTAATTTCGTACAAAAATTACTTTTGTTCTTACCCCCACAAGAAAGTATTAAAAAACAAAGATATCTGACGCGGAGTCGTTGCGTATCTTATTTCTTTGTTATTAATAAAAACGTAGCAAAGGAAAAAAGTTATAAACGAAGTCATTTCGCCCGAAGCGAATTTGCTTCCCGAAAGAGGTGCGTGGTGTTGCCCTACTGCCGGCAACAACTCACAATTATTGCTTCAACAGTTCTTGTTGCGAAAAAGAGAGACATGGACCCAAATATACTTAGGTTCCGCACCATTATCACTTTTTCCAAGTACTGTCACCTATTATAGTAGATACTAATGATATTGTTACAACCTAGGCGCCGACAAAAACAAATTCACACCTGCATATCTGTAAAAGCACATTTTTGCATTCAACTAATAACATTGAAATTATTGTAATTCTTTTATGATCGTCTTCTTTTGTTTACTTATTTATTGGCATACGGCCTATTGTTGTATAGTAATCCTTTACAGCCACCTGCTGCTGTAATCATTAGCCAAGTGTTACGGATTTTAAAGTACAAGCTGATCCTAGGAAATTCGGTCCACGTTGCCGGGCGGGCATATTGCATTTGTGCAGTATAAAGCGATGGCCTGAGGGAGGGAGAGGCAGTCGAGCGAGAACCACGATCGAAGCGAGACGTGTGTACTACAATCGGTACTCTATTAGTGACGGACTTTGCGCGTTTTGTTGAATTACGACCTTCTGCATTACGTTTGTATTTGTTGTGTTCGGTTATATTTGTACCTGTGTTATACGTGTTTGTATAGTTCTAATAAACTCTATAATAATTCCAACGGCATTTTAATTCGAGTCCCGCACTCGTAACAATTTTTTCCTTAATTTAGGGGGTTGCCTGGAAAATATTGCTTTAAGCGATAAGGCCGCCCTTTGTTCAATATTTACTATACATAGTTTTAATTTTTGGTGAACAATAAAGTGTTTTCATTCATTCATTCATTCATTCATTCATACTATTGTAATATTTGCGAGTAGTTGTGTTACCGCGAGAAAAGCCACGGGAAAATGTAGTGTTAGTAGATTTTTTTAATTCACCAGCGGTCTAAGCAGACATAATCCTGCCCTGAAAAAATAAAAATCTAGAACCCGATTCCAGCGCCAAGTATTTTGTTTAGATTGATGGGTTACATCATTGAAGCTTTAGTAGGGATCCCTAATTTTTATACAGCCTATATTAATCAGGGATAATGTAGCATTCGAATGGTGCAAGAATCTTTGAAATCGGTCCAGTAGTTTCTGAGTTTATGCGTTACAAACATGCAAAAATACAAATCTTTCCTCTTTATAATATCAGCATAGATGACTATACCATATTCATCGTAGCTCGAGACAAAGTTTAAATATAGAAAACAGTGTTTCTCAAACTTTGTTTTATTCTATTAAAGTGCCTACTAATGTCTCATTTATCTAATAACTGAATAGTAACACAAAGAGAAATTTAACAGCAAGAGTAAGAAGGAAATAACGAGAAATAAATGACATTATCCTGAAAACTGCATTCTCATAATAATAATAAATAATTCTCCCGCAGGGGGGCTTTGTGGCGAAGCTTTAGGTGAGTAGCGACACCTCGTACCTGACTCCGGGGGCCAAGGCAAGGCCCCCGCCTCCGTGCTCGCCTTAACCAGCCGGCACGGAGTGGAGATCGCTAGAGCTAAGACTCAAGCTCCAGGGGTGGAAGTGATAAATGGCCTAACGTCGGAAGTAGCTTCGTTGAACCTGCAGCCCACCTCTCTACACCCCTTAGCCACTCAGGCATTTTTTGGGGCCCATGCAGGGAGTGGCGAGTCACCGTTTGCCCATTTTTCCATGTTCTCTGAACATTGCGACGGGCAGACGCCATAGTCCCCATATTCCCAGACCCCTAGTACCATTAGCAGTTCACCACAATAGCCCGGTACTTTTTGTCCTCATTTCCCACAATAGTTCTACACTGGCTGGGGCTTGTCCTTGGGTGCATTACTATATGGTGTAGACAGGGATAATCGCCGGTCAGTGTCACGCCACATTTACATCAAATTTGTCAAAGGGCCTCTACGTGTTGCCCTACCCATGGCCCCACGCAAGCCCTCCAAAAGTCCGGGCCATTTTTATGGCCCGTGGTCTACAAAGACATAAATAATTCATATATCATAAAATAATTCATATAAACAAGTTGACCGGTTGTAAAGATGGCGTAGGGTTAAATAACCAGATTGATGACAAAACGACCATTATAGTTAGAAATATTCGCTTTAACTGTACTCTAATAACTTGGTAGTATTAAAAAACCCATGCTGACTTTCAAAATCAAGTTTTTTAGGTATTTAACACGTATATACAGCCCATAAATGACTCACTGCTGGGCTCGGGCCTCCCACTATAAGAGATCGGACAATATACCTATCACGCTTGTTCAAGGCGGTATGACAGGTTTGACACATCAGCTATCTCGATGTGCAGCTTTCATCACGATTATTCCTTTCACCGTTATTAGCGCGTGGTAATTGTAACAATATGAACATTAGGTCAGAAAACTGCCTGAGTGGTGCATGTGTTTCGGCCAGGATTCGAACCCGCACCCTTTGAGCTTGGGACGCGTGCGCTAGCCATTACGCTACCACGGCTTAGTTATTAATTATATCATCATATTTTTAACATGTAATGTTTCTAATTTATAATATAATTAAAATGAGTTATTTATGGAGTTCAAATTCAAATAAATTGAATAAGTATTAAATACATAGTATTAAATTGTTATTTAAAGTTTTACTAATATATATATACCTTTCTAAGCTTCTCAAATTAATATCATTAAATTAAATAAAGAATACAATTTCCTGCGTTGGAGCGGCCTGTCGTAAGAGGCGACAAAACAACCCACAGCCAGGTGGTAGGGTATTTGCTCGACTGGATGGCGACCACTCCTGATCTAGAGTATGCCGCCATAACAACCTTGTGTTGTGTTCGGGCATTAGTGACCAGGTTCCAGTCTCCCTTAAGAGAGCAGCAGCGCATTTGTAGCACCTTTGCTTTCCACCAAGTGGGCCGTCTGCCTGTCTGCTGAACTCCTACAATAAAAAAATTAATACGTGAAGCAAAAACTTTGTACCCCTTTTTGCGAAAATTGCGCGGACGGAGGCGTATGAAATTTCGCATACTTTATATTTTAAATAGAGGAGTGCAAAATGCTAATATTTTTTTTATTATGCATAAAAATACATTAAATCAATAAAAAAAAACATCCCTACCGTGTATTTGACACACACACGCATACATACTCTTTTGTTTATTGTTCAAGTCAAATTAACAGTGTAGCCTTGGCGAAATATGTGATTATAGAAGTATAGTCTTTGACAACAGAACCTTAATAATGTTCAAACTTATAATTTAAATTAATTATGGTCGAATTTCGACCACTGGGCGACCACTAGTTTTTAGAAAGTTAAAAGTGACCTATGAAAATTCTTTTTTTATGGTTTCTGTACAACTTGTCTCACTGTCCGCTGAATATGGTATAGTGTTTTAACTGGCTTTATTGGTACTCAATTTTTCTACTAGTGTGATATTTTGAAGTCAGATGTAAAATAAAGTTGTATTGTAGATTTTTTTGAAAACATTTCAAAATCTCATCTGAATTGGGTCATCTACTGTTGTAGCAGCATTATTTTTAGATCTAGATGAACTCTTTAAATTCTCTCTTCTATTGAATAGTAGATTATTATACGCGAAGTGAAAGCGACCTATTTAGCCATGAGATGCTATGTATTCTAGCGAGAGTGCTAATAGTTCGAGTGCCTAAATAGGCCTTTCACCCGAGGTTAAAACTTTGCTTTTCATTTCGAATATGAGGAATGTACATAAAAACTGATTATTTAAACGAACAACTACTTCTCTAATGAAATCAGGCGTTAAATCCATATCAAAATCTGACGAACTCATTGAACACGTCACATATGAAATATCAAGTACATTTATTTGTCTGTGGCATTCTACCAGCCAGTATTTTTTGTGACTGATGATAGCAAATATTTAGCTCAAATTTATTTAAATTAAATACTTCACGCCAGTTCCCTTGCGGGGTAGGCACGAACAACAGAGCGCCATTTAGGCTTATTTTTACACACCTCACTTGCTTCTTTGACATTCATAGCTCTTGTCATGCACGCTCGTCTGTTCTTAAGGCTCCTGACATCACCTTCTGCTAGTACACGATCAATTTGATCATGAAAAGTGTGTCGTGGCCTTCCATGACTTCTGCATCCATCCACTTTTGCATTGTATATCTGCTTAGTCATTCTTTCATCATGCATTCTTTCCACATGCCCGAATCACCGGAGCATTCCTTTCCTTACCTTCACCCCGACACTCTTTTTCAGACCAACTCTCTTTCTTACTTCGGTATTACGATGTATTCTTGTATACTTCATAATATATATGTATAAAGTAAGGACTTGGCAGCTAACTAACGGAAAGCAGTATTACCATTATATAAATACCTTAGGGCGCTGTTATTAGGCAACCGCGTGACATTAAAATGACATGGGTCCTGTCCTGACAGGAGGCATTTTATCCACTGCTGACAGCCAAGAAAACATCACCCGGTAACCACATCGAAATTTATGAATGAAACCCTTCTAACCCTAATAAGCATCGTGGTTACAAATATCCCTACATGTAATAATGATGAGCTGTTATTATTAAATCTAGCTGTGTTCTTATTGACACATAAAGGGTATAAGGCTGCGTTTCCGATCACAGATATGATATAAAAGCATGCTAAATAAAAAATAACATTTCTCATATTCTGAAAGTACCTTGCCTGATCACAGAGATGAAAACTGTACTTTTTGTTTGTCAATTTTTTTTTTAATTTAAGGCTTGGCAACTAGGTCTTTAAGCCAGGCGCAGTTGTATTGTAGGCTACAATCCACACCATTCAACGGAGTTCTTGTGAAAACTCGAAAGGCCACATTTGACTATACAGTTCACATTTCTCACAAAAACACATAATTACTAATATTTTCTTAAGTTTTCGCGACTTGTATACATAATAAAACTGAATAATAAATAAAACTTTAACAATACTCGTTGACACTTGACATCTTTGTCTTCCGTGATCACGGCCACTGAAAAGTGGCCGAAACGTCGGAAAAACCAAAATCAAATAAAATTACCGCGCTTAAAACCGTTAAAACGTAGTTTTATTACATAATAACTACTCTAAAACTATCAATATCCTACAACTACTGTTCATTTTAGAGTAATTTTACACATTTTTAGAAAATAAAACTACACAGCACAACATCTCCTTTAGTTCCCGCCAAAAACTCCTCAAAAAAAATTAAATTTTATTCGAACCATAGATAATAGATATGACTCATGTCCCAACTTTTTTTTCAGCCACTGTTAAATCACGGCATAAATTGTGATAAAAAATATCAACAATTTTTTAACATCATTTTATACTTATAAATTACTTTTTACTAAATAATTATTTAATTTACATATTTTTGATATTTACATATTTATCATCAGTGACAAAAAAAAACTGTCTGACAGATTGACGTTTCATATGTGACGTATTATCAATACATTTATAATTTTAATTTAATAACATTATCAATCACATTTAGATGGACTTCTGAAATGAAGTCAGGCTTTAACCTGAGTTCATTTGAGAAGTAGTTGTTTGTTTGACTAATCAGTTTTTATTTACCTTCCTCATATTCGAACTGAAAAGCAGAGTGTTTACCTCGGGTGAAAGGCCTATTTAGGCACTCGAAATTTTAAAACTGTCTCATGCCGAAATAGGTCACTTTCAACTCTCATGTAACAATCTACTATTTTATTACCTGATGCAGGCAAACAGGCAGGTGATCCACCTGATGGAAAATGATTACCGTCACCTGAGCGTATTTTTAAAAAGTGTAGCGCCATCTAGTTTTATTTAACACAACTAATCAATATTACGAAATTATGAATAATGTTGTATTCAAACAGTATTTATTCTAGGCGATTAAAACATAATTAATGTTTTTCGCATAATACTTTATTAAGGTTCTAAACAATAACGGGAATCTACATAAAAATGTCTATCTCTCTGTCTATTTGTGTCATGGTTATTTTATTCTAGGGTTATTGGTTTTATAAGCATGAAAATTAAATTCAGCAGAAGTTAAAGTTAAAGTTTAAAGTTGCAAAAGTCGTGGAAGGCCACGACACACCTTCCATGATCAAATTGATCGTGTACTAGCAGAAGGTGATGTCAGGAGCCTTAAGAACAGACGAGCGTGCATGACAAGAGTTATGAACTTCAAAGAAGCAAGTGAGGTGTGTAAGAATAAGGCTGAATGGCGCTCTGTTGTTCGTTCCTACTCCGCAAGGGAACTGGCGTGAAGTTATGTATGTATGTAAAATTAAATTTACTAAGGTCATGTGAAATTGTGGAACTATAAATTAGGAATGGTCGTCATACATACAATTTAATTTTGGAATTATATCTGTTAATTACTTTACCTGGCTTTAAACTTAGGAAGACCCGTCGTCACTGTGGGCACGAGCCGTACCAATGTATACATATTTTCCAAACCCCGCTCCCGCTACCGCACCGCTGTGATCGGAAACACTTCCTAATAATTTCTGTATAAAACAAGCAGCTGTACAGTGAATTTTTTTTTTTTAACTTTCAGCACAAACTTAATATATCTCTAACAAGATTCGACAAACTTCCAAAAAATCTTCTACGAAATATCTTAGAGAGTAGGTAATGTACAGTGCAGGGCAAATCTTTTACGAAAATGTAGGATGTATCAAAATTTCACGTTGATACTCGTATCTCGTTAGTAATAGAACCCTAAAAGTTACTAAGCCACCTACTGAAATATTTTGGTGGAAAAATTCGGTTTGGGTTAACCTTGGGCGAGACGCGTTTGGCCTAATCTTATTAAGACTGAATGTCTGCAGAGCTCAAGTCCAGGGTGGCGTAGGGATGGGAAGAACATCTTACTAAAACTTATCGATAAAGTTTGTCGAACAAAGACTGAATGCGTTTATTGATACATAGATGTCACTTTATTGTACACATTACAGAAAACTTATAATGATATACAAACTGTGCAGAATGGGCAGTCTTATTAAGTAATTTATTCTCGATAAGAATAAACAAATCACCTAGGTCTTTCTCTCTTCATGCAGTGTCATTCGTGTAAACATTTAATAGCCAAATCCTGCAGAAGTATCCTATCTTCTGGTATAAATGTATCCTAGTTTCATCACAGTTGTCTAAACTGCAAATTTTCAAAGTATTTTTTAAACTTATCTATAACAAATTTTAAATTTACGAAGTCACAGCAAGTGACATTTTTAAATATTATTTTTATAAATCATTTGATTTTTTCAGTAAACAAGCGTTATTTTTTTCTTGATTACTAAACCCTCACTACCCATATGAAATGTAAATATGTTTTTAAATCCTTCTGTTAATATTCCTTAAGTATTCGACGGCCTCTGTGGTTGAGCGGGCTAAGCCTTTGCCAGCCTACCTCACTGCAACGTAGAGGCTCCGGGTTCGATTCCTGGTATAGTAAATTTTGGAAACGTATTTTCACCGTTATTTACTATGGTCTGGGTGTCTGGAATCGGCCCCAGAGTAATCCGTTGTATATTACCCATAACACAAGCGTAACTTGCTTAATTTGGGGATATACAATGTGTGTGTTTGTCTGCCGATTATTATTATTATATAGTATTAAATTTCATCTCACACTTTTGAGTTCTGATAAAAATAACCGGCTTAATATAATAATTTTAACATCTACCTCGTGTTAAGTGTTTCGATATTATTATAGAATAAACAAAAGTCACGCACGACGAATTATGTTTCTTTTTTGAACACTCGTGTGCATATTAATTAAATTGGTATAATTATCTTTCACATAAATACCCAAAAGCTAATTTGAATTTCGACAACACCGAAAGCATAATAAATACAATATTCGCCATGCGTGTACGTGTCTGCGGCTTCAAGCAGTAAACCATGCAATTCGTCCTTTATGTCTAATCTTCATACTTATACAAAGTATAAACAGCTATACAAAATGACAACTATTTTAAACGGATTGTTCTGTTAACTTCAAATCCTTCGTGATAAAATGTCTGTTCTAAATAACCTATGGTCCTTTTTTTATCTATCTGTGAAAATGATCAAGTCTCCACAAAACATATCCTACTAACTGAGTTATATTTAAAAAATTCTGAGGTTGTCTGGAAGTGATCATTTTATGCTATAAAACCACCCGTTGTGCAACCTACATTGGATCTAGTTTTTAATTGACTGTAAACAATAGTGTTTTCATTCTTCTCAAAGAAAATAAATATCGATAATTAATCTTGAGGAATTCCAACCCTAATACACCTCCCATTGGGTGGCAGATAAGGCGATTAGTGTCATAACACGACGGTGGTCTCGGGAATGTGTCACGGACGACACTTCACTACTGGCAACTAATTTCTCCGAACCACTCACTCTAAATCTAAGGTTTTTGTCTAATGTTATGTGTGGATTTTTTTATTACACTGGATTTAAGGAGTTAATGCTTGCTCTATGTTTAATTATAGCACTGATGCAGAACAGTCTGTCACATCATCAATGCCGTTGTTGTTATGAAAGATTTCACTACAAAAACTGGGAATGAAATATTAATTTTACTGTCTGTAATTATACAGAATGATATTCTAATTATAACTAAGCCGATAGTAGACTGAACATTTCTATCTTTCAATTTAGATGAATCAGCCAAAGTGAACCATATAAACATAAACTTGAATAATTCAATGCCATTGAATACCGTTATGTTCGTTGAGTTTTGAAATTGATTCAGTTTGGTTAATCCGTCTAATACCAGCATTAGCTGTAATCTACAAGTGTTTAACCTTCATTAAATAACTATCACCACTGCTTTAAATCGTCGCGAAATGTCATGTATCCAAATTAATTGAATGATATATTTATGATTATATCAGGCTGTCTACTGGCCTTCGTCTTTGGACCAGTGTCTGCAGAAAAATCTCATTTTGCATGATATATTTAGTATATTTTTCTATATCCCATGATAGTAACAGTAATATCTTTGTTGCAGAACCACCACTACCCGGGTGTTCATCACGATCCTCATCTGGCACATGCTGCACTCGCCGGCCTTTATGGTCCGCTTTCACCATACCATCACCTAAAGGTACGTATCTATTTACCTACACTAGAATTAACATATTTATTTGATCGTTTATCTATATAACAATCATCATTATGATCTTTATTTGTAATTGTTGGACGATAAAAACGTAATCTTATTTCTCCCATACAGTTGGATTACTCTCCTTTTGGGCATCTTGGGTACCACCACGGCCACCACAGTCACCACGATAAGTCGGATGACGATGAGCGAGACAGTTCTGGTGAAGAGCGTGAGTCTGAGCGTCCCAAATCTGAGAAATCATCCAAGAAATCGAAGTCCAAAAAGTCCAAACGCCCATCATCTAAATCCAGTAGCCGCTCAGAGAAAAATGAGGAGAAACACCACAGCCACCACGAACACGATGATCATAAATATGCTCATTTAGACTACGCACATTTAGCGTATCCTCATGGTCTTTTATACCCAAACCATCATTTACTACCGCATTTGAGAGCTGGTCTCCACTATCCATACTACCATCAGCAACCATATTATCAACCTCACCTGGGTCTTGGTCATCCTAATCCATACAATCCTTACCTTCAACCACTTCCGTATGTGCAGCAATCGGTAGAGCAACAAGTCATTCCCGGAGTCCAATACACGCAGGACGGCCAGCATCAGCAAGTACAGCAGCAAGTTCCACAACAAATCCAACAGCCAGGTCAACAGCAGCAAATTATACATCAAGATGCTAATTTGCAGGGGGCTCCTTCTCAGCAGGTAAAACTCCATTCACTACTTCCTTAAACATTCGTACTTTTTTTTAAATCAGTTAATAAACAACCATTAGATATTGTTTTTATTACTGAAGCACAGCAGATAGGCTGACGGCCAACTGTGATGGAAAGTGGTTACCGTTGCCCATAGACATTAGCAGTGCCAGAGGTGTTGCAAATGTGCTGCGGCTTCAAACAAGAAACTGGAACCTGAGCACTGATGCCGAAACACAACTCAAAGTTATTATGGCGGCAAACTTTAGGCAAGAGGTGGTAGCTAGCCAGTCGGACAAGTACATTACCACTTGGCTGAGATGGTAGGTTATAAGTATATGTATATATATATAATTATAATAGGTATAAGTCAATCTGCTGAAAACAAGAAACCCAAATTTCCTTATCAAACTAACACATCTGTTTACCTATCTCCTTTACCTTACCACTATTAATAATACCGAAATCTGTCTTGTTCCAGAACCCTCAAGCCCAAGCACAAAGCGCAGTCAGCTACGCCAGCTACTCCCAAAGCCTACCTCAATCCTACCAGCCACAAATAGCGCAGCCGGCTATCCAGGGACAACTGTACTCGCCGCAATTACAGGTCCTCCAAACGCAACCTCTCTTCCAACTCCTTGGGGTCCAACCTGTGAATATCCAGCCGGCCCAACTCTTAGTCCCGTCATCCGTTCCTCAAGAATCACTCCAATCACAACCACCTAATTTATTTCCAGAATCTCCGCAGCCAGTGACGCAAGCAACACTGCTCCAACCGATTGCAACACAATCAACAATACAGACAACTGCCTTAATCTCGTCCCCGACCGAGGTCACACCGGTGGTCACCATCAGGCCGACGACGCTGGTCACAACCGCGTCAACCACACCGGTGGTCGAAATTCAGCCACCGAAGCGTCATGAATCAGAAGTGAAGCGGGAAGTTGATAACTCTATAAATAGCAGCCGAGCATACTTGAGCCCTTTGCTCTCACAGATGCAGGAGGTCGTGATTGGAGACCCCCAGTTGCCAGCAGTATCGACGATAGCGCCAGCCTTTTACGGCAAATAGGCAAAAATCTACTCAAGTCTGCTCTCATTAAGGCTGTTTTCACATTATTAGTGTTTTCGGCGAAAACTGCTTGGATTGTTATCAGTGGTTTGAACAAAAAGTATCATTAACAAATCTTGCTTGCAAACAAGCTTGTATTGAATACTTCTTAAAGTCTAGCAGATATCCCAATAATCTGTCTAACTTTCCTCTCAAGAAGTAATAACGCTACCATTTTGATACATTGTATTTGATATAAGAAGTCTACGGTATCCAAGATTACGACCGTGATACCCTGATACGTAATAACATCTTCAGTTTATACTTTGAAATTTAAACTCACGAACCCGGGTTTAAGTACTTTTAATGCAGCTGCTATTTTGTCGTATTTTTCAAATTGTAAAATTCACTTAAAACCTACAAGCTTCTTCAAAACGAGTACTTGTCAAACTGACTGTACTGCGTCTGGTTGAATGAATAATTTTATTTTTTTATATTTACAAAAATGTTAGGTGTCTTAATTATTATTTTAATAAGAATCAAGCCATTTTCGCTGGAAGATTAATTTAGTAAAACTTTATTTAGTCTGTAAATCGATGTGTTGTTGTTATATTTTTAATGTAAATTAATAGAATAGATAATAACGGTTTTATTCATATTGAGTTAGTGTATGTTTGTAAGCTTCTTTAAGGTTTTTAAAGCAGCTTACAAACTTCTCTAACCCAATATGAAGAATAGATGCCGTGAATGTTGAAACTCTTGAGGTGGCATTGACGCGGGGACTCGGTGCTCACCTGCTGTTATTGTAATATTGTTTCTTATATTTTTATTGAATAAATTGTTGAAAAATTAGCGTTCGTTTAAATTATTATCTTTCCAGGGGTTTGTATATGGTGACGCTCGCGGACCGCGTTCGTAATACCGAAGTAAGAAAGAGAGTTGGTCTGAAAGAGAGTGTCGGGGTGAAGGTAAGGAAAGGAATGCTCCGGTGGTTCGGGCATGTGGAAAGAATGCATGATGAAAGAATGACTAAACAGATATACAATGCAAAAGTGGATGGATGCAGAAGTCGTGGAAGGCCATAACATTACGAAATTATGATAATAATGTTGTATTCAAACAGTATTGATTCTAGGCGATTAAAACATAATTAATGCTTTTCGCCTAATACTTTATTAGGGTTCTAAACAATAACGGGAACCTACATAAAAATGTCTATCCATCTGTCTATTTGTATCATGGTTATTTTATTCTAAGATTATTGGTTTTATAAGCATGAAAATTAAATTCAGCAGAAGTTAAAGTTTAAAGTTGCAAAAGTCGTGGAAGGCCACGACACACCTTCCATGATCAAATTGATCGTGTACTAGCGGAGGGTGATGTCAGCCTTAAGAACAGACGAGTGTGCATGACAAGAGCTATGAATGTCAAAGAAGCAAGTGAGGTGTGTAAGAATGGGCCTAAATGGCGCTCTGTTGTTCGTGCCTACCCCGCAAGGGAACTGGCGTGAAGTTATGTATGTATGTGTGTATATGGTATTCCATTGAAATTCCGAAAGAAATTTTAAACTCATATATACAATTTCAAAAATGCACGATTACAATATTGTCATGGTAGAAACAATAGGCGGCCTTATCGCTTTAAAGCAATCACTTCCAGGCAATCTAACTTAAGGAATAACTTAACCTAATCAGGCGATGTAGGTGGTGCAGATTATTAGGTAGATCTTAAACAAACATACTTAAACTATACATATTGTTACGAGATCGCGGGACTCGAATTAAATAGTTAGAATTAATATAGAGTTTATTAGAACTATACAAACTTCACTTTTGAATTTAATTTGATTTCTGAACGACGGGACGAACATCAAACGTTTGACAGGCAGGAATAGTTTCTAAGGGAAAGCGAAATTGTTGTTTTTACTATATTCCAAGCACTTTTTTCATATTTACTCACCGGACTTCCACAAATAATTCAAAACCAAAATTAGCAAAATCAGTCCAGCCGTTCTCGAGTTTTAGCGAGACTATAAAACAGCAATTGATTTTTATTTACAGATTTAAGTTTAAGAAGTCAGTTAAAGAAATGTATCATTGCAATTAATACAAAAACAAGAAGGGAATTGTGTTACGAGTTCTAATTTTCATTGCTTTTTTTATTCCAAAGTTTTGCGAAAAATAAACCCCAAGGGCCTTACTTATAATCGTTTCTTAAATTTAAAGAAACTTCTCAGCAACTGATTAGTGAAAATCTTACCCATAAACTCCTCTTTAGTCGAATATTCTGGGTACAACCTATCCGTGCAGGAACGGAGAAAGAATTCAATTTCCTGCGTTGCGACGGCCTGTCGTAAGAGGCGACTTAACAACCCACAGCCAGGTGGTAGGCCATTTGCCCGACTGGATGGTTACCACCCCTGGTCTAAAGTATGTCGCCATAACAACCTTGAGTTGCGTTCCGGCATTAGTGGCCAGGTTCCAGTCTCCCTTAAGAGAGCAGCAGCGCATTTGTAGCAACTTTGGTGATGCAAATGTCCATAGGCAACGGTAACCGCTTTCCATCAAGTGGGCCGTGTGCCTGTCTGCTGGTCTTCTGCAATAAAAAAAAAGCAACCTACGTTAATCATTCAAATTTCGCTAATCTGTGCTCTTCTTAGGTAAACAACAGGTAATACACGTTTATAAGTGAAAAAAAGATATTATTTTTTTTTTTTTTATCGCTGGAGTACAGCAGACAGGCAGACGGCCCACCTGATGGAAAGCGGTTACCGTCGCCTATAGACGTTTGCAACACCAGAGGTGTCACCAACGCGCTGCCGGCCTCGAAGAAATTTTATGACACCCTTTTTAAAAAACCCCATGTTGTAGCGCTGTGGGAAAACCTCGGCTAGGAGCTCATTCCAAATCCCCACGGTACGCAAGGGAAACGTTCTAGAGAACCGTTGCGCACAAGAGCGAAGCGGCTCAAGGTAGTGGGGACGAACTCCCAGCCGATGGCGTGCGGTGCGGTGGTAAAAAGAAGACGAAGGCACCATTCTGAATAGTTCCTCGGAACACTCTCCGTTGTATAGTCGGTGAAATTGGGTGTGATTCTGATTTCCTTACTTAAGAGATGGCTAATCGTTTCTTAACGAGATTATTATAAGTAAGGCCGCAAAACAACAAGGTGTCGGTTTTAATTTCAAAAGATGTTTATCAAAATTGGCTTTGGTTAAGCCCACAAACCCTTGGTCGGATGTTGAACAACAAATGTTAGAAAGTTTCAGTGCAACCGGACGTTGCTGTTTACCGATAGAATATTAAACGACTACCCGCACTGTTGCGAAATTATGCTCCCTAGGGATTTAACTAAATCTATAAAGATTCAACAGTTTAATATTTACGAGAATCGAATCGGTATTTTAGTATGTTGTTATGAATAACCCCACAGTCAAATATAAAATAACTTTAAAATACCGTTAATAATATAAAATAATGTCACTGGATGGATGCAGAAGTCGTGGAAAGCCACGACACACCTTCCATGATCAAATTGATCGTGTACTAGCGGAGCCTTAAGAACAGACGAGTGTGCATGACAAGAGCTATGAATGTCAAAGAAGCAAGTGAGGTGTGTAAGAATGGGCCTAAATGGCGCTCTGTTGTCCGTGCCTACCCCGCAAGGGAACTGGCGTGAAGTTATGTATGTGTGTGTTAAAATACCTTATTTATATTTTATACTACATCCTAAAATTTTATATTATACTATCGGCCCGGCGCGGTTTCACCCGCGCTCTGTCCCGCTCCCGTGCTATATAGCCTATGACACTCCCTGTTAACGTAGCTTTCCAAAAGTAAAAGAATTTTTGAAATTTTGCCAGGTGGTAGGGTATTTGCCCGACTGGATGGCTACCACCCCTGGTCTAAAGTATGTCGCCATAATAATCTTGAGTTGTGCTCCGGCATTAGTGACCAGGTTCCAGTCTCCCTTAAGAGAGCAGCAGCGCATTTGTAGCAATTTTGGTGTTGCAAATGTCCATAGGCGATGGTAACCGCTTTCCATCAAGTGGGCCGTTTGCCTGTCTGCTGGTCTCCTGCAATAAAAAAAAATCGGTTTAGTTGATCCAGAGATTACAACGTCACAAACTTTACCTTTAGCCTACTTTAAGTAGGCTTAATTATAATACCGGCTATGTCACAGTGAAAGTCCTATCAAAATCGGTCTAGCCATTTCAGAGATTAGCCGGAACATTCAGACAGACAAAGAATTAAAAAAGAATTGATATAAGTGTCGTATAAACTCTCATATATACTTAGTAAAAAGCTCTTATTTTGACATTACAAACAGACAATTCAATTTTATTTATCTGTATTGAAAATACTATCTATCTTCTTGCGTTAATGTAGATTTAATTCAATGAAAACTAAGTTTTTAATTACTTTTGCATCGAATGTTATATTAAGAGCCAATCGATGATACTGCTTTTAATAAAGTATTATTGCCTGAGATAATATCTTTGAATTTATTGCAACCAGCAATTATATTGTTACACGCCGACAAAGTGAATGCACACCTGCGGTTTATAACCTTTCCCGCATTTGGACGTCTTTTGTTTACTTTGTGTTTAAAATTTGTAATTAGAAAAAAATTATGGCCGCAGGTGTGCGGATTACGTTTTCTTGGAAAAATTCAGTCGACGTGGTCGATTGATTCATTGAATAGTTTAGTATAAAACAATGCCCGAACGAAGGGGTGAGTCAGTCAAGCGAGGATTGCGATACGAGCAAGACGTATACATTCGATAAGCTATATAGTGACGGACTTTGCGCGTGTTATTGAATCTTGCAGTTTGTACTGATTGTGTCCAGTTATATTTGTACCTGTGTTATCCGTGCAGGAACGGAGAAAGAATACAATTTCCTGCGGCCGGGCGGCCTGTCGTAAGAGGCGACTTAACAACCCACAGCCAGGTGGTAGGGTATTTTTCCGACTGCATGGCTACCACCCCTGGTCTAAAGAATGTTGCCATAACAACCTTGAGTTTCGTTCCGGCATTAATGACCAGATTCCAGTTTCCCTTAAGAGAGCAGCGGCGCATTTGTAGCAACTTTGCTGTTGCAAATGTCCTTAGGCGATGGTAACCGCTTTCCATCAAGTGGGCCGTCTGCCTGTCTGCTGATCTCCTGCAATAAAAAAAAACGTGTTTGTATTGGTCTAATAAATTCTATAGTAATTCCAACGGCATTTTCATTCGAGTCCCGCACTCGTAACAAAAACAAAAAAGCTCAATACACTTTTTACACTACTTGCGGCGAGACACAAGAGTTTGCCAGATAATGAACCCATTTGCTTTATAACCGGGCAATTGTTTGTCCGGTTCACCAAGATTTTCTTGACCGGTCAAACATGAATAAAATCGGACTGTCCGGTCGAAAACCGAACATCTGGCAACTTTTATGTGAAGGGTTTGCTATTAAACGCTTGTATTCAAATACTCGTGATTCGAAAATGCTCATATAACGTTGTTACGTCACGTACGTGGAATAATTTATTGCTACATTGTTAGAAAAGTTATAACTGACTAGTTCATGTACGTGAGAAAATCTATCAATACAGAAAACAGATACATCTGCGAACATATTAATAATATTACATAGGTTACAAATATTATCACGTAGCACTTAAGATTTCTGTATATATAATCTTAAGTGTAATGTTAAATTAATTATGCAATAATTACACAGATAATAGAACATTTCATCGTATTCAAGATTCAAGAACAAGCATTGCTCTCGCAGCAATTAAGCCGTGTAAATTAATAATAATAGGAATGTCAAGAAACTGATAAATTACATACATACATACATAACTTCACGCCAGTTCCCTTGCGGGGTAGGCACGAACAACAGAGCGCCATTTAGGCCCATTCTTACACACCTCACTTGCTTCTTTGACATTCATAGCTCTTGTCATGCACACTCGTCTGTTCTTAAGGCTCCTGACATCACCCTCCGCTAGTACACGATCAATTTGATCATGGAAGGTGTGTCGTGGCCTTCCACGACTTCTGCATCCATCCACTTTTGCATTGTATATCTGTTTAGTCATTCTTTCATCATGCATTCTTTCCACATGCCCGAACTACCGGCGCATTCCTTTCCTTACCTTCACCCCGACACTCTCTTTCAGACCAACTCTCTTTCTTACTTCGGTATTACGAACGCGGTCCGCGAGCGTCACTCCGCAGATTTTGCGCAGTGCTCGCATCTGATAAATTATATGAATAAAA
Organism: Dendrolimus kikuchii; assembly: GCA_019925095.2. Classification (NCBI taxonomy): domain Eukaryota; kingdom Metazoa; phylum Arthropoda; class Insecta; order Lepidoptera; family Lasiocampidae; genus Dendrolimus; species Dendrolimus kikuchii. Next base: position 23,394,237 of record CM034400.1, read on the forward strand.
AAAATATAAAATAGAAAATTATTTATTTATTTAGATTTATGGATAGCAGCTAGGCCTTTAAGCCAGATCTTAGTTTACAATATGTATAGTTTCTTCATTTTCTTAAGCCTATGTGTAACATAGCTGAACTGTAGGTTGTCAGATGGTGCCATCCAACGGAGTTCTTGTGACAACTCAAAAGGCCACATTTGACTATACAGTTCACATTTCTCACAAAACACATAATTACTACACAAAAACTATCAATATCCTACAACTATTGTTCATTTTTGAGTAATTTTACACATTTTTAGAAAATAAAACTGCACAGCACAACATCTCCTTTCAGTTCCCGCCAAAAACTCCATATAATAGAAAACTAAACCGAATGGTTTGTTTTCGTTGTATTCTTACGAGTATTCAAGAACCCGGTCAACTTCGGAGCGCTGTAAAACCCTGATAAATTAATTAAATATCAGGCAAAGGAACTAAACCATACAGCCTACCATTAATTAAATTAAACAAATTAATAGTAAAAATTATTGAAACGAAATTCCTTATTGCGCGTTGCGAAAGGGGGCTAGACGGAAAAAATTACGAGAAAAAGTTGTAACGACACTTTTTGCTATGGTTGTAAGTCTCTCTCTCTCATAGAAAACAAGCCAGTTATTTTCATTTCGTCTTTCTATTTCGCATTGAACAGTGTGGTGTCGCGACGATTATTTTTGTTGAGTGTATACAGGTTTTTTCATACATAATAAATAATAATAAAAATATTCTTATAACTTTAGAAAAAAATTACAATTCCTTCACTAATTAATCGAAAGGAACTTCGTACCATCCGGGTGTCCCTTGACACCTCCCAAGTTTTTTGTTAAAAAGACCCGTGATAAATAAGATTGCTCTGATGTCATTTTATTATAAAATGACCAGAAAAAAAGCTATAACGACCAAAAGAAAATTTATTCAAAAATTTTCAGTTACTTTGCATTATAACTTTTTTATTTTCCATTTTATGATAAAAAGTAATAAGTATAAAGATGTAGACAATTTAATTTTCTACAAATAATGTCTTATAAAATTTTCTGTACGATTGCTTTTGTACCCCTTTTTGCCAAGATGGCGGCCGGGGGACAAGGGTGGCGACCCTATAAAGTTGAACTTAAGCTTATACTAACACCCCTACACATCCAAAAAATAAACTTGCTTCCTCTGAAAACTGCAACCCTAAATGTAACTTTTACATACATACATACATACATACATAACTTCACGCCAGTTCCCTTGCGGGGTAGGCACGAACAACAGAGCGCCATTTAGGCCCATTCTTACACACCTCACTTGCTTCTTTGACATTCATAACTCTTGTCATGCACGCTCGTCTATTCTTAAGGCTCCTGACATCATTATCATCATCAAATGAACCTTATAATGGACTAATGGGCTCTCACCAGTGGTACGTCACTCTGAGCAATGTAGTAACATCATCCACGCGCCACACAATAAAAATAAACCCCCACAAACGTCACTGTAAAATCGTGAATGTCAATCAAAGTGACATTTCAACACGTCTACGAGTTGTGCCAAAGTACATACGATACTGCATTTTTTTTATTGCAGAAGTTCAGCAGACAGGCAGAAGGCCCATTTGACGGAAAGCGATTACCATCGCCTATGGACATTTGCAACACCAAAGGTGCTACAAATGCGCTGCTGCTCTCTTAAGGGAGACTGGAACCTGGTCACTAATGCCGGAACACAACTCAAGGTTGTTATGGCGACATACTCTAAACCAGGGGTGGTATCAAACAGTCGGGCAAGTGCCCTACCACCTGGCTGTGGGTTGTTTGGTCGCCTCTTACGACAGGCCGCCCGGCCGCAGGAAATTGTATTCTTTCTCCGTTCATGCACGCAAAGCAAAATTTACAACGAACTACCGGTGAATCCAATCTAACTGTCTACAAGCGTACTTTGCAAGATTATCAAACATTCAATCGAACAATGTAAGTAGAGGAATAATAGTACATTATGGTACTAGTGTGTAACATTGGTGATTACCGCCGAAGCGCCATTGAGACTCGAGCCGTAGGCGAGGGTCTTAAGAGAGCCGAGAAGGGTAATCATCAATACACACGTGTATCATACGACGTTTTTCAACACACTTGTGAATAAAATAACAATAAAAACTCATTTTATTTAGTAGATAAAAAAAAGTTATATATGAGTGAAAGTTTTATTTATTAAACACGTACGAGCTAAAATTATCTATTTAAATAAGAAGTTGCATGAAATGAGCAAGCAATAGGAACATTAATTTATTTGTTCTATAGAACACGATCTTTTTTTTTTGATAAAAACTTTTTTAAGAACAAAGCAACTCAACCAATAAAATTTTAAAAAAAAATCTGTAACTCACTAGTGAGTTATAATGTTTTTTACTCACAGTTTGATCATGGGTGTCATTCTGTGCCTAATTGCGGTGACCATAGAGCCACTTTATGAGCAAGTGTGTTGAAAAATAACATTATATACAAATATTTAGGTTATCTTATAAATGAACAACGATGTAAAGTAAAAACATAAAATTGATATCCTCTAGATACCAATAATAACAGCCCTTATCCGCTTACAGAAATACCTCCAATATAATGTTACAGGAATTTGTATTACAGACTCATATTATCTCAATACATGAAAGAATGGCTTTATGATCATATATACCTAATATTATATAATAAACTAGCTGCGCCCCGCGGTTGTACCCGGGTGGTGATGAAAAATCGTTATAATAAATAATTCACACTATATCTTTATAAATTATAGCCTATGTGTTATTCTGATGTGTAAGTTATATTATTGTAAAGTTTCATCAAAATACATTCAGTAGTTTTTGCATGAAAGTTTAACAAACACATCCATCCATACATCTATACATTCTTACAAGCTTTCGCGTTTATAATATTGGTAGGATAGTAGGATGTGTGCAGGAACGGAGAAAGAATACAATTTCTTGCGGCCGGGCGGCCTGTCGTATGAGGTGACAAAACAACCCATAGTCAAGTGTTAGGGTATTTGCTTGTCTTGATGGCTACCCTGTTCTAGACGCCTGGTACTGGACGCTGGTACGCCGCCATAACAACCTTGAGTTGTGGTCCGGTATTAGTGGCGAAGCTCCAGTCTCTCTTTAGAGAGCGGCAAATTACATCTGGTATTACAAATGTCCATAGAAGATCGATGGGTACAAATTTAAAGGTAGACCAAAAAAAAGATGGATGGATTGTGTGAAAGATGACATGATGATCTGCGGTGTGACAGAAGAGGTATGTCAGAATAGAAGAGTGTGGAAGGAAAAGACATATTGTGCCGACCCCAAGTAATTGGGATATGGTGAAAGAAAAGAGAGATTACAAATGTCCATAGACGATGGTAACCGCTTTCCATGGTGGACTTCGCATTCAAATGCAAGCCTCTCGCCTGACAGTCATCTGAAATGTCAGTCATGAAATTGACACGTCTGTATATAAATATTAATTACACATATAATATAAAGTTTCACTTTTTTTTTGTAGCAATTCGGGATCGGCAGTGGTCGAGTGTTTAAATTATAAATAATGAGCAATTTAAGATATATAATGGCATATAATAAACTTAATGTAACACGATGAGGTGACCGACATGGAGAGTAAAAAAATAATAGTTTAAAAAAAAAAAATAGAAAATAATTTTTTATGGTAACAACCAAAATTATTTTTAAAAATTAAACTAAACTATAAAATAGAAACTTAAAATTAAATACTAAAACTAAATAAAAAAAAAGAAGAGCAAAATTATAGATAAAATATTGGTCCCAAACCACTGTCACTTAGCGGGAACGTTACCAAAAGGCTGGCGGCGTTACCACGCTGAATAGCAATGCTTACCCTTTGAGCAAAATAGACGCCAGCCTTTTAGTCGCGTGAGAGGTCTACTAAGCGCTCGGCAACATCTCGATAAAGTAATTTTTATAAATTCGAATTAAAAATACATACATACATACATACATAACTTCACGCCAGTTCCCTCGCGGGGTAGGCACGAACAACAGAGTGCCATTTAGGCTTATTCTTACACACCTCACTTGCCTCTTTGACATTCATAACTATTAAAATTAAATTAAATTAAAAATTAAATTAAATTAAATTAAAAATTAAAAATAGTATAAGAAAAAAATATTTTATTTTTAAAAAAGCGTGAGGTGCTTTTCAGGATATTATCAAAATAAGCCTTCTACTCATATCTGTTCATAAAATATTTATAACTATTGATACCATGCACCCCACGCTTTTTTTACAATAAAATCATTTTTTCTTACACTATTTTTATAAAAGCGTATTTTTTTTAACTATTATTGTTTATTTTTTAGTGATTATGTAGTGATTTAATTCCCCTCTCCGTGGAAACTTTGAAAAAAGAATTAAATACACTCTTATGATAAAATGGAACGTTATGTAAAAATAAGCTTTTTTAAAAAGGCTTTTAAATACAAGCTTTTGAGATCCTGCATATCATGTAGCTGCAGCGTGCTAGCCAAGACAAGTAAAACGAGCCCAAACACGACGGGTCTATCTTGTTTAGTACAGGCTCCATCATCAGATCAGCTCCATGGTACCATATTATTGCATTGTCACGCGATATACACATACGTGCAAAATTTCAGCTCAATCGGAAACCGGGAAGTCGATCAAATTTAACTTGAAAGATTCCGTTACATACTAACATACGTATGAAGCTAATAAAAGCGTATTAGAAATATATAAAAAGTGGTGTCAAAAAATCACCTTTTTTTTTTTTTTTGGTTTTGAGGCGAGGGAAAATGCTTAACCGATTTACGCACAAACTGGATCGTTGCTAGGGGAACGACACGCGTCGGTCGGGGGCGATAACACTGCAGCAATAGTATGCTCTTGGCAGCGCTCCGTCCGCGATCGACGTCACAGAATAGTGTGGAAGACTCCGAGCGTTGCTGCACGGGCGAGCAACCCCAATACCCACTAAAAACCCCCTCCTCCCTGACGACCCTGCGCTTTGAATGTGTTGGAAAGGCTGAGATTTAGAACATAGTTACGCCCAGCCGATCCAGCGCAATAAAGTGCCTGGAGTGTGCCCTGGGAGAACACACCCCACTTCGTTGTGCGGGGGTAGAAGGTCCTTTGCTCTTCCTAGCAAGCTAAAAGCCCCCCGCGGTAAACGGAACAAAAAATTTTAACTACTTTCAAGTCGTAATACGAATCTCCCAAAGCGGCCTCTTAAGGCCCCTGGTCGTTAATCTAGTCTTTAAAAGTTGCACATAGCTTTAATTGTTAGATACCTTAATGATAGAACGTCTTTTAATGCCGCCAACGAGTGGATCTGATAATAAGAAAGCTTAGAATCACCTCATCTCCTACGTGACGATAAAGTTATTAATGAAAGTAATAAAGCAGTGAGTGTGCAGGTTTATGACTGTCATAAATACGGTATTACCAGCGTATGTATGGCGTATTAACATTGTTAAGCTACCAAGTAATACTTTATTAGCTTAATCTCTGATGATAAGGCCACTTTTAGTGCTGAAGCGTTTGCTATCGATATTAAAGTTCAACAGTACATTGTAGACGAGTTAAGAAACATATGGCGAGTAACATTATTTATTGTCTATGCATAAATATGAAAATGTATTGATTTCATCTCCATGCATGGCCTCGTTCAACAATTACATACTAATACTAGCTGTCCTGGCAGACGTTGTTCTGCCCTGAAGAAACAAAATTTAGAACCCGATCGCAGCGCCACCTACCGGGTCCAATTGTAAATCTAAACCATCCTCGAATCCACTTGAATACACACAAAAAAATTCATTCAAATCGGTCCAGCCGTTTAGGAGTTCACTGTCAACACACGTACAGAAGAATATATACTAATACTAGCTGTCCCGGCAGACGTTATTCTACCCTGAAGAAATAAAATTCAGAACCCGATTGCAGCGCCACCTACCGGTTCCAATTTTGAATCTAAACCATCCTCGAATCCACTTGAATACATACAAAAAAAAACATTCAAATCGGTCCATCCGTTTAGGAGTTCACTGTCAACACACGTACAGAAGAATATATACTAATACTAGCTGTCCCGGCAGACGTTATTCTACCCTGAAGAAATAAAATTCAGAACCCGATTGCAGCGCCACCTACCGGTTCCAATTTTGAATCTAAACCATCCTCGAATCCACTTGAATACATACAAAAAAAAACATTCAAATCGGTCCATCCGTTTAGGAGTTCACTGTCAACACACGTACAGAAGAATATATATAAAGACTAGCTGTCCCGGCAGACGTTGTTCTGCCCTGAAGAAATAAAATTTAGAACCTGATAGCTGCGCCACCTGCCGGGTCCAATTGTGAATCTAAACCATCCTCGAATCCACTTGAACACATACAAAAAAAATTCATTCAAATCGGTCCATCCGTTTAGGAGTTCACTGTCAACACACGTACAGAAGAATATATATAAAGACTAGCTGTCCCGGCAGACGTTGTTCTGCCCTGAAGAAATAAAATTTAGAACCTGATAGCTGCGCCACCTGCCGGGTCCAATTTTGAATCTAAACCATCCTCGAATCCACTTGAATACATACAAAAAAATATTCAAATCGGTCCAGCCGTTTAGGAGGAGTTCACTGTCAACACACGTACAGAAGAATTATATATATGAAGAGTATAAATGCAGAAGTCCCTTTGTTACGCTTGCATAGATAAAAAAAACATATGTCTAGTCTTAACGAAAAAGTATAGTTTATTTATGGGAATCGTGACTGACTAAATTCATTGCATAAATTTGAAGCACCAAATAGGCTGCACTTTGCTATAAAATTTTATTCATATAGAAATAAATATTCTGATTCTGGGAAATTCGGTCACGCGGCCGGGCAGACATATTGCATCTGTGCAGTATAAATCAATGCCTCGATTGAGGGACGAGGTAGTCTAGCGATAACCTGTACCTGTGTTATTGTATTGTATCGTTTAGAAATAAGAGGCTACATATCCAAATTAATTAATAACCTTAAAAAGAAAAAAAATTGTTACGAGTTGCAGGACTCGAATTAAAATGCCGTTATAGAGTTTATTAGAACTATACAAACACGTATAACACAGGTACAAATATAACCGAACACAACAAGTCCAAACGTAATGCGCAATTCAATAACACGCGCAAAGTCCGTCACTAAATAGATTACCGAATGTAGTATACACGTTTTGCTTCGCTCGTGGTTATCGCTAGACTACCTCGTCCCTCAATCGAGGCATTGATTTATATTGCACAGATGCAATATGTCTGCCCGTCCGCGTGGTCCGAATTTCCTAGAATCAGTTTGTACTTTAAATCCGACACACCTGGCTAATGACTGCTATAAAAGATTACAATACACAATGGGCTATTTTCTAATCACAAATTTTAAACACAAAGTAAACAAAATAAGTCCAAATTCCGAAAGGTAATAAAATGTGTTTCTACAAATATGCAGGTGTGAATTTGTCTTTTTCAGCGTCTAGGTCGTAACAATATTTTATTATTTACAATTAATATTAATATTCATATAAAAATAAATTCTTAGAAATTAAATATATTATAACCTATACCTTAATTGAGAAAAAAAAACATGTAAACCCAGAAGTTTTCGAGAAAAATTACTGGGATATATAGTTACGGACAGACGGAAAATTGGACAGTCGGACGTGGCGACAAAGGTTCCGTTTTTGCCATATAGACTACGGAACCCTAACAGTTATTAGGAGTATTAAATTCCTCCTAATGTTGTTCCTACGTAAATTTTATATTTATTTTAGTACCTACTCATAATTTAATAGTTATTAACATAAAAGATATTTGTTGCTATTATTAATTCATCAGGCGTCATAGAAAACTTATTTTAGAGCGAGGTCGTAAAAGTTCGAATGAAATAAGGTATGTTTCTACGTTAAATACTTTTTACAATATTGCTTGGATAACACGCGGGCTTACTTTGTAGTCTCTTGGATCTTACCAAAGAAATTACTGAGGTATAGTAAAAGAAAACACATTTTGCGTCCACTAAAACCTTAATAACGTATTTAGCAATAACAGTTACGGTTTCTTATGGACAATATAGTTCAAGCTTTAGATATAATGGCTATTCTTTAAATGATTGCAATCGCTATTAGGGGATATATTATTTTATTTCGTTTTTATTTTACTGTTGCGGAAAATGATTTAATTTAGTATTCTCGAAGCCTATATTTCTTTTTACTAATACTACCAATGTGGTTTCGTTCATATACACTTCGGTCCCATTTACAAAGAAACTAGACGAAACTGGTTAAGGGATTTTAATGAATATTTTATCACTAACTGTGTCCGCGACGTCGTCCGCGTGGAATTTGTTTTCAAAACCCTCCGATTTTGAAACATTGGTGCTCCGCTCCTATTAGTCTTAGCGTGATAATATATAGCCTATAGCCTTCCTCAATAAATGGGCTATCTAACACTGAAAGAATTATTCAAATCAGACTAGTAGTTCCTGAGATTAGCGCGTTCAAACAAACAAACTCTTCAGCTTTATATATTAGTATAAAATAAAATTTCCTGAATGTTCCATTTCCAGTCCAAGTCCAACACAAATGAATTGATGATTGCAACTAATACTTTTTTTATTACATGAGCTCAGCAGACAGGCAGACGGCCCATCTGATGGAAAGCGGTTATCATCGCCTACGGACATTTGCAACACTAAGTGCTACAAATGCGCTGCTGCTCTCTAAAGGCAGACTAGAACCCGGTGGCCACTAATGCCGGAACACAACTCAAGGTTGTTATGACGGCATACCCCAGACCAGGGGTGGTAGCCACCGTCCAGGCAAATACCCGGTTGGCAGCGGGTTGGTTTATCGCCTCTTACGAGAGGCCGCCCCAACGCAGGAAAATGTATGATAATATATTTGTACGGTTTACAACCGCACATTGCCCTATCGTCAGCACTTTTATTAGAAGCGCATTATTTTATGTGCTGTACAACTCAGTTTACAAACTGACATCTCAGAACTCAATAAACTACATATTCATTAGAATTGCGTGTTTACCTTGAAAACAACCAAACTACAACAGCAGAGCGGGACTCATACAATATTTAATGATCATATTATTTCGCTTATTAATTTGAACCCATTAATATGGAACTTTGTTGGTTAAACACTGTAATTTTTATAATTTGTCATTGTCATAATTCTTTTGGTTTTTTGTGTCCTCATGATTGGATCAGGTTACATACATAACTTCACGCCAGTTCCCTTGCGGGGTAGGCACGAACAACAGAGCGCCATTTAGGACCATTCTTACACACCTCACTTGCTTCTTTGACATTCATAACTCTTGTCATGCACGCTCGTCTGTTCTTAAGGCTCCTAACATCACCCTCTGCTAGTACACGATCAATTTGATCATGGAAGGTGTGTCGTGGCCTTCCACGACTTCTGCATCCGTCCACTTTTGCATTGTATATCTGTTTAGTCATTCTTTCCACATGCCCGAACCACCGGAGCATTCCTTTCCTTACCTTCACCCCGACACTTTCTTTCACTTGTATCAGGTTGTTGTACAATAATAAATACTAGTGGTCGCCCGTGCTCGCAATTCGACCATAATAATTAGTCAAAGACTACTTCTTTAATCACAGATTTCGTCAAGGCTACACTGTTAATTTGACTTGAACAATAAACAAAAGAGTATATATGCGTGTGTGTGTCAAATACATGGTAGTGTGTGTAATTTTTTTTTATTGATTTAATGTATTTTTTATGAATAATTAAAAAAAAATTATTAGCATTCTGCACTCCTTCTCTAAATAAACTATAAGTGTGCGAAATTTCATACTCCTCCGTCCGCGTAATTTTCGTAAAAAGTGGTACAAAGTTTTTGCTTCACGTATTAATATAATGATATAATTTATTGTAGTACTTTAGAACTTACTTTATATTTTCAATAGTTAATTGAATTTTTTTTTAAGTTAGTTTAATCAGTAGTGTCTATGATTTCCATTGTTCCTTAATAAATAAATAAGTCTTAATCAGAAAAATACTACAATATATTTATTGTTATATTATATATAACTAGCTGTCCCGGCAGACGTTGTTCTGCCCTGAAGAAATAAAATTTAGAACCCGATTGCAGCGCCACCTACCGGGTCCAAATGTAAGTTATCCTATCTTTCAAGTCGGATCAAACTGCACACGGTGTGCAAATTTGATTAAAATCGGTCAAGTAGTTTATGAGTCCATCGCGGACAAACAACGTGACAGGTAATTGATATATATTAAGACTAGCTGTCCCGGCAGACGTTGTTCTGCCCTAAAGAAATAAAATTTAGAACCCGATCTCAGCGTCACCTACCAGTTCCAACGGTTGTAAGTTATCCTATCTTTCAAGTCGGATAAAACTGCACACGGTGTGCAAATTTGAATAAAATCGGTCAAGTAGTTTAGGAGTCCATCGCGGACAAACAAGGAAAGGAAATTATATTGCTGTCTGCGTTATTAACATCAGTCGACGTGCTCTTCACAAACAGAAATATTAGTATAGTATAGACACACTTACAACATAATCACAAAATGTAAATGTGTCTTTCTCTCGTTACTGTTGGGACATTAAAATCAAGTTGAAGCTTTACCTAAGAAAAAAGTAGAGCGGAACAAAGTACATTGATTCAACCGTTTTGTTATTCGTATATTGTTTCAGCTATAACAGGCAAAGAATTAAAAAAAATAGCAGCAAACCATTTTGAACGAACGTGGCTAATAAAACGTCCACTCTTCCAGGAATACATAAGTTCAAGATCAACAACTATCATAACTCCTCATTTTTTATTATTATTTTTTTATTGCCGGATTTCAGCAGACAGGCAGATAGCCCACTTGATGTTAAGCGGTTACCATCGCCTATGGACATTTGCAACACCAAAGGTGCTACAAACGCGCTGCTGCTCTCTTAAGGGAGACTGGAACCTGGTCACTAATGCCGGAACACAACTCATACTTGTTATGGCGACATACTTTAGACCAGGGGTGGTAGCCAACCAGTCGGGCAAATACCCTACCACCTGGCTCGGCCGCAGGAAAATTGTATTCTTTATCCGTTCCTGCACGGATAAAAATATTCTAAGTTTTGAAAAAAGACCATCAAATTTCAATCGCTTGTCCCTTTGTATCTATGACCAGCCTTCGATTAAAACATTATAAACCCGTTTTAGGTAGGTAGGTAGGTCACTTTTTAATACACACCAAAGCATAGACACAGAAAAGTAAAAAAGTGTAAAAGACTGTACAACGGACGGCTTTATCGCTAAAAAGCGATCTCTACCAAGCAATCCTCTGCAGAGATTAATAGATTTTTAAAACTAACTATGGTGCAGTCTATAAATAATGATAAGTATACACAGTGTATATAAGTAGAAAAACAACATAACTATAATAATATATACGTTGTATATACAAATACGTATACACGCACGTATATATACGTATGACAACGTATTGACAAATATAATTATATAACAGACTAGCTATGCCCGCGACGCCGGCCGCGTGGAATTTGTTTTCAAAGCACCCCCGATTTTGAAACATTTTTCATTGCTGCTCCGCTCCTATTGGTTTTAGCGTGATGATATATAGCCTATAGCCTTCCTCGATAAATGGGCTATCTAACACTGAAATAATTTTTCAAATCAGACCCGTAGTTCCTGAGATTAGCGCGTTTAAACAAACAAACAAACTGTTCAGCTTTATATATTAGTTGATAAGTATACACAGTGTATATAAGTAGAAAAACAATATAACTATATACACATTGTATATACAAATACGTATACACGCACTTATATATACCTATGACAACGTACTCACAAATATAATTATATAACAGACTAGCTATGCCCGCGACGCCGGCCGCGTGGAATTTGTTTTCAAAGCACCCCCGATTTTGAAACATTTTTCATTGCTGCTCCGCTCCTATTGGTTTTAGCGTGATGATATATAGCCTATAGCCTTCCTCGATAAATGGGCTATCTAACACTGAAATAATTTTTCAAATCAGACCCGTAGTTCCTGAGATTAGCGCGTTTAAACAAACAAACAAACTGTTCAGCTTTATATATTAGTTGATAAGTATACACAGTGTATATAAGTAGAAAAACAATATAACTATATACACATTGTATATACAAATACGTATACACGCACTTATATATACCTATGACAACGTACTCACAAATATAATTATATAACAGACTAGCTATGCCCGCGACGCCGGCCGCGTGGAATTTGTTTTCAAAGCACCCCCGATTTTGAAACATTTTTCATTGCTGCTCCGCTCCTATTGGTTTTAGCGTGATGATATATAGCCTATAGCCTTTCTCGATAAATGGGCTATCTAACACTGAAATAATTTTTCAAATCAGACCCGTAGTTCCTGAGATTAGCGCGTTTAAACAAACAAACAAACTGTTCAGCTTTATATATTAGTGTTACGAGTTGCAGGACTCGAATTAAAATGCTGTTACAATTACTATAGAACTTATTAGAACTATACAAACACGTATAACACAAGTACGAATATAACTGAACACAACCAGTGCAAACGTAATGCACGATTCAATAACACGCGCAAAGTCCGTCACTATATAGATTACCGAATGGACACAAGTCTAGTCTCGTGATTGGTTATTGCTCGACTGCCCATCTCTCCATTGGGCCATTGCTTTATACTGCACCGATACAATATGTCTCTCGCCAGCGTGGACTGAATTTCTTAGAATCACACCTGGCTAATGACTACTATACAAGATTACAATACACAATGGGCTGTTTTTCTAATTACAAATTTTAAACACAAAGTAAACAAAAGAATGCGGCCATAAAAGAGTTTCAATGTTATTAGATCAAACGCCGACGGGTAATAAATGTGCTTTGTTTACAGATATGCAGGTGGCCCAAATTGTATTATTAGTATAAGATTTAGAAGTTACGATGTTATTCAATAACAGCTGTTCTAATATCTAAACAATTTTGAATTTATTATAACTTTCTGCCTATCTGCTATAAAGCTCTCAGATTTATATCGCTTATTATCTCAAGCGTGAATAGCTTTTTATACATTGTTTCAAATTACAACCCTTAAACTACCAAACGCGACGTGAAATGTTCCAATTGTCATAATTGAAATACATCTCTCATCCCAAAATAACATTTAGAGGCAAACATTCGTGGCCCGTGACTCCTATTCGGTCCTAATTTCGCTATTATCTCTGTTAGGGTCCGCTGGGGCCCCGAGTCCGCCGTAACGGACCCCGGGCCCGAAACTATCCCACATTCTTGCGCCCGTATAGCGCTGACCGCCATTACAGTATTCAAACACGTAAATGTTGCAAGTAAAGGTATTTTATAATTTTGCCAAATAACATTGAACAGCCAAGTGATTGTATTAACTACAGACGTTTAGGGAATTTTTAATTGCCTACTTCAAACAAACAAACGGTCTAGAATCTTCGGTAGACTGTTATAAACGCCGTAGGCCGACTTATGAATACTAATTAGGAAAATGTATTATAATAATCTGTAGCAGCTTACTGGGTTTTTTTATTGCTCTAGTTCAGCAGACAGGCAGCCGGCCCACTTGATGGAAAGCTTTCCATCAGGTGCCGTTTTTATTTATCCGTGCAGGAACGGAGAAAGAATACAATTTCCTGCGGCCTGGCGGCCTGTCGTAAGAGGCAACTTAACAACCCACAGCCAGGTGGTAGGGCATTTACCCGACTGGATGGCTACCACCCCTGGTCTAAAGTATGTCGCCATAACAACCTTGAGTTGTGTTCGGCCATTAGTGACCAGGTTCCAGTCTCCCTTAAGAGAACAGCGGCACATTTGTAGCACCTTTGCTGTTGCAAATGTCCATAGGCGATGGTAACCGCTTTCCATCAAGTGGGCCGTCTGCCTGTCTACTGATCTCCTGCAATAAAAAAAAAAGAGGTGCGCCGTCAGCATGTCTGCTGTACTCCAGCTATAAAAAAATGGGCGTAGTATTTCTATGGGCGCAACGATCGTGTTTTTTGGTGTCACCAGCCATTGTAATTCCCTAAATACGTCACCGTCATGCTGACGCGAGCGAAGTTTCGCCGGCAATATTAATACGTAATAAATAATTATATTTAGCAGACTACATTCACTGCCAGAGCAATGCCATCGAGTACGCGATTATAGCAACAGCCTGCCTCTTGACAAATGATCCATTAACAAATTATATAAATTAATACTGAAATGACCTCATCAAAGTGATTGTAATAAAATATTAGCTCATATCAGGGTCTCCAGATTGGGAATTTTTGTTCCCATTTTGGGAATTATTTTGCGGTTGGGGAATTTTTGGGGACCAGAATTTAAGTGCTGAGCAATTTGGGGACATATTTCGATCCCCTAAACTTACTAAAATGCTGTAAAATATTATAGATAGCATAAAATTAATAAAACTACGTTTTAACGGTTTTAAGCGCGGTAATCTTATTTGATTTTGGTTTTTCCGACGTTTCGGCCACTTTTCAGTGGCCGTGATCACGGAAGACAAAGATGTCAACACAAACCAACTTGACTGATTATTACTTTTATTTTTCCTTCCACCCATTTTAATATTATATAAAATTATTAGAGCTAGGCATGTTTGCTGAAGAGTTTCTTGCGCCGCTTCTTCTCTTCAAGCCATAACATGTTGCGAAGCGGTAGTAAATTAGATTAGGCTCCCATAGAGTAAATAATAACCATACACAAAATTAAAATTTAATAATTAAAATTAACAAGTTGGCGGTAGGCTAAATAAAACTTTAACAATACTCGTTGACACTTAACATCTTTGTCTTCCGTGATCACGGCCACTGAAAAGTGGCCGAAACGTCGGAATAACCAAAATCAAATAAAATTACCGCGCTTAAAACCGTTAAAACGTAGTTTTATTATGTATACAAGTCGCGAAAACTTAAGAAAATATTAGCATAAAATTGCTAATAAAAGTTTAAATAGGTCTCTACACAATAATTGTAATAATTTTTGGTTTTGTAAACAAATTATAATAACAAAATATTCACATTACGCATTGAGAACTCCCTCCCTTTTTGAAGCCGGTCAAAAAATTACGAAAATATGAAAACCTTCACTGTGCGTGAACCGACACGCACTTGTCCATTTTTTTCATCCAAAATATGTGCGGGGAAAAGTTTTTGAAATAGTATCTTTTTGGTGAAAATTTTTGTCGGATATGGGGAAGTTTCTTAAATTCAATCTGGATACCCTGGCTCATATGCAATCGGGTATTAGGCTAATCACAGACAGGAAGACAAGTGAGGCCACGCGAGCAGATTCGGAAGGCCGCACACATTTGCTTGGCGGAATGAGAGTAGAAATGGCTGATGAGGTATACATGTAATACATACATACATAACTTCACGCCAGTTCTCTTGCGGGGTAGGCACGAACAACAGAGCGCCATTTAGGCTTATTCTTACACACCTCACTTGCTTCGACGTTCATAACTCTTGTCATGCACGCTCGTCTGTTCTTAAGGCTCCTGACATCACCTTCTGCTAGTACACGATCAATTTGATCATGGAAGGTGTGTCGTGGCCTTCAACGACTTCTGCATCCATCCACTTTTGCATTGTATATCTGTTTAGTCATTCTTTCCACATGCCCGAACCACCGGAGCATTCCTTACCTTACCTTCACCCCGACACTCTCTTTCGGTTTACATATAATACAATACCTAAATATTATTAGCAATTTTTATCCGTGAACCGAAAAAGAACACAACTTCCTGCGGCCGGGGTGCCTGTCGTAAGAGGCGACAAAACAACCCATAGACAGGTGATAGGGTCTTTGCCCGCCTGAATGATACCAGCCCTGGTTTAGAGTATGCCGTTATAACAAACCCTGGGTTGTGATCCTACATTATTGGCCAGGCTCCAATCTCCATTTAGAGAACAGTAACACATTGGTAGCACCTTTGATGTTGCTAATGTCCATAGGCAACGATAACCGCTATCCATCAGGTGGGCATAAAAAGTACCCCAATTTGATGTATAGCCCACTTCTGTAAACCGTGGTAACTGACTAATTGACTTACTCCTAAACTAAACTTGTTAAATTCAAAAAATAAATCTAGAAATTTGTTACCCTGCTTTATATTGCTTTAAATATAAAGCAGCTAAAAATAAACTATATATACAAACTAAAATTAAAGTATAAAATCTAGTTCTAGACCGCTGTCAGTCGGAAACGTGCCCAAAAGACTGGCCACATTGCCTCTCTGAATGGCAATGCTGATGCGCTGTGCGAGGTATAAACCAGTCTTTTGGTCACGTGAGACATCCACCAGACATTTGACTATGTCTCGATAAAGCTTGTGCGCCTCAGGCCCCCATGGTCCCAGGGTCTCGACCCCAAAAGCCGCAAATATGTATTTGCAGCGTTTTAGGCTTCCTGATGTGCAGCAGCTTTATCGTCAGACATGCTAGTGGCTGGAAGATGGGACGCTGCCAAAGTGTCGACGCAAGACGCGTCCCATACTAAGGGGCGACCCATCTTCTAAGACACCAATGACATACCATCGGGTCTCTTGCCATCGTCGCGGCACAAGCCGTTCAGTTATAGAACGGCAGGTACCTTGGCGGTGACAGAAGCCCCATGGATTATGTCGTTAAATGTTTCATGAATTGAGACCTGTTGACAGGGCCAAAATGTATACTTTTAACAAAGGTTTTATCTGTGTTTTAATCCCTACCAGCCGGGTGGTCTACCGTAATAGGCGACAAAACAACCCACAGCCAGGTGGTAACGCTTTTGCTCGTAAGATAGCTACTACCCCTCGGGCCCTAATTCTGCTATTATTATCTCGTCAATATCCCCGGACTCTATCGTCTCAGTTATAAATTTGTCTAGTTTCGGCATTCTGTCAATTTCAATATTTTGTTTACATACATACATAACTTCACGCCAATTCCCTTGCGGGGTAGGCACCAACAACAGAACGCCATTTAGGTTTATTCTTACACACCTCACTAATATTTTGTTTAGAGTATTAAATACAAAAGGAACATAACGATTATATAAAGTCCCATTATTTTGCTTAGCTAGCCACGGAACCAGTAAAACTTCCATTACTAGGCGGCCATCTTTACTAAAAGTCATAAAATTTGGCACAGACTATAACTAACCATGATTTCACTAAGAATGTAAATTATATCGTGTCACACGAAAGCAAATTTATAATTCGCTCATTTAAATAAAAACAATAAGCAATTTAGTGTTGATAAATTCACAGTTAACACCAAATGCATTTTTCTTGCATCAATTTGTTTAACTGTCATGGGCTGTCTAACGGCGGCCATGTTGGCGTGCGCCCGCGACGCCTGCTGCATACCGATGCTGGTAAGGTTGAGGACGCTGTTGG
The DNA here is from genome assembly GCA_019925095.2 of Dendrolimus kikuchii. NCBI lineage: Eukaryota > Metazoa > Arthropoda > Insecta > Lepidoptera > Lasiocampidae > Dendrolimus > Dendrolimus kikuchii. The sequence continues at coordinate 23,411,753 of CM034400.1, forward strand.
CTGCTTTAATCATCACTTCCTAAGTCCTTATATTAATTTTAATGCGTGGGGCAATGACCTAAAGTTTTGGTTTTCTCAACACGTTTTTGCACAGCTTACTTATTATATTACTCTACAAATAACGCACTACACCCTAATTTCCATTTTTTTTAACAATTTAACCTCTTTCTTAGTTCATGAACGAGGGAACTATGGATCTAGAAGATGCTTACTTACGCGCACACACACACATATATGTAAGTAAGCGTAACCTTATATTTTTATATATATTATATACATTTTATATAAATACACAATTTGTATTTATATAAAATGGTGTATATAAAATGCCCCCCAGCGACAGTGGTCTGGTGGGGCTGGACCGGTTCTAATATAGGTTTTATTTTGATTTTAGTTTTTTTTTTCACTATTGTACATATATTTTTGAGTTAGGTTTATTTATAGGATATTTTAGTTTTTGTTAATAGATGTTAGACTTAGTTTCCTTTAAATATATCAAAAACGAAATTAAACTTAAAAATCAATTTAATAACCTTAATAAACAAAAAAAATGTATTTATATGAGATTATATATACTTAACATATATTTTCCGAAACGCAGATCGATTATATCTAATATCCTATCCTTATTTATATATGTTGTGATTTACATTATTAACAAGTCAATTTGAGAATAAATCCGTAATGGGTTGGGTATGGACAGATTTTTATAGATTTATTGGATTTAATACCAGATTTATATTCTTACTAAGGTTTTAGGCCAAATTCCATATTATAAACACTAGGTGTTATTTTTTTTCTTAAAGCCGCTAAACAGACGTACGACCTACCTGATGTAAAGTGGTTACCGTCGCCTATGTACGTATGCAATACCAGGGGCAAGATCACCGTCTTACCAAACTCTATGAAGCGATAGGATGTGATAGACGGGACAGGATGGACAGGAGGGATGAAATAGGAGAAGAGGGGACTAGGATATGACAGAGAGGAATTTTATATTTGTGAAGATAAAAAAAATGTCATCTAAACTAATTTTCATTTCTCATATTCTGAAAGTACGCTTGGAGTTGCCTGATCATAGGGGTGTCAAAAAATTTAAAAACTATACGAACCATATTTAATAATGTATGTGACTTGTTTGCCAACTTTTTTTACAGCCACTGTTAAATCGCGGCATAAAATGTAATAAAAAATATCAACAATTTTGTAACATCATTTTATACCCACTAATAAATTGCTTTTCACTAAATTATTATTTCATTTACACAAATTTGATCTAAATATATACTATCATCAATGACAAAAAATACTGGCTGGTAGAATGTGGCGTAAACAATCTAACAGCTTTTTACTAATACTTATTCTAATTGGAAGAATGTGGAAAGAATGCGTGATGAAAGAATGACTAAACAGATATACAATGCAAAAGTGGATGGATTCAGAAGTCGTGGAAGGCCACGACACACCTTCCATGATCAAATTGATCGTGTACTAGCAGAAGGTGATGTCAGGAGCCTTAAGAACAGACGAGCGTGCATGACAAGAGTTATGAATGTCAAAGAAGCAAGTGAAGTGTGTAAGAATAAGCCTAAATGGCGCTCTGTTGTTCATGCCTACCCCGCAAGGGAACTGGCGTGAAGTTTTGTATGTATGTACTTATTCTAATTTTAAAAAAATGATTCCAGGAACACGGCACTACTTTTTTTTATTTTTTTATTCAAGATTAACCGCCACGGGGGAAACGCGGCGAGGAGTGTGGGATTCGCCTTGTTGGGATAGCACTACTACCCCCAAAGAAATACTATTACTACCCGATTTAAATATACTTACTAAAACCCCTCGATGTCCCTTCCTTCGCTTTATACCAGAGCTACGGGAAAGCGGTAGATCAGACAACCTGCCTGAGCATGCGAAGGTCCCAAGGGCACGTCCACTACCGGTGGAAGCATAACCCCAGCATCGTCCCTTTCCATTCAGCGTAAGGTGGCTAAGTGTCTCGCCCCACAGGATTAGAGATGAGCGCCTACTTATCGAAGGCATTATTGGCGGCTGGGAATCCTTTCCTAGCGACGCATATGCACCACCAACATGGCTATACTTGACCCACATTTTTTTTATAAAACTGAGGTAAATATACAAGTTTCTCAGCAATACATGAAAATTGTTTTTATGACAGCCTTTTAGACCTGAATCTAAGTCTTGCTGCTTGCAGCTGGGACATTTTAAACACAGATGTGTATTTCTTCCCGTCGGGAGTTCTCATCTGGGACTATAAATAATATATATATATATATATATATATGTATATATATATATATATATATATATATATGTATATATATATATATATATATATATATATATATATATATATATATGTATATATATATATATATATATATATTAATTACTCGCTTCTGCTCGCGACTTCGTCCGCGTGGAATAAATAAAGAAGTAAGTTAAACCCCCCCCCATTTTGAAACATTCTTCATTGGTGCTCCGCTCCTTTTGTCTTAGCATGATGATATTATATAGCCTATATATAGCCTTCCTCGATAAATCGGCTATCCAACACTGAAAGAATTTTTCAAATCAGACCAGTAGTTCCTTAGATTAGCGCGTTTAATCAAACAATATTAGTATATTTGTCTACAACACTAATACCTACATTTTAAATATCGCGATATCTTTTGAATGAAACGTCCGAATTGAATAATTCAAAAAGTTCTAGAAAGGTATTGAATTCGTCTTGAATATGGAGTAATTTATTATATTCAAGACGATAAGGATTAATACCAAGGTACAAAATAAAGAGTTTTTGAAGCAACAGCATTTTAATTATTTAAAAAAATAAAATAAAACACTTATTGTGTGATAACTACAATAGTGAGACATATGGTTACGCGATATTTTTTGTAGACAATTCTATGTTATGCAAAGTGGTAGTACATTGTTTTGTTCTATAATCAATAGTTTTCACAGCGCACGCCGTATAAAGATTTTTTCGGGTCATTTTTTTACATCTTGAATTACATTATTGGACTTTTAGTAAGGATCCCAATTTTTTTTGAAAATATAATATAGCCTATAGCTTTCCTCGATAAATGTACTATTCAACACTGAAAGAATTTTTCAAATCCGACCAGCGGTTCCTGAGATTAGCGCGTTTAAACAAACAAACAAACTCTTCAGCTTTATAATATTAGTATAGATATTTAACCGCTATGTCGGTGGCCATAATAAAATAGTAAGTCCCGCAGCAACTTTGAGTAGAAGTCAAATGCAGTGTGGTGCGCTAAGCGAGCACCACCAGACAACCTCGCAGCCGGCCACCATGTGGAATTGACTTCTAAATTTCTAATCACCATTTGTGTATACTACATATTGGACATTTCGGACAACGAAAGTGAGTCGATTCCTTTATAATATATACCTGCATTAACAAATATGTAAAAATTATTTAGAAATATTTAAAGCAAGTCTGGTGATTAACAAAACTACGCTTTAACGGTGTTAAGTTTTTTATTGTTGCTACTCAAAAGTGGCCGTAACATCGGAAATAAACATCAAATAAAGTGCCGTGCTTAAAACCGTTATAAAATTTAATTATGTTTGCGTTTAGTGCTAAACTAATTTAGTTCATGACATGGTGATATGAATTTTAACTAATACTTGAATCAGTGATAAATTCAGAAACCAAAAAAAATACTTTTTATCGCAAATTCCTCGTCATTACGATATATTCTGAACAGTGCGAAAACTAAAGAAAATACTTTTTTTTAAATTGCATTAGGGTCTATGGATACATCGCGTGTTACAAACATACGGGAGTTTTTGGCGGGAACTGAACGGGGACGTTGTGCTGTGCAGTTTTATTTTCTAAAAATGTGTAAAATTACTCTAAAATGAACAATACTTGTAGGATATCGATAGTTTTTGAGTAGTAATTATGTGTTTTTGCGAGAAATGTGAACTATAGAGCCAAATGTGGCCTTTCCAGTTTTCACAAGAACTCCCTCGAATGACGTCGATTGTAGCCTACAATACAACGGCGCCTGGCTTAAAGGCCTAGTTGCCAAGCCTTAAACTTAAAAAAAAATATATATATTAGTTTATTTATTCATATATTATATAAAACGTCCTAATTATCTCAGGCCAAAAGTACTTGCATCCAGATTGCAATCAAAGTACAGTATGTTTTTTTAATATATTTTTGTTGCTGCTGGCTCCAACACTTTTGGCATTGATTTTGCAAATTTCATATACGTTTAATTGTAGTCTAAATTGACAATTACATATGTCAAACTTATGTCGAAATGTATATTTATATTATTTTTAAGTTTGACATATTATTATGTTGAAATTTAACCGGCCAAATTTATCTCTTTTTTATTATACTAGCGTTAGCCCTAGGTAGTATGTAGTCTATGTTACTTACATAAAAACGTATTTAGGTTTTTTATATGTATAAAACCTTCAATGAAATTTAACCTAACCGGTGGTGAAAATCGCTTAAAAATCTTAGCTACATTACTGGGCTAAACTTTTGCACAGAGTGGCATCAAATTAACGGAAATTAAGTTTAGGCGTATACATACGCCTTATATATAGACACTAGACCTGTTATTTGGGCTAGGAAACATGTTTTAGGGTCCACCAACAAGTTTTGAATGAATAATGGGAAAAACAAAAACACGTTTGATAAACAAGGTTATGTTACTTTTGTTGAAAAAAAAAGTTTGATTTGTGTTTAGGAATACACTTACACCTGATATATAAACACTAAAACTGATTTTTAATTTGATAAACAAGTTTTTAATTAGTTATTATAATTTAAAAGTTCATAATAATAAATCACAGTACTGTCACTTTTTTTTTTCTTTACGACGATAATAGGCATGAGAAAGAAAACAAAATGTTAACAATTCGATATGTCAATAATATCGATTTTTAAATACGAAAATCGTATTTTTTTTTGTTTGTTCATAATTAGAATTAGTAGTATGTTTTTAAACGGTTTATTTTTATTAAAAAAATCGATGTATAATTTGCTATAGTCTATTTGTCGCCTTTTATATTCCATTTCTTTCGGTTCGATTCCTGGTATAGTAAATTTCGGAAACGTATTTTCACCGTTATTTACTATGGTCTGGGTGTGTGGGATCGGCCCCAGAGTAGTCCGTTGTATATTACCTATAACACAAGCGTAACTTGCTTAATTTAGGGATATACAATGTGTGTGTTTGTCTGCCGATTTCTCTTTTAGTTATATGAATGTACTTTGTGATTTGTTATGGATTTTTCGGCGACTTGCGCTGTTTCGGTTATATTGATTATTTTTACATTGACTGGCTTTCTCACTGGACTTCGATTGCATTCCTTAACTTTGGATTTTGACGAAATCCTCGATCTGAAGAAGAAATAAGTACACCATTTTGAAAAAAATTAATAAAGTTATGTTTACAAAAAAAAGAAACATATCTCAAAAACTACATGTCTCCTAGACATGGGGGATGCAGAAGGGAGAAGTACTCTTACCCCCCCCCCCCCATACGAAGACTTATACATCTGAAATGGCTGTATGGACTAAAGATTCCTTTGCCTGCCTTTGTGGCGAATTCTACTACTACTACTACTGTCTTTGCATTACAAGAACGTACTTAGAGAGTCCGCGCCATTATCGAAGTCCCCAGGAAAATGTTGGAAGTAACTCAGCTCCACTATTTGATAGAATTTTGTTCGTAAAGTAGCCAGGAAATAAATTTACAGCTTTAACTATCGAATATTTTGTTTTAATTATTCAGATACCTATATCGATTTACGTACTAGCAAATAATTGCTCTGACAGAATTAAGTACGACGATTTAAACGCCGCGTTTGTGGGACTTCTTTCGTGGCGCGGATTCTACTTGTAGATAACAGAATTATAACCACCCCTTAAATCCCTGTTGCGTCCTAAGCTTCTATTTTTGATCACTTCGCATGGCACTTGTATCATTCATTATGAAGTTATTACATACATACATACATACATAACTTCACGCCAGTTCCCTTGCGGGGTAGGCACGGACAACAGAGCGCCATTTAGGCCCATTCTTACACACCTCACTTGCTTCTTTGACATTCATAACTCTTGTCATGCACACTCGTCTGTTCTTAAGGCTCCTGAAATCACCTTCTGCTAGTACACGATCAATTTGATCATGGAAGGTGTGTCGTGGCCTTCCACGACTTCTGCATCCATCCACTTTTGCATTGTATATCTGTTTAGTCATTATTTTTGAAGTTATTAGCATTATTTATTTATTTTTTTAACACTTTTGTCATGGCCCTTTATTGTTATTTTTCTATTTAAATAATGTCTTCACACATTTTCATAATTAGCTACTTTCAAAAATATCAAAATAAAAAATCGCCAGAGTAACACACACAGTTAAGCTAAGGTGTGAACTTGGACCTAGTAGAAGGTCACCAGTGTTCAAGTTACACTTGTATTATGGGTACTATACAACGGCAAATCTGCGGCTTTACCAATCACCCAGACCAAAACAAGGTCAAGTTCGTTTACAAAAATTTACTATCCCATAAATTGAACCCGGGACCTTTATTGATGGTAGTATATAGTTTGCGTTTGACCAAGAACACGTCCGATATTAGGCGAAGATATGGTTTAATTTGGACCCGATATTGAGCGAATTACGGCCTAAGAGGAAGCATGCTTACGAGTACCTAGAAAGTAGACTCTGGCGCTGACTTCCACTCTGCGCTGCGCATGATGAAGGTGGACGCAAAGCATTTTGATTGTATAGGTGGAATGTTTACCATATAATGTATCGATACCTCGGGGCTCAAAGGGCGTAAGCACCAAAACTCGTTTTTTTTTTTTTTTATTGCAGGAGTTCAGCAGACAGGCAGACGGCCCACTAGATGGAAAGCGGTTACCATCGCCTATGGACATTTGCAACAACAAAGGTGCTACAAATGCGCTGCTACTCTCTTAAAGGAGATTGGAACCTGGTCACTAATGCCGGAACACAACACAAGGTTGTTATGGCGGCATACTCTAGACCAGGGGTGGTAGCCATCCAGTCGAGCAAATACTCTACCACCTGGCTGTGGGTTGTTTAGTCGCCTCTTACGACAGGCCGCCGGGCCGCAGGAAATTGTATTCTTTCTCCGTTCCTGCACGGATAGCAGAGATATTTCAGGAGCGCCGAAAAACAAAATATAAAATATTACTTCGGACATAACTTTTTTGATCCTTTGCCTAAACTATTCTAAAACCAAATGTCTTAAAATTTTATGATGCAAAACACTGTTAACTTATATTTCAAATAGATTTAAAAGTAACAAAAACAGCTTTCCTATACGCCCCGGAAAATTGCATGTTTGGGGCGTTTACACCCTAAAAATCTATGGATGTGTGATCCGAGATGGTTGTAACTACCAATTTGCCTACTAATTCTATCAGTTTGTAGACTGCTGCTTTGTTTTCTTCGGTTGATTAAATATCAAGTAAAGAGAGAAAGTAAGAAATTATTTTCTTTCTTTATTTGCCCATTCAATTTTATTTATTAACTTAGTATATCAATTTATCAACTCAGACAACTAATTGTATCATCTACGGTGTCATTTACTACCCTCGCGTTTATGATCATTAACACTGGTTGCTGTTACGACACAAAATCTAAAAATATATGTTTTATATTCTACAAAAAATGGGGTCGTAAACACCATTTTTTGGCGAATTGGAACACTTTACATATACTGATCGATAGAGGAGAAAAAATTAAATAGGGCTGCATTAAAAAGTGAATTTCGCCGAAATGGCGGTTACGTCCTTTGAGCCCCGAGGTATCGGTATGTCTTTGAAAACCACGGGTCATAAAAATGGTCCGGACTTTTGGAGTGTAGGACTGTTGTGAGAATTGAGAACAAAAAGTACCGGACTATTCGGGTGAACTGCTAATGGTACTAAGGGTCTGGGAATATGGGGACTTATTGTTTTTATACTTTAGACCAGGGATTGCGAACCTTTATGTATCAACGTGCCATTATTTCTAAATAAATGTTTAATGAGGTTATAGACGCACCGTGAAATAATTTTAACTTCGTGATTATTGGAAGAGTAATAAATTATCCGTGCAGGAACGGAGAAAGAATACAAATTGCGACAAAACCACCCACAGCTAGGTGGTAGGGCATTTGCCCGACTGGATAGCTACCACCCCTGGTCTAAAGTATGTCGCCATAACAACCTCGAGTTGTGTTCCGACATTAGTGATCATGTTCCAGTTTCCCTTAAGAAAGCAGCAGCGCATTTGTAGCACCTTTGGTGTTGCAAATGTCCGTAGGCGATGGTAACCGCTTCCCATCAAGTGGGCCGTCTACCTGTCTGCTGAAGTCCTGCAATAAAAAAATACATTTTGAAATGTATAGTAATAAATGTTTCGGTTATACGCGTAAATCAAATTAAAGTAACAGTGTGACTTCTGTTGTTGCAGATTAGATGACAAATAATTCATGTTAGGATTGTAAGGTTTAGCAGGATGCATGGTAAAGTGGGGTCACCTATGTTTACGCTTTGGTTCATACATACATACATACATACATAACTTCAAGCCAGTTCCCTTGCGGGGTAGGCACGAACAACATAGCGCCATTTAGGCTTATTCTTACACACCTCACTTGCTTCTTTGACATTCATAACTCTTGTCATGCACGCTCGTCTGTTCTTAAGGCTCCTGACATCACCTTCTGCTAGTACACGATCAATTTGATCATGGAAGGTGTGTCGTGGCCTTCCACGACTTCTGAATCCATCCACTTTAGCATTGTATATCTGCATGCATTCTTTCCACATGCCCGAACCACCGGAGCATTCCTTTACTTACCTTCACCCCGATATTCTTTCAGACCAACTCTCTTTCTTACTTCGATATTAGGAACGCGGTCCGCGAGGGTCACTCCGCAGATTTTGCGCAGTGCTCGCATCTCGACCGCGTTTACTCTACTTTCATGCTCACTCTCATCCGCTTTGGTTCAATTTTAATAAACAAATTTTGTGCACAATCAGTGCATCGCAACTGGAAGGACATAAAGGAAACTCACCGGATCTCCTTTAAGTGGTTGGACGGCACAGTTCTTCTATATTACATCTTCTGGCCACTATTATTGTCTGATAAATATTTCGAACATTTGTAGCACTACACAATTTTACTTAAAGTATTTTGTAATATTAATTTCATTTAATTTCGACTTACGTACAGAGCACAATTGGACTACCTCCTTTATTTTCGTCGATTTCTTCTCACCCAGTGAGTAAGGTATATTTGGCTCAAATATAGGGAATTATGTAAGAAAGAAAGGGATGGACAATTATACGTCATGCACTCAAGCGATGTTATTTAAAATAAATAATGAGGCGACGGTTTATTTATTATACTGCCACAAATGCACATATCGAATGTATAAAATGTGGATTTTACTTTTAATATTAATTAAATACTATAAATGGCGTAAACAACCTGTCAAACGTTTCTTCGGCGTTCGTTCGTAATAATACCTCATAGTGAGCTTTGTGAGCGATGTGGCGTGGCCGAAATATTGTATTGCGTGCCGTTGGTTCACCATCCCTGCTTTAGACTGTAATAAATGTATAGCATATTCGAAATTTCCTTATATTTCACGAGAACAATAACAAACCTTGATAAAACTCCATCTTTAGAGGTCAAAAATAACAACCGCACCGTATTTTCCTCGGTACTTAATCAATTCTGTTTTTGTTAGCGAATCCTTGAAAGTTAGGTGGGTATAAGATAGATATTGGCTGAGACAAACCTGTCGTTCCCAAACTTTTTATTACATTGACCCCCCTTGAATCTTTCCCATTGCCTTCATATGATACATCTCTATCGCATATCAAAGCATTGAAGCTGTACTAACTTGATCTAATTTGAAATGTGCACTTCTTTGGCCTCGATTACATTGTTGCTAATAGCGGTGTTGGGAAGGCAGATGCTAAGTGGCGTAGGGCTGTTGAATCAACATAAGTCAGCCGACCATTGCAACCTATGCGGGAACTCAAACAAAACCATATACCATGATACAAAAGAACTTAATATAAAACCTTAACTTCTAACGGACTATTTACACAATACTACAAAAACTGTGATTTGCTAATCAGTGCTAGGTCTAGCTGGACTATCTGCACGAAGGCCTCTGGTAAGTACCATCCCCATTCGTTAGCGTGTGATTCGAGGTTGAGAGAGGTTTGCATAATTCATTTGTCACGGATTACTTGTATAATCAAATTTTCCCCAAATATATCTCAACTACATACAGTTTTGATACAGAAGCTTACTGCTTACCATGAGTCAATTTTAGTACTGTATACACAAATTGTTTAAGAATTGTTTGGATTTCATACTTCTTTATGCAACCATAAACATCTTAACTGATTTTAAATATGGTTGTTTATCTAGAATTAAAGCATTATTCATGGAGATATTTATAGGCTAAGTAAAATATTTATAAACATAGAATAGATATCTTAAATATAATATATTATAATAATAACAGCCCAGAACTGCCCCACTGCTGGCCTCGGACCTCCCACGTAGGGGAACGGACAGTATGCCCACCACGCTTATCCAAGGCGGCTTGGCAGGTTTGACACATCGGTTATCTCGATGTGCAGGTTGCATCACGATATGTTCCTTCACCGTTGTTAGTACGTGGTAATTGTAACAATATGCACATTGGGTCAGAAAACTGCCTAAGCGGTGCATGCCTTCCGGCCAGGATCGAATCCGCGCCCTTAGAGTTTGGGACGCGTGCGCTAGCCGTTGCGCTATCACGTCTTAAATATATCTAAAATTCTAGTTTAAAGTACTTACTTTGGTATAACATACTGTGAGGAAGATTGTTGCTACGTATATTTTTATCGTATAGTCTGATTAGATTAAATTATCAGAAGTTCTACTTCATATATTATCTTAACCCTAAAATAATTATTTCGTAAATACCATTTACATACTACTATTAAATCCCGTCACCGTTATAATTTAGCATTAATCTGTTACGGAAGCATTATATTTAAAAATTGTAATATTAGGATATGGGGGTCAATATCGACCACTTTAGAAACCATTGACTTCTGGGTGAAGAGAGAAATCTTCAGAACTTAGCTATTAAAATCCAGGTTTCTAATTATATGATACCTAGGATGTTTATGACTTAAAATAGGTAAGTAATACTTGGAAAAAATAACTACATTCGCTCAATTTAGCCTAGCTTCGTCCTAAAATGCAATTGAATACAGTTACGTATGTACATGGGTTATTGCAAAACAAAATGTAAGCACAACCTGTTAGTGATAGTAGTAGTCCGTATATACCGATTTGGCCACACCGAAATAATTTTAACAAGGTGTTGCAATATTTGTATGATTGAATTATTTTTATCAATGACAACAAATAAGTAATATTTTCTTAAGTTTTCCGCGACTAGTATACATAATAAAACTACGGTATAACGGTTTTAAGCGCGGTAATATATTTGATTTTTATTATACGTTTCGGCCACTTTTCCCATAGAGTAAATAATAACCATAAATAAAATTAAAACTAAATAATTAAAATGAACAAGCTCGCGGTAGGCTAAATAAAATTTTAACAATACTCATTGACATTTGAAATCTGTGTCTTCCGTGATCACGGCTATTGAAAAGCGGCCGAAACGTCGGAATAATAAAAAACTAATAAATTACCGCGCTTAAAACCGTTGAAACGTAGTTTTATTTTTAAAAAATGTTTATTTATTTATTATTATTTTATTCGGAACTCGCCTATATTTAAATCAAAGCCAAGCACAGCAATCGGCCAACATTTTTGGAAAGGTAAAAAAGCTAAAACCAACAGGGACCCTGGATCCTGTTTTTATCCGTGCAGGAACGGAGAAAGAATACAATTTCCTGCGGCCGGGCGGCCTGTCGTAAGAGGCGACCTAACAACCCACAGCCAGGTGGTAGGGCATTTGCCCGACTAGATGACTACCACGCCTGGTCTAAAGTATGTCGCCATAACAACCTAGAGTTGTGTTCCGGCATTAGTGACCAGGTTCCAGTTTCCCTTAAGAGAGCAGCAGCGCATTTGTAGCATCTTTGGTGTTGCAAATGTCCATAGACGATGGTAACCGCTTTCCATCAAGTGCGCCGTCTGCCTGTCTGCTGATCTCGTGCAATTAAAAAAAATCTATAAATAAGTAGCTACTCATTTTTTTAGATTGCTTATTTGATGACACGTTAACTAATTAATCGAAAAAGTAGACCCGTTTCGAGGCAAAAACTATTTCAAAAATATTATATATTATTTAAATAATATACAGATTTTGGAATTCCCTTGATTACCGCTATTAGGGCCACCTCGATCGGTGATACCACGCTCTCACATAATAGCGGCATGAAACGATTACCCTTGAGATTCTTTTTTTTTATTGCTGAAGTACAGCAGTAAGGCTGACGGCCCAACTGTGATAGAAAGTGTTAACTGTAGTCTATGAACATTTGCAACACTAATGGTGCTGCTGCTCTCTAAAGGGAGACTGGAACCTGACCACTAATGCCGGAACACAACTCAAGGTCGTTACGGTAGCATACTCTAGACCAGGGGTGGTAGCCCCACAGAGGGGAAAATACCCTAACACCTGGCTGTGGGTTGTTTGGTCGCCTCTTACGACAGGCCGCCTGGCCGCAGGAATTTGTATATTTTCTACGTTCCTGCACGGATAAAAATCTAAAGCTAATAGTGTTTCGTGCGATGAGTGAGACTACCGATAGCCTACTTGCTTCTCCCTCTATCCCATCCCCTTATTCCGTAATCCATATATTAATACGTGAAGCAAAAACTTTGTATCCCTTTTTACGAAAATTGCGCGGACGGAGGAGTATGAAAATTCGCACACTTATAGTTTATATAGCGAAGAAGCGACGAATGCTATTTTTTTTATTAAATTATGCATAAAAAATACATTAAATCAATAATAAAAGAACATTACACACACTACCATGTATTTGACACAAACGCATAATATATTATATTACACACATACATAACGTCACGCCAGTTCCCTTGCGGGATAGGCACGAAAGACAGTGCGCCATTTAGGCTTATTCTTACACACCTCACTTGCTTCTTTGACATTCATAAGTATTGTCATGCACGCTCTCCTGTTCTTAAAGCTCCTGACATCACCTTCTGCTATTGTACGATCAATTTGATCATGGAAGGTGTGTAGTGGCTTTCCACGACTTGTGTATTATATATATATTATACTCTTTTGTTTATTGTTAAAGTCAAATTAACAATGTAGCGTTGGCGAAATCTACGATTATAGAAGTATAGTCTTTGACAACAGAACCTTAAATTAATGATTATGGCCGATTTTCGACTACGAGCGACCACTAGTAATAATAAAGCAGTTTAAAGTAAGCCGCAGCGTCAGCAAAACGCTGCGAGTTGAAAGTATTCTTTTTCCATGTCATAACACTATTTTATTAAGATTTATTAAAAAACCAATCAATAAATAACAATCAGGAATTAATTTGACACCATATCTAATTAATGCAAATTTTGTCACACATAAAAACAACGACCTCTGTCCGCAAATGTGTTCAAATTAAAAAGTGCCATAAATCACGTCCTGTTCCGTTATATTTCACTGTCAAATACAAACCAATTTGCATGGCAATAAATTGTCAAGAGAAAATAATTTTTACCTGATTTGTGTTTTATAGACAAAAGAATCACCTTAAAACTTTCAAATGAATAATAATGTATGAATAATATGACAATTAGCCGAAATTAAATCTAAGACGCGACTTTATCAATATTTGCTTTGGTCTGTGTGTTATTTGGATCGGCTTTATTGTGGTATGTAACTGTTTTTCTTAACTTAAATAACATTTTAACCGAACTGTGTGTTTAATTTAAATCATTTCCTATTTTCGTATCTATTTAAGATATTTCTTAAATGGACACAACTAACGTCATTAGTGTAACTCAACGATTGCAAAATATTTTGTGTGTTATACCAAAATAGTCTTCAAAGTATAATTATTACATAGCCCAGACGCAATTTGGGAATATGAGTTCAATATCATTATAACGTTGTAACTGAAATTTAATGTACAATACATAAGTACTAATTCCAAAAACCAAAATGAAAATCACTTGTGCGCTTGTAATGTATAATAGATTTTAATAGTGGGATAGGAAATTACAGCAGTATGACCGAAGCCGAATGTAAATCTATATTAGATAAACTTTTTAATATGTATGTACCTTATAGAATAGTAAGTTTGTGTGTAATCTACAATTCGTTGCTCATTAAGTTTTGTCAGGCGTAGTTAATTAAAATATTCCATTTATCTACATATATATTATAGGCAAACATCGAAGCTCTGGCGTTCCAAGTTTGACTAGTCAGACCTATGGTCTGACATAAAGTTTTAGTCAAAATCCAAATAAATAACGTTTTCTGCCTTTGACTAACGATTTTTTGTCTAACCTAAGAGAGACTAAATTATAGTCATTAAACAAGTAACAAGTGCAGTACGAATTGACGTTTGACCGGGTCTGGCTTAGTCGCTTCTAGGATCGACTTTTTTTATGTTTAAGGCTTGGCAACTAGGCCTTTAAGCCAGGCGCCGTTGTATTGTAGGCTACAACTGACGTCATTCAACGGAGTTCTTATAAAAACTCAAAAGGCCACATTTGGCTATATAGCTCAAATTTCTCGCAAAAACACATAATTACTACTCAAAAACTATCAATATCCTACAACTATTGTTTATTTTAGAGTAATTTTACACATTTTTAGAAAATAAAACTGCACAGCACAACGTCTCCTTTCAGTTCCCGCCAAAAACTCCTCTAGGATCGACTATGCAAAGCCCGAAACAGATTATTTCACGTTAGACGTTTGACTAAAAAGTTATTTATTTCTAGGTTTGACTAAAAATACTTTAGTCAAAGGCCTTGGTCAAACCTAGGATAAACCAGTCATTCCGGGAAGAGACTACATATCGACCTTTGACTATAACATATACACATTTTAATAATACTTATATAATTATAATATATGAATAAATACGTTCTAAATAAGCATACTCCATCGCCACATAATCACTTAAATCATCTAGTGAGATAAATAATAATCGAACTTCGGATTCAACTATACCTTTCTGTGCGTGGATTCTAAATTAAAATAAAAACCGTATATTTCGTACACACGATTTTATCCGTGCAGGAATGGAGAAAGAATACAATTTCCTGCGGCCGGGCGGCCTGTCGTAAGAGGCGACAAAAGAACCCACAGTCAGGTGCTAAGGCATTTGCCCGACTGGATGGCTACCACCCCTGGTTTAAAGTATGTCGCCATAACAACCTTAAGTTGTGTTCCGGCATTAATGTCCAGTCTCCCTTAAGAGAGCAGCAGCGCATTTGTAGCAACTTTGGTGTTGCAAATGTCCATAGGAGATGGTAACCGCTTTCCATCAAGTGGGCCATCTGCCTGTCTGCTGATCTACTGCAATAAAAAAAAAAACACAAAACCGCTGAAGATAATAGTATAGTGCACATTCTTCAACATTTTAGCTATCAGCTGTTTGCTTTTGGAACGCTTTACCCGTAGATGTCAGAAAAGCTAAATCACTTGCCATATTTAAAAAATCTGTCAAAAACCATTACCTTAGTTTATAATTAAATATATATTTTTATATTCTTCTTAACTTAGCTGTTTACTGTCCACATTGTACTACTGTTCTTCTTTTTTATTTTACTTGTTTTTCATTTAATTATACCTAGACATAAGTTGTTAAAAGTATTCTCTCAGTCAGGTTGCCTGGAAGAGATCGCTTTAAGCGATAAGGCAGTCTTTTGTTTTGCCGTTAAATTATTGTAATTATTCATGCTGTAATTGTTTATTTGGTGAAAAATAAAGTGTTTTCTATTCTATTATATAGTTTTGTTGCCTTCAGTTGTTGTGTAAATGTTTGTCTAATATCAAAAATAAATACAATAAACTATTATAATAGACTCATCCAAAACCCCGTCGACTAAGAACGTCCACCTTGGCTTCATAAGTATATATCTTGAAGTCAGCTCAATCAATCATTCAAACAAGAACAACCACTTTCCAGGGTGGCCTCCATTTGGTTTGTTTCAACAATTCACTGCACTTGCCAACAATCTTATTATTTCTTACATATCTGTCTATTTAACACCGCAAAACGAACCCGACGACACAATGGCCGCATCTTCGTGAAGTAAGTCACAAGTCAGAAATATATACGTATCAAGAACGTGTATTGAAATTTGAACAAGACTCAAAAACCATTGTATGTTTATTTGTACCTTCTTTACGGCTTTAAAAACAAACCCATATTCACAAAATTAGTTTTTGGTTTTTAATATCTATACAACTTTAAACAATTCTACTTGCCTTTATAAATATTGTATTTGAAATATGGCGAAACTAATTTTCATGTTAAATTAACAACATATTTTTGTAAATTATTGTAGTTGCAAAATTCATTAAACATTGTTGTTGGTCAGATTGCATTTGGCGAGGCCGGGGTCCACTAATGGCTAATTGATTGCTATTAATCAAATCTAAACGCCATGCCGACGACCGCAGTTTAGATGGACGACCGAACTTTGTTCATGCATTTTGCTAATGAAGGACATACTCGCATTATATATTACCTATATTTAAATTTTAATTACGTCTTGCGGTATTCTATGATGGCGTAATGCAACTGACATAAATGCTATTCTCTTCATGCAGAAGCGTGCTGTTTGCTCAATTTACAACATGGGAGCGCGGGATTCCTTGCAAGATATGTTTCAAGAAATAAAGATTTTAACAGTGGCTTCACAGTATATATATATATAATGTACTATATGTTAAGAAAAATATCACGGATTTTCCCAAATTAAGTATATGTATATAATGTACATATAATATAATATATATACATAGGTGTATATATATTATATTATATGTACATTATATATATATATATATATATATATATATATATATATATATATACATACAAGTATATGCGTGAAATTAAGTATGTATGTATGTATGTATGTATATACATACATACATACATAACTTCACGCCAGTTCCCTTGCGGGGTAGGCACGAACAACAGAGCGCCATTTAGGCTTATTCTTACACACCTCACTTGCTTCTTTGACATTCATAACTCTTGTCATGCACGCTCGTCTGTTCTTAAGGCTCCTGAAATCACCTTCTGCTAGTACACGATCGATTTGATCATGGAAGGTGTGTCGTGGCCTTCCACGACTTCTGCATCCATCCATTTTTGCATTGTATATCTGTTTATTCATTCTTTCATCATGCATTCTTTCCACATGCCCGAACCACCGGAGCATTCCTTTCCTTACCTTCACCCCGACACTCTTTTTCAGACCAACTCTCTTTTATATATATATATATATATAGTCAAAGTGGCGAAGTCCGTCAGTGGGAGAATTCCATACACCTCTCATTATTTCCGTGTCTAAATAGTTGCGATGACAACAAATCAGTCAGTGAAGCTAAGACACCATTGAATTCTGTCTTCCGATTGTTCAAAATGTCAAATCTACTGGTACCTCCTACTGGTTCTAATCCTGAATTCAAGCCATCCCGAGACCCACTTAAACACAAAAACAAACATCAAAATCGGTAAAGTCGTTCTCAGGTTACGCGTGAACTTACATTTTTACGATTCATTTTTAATTATATGGATTATATATGACGGAGATAGATACAATTTTTCTCCGCAATAGTACTCATGATAAATCTTTGTTGGGCGTATCGTGATGATTGAAAGAAACTCGCAAAACAATTTAACATAAACTATAATGTGCCAATGTAAAAGGATACAAGCCTAATTGTTCATTCACGTTGACTCGCGGGCGCGGTGGCGGACGCGGTCGCGGGCGCGGGCGCGGTAGACGTAGCGAGCTCGCGTTCACATTGGCCGCCAGGCGTTTGCGCGAGTTTGACGTGTTTTCAGAGATTGAAAACATGGACGAACATCTTTTATTTTTAACTGAAAATTCGTATCTAAAGTGGGAGATGATAAAAATTAAAATTGGTGTGCACGAAATTAATAAAGAAAGAGAACGGTATGCTGAATTTCATACTTATATATATTAGTAATTTGAGAGATCATCCTTCAAGATTTTTTGGATATACCAGGATGACTGTTAACTGTTTTGATTACGTATTGGATTCAATAAGGAGTGAGATTTCAAAAGAAGACACAAATTTTCATAAAAGCATAAAGCCCGAAGAACGACTATAATGTGCCAATGTAAAAGGATACAAGCCTATTACTATATTCAGCGGCCAACCGTACGTAACACGCGACGGTTTCCACGATTCTAGTTTACTGCTCGAAAATCATCGAAGAAGTGTCTATTGGGCGGCCATCTTGCCACGTCGTAGAATCCCTCGCGCGCCACCAGAGCGGCGCTGACGTTCCAATATTCGACAGCTAAAGCCTCTACATTTGGTTGTTGATACACAATGTTCCATCTTGACTACCCGTTACTCGATTTCCGATATCCGCTCGCTCTATAATAAATTCCTCGAAGCTGACATCCGGTTAGTTGATTGCTTCCGCCACTTGGCTTTATTCACAAAACTTAGGAGACATCTAAAGTTACATTATTACAGTAGATTTTTTTTTTAATTTAACTCATAAGCTAAAAAGGGGATACTACACTATTGAAGAATACTTAAATGACAAAAATTCATTTACATAGCAGCTCGCTCCAACCTCTTATACTAAATTTTGTATAACTACTTTTTTTTTATCTTGCCATGCTTGTAAGGAATTTGTGGAGACATATTGCAGCATAACATTTTAGCACGTCGTCATTATTATAACTATAACATTATTTTTCTTTCTTTTTATTGTCTTGGTCTTATTGAGTATGCGTTGTTTGCTACAACTCCATTAATTCTTCAAAAAGTAATTCTGTAACATACTTCTGTACAAAACTTATAAAAAAAAAAGAATTTGAGATATAAATAGAATATGAAATATAAATAAAAACAATATTTAGCTAGACATGTTGCTGGGGAGTTTCTTGCCGCTTCTTCTCCTTTACAGCATCAACACGTTGCGAAGCGGTGTATATAGAATAGGAAGTAAAAAATTAAATTTTAACTTACATGTATGACCTTCAAAAAGTGTTCTCCAGTGGAACTTGTTTTGAATAAAATCTTTTGAATTTGAATTTGAATTCAAAAATTTATCTACTAAAAAGACAGGCTATATATACATACTTATAACTATTACATTGCAACACTTGAAAACGATTTTACATATTCTAGGTTACATCATCAGACTTTTGAAGCAGAAGTTAGACCATAATACAATTACCACGTCCAACACGCTTAAAAGGTATATGTCCATTAAACCTTCAAAAGGTTTGACCCTAAAGTTTTGCAATCTGCCATCTTGGGTGCGTAAATACACCCGGACAGAGTTTCAGCGTTTGGTTTAGACGTGTTCATCAGAAGTTTATTGTGTCGGACGTATTGTTTTTAACTTCAGTTTAAACATCTCCATTGTCCCAGCTTCAATATAATCAGGGCGGCCAAAGCGAGCCCTAACAACATGTCATTATTATAACTATAACATTATTTTTCTTTCCTTTTATTGTCTTGGTCTTATTGAGTATACATTGTTTGCTACAACTCCATTAATTCTTCAAAAAGTAATTCTGTAACATACTTCTGTACAAAACTTATAAAAAAAAGAATTTGAGATATAAATAGAATATGAAATATAAAGAACGACGCTCGCGGACCGCGTTCGTAATACCGAAGTAAGAAAGAGAGTTGGTCTGAAAGAGAGTGTCGGGGTGAAGGTAAGGAAAGGAATGCTCCGGTGGTTCGGGCATGTGGAAAGAATGCATGATGAAAGAATACATACATACATACATACATAACTTCACGCCAGTTCCCTTGCGGGGTAGGCACGAACAACAGAGCGCCATTTAGGCTTATTCTTACACACCTCACTTGCTTCTTTGACATTCATAACTCTTGTTATGCACGCTCGTCTGTTCTTAAGGCTCCTAACATCACCTTCTGCTAGTACACGATCAATTTGATCATGGAAAGTGTGTCGTGGCCTTCCACGACTTCTGCATCCATCCACTTTTGCATTGTATATCTGTTTAGTCATTCTTTCATCATGCATTCTTTCTACATGTCCGAACCACCGGAGCATTCCTTTCCTTACCTTCACCCCGACACTCTCTTTCAGACCAACTGTCTTTCTTACTTCGGTATTACGAACGCGGTCCGCAAGCGTCACTCCGCAGATTTTGCGCAGTGCTCGCATCTCGACCGCGTTTACTCTACTTTCATGCTCTTTCTTCCATACCCAACTCTCGCTTCCATACGTGAGCGTAGGTACCAGCACCGCGTTGTGTACGGCGAGCTGGGCCGAAAAGAATAAATAAACAGATATACAATGCAAAAGTGGATGGATGCAGAAGTCGTGTATGTATGTATGTATGAAATATAAAGAAAAACAATATTTAGCTAGACGTGTTGCTGGGGAGTTTCTTGCTGCTTCTTCTCCTTAACAGCATCAACACGTTGCGAAGCCGTGTACATAGAATAGGAAGTAAAAATTAAATTTTAACTTACATGTATGACCTTCAAAAAGTGTTCTCCAGTGGAACTTATTTTGAATAAAAACTTTTGAATTTGAATCTATGCATTTTTGTTGTACACTTCACTGAGAATCTATCACACTTTCAGATTTGGGCTTTGAAATAGCAATTTCAATTTATTTCTACATGTGTTATCTATCATAAAAATATTATTTATACACATTAAAAACAAATAAAAGGTGTAGCAACTTTTATTAATTAGAATTTTATTGTATTCCTAACGCCATCTGTCGAAAATTATGAAACCAATAAGACAAGTGATATATTAACTGGGCTATTACTACTAACGCCATCTGTTCGAAACCTAAAGAACTAATATCGATGTAAACATGTAACCAGAATGTTGCTTACCTAGATTTAAATGAAATTCGATAAAAAGTTAGCTTATATCCTGTACACGAATATAACCAAAAAGATGGCACTGAGGTCACGTTTTTTGGCGACGTCGCCATTTTAAGGCTCTTACACGAACAAATTTGACCGGCCTCTGTGGTTCAGCGGACTAAGCCCTTGCCGGCCTACCTCACTGCAACGCAGAGGCTCCGGGTTCGATTCCTGGTATAGTAAATTTCGGAAAACGTCTTTTCTCCGTTATTTACTATGGTCTGGGTGTCTGGGATCGGCCTCGGCGTAGTTCGTTGTATATTACCCATAACACAAGCGTAACTTGCTTAATTTGGGGATGTACAATGTGTGTGTTTGTCTGCCGATTATTATTATTATATTATTATTATAAATAAAATTGCTCAGTTCCAGTCATTTCTCATCAACTACATCAAGCAACTGAGGGCGATGGCAATATGTAGCAAGCTGTTGCTGAGATACGGCCACACAATACCATGCAATATGGAGCAACTTAAAAAATCAGGCATCCCCCACCTCGCCGCCGGCCTGGTTCCTTTCGCGAAAACGAGACGTAATACACACAAACGAGATAGAAAGAAAATTGCCTACCGATTGGATATTCGGCAACTCATGTGGCGACGTTGAGGAATATGGAATATATGGAGCAATTAGAAGCAATATTCCCGAAACAATTGCCGCATTCTATTGCATACATACATACATACATACATACATAACTTCACGCCAGTTCCCTTGCGGGGTAGGCACGAACAACAGAGCGCCATTTAGGCCCATTCTTACACACCTCACTTGCTTCTTTGACATTCATAACTCTTATCATGCACACTCGTCTGTTCTTAAGGCTCCTGACATCACCCTCCGCTAGTACACGATCAATTTGATCATGGAAGGTGTGTCGTGGCCTTCCACGACTTCTGCATCCATCCACTTTTGCATTGTATATCTGTTTAGTCATTCTTTCATCATGCATTCTTTCCACATGCCCGAACCACCGGAGCATTCCTTTCCTTACCTTCACCCCGACACTCTCTTTCAGACAGTATTCTATTGCAATTGCTCCATATTTATCCATTATTGTTACCAAGCAATAATTGCTCAGAAAAATTGCCTGTCTAATAGCACCTTAAGAATCAGAATTATCTCCATATTCATTTCGGTGCAAATTTTTCCTAATATTCTAAAAGACCTTTGAATATAGATATCTACGAGTAATCCCTTGGTATTAGGTCCCGGTCTCATTGCTCCGCTAATGAAGACCGACTCTTTGTAACGTGACGTGTGTCTGATGGGAGATTACTATCAGTTTTCGATCTCGAATAATGTGACCATTTCAAATTCAAGAGATTTCATTTAAATTAAGTTCCAGTAGATATTTTTTAAGTTAAAGGCATCCGTAGAGGCTATAAATGTGTACTGTTTTGTCATTAGCCAACAAAACTCTAAAGGTTTGAATGGAAAATAACTTGTAAGTAGAGTTTGGTCAATGAAAGTATAAGCCGCGCGCAGAAGGTTTGCCGATGACTACTTACTATTATTGTATTGTATTAGTTACTATTATTTTATATACTTATTTAAATTATATACAATAATAAATTTATTGCAGTAACTATTTATGTAACCTTTTTGTCAACCCTACTAATCATCGACGCGTGGCATCATGAGGCTATCGGCAAACTTTTTGCGCACGGGTAATAGAGACTGAAAAAACGCGGCAAATTTAATAATCAGTTTTTTTTTTTGTTTTGAGGCGAGGGAAAATGCTTAACCGATTTACGCACAAACTGGGTCGTTGCTAGGGGAACGACACGCGTCGGTCGGGGGCGATAACACTGCAGCAATAGTATGCTCTTGGCAGCGCTCCGCCCGCGATCGACGTCACAGAATAGTGTGGAAGACTCCGAGCGTTGCTACACCAGCGAGCAACCCCAATACCCACTAAAAACCCCCTCCTCCCTGACGACCCTGCGCTTTGTATGTGTTGGAAAGGCTGAGATTTAGAACATAGTTACGCCCAGCTGATCCAACGCAATAAAGTGCCTGGAGTGTGCCCTGGGAGAACACACCCCACTTCGTTGTGCGGGGGTAGAAGGTCCTTTGCTCAAATTTAATAATCAGTACGGCAACTCCAAGTTACCATAGAGTAATCTAAACAATATGTAAATAATTTTGTATTTCTTTGAATTCAGTGTTTATCTTTTGTTACTTCTCGACTCGAACTCGCAAACCATGCAAAACAACAACTTCCACGGTTCACTTTTAATGTTTTTATTTATATTCTAAACTCGATACTAGTAAAACAGAATTACACCAAAATGACAAAAGCGACAGTAATAATCTTTTGATAAAATGACATTGACATTTTTATTAGTATTACAATGTAAAAAGTAACTTTCAGTGGCGAAACTTTATCTCAAAAACTATTCAACAGATATAGATCAAACTAAATTATATACAAAGGTGGACGGACGGACATAACGGTTCTATATTATTAGAGCTAACAAACAAGGTTACCTGTTAAGATATTGAATCTGTTATGGGAGCTGCATACGTCTAGACCTTCGGCCACCGTAAGCGGGCGGCGCGGGTGGGGCCCCTAGGGGTATAGGGGTTCTCACTCACCCGCACATGCCGTCGAGATGAGAGCGCGAGTGTTCCGCGCGCGCTCATCTCTCTTCCCGTGGGGCGCGTTACAGACCGCCCCACGCCTGGAATAGACCAAGAAGTAGCCGGGGGATACGTCCCCTGGCATAGGAAGAGGCCCAGTGAGGGGGGCCCACGCCTGCTAGGGCACTGCGGAGTCGGGCAGCCCATTTCCCGTAGCCCTGGCATAAGGCGCAGGACGGAACACCCAGGGGTTTTAGTGGGTATCCCTAACTGGGGAGTGGCAATAGCGTGGCACCGGTTCTGACCGGGCACGCTAGTGCCACCCCCGATCAGGCGAATCCCACACACTCACACAGGTCGCGAACATCCCCCCAGGCTTCTGTGCCTGTCGCGGCTTAGTCCTCAAACGGATTTCCCCTGGCCAAAAAAAAAAAAAAAAGCTGCATACGTCTAGTTATCGCAGCGGACAACGAACTACTGGCTAGTGCAACGCGGGAGCGCACTTTTTTTTTTATTGGACTTGACTTTATGTTGTTGGTCCGAAGACCTTACCAACAACATAAAGTCAAGCGCACATATTAATACTTGCTCTATATGCTTTTATTTATTAACAAAATATACAGATAAATACAGAAATATTTTATATATGTATATTTCAATTATATTATTTCTATTTAATTTTATAGGCAACATCGAGAAGGCCGTTCATATAACGAATTATATTATCAACAGATGTTACTAACAAGAATTTCCATGGTAACCCCCTCAGTAATTAAAGTGAATAAGATTATCGGTTTACACTCCCTCCCGCCGAGATTCGTTGCAGTAAGCTGCATTAATTCCTTCATGCATTTTAAGTCTTAATATCGGAAGTAATTCAATGGAAATTAACTTTGCTCTCTTAATAGGAACTTCGTAAGTGACTATTTAACACTTATTAAAAATGTATGAACAGGGATTTATCCCTCGAATAAAGCTTGAGTCTCATGGGAGCTCTCATATTTTCCGAGGTAAGTACACCGCCTCTTACCAGCCGCTTAGGAATGTCTATGCCAAAATCTAATAATAACTTTACTGTGTCAAAGTCATTAAAAGTCATGAAGTTTTAAAATACGAAATTAAATCCTTTTGCTATATTATATCTCGAAAGAACAAAGTAGATAGACCGAACCCCAATCTCTCAGAGTGAAGTCGGTTAAAGGAAGTAAATATTGAAATAGGAAGCCGATCGCACTACAGTACTTTATGAGAACTCGGTATTAAATAATCGAATTAGTACTGATAAAGCTAGTTTCAAGTTGATACATTACTATTAACTACAAACGCAAAGCACTCTCGCAAGTTTAAATTAAATTAATTAAAATTCCTTATACTATAATGATAAATAATAAATGGTTCGGGCATGTGGAAAGAATGCTTGATGAAAGAATGACTAAACAGATATACAATGCAAAAGTGGATGGATGCAGAAGTTGTGGAAGGCCACGACACACCTTCCATGATCAAATTGATCGTGTACTAGCGGAGGGTGATGTCAGGAGCCTTAAGAACAGACGAGTGTGCATGACAAGAGTTATGAATGTCAAAGAAGCAAGTGAGGTGTGTAAGAATGGGCCTAAATGGCGCTCTGTTGTTCGTGCCTACCCCGCAAGGGAACTGGTGTGAAGTTATGTATGTATGTATAATGATAAATATCTATAAATCTCTAGCAGAAAGCATTATATTATACGGACTTAACAGCTACGGTTGAACCTTCAATACTTATCTAGATAGAATATTGAATCTACAAATAAGAATACTAAACACTATAGTACCAAAAAATATACGAGCGAAATACAAAACAGACGTAGATGGCCTATTTAAATTCTGTAATGTGACCCCTATCCATAATACAGCTAATATACAGCCTCTAATTGAAAACTATTTTTCCTACCAAAACGAAATAGCTCACGGTAAATTTACGCGACACGTCAATCATAAAAAATTAATAACTAATACCGCCACAAATTTCTATGGAAGAAGAACAACAGATTATCTAGTGCCAAGACTAAAAAATCAGATACCGGTTGAAACAAGAAATAAAATAAACTTCAATAATGTGAAAACTATAATTAAATCCATAGGAGAAAATATTATTTAAAATAAACGTAGGTAGACAAATATTTATTTTTTACCAATATTCATTCCAGTGTACATATAAAATAATAATACACATCTAAGTATATATAAGTAGATGTGCGTATATCTGTATTACTTATCTAAATTAATTTATTCACAAAAAAAAATTACGGGTTGTCTGGAAGAAATCGCTTCTTAGCGATAACATCGCCCATTGTGCAAATTATATAAGATTTTCTGTTTTCTGTAATGGTGTACAATAAAGTGTTATCTATCTATTATTTTATATACATGAAAAAAATATAAGATATAACAATTTTTATTAATTAGAATTTTATTGTATTCCTAACGCCATCTTTCGAAAAATTATAAAACCAATTAGACAGGTGTATCAACTGGACTGTTACTACTAACGCCATCTGTTCGAAAACTAAAGAACTAATATCGATATAAACATGTAAACAGAATGTTGCTTAGTTAAAAATACGCCGGATTATTTTGGTTGAGTACAAATAAACAATCAATAATTAATTAATTATTACTAGGTAGAAAACTTCGCGAGCCCTCCTAAAGCACCACTTTTTGCTAGTAATAGAAAAATTGGTATTACCATTAGCAGAAGTGACGTCAGCTGAAATTAATTTTGAAGAGCTACTAAAAATGTAAGCATTTACTTCGCGACTTTTCGCTTATAAATATTGATATAAATAGAGTAGCGAAAACTAAAACCCACGAGCACGCCATTGGACTTGACAGAATACCGAAATTAGGCCAACCTACGATTGAAAGGATATTGTCCGGCGATTTTAACGAGATAGTTACAGCAGTATCAGATCTCCCAAATAAACATTTTTGAGATTTGACATTGAACTCATCTCATCTCTTGAAATAGCTTTTTAAAATTCTATAAACAATAGCTTTGCCTGTAAAAAGAAAGTTCACTCTAAAGGTGGGGCTTCATATGCGTTGGTGTTCAAGATTTAGGCCATTTCATGCAGATAATTATGGCGATGGGTTTAATGTATTATTTGAGATACGACACTGTTAATACCGTTATGTATATATATTATAGTCAAACATCGATGCCCTGGTGCTCTTAAGTTCGACTAGTCAAACCTCAGGTCTGACATAAAGTCTTAGTCAAAGTCCAAATAAATGACGTTTTTCTGCCTTTGACTAACGAATTTTTGTTTAACTTTTTTTTTATTGCAGACGATCAGCAGACAAACAGACAGCCCACTTGATGGAAAGCGGTTACCATCGCCTATGGACATTTGCAACACGAAAGTTGCTACAAATGCGCTGCTGCTCTCTTAAGGGATACTGGAAACTGGTCACTAATGCCGGAACACAACTCAAGGTTGTTATGGCGACATACTTTAGACCAGGGGTGGTAGCCATCCAGTCGGGCAAATGCCCTACCACCTGGCTGTGGGTTGTTTGGTCGCCTCTTAAGACAGCCCGCCCGGCCGCAGGAAATTGTATTGTTTCTCCGTTCATGCACGGATAAAACTTAGGAGAAACTAATTTATACAGTCATTAAACATGTGACAAATGCAGTACGAATCGACGTGTGACTAAGTCTGAATAGTAGCTTCTGGATCGACTAGGCAAAGCCCGAAGCAGATTATTTTACGTGCGACGTTTGAATAAAAAGTTAGGTACTTCTAAGTTTGACTTAAAAATACTTTAGTCAAAGCCCGAAATTGGAATTTATTTCGGATTCGTCATTCATCAATCCATTCCGGGAAGAGACTGCATATTGACCTTTGACTACAACATATTCACTAATGTGGCTATGCATTAACGACGCTATTTTTTAACGCTTTAAACAAGACGCATCCGACCACCGCCTAACCTCTTATTCATATCAGATGGTTATGTTTGTATGCTTCTTTGAGAACCTCTCTCTATTCATGCAGGAACGGAGAAAGAATACAATTTCCTGCGGCCGGACGGCCTGTCGTAAGAGGCGACAAAACAACCCACAGCCAGGTGGTAGATCATTTGCCCAACTGGATTGCTACCACCCCTGGTCTAGAGTATGCCGCCATAACAACCTTGTTTTGTGTTCCGGCATTAGTGACCAGGTTCCAGTCTCCCTTAATAGAGCAGCAGCGCATTTGTAGCACCTTTGGTGTTGCAAATGTCCATAGGCGATGGTAACCACTTTCCATCAAGTGGGCCGTCTGTCTGTCTGCTGAACTCATCCAATAAAAAAAAAGAACCTTAACACTCTATTATATCACTTAAAGACTATCAATTTCCAAAGAGGTCTCATAAAATTCCTTCGGGGCCGCCAACACATTGGTAACCTCTGGTGTTGCAAATTTCCATAAGCAATGGTAATCCAACATGTCTGCTGTACACTAGCTATATAATAAATCGGTAATTGACAAAGGACTTATTGCAGATATCGAATCAAGCAAACTTTGATAACTAAATCCTAGCATTATTTATTGAAACGTTTGTAAATGGTAATTATGGATGCGTGTTAGGAACTATCGTAATACGTTTCCCTAAGCCCTAAACATAGGGTGCAATTAAAACGATTAGAATTACGGCCAGGGTTGCCCACTGCTGATTTGTTATATGACATACTTGATATTTTTTATATTGTGGCGAGTGATGGTGGAACAACCTAGTTGATTTAAGAAGATTTAGAAAAAGGTAGAAGATTGTGGAAGAAAAAGACAAGGACAGATACATTTTAGAAAAGGATAGATGATGAACGAAAGTTCTGGAATAGAAGGTTCGGGAAGGAAAAGACAGAGATAAATAGATGTTTAGAAAGGGATAGATAGTAAATAAAAGAATAACGAAAAGAATATCTTATATATCTTGGATGTGCTTTTAACAGGGATGGAAGGTACACCGCTGATATAGAAAGAAGAGTGAATTTGGGGAATAGTGTGAATGGAGCGTTAGGTAAACTTCTAGGCGCTAAGAACCTCAGCCAGAAGGCCCAGCTTGCCATACACAACGCGGTGCTGGTACCTACGCTCACGTATGGAAGCGAGAGTTGGGTATGGAAGAGCATGAAAGTAGAGTAAACGCGGTTGAGATGCGAGCACTGCGCAAAATCTGCGGAGTGACGCTCGCGGATCGCGTTCGTAATTGGTCTGAAAGAGAGTGTCGGGGTGAAGCTAAGGAAAGGAATGCTCCGGTGGTTCGGGCATGTAGAAAGAATGCATGATGAAAGAATGACTAAACAGATATACAATGCAAAAGTGGATGGATGCAGAAGTCGTGGAAGGCCACGACACACCTTCCATGATCAAATTGATCGTGTACTAGTAGAAGGTGATGTCAGGAGCTTTAGTAATAGACGGGCGTGCATGACAAGAGTTATGAATGTGAAAGAAGCAAGTGAGGTGTGTAAGAATAAGCCTAAATGGCGCTCTGTTGTTCGTGCCTACCCCGCAAGGGAACTGGCGTGAAGCTATGTATGTATGTACGAAAAGAAGATTGAAATTATGGGTTCCAGAAGATTCTTCCGGGTATATAAGCAGTGTAAGGCGCGCCTACCAGGCAGTTAAGTTCAGTTAAAGACAGCGAAGTCACAAGTGCGATACGAAAGAGTTGGAAGAGAAGTTTACATGAAGTTTATGGTTTCGTATATTTATGATAGGGTAAGGAAAGGAATGCTCCGGTGGTTCGGGCATGTGGAAAGAATGCATGATGAAAGAATGACTAAACAGATATACAATGCAAAAGTGGATGGATGCAGAAGTCGTAGAAGGCCGCGATACACCTTCCGTGATCAAATTGATCGTGTACTAGCAGAAGGTGATGTCAGGAGCCTTAAGAACAGACGAGCGTGCATGACAAGAGCTATAAATGTCAAGGAAGCAAGTAAGGTGTGTAAGAATAAGCCTGAATGGCGCTCTGTTGTACGTGCCTATCCCGCAAAGAAACTGGCGTGAAGTTATGTATGTATGTATATATAAAAGAAAGTCGTTTTAGTTACATTATTTATAACTCAAGAAGAGCAGTACCGATTTGGCTGAAAATTGGTGGGGAGGTAGCTTAGAACCAGGAGACGGACATAAGATACTTTTTATCCCGTTGGAAACGGTAGGTGGCGCTGAGATCGGGTTCTAGAATCCTTCTAATCACCTGGAGCGATTTTGGTGATTTTGTTTTCGTGTTTTTGAATGGGCCCCCGGATGGTTTAAATCCACAAATGGAACCGGTAGGTGGCGCTGGAATCGGATCCTAGATTTTTTCAGAGCAGAAAAACGTCTGTCGGGGCCGCTAGTATATTATAAAATCATTGACAGTAGACGTGTATATATATATATATATATATATACAGTAACGTAGCTAATCATAATCGCCATTATTTTTTTCGCTAAAATCAAGACGCATTTGGCCATAGCTAACACTAAAATTATCCCAGATGGAACAGTAACATGAAAGGAAAGAAGAATGTATTAGATATTATCCGTACGGATAAAGAATACAATTTCCTGCGACCGGGCGGCCTGTCCTAAGAGGCGACAAAACAACCCACAGCCAGGTGGTAGGGCATTTGCCCGACTGGATGGCTACCACCCCTGGGGTAGAGTATGTCGCCATCACAACCTTGTTGCGTTCCGGCATTAATGACCAGGTTCCAGTCTCCCTTAAGAGACCAGCAGCGCATTTATAGCACCGTTGGTGTTCCAAATGTCCATAGGCGATGGTAACCGCTTGCCGTCAAGTGGGCCGTCTGCCTGTCTGCTGAACTCCTACAATAAAAAAAATGACATGGGGTTCTTTAAGCAGAGCGTTATAAAACTTCTCAGAGATCGGAAACGCGTTCACAGCACCCCTGGTGTTGCGACCCGTGTCCATAGGCTGAGGTAACCACTTTCCATCAGGTGGGCTGTTTGCTTGTTCCAAGGCAATGAAAAAAAGAAAATATGACAATATCGGAAAAAAAGAGAAAGAAATATAACTAAAAATTTTATTCAAAATCTTTTTGATAATAGCAAGGGAAATATTCAGGTGGAAATTATATCTTAATTTAAAAAATAACATGTTGTTATTTTAATGTTAAGGATAAGTGCGTGATTTTGTCAAATATCAAACATAACCCTAATCACCGCTTGTATTTAATTTTTATTTAACGGTTAAAAATTATTACAGGTACGAAAGTAATCTGCCCTCTGATGAGCATGAATAAATCTTGATTAAGCTTGCTCGGAGTCTATCAATAAAGACCCATCACGTGAGCCTCGCAATGTGTCACGCATTATGAGTTCGATCAACCACAAATAAACCAAGTTAAAGGGCTTAAGGCAGCTCTGCATTTTCTACACGAACATTACGACTATCGAATCTATTTTTAATTTTGTTCGTTAATCCGTCTATAGGTCTAGTAGAATTATACTTTATACTAATATATAAAGCTGAAGAGTTTGTTTGATTGAACGCGCTACGCTCAGGAACTACTGGTCTGATTTGAAAAATTCTTTCAGTGTTGAAGTCCAAATATATTATATTTTCAAAAAATTAGGGATCCGCCAGTTACCGATGTAACCCAAGGTGTAAAAAAAATACCCTAATATCATCACGCTAAGACTAATAGGAGCAGAGCACCAATGAAGAATGTTTCAAAATCGGGGGGTTTTGAAAACAAATTCTAAGCGGATGACGTCGCGGGCACAGCTACTAAATAATATATACTATTACAGAATAGATCTCCTGTTGTTCTAGAAGATGAGTCAAGTTAGTCATAACATACAAATGAACTGATTAAAATTTTTCGTTTGCTGGTCTCGGTACCATAAGAATATGAACAAGTAACTAAAAACTTACAATCATATCCAAATTTATTTTTTTAATTTCAGATGCTGACATTACTAACAACCGTATTGTTTCTCCATTTCGATGAAATCTTAACCCTACCACTACAGAATCGATCTCCAACTATCAACGCACATTTACCGATCTATATTCCTCATCAAACCCACACGGTGCTGGCGTCTGTTGTTCAGCACGGATTAATAAAAAGAAGGCAGAAGGGGCACACGATTCCAGTAATCCCGATCACTCATACATATCTGATACCAAAACTACATGTAATACCAGCTCAGTCAAATGTGCTACATAGTTCGGTGCATACCGATCTACAGCATTACGTGACGAAGGATAATCTGAAGATACCAGTATTAACACAGACGATATCTCAAAGCTCATCGAACATAACGCATCCGACGCCGATAACTTCGTTCTTGGTCCCTATACATAATCACATAGTGCATCTACAAGACTTGTCGGTGATACCTTTGCAGAAGGTACATAAATTGGATCAAAAGGTAGCACATTATACAATGCAAATGGATAATAAGGAAGAGGAAAATGAAGATCAGAATAGATATAGAACTTTTTATGGTGGTTATGGGACGGGATTGTTCTTTGGTGGCCATGGGGCTGGACACGGGTTTTATGCTTATGGTTAAAGTGTATTAAATTATTTATTTAAATTAGATTGGTCTTTTGATTTAGATCATCAAAGCATAGCTTTTGTATGGATGCACTATATTTTTTTTTTTTTTTTTTAAATCTTCTCGATCCTGACAAACACGATATGTCAGGGTTTTACTTTTCTTTATTTTCGTTATTTTTTATCTTTTTTATTCTTTTTATTCCTCATCAAACCCACACGGTGCTGGCGTATCTTTATTTACCTCTTATTACTATTACATTTATTCTTATATTCTATGGATTACATTTTTCTTATATGTTACTTATTATTTCTACGATATACAAGATCTTAATTCTATTTTACTTCTACATTATTTTCTTTGTTATCGACAATTTTTATTACTTTCTATTTTTCTATCTAACTTTCATTTATACAATATATTTACACTTTTTCGGTGCATACCGATCTACAGCATTACGTGACGAAGGATAATCTGAAGATACCAGTATTAACACAGACGATATCTCAAAGCTCATCGAACATAACGCATCCGACGCCGATAACTTCGTTTTTGGTCCCTATACATAATCACATAGTGCATCTACAAGACTTGTCGGTGATACCTTTGCAGAAGGTACATAAATTGGATCAAAAAGTAGCACATTATACAATGCAAATGGATAATAAGGAAGAGGAAAATGAAGATCAGAATAGATATAGAACTTTTTATGGTGGTTATGGGACGGGATTGTTCTTTGGTGGCCATGGGGCTGGACACGGGTTTTATGCTTATGGTTAAAGTGTATTAAATTATTTATTTAAATTAGATTGGTGTTTTGATTTAGATCATCAAAGCATAGATTTTGTATGGATGCACTATATTAAGAATCGTCATAATGAGTCAAGTCACTTATTAACTATTGTTTAACGGTAATCAAAATTATTTCTGTGATAACATTTTAGAGACGATAATAGGATAATTAAACGAACGTGGTTTTTAATGTATCTACATAGTTTTACAATTCGTTGTGTAGTGTGTGAAATACCCAATTGCGTAAGTTTTTGGTCTTATGAGGAAAAAATGTCATCAGAGCATAAAAGAAAGTAAGAACCGAAACAAATGCTAACTAATCAGTTAACTTTCACCACTGCAAGCTAGTTTCATATGAAAAGTTATTATAGTCATTAGTCATTGGCGCATCGAGCTGTGCGCCTGCGCACACGAATCGTTAATACAGAGAAGCTTTCTCATCGATTTTTTTTCTGTAATATAATCATTAAAATTAATTTGAATAACTTAATAGGTGTAAATTTAAATGATTTATTAATATACAAAGATTCTTGGAAGTTTTATAGTGTGACAAAAATTGCTAATGAAGTTTATTGTTTAAGGATTCAATCGTAAGTAGAAGTTTTATTTGACAAATTTAATTACGAAATATGAAACGAAATGAAATGTGTGTATGAAATGAATTATTTATTTTTGTATAAATGTAGTTGTATACATACAGGCGTCATGTCGTAAGTAGTTTCTGAACACACAAACTTTAATGTAATAAAAATTATAATTACCTATTTACAACAGTAAATAGAGATTGAAAGAAGGCGTAATAACAAGAGTTGAGAAAAGAATGGTAAGATTGTTTGGATGTAAAGAGAATGGATAACAGAAGACTGATAATACAAGTGGATGACAAGAGTCTCACTCTATTTACATGTACATCATCACACCTGTTTCCTACCCCTGTTGAAGACTGGCGTGATAATACATATAATACATAATACGTAAATAGAGTACTTCCAAAGATATCTTAGGTCAAGGGTAGCAGATAAATCGACGTCATTATACGTAGATAAATTATAGATACAACGTTTTAATACACACTTTTATAGGGTTAGTTAAGTTTCATGTAGTCACAGATCATTCCTTACGACTTGAAGATGAAACTCTCTGAGTAATGATAATAATATGTGTTCTATGAGTAAAGACCTCTCTGAAATACTATACTATCATCTTACTTTCAAAATCTACATAGATAAAATTCAATTGCTGAATGTATGTAAGCGCAACACTTCAGAACGATTGCACCTATTTGGCTAATCCTTTTTTTATTGTTTGTAATTATCAGGACAAGGTTTGTATTAATTAAAATTGTTACAGGTATTTGAGTGGATTCCGGAAATTTTAGTATTTTAGATAGTAGTTTAGATTCACAATTGGTCATTTGAATCGTTCAAAGATATTATAATATCATAACTTATTACACTCGTACAAAACCTAGTCGGTTTATGCATTCTACGAGATGATAACTAGCATCTCAGTTGATTGACTGTCGGCTACCATATTAATTATAAGAAACTTCAAGTTAAATGTAATTCCTCTTAGCAAAATCAGCACACACCGTGCGTATCTTACGTAAAGAATAAGGAAACATAATAAATTGGCTCGTGAAGAAAGAAAGTTAATGTATTCAACAGGAAAAAATAATACGTGCAGTGTTCGAAATTTCTCATGAGTTGTTTTCCGTTGCCATATCCTTGTCATTAAGTGCGAGATGATAACTGTAGTAAAAATGAGTTTACGCTTTCTGCCAATACAGGAAATAGTTGTCCCGCCTGAAACTGGTGCTGATACAAAATTAGGGCAAGAACTTCTGTTCTCACATCGAAGGTGTGTGGTATACGAGTAATGTGAACTAGAGAAAACAACGTAGGAAAGTAGACTCGAGGCTAAGAAACTAATCAGTTCTATGCAACTGGAATGTAGTTTTTTATTTTAATGCTAGCAAACAGGAAAATGGCCCTGTTAGTCCCGAGCACTTATATGTTTAAAAAAAACACTTTTGGCTATTAGGACCCTTTTTATTTCACTATTATGAATAATAAGTGACTTTGAGTCTCAGTATACGGGACCTCAAAGGTCTACCGGCCCGATATGGTATCAGTTCAAGCAATCCAGCCTGCAGGCATAAACCAGGTTTGTAGCTGTAGAGCTGTGGTTAATAGCCAAGAGAACTCTGAGAATTTGAAAAAAGATTTGGTATTTATAGGCAATTACTGCTGATTGACATTTTGGAAACCGATGTTAATGAACTGTTCGACTCAGCAATACCTTACTCAGCAATAGCTTACCGAATAGGGTTGTAACAGCCCGCCTGATAAAAAGTGGTTACCGTCGCCTACAGACTTTTGTAACAACAAAGGCGAAGCCAACGTGAGACCAACCTTTAAGATATTGGGGGACCTACCAGGCCTAGTAGAGAACAGAATATCTAGAGGTTTTATTGGGTATCCCTGACTGTTGTGTAACTATATCCACAATCCCACAGACGGGCCGCGACTTTTCCACATTGGGCGGTCTATGGGCCTCAATGAGATTTCCCCTGGCTAAAAAAAGGCCGATTAGGGGAAGAAGAGGGCGGTATCGGACAATCGGTTACAATGAATATTGTAAGACTCATTTATAATATTGTGAACTACTTTCAATGTCTCATTTTTACAATCAAGCCGCTAGCGATCGACGGAATTTTCAGTCACCCTCGTTGTCTTGCACTACCATGGTTAACTATGCAAGAGTTTTCTAGAAAATTTATTTCACATCATAATTATTTGGAGAGACCTCGATAGCGAGGTCTTCCCTCTGCGCTACGACATGGAGTTGTTTAAGAAAGTTATAAAATGTCTTCAAGGCTGCTAAAGCGCTGACTACGTTGGTCCTAGATGACTATGTTGGTCCTTCGTGGTTACATTGATGTTGCAAATGACCATAGGCGACGGTGGTCACATTAGGTATGTCGTCTGTTAGTTTACCTCCTTCAAACAATAAGAATATAGCACCTTGGGCTAGCGTTTCATTCACGCAGAAACGAAGAAACTACTAATTTCTGCGTCCGGGTGGGATGTAGTGACAAAGCAACCCACAGCCAGGTGGAACAGCATTTACCCATGTGGCGAACCTCTTCGCTCACGGGCCCATCGGCCAAAGACTGGTTGGTGACTTGACAACTGTCGCATAATAAAGAGACTAATGTCGTTATGATATAATGATTTTTTAAATCCTGTTTGATCAAATTGTATTCATTGTTAACCAATGCGGCCATGTACATACAGAGAAAATTATACATATTTATAATGCACGGTTGTATTCCTGCAATGTTCCGTCTAGGTGGCCACCATCCCTGGTCTTCCTACTTTGGAGCTGCAAATGTCTAGGGGCGATAGTAACCACGTTATATTAAGCGCAATACACACCAAAACCGCCGACTCGGCGACATATGTCGGTAGCTTTTTATCGGCGGGCTAGTTGGCAGCTTCACTAATTGCAAGTCGGAAAACTTTGTCGGCCGCTAGTAACAAAAAATACTACAGCACGTCACTACAACTTGAGTGTCACCGGGACTGATCGCTTGCGTACTGTTATACCTGCCCCAGTACCTAGAATCCGCTCACCTCATCCCTTTTCCGCTATATCAGCATTTTCTCTCTTAAATACTCCTTCGATCCCCATACACAACTGAGTACCATCCAATCCTTCGTCACGAGCGGTTCAGGTTCTTTTTTTAAAAAGACAGACACTCACCCAGTATCTCCGTCTAACAATACGCAAGCCGCCGACATGCCGCCAACATGTCGGAGGACATGATTCTTTTCGTATAAACGCGTCGACGGGTCGGCGGCTTTAGCGTGTTTCGCCCTTTAATTGGACGTCAGCCTTGTCTACTGTACTTCAAAAGGAATAAACAACATACTTATTTTAAACCTCAGAAGAACAAATAAAAGTATAGATGGAGCCCAGGTGAACAAACGCATCAAATGAATTGAAGCATTTTTTTAAATGAATACGCGTCAAGTTGTTTAGTATACGCGGAGTTTGCGTCTATGCAGTTAATAGTAATGTATCCATTAGAAACTATTCCACCTTTATCCGTGCAGTAACAAAGAAGAAATACAATTTCCTCCGGCAGGGTATTTGCCCGTGTGAATAGCTATCAGCCTTGGTCTAGAGTATATGTGCCGGCATTAGTAACCAGTTTACAGTCTCCCTTTGGAGAGCAGCAGCGCATTTGAAGCACCTTTGGAGTTAGAAATGTCCTTAGGCATCGGTAACCACTTTCCATCAATTGGTCCGTATGCCTGTCTGCTAAACTCATAATTTTTTTTATTTTTTTTTTAAATATTATTATTAACATATCTACGGACTCGAGTTCCGTACCTTTTTTTACTACTTAATTTCTATGAAAGATTTTAGAGTCCATACACGCTTATTGTTTATTTTTGTTAGTGTGTGACATTAATTTAGTGATTTATATGTTATGGTGTACCTTAAGATTAATACTAAACTTAATTAATACTAATGTTTTGGACACCATCCTCGGGTCCTTCGGGGGAAGGGCCAAAATGCAGACATAAGGCCTGCATCGAGGGTGTGTGGGACTCTCAGCGACCGGTCCTCCACGCTCGCTTCTAAAACGAAGTTGTCGCGAGAAACGGCCGCCAAACTACCCACTAAACCTAAACCTGCGCCCCATTTATAGCGCTTTTACGGGGCGTCATGGGATCTTGTACAGAGTAACTGCACCATGACGCCCCTACGCCCTGTAACTGGGCCACCCCGGGGAGCAGAGTGACCCACTTCGTACAGCAGGGGGGGGAAGTCCGCTGTCGCCCCCGTGACAGCGGCCCCCTGTGACGGTAATTATGGGAGGAGAAGATGCGCGTAGCGGCGCCTACGACCGCCGGTCCGCCTCCTGCGGATGGGGTCCGCGTACGCGTCCTCCTCCCTCGCTCTTTCAGCGGCCTCCTTCTGCGACATGACGGATTCGCAGAAGGAGGAGACCGCAAGCCAAGAATGTTGACCCTGGAGCATCGCTTCGACCATGCTACGAAATAGAATTTTTTATATTATATACAATACATAAGAAATAAATTTATATGAAAATACGTAATTATTATAAAGGTAATTAAATATATTCATATTATATAGGTACATGTGGGAATTATATAGATATAATAATACAGACAGAATATATAACAGTCGATATGTACATAACTAAATATGTATAATTTTGCATTTATAAAAAGAAATAATTTATAATTGTAATATGTACTTTAGAAATGTATGCACGCATATATACATATGTACATAACTTCACGCCAGTTCCCTTGCGGGGTAGGCACCAACAACAGAGCGCCATTTAGGCTTATTCTTACACACCTTACTTGCTTCTTTAACATTCATAGCTCTTGTCATGCACGCTCGTCTTTTCTTAAGGCTCCTGACATCACCTTCTGCTAGTACACGATCAATTTGATCATGGAAGGTGTGTCGTGGCCTTCCACGACTTCTGCATCCATCCACTTTTGCATTTTATATCTGTTTAGTCATTATTTCCACATGCCCGAACCACCGGAGCATTCCTTTCCTTACCTTCACCCCGACACTCTCTTTCAGAGCAACTCTCTTTCTTACTTCGGTATTACGAACGCGGTCCGCGAGCGTCACTCCGCAGATTCTGCGCAGTGCTCGCATCTCGATATACAATGCTAATGCAATAGGACGTACTATATGTAAAAAAAAATTGAAAAAATCATATATGGGCAAAACATAATCTACACTGAGAACTTATTTAATTCGTCCAACATCAATTTAAAAAGTATAAAATAAAAATAAAATCAGCTTCGTTTATACAATGCTAATGCAATATGACGTACTAGATGTAATAAAAAAATTTAAAAAATCATATATGGGCAAAACATAATCTACACTGAGAACTTATTTAATTCGTCCAACATCAATTTAAAAAGTATAAAATAAAAATAAAATCAGCTTCGTTTAGCTGGCTTCACTTGAGAGCATGGAGCTCCGTCTATTTATTTTGTTTATCTGAGTTTTAAAGATATAAAGTATAAATTATGCTTCGAGAATTATCTTGTTATCGGATGCCTTGGATAAATCTAATCGCTTATTTATATAGTTGTTACTTTGATTTCATCATCACTTTAACCGATACACATATAAATGGATTCATCATAAAATTCCATATTATTCATATGGTTGATAAGAAAGCAATACATCATTGTTTACATTGTGGCGTTTTCCTTAACAAATTACTAAGAACTGAACAATACATGAACTGGTTACAAGTCTAATAGAGGTTTAAAGTTCTTCTAATACTATTGCTATATATACAGGTATTTGTATCTTATTTGCAGTGTACATTGACGGCCAAAGAATTAACGTGTGAATTGCACTGGTCATAAAATGAGGTAAGTTTTGAACACTATTAAAACACGTAATTAAGTTATTAATAATAATAATAATCACGCCAGTTCCCTTGCGGGGTAGGCACGAACAACAGAGTGCCATTTAGGCTTATTCTTACACACCTCACTTGCCTCTTTGACATTCATAACTCTTGTCATGCAAGCAATGTCGAGCAAATAATGCACTAGTAAATTTAAAAAAATATCAAAAACAGTTTTGAATTTTAAAAAAAATCTAATTTACCACCGCTTCGCAACATGTTGTAGTTTGAAGAGTTAAATGAACCAGTTGGCGTAGACTAAATAAAACTTTAACAATACTTATTGACACTTGACATCTTTGTCTCCGTAATCACGGCAACTGAAATGTTTTTTTATTGCAGGCGTTCAGCAGACAGGCAGAGGGCCTACTGGATGGAAAGCGGCTACCATCGCCTATGGACATTTGCAACACCAAAGGCGCTACAAATGCGCTGCTGACCTCTTAAGGGAGACTGGAACCTGGTCACTAATGCCGGAACACAACACAAGGTTGTTATGGCGGCATACTCTAGATCAGGGGTGGTCGCCATCCAGTCGGGAAAATACCCTACCACCTGGCTGTGGGTTGTTTTGTCGCCTCATACGACAGGCCGCCTGGCCGCAGGAAATTGTATTCTTTCTCCGTTCCTGCACGGATAAATGTGGGCGAAACGTCGGAATAATAAAAATCAAATAAATTACCGCGCTTAATACCATTAGAACGTAGTTTTATCATGTATACTAGTCGCGAAAACTTAAGAAATTATTATCGTATGTTTTTTTTTTATTGCAGGAGATCAGCAGACTGGCAGACGGCCCGCTTGATGGAAAGCGCTTACCATCGCCTATGGACATTTGCAACACCAAAGTTGCTACAAATGCGCTGCTGCTCTCTTTAAGGGAGACTGGAACCTGGTCACTAATTCCGGAACACAACTCAAGGTTGTTATGGCGACATACTAGACCACCTGGCTAAAATGTTGTACTTAAAATAATGTATTTTCTTTCTTCAATATATCTAAACGCGAAATGTATGAAAATCCAATTTTTCACGCACTACTGTTTACAAAAGAACCATCCGCGTGCTCCATTACCATAATGTGTTCTGAATCAACATGTTTTATATTTCAGGTCGGTCTGTCTCCTCACGATATTCGTTGCTGTCGGCTGCGTGAACTGTAACACGCAAGATGGTACATATTTTATCCCTAATATAACTATATACTCTAATATCTACGACAGAGAACACAAAATTGGTAAAATTGTTGAATTAACAACATTTTAGTTTAGGTATCATTAGGGCTCATTGTCCAGGCTTAGTGGAAAATGGTAGCTTCGCCTATGGACATTTTGCTGGACACAAGTTTCTGCCAATGTAGATAGATACACTTTATTATATACCAATACAGAAATGAGTTTAAAGACTAAAATTATATCTAATTATGTATGTCGGCGCAATTACAACAATTATCAACGATAATAATTTATTTAGTCGCTATGAATGTATTGTAATGTGAAATTAATGTAAAACGAAGAGTGAATTTGGGGAATAGTGTGAATGGAGCGTTAGGTAAACTTCTAGGCGTTAAGAACCTCAGCCAGAAGGCCCAGCTCGCCGTACACAACGCGGTGCTGGTACCTACGCTCACGTATGGAAGCGAGAGTTGGGTATGGAAGAAAGAGCATGAAAGTAGAGTAAACGCGGTCGAGATGCGAGCACTGCGCAAAATCTGCGGAGTGACGCTCGCGGACCGCGTTCGTAATACCGAGGTAAGAAAGAGAGTTGGTCTGAAAGAGAGTGTCGGGGTGAAGGTAAGGAAAGGAATGCTCCGGTGGTTCGGGCATGTGGAAAGAATGCATGATGAAAGAATGAATAAACAGATATACAATGCAAAAGTGGATGGATGCA
Source organism: Dendrolimus kikuchii (assembly GCA_019925095.2). Classification (NCBI taxonomy): domain Eukaryota; kingdom Metazoa; phylum Arthropoda; class Insecta; order Lepidoptera; family Lasiocampidae; genus Dendrolimus; species Dendrolimus kikuchii. The sequence goes on from CM034400.1 coordinate 23,453,229, forward strand.
GAGGTCGTGGAAGGCCACGACACACTTTCCATGATCAAATTGATCGTGTACTAGCAGAAGGTGATGTTAGGAGCCTTAAGAACAGACGAGCGTGCATGTCAAGAGTTATGAATGTCAAAGAAGCAAGTGAGGTGTGTAAGAATAAGCCTAAATGGCGCTCTGTTGTTCGTGCCTACCCCGCAAGGGAACTGGCGTGAAGTTATGTTATTGTAATTTCAATACTTAACCTAAGAATTTGTGATCAAGTGCACGTACCCCGACACGTGCTCCGAGCCCTATAAGTACGGCCGCACTGTCGACACTCTACTCTATCCGTTGATATGCAAGAAGAGTAAGATGAGCCTTAGAAATAAGGTGACTCTATACAAAACTTGCATCCGCCCCATCATGACCTATGCGAGTGTGGTCTTCGGCCACGCCAGCGATGCAAGCATCTGGAGACTGCAAAGAATCCAGAATCACTTTATGCGTGCTGCAGTCGACGCCCCGCGCTATATGCGGCTCGCCGACCTGCATCGCGATCTGGAGCTTCCCTCCATCGAAGATTATATAGTCACTCTATCGCGCAGATTCTTTGACCTTGCCCCCCATCACCCGAACCCTCTGGTGACGAAAACGGTCAACTATAAACCCACAGCGAACGCTCCCATGAGAAATCGTCGCCGTCGCAATGTACTCATTGACGAACCCCCCGAGGCTCAGAACATCAGCCTGGCATAACAGACGCAGACAAAACAGACGCCGGAGAGCCCTCTCTTACACAAAGATAAGACCCCACCAATCTCACTCACTCACTACAGACACAAGTAGCCATACAAGATTAGCATAGGCGTGTTGCTGGAGAGTTTCTTCCGCCGCTTCTTCTCCTCCAGCTATAACACGTTGCGAAGCGGTAGTAATGATAGACTACGATCGGCTCCGCCGGCGGAGTCGATAATTGGTCCCTAAATAATCACTTCAGCCGGTTGGCTTAGCTCTTTCAGCCTTAACGGTTAATTCCCAATATAGAATCAATCCCCCGCAGCGGTCGAGCCGAGGTCGAACCTCACAGGAGGTGCCTCCTCGAGCGTGCTGCGTCCGGGCTGAACGCCTCCGCTCCCACGGAGTTGGGAAGCCCCCAAAGTCCGGTATCGCTGAAACAGCGCTGGGTCCAGCTCCAAAAAAAAAAAAAAAAACAGTCGGTCATTATGGCTCGAGCCGCCGAACGGGACGAACCTCTTTGGGAAGTCGTAACGCTCTTGGAATATACGATACCAAGAAGCCAACAATCGTGACGTCAGTGTTGCTGGCGTCACACTCTTTAAAGACATCACGGAGGGTCCTCCTCCATCATGTACAAAGGACAGTCTTATCGCTAAAAAGCGATCTCTTCCAGACAACCCCAGAAATGAATTGAAATGATAATGGTGGTGGTACGTAACATGTAGTACGAACTACTTACTTGTAAGTACAATGTACTGTCGGTCTTGAAGAGAGACTGAAACCTAGCCTCAAACTAACTCAAGGTTGTTACAGCTTTACTTTAGATCAGGAATGGCCATCCATACAGGCAAATGCCCTACCACCTACACCACAATTTTGTTACTAGAATACCATCAGAATGGTCGACCACTAGCGTCATTATGGCTGTAATTTCCGGCCATTATATCGACCATTTTGACGATATTGTAATAGCAATATTGGGACCCCGGTTGTGGGTTGTATGGTCGCCCCTTACGCTGTCTCTCACAATATCTTCTCACGCACAATTAAGTGAATGCAATTTCTTATGACTTTTTTGTTATAGGATACGTAACAAATGACTACGATGGTTTTTCTTACAAGCTGATGTATCAAGCAAAACCATGGCTGGAGGCAAAGGAGGTTTGCGCTTTAAATGGAGGTAAACTGGCAGTACCAAAATCGGAGGTGAGTTTAAATTCCTAAAACACATTTACACCGCAAATTTGTCATGTTTTAAACTTAGTGATCGGATCGGACATTTATGAAGAACATCGTGATGAAAATAGCATTATTCTTACTTAAATATTTTACAGGAGCAATTCAAATTCATTCAAAAATTAGTGCGCGGTATGCATTATCCTAGTGTAACTGGGACTAATTTCAAACTAGTTGTCTGGCTGGGAATCAATAATCTAGAAGATTACAGAGTTTGGAGAAATATTGATGGTAAGAAAATTTTAAGTAAGCAATAAACTTGCAATAACTGTCTAGGATTAGCGCTAAACATGTAAAAATTTCAAAATTAAACTCAAAAAACCATTAATAAAATTGACCTAAAACAATAAACCTGCATTAAAACTACATGATACGCAACATCTATATATTAATACGTGAAGCAAAAACTTTGTACCCCTTTTTACGAAAATTGCGCGGACGGAGGAGTATGAAATTTCGCACTCTTATAGTTTACTAGAGTTTACCCCGTGGCTGCGCCGCGGGTCAACCTCTAGTGCGTATCTCTTGTTTAAAAAGCAAGTGGTACAGGTTACATTGTATTAAATTTGTATGTATTTGCCCCCGAAAGATTCACTTCATTTTATATCGCAAACTATACCACCCCCGTCTATATGTAAACTACATAAATGACAAAACTTGACAAAAATGACAAAATAGATAACATGGACCCAGTGGACCCAGTGGACCCAGTGGAAAATCACAAAACCTGTCCTAGTTTCCGGGATAAACTTTACATAAATCTATCCCAAAATGTATCTCATTATCCGGGATAAAAAGTATCCCTTGGGCACTCTCAATATTCAAATTATATATGTACCGAGTTTCAGCCAAATCGGTCCAATAGTCTTTCCATAAAAAAATAACAAACAAAAAGACAAATATATTTTTATACCGGAAACTATCCCATTTTTCGGTATAAAAAATATCCTATGTTCATTCTCGGCATCGACAATATATATATACTGAGTTTCAGCCAAATCGGTCCAGTAGTTTTTCCGTGAAAACGGAACAGACAGACAGACAGACAGAGTTACTTTCGCATTTATAATATTAATAGGGATATAGGGAAGGAGTGCAGAATGCAATTTTTTTTAAATTATGCATAAAAATACATTAAATCAATAAAAAAACATTACACACACTACCATGTATTTGATAAAATCAAATCTTTGTTTGTTGATAAAATCAAAGGAACAGTGTAGTCTTGGCGAAATCTGTGTTTATCGAAGTAGTATCGAATAGTCTTTAACATACATACATATTATCACGCCTTTTTCCCATGGGGGTAGGCAGAGACTATAGATCTCCACTTGCGACGATCCTGACAAACAACTTTCGCTTCATCTACTTTCATTAACCTCTTCATACATGCACGTTTATTTGATATGCTTTTTACCTGACCTCGTTTTAACACTTCTGTTATTTGATCATGGTGTGTACGTCGTGGTCTACCGGTACCAACTCTACCATTCACAATACTGTCATACACTTGTATCCTTTAACAACAGAACCTTAATAATGTTCAAACTTATAAGTTGAATTAACTATGATGGTCGAATTTCGACCACGGGCGACCACAAGTTCAAATAAAACTGTATAGGACCACATTAGTGTTAAGAATTATATTCTATTAGTTAATAATTACATTTTAATCTTATTGTAAGTGAAATAAAAGTGCCTATGGGAAGTAAATTCAGGCGGCGAGCACCGGATCGCCTAGCTCGTAAGCAATCCACGCGCGGACTACGAGTGAACCTCTCGGTGACATTCTGCTGCTCGGAGTGTTTCACGTATTACAATAATATATAATAATAATAATATTAACGTATAACGTATCAATATTTTCTTAAGTTTTCGCGACTTGTATACATAATAAAACTACGTTTTAACGGTTTTAAGCGCGGTAATTTTATTTGATTTTGGTTTTTATGACGTTTCGGCCGCTTTTCAGTGGCCGTGATCACGGAAGATAAAGATGTCAAGTGTCAACGAGTATTGTTAAAGTTTTATTTAGTCTACCGCCAACTTGTTAATTGTAATTTTAATTTTGTTTATGCTTATTATTTACTCTATGGGTGCCTAATCTAATTTACTACCGCTTTGCAACATGTTATGGCTTGAAAAGAAGAAGCGGCGCAAGAAACAAATAAACATAAACAAAATTAAAATTAACAAGTTGGCGGTAGGCTAAATAAAACTTTAACAATACTCGTTGACACTTGAAATCTTTGTCTTCCGTGATCACGGCCACTGCAAAGTGACCGAAACGTCGGTAAAACCAAAATCAAATAAAATTACCGCGCTTAAAACCGTTAAAGTTAGTTAGTTAGTTAGTTTTATTATGTATAACGTATTAACTTAGTACCAATCACTGACAGACCACTCGGCAATTTGTTGAACTTGCAACGGTCATTAGCTGACCTTACGATGTTCACTGGTTGACATTGCGTTATCGAACCGCGGCTGGCAGTGCAAGAAGTCTATAAAAATTTTAAGAAGTACGAAGTTTCACACATTCATACTCAGCCCAATGCTTAAGATAATACTCGTTAAAATTAAAAAGTATTTTCTAATACCTAAACAAGATATTATAAACACCGGACATTTCAATTTTGTCAGTTATTATATGAAGATTTTTCTTCTTTCAGGTGAAGATATTATGCAAGGTTTCCACCAATGGACCACGGAAAACAATGGAAACGGATTCAGGTGAATTGCTTTTATTTTTAAACAAAAGATTGACTTTTTAAACAAAAGAGTGGGACTAATTCTTAAGAATTAGTCCCACTCTTTTACCTAATATTAATTTAACTATGCACAAAGAACATATATACTTGGGATGAAAATCTGCGGAGTGACGCTCGCGGACCGCGTTCGTATTACCGAAGTAAGAAAGAGAGTTGGTCTGAAAGAGAGTGTCGGGGTGAAGGTAAGGAAAGGAATGCTCCGGTGGTTCGGGCATGTGGAAAGAATGCATGATGAAAGAATCACTAAACAGATATACAATGCAAAAGTGGATGGATGCAGAAGTCGTGGAAGGCCACGACACACCTTTCATGATCAAATTGATCGTGTACTAGCAGAAGGTGATGTCAGGAGCCCTAAGAACAGACGAGCTTGCATGACAAGAGTTATGAATGTCAAAGAGGCAAGTGAGGTGTGTAAGAATAAGCCTAAATGGCGCTCTGTTGTTGGTGTCTACCCCGCAAGGGAACTGGTCGGGCCCCGGCCGGCAACACACGTGTGCAGCCCCGCTACATTACATCCCTTCCGGAAAAAAAATATCTCCCACAAAACAGTTTGTGCCAAAATCGAACTTTTATCTTCCAGTTTATTAATCGAATTTAAAAAAAAAAACAAATTCCGTGAAAAGTGCTCCCCGCGTATTAATCGAATCGGAAAAAAATAATTAATTAATAAATTTTCAAAAAGCCAAAGTGATCAATTAACACAAAAGTACAAAAAAAGTACAAAAAAAAAAACAAGTTAAAAAAACCCAGTGTACAAAAACTGAACTATATTCCCATTTTGGACTTAATAAGGAAAATAATCCGCGTAAATCCAAATTATTGAATAAGGTGTAAACCGGCTGCCACAAATAAATACCCTGACTGACGCAGTGTGGACAAAAAATCGGCTTACTCACATTTTTTGTGCCACCTTAATAGGCCGATCACCCTACATACCCAATTGCCTAACTCAGTTATACAAAAAAAATATACTAAAACAAAACATGACGAGCAAAAACTGTCACACGTGCAACGAAACCATACAGAGTTCATCTTATTTGGAGTGTTCAAAATGTAACAAAAACTACGACCTGACCTGTGCGAACTTAACAGAAAAAGCATATAAGGCCCTGACCCAATCTTACAAAAAAAGCTGGTTATGCCCAAACTGTACCTGCTCCCGTCCCAAAGGCGAGGCTACACCGACTCCAAACCGCTTGTCAACAGATGGGGGGTCAAAGGACATTCACAACAAAACAGCAAAGCTTACTACAACCCGTAGTTCGAAACCTAAAACAAAGCCGAACAAAGAAAACTCGCTTAGTCTGACCGATCTCACCGATCCCACACTTTTAACTGAAATTCGCCTATTAAGGCAGGAAATCAGTGACATGAAGGCGCAAAACGTGGAAATTAGCCTCTTGCGTCAGGAACTTCTTGAACTCAAACACCAAATAACAGCTATGTCATCAACAGCTCTAGAAAACCAAACTAAAGTCCGCGAAGAACTAGAAACAGCCCAAAAGAGCATTATTGATCTTAAATGCACAGTAACTCAACTTCAACAGCGCCTAAACTTCCAAGAACAGAACGAACTAAGAAATGAGATAGAAATCATTGGCATTCCGGAACTAAACAACGAGAACTTAGCCCACGTCATCCAAGTGACATCGCAGAAAATAGGCATACAACTTGCTGAAACAGACATCGACTACATGTCACGCATCGGTCCTAAACGTTCCCAAGAGACTCACTCATTGACTACAAGACAACATCAACCCCGTCCAATAATCGTTAAACTATTACGACGCCAGAAAAGAAATGAAATAATCAGCGCTGCCAAAGCTAGAAAAAATCTCACATCTGAAAGCATAGTTCCTGGGTCTCCCAAGAAAATATACATAAATGAGCGACTTACCAAAGACCATCGAGTGTTATTTCGTGAAGCCAGGGACCAAGCTGCAGCTAATAAATTTAAATACTGCTGGATTAAAAACGGAGGTATATTTGTCCGTGAAAATGATAATAAGCCAGCGATTAAAATTAATAGCATTAATGACCTCAATAAATACGTTGTGTCTTAAACCTGCCAGATATCATTGTGAATTAAATTCTGTATTAGATGTAAGTCCAATTACTGCCACTCGTATATGCCATGTGCCCGTAAGTTTTTATATCACTGTATTACATATATGCTTTACTCAGTACACAAACACACACTACACACATTTCAAATATACAACACTATACAACACTAAACACCAAAACAGTATATACCCATTTTTGTTAAATGCTCATTGTCACACTAATCACATAACATTTATGCAATATTACATGTCTCCATATTTATTACACTCATCTCCAGGCTCTCTTTCTACATATACTACACGTCGAACAAACATATCTTATAAAATTCAATATTGACATCATATCTGAATCAGATAAAGTCCTCAATATAAACTGTCATAATATCGAAAGCCTGGAAAAATGTAGTGAATACGTTCCAAACACAAAATCTAATTGGAAACTACTAACGTTTAATATTAGAAGTATATCAAAAAACTTTGATGAATTTACAGTAGTTCTGGGGCGCCTAAAAATTGAATTTGATGTTATTATTCTTACAGAGTGTTGGTTAAATGAATATATGACCTTACCATCTCTATCAGGATATAATTCATACAGAACAAATAAATACATAAACAAAAGCGGTGGGGTTACTGCGTATGTTAAAAATTCATGGGATGCTACAGTATCTGAACCAACAATTGAAGATTGTAATTGCCTAGAAATAGACCTGTGCCCTACTATCACTATACTTGGGGTGTATCGATCACCATCCTTTACATCTTTGGAGTCTTTTCTCTTTTCCCTTGATCAGTTACTGAAAAGTGTCAGTACAAAGCAACGTTTAATTCTTGCAGGTGATTTAAACATAAACATAAACGAAATTACACTCAATGAACAAAGTTCTGACTATCTCAATATGCTAGCAGGACACTTCTTAATACCTGCAATTACTAAACCAACAAGATCAAATGCATGTCTAGACCACATCTTTGTAAAGAATCCAAATGACGAATTAGGTACAGGAGTAGGTTTAATAGCCCACACAGATATAACTGATCACAGACTGTGTATGTTATACTTACCCTTTTCCCCAAAAAAACCTTTTAAAAAACATCGGACGAGATTAGTCACGAATTACTCCGCTGTAGCTGACTCATTAGAACAGATAGATTGGTCAACTATAACTAAAAGTGAGGACGTCGATAATGCAACGATTCTATTTCAAAACTATCTAAGTCAGTCAATCTTAAAAAATACAAAAGAAATTGTTATTCCAAGGACCAAATACAACCTCAAACCCTGGATAACTCCCGGCTTAATGAGGTGTCAAAGAAATCGTGACTCCCTACATCTCCAATCAAAAAAAGATCCCACTAACGTAGTCCTAAATATAACATATAAAAGATATCGCAACTTCCTGAATAAGCTTCTCATGAAGATCAAGACTTCATATGAAAATCAGCAACTGTCAAAATATTGTAACAATCCCAAAATGCTTTGGCAAACGATAAACAATATCTGTAATTTATCTAAATCCCGCAATACACCAACAGAATTAATTAGACCTGATAATCCAAACGACTCACTAAATGACTGTAACAGATACTTCGCAAACGTTGGTAGCGCCCTGGCAAACCAAACACTAACCAAACTAAACTGCACAGAGACCACCCTCGCTTCTGACATTAAAGCCGATAATTCTCCACTCCATTCGTTACTCATGTACCCTACTGATGAAGAAGAAGTGGGCTCATTCATCAATGAGCTCAGGATAGGTAGTGCTCCTGGTGCAGATAACTGTGACCCCCTTCTAATTAAAATGATAAAGCCTATCATAATACAACCTTTTACCCATATATGCAATATCAGTTTAAGCACTGGAAAATTCCCGGATAAGTGGAAACTAGGCCAAATATCGCCAATTTACAAAGGTGGTGATAGAACCCTCCCTAGCAACTACAGGCCAATCACCTTATTAAGTGTATTCTCAAAGTTACTAGAGAAAGTAGTTAACAAACGGCTTGTCGATTTCTTGGAAAAATACTCTCTTATCTCTGATAAGCAGTTCGGATTTCGGCAGAATATATCAACAGAAGATGCCGTCCTAGCTCTAACAAAGTCAATCGCCACATCCCTGGACCAAAATCAATGTTGCCTAGGTGTATTCCTAGATTTAGCGAAAGCTTTTGACACGGTCTCGATTCCCATCCTCCTTAGTAAACTAAATCATATTGGTGTAAGAGGTATAAGTCACGAATGGTTTAAAAGCTACCTGAGTAATCGCTGTCAATTTGTTAAGGTGGGATCGCATTGTAGTGAACAGCATACAGTAAATTTTGGAGTACCCCAAGGCAGCATTTTAGGACCTACACTATTCTTAATATATATTAATGAACTGCCGAAAATTCCGATCCAGGGCGCTAACATAATATGTTATGCAGATGATACGGTTGTATTATTTAACAACAAATCCTGGGAGTCAGTGTTTAAAACAGCTCAGACAGGCTTAACCGACATCAGTAAATGGCTAAACAATAACCTACTAACATTAAACACTAAAAAAACTAAATATTTAACGTTTCATAAAACCCGTGCTTCCCAACCTCGTACGCATCCTAAATTATATCTGTCGCACAGCCTAAGCTCTTGTATACAGTCCTCTGATCATCCCCCGTCGATCGAACACACCACATCTATTACGTATCTTGGTATCCAACTAGATGAAAAATTAAATTTCAAAAGTCATATTACATCCCTATCTAAAAGAGTCAGAAAAACCATTTACATCATGAAATCCCTCTGTAGCTGTGCGACACCAAAAACTTTAAAAATGGTTTACTATGCGCTGTGCCAGTCGTTACTTCTATACTGTCTTGCTGCTTGGGGAGGAATCCCAAAAACAAACATTATAGAGGTAGAACGAGCACAGCGAGCAGTACTTAAAGTTATGCATAAAAAACCGTACAGATATCCCACCAATACACTATACATAGAAAGTGACGTTTTGACAGTCCGACAACTCTATATTTGCAAGGTAGCCACAGCAATTCATAAACAAAACCTAAATGCCCCTAACTTCCAATACCTCAGCTCCCGTAGAATTTATAATATACCCTTACCTAAAATACATACAACCTTTGCCAAACGCCTTCCTCCATATATCCATATATCCATTTATAATAAAGTATGCCAAAACACACCCTCCGCCAAAGAAATGTCAGCACCAAAGTTTAAACACCAAGTTAGTAAATGGTTAAAAACATTAAATTACAGTGACACAGAAAGCACAATACTAAACTGACCACAACACTAGGGCACACACACACACGCCGACACACACACACACACACACACACACACACACACACACACACACACACACACACACACACACACACACACACACACACACACACACACACACACACACACACACACACACACACACACACACACACACACACACGCGCACACACACACACACACACAATACCACACGCACTCATAGTTTTAGGTTAATTAATTAATAAATCAATTATATTTAAGTTTCTATAATAAAATTGTGTTGGGTGCCGCGATACAGACCTAGAGTCTAGTGCAGCAACCGCCGCCAAAAATAATTTGTAGCCTTAATTTTAACTACTATATAAGTTTTAGATGTAATTATATAAGGCCTAGAAATAAGTTTATAAAATAAATGAATTCACGGCCGCGATTTTTGCTTGCCGGCGTTACAGTCGTAAACCCAAGTGGAACGGTTATTCGACCCACCTCTTGACATGGGTCGTTGTGACCGTTGTGTGATCGAAAATGATGACGTCTTTAGTGACGTTTTCGCCACGACCACAACGACCGCGGTCGCCTTGTGAGACGGCTAAACCAGCATTTTCAGCGTTGTGACCTACTAAAGGAACCCGCTGCTAAAGAGAAGAAGCGGCAAGAAACTTCTCCACGTCAAACTATTCTTTTCTTTTCAAATCTATCTCGGGTTCTTTATAAAAATAATAACGGACTAATAACGCCATCTATGATGGCAGAATATGTTACAAGTTATGTATTTACTTTACTCTGATTTTTAATTATCTGGCCTAAAATGAGTGAGACATGAGTGAGTTGTTTGAACCGAATGAACAACTCATCACTGTGAGTTGTTCCAAGCTTGCTAAATAAAAAAAATGGTCGATCGCAACTGTCATTTTAGTCCAGGTAATTAATAATCAAAATATAGACGATTGTCATTCCTTATTCTTCCTCTATGGTATTGCTTAACATCAGGCATCTGTTTTTTCCAGTGATGACCCCAGGGAGCCGCACTGCGCTGTCCTGGACGCTGTCAATCCAGGACTTAGAGACTTCTGGTGTCATAGACCACAACCATACATTTGCGAGAGACAACCCTAGCATTATTGCGAAATTTAAGGCTGCTATGGAGTTTTTGGCGGGAACTGAAAGGGGACGTTGTGCTGTGCAGTTTTATTTTCTAAAAATGTGTAAAATTACTTTAAAATGAACAGTAGTTGTAGGATATTGATAGTTTTTGAGTAGTAATTATGTGTTTTTGTGAGAAATGTGAACTGTAAAGTCAAATGTGGCCTTTTCAGTTTTCACAAGAACTCCGTTGCGTGACGTCGATTGTAGTCTACAATACAACGGTGCCTGGCTTAAAGGCCTAGTTGCCAAGCCTTAAACATAAAAAAAAATAAGGCTGCTATATAATTTCATATTTTGTTTCTATTTAGTTGTTATAAAAAATATTAAAACTGAGCATTTTTCTATTATTTTTAATATCCTTGATTCTGTATATTGTTTTCCTTTGGAAGATCATTTTATTTAATTATTATGTCAAAAGTCTCAACTTAAGGAGCATCTAGAGTAAGATATTAAAGTAGAAAATCTTATAACTTGACTATCTAAACACACAAACTTACTAAAATATTGTTTAAAAAATGTAGAATAGAATAGAATGTACTTTATTGTACAATAAAATTACTGAAATAATACACAAAAACAGCTTAGAATTAGGTACAAATGGCGGCCTTATCGCTGACAGCGATCTCTTCCAGACAACCTTGGGATGGAAAGAGAAATATGGCACCAAAGCTAGGGCAGGGTTTGCTGCACAATATTTTAAAAAATGTTACATATTGTATATTAAGTAGTGGTCGCCCAGTGGTCGAAATTCAACCATGATTAATTTAAATTATAAGTTTGAACATTATTAAGGTTCTGTTGTCAAAGACTATACTTCTATAATCACAGATTTCGCCAAGGCTACACTGGTAATTTGACTTTAACAATAAACAAAAGAGTATATATGCGTCTGTGTGTCAAATACATGGTAGCGTGTGTAATATTTTTTTTAATTTAATGTTATTTATGCATAATTAAAAAAAAATATTAGCATTCTGCACTCCTTTTCTATATAAATTACTAGCTTCTGCCCGCGACTTCGTCCGCGTGGAATAGTTAAAAAAAAGTTTGGTCTTAGCGTGATAATATATAGCCTATAGCCTTCCTCGATAAATGGGCTATCTAAAACTGAAAGAATTTTTCAAATCAGACCAGTAGCTCTTGAGATTAGCGCGTTCAAGCAAACAATCAAACAAACTCTTCAGCTTTATATATTAGTATAAGATAATTGTGCGAAATTTCATACTCCTCCGTTCACGCAATTTTCGTAAAAAGGTGTACAAAGTTTTTACGTCACGTATTAATATAATGATATTATTATATAAATATACATACATATATATTTTTATTTTTAACTTTATGAAAATTAAGTTTATTTAATGGCTTTAATATAGGTTTTATTTTAATATTAGTTAATAAAACTACGTTTTAACGGTTTTAAGCGCGGTAATTTTATTTGATTTTGGTTTTTCCGACGTTTCGGCCACTTTTCAGTGGCCGTGATCACGGAAGACAAAGATGTCAAGTGTCAACGAGTATTGTTAAAGTTTTATTTAGCCTACCGCCAACTTGTTAATTTTAATTATTTAAAATTAACAAATTAATTTTGTTTATGGTTATTATTTACTCTGTGGGTGCCTAAAGTAATTTACTACCGCTTCGCAACATGTTATGGCTTGAAGAGAAGAATCGGCGCAAGAAACAAATAAACATAAACAAAATTAAAATTACAATTAACAAGTTGGCGGTAGGCTAAATAAAACTTTAACAATACTCGTTCACACTTGAAATCTTTGTCTTCCGTGATCACGGCCACTGAAAAGTGGCCGAAACGTCGGAAAAACCAAAATCAAATAAAATTACCGCGCTTAAAACCGTTAAAACGTAGTTTTATTATGTATACAAGTCGCGAAAACTTAAGAAAATATTAATATTAGTTTTTTTTTTTTTTTTACTATTGTATATATATTTTTAAGTTAGGTTTATTTATAGGATATTTTAGATTTTTAATTAATATTAATTTGTATAGGCTACATATATATTATATATAAAATGTATCTCGTAAGAAAAAATATATAAGGTTATAATTATTATATAAGCAATATAAATATAGCATTTAACGAAATCCAAAGGCGAGAAACCTTTTCGTGATATCGCAAAGTGGTTCATAATATTTAAATCGACCTGAAATTGTGAACAAAAGTAACAAAAGTTAATATACGTTTCGGAGCTAGCAAGTGGATATCGTTCGGGGCCGACTTTGCAAAGATTATGTTAAAATTCCAATATAAATGTAAAACAAGGGTTTGGAACAATGTTGTCAAGTAAATAAATACTTGCACAAATATTGATTAACTAATGAACCTCAGCCAGAAGGCTCAGCTTGCCATACACAACGCGGTGCTGGTACCTACGCTCACGTATGGAAGCGAGAGTTGGGTATGGAAGAGAGAGCATGAGAGTAGAGTAAACGCGGTCGAGATGCGAGCACTGCGCAAAATCTGCGGAGTGACGCTCGCGGACCGCATTCGTAATACCGAAGTAAGAGAGAGAGCTGGTCTGAAAGAGAGTGTCGGGGTGAAGGTAAGGGAAAGGAATGCTCCGGTGGTTCGGGTATGTGGAAAGGATGCATGATGAAAGAATAACTAAACAGATATACAATGCAAAAGTGGATGGATGCAGAAGTCGTGGAAGGCCACGACACACCTTCCATGATCAAATTGATCGTGTACTAGCAGGTGATGTCAGGAGCCTTAAGAACAGACGAGTGTGCATGACAAGAGAATGTCAAAGAAGCAAGTGAGGTGTGTATTAATAAGGCTAAATGGCGCTCTGTTGTTCGTGCCTACCCCGCAAGAGAACTGGCGTGAAGTTATGTATGTATGTATGTAATGTAACCCCACGTTTAGGTGCAATTATGCACACTTCCACGGGGAAATGACTAAGGCAGCATGAGTGTTATATTTTTATCTAAGTACAACATATTATATATTAAGACTTAATTGATAATTTGTTTAACCAAACTTCTCATTACGTGACAAAGCTTTTACAAAAGATTGTGCTAAAGTAAATTATCCTAATTTTCATATTCTAAGTGAGATAAGAGTATATGGCTCCTATTTCTGAATATTATTTTATGATGAATATCAGTTGACTAGATAGATATGACCAGTGTTAGAAGGCATTCAAAGAAATAATTGTTTCAACAGCGAAAGATCTATGATACTACTCTATACTTGCTCATGTTCTGTTTATCTATTATTCGGAGTTTTTGGCGGGAACTAAAAGGGGATATTGTGCTGTGCAGTTTTATTTTCTAAAAATGTGTAAAATTACTCTAAAATGAACAATAGTTGTAGGATATTGATAGTTTTTGAGTAAGAATTATGTTTTTGTGAGAATTGTGAACTGTATAATCAAATGTGGCCTTTCGAGTTGTCACAAGAACTCCGTTGAATGGTGTGGATTGTAGCCTTCAATACAACTGCGCCTGACTTAAAGGCTTAGTTGCCAAGCCATAAACATAAAAAAAACTATTTTTCGCTCTTTTATCCTAATAAGAAATAAAACTAAACTTATTAAACTAAAGTGTATTAATTAACAAAACAGCTCCTAAAGACCTAGAAGGCAGTTTCCGATTGGGGTGTATCCAACCTAGTCAAGTTCAATGCCTCTAAAACGGACTGCTAAAGAGTGGAACTCTTTACCGTCGCCTGTTTTTCCTGAAGAATACAATCTAGGCGTCTTCAAGTCTCGCGTGAACAGGTATCTTCTAGGTAAGCTTGCTCCACCTTAGACTGCATTTCCACCTGAAATCAGGCGCAATGTCAATCAAACGCGAACCTATCTTATATCTTATACTAATATATAAAGCTGAAGAGTTTGTTTGTTTGAACGCGCTAATATCAGGAACTACTGGTCTGATTTGAAAAATTCTTTTAGTGTTAGATAGCCCGTTTATCGAGGAAGGCTTTAAGCTATATGTCATCTCGCTAAGACCAATAGGAGCGGAGCACCAATGAAGAATGTTGCAAAATCGAGGGATTTTTTTAAATTCCTTTTTTTTTAAACTATTCCACGCGGACGAAGTCGCGGGTAGAAGCTAGTTCAATATAAAAAAATAATAATCCTGCACTTGGTAAAGCTTGACATGCAGGGATCATGCAATTTTATACGTAGCTAAAATAAATTGTCATTCAGTGGAAATTATTTAACACACCCTGGCATTACCAGTTACGGAGCTCAATAAAACTTGACGAGATCACAATGGAACTTTTTAATTTAATCCTAAATGTATGAGGGATAAAGGAAAAGCCTGTTGTTTTATTCAGTCACATCGACACGGCAATAAAACTAGTGTTTTCTGTCTATAAACCGTATAATAAATACCCACTATTTATGTTTCTATATATACTTGTAGTATAGAATTCTTGGCATTGACCTACAATATCTGCCCATAATATATTCCTATATACCCATTTCAAAGGAATGGACAGCTTACTCGCCACGATGGTTCAGGAAAGATTAGTGTATTTGCTTTAGATCAGAAGAATTACGTAGTCAGTCATGCTTAACAATCAGGATTCAAACCGTCATTATTTAAAATGAGATGCGGCGCAGGTGTGTTTACTACTAAGCCAGAAGTGTATAGCTACCACTGTATTGAGGTCAGCTATATCAGTGACAACAGCGTGAAAGAATGTGTGAAATACTTAGTAATCTGAAGCATAATTTTAGAATCTTCGTATTAATAAACATCAAAGTTAATACAAAATATTCTTACCATTTTAAAATAATAATTACAAACAGTGCTCTCTGTTGTCTAGTAGAAATAACCTTAGTCACAGATTAAAAATAATTTAAACAACATGTAGGTTTATCTATTAGCCACGAGATAGAAGCACGTGCCTTTTATATTTTAAGTTAAACATTACCTTTTTATTATATTTTGTAAATTATGATAAACATACAAGCGTTTTATATTACTTCGCTTTGTTAATTTATAGTGTATATTAAAATTGTTACCGTATTGGTTCTTATTTTCAACGAAGATTGTGACTTATCTGACTATAGTTGTTTTTTTTTTAATATCAATTTGTTTTGATTTTGTAATGTCAAAAAAGTTAGGTTAAGTTCTATGAGCCTCGTAGACTGCTCATAATTTTAAATTTATTTTTATTTATAATAACATTTCAGTGGCGTTGATTAGAAAGGTAAATTAAAATTATAAAGATTCTTTACAATTAGTGATCCTTTTTAATCTATAACGTAGGTTATATTATAAATTTAATTTAATATTTTTAGATGAACCTTATAAGAAAAGGACTATCGGTGCTTTCTTTGGGAATCCGGACACAATTTACCCAAATAAGAAATAATTCATATTTATTATCGTCTGGAATCAAAACACAATGTTCGCATTTTCAAGGTAATTTATTTTTATCTAGGAAATCCTTTAAATTAGTTTTATTAATTTCTGGTTTGTCTGGAAAAGATTACTCTTTAGCGATAAAACTGCATTTTATACAAATTTAGGATTAGTTTCAGTTTTTAGACCTGTTTTATACTGTATTATAATAAGACTTAGCAGTCATTTTCAGACAATTTACATTAATTGTTTTGCTATCCCATTTTTGTTGCCTAGCTGGCAATTAGGCAGATGGCAAAACTAATTGAAAGTAGTTACTGTCGCTTACACACTGGCAATAACAGAGATGAAGCCAATGCATAGCTAACTTTTAGAATAGGTTAGAGGGGATAGATCAATGGATATAAATAAATATAATAAAGGGAATAGGATTGAAGAGGGATATTGGAACTGTTTATAAAGAAGAATAAGAAAGAATACAATTTGGGCGGCCGAAAAAACAACCCACAGTTGGTAGTAGGGTATTTGCCCGTCTGGATGGCTACCAATCCTGGTCTAGAGGGGTGCGGTATAGATATACAGCACATTTATTTCTTATTTGAGATATAAAATTAACTTTGGGTGGTTATAAAAAAAATAACCACAAAGGCTTCTAACCTGTATTAAAAAAAGTTTGGATCTGTTCATAATATATAAATGTGCCGTATAACTATACACCAAACCCAGCAAAAACCAGCTGCCAGACCTCAAGACACTGTGATTACTTTCTGCATACAACGGAACATAAACCAACTTGACTGATGATTGCTTTTATTTTTCCTTCCACCCATTTTAATATTATATAAAATTATTAGAGCTAGGCATGTTTGCTGAAGAGTTTCTTGCGCCGCTTCTTCTCTTCAAGCCATAACATGTTGCGAAGCGGTAGTAAATTAGATTAGGCACCCATAGAGTAAATAATAACCATAAAGAAAATTAAAACTAAATAATTAAAATGAACAAGTCGGCGGGAGGCTTAATAAAACTTTAACAATACTCGTTGACACTTGACATCTTTGTCTTCCGTGATCACAGCCACTGATAAGTGGCCAAACATCGGAAACACCAAAATCAGATAAAATTACCACGCTTAAAACCGTTAAAACATCGTTGTATTGTATATACACCACCCATCTAGAGTATGCCGCCATAACAACCTCGAGTTGTGTTCTGGCATTAGTGACTAGGTTCCAGTGCCTCTAGGTGCCTTTAGAGAGTGCCAGCATGTTGGTATAACCTTTGGTGTTACAAATGTCCATTGGCGATGGTAATCACATGCCATCAGGTGGGCCGCTTGCCTGTATGCTGAACTTGTGCATACATACATACATACATAACTTCACGCCAGTTCCCTTGCGGGGTAGACACGAACAACAGATCGCCATTTAGGCTTATTCTTACACACCTCACTTGCTTCTTTGACATTCATAACTCTTGTCATGCACGCTCGTCTGTTCTTAAGGCTCCTGACATCACCCTCCGCTAGTACACGATCAATTTGATCATGGAAGGTGTGTCGTGACCTTCCACGACTTCTGCATCCATCCACTTTTGCATTGTATATCTGTTTAGTCATTCTTTCATCCTGCATTCTTGTGCAATATGATAAAAACTCATTCAATGTACAAAACACTATTAGCTTAAGCTTAATGCATGATTCCAGGCTCTCCATGGCTCTATCATGTCACAAACTGTATATGTTAAAATTTTTGTGGCTACTATACCAAAGATTGCCAAAGAATTTTTTTACTTTTGACATCTGAAGTGTTTGACATCAAGTTGCACATTTTTGACAGTAAATTTTACATGTCACTATTGTCATACTACTTTGTTCCAAGTGACATAGTAGTAGTGCTCTTTTGAGGGTCGTCTAATGCATAGACTACAAACTACTGAAATCATATGTAAATTTATTTGTAAAATTATTTTGAAATAAAAATTTTTTTTTAAAAACATGCATATATTTAGATTTAAAAAGTCATACTATCGCTTTTATTTCACTTTTAACTGAAATAAATGGGGTATGTGGTTTATTTACTATGCAACACAGTAATGCGAAAGTTTGTAACAATGTATGGATGTATGTTTGTTACTCTATCATGCAAAAACTATTGAACGGATTTTGATGGCACGTTACAATAATATACATTACACATCAGAATAACACATAGGCTATAATTTATAAAGATATAGTGTGAATTATCCAAAATAACGATTTTACATCACCACGCGGGTGCAGCTAGTATTGATATATCAATATCTATCTATTATATTATAAAATTCTAAACATGCCATGTCTGTACATTAAAGCTATATAAGAAAAAACAACAACAATGACATTATCCGTCGGTCTCTTGTCACCGCCGGGGCACCTGCTGTTCTCGAACCAAATGGGCTGTGCCGCGACGATGGCAAGAGACCAGATGGAATGTCGTTGGTGCCATGGAAGATGGGACGCCCCTTAGTATGGGACGCAACTTGTGTTGATACTTTGGCGGCTTCCCATCTCCCAGTTACAACCGTGACAGCCGGGGCCGCTGCCGCAAACCAGGAGGCCCTGAAACGCCGCAAATATGTGTCCATCAGTAATGGGTACATATTTGTGGCTTTCGGGGTTGAAACCCTGGGGCCGTGGGGGCCTGGAGCTCATCACCTCTATCGAGACCTCTCAACGCGTCTAATTGAGGTCTCGCGTGACCAAAAGGCTGGCCTGCACCTAGGGCAACGCATCAGCGTAGCCATCCAACGTGGAAATGCGGCCAGCATTTTGGGCACTCTCCCCGCCGACAGCGACCTGGAGTCTATTTTTTACTTATAGTTTTTTATTTTGTAAGTCTAGTTATATTTATATTGTAGTTTAATTTTAGTTTATATTAATTTATAATTAGTTTTATTTATGTTATTGTTTTTGGTCATATTATTTTAATCGAATTATTCAAATACACCTTAAAAATAACAACAACTATATAAACTATAATATAATAATAACTATATAAAGGATGAAGAATACCATGCAGTTTTTTTAGATTTGTTGTCTGTTTGTTCGGAATTCACGTAAAAACTACTTGGCCGATTTCGATGTGGTTTTTGTTGATTGAGAGCTAATTCTTAGACTTAAACTCTGCGCCACTTTTTTCCTGGCAATTATTTAAAATGGTCAGATTAAAAAAAATCGAATTCCAATGTGATTTTTTAATGATCGATAGCAAATTTAATGCAATAAAATATGTGATATTTTTATCCCGGGAATTTTCCCCGGGAGCAGTTTAAAGTTAATCGGATGCATCAAAATTAGCTTAGTCCGACACAGTTTCCACTAAAACGATGGCTTACCTTCTGTTTTTAAATGCTGCGGTACTTTGTGTCCCCGGAATCCCGTGGGAATTTCATTGAAATAAAAAAAATCATGTCTTGAAACACAAGTTCCTTACCCATTTATGAATTACTAGCTGTGCCCGCGACGTCGTCGGCGTGGAATTTGCTTTCAAAACCCTCGCGATTTTGAAACATTCTTCATTCGTGCTCCGTTCCCATAGGTCTTAGCGTGATGGTATATAGCCTATAGCCTTCGTCGATAATGGGCTATCCAACACTGGAAGAATTTTTCAAATCAGACCAGTAGTTCCTGAGATTAGCGCGTTCAATCAAACAATATTATTAGTATATTTGGCTACAATACTAATACTTACATTTTAAATATCGCGATATCTTTTGAATGGAACGTCCGAATTGAATAATTCAAAAAGCTCTAGAAAGGTATTGAGTTCGTCTTGAATATGGAGTAATTTATTTTGATTAGGATTAATACCAAGGTACAAAATAAAGAGTTTTTGAAGCGACGCCATTTTAATTATTTAAAAAAATAAAAGAAAACACTTATTGTTAGATAACTACAATAGTTAGACATATGGTTACGCGATATTTTTTTAGACAATTATATGTTCTGCAAAGTGGTAGTACATTGTTTTGTTCTATAATCAATAGTTTTCGCAACGCACGCCGTGTAAGGATTTTTTCGGGTCATTTTTTTACACCTGGGGTTACATTATTGGACTTTTAGTAAGGATCCCTATATTTTTTTTAAATATAATATAGCCTATAGCCTTAGCCTTCCTCGATAAATGTACTATTCAATACTGAAGGAATTTTTCAAATCGGACCAGCGGTTCCTGAGATTAGCGCGTTTAAACAAACAAACTCTTCAGCTTTATAATATTAGTATTTAGTATAGATATATAAAACTAGTACAGTAATTACCTATTACATACTCTTCAACAAATTTCTCCAATTTTGCATTTTTGCAGCATTGCAAATATAAAGCATCGAAATTCATTCAATATGTGACAAATGTTAATGATTGTTGGATTTGACTGTATTTTGATTTAATTTCACTTAAATTAAGGGCTGATTATAAATAAAAAAGGCACGGAGCGAACTGTAAACTGCTTGTATTGCTCTCAACGGTTGGAGGCGGAAGGAAGGGGTGGGAGACAAAAGGGATGCAACAACGGATGGGGTTTTTGGTGTTGCTTGTGCAGAATCAGTGTTGCAAGTAAACTAAATATTGTGAATGTTAGGTAATTCAACAATGATGTTGTATTAATCCAAATGTATAAGACTCATAATACTAAATTCAGTACAATACTGTTTTATGTCCAAATAAATTTAAAAAAAACTAATGAGGTGTCTTTGGGACACATGTTTGGAACGAAGTTCTCCTAAAATGTCTTAATAATTCTCAAAACGTCTCAAAAAGTGTGTCGATAAGCATCGAAAACCATCGAAATTTTATCAAAAACCTATGTATAGAAAAAAATACATAAACAAACAAATAGTATCAAAAACAGCGTATATTATTACACTAATTGATATTTTAGATTTTATTTCATTGCATTAAAGTTGAAATTGTATAATAGCTTACTACAGCAAAAAGTGTCGTGACAACTTTTCGTAAGAATTTTTTCCGTCTAGCCCCCTTTCACAACGCGGGATAAGGAACTTCGTTCCAAAAAATAACAGTAATAACTTTCTTTCTCCAACCATACAAAAGTTGTGATATAATTTAAAATTGTTACAAAAAACATTCATCCTTCACAACAATTAAACTGAGGTGCGAAGTCTCGATCTTATCCCGCACCAAATTAACTTTTTACGTCAAATATCTTACAAATCTCTATTTACGATTGTATCAGTAAATGGAATCTTCAAGTCACGCTGGCATAATGCGGACAAAAGCGTAGGGTGTCAATGGTGACCACATTTATATCGCAAAATGGCCAATGTTCGTCATTCTGTTGCGATGGTCAGTCCGCTGACTCATTTTAGCCCTTTTATTATCGCTTGAAGAATAACTATGGTCAGCAGAAAAATTATAGTGTGAATATTTTTATTTGTTAACGATTAAACACAGATCGGAGGGTATTATATCATTAATCACAATCTACCAGTTTCTACCACAATGCGTATTATGAGTATGCCGCCATAACAACCTTGTGTTGTGTTCCGGCATTAGTGACCCGGTTCCAGTCTCCCTTAAGAGGGCAGCAGCGCATTTGTAGCACCTTTGGTGTTGCAAATGTCCATAGGCGATGGTAACCGCTTTCCATCCAGTGGGCCGTCTGCCTGTATGCTGAACTCCTTCAATAAAAAAAATGAATGAATGAAAATACTTTATTGTTCACCAAAATTAAAACTACGTTTTTAAAAACTTGATACAATAAATGTTGCACAAAGGGCGGCCTTATCGCTTAACGATCTCTTCCAGGCAACTTCTTAAACTAAGGAAAATATTAAAACATGGCAGTGGCGGTGTAGACAATAAATAATATAAAACATTCAAAATATATAATGAAGTAAATAAAATTCTTTATTATATACTATATAAACATATCATACAGAATAACCAGCACTATTATACCTGAGAGGACCAAAAATAATTAAAAACCATGATTTTAAAAGAGGATACTGACTTAGCTTGTCTGATATTGAGTGGCAGTGAGTTCCATAAACGGACAGCCTGTACTGTGAAGGAGTTATCAACGAAGGAAGAAGTGTGTACAGGTGTCATTAAGGAGAGATTATTACTAGAGCGCAAATAACGGGAATGAGAAAGATGTAGGAAATCAAAACGTTCCTTTAAATAAGGAGGAGTACGCGGATCAAAAAGGATGTTGTACAAAAGAGAGAGCAAGTAAACATTTATTATTTTATCAATAGTATTTAAGGACCTAACTAAATGGAGTTTGCCGACTTGCCCGCGCATTATCACCTTATTGAAGATCTAAGTTGATAGAATTTGCTTACAACAAATGTCCATTACACAAATCTTAATAGTAATGTTCCGAATGTTTCACAAAAAATTATCTTGATTCAAACAAGGTTTCATGCATGTTTTTTTTTTCAAAAGAATTAACTTTTATATATGGAATAAAAATTAAATTACTGTCATATGTTAATAACGTTATTGTTGATTCGTACATAGATTTTCCGTAAGTATATAATACAAAAAATATTTAATAATATTGTATATGTAGTACGCATAACTACATATTATTATATGATTTGCTAAGTGTCCCTGGACTAAAAAAATTAAAAGATATCCGGATATTTTTTAAACTTAAGAATAAGTTTTGTACATAATTTATATGAATCTATTTTTTGCTATCTGTACTAAATCCCTTGCGGCCATAATCCCGTCCACGCGGAAGGGTTCGCAGCGCAAATGACAGGCGCGTCAATGTTTTTGTTGACCATTCACGTTAATTATGTACAGAATTAACAACCTTATGTTCAGTGTAATTAGGGTGCAAGTATCATGAAATTTCCACGCAGCTGCATCAGCAGATGTGGATTTGCGAATTTAATATATCCAACGTAATACTATGATGGTTTGATTATGATTTCCTATGTAGCTCTATATATAACTACTCCTTGCCATGTGCATTCGTTAAATTAATTGCATAAGTTCAAAAAGTAATTGTATAACTTATGTACTTTAAGAAAAAGCCTGAGATAGACAAGTATTAAGTTTTTTTTATGGCTTGGCAGCTAGGCCTTTGAGCCAGATGTTAGATTCAATGTAGTTTCTTAATTTTCTTAAACCTAATTTGTAGCACAGCTGAACTGTAGGTTATCAGCTAGTGCCATTCAACGGAGTTCTTGTGACAACTCAAAAGGCTACATTTGACTTTACAATTCACATTTCTCACAAAACACATTACTACTCAAAAACTATCAAATCCTACAACTGTGGTTCATTATAGAGTAATTTCACACATTTTTAGAAAATAAAACTGCACAGCACAACATCTCCTTTCAGTTCCCGCCAAAAACTCAAGTATTAAGTAAGAGATTTATTAGCTAGACGTGTTGCTGGGCAGTTTTTTGCCGCTTTTACTGCTCAAACATTCCACTTTTTATCCGTGCAGGAACGGAGAAAGAATACATTTTCCTGCGTCCGGGCAGCCTGTCGTAATAGGCGACAAAACAAGCCACAGCCAGGTGGTAGAATATTTGCCTAATTGAATGGCTACCACCCCTGATCTAGAGTGTGTCGCCATAACAACCTTGAGTTGTGTTATGACATTAGTGACCAGTCTCCCGTACCTTTGTTGTTGTAAATGTATATAGGCGATGGTAACCCGTTTCCATCAAGTGGGCCGTCTGCCTGTCGGCTGAACTCCTGCAATAAAAGAACAGCGATAACACGTTGCGAAGCGGTGTACATGAATAGGAAGTCGTCTCTATATTTAAATTACATATGATGTTCAAACAAGTTCTCCACTGGTACTTAGTTTGAGTTTGTGTTGGTATCATATGTTACTATATTCTAAATGTTTTAATAGGTATACAACCTTTAAAAAAGTCTGTAACAGAATGTCACCAATATTGGTTTTTTACATACATACATACATAACTTCACACCAGTTCCCTTGCGGGGTAGGCACGAGCAACAGAGCGCCATTTAGGCTTATTCTTACACACCTCATTTGCTTCTTTGACATTCATAACTCTTGTCATGCACGCTCGTCTGTTCTTAAGGCTCCTGACATCACCTTCTGCTAGGCACGAGCAACAGAGCGCCATTTAGGCTTATTCTTACACACCTCATTTGCTTCTTTGACATTCATAACTCTTGTCATGCACGCTCGTCTGTTCTTAAGGCTCCTGACATCACCTTCTGCTAGTACACGATCAACAACACAAAATTAAAATTAAATAATTAAAATGAACAAGTTGGCGGTAGGCTAAATAAAACTTTAACAATACTCGTTGACACTTGACATCTTTGTCTTCCGTGATCACGGCCACTGAAAAGTGGCCGACACGTCGTAAAAACCAAAATCAAATAAAATTACCGCGCTTAAAACCGTTAAAACGTAGTTTTATTAATATAGATATACATAATTAAATAGATTATAATAATATAAATTACATATACATACATGCAAACAATAATACAATTCCGTTTACTGTAACAAAGGTCAGTGATCAAGTGTTTGAATGTAGAAATGGATGTAGCTCGTCTGATTTTCAAGGGGAGGGAGTTCCACAGGCGAACAGACTACGGCAAAAGAATTTACTTTGAAGGACGACGTGTGTTTAGGTATCGTTAGCAGAAGGTTTTCATTTGTGAGGCCGTAATATATGAACTAGCAGACGTTATTGGAATTTATGTAAACAATTAACTCGAAAGACGGATGATCTGTGCAAGGTGAATTATGATAAACAAAGACCAATAGTACATTATGGTACTAGTGTGTAACATTGGTGATTACCGCCGAGGCGCCATTGAGACTCGAGCCGTAGGCGAGGGTCTTAAGAGAGCCGAGGCCGGTAATCATCAATTCACACGTGTATCATACGACGTTTTTCAACACACTTGTGAATAAAATAACAACAAAAACTCAGTTTATTTTTAGTAGATAAAAAAAGTTATATATAAGTGAAAGTTTTATTTATTAAACACGTACGAGTTAAAATTATCTATTTAAATAAGAAGTTGCATGAAATGAGCAAGCAATAGGAACGTTAATTTATTTGTTCTATAGAACACGATCTTTTTTTTTTGAATAAAAACTTTTTTAAGAACAAAGCAACTCAACCAATAAAATTTAAAAAAAATCTATAACTCACTAGTGAGTTATAATGTTTTTTACTCACAGTTTGATAATGGGTGTCATTCTGTGCCTAATTGCAGTGACCATAGAGCCACTTTATGAGCAAGTGTGTTGAAAAATATATTATGACACACAGTCCAGCGAAAATTTACAACTAACAGCGTGAAATCTTTCACTGCAAGATGGATTATTACTAAGATCACTTTGAACATTTTTTATTAGCACATCGATTAAGGCCGATATTGGTAACGTCGAAAATGAAATAACTGTAAAACAAACAACGAAAGCTAATAAATCATCTTAGATATTCGTATTATCATGAAATGTTACTCAAAGGATTATAATCTGTAAAATCATAACTGGTCCTTCGAGGAATAAAGTGGTATTGTTCACGCAACGCATTTGTCCAACACCCAATTCTATCGGGATTAGTTATTATTTATGATATTCCTGTTATTTGCTTCTTATTGTCAAGTAGCACATTTCCTATTGATGTTATTGAAAAATAACATTCTTGTTGCTTGGAATTGGTTTTGGCAAGTCTTAGTAAGGACTCTAAAATTTAAAAGAGTTATGATTTTTTCTTTTTTTTTTGGAAAATGGATTAGGAGCTTCATTTTTGTAATTATAGTGATGTTTATTTAACGATTCTGATATTTACTTGAAGCTATCATCATGCTCGAGTAGCCTGTCACCTAGCATTTCTTTAATGTACATACATACATAACTTCACTCCAGTTCCCTTGCCGGGTAGGCACAAACAACAGAGCGCCATTTAGGCTTATTCTTACACACCTCACTTGCTTCTTTGACATTCATAACTCTTGTCATGCACGCTCGTCTGTTCTTAAGGCTCCTAACATCACCTTCTGCTAGTACACGATGAATTTGATCATGGAAGGCGTGTCGTGGCCTTCCACGACTTCTGCATCCATCCACTTTTGCATTGTATATCTGTTTAGTCATTCTTTCATCATGCATTCTTTCCACATGCCCGAACCACCGGAGCATACCTTTCCTTACCTTCACCCCGACACTCTTTCAGACCAACTCTCTTTCTTACTTCGGTATTACGAATTCTTACGGTATTCTTTAAGGTCATCTTTCAATTCACTAGCTGCTTATGTGTTAACACTTAACATCTAACAATCGTATTTCTTGAGATACTTGAAGTGTTACAACAAGAAAACTACGTATGTCAAACCCCTTAACGTCATCCGTCTCAAACCAGTATATGATAAGGCCGAATAAAAATAAATCTTTTGATTATGTAGGTGCAAGTACATAACCATAGGTGACTGTGAACACTTTCCGTCAGGTAAGCCGTCTGCCTGTTTTTTTTTTATTGCAGGAGTTCAGCAGACAGGCAGACGGCCCACTTGATGGAAAGCGGTTACCATAGCCTATGGACATTTGCAACACCAAAGGTGCTACAAATGCGCTGCTGCTCTCTTAAAGGAGACTGAAACCTGGTCACTAATGCCGGAACACAACACAAGGTTGTTATGGCGACATACTTTAGACCAGGGGTGGTAGCCGTTTCTTTCTCCGTTCCTACACGGACAAAACACTTTCCGTCAGGTAAGCCGTCTCCCTGTTTTCCTGCTTCAGGCAATAAATATAACCAAATATATAGTGAGACACATCTTTACATTGATCATACTTCTCTTTCTTCTGATTATTTTTTCTCAGCATGCACAATATTATTCTATAGCGTTTTGTGTTAGTATTATCAAAAGTGACGTCGCCGCTAGACTCTAACGAAAAATCCAAAGATTGCTGTGTTAGAGCGTATTTAGCTTATTATCATTATATTAATACGCGAAGCAAAAACTTTGTACCCTATATATATTACGAAAATTGCGCGCGGAGGAGTGAAATTTCGCACACTTATAGTTTATATAGAGAAGTAGTGCAGAATGCTATTTTTTTTAATGATTCATAAAAATCATTAAATCAATAAAAACAACATTACATACACTACCATGTGTTTGACACTCACGCATATATACTCTTTTGTTCATTGTCACAGAACACAAACAGAAACTTAATAATTTTCAAACTTATAATTAAAATTAATTAATGGTCAAATTTCGACCACTGGGCGACCACTAGTGTTTTATAATTTTCTCTTGAACATCTAAATTAACTACTTATCTTTTATCTTTCTTTAGAGTCTAGGGTAATAACTTAATACATCACCAAAATTACGTTAAAATTGGAATCCAATGAAAACACGACTAAAATCAATCTTCTATGACGCCATTCATCTCTGTGATAAACTTTTTCCATACAAAAATTCCCATGCAAATATGATTTATGCGTTCTCAGAACGGACAATGTACGGTGGCTCAACTCTTGCCAATTCTATTGCATTTCTTGCGTTTTTGTCCAATATTTTTCATAAGTAGAGTCATAGTGACACAATGGACATGTGTATTATGTCCGTATGTCCGTCATCTGTGGACAATGCCCACTATTAGAGGATTATTATTGGCAAAAAGAGCAGGTACGGTAGTGTTCAGTTTGTGGTTTGGTGCATATTATGAGAGATAGCGTTAATTTATTTCTATTTGTTGACAGGAAGGTAGGAAATAATAAGATGATTGGTCTGAAAGAGAGTGTCGGGGTGAAGGTAAGGAAAAGAATGCTCCGGTGGTTCGGGCGTGTGGAAAGAATGACTAAACAGTATACAATGCAAAAGTGGATGGATGCAGAAGTCGTGGAAGGCCACGACACACCTTCCATGATCAAATTGATCGTGTACTAGCAGAAGGTGATGTCAGGAGCCTTAAGAACAGACGAGCGTGCATGACATGAGTTATGAATGTCAAAGAAGCAAGTGAGGTGTGTAAGAATAAGCCTGAATGGCGCTCTGTTGTTCGTGCCTACCCCGCAAGGGAACTGGCGTCAAGTTATGTATGTATGTATCTTTCTTTTTTTTTTGCTAGAATTAGAAGACTTATATAATCAAGCGTCGATATATGATGGGTTTCTATATCTTACTATTCATCCACTTGCACTTTACCATCGGTAGCTTGACATATTATGTCAAATTTTAACTGGTAGAAAGGCAAATGTACGGTAAGTAAGATACACGTATAGGAACCGCCTCCTGCGAGTTACATATCGACCCTTTACCGCCATTTTATTGTAAGCGACATTTGCACCTAAGTATATTTTTTGTTTCAAAAAGTATTTTAAAATATTATTTTGTTCTAAAACTTTTGATTCAGTAGGATCTAATCTAACTAAAAGTGAAAATATTCAAACAAAATTATAGTTTAGAGTAGCTTTTGCAACAAAAATAAAATTGGGTCTAAATGTCGCTTACGATAAAATGCCGGTAGAGGATCGATATATGTATGTATAATCATCTGATAATGACTAGATATAATATGAGTATAAGGAACAAACTACTACCTACTAACTCTTACGAAAAAAAATCAACAGTTCGACATACATATGTATATCAACACCAACCATACCAACTATCAACTCAACTGGATTTGAGTAACAGACCTAATCGCCAAAGCAACAAATATGTAAATTCACGCAAATCTACATGTACATTGTACACGCCCCACCAACATACACCACTCATGACTACTGAATAAACTACGGCACTTCGATATACGAATAAATAACGTCTTGCCACGGGTTATTACAATTTTTTAAATCATATCAATTACTTAACTACCTACAATAGAGGCAACTTCACAAAAATAGTGCTATCTAGTCTTGGTAGCCCGTCCGTTTTGTACAGAAATATCGTGAAGAAGAAACTTGAATTTGATTTTTTTTTAATTGTAGGATCGACTTACCTATTGTTACGTGCTGTGGGTACCGAGATTAGAAGGAAACACCGATCTAAAGAGAAACTGCCTTTATTTAATTAAAATTAATTAATTAAAAATACCTTTTCAAATTATTCACACGCTTTTCTCGATTAACTGACGTCCCGATTCGTTCGATCGACGTTTAGGTGTATTGCGGCTGAATAGTCTTGAAGCCTCACGTGTTGATGCTCCACCGTAACGTTGTCGCGTAGTCTGATGTCACGCTTATATATCCGTTCGATATTCTAGAATGAACCCTATTACGTCATTCAACCATATGTCTATCCTTGTCCAACAAGTATTCCCGTCCTCGATACGTACCGCGTGTTTATTCCAGTTTCTTCATTTTTATCCTGTTCTTTCATATTACTTTGTATATGGAACATTCTATTGTGTTATTGTTAAGGCGAAGACTATGGACTATTACCTTGAGGGGAAGAAATTCCTTTCCTTCGAAATTCTTAGATGTTTGCTGACCACGTGGCAAAACTATACTAAATAGGCATATGATGCGAATAACATTACATAGATACACTTTCGCCTATATGTTGCATGACTATTTATAATATATTACATTCGTAATTAAATTTAACTTGAAATCTTCAATTGGACTCATTAACGAGTATCAACTCTGCATCCCCTCGCTTACACCACGCCACAAGTCCAATATTTGGTACAGCAGATGCAACCTCAGTGTCCCACGGGTTAGCAGATTAGCACAAACAACAACACAGACCGGACTGGACGTGATAACTATACGGCACGAAGGCTGCGGATGGTCAATTGCGCCTCTTATATTATTTTGTTAGGCTGCTATTTAAATTCCCTTGCCAGAAGTTTCAGAGGCATGTTCAGGGATTTTTTTCAAAGATATTTCAAAGAATCTTTCGTTTTGTTGGAGCATTAAAATGTTTACAACACTGACGTTCTAATTCTGTCAATTGTCACTTCCCCACTAGACATTTTTCTACTTTTTCAAATGATGATAATTCATATGTCATTCGCACGGTCTTACTTGATGACTAGCTCTAGCCCGCGGCTTGGCTCGCGTTAATGCACATTTTATATACAGAGTTATCCTACGGGAACCGGGTATTTTTTTCCGGGATAAAAGTAATCTATGTGCCATTCCAGACTATAATATCTCTGTGCTAATATCATCCAGTTTTCGCATTTATAATATTAGTATAGATAATATGTAGTAACCACTTAAAATAAAAGAATCCGGAAGTTTCGGTTCTTTTAAGAAAATCTTAAAAAGATGTCTTATCGAGCAGACGCCCAATTCAATAGAGGATTTTTTTAATTTGAATATTAATTAATTACAATGTGGACATATTTTTATGACAATTTTGATTTAATTGAAATGACGTGTATATATATTAACATTATATTCATACGTGAAGCAAAAACTTGTACTCCTTTTTACGAAGATTGCGCGGACGGTGGAGTATGAAATGTCGCACAATTATAGTTTATATAGAGAAGGAGTGCAAAATACTAATATTATTATTAAATTATACATAAAATAGTACATGATGGTACTAGTGTGTAACATTGGTGATTACCGCCGAGGCGCCATTGAGACTCGAGCCGTAGGCGAGGGTCTTAAGAGAGCCGAGGACGGTAATCATCAATACACACGTGTATCATACGACGTTTTTCAACACACTTGTGAATAAAATAACAACAAAAACTCAGTTTATTTTTAGTAGATGAAAAAAGTTATATATGAGTGAAAGTTTTATTTATTAAACACGTACGAGTTACAATTATCTATTTAAAGAAGAAGTTGCATGAAATGAGCAAGCAATAGGAACATTAATTTATTTGTTCTATAGAACACGATCTTTTTTTTTGAATAAAAACTTTTTTAAGAACAAAGCAACTCAACCAATAAAATTTAAAAAAATAATCTATAACTCACTAGTGAGTTATAATGTTTTTTAGTTACAGTTTGATTATGGGTGTCATTCTGTGCCTAATTGCGGTGACCATAGAGCCACTTTATGAGCAAGTGTGTTGAAAAATACATTACACAACTACCATGTATTTGACACACAAACACTCATATATATTCTTTTGTTTATTGTTAAAGTCAAATGAACAATGTAGCCTTGGCGAATTCTGTGATTATTGTTTGACAACAGAACCTTAATAATGTTCAAACTTTTAATTTAAGTTAATTATGGTCGAATTTCGACCACTAGTTTTATATAATTGCATTAAATAAAATACTTATGACTTATTTATAGCTCTAGCTGTGACTGAACTTTAGGCCATTTATGTATGTTTGTAATTAGTGTCTGGTAGCATGGTCTCCATGCTGTACTATTGAAAAGAATTACCACAGTCATTTTTGTTGGGGGCTAAGAAGACGAGATTAATAAATACGAGAGGTTTTCGTTGCTACAAGATATATTTCCAAGTGTAATGTCATTGGTGGCACAAATAACTTAAAAGATAACCAGGCATTCCAAAAATTGAAATTTAATACATATAAAAAATTTCTATGTTCATCCATTTTAAACTATATAGTTTATTCATTGAGATATAACATGTCTAGAGAGAGCATTGCTAACAAACAACATCGCCAAAAACGGGATCAAAAACGCGAAGCGTTGCTAATTTCACTCTGTGTTTTCGGGATATCAGGAAAAAAATATTACCCCATATTTTATAAGTAAATATTTTTTTATGTAAGTGAAAAGTTTAAATGATTGTTATGATTTAATCGCTTTATGTGTTATAATTTAATATTACTCAGAGGTTTCAGTTTTTTTTGTAAATAAAGTATTAGCAACAAAAGTTGTGTGTCTTGGAACGAACCATAAAAAAATACATGCACAAATAAATTCATAACACATTCATGGCACATGTAGTAATTTTAATTCGCAATAAAATGTCTGTACAGATATTAGTACATATTTATAAGCCTGTTAATTACCAATACTAATATAATAATTTTAAAATAAACTATTCATAATGGCAAATTATTTTTGTGTTACACATCATGTTCACGAAGGTTATTAGATGACTATTTATAACCCAAAGATTATCCTGCGCTAAAAGTCAGTGAAATCATTTGTAATAGTAGACTTGGAACGATTCGATAGGTTCATATTGGGTAGTAGGCTTTATGTATAATCCAAAGTTTATATCAGTAGTAGGAACTACGGGGTAGGTACACGGGATAGTTTAATGCAGGGACTTAAGAGCAACTAAACCACTTGAAAAGGGCTATTATAGAAATAAAAATATTCATATCCAAAAGTTTTTATTCAAACTAGTAGTTTATCATATTAATATATTAAATTATTTCTTTATTAGGAATTAATGGAGATGCAGCTAACAGAATATAGACAAAATTAATATCTTAATTATGACAATAAAGAGTTATCTATAATATTACTAGCGGCCCGGCGCGGATTCACCCGTGGTCTGTCCCGCTCCCGTGGTATAAAGCGTCATGTTATATAGCCTATGACACTCCCTGTTAACGTAGCTTTCCAACAGTAAAATAATTTTTAAAATCGGTTTAGTAGATCCCGAGATTACCCCCTACAACGTCACAAACTTACAAACTTTACCTCTTTATAATATTAGTACAGATAACTCCGACCGAAGCATCTGCTTTAAACGATATTCAGTTTTTTTTACATCCTCTTTAACGATATTTGCAGCACGCATTCTGTCAATTCTATGTCAAACGTCATAAGGTTACATTAAAAAGTTTATATTGTCCAAAGTGCTAAGGTTAGATTAGAAATAATTTTATATGATGGTTAAGTATTCTTAAATTTTCTAATTATCCTTCACACAACTTACATCTTATCGGTCACGATCATATATAATTATTTTAGGTACTTTATTTCAATACAATTGTGCCGTTGATAAGAAAATATAAAAAACATAGTGTAAAAATATCTCCGAAAATGATTCAAAATCCATCTCTTTCTCCAACAATATGCTACAATTGGATCCGTAGGAAGTCTAAAACGTAATATAAACTAGTTTAAGAAAACCGGACACACAAACATTACATGTCTGTTTTCTATAGATTTTTTCAATTATTCATATTTCATAAATAAAAAAAAAATCGTAACAAAAGTCCCCAAATTTTGGAAAATAAGTCACACTTCTCACCTGACAACATCAATCAATTCGATAACCTTGAAAATGTCGAAATTAAATTTCACGTTTTTACAAAGAAATCATGAGAAAAGTGTTAAGTTTTCCGATTAAATGACATCTCATCCTTATCCTTTCCCGTTTTAAAATAGTTCCGACACATTTTAATAGCGCAGGCCGGCATAATTATTTCTTTTGCGAGAGCTCTAACCAGTAAAGTAATTGAAACGACACTAACAGGCGTTTTTGTGCAATTGATGCGTGATCTAGACGTTTATATGATCTAAGAGTTTATTTAATTTATAAATATATCATTTCTTATCCGTGCGTGCGTGAGAAAAAATACAATAGGATGGCGACCACGCCTGGTCTAGAGTATGCCGCCATAACAACCTTGAGTTGTGTTCCGGCATTAGTGTCCAGGTTCCAGTCTCCGTTAAGAGGGCAGCAGCGCATTTCTAGCATCTTTGATGTTGCAAATGTCCATAGGCGATGGTAACCGCTATCCATCAAGTGGGCCGTCTGCCTGTCTGCTGAACTCCTGCAATAAATAAACTTAAAATAAAGTCATAATATTGTTCTTTAAGCTGTGTAGTGGAACACTTACAAGCCAATAGATGGCGCTGTGCAATAATTGATGTCACAAACGTTTCCCGAAATATACAAAATTTCAACTATAACAGATGGGCCTAGGGGCATACTACGAGAAGCACTGATAGCTGTGAACAACTCTCGACTTCATTCATCTACCATCGACTTCCAGTCTCAGCAAGGGGGTGTGTATTGGAACACTTACAAGCCAATAGATGGCGCTGTGCAATAATTGATGTCACAAACGTTTCCCGAAACATACAAAGAATATATACAAAATTTCAACTATAACAGATTGGCCTAGGCCTGCGAGGAACAAAATTAGCCTCGCTGGAAGATCTTCCTTTAAGACGGAGGAGCATTCCATCTCGCTCTTCCACCCCATCGGGGCTCACCCTTCAGTACGGTTGTAGATCGACATTAATTATTGTACTGAATCTATTTATCAGTGCGTAGTTAAACATTTGATTTCAAGTCCTATTTATGTCTACATGCATTATTCAATTACAAGTTACTTGCCGGTTAAAGTTAGAAGATTCAGCTATTAGCATATTATGTTAAAGTTATTGACAACCTTCATAAATGTCCCGTTATGCAGTACTGATCAAGTACACCCGAATCTATACAAATTTTTCAACAAAAGGCTATCCTCATGTGAACAACTTGCATGAAGGCATTCGCATACATCAAACTGAGTTTTAAAGCTTTCAAACCAACCTTTTATAATGCCATAGAGATGTCAATCGAAAGGATGGCTTCCCGTTATGTGGTATACGCGAATCGATTCGATTCGCATTCGCAAATCGTCCACATAAAGGGCACAATTGATTCAATCGCTACAATACACGCCACGCCTCTAAAAATTGGTAGTTTGAAATAGGGACGGAAATGTTTTTAGATTATGAACAACTCAAAAACTAATACATATCAAATTCATATTCAATATATTTTTTTAACTAAGTTTCACTGGTGTATACATACATACATACATACATACATACATACATACATAACTTCACGCCAGTTCCCTTGCGGGGTAGGCACGAACAACAGAGCGCCATTCAGGCTTATTCTTACACACCTCACTTGCTTCTTTGACGTTCATAACTCTTGTCATGCA
This sequence comes from Dendrolimus kikuchii, assembly GCA_019925095.2. Taxonomy (NCBI): domain Eukaryota; kingdom Metazoa; phylum Arthropoda; class Insecta; order Lepidoptera; family Lasiocampidae; genus Dendrolimus; species Dendrolimus kikuchii. Next base: position 23,488,604 of record CM034400.1, read on the forward strand.
CGCTCGTCTGTTCTTAAGGCTCCTGACATCACCTTCTGCTAGTACACGATCAATTTGATCATGGAAGGTGTGTCGTGGCCTTCCACGACTTCTGCATCCATCCACTTTTGCATTGTATATCTGTGTATACTTATATATATTTATGTATATTTTGATAGTCATATATAATAATAGCCTATAAACGTCCCACTGCTGGGCTCGGGTCTCCCTACTACAGGGGAACGGACAGTATACCCACCACGCTTGTCCAAGGCGGCTTAGCAGGTTTGACACGATGTTTTTCTTCGCCGCTGTTAGCACGTGGTAAATGTGACAATATGTACATTAGGTCAGAAAACTGCTTAAGTGGTGCATGCGTTCCGGCTGGGATTCGAACCGGCACCCTTTGAGTTTGGGACGCGTTGCAAATTAGATTACTACCTATTCGACTATATACGTTAAAAAATAATTCTGCTTTCTTATCTATATACTATCGCGTTAATATCGCAGACTTTTTGTACATAATTAATTATGTTATACAATTCATTTTCAAGTTAAAGTTATTTTGGATACAAGTAAAAATTATACATACATACATAACTTCACGCCAGTTCCCTTGCGGGGTAGGCACGGATAACAGAGCGCCATTTAGGCTTATTCTTACATACTTCACGTGCTTCTTTGACATTCATAACTCTTGTCATGCACGCTCGTCTGTTCTTAAGGCTCCTGACATCACCTTCTGCTAGTACACGTTCAATTTGATCATGGGAGGTGTGTTCTACGACTTCTGCATCCATCCACTTTTGTATTGTATATCTGTTTAGTTATTCTTTCCACCTGCCCGAACCACCGGAGCATTCCTTTCCTTACCTTCACCCCGACACTCTCTTTCAGAGCAACTCCCTTTCTTACTTCGGTATTACGAACGCGGTCCGTGAGCGTCACTCCGCAGATTTTGCGCAGTGCTCGCATCTCGACCGCGTTTACTCTACTCTCATGCTCTCTCTTCCATACCCAACTCTCGCTTCCATACGTGAGAGTGGGTACCAGCACCGCGTTGTAAAAATTATGAGCTAACTTGTACTGAAATGCCCGATTTTGATGGTTATATAAACATTTTTATTGTTAATGGTTAATGTTGTAGTCTTAACCTCTTCTTCATTAGCTATACGAGGTTTATAGGCTCGTTACAATAGTGTTTTTCATAATCGCATTCTGAATAAGACTTTGATTAAAATGTTTTCTAATGCGCCTATAAACCTCGTTTATTATGAATAAGGGAAATTGAAATAAATAATAATGTTATTGTAACAATTACCACGTGCTAACAACGGTGAAGGAAAACATTGTGATGCAACCTGCACATCGAGATAATCGATGTGTCAAACCTGCCAACCCACCTTTTTTTTATTTTTTATTTTTTTATTGCAGGAGATCAGCAGACAGGCAGACGGCCCACTTGATGGAAAACGGTTACCATCGCCTATGGACATTTGCAACAGCAAAGTTGCTACAAATGCGCTGCTGCTCTCTTAAGGGAAACTGGAACCTGGTCACTAATGCCGGAACACAACTCAAGATTGTTATGGCGACATACTTTAGACCAGGGGTGGTAGCCATCCAGTCGGACAAATGCCCTACCACCTGGCAAAACCTTGGACAAGCGTGGCGGGTATACTGTCCGTTCCCCTATAATGGGAGGCCCGAGCCCAGCAGTGGGATTTCTATATCCTGTTATTATTATAAGCTAATCATTACGTGCTGGACATTATATTTAATTGACATTATTCTAAAAATTATTATTAGTCTAAAATCAACCATAGATAGCAACAACGTTCATACCTTCTCTTACTTAATTTTAGTATTTTGTTTTTATTAGTAAAGGTGATGTCAGGAGAGCCTTAAGAACAGACGAGCGTGCATGACAAGAGTTATGAATGTCAAAGAAGCAAGTGAGGTGTGTAAGAATGAACCTAAATGGCGCTCTGTTGTTCGTGCCTACCCCACTAGGGAACTTGCGTGAAGTTATGTATGTATGTAGTACAGCAGACTGGGTGATGGCCGGCTTTATGAAAAGTGAGCATCGTTACCTATGGACATTTGCAACAGTAAAGGTGCTGCCAGCCTTGAAAGCCTGACTGGAACTTGGCCACTGATGCCGGCGCAACCAAAGGTTATGGCGACATATTCTATACCTACCAGTGGTGGTATCCACCGAGACGGGCAAATGCCCTACCACCTGGCTGTGGGTTGTTATGTCGCACCTTCCGATACGCCATTCGGCCGCGGGAATTTGTATTATTTTTCATCCGTGCAGGAACGGAGAAAGAATACAATTTCCTGCGGCCGGGCGACCTGTCGTAAGAGGCGATTTAACAACCACCTAGTTGGTTGTGTTCCAGCATTAGTGACCAGATTCCAGTTTCCCTTAAGAGAGCAGCAGCGCATTTGTAGCACCTTTGGTGTAGCAAATATCCATAGACGATGGTAACTGCTTTCCATCAAGTGGGCCGTCTGCCTGTCTGCTGATCTCCTGCAATAAAAAAAAATCTCCGTTCTTGCTCGAAAATTTGAAATAAAGCTAGATTTAATCCTTCAGAAAAACGTCCTATGCAATTCTATTCTCTTCAACGTAATCTCGCTATTCTTGAATACGCATAGACAATATCATAACAGTACCACTTTTAGCCCTTTAATATTCGTCACGTCCTCATAACACCCATTTCTGGTATACCTGAATACTCCCTATTTATATTATGAATAGGTCTGTTTTCCTTAAGCAATATTTTTGCAGTTTGACCACAATACCCATAGATAATCCGCAAGGTGACAACGAGACAGTTGGCACCTGCGGTGTTTGGTTATTTGGTCTTTTTTGGGTGGATTTTGAGTAACGGTTGTCGAGATCTTCCTGTTTGATATAATACTTTTATGTTGAGTCAAAAGGTTTTGGTTGATGACTTTTGATCATGTTTTGCTGACCGACAGATTGGAGTTGTTTGCTTTTCAATGAGCAACAGACCCTTTTAAAGAATTTTTGTTTATTTACTGAAAAAACCAACAGCGCATATTACAATCTATCAATCTAACCTCATCCGTGCAGGAACGGAGAAAGAATACAATTTCCTGCGGCCGGGCGGCCTGTCGTAAGAGGCGACAAAATAACCCACAGCCAGGTGGTAGGGCATTTGCCCGACTGGATGGCTACCACCCCTGGTCTAAAGTATGCCGCCATAACAACCTTGAGTTGTGTTCCGGCATTAGTGACCAGGTTCCAGTCTCCCTTAAGAGAGCAACAGCGCATTTGTAGCACTTTTGGTGTTGCAAATGTCCATAGGCGATGGTAACTGCTTTCCATCAAGTGGGCCGTCTGCCTGTCTGCTGAACTCATGCAATAAAAAAATAAAACAATAATGCAAACAAACAAAAAAAGTATTTCAAGGGCTAATAACAAATTTTTGTATAAAGGTAAATTGCGATCAAACTAGCGAACTAAATTTGTGTAAAAATACTATATATACATAAGTTAATAAGTGAAAGAAATATCTACTTACAAATATACATACATACATAATAACAGATACATATGCATGCATACAGAGATTTATTTTGAATGGAATTGTGGAACAGTGGAATTTATTTTGAATAAAAACTTTTGAATTTGAAATTCATAGTTCCAGCAATACAGCCAATTCCAGTGCCAACGCCTTGTGCCTCGACACCGGCCGCCACATCAGTTCTATGCCGAGCCATGGCCTCCCTAGCCCAGATGCACAGGACAGGACCTCATATAAAGAAGAGGAAATCTAGAAACCCACTTAATGGAAACCCCTTTGCTAAGGTCAGTTTGGTTGTAAGCCCGTATTTTACAGCAACACTCATGCACATACAGACGCTTCGTGTTGTAAATTTTTCATCATATTTTTCTGTGTTCTGTCCTGTCAAATTTCCGACGAAAACCATAGTGAGATATGTATAATAGAGACATTTTTTTAATTGCACGAGTTCAACAGACAGACAGACGGCCCACCTGATGGAAAGCGGTCACCATCGCCTATGGACAATTCGCAACACTAAAGGCCTCTCTCTTAAGGGTACTGACCACTAATCCCGGAACACAACTCAAGCTTGTCAAGGCATGACAGGAAGAAAATGCAAGTGTTGTATTTGTCAAGATGGCTATAGAACGGTAAAAACTTTAAACAAATTACTACTGCGTATTGTGTCTTAAATATACAAACACATGCACGCATACAGACACACTTTCATCATTATATTAATACGTGTAGCAAAAACTTTGTACCCCTTTTTACGAAAATTGCGCGGACGGAGGAGTATGAAATTTCGCACACTTATAGTTTATACAGAGAAGGAGTGCAGAATGATAATATTTTTTAAAATTATGTATAATACATTAAATCAATAAAAAAAAACATTACACACACTGCCATGTATTTGACACACACACGCATATATATTCTTTTGTTTATTGTTAAAGTCAAATGAACAGTGTAGCCTTGGCGAAATCTGTGATTATAGAAGTAGTCTTTAACAACATAACCTTAATAATGTTCAAACTTATAATTTAAATTAATTATTATGGCCGAATTTCGACGACGGGCGACCACTAGCAATTATAAATGCATACATACTTCACGCCAGTTCCATTGCGGGGTAGGCACGAACAACAGAGCGCCATTCAGGCTTATTCTTACACACCTCACTTGCTTCTTTGACATTCATAGCTCTTGTCATGCACGCTCGTCTGTTCTTAAGGCTCCTGACATCACCTTCTGCTAGTACACGATCGATTTGATCATGGAAGGTGTGTCGTGGCCTTCCACGACTTCTGCATCCATCCACTTTTGCATTGTATATCTGTTTATTCATTCTTTCATGATGCATTCTTTCCACATGCCCGAACCACCGGAGCATTCCTTTCCTTACCTTCACCCCGACACTCTCCTTCAGACCAACTCTCTTTCTTACTTTACATGCTAATTTTTTTACATGCTTATTTTACATGCTTATTTTTTACATGTTTATTTTACATGCTTTCCAAAATGTTATATATCCTTTTTATTCTAATTATATTGTATGGTATATATTACACTTTTTCTAATTGATCCTTAGGTCGTGGGGAAGAAATTGCTTTGAGAGATAAGACCGCCTATTGTTTTCTGTACTTAAACTTCTTGAACTGTGTCTTAATGCTATGCAACAATGCATATTCCATTCTATTCTGTTCATAATGTTTCCAGGGGGTAATTTTGAAAACCCTAATCAAAAAACCGAAGAAGCCGAACTCGGCGAACCGCAAGTGCGTGTTGGTGCGGCTCTCGAACGGCAAAGAAATGGTCGCCTACGTGCCGGGCATCGGTCACAACCTGCAGGAGCACAACATTGTCCTCGTCAGGGTCGGAAGGTAAAATCGCCGCGTACAAATAAGCTAGCGCCGTGTCCGTTTTCATTCAAATCCGTTCATTAGTTTTCACATGATGCTCTCTGACAGACAGACACCGAGTAAAATAGCACTTTCGAAATCAGAGGAATTAGTCTGCTGATTTTTTTCTCTTTATTAACTGACTTCAAGAGTAATTAAAAAGCATGAATTAACATTTACTACAACATCTTGAAGTCGCTGACAAATAAATCATGAATATTATTATATAATTAATGTACTATAATATATTATAGATAGATAGATAACACTTGATTGTACACCAATACAAAAATGAGCTTGAAGACTAAAATTATATCTAATTACTAGCTTCTGCCCGCGACTTCGTCCGCATGGAATAGTTTATAAAAATCTCCCATGTTGAAACATTATTCATTGGTGCTCCGCTCCTATTGGTCTTAGCGTGATGATATATAGCCTATAGCCTTCCTCGATAAATCGGCTATCCAACACTGAAAGAATTTTTCAAATCGGACCAGTAGTTCCTGAGATTAGCGCGTTCAATCAAACAATATTAGTCTATTTGGCTACAACACTAATACTTACATATTAAATATCGCGATATCTTTTGAATGAAACTTCCGAATTGAATAATTCAAAAAGTTCTAGAAAGGTATTGAATTCGTCTTGAATATGGAGTAATTTATTTTGATAAAGATTAATACCAAGGTACAAAATAAAGAGTTTTTGAAGTGACGGCATTTTAATTATTTAAAAAATAAAAGAAAGCACTTATTGTGAGATAACTACAATAGTTAGACATATGGTTACGCGATATTTTTTGTAGAAAATTATATGTTCTGCAAAGTGGTAGTACATTGTTTTGTTCTATAATCAATAGTTTTCGCAGCGCACGCCGTGTAAGGATTTTTTCGGGTTATTTTTTTACACTTTGGGTTACATTATTGCACTTTTAGTAAGGATGCCTAATTTTTTTGAAAATATAATATAGCCTATAGCCTTCCTCAATAAATGTACTATTCAACACTGAAAGAATTTTTCAAATCCGACCAGCGGTTCCTGAGATTAGCGCGTGTAAGCTATCAACATTAATGCATTGAAATAAAATCTAAAATATCAATTAGTGTAATAATATACGCTGTTTTTGATACTATTTGTTTGTTTATGTATTTCTTTCTATACATAGGTTTTTGATAAAATTTCGATGGTTTTCGATGCTTATCGACACACTTTTTGAGACGTTTTGAGAATTTTTAAGACATTTTAGGAGAACTTCGTTCCAAACATGTGTCCCAAAGACACCTCATTAGTTATGAGAGTGCAGATCGCGTTTGAGCACGTGATCGTGAATTGTGTTGTTGTCTCACTCTGTTTATATAGGAGTTGTATGAAATGGGTATATTTTCTTGGTATATTACGAGACAGTGATAGTGTTAGTCTTGCGGCTTTTGGAAAAGCTGAAGTGTTAAGGGAGACTGGAACCTGGTCACTAATGCCGGGACACAACTCAAGGTTCCTATGGCGGTTATTATTCGTAGCAAAGCTTTATTGAACAAGATTTAATGACTTAAAAAAATGACGCTATATGTAAATATGAAATTTAAAAAAAAAACAATTCATAATAAATACAACTTGCCTAATTTATAGCAGGTTCCTATATGTTGCTATTCATTCCTTAATATTGGTTGAATTATTTGTATGGAGCTTATGTCAAATTATAACCGTTAATAAGGCAAATGTTGATAAGTTTTCCAGGTGGGAGGGTATTTGCCCGACTGGATGGCTACCACCCCTGGTCTAAAGTATGTCGCCATAACAACCTTGAGAGAGCAGCAGCGCATTTGTAGCACCTTTGGTGTTGCAAATGTCCATAGGCGATGGTAACCGCTTTCCATCAAGTGGGCCGTCTGCCTGTCTGCTGAACTCCTGCAATAAAAAAAAAGAAGAACTGAATACATATCCTATAGAAGCTAACCCATTTTACGAAATAAAAATAACCCACGTTCATCTTATTTTAATATAACATTAATATTGGATAAATTAATTTTCAAAGTATCATCACTATCTGATTAAACCCATGCATGAGGTTTCTGTGCCACCGTCGAATATGTTTTTATATATATGAATGTAAGCATATAGGAAAATAAACTTTAAAAAAATATAATAAAACTACGTTTTAACGGTTTTAAGCGCGGTAATTTTATTTGATTTTGGTTTTTCCGACTCAAGACACTGTGAGCTCTTTCTGCGTACAACAGAACACAAACCAACTTGACTGATAATTACTTTTATTTTTCCTTCCACCCATTTTAATATTATATAAAATTATTAGAGCTAGGCATGTTTGCTGAAGAGTTTCTTGCGCCGCTTCTTCTCTTCGAGCCATAACATGTTGCGAAGCGGTAGTAAATTAGATTAGGCTCCCATAGAGTAAATAATAACCAGAAACAAAATTAAATAATTAAAATTAACCAGTTGGCGGTAGGCTAAATAAAACTTTAACAATACTCGTTGACACTTGACATCTTTGTCTTCCGTGATCACGGCCACTGAAAAGTGCCCGAAACGTCGGAAAAATCAAAATCAAATAAAATTACCGCGCTTAAAACCGTTAAAACGTAGTTTTATTATGTATACAAGTCGCGAAAACTTAAGAAAATATTATTTAAAAAAATACTTACACATGCTGTTAATTGCATTATTGAACAGCCAAACAAACTAATATTTCTACATAAGGTAGGATATTAATGTCCCCCTATCACAGTTATATCTTCTAACCAAAATGGCGAATTATGACTCAAATGAAATAAGACAATAGCGTTTCAAAATTCGCCCAACCATCTCACCAGTGCTGTGCTAAAATATTTTATTGCCCGTCATAAAGAAATGTTTTTACCTGTAACAGCGCTACTGTTTGAACTAAAAAATAAGCCTTCACAAAAGCAACAATGACATGGGGTTTAAGAGTAATAAAATACATAAATGCTAGTACTACTTATTTATTTATATTCAGTCATTTTATAAATTACCTACTTAAATCTATAAACCTTAGAGTTAAATTGCACTTATTTAGTTAGAAACAGTTATCAAACATTCATAGACATACAGTACAACCAAATAAAATAGTCGGATGCGTATTATGGCTATGTTCCAATACGGACTCACAACGATCACGACTGCGATTTATCCCGTCCCACTTGCTTGCTGGCGTTACAATCGTAAACCCAAGTGGAACGGCTATTGGACACACCTCTTGACATGGGTCGTTGTGAGCGTTGTGTGATCGAAAATGATGACGTTATTAATGACGTTTTCGCCACGACCACAACGATCGCGGTCGCCTTGTGGAACGGCTAGCTGAGCATTTTGGACGTTGTGAGCTACTAATGGAACGGCCTGTATATAAAATATAAATGACATTTAGAAATGATTTTTCAAGTTGACAGTATTGTTTTCTTATCTATTATATAATTAAAAATCTATTACAACTTAGCAATTATAACTAAAACACTAATAATAAATAACAACATAATTTATAATACAAAAACATTGCACGAGAAACAGTCTTTAAAACTTAGATGTCAGCAACGGCACGACTGTTGACATCTACTACACACTTTTCCCGCTAAAAGCGCTTTCAATCCTGCCACTTCTCTTCTTAAATACGACACTTTCAAAGCTAAATGTATTTCCCTCAACTTCCGACGATCGCGGCTCTGTTTCGCCGCGAAATTGTTCCTGTCCCTCTGCTTTCTATACGAGTCGTCGGAAGTGTCGTTGTTAGATCGGACGGCTCTCCTCATTTTTGGATTATTCCCCAATAAAACACCTCCATTCTTCTCCGCCATTGCTCTTAAAGCGTCACGTTCGAACTCTTGGAAATCAGGGTTGTCTGATAGAGAGTCAACTTCGATAGCGTCATAGGAGCGTTTTCTGTATGACGTTTCACGTAGCACAGCTGGATGGTCACGTCCTGTTATCACATCACCGAATGGACTTCTTTGACAATGTCTTGGTACTTCAGCAACGGGCATTTGTATTGGCAATGCTGAATGCTGGAACGGAATTCTGTGTTCATATGATGTCGGCACGCCAGTATATGACGCTCTACTCTCTTCAATTGGTGGTACTGTATGTTTATAGAGATGATTTGATGGTGATAAGAATCCATTTTCATTACTGGGTGACGCTGGTGGTGATAATGGCGCAGGCCTGAAGCTAGATGGATAAAACCATTCGTGAGAAGACACGCTGACTCCAGATACTGGTGAAACTTGCCCATTATATACAGGATATTGATATGGGTGATGGTAATCTTGCTGATATTGGTAATGATCGTAGCTTGGGGTTTCTTTCTTGATTGTCTTTGTTAAATCCAATGCTTCGTCAGCATACGGCGTCCACAAAGCCATTCTGATATACTTCTCTATTGCTACTTTACTAATAATGAAGTAAGGTCAGCAAAAAAAGTGATAATTGGTAAAAAGTTACTTGAGATGCTGTCGCAACGGGGTGCGCGATGCAAGTGAATGATTTCGGGGTGGTGCAAGTAAGGTTTTTTGAAAGGGGCGGGGCTTAATAATGGAGGGGTGGGTGCCCGCATCACCCTGTCGTAAACATTTAACGAAACCAAAAACAATAGCAAAACGTAATTAAGCATAATTCAATAATTGATTTCTTGTCCTTGGCTTAAATTTTAATAAGTTTAATTTTAACATATTTATTGCTTTAATCCCAGATTAGGAGCGAATTAAAATGATTAACTTTAAGTATGTTAGCTAATGACTTGTAAACACACTTGAGGGGAATAAATGTAAATTTTTTTTCTTAGAATATACTTTCTATGGAATATAGAAAAAACCTCAATTTTACAAACTTATTTAACTTGCGTTGGATGTATGTGAGTTCGGGTGGAATTTTGCAAGTTAAATTTGACGAACTTCCCGGTTTCCGATTGAGCTGAAATTTTGCACGTATGTGTATATCGCGTGACAATGCAATAATATGGTACCATGGAACTGATCTGATGATGGAGTCGGAAGGTGGCCTTAGGAACTCCTGTACTAAACAAGATACACCCGTCATGTTTGGGCTCGTTTTACTTGTCTTGGCTAGCACTGCTGCTACATGACATCCAGGATCTCAAAAGCTTGTATTTAAAAACCTTTTTAAAAAGGCTTATTTGACTCTCAAACTAATTGGCACCCTGACCATTTACTTAGGATATTAAGAAATCTTACTATTTTATTTTGTAGCCATACGATACTTTTCATTATATAATAATAATAATAATAATAGCCATAGTCATTATATTCGCAGACCTCTAGTACCACTAGCAGTTCACCCTAATAGCCCGGTACTTTTTGTTTTCATTTCCCACAATAGTCCTACACTGGACGGGGCTTGTCCTTGGGTGCATCACTATATGTCGTAGACTGGGATAATCGCCCGTCAGTGTCACGCCACATTTACATTAAATTTGACAAAGGGCCTCTACGTGTTGGCCGTCCCATGGCCCTACGCAAGCCTTCCAAATGTCCGGGTCATTTTTATGGCCCGTGGTCTCAAAAGATATACAAATAATAATAATAATCGGCAGACAAACACACATATTGTATATCCCCAAATTAAGCAAGTTACGCTTGTGTTATGGGTAATATACAACGGACTACTCTGGGCCCGATCCCAGACACCCAGACCATAGTAAATAACGGAGAAAATACGTTTCCGAAATTTACTATACCAGGAATCGAACCCGTAGCCTCTGCGGTGCAGTGAGGTACGCCGGCAAAGGCTTAGCCCGCTCAACTACAGAGGCCGTCAATGACGACTACATGATATGACTACAAAATAAATAAATATATTAAGATTTCTTAAGGTTTTAAATAAATAGGGCTATAACATTGAAGGGTGCCAACAATGGTATAGTTTACCATATTTCGAAACGGTTATTTAGTAGTTACTTTTATAATGTAGGTATAACTTGTTTAACTGGAACATATTTGTTCATAGGTGATAAAGATTTAACTGGCCAGTTAACTAACTACTAAATTAATGCAAATATAAATTTGGCTTAACGGTGGCCTCAGATCAGAGATCTTTAAGAATGTTTAAAAACCTAAGCTAGTTTATTTTGAACTGGCTGACTGGCTCAGAATCAATAAATAAACATCGTTGATTTCTGAACGACGGGACGAACGTCAAACGTTTGACATTCAAAAATATGAAAAAAAACTTCACTTTCAATTTTAATTTGATTTCTGAACGACTTTTAAATGTAATTGATTTCTAAACGACGGGACGAACATCAATTGCTTGACAGGTGGGAATAGTTTCTAAGGGAAAGCGAAATTGTTGTTTTTACTATATTCCATGCAGTTTTTCATATTTACTCACTTTTTAAATCTTCCCTGGACTTCCACAAATAATTCAAAACCAAAATTAGCCAAATCAATCCAGCCGTTCTCGAGTTTTAGCGAGACTAACGAACAGCAATTGATTTTTATATATACTTATATAGATATTTTCGACTTTAGAAGCGATTTTTTTTATTGCATGAATTCAGCAGACAGGCAGACAGCCCACCTGAGGAGGATGAAGGAGGTTACCATCACCTTTGGACATTTGTAACACCAGAAGTGCTACCAATGTGCTTCCGCTCTCTAAAGGGGGACTGGAACCTGGCCTCAGTGGCCACGTTCCAGTCTCCCTTTAGAGTTCAGTCCATTTCTCCCGGAACACAACTCGAGGTTGTTATGGCGGCATACTCTAAAATAGGAATCTAAATCTTAAATATCTTCTTTATCTCTTTATTATCTAACATAATGACAGTTATGTACACTGAAAATATATTTTTCAACCCTCAGTTACATATTTATATATATAAAAATCAATTGCTGTTCGTCAGTCTCGCTAAAACTCGAGAACGACTGGACTGATTTGACTAATTTTGGTTTTGAATTATTTGTGGAAGTCCAGGGAAAGTTTAAAAGGTGAGTACATATGAAATAAATGCTTGGTATATAGTAAAAACAACAATTTCGCTTTCCCTTAGAAACTATTCCTACCTGTCAAACGTTTGATGTTCGTCCCGCCGTTCAGAAATCAACGTTTTTTATTTGTTGATTCTGAGGCGGTACGAAGTTTGCCGGGTCAGCTAGTATTATAATAAATAAACATGTTGACCGTTTTTAATGGGCATCATTATGATATTGATGCCACTTAACGTGTTAAGATCTCAAGAATTTGCATTGTTAAATAAACTTGAGGTGAAAAACAAAATCATTATAATTTCGTTGTACTATCGATAATGCTGCTGTTATAAACACTTTTTGTAACGAGCCAATAAACTTCGTATAACTTTTATGAATAAACTGTATTTTATATTTATAGCTCGCCAACCGCGTTCGTAATACCGAAGTAAGAAAGAGAGTTGGTCTGAAAGAGTGTCGGGGTGAAGGTAAGGAAAGGAATGCTCCGGTGGTTCGGGCATGTGGAAAGAATGCATGATGAAAGAATGACTAAACAGATATACAATGCAAAAGTGGATGGTTGCAGAAGTCGTGGAAGGCCACGACACACCTTCCATGATCAAATTGATCGTGTACTAGCAGAAGGTGATGTTAAGAGCCTTAAAAACAGACGAGCGTGCATGACAAGAGTTATGAATGTCAAAGGAGCACGTGAGGTGTGTAAGAATAAGCCTAAATGGCGCTCTGTTGTTCGTGCCTACCCCGCAAGGGAACTGGCGTGAAGTTATGTATGTATGTATGTATGTATATTTATAGCCGGTATTGTGAGGAGATCCCTGTCTGGAGCGTTAACTACCGGTAGCCTGGATCCTAGGCCCTACTGCCGGTGGAGATCAGTTTTTTTTTTTTAAATTATAAGTAATGTCCATATTTTATAAGATGTTTATAAAAAAAATTTAAAAAACTAGAAAATAAAATATATATGAGAATAAAAATAATAATCGGCAGACAAACACACACATTGTATAACCCCAAATTAAGCAAGTTACGCTTGTGTTATGGGTAATATACAACGGACTACTCTGGGGCCGATCCAAGACACATAGTAAATAATAGAGAAAATACGTTTCCGAAATTTACTATACCAGGAATTGAACCCGGAGCCTCTGCATTGCAGTGAGGTAGGCCGGCAAGGCTTAACCCGCTCAATCACCGAGTGGAGGTGTCTCCATACAGAATTCCGCACTGCTCACGTTTAACTTACCTCTGTGGTCTGAAGATATTATTATTATTATTTTATTGCAGGAGTTCAGCAGACAGGCAGACGGCCTACTTGATGGATAGCGGTTACCATCGCCTATGGACATTTGCAACACCAAAGTTGCTACAAATGCGCTGCAGCTCTCATAAGGGAGACTGGAACCTGGTCACTAATACCGGAACACAACTCAAGGTTGTTATGGCGACATACTTTAGACCAGGCGTGGTAGCCATCCAGTCGGGCAAATGCCCTACCACCTGGCTGTGGGTTGTTAAGTCGCCTCTTACGACAGGCCACCCCAACGCAGGAAATTATATTCTTTCTCCGTTTCTGCACGAATAAACATATAGATAAGCGATCCTAATTGCATATTTAATTCATTAAATGATTTCAATTACTCAGTTATTATGTCGTCTTGGGGCATCATTCCCATACGTCTCAATACAAAATAACGTCATTCAAAACCATATCCAAAGGAGACAAGTTGATCCTCCTTCACACGAGACAAAATCGGACCACCGTGACATCATAATCGTCAAAGAGTTATACAAAATGGCCGACAAACGGACACCGGAAGTTGCGCCGGAGCAGACAATTTTGAAAATGAAACCCCGTGTGACAGTTGCTGATCATTAACCACGTATCAATGGTCGAAATGAAAAGATCTACTGGACATGCGCTCGAGTTCATTTATTGAAATAGGTTTTTTTTTTGTTAACGGAATAAATGCTAGTTTAGTTTTATCTGTGAAAGCTAAAAAGAACTTATTATAACAGTATTCATAGGGCAGAGCAGGCAAGAGCATCGTACATTTCGTATGAGGCGACTAACTAACTGTTGGGGAAAGATAGATAATTTTGACCTATTAAAACATCCAATTTTTTTTGTAAAGGTTACCAAAATTGATTTTTTTCAAATTCTTTAATATTTTAGTTTTTATGATAATTTTCCGATATTTTCAAAATTTCCTTTAAAGGCACTGCGTGCCCCCACATAAGTTATATATATATACATATTTATATCTTAATATATATAAATTACGTGTCACGTTGTTTGTCCGCGATGGAGTCCTAAACTACTTGACCGATTTTAATCAAATTTGCACACCGTGTGCAGTTTGATCCGACTTGAAAGATAGGATAGCTTACATTTGGACCCGGTAGGTGGCACTACAATCGGGTTCTAAATTTTATTTCTTCAGGGCATAACAACGTCTGCCGGGACAGCTAGTTATATTATATAATAATTCACTAAATAGCATAAATATATAACAATAATAACAACATATATTAATTATACTTTGAGGTAGTAATCCTTAACAAGTCTATTAAAGAAGGTTATTGATTGGACTTGCCACAAGCCACAGCTGCTCACACTTCTTCTGGCTTCTTTTTATAGAAAATCTCAATAATAGCGATACAGCTTTTTTTTTATTGCAGGAGATCAGCAGACAGGCAGACGGCCCACTTAATGGAAAGCGATTACCATCGCCTATGGACATTTGCAACACCAAAGTTGCTACAAATGCGCTGCTGTTCTCTTAAGAGAGACTGGAACCTGGTCACTAATGCCGGAACACAACTCAAGGTTGTTATGGCGACATACTTTAGACTAGGGGTGGTAGCCGTCCAGTCGGGCAAATGCCCTACCACCTGGCAAAGATCCAGCTACATACAGTTGATAGGCTTTCGGTGGCATGTAAGATAGTAAACAATAGAAATAGCTGCACATGCAAGTGAGATAATCCCCAGAGATCGAACCTTCCCTGTATTGATTTTGTATGGTTCGTATTTTGTGTCCGAAAAATATAACGGGTTAGGCTCATCGTGTCGAATTACGGACAACTATCTGGACATCTGCTTTCTATGTCGTTCTAAAATAGATTTTATTCTTTATGGCTTAAGAATAATTTTAGATAGATTTTAATTTTCAAAAATTCATAGAATTGTCACAGTAGTGTCATTTGCGAAACCCTTCCGCGTTGTATTATTATTTATTATTGAAAGCGTTGTACATTTGTGTGATTTTTCGAAATCGACGTCCTTAGGAAGCTCTGGGTTCGATTCCTGGTATGGTAAATTTCGGAAACGAATTTTCTCTGTTATTTACTATGGTCTGGGTGTCTGGGATCGGCCCCAGAGTAGTTCGTTGTATATTACCCATAACACAAGCGTAATTTTGGAATATTCAGTATGTGTTTGTCTGCCGATTAAAAAAAAATGCTCATATTCATGGATTAAGTCAAAAACGATAGAGTTTTCTATACTCAGACCCACCTGACAACATTTTTTTTTTTTTTTTTTTTTATTGCAGGAGATCGGCAGACCGCCCACTTGAAGGAAAGCGGTTACCATCGCCTATGGACATTTGCAACACCAAAGATGCTATAAATGAGACTGGAACCTGGTCAATAATGCCGGAACACAACTCAAAGTTGTTATGGCGACATACTTTAGAGCAGGGGTGGTAGCCATCTAGTCGGGCAAATGCCCTACCACCTGGAGTGGTTATTGTGGTATTATATATAAATAATAATAACCGACAAACAAACACACATATTGTATATCCTTAAATTAAGCAATTTACGCTTGTATTTTGGGTAATGGACCACTCTGTAGCCGATCACTTACACAAAGACAATAAATAGTACCTAAGTAATTCATTAACCAAATTTACCACGCTAGGAGTCGAACCCGGAGCTTCTGTGTTCGAGAGAAGCCTTAGCCCACTCAACAGAGGCCATTTGAATAATAGTATAAGAAAAATATGTAATAGATAAGGACCTAAATGTATAATTCGATAGCAGAAATAAAGAAAAGAGAATTAAAAAAAAAAAGAGAGAACAAAATAGAAACGCATAAAAAAAAAGAAAATGCAGAAAAGGCAAAAAAATATAAGATAAAATATATATATAAATAAAAGATAAATAAAATAAAATAATAAAGATTAATAAAGCTGGACATATCTTCGTCCGGCAGAGGAGGAGAATTTAAAAAAAAAACAGAGGCCATTACGTCATAAATGTAGCGAATCTAATATAAGAAACAATTTTTCGCTTCTAAATCGTGTCTTGACAGGTCTCCTAATGATTTCACGTGACATCGAAACAAATTAACTCAAGTCATAACAACATTTAAATATATAAATGATCCAGCAGACTCTGTGAAACATTTCCCCTTTATTCATAATAGTTATACGAGGTTTATCGGCTTATTAAAAAAAGAATTAAAAGGTGTGTTATTCACAAACATATCCGTGCAGGAACGGAGAAAGAATACAATTTCCCGCGGCCGGGCGGCCTGTCCTAAGAGGCGACAAAACAACCCACAGCCAGGTGGTAGGGCATTTGCCCGACTGGATGGCTACCACCCCTAGTTTAAGGTATGTCCCCATAACAACCTTCAGTTTTGTTCAGGCATTAGTGACCAAGTTCCAGTCTCCATTAAGAGAGCAGCAGCGCATTTGTAGCACCTTCGGTGTTGCAAATGTCTATAGGCGATGGTAACCGTTTTCCATCAAGTGGGCCGTCTGCCTGTCTGCTAAACTCCTGCAATAAAAAATAAAAAAAAACTCATTCTGCATGCTATTTTAAATATGAGAATGTTTCTCTTGAAGGTTCTTCTTTATTTATTTATTTAAACACAAAACAGATTACAATAATTAAAAATGAATCCATAACAATGTAATATACAGGGCTAGATCATAATCCAAAGTATGTGCTAATTAAACGAACGACAAAGTAGATTTTCTATTGAAAGTTGTTCATATTTATTTTACAAATAATATTTAATATAATATTATTTATTTATTACATATCCATCAGCTTACAATATTTATAACTTAGATTAGACAATAAACTCTGTTTAATATGATTTTCGGCAATTACTAGATACTTTACAATATTTTTATACAAAAGCAAGACCGCTTCAAAGAGTTCATGATAAGTTCTGATATAAATGTAATTTATTTAATAAAATAATGCCTGCTGAAATACATACGTACATACATACATAACTTCACGCCAGTTCCCTTGCGAGGTAGGCACGAACAACAGAGCGGCATTCAGGCTTATTCTTACACACCTCACTTGCTTCTTTGACATTCATAACTCTTGTCATGCAGCTCGTCTGTTCTTAAGGCTCCCGACATCACCTTCTGCTAGTACACGATCAATTTGATCATGAAGTGAAGTGAAGAAGTCCCCTATATAGTATATATAATACATAATATATTAATGACTAAACGGATATACAATGCAAAAGTGGATGGATGCAGAAGTCGTGCAAGGCCACGACACACCTTCCATGATCAAATTGATCGTGTACTAGCGGAGGGTGATGTCAGGAGCCGAGGAGAGGATGAAGTTATGTATGTATGTATGTATAATATATTAATAACTAAAAAATAATAATATACAGATATTCATATATATATTTATAGTATTCATATGCATGCATAACATATGCACAAATATAGTATGTATAATTTAGTATTTTTACAAGAAGCAAATTTTGGATTTGTAAATATACAAACAATACAAATATATGACTATAAGAATTAATTAAGTTTTAATATGAGGATTATACTGAGAACGAAATTGTAATTAACAATGTTGATTGGGATTAGAGAATTAATAAATTATCATGTAACTTGAATTATTATTAAGTAATGTCATTTGCGTTAATTGAAGCAAAACAAAGTCATTAGTATAGAACAATAGCTCCCCAATAAATAAATGAACTAAGTTCTTTCTTAAGTCACCAGTCTAGTAAATAATATCCTAGGAGGCACTATTACATCAACACTTTTAATACTTGCTTCAAAAACAAAGTGAATTATAATTTGATTTCAGTTTAAAATAAGCTTTGAAGCCATTAAAAAGTAGTGGCGCCTTAAGCTCCTATTTTATGACAGCAAGGAAAGAAAAACAATAGTGTATTACATAAAAGTTTGCAAGTAGAACTGTAAATCAAATGCAATCTGAGGGTGCCGTTAGAAACCGCAGGTAGTCAACCCTTCTCCGAGGGTTGTAAGCCCCGCCCACAGGGTTTCGCACATCGCGAAAATCAGTCCACAATCACTCGTGATCTATTATCGACACAACATGGCTCTTTGGACACCATACGCCCAAGAAACTGCTCTAGATTTGAGCAAAAGCTCTAAAAGTAACCCAACTAGTCCTAATTTGGACTACATCTATCCACCGCAAGAAAACTTCTATCCTTACTACCAAGAAGTATATAGAGTTCCACCGGCACAAATATCACCTGAATCGACAGGCAGTTGGCAGAAGAATGCAAGCTCACCATCAAGAACTCCAGAATTTTACGACACAGAATCATTATCTGATGACATGGAGTACCAGGCGTTTGAGAGAGACGCTTTACGTGCTATGGCAGAAAAGAACGGAGGGGCATTGCTGGGGAACAATCCAAGAATGCGTAGAGCGGTCCAGACTAGTCAAGCAGCAGATGACTCGTATAGAAAACAGAGAGAAAGGAACAACTTCGCGGCAAAACAAAGTCGTGATAGAAGAAAGTTGAGAGAAGTTCGCCTTGCGTTTCAAGTTACTTTTCTAAAGAAGAAGATGGCAGATTTGAGGGCAAGATTGGCGGCTGGTGTTTGTGGAAGGTGTCGGCAAGTTTGTGAGTGTTGAAGTGAATTTGTTGAGGTTTGGTTTTAACTGTGATTTGAAAGTGAAGATGTGAGATATTATAATGATTACAAATGGACTACTGGAGCGGTTAAAGTCTGTTAAGAAATGAAATATCTTATAAATTGATAATTCCAAATGGCTGAAATATATTTTGGCATTGCGATACCTCGTAGAGTAATCTATACCATTGTCGGCACCTTCTTTAAAACATTAGGAAACCGTAATATGTTTTATTTTATTTTCTAGCCGAACAATGATAGTGGATAATTATATTATTGTACGGCTATCAAATAAAAAGCTTTTTTTTTGATACTTTGAATAAATTGACATGGTGCCAATCACTGAGGCAGTGCCAACAATGGTATATGGCCCTCTGCTCTGTAAATAATTTATGATTTTCTTTAATTTGATTAAACATTCACGAATGTGTATTAAATTAATTTTTTTTTAAATAATTATATTGTAAATTTTAACAATAGAACAATGCTAGATATCTTTTTGTGTCTATTATTTAATGAAATTATTATATTATTATTATTACTGTATATTTTATATATAGTTCTTTTTGCTGTGCAATTAGCTGTGTAATTAGGAAATGAATTGTGTACCTAATTAATTCGTCGTGGAATACTGACATTTACAATAAAATATTTATTTAACAAGTTATCTTTTATTGTTGGTCTGAAAGAGAGTGTCGGAGTGAAGGTAAGGAAAGAAATGCTCCGGTGGTTCGGGCATGTGGAAAGAATGACTAAACAGATATACCATGCAAAAGTGGATAGATGCAGAAGTCGTGGAAGGGCACGACACACCTTCCACGATCAAATTGATCGTGTACTAGCAGAAGGTGATGTCAGGAGCCTCAAGAACAGACGAGTGTGCATGACAAGAGTTATGTATGTCAAAGAAGCAAGTGAGGTGTGTAAGAATAAGCCTAAATGGCGCTGTATGTATGTATCTTTTATTGTTTTAAATATGATTTTCCCTCTCAATCTTCCGCTTTAATTTAGCCAATATTCAGACGCATGTAACAATAACTGCGAACATAATTAACTAAATAAAAAGCAGATTTTAAAATATCATTTTGCTTTTAAAATACCATAATATAAATAATTTTAATTGCTATTTAAACAATAATAATCATACTATATATTAATAAGTGAAACAAAAACTTTGCACCCCGTTTTACGAAAATTGCGCGGAAGGAGGAGTATGAAATTTCGCACACTTATAGTTTATATAGAGAAGGAGTGCAGAATGCTAATATTTTTTTTTAAATTATGCTTAAAAAGTACATTAAATCAATAAAAAAAACATTACACACTACCATGTATTTGACACACACACGCATACCTATATACTCTTTTATTTATTGTCAAAGTCAAATTAACAGTGTAGCCTTGGCGAAATCTGTGATTATAGAAGTATAGTCTTTGACAACAGAACCTTAATAATGTTCAAACTTATAATTTAAATTAATTATTATGGTCGAATTTCGGCCACTGGGCGACCACTAGTCAATCTTATTACCTTTATTATCTTTGTTAAAGTTGTATTTTATCCTATAAATAAGTTTTATATAGTATAATATAATTGATTGAAAATTAATAACCAAACTAAGCTTTCGAAGAATTTATAGTTTTGTTGAGCGGAATCTAGCACAAGAATTTAAATCCTTTTTGTTTCCATTAGTCATTCGCCGCGGTACTTTTATAACGGTTACTCCGGGATTATATTTTACAATTTAAGCAGTAGTTGGTAATAAAACTGTTGTTTTATGGCCCCAGGTGTTTGCAAAATGGAAATGGGAGCTTAATCTAACAATAGGTTCTTTAATACAAAATCCCCAATCAAAAGGACAGTTCCGACTTAGATGAACATTTCTATTTTAACTTGAAGATTCTAGAGTTTTAAGGAGAGTAAAATTACCACACTTATTTTTTTTATTGCAGGAGTTCAGCAGACAGGCAGACGGCCCATTTAATGGAAAGCGGTTACCATCGCCTATAGACATTTGAAACACCAAAGGTGATACAAATGCGCTGCTGCTCTCTTAAGGGAGACTGGAACCTGGTCACTAATGCCGGAACACAACTCAAGGTTGTTATGGCGACATGCTTTAGACCAGGGGTGGTAGCCATCCAGTCGGGCAAATGCTCTACCACCTGGAATTACTTATAAGAATAGAATAGAATATTCTTTATTGCACAAAAGAAATAATACACATGAGTTAACAGTCATTTAACTACTACAATCGGCGGTCTTATCGCTAACAGCGATTTCTTCCAGACAACCTTCTGGAGATAATTTCACATTTCTAATAATGGTTCGGTAATAGGTGCGCATAGTTTAAAATACATACATTAATAGTAAATAAAAATATACATACATATTTATATAAAAATATATGTCCATAGAGTTACATACACGTACATAAATTACTGTTTACAAATTTAGATAGTGATCTTTGAGAACTTTATTAAAGGATGTAAGAGACTTTGCGCTTCTGATGCTCATTGGTAATGCATTCCACAACCTTACAGCCTGCACAGTAAAAGATTTCTGACAAAATTGCGTAGAATGTATTGGCGTTATTAGTCGCAGATTTGCTGATGATCTCAAGAGCCTTGTACTACTTTCTTGACAGAACTCAAAGTGTTCCTTCAAATAGGAGAGCTAAAGAGTATATTATACAAAAGGGATAAGATATGAGCATTCCGGCAAAGGATTATAGGAAGCCATTCGAGCTTACTACGAAATTCAGAAATGTGATCATATTTGCGATTAAGAAGATTAAAATTTGGTACTAAATGTTTGGGTAATAAATATAGACAAATAAGACTTTGCAAAATAAGCTTCCAAACTATCCATGGTTTGAGGACACACACTTGTCCCTAGAAATTATGGTTGCAGCTTTTAGGATAAGGTCTGGCTACATTCCAGTTAACAAATTTTATCACATGATAAGGCAAAGATCTAGCCCGCTTTGTGAGCACTGTACAAAGTAGAGGATCTCGTGCATATTGTTCTAGAATGTGGCCAAACCCAACCAATTAGAAGGACACTCTTGCCAGACTCGTCATTACATAGTGGAGGAATAAATATTATTTTAAGCAACCCATTGAGCAAGGAGGCTGGATTATTATTTTATTAAAATATTTAAAAATAGAGTTAGTTACAGTTAAGTTTAGAATTATATTTAAGTTTATTTAATATATTAAAAAATGTAAATTTGCCATCACCTATGAGGCTGATATCGTCATTGGTGACGAAGTCTCAATAAAAAATTTAAAAAAAAAGGATGGATTGTGTGAGGATGAAATGATGATTGTGGCCGTAGTCGTGTGGCAGAATAGAGGAGTAAAAAAAAATACAATGTATCAACTCCAAGCGATTGAAACATTAAATATAGCGATACACCTGAGGAATGTTCGGCGACGGAAAGTACGACAAAATATGCTCGCAATGTTTTTTAAATAACCTATGAACAACAGCGGAATTCCGCCGCGTACAGATTATCGCCGATCCTTCCGTCGCCGATCTATCCGCGCGGAAGGTACCGCAAGTGTGTCGCTAGACAAAGATTAAAAACTATAATATAAAAAAAATCGAGGGTTGTGGAATTTTTAAAATGAATATAAAATCAGGAGAAATCAAGGGGGATAATTCGGACCATCAGATTTCGAAAATATATTTTTTGGAATTTTCGCCTGCTTGTCTGTTAGAGCATCACGTGGAAACTATTGAATAGGTTTCAATTAAATTCGACACTAAGCTAGCTTATATTCTGATTTTTGCCGAACATAGAACGAAGGAAATATTATTTATTCATGAAAATAACTAGTTATTTTTATGGCAGGAGATCAGCAGACAGGCAGACGGTCCACTCGATGGAAAGCGGTTACCATCGCCTATGGACATTTGCAACAGCAAAAGTTGCTACAAATGCGCTGCTGCTCTCTTAAGGGAAACTGGAACCTGGTCACTAATGCCGGAACACAATTCAAGGTGGCGACATACTTTAGATCAGGTGTGGTAGCCATCCAGTCGGGCAAATGCCCTACCACCTGGCTGTGAGTTGTTAAGTCGCCTCTTACGACAGGCCGCACGGCCGCAGGAAATTGTATTCTTTCTCCGTTCCTGCACGGATAAAATAGTTTTTGTAATTTTATTAAGTTATGATAATAACAGAAGTAAAGTAAGAAACACGTTTTTTTTATACAAATGATTATATATAGTTAGGAACCTTCCCAAAAATTCTTTAAATTAAAAACAATCGCTCTTATTCGTATTGAGTTACAGTACCTAAGTTTGAAGGCTTTAAGAACCATAAAGAATCCTTCAAAACTGCTCTTACTCATATGAATAAGACCATAAAAGAACAATTAATAGAAAACATGGCATATAAATTATCACGTTATGTTCCGTTATAAAAATAATCCCCTTCCACATTCAAATACAAAACTAATCGCGATTGGCCGAAGGGGTCGCGTGCCGACCGACGCGTGCGCATGAGGCGCGCCCACCTTTGTGTTGTTAAGATGTTTTTATGGCCACATATAAAACGACCCTGTGTCAAATGCGTTAAGTTTTTTCAACGGTATATAGGTACTGTGCGATGCAAATAAAAATAGTAATGTCAGGAGTTTTTGGCGGGAACTGAAAGAGGACGTTGTGCTGTGCAGTTTTATTTTCTAAAAATGTGTAAAATTACTGTAAAGTGAACATTAGTTGTAGGATATTGATAGTTTTTGAGTAGTAATTGTGTTTTTGCGAGAAATGTGAACTATATAGCCAAATGTGACCTTTCGACTTTTCACAAGAACTCCTTTGAATGACGTCGATTGTAGCCTACAATACAACGGCGCCTGGCTTAAAGGCCTAGTTGCCAAGCCTTAAACTCAAGAAAAAAATTGTAATGTCAATAACCTGTATCTGTCAAATGTGACTTGAAAAGTATGGTTTGCAAAAAACTTATTTGCATATCAATAATAAATAGTCTTACATCAAATTTAAATAAAAAGATTAAATTAGTAGCAAATTGTCTTAATATAATATTTAATTATTTAAAGTCGCAATATGGCGCAAAGTCGACCCTATTCTCATTTGAATCGCATTATATAATATAGGTATATATAGTTCACAAAAAATATTTGACTTGAACTTGTTTTGATATGTATTACACCAAGGATATACAATAAATTATCTGAAAATATAAAGAGGTATAACCTTGTTTCATTAATTAAAAAGCATCTAAAGATTTTTTAAACAATTAAATCTGTATATATAAAAATCAATTGCTGTTCGTTAGTCTCGCTTGAACTCGAGAACGGCTGGACTGATTTGAGCTTACTTTGGTTTTGAATTATTGGCCCTTCCTTTGTGGAAGTTCAGGGAAAGTTTAAAAAGTGAATAAATATGAAAAAATGCTTGGAATATAGTAAAAACAACAATTTCGCTTTCCCTTAGAAACTATTTCTACCTGTCAAACATTCGTCAAACAGTCGTTTAGAAATCAATTAAATTTAAAAGTGAAGTTTTTTTTTATTTATTTTTTATTTTGAATGTCAAATGTTTGATGTTCGTCCCGTCGTTCAGAAATCAAATTCAATTTAAAAGAATACTTTTAAATTGAATGAAAGCTAGTCTATATAAAACTGATGATTATTCAAATGATATATTCTGATTTTTATTATCATATTTTATTTAACTTAATGCTCTCTTTGACATGTAATATTATTGTGACATTTAATGCGTATTTATTATTCTTTTTATTTAGTTTTGATTATTAAATTCTGCAAGTGAGGTGTGTAAGAATAAGCCTAAATGGCACTCTGTTGTTCGTGCCTACCCCGCGAGGGAACTGGCGTGAAGTTATGTATGTATGTATGTATGTATGTATTAAATTCTCCCATTGCAAGCCTTATAAAGAAAAATGTCTATTCCATTTAATAATGCTTTCTACACGTGATTTTGATCGTAAAGTTTTGAAGCTAATTTAACCCACCTATTGATTACTAAAATAAAAAAGTTATTAAAGAACATTTCCATTAGTTTCCCTGACTAACAATACCCCACATGACCATATACTAAAAAAATGTCTCCCTCAATATTGCCAAGTACTTGTAAGTACTTGACAATATATATATTTTTTTTAATATGGAAATTAGTACCCATACTTTTCATGATTGCTGGTCATTATAACATTGTGTAGTCCCATAAAGATTAAACATGCTGCACTAATTTAATTCATGACCCAGTAGTTTTCAAAATTGAGTGAAGATGACAATGACGGTCGTATCGTCGTTGTCGACAAAGACGGACAAACAAACATAACAATTTTAGAAGTTTAGTTAGTTTTTGCTACAATAGTAACGCAAACCTAAAACCCATATCGTTATATTAATACGCGAAGCAAAAACTTTGTACTCCTTTTTACGAAAATTGCGCGGACGTAGGAGTATGAAATTTCGCACACTTAAAGTTTATATAGAGAAATATTTTTTTTAAATTATGCATAAAAATACATTAAATCAATAAAAAAACATCACACACACTACCATGTATTTGACACACACGCATCTATACTCTTTTGTTTATTGTTAAAGTCATATTAACAGTGTAGCCTTGGCACAATCTGTGATTATACATACATACATACATAACTTCACGCCAGTTCCCTTGCGGGGTAGGCACGAACGACAGAGTGCCATTTAGGCTTATTCTTACACACCTCACTTGCCTCTTTGACATTCATAACTCTTGTCATGCAAGCTCGTCTGTTCTTAAGGCTCCTGACATCACCTTCTGCTAGTACACGATCAATTTGATCATGGAAGGTGTGTCGTGGCCTTCCACGACTTCTGCATCCATCCACTTTTGCATTGTATATCTGTTTAGTCATTCTTTCATCATGCATTCTTTCCACATGCCCGAACCACCGGAGCATTCCTTTCCTTACCTTCACCCCGACACTCTCTTTTAGACCAACTCTCTTTCTTACTTCGGTATTACGAACGCGGTCCGCGAGCGTCACTCCGCAGATTTTGCGCAGTGCTCGCATCTCGACCGCGTTTACTCTACTTTCATGCTCTTTCTTCCATACCCAACTCTCGCTTCCATACGTGAGCGTAGGTACCAGCACCGCGTTGTGTACGGCGAGCTGGGCCTTCTGGCTGAGGTTCTTAGCGCCTAGAAGTTTACCTAACGCTCCATTTAAACTATTCCCCAAATTCACTCTTCTTTCTATATCAGCGGTGTACCTTCCATCCCTGCTAAAAGCACATCCAAGATATACAAACTCATTCACTTGCTCTAGCATAACATCATCGACCATTATCCTTGCATTCGTTCTGGTTTCTTCTCTTTCAAACACCATAACCTTTGTTTTCTTCGCATTCAAATGTAAGCCTCTCGCCTGACAGTCATCTGGATTATAGAAGTATGTATTTGACAACAGAACCTTAATAATGTTCAAACTTATAATTTAAATAATACCAGGTGGTATGTTGTCGAGACAATTTTTATGCACGCGCCAGTCTGTCAGAATTTGATACTTTTATATACCTACGATTTTCGAAGAATCATTTATGTCCTACATGGTGAAGTTTATCGGCAATCTTCTGAATAAAAACACGGGGCACGCGGCAGCGCCTGCGCAAAGCAAACAGTTGTCAATCCGCTGTCAAAGGATTGTTTTCGTTGCGCGCACGACACGTATAAGATGACAGAGTTATGATAAGTGATCGATTTTATCGTAGAATTGCAGATGGTTTTATGTTCCTGCCAACTCTATGTGCCAGCCGTCATCTGGAGTTGCAAAAATGTGTTCAACTGTAAAAATTAAAAAAAAAATATTTTATTGAACAGTTTTTGATATTTATTTATTTACTAGCTGTGCCCGCGACTTCGTCTGTGTGATTTATTTTTCGCGGAGTCCTAAAAAGAATAAACTAGCCTAAGTTACTACTTATAACATGAGCTATCTGCCAGTGAAAGACCCGTCAAAATTAGCCCAGCCGTTTCAGAGATTAGCCAGAACATCCAGACAAAATTTTCAAAATTGGTTTTTAAGTACCGTATATACTTTGTTATGCATTTAGTAAAAAGCTGTATTTTTGACATTACAAACAGACACTTCAATTTTATTTATCTGTATAGATTTAGTAATGAAAAGCCTTCAGCTAATATACATGAACAAAAGACATTTAAAATTATTATCAAACAGCCAATTACATGTAGACACCGCTTGGTTCCCAAAATATGGATGCCAATTCATTGTATTTGGTATTTACTCACGCTTTTAGAGTTGGGTGGCCGCGGCAGCCTGTTACAAACGCCGTAGGCTGCGTCCGGCGTGCAGCAGGGGCGTGCAATAGCGGCGCCAAAAACAATAAGACTACAGTTGCATGATAAGTTTTTAGTGCCGCCATTTTTCTGGCTATATTCGTCTATCCCGCGGAAACGACATCATTTATCGATATAAAAAATATCTTAAATATTGACACGGCGTATAAACTAGTTCTGTGTCGTTTTTCATTTAAATCCGTTCAGTAGTTTTTAAGTGATAGATACTCTAAGAGACAGATAGATAATAATTCTAAAAATTGCATTATCGAAATCTGCTGGACGGAATTAGAACTTTAAATATTATTTGTCAAATTAATTGTACAAACTTAACAGGTTTATCGTAATTAGTGATCGCCCGTGGTCGAAATTTGACCATAATAATTAATTTAAATTATAAGTTTGAACATTATTAAACTTCTGTTGTCAAAGACTATACTTCTATAATCACAGATTTCGCCAAGACTACACTGTTAATTTGACTGTAACAATAAACAAAAGAGCATATATGCGTGTGTGTGTCAAATACATGGTAGTGTATGTAATGTTGTTTTTATTGATTTAATGTATTTTTTATGCATAATTAAAAAAAATATTAGCATTCTGCACTCCTTCTCTATATAAACTATAAGTGTGCGAAATTTCACACTCCTCCGTCCGCGCAATTTTCGTAAAAAGGGGTACAAAGTTTTTGCTTCACGTATTAATATAATGATATATATACATAATATTTTCTTAATTTTCGCGACTTGTATACATAATAAAACTACGTTTTGACGGTTTTAAGCGCGGTAATTTTATTTGATTTTGGTTTTTCCGACGTTTCGGCCACTTTTCTTCCGTCTCCCTTGATCACGTCGAAACGTCGGAAAAACCAAAATCAAATAAAATTACCGCGCTTAAAACCGTTAAAATGTAGTTTTATTAGATATATATACAGTAATACTTATAGAGAAGATTTTCTCAAATGTATCAATAACAAAATTATTCTAAAATAGAATTTAAAACAAGACAACTCCAATATGCGCTCATCCATTGATAGATACTGCAATAGGGTATCTCAAAATCGATCAATAAACTATATACCCCCAACTTGCATTTGGGGTCCAACCCTTCCAAATTAAATACGCAACCCTCAGCAGAGAAATAGGACGGGGGAACTATCTATGTATTAGGGAAACCTTTGTTGTTATGTCCTGCGTTAAAGTTTATTTTACTGTAATAAAATTCTGAGTGTAATTTATTGTGACACATATATATACGTATAAAGTAATTTATACATAAGACGAATCTTTATTACTTCAGGAATTTATAGAATGAAAATTATATGTTTCTCTGAAAAGACAAAGCTTTATTCAAGTTAGTACCTACACACAATTAGGTACTTAAATGCACGCTAAATATATAATATTATATGCAATAAGCTTACCTGAAAAGACAAAGAAATGATATTCAAAGTCCATTCATATAAATTCCTATTTAAATAATATTATAAACTGTTATTTAATACTATTTTGTATCCACCGTCATTCGCAGATTTAACCATGTGTCACTTAGGTCGCGTTCCTCTTGAATACTGTTTTATTGAACATTTATGTATGCGTTCAATTTGTAATTGTGTATTTAATGTCATTAAATGTCATCAGTGGTCGCCCAGTGGTCGAAATTCGATCATAATTAATTTAAATTATGAGTTTGAACATTATTAAGGTTCTGTTGTCAAAGACTATACTTCTATAATCACAGATTTCGCCAAGGCTACACTGTTAATTTGACTTTAACAATAAACAAAAGTGTATATATGCGTGTGTGTGTCAAATACATGGTAGGCTATGTAATGTTTTTTTTTATGGATTTAGTGTATTTTTTATGCATAACTTTTAAAAAATATTAGCATTCTATAAGTGTGCGAAATTTCATACTTCTCCGTCCGCGCAATTTTCGTAAAAAGGGGTACAAAGTTTTTGCGGTATTTTTGCTTCGCCTATATATGTTTGTAATCAGTATTTCAGGAGCCAAGCGGTGTCTAAGCCTTACATTTTTCAACAGTGACTAAGCATCTCGGTGCCTTTTTTACGTCTGCATGTTACTTTTAACCAAGAGCTCATTCGTGAAAACCTGTCATTGGCTGTCTTTGTTAATTATAGTTATCTAATCAAATGTATCCATAAATCTAATATATAAAATTCTCGTGTCACAGTGTTAGTTACCATACTCCTCCGAAATGGCTTGACCGATTTTTATGAAATTTTACACGCATATTCAGTAGGTCTGAGAATCGGCTACTATCTATTTTTCATACCCCTAAGTGATAAGGGTGGTCCACCCCTAACATTTTTTTTTGTTGAAATTTTTTTTTTTAATTTTTTTATGTTGCATTAAAAAATACATGCAACCCTAAATTTTGATCCCTTTAGGATCAACCCCTATTTTTTTATTTTTATTTGTTAATTATAAACTTTAATTTTTTGGCAATATTTTTAATCTTATTTTGTCATGACTTAGAATAAAAAAAAATATATTACTCTTAATTTTCCACCTCTCTACTATCAACCCCTATTTATCCATCGCGATTTTTTTTTTTACTATCAATCGATCAGTTATCCCCGCTAGATGTCTACCGTTGTCACCTCTCATCCAGCAAACATCACGGAGTAGGGATGAGTGGGTTCCCGGATGGTTTAGATTCACAATTAGAACCGGTAGGTGGTGCTGAGATCGGGTTCTAGAATTTTATTTTTTAAAGGCAGGACAACGTCTGCCGGGGCCGCTAGTAAATAATATATTATCATAATGCCTATTGGGCAATAAACACCCTACTGAACATAACAATAGTGGGCGTTGATACATTGTGCAAGTCGGCCCTTGCGCAACTGGCACACAATGCTATTTGACAGCTTTTTAAACCCCCACTCAAAAAGAGGAGTATTTATGATTTACTATATATGATTCCCCGGTCTGGTCCTGTCACAATGACTACAATGCTTGTTAATATACCGGTGGCTTCCACGTATAGCAGCGAATTAGCTAATATCTTTAAATGGTGATGATTTTTTGATGGATTTGGGCATTTTTTTTATTGCAGGAGTACAGCAGACTGGCAGACGGCCCACTTGATGGAAAGCGGTTACCATCGCCTATGGACATTTGCAACAGCAAAGTCGTTACAAATGCGCCGCTGCTCTCTTAAGGGAAACTGGAACCTGATCACTAATGCCGGAACACAACTCAAGGTTGTTATGGCGACATACTTTAGACCAGGGGTGGTAGCCATCCAGTTGGGCAACCTGGCTGTGGGCTGTTAAGTCGCCTCTTACGACAGGCCGCCCGGCCGTAGGAAATTGTATTCTTTCTCCGTTCCTGCACGGATAAAAGACATTATTCATATTATACATACACTTGGTATACTTCCTATCCCGGTAAATGATGTAATTTATGTGGCTTAGACTGGTGCTGCTGGTTCACTTACAAATACTTCTCCGTTATGGCAACGCTAGCGAAGTTGTCGCTGGCACATACTAGTAAGTATAAATAATAATCTGTCTATATATGCATACCTATAATATTATAAAATTCTAAAAATGCCGTATCTGTACATTGATGTTGTATAAAAAAACAACTGGAATACATAAACAACGGAGAGCACGTCAAAAAATATAAATTCTTGTGTTTGTCGGTTTGCCTGTTTGTTCGGAATTTACGTAAAAATTAATGGGCCGATTTCGATGCGATTTCGCTGATCGATAGCTAATTCGTAGACTTAAACTCTGCGCTACTTTTATCTTTGGAATCCCGCAAGGTTTTTTCTGGGAATTACTTAAAATGGCCAGATTAAAAAATCGTTTTTCAATGTGATTTTTAAACTGATCGATAGCAAATTTAATGTAATAAAACGTGTGTCATTTGTTATCCAGTGAATCCCGCAGGAATTTTCCCAGAAGCGGTCTGTAGTTGTTCGCGTGCATAAAATTAGCTGGTTCCGACACAGTTTTCGTTAAAACGATACCTTACAATCATTCGTGGACGAAGTCGCGGGCATATCCTAGTAATAAATATAAATCTGAACAGGGGTGGAGTTTGTGCAAAAAATTAAAAAAAATCGGGAGGCTATTTCCGACCAGCAGAGTCCGAAAATACAATTACTTTAATGTCTATCTGCTCAAGCAACACGTGAAAACTACTGAACGGATTTAAACGAAATTCGACGAGAACCTAGCTTTTATCCCGACTCAACATTTAGGATACTTTTTAACCCGATAGATGACGTCGCTTCCGTGAGGTACACGAATGTAGCGCAAGAATACGGCGCTAGATCGTCGTCATAGCAACGCTAACGAAGTTTCGCTGCCATATGCTATCAAATAAATAAATCCAACATCTGATAATAATAAGAAGCGATCTGGACTACATCTTTTACTTGTAAATATGTTTATAATAGTATTTAATTTCTACGTTTTTTGTTGTAGT
This sequence comes from Dendrolimus kikuchii, assembly GCA_019925095.2. Classification (NCBI taxonomy): domain Eukaryota; kingdom Metazoa; phylum Arthropoda; class Insecta; order Lepidoptera; family Lasiocampidae; genus Dendrolimus; species Dendrolimus kikuchii. The sequence goes on from CM034400.1 coordinate 23,520,709, forward strand.
GTAATTTGTAATTTAAATTAAGTTTTTATACATTGATTAATTGTAGAAATATTCATAAATTTTATCTGTGCAGGAACGGAGAAAGAATACAATTTCCTGCGGCCGGGCGGCCTGTCGTAAGAGGCGACAGAACAACCCACAGCCACGTGGTAGGGCATTTGCCCCTGGATGGCTACCACCCCTGGTCTAAAGTATGACGCCATAACAACCGTGGGTTGTGTTCCGGCATTAGTGATCAGGTTCCAGTCTCCCTTAAGAGAGCAGCAGCGCATTTGTAGCACCTTTGGTGTTGCAAATGTCCATAGGCGATGGTAACCGCTTTCCATCAAGTGGGCCGTCTGCCTGTCTGCTGAACTACAATAAAAATAATAATATAGTTAATAAATCTGTAAATAATTCCTTTAGCCTACATTCGTCAACATATGGTAAAATATAATTTAATACATACATACATAGCTTCACGCCAGTTCCCTTGCGGGGTAGGCACGAACAACAGAGCGCCATTTAGGCTTATTCTTACACACCTCACTTGCTTCTTTGACATTCATAACTCTTGTCATGCACACTCGTCTGTTATTAAGGCTCCTGACATCACCTTCTGCTAGTACACGATCAATTTGATCATGGAAGGTGTGTCGCGGCCTTCCACGACTTCTGCATCCATCCACTTTTGCATTGTATATCTGTTTTGTCATTCTTTCATCATGTTGAAATTTGAAGTTGAATCCAACATTTAAATAAGTATAACAAAATCTGTTGCCTGTTGTACCGTTATTTGTCATTTTACCAGGAATAGCTATTGTTTTAATGGGTCCAAAAACCCTTTCACGGATTAAATGTTCGCAACTCATTATAATAGCGTCACAAAATTTGCATATTGTACAGTTTTCTGACTTCGCATTATGCTTGTTTTGTAACGGACGGCGTTTTTAACACTATTTGAGAAATGTAAGCAGCTTATTTCAACCTTTTATCCTGTTCGGAAATTTCACAACATAAAAATTTTTAAACCCTAGTACAGTAAAACCTCTGTAAGTCGAATTTGTACGGAGACGCCAAAAGAAGAATGTGGAAAGAATGCATGATGAAAGAATGACTAAAAAGATATACAATGCAAAAGTGGATGGATGCAGAAGTCGTGGAAGGCCACGACACACCTTCCATGATCAAATTGATCGTGTACTAGCAGACGGTGATGTCAGGAGCCTTAAGAACAGACGAGCGTGCATGACAAGAGTTATGAATGTCAAAGAAGCAAGTGAGTGTGTAAGAATAAGCCTAAGTGGCGCTCTGTGGTTCGTGCCTACCCCGCATGGGAACTGGCGTGAAGTTATGTATGTATGTATGTACGCCAAAAAATTCGAGTTATAGCATTTTCGACTTATGGAGTACTTAACGTATTTTGTAAGGAAACATTTGTCTTGTGGAGGTTAAGATTTATTCCAACTGATTTTGAGTTAGAGAGATGAAATAAATAAAAATTCTTATTATTAGAGGTAAAAAACATTTATCAAATATCGCTATGTTCGAGATACAGAGATCCAATTTAGTTTTTCAGAAGGCTGGTGCTTACCTCGGCCAACGGTTCAGTATGGCGATCCAGCTAGGAAACGTAGCCAGCCTTCTGGGCACCTTACCTATAGAAGACGGTGATTTAGGCTCAGTATCCTATTTATAGTCTTGAGTGACTATGAGTAGAATACAATACAAATAACTTAAGTTTTCTTGCATTGTATTCGATTAAAATAAAATTAATGTTCTTGATTTATTTTTCGAGTCATAGAAGGAAAATAAATACTGAATTTGCTTATAGGGACTTACTAATTATTTGGACTTATAGAGGATTCAGATTTCGAACAACCGAGGTTTTGGGGCTTGAAGGGAAGGGAACATATTTTTTTCCGAGTTTGGGAGGTTTTCGACTTATCGAGGTTCGACTGTACTTAAATCTATAGACGAATCTTTTCTGTCTTTCTATGCCTTTCAACCAAATAGATTCGTCTATCCGTAATTCGTCTATTCGTAAATCCGTCTATTTTAGTAATGCTTATAATAATTGTTGCGGAGATAACCCGTGAACTGATGGGTTTTGGAGTCTGTAAAATAGTATAATATATAATATGTCTTTTTTTTATTGCAGGAGTTCAGCAGACAGGCAGACGGCCCACTTGATGGAAAGCGGTTACCATCGCCTAAGGACATTTGCAACACCAAAGGTGCTACAAATGCGCTGCTGCTCTCTTAAGGGAGACTAGAACCTGGCCACTAATGCCGGAACACAACTCAAGGTTGTTATGATGGCATACTCTAGACCAGGGGTGGTCGCCATCTAGTTGGGCAAATATCCTACCACCTGGCTGTGGGTTGTTTTGTCGCCTCTTACGACAGGCCGCCCGGCCGCAGGAAATTGTATTCTTTCTCCGTTCCTGCACGGATAAAACCTGAAGGCATGGTAGTGTGTGTAATGTTTTTTTTTATTGATTTAATGTATTTTTTATGCATAATTTAAAAAAGATATTAAAATTCTTCACTCCTTCTCTAATAAACTATAAGTGTGCGAAATTTCATACTCCTCCGTCCGCGCAATTTTCGTAAAAAGGGGTACAAAGTTTTTGCTTCACGTATTAATATAGATTTGCAAGATCACGTGGCGAAGAACAGCGCAGAGTCAAAAGACGTCAAGCTCTACTTATACCTTTTGCCTTAGTCGTTCGTGAGGTTTTAAAAACTACTGGGTTCGGGCCTCCCATTTTTAAGGGGGAACCAGATGACAGTATACCCGCCTTACTTGGCCAAGGTGATGGTAAATCACGAAGGTTTACCTCACCGTCAGCACATGGTAATTCTAGTAAGCAGATTAGGTTTTTTTATTATTATTATTAACAACTCTACGGACTCGAGTTCCGTACCCTTTTTTACAACTTAATTTCTAGATTGAATTTTTTGAATTTAACACGCTTATTAGTTATTTTACTTCTTGTGTGTGACATTAATTTATTGATTTTTGTGTTGAGGTGTATGTATCTTACGAATAACTTATTATATTAATTTATTAGTAACTTATTTAGTCATGGAAGGCCACGACACACCTTCCATGATCAAATTGATCGTGTACTAGCGGAGGGTGATGTCAGGAGCCTTAAGAACAGACGACTGAGCATGACAAGAGTTATGAATGTCAAAGAAGCAAGTGAGGTGTGTAAGAATGGGCCTAAATGGCGCTCTGTTGTTCGTGCCTACCCCGCAAGGGAACTGGCGTGAAGTTATGTATGTATGTATGTATTAATTTGTAGAGTGTATCTGTTACATGCTGGTGTTGTGAGGAAGTGCATGTGCAGTGTTGGCCTTATATCTATACTTATATATATTGTCCTATCTAGTGCCATGTGTGTTGTTTTTTTCTTTTCTGTGCCTGGGTTATTAATTATTAGGCTCTTTGTGTGTCTTGATTTGTTTGTGAAAGCAGATTAGGTTAGAAACCTGCCTAAGTGGCGCATGATTCCCTGCCAGGATTTAAACTGTTATAACCGTTCGTTGAAAGGAAATAACAAAAATATAAAGAAACATGATGCTGGATGATGTTTTCATCCTGTTTTGCTCTTGCAGATCTCGCCAACGGTTTCAACCGACAGGCAGTTCTTCTCCATCCTCCGTCCTGATCGGACATCTGTTTCTAGAACTCAATCTCTGTTCCAATTTCTATTCCGTATTTAAATTCAATTGTTAATTCTATATAAAAGTGTATAAATGTAACGTGTTTTAAATTTATTATAATTAAACAGTGTTAATTCGGATATTTTTTTTTTAAACGCTCTCCGGAGCTTCCGATATAACAGAACGCACGTCTGAGATGCAAGTGCCTGACCCCTGCGATAGGCTAACGGCAAGGACGCATATAAATTACCAGGGCGTTCCACTAGTAGTTCACAACGCCCAAAACGCTCAGTTAGCCGTACCACAAGGAGACCGCGATCGTTGTGGTCGTGGCGAAAACGTCACTAATGACGTCATCATTTTCGATCACACAACGCTCACAACGACCCTTGTCAATAGGTGGGTCGAACAGCCGTTCCACTTGGGTTTACGATTGTTACGCCAAGAGGCAAGTGGAACGGGAAAACTCGCGGTCGTGAACGCGGTCGTTGTGAGTCCCTAACGGAACGTAGCCTACGTGTCATGAAGCGTTTTAGTTGATTAACGTCCGACTCGTAGTCAATGAGGTTTTGCCCCTGATAAATAAAGTGCATGCTGCGGTGGTTCGGGCATGTGGAAAGAATGCATGATGAAAGAATGACTAAACAGATATACAATGCAAAAGTGGATGGATGCAGAAGTCGTGGAAGGCCACGACACACCTTCCATGATCAAATTGATCGTGTACTAGCAGAAGGTGATGTCAGGAGCCTTAAGAACAGACGAGCTTGCATGACAAGAGTTATGAATGTCAAAGAGGCAAGTGAGGTGTGTAAGAATAAGCCTAAATGGCACTCTGTTGTTCGTGCCTACCCCGCGAGGGAACTGGCGTGAAGTTATGTATGTATGTATGTAAATAAAGTGCCTTACCCACTAAGTTACCACGATTTACGCTCTTGCACATCGGCACCAATTAGGTACTTAGCGTTTGCCTATTAATCCCTTTTCAAATGAAATTGGATTTATTATTATTATAGCAAAGACAAACACTTCAAGGACCCTGATTAAATTTACCCCTAGATAAACAAATGATGTAACTTTCTCACCAGAACTATAGCAATATTCATGACTAGCTTTTGCCCGCGGTTTGCTCGTGTTAATGATATTCCACGGGAGCTGTACATTTTTCCGGGATAAAGTAGCCTATATGCTATTCCACACTATAATCTATCTCTGTGCCAAATTTCATCCACATCTATTTAGCCGTTCTGTCGTGATTGGGCAAGAAATGGACATCCAAACTATTGTATTTACAATATTAATATATATATATTGCAGTCAAAATTTTTGTTTGAACTAATGCAGAAAGATACATAGATTCAAGAGAAGACAAGAAATGATGACTTATCATTCTAATGCATATTTATACAAAATCATATAAAGCATTATAATAAATGTGTATATATGAAAATAGATGAAGCAATAGATTTGGTTCAAGATCGTGGAAAGTGGAAATCCATTGTCTCTGCTTACGTCTATAGGAAACAGGTTTGATAAAATGCATGTAATTTATATCTATACTATTTACTAGACATCGGATTATATGCATTAGCATGCTTGCATATGCCAATGCATATAAATCTATTTTATAGCGTTAGTGCATATTTTGGTAGTTATACGTGGTAGGCGTCTTGTATTATGCCGACGACACGACGAAAAAATGATTGAACAGAATAACGCCCTTCCGAGTTCACTATCGCAAAAGGTTTGTGGCAAATTAAATGCAGTTTTGTATAAAAACCCCGGTCTGAAAAGAATAAAGAAAATTGACGCATTTATCAACGGCACCGGACAAACTCTACCCGAAGAAGTCTGCAGAAATGGCGCCAAATTTCAAGTTCTGTCCGGTGACGTCAGTTGACGTCGAAAGATCATTTTCAGCCTATAAAGTAATATTAAGTGACAAGCGTCACAAGTTTGCTGCAGAAAACCTGGAAAAATATATTATTGTTTACTGTCACAAGAATTATAATAAGTAAATTATTATTATAATAATTTATAACTAATATTAGGATATGTTTAAAATATAAATATAATGTGAAAATAAACTTAAATTCTAATTAATCTAATAATAAATGGTTTATTGATTGTGCATATTTTGCCACTTTGATAGTGCATATAATCCGATGTCTACTAATTACAAAGAGGGAAGATTTGTATTTTTGTATGTTTGTAACGAATAAACTCAAAAGCTACTGGACCGATTTCAAAAATTCTTTCAAAATTAAAATTCTACATTATCCCTGAATAATATAGGCTATGTTTATTACTAGAAAAAATTATGGATCTCTACTAAATTTAAATAATGTAACCCAAAGTGTAAAAAAATTGCCATAACACGTCTTTCATCGCATGTGCCGCGGAAACTATTGATGATAGAACAAAAACATGTACCACAATATTAAAGTACATATAAATATCTACAAAAATTGTCGCGATGCTATATGTCCAACTATTATAGTTATGTCACTATATAAGCTGCACGCAGAAAGTTTGTCGATGACTACTTACTATTATTGTATTGTATTACTTATTATTATTGTATATACTTATGTAAAGTATAATACAATAATAAATTTATTGCAATAACTATTTATGTATGTATTATTTATCCGGTGGTTCGGGCATATGGAAAGAATGCATGATGAAAGAATGACTAAACAGATATACAATGCAAAAGTGGATGGATGCAGAAGTCGTGAAAGGCCACGACACACCTTCCATGATCAAATTGATCGTGTACTAGCGGAAGGTGATGTCAGGAGCCTTAAGAACAGACGAGCGTGCATGACAAGAGCTATGAATGTCAAAGAAGCAAGTGAGGTATGTAAGAATAAGCCTGAATGGCGCTCTGTTATTCGTGCCTACCCCGCAAGGGAACTGGCGTGAAGTTATGTATGTATTTATTTATGTTTTCAGCAATATGCTGAGTGCGAACCTTGTTTGCTGAAAATGCGGCATACAAATTCTCAAAATGTGCTCTGTGTATAAAAATATATAAGGAATGTAGTCACGTCGCTATTTCTGCAAATAAAGTCTTTCTTTCTTTTCTTTCTTTATGTAACCTTTTTTGTTAACCCTACTGACCATCGACGCGTGACATCATGAGGCTTTTTTACATTTAAAAAGTTGATAGAAACGCCGACCAAAATCAGACCATATTATCCATGCCATTGTGTTAATCCTTATCCAAATAAATCATTTCGTATTTAAGACTTATTTCAATATCTATAGATTACTTTTTGAATTATTAAAATCGGACATTTACAAAAGATATCACGAATTTAAATATGTCAATCTAAACAAAATACTTCGCGCTGGAATCGGGTTCTAGGATTTTGATGAAATTTTATGTGCGTTTGAGTGGCTCCTAAGCTGGTTTAGATTCACAATTAGACCCGGTAGGTGGCACTGGAATCGGGTTCTAGATTTTTATTTTTCTGGGCAGAACTAAGTCTGTCGGGACCGCTAGTGTAATGTAAACGGTAAACTTTCGTCATCTTTACTCGGTCCTTCACTGCGATTAAATTCGCACAGCGTTGACTCTAGTTTTATTATATTTTGTGAAAGTATTTATGCAACCTTAAGTTAAGCAGAAGACACCCGTTGTGTTACAATTTCGCATTCCCGAAAACAAAGAAATTTTGCTGTACAATAGAGAAAGTTTCGCAACGTTTTATAGATATAATCATTTGCACTTATTCTTTGAAATATATTTATACAAAAGCATACTGTACAAGGACATTGTTCGTCTATAATGTTGTTAAAAGAGGGAGGTCTGTGGAATATCGAAGAGTCACATTTCATAAACCAGCTGAGATTTTCACAATTCTTGTTTGTATACATTCAGTATATACAATAATAAAATTAGTAACAATTATTAATTTCTAACGTTTATATTTTAACTAGCTGACCCGTGCCAACTGCGCTGGGCATGCGCCCACGCACGCACGCTCGCATATCAAGACTTTAAGCACTCGCTGTACCTCGTACGAGGATGTGCGCAATTTTTGCGTGAAACATTATTGCTGTTACATATTTGACAGGCGTTTCCGCGCCCACTTCATCGGAGGTCATTAAAAAATAAAAAATATTACTAGTCACAGTCAAATACAGCTTATATCACTTGGGAATAATGTAGCTTGCCACTGGTGAAAGAATTTTCAAAATCGATTCAATAGTACCGGAGATTAGCCCGCACATCCAAACTCACAAAATTTACCTTTTTATATAATATACTACTATAATATTACTATAGATTAAAAATGTGCTGCAAATTCATCATAATCATCCGAACGTTAAATCCCAGTTGCGGTCGAAAAGTTCGCTTCGGAGCCTGGAATCACTTTTCGACTTTTTATTGTTGCTTCTCGCAATCTATAGCATGGAAAAATATACTATAGTTTTTTTTTATTGCAGGAGTTCAGCAAACAGGCAGACGGCCCACTTGATGGATAGCGGTTATCATCGCCTATGGACATTTGCAACACCAAAGGTGCTAGAAATGCGCTGCTGCCCTCTTTAGGGAGACTGGAACCTGGTCACTAATGCCGGAACACAACTCAAGGTTGTTATGGCGACATACTTTAGACCAGGGGTGGTAGCTGGTCGCCATCCAGTCGGGCAAATGCCCTACCACCTAGCTGTGGGTTATTTTGTCGCCTCTTACGACAGGCCGCCCGGCCGCAGGAAATTGTATAGTCTTCTTCTTCCATGGTTATAGTTTCCTATATAACTAGCATAAGATGATGACTGTCTTACGTATGTACATACGTAAGCACATTTCTTATTTTATTCATAGATTACTCAAATCCCCGGAACAACTTAAGAAAAGAAAAAGGACTCATAATCGGATACACAGTATCTGTTAACTTGAAAAATCATTTGAGCATTAAATGCACTTAATTATGTCTATGTATTGCATTAGTGGGCTACCATTCTCTATTAGCGACGGAGACGATTTTTACGTTTAATTGAACATGAATTGCGAAAGATTAAAAAATGTCCAAAAGGGATTATAGGTTTTCATTTCAACTTGTGTGAGCTCAGAGATTATAATAACTGCATTGTACAACTTGGACCACCAATGAGTTTCTACAACAATAAGGTATGTAAATAATAATACCAGCGTATCGCTATTCCTTGGAGTGGAAACCGCGTCTCGGCAAACATAGTGTAGTAGGTAGGAGCGGATTTAGACATTTGCCGCCCCTACCGACCTCTAAACAATCGATACCCTAGTTCTCAGTCATATTCATTAATTAAGTCATATTAACTTCATGATTTGTGCACTATCACGTAATTAACATAATCTTTTTTCCCGTAATTAGTAGATTATGAACCAGACCTACTCAAATTGTAGAAAAATAGTAGAAGTGAAACTTCAACGGAAAACGAATCGGAACAAAATAATTTTAACTTTAAGTTTTACGGGCAGGTTTTCAAATTGGACAAGTACATTAACAATCTGCCCGTAAACTTCAAGTTAAAACCTTGTTGCGATTCGTTTGTCCACTTGTCCGTTGAAGTTTCACTTCTACTATGTGTCCTAGCACACATTTTGATTTTTCGCAGGTTTACTGCAAATTGTGATTTAGTTACTTTAGGTACATTTTAATTTATGCATTTGTTATTTAAAAATATTTTGTTTTATCAAACCAAAAAACTTAATTCGATCCGGAACCAATAAAAACATCGATAGTCTACTCTAACATTATGCTGCTTCTTACCACGTCTAGTCTAAATTTATGCCGCTACTCCACGCGGCCATAACGCTTTTTCGTGACAGAAAAATCCTAAGACTCAGTCTATATAGAAGTTTCACTTCAAAAAAACTATCTAATTGGTGAAACATATGAATACAATATGTTAAATTGTTGGGTGGATTTAATAGGTATTATGTTATTAAGTCTTAGAATAAAAGTAAGACATAATTTCTGTAAGACATAAAAAATATTAGCATCAAATTTGCTGCCCTACGCTCCTTTGGTAATAATATTGGTAAATACGCCACTGAGTGTGTGACGCTCTTCAGTGGGCCGACTATCAAGGCAAGGTTGCTGGTAAGAGCTGGATCACGTCATAGGAACGCTAAAGCATGACCAACGACCAATAATTAACAGCGAGACAACAGACAAAAAGCGTTTTATGATCGATTTGTCAGCCGTAGTTACAATAATTATACACACTTTAATGCGGTGAAAAAAATATATGTCAATCTTGATCATATTTATGACGGCTTTTTTGTATTCAAAACGCATTTTCGATAAATTTTCTCGATAGAAAATAATTGCAAAGTGACATCTAAACGTGTTCTTCAATCTTTAATATTATGATTACTAACTAAGTATATACATACATACATACATACATAACTTCACGCCAGTTCCCTCGCGGGGTAGGCACGAACAACAGAGTGCCATTTAGGCTTATTCTTACACACCTCACTTGCCTCTTTGACATTCATAACTCTTGTCATGCAAGCTCGTCTGTTCTTAAGGCTCCTGACATCACCTTCCGCTAGTACACGATCAATTTGATCATGGAAGGTTAGTCGTGGCCTTCCACGACTTCTGCATCCATCCACTTTTGCATTGTATATCTGTTTAGTCATTCTTTCATCATGCATTCTTTCCACATGCCCGAACCACCGGAGCATTCCTTTCCTTATCTTCACCCCGACACTCTCTTTCAGACCAACTCTCTTTCTTACTTCGGTATTACGAACGCGATCCGCGAGCGTCACTCCGCAGATTTTGCGCAGTGCTCGCATCTCGACCGCGTTTACTCTACTTTCATGCTCTTTCTTCCATACCCAACTCTCGCTTCCATACGTGAGCGTAGGTACCAGCACCGCGTTGTGTACGGCGAGCTGGGCCTTCTGGCTGAGGTTCTTAGCGCCTAGAAGTGTACCTAACGCTCCATTTAAACTATTCCCCAAATTTACTCTTCTTTCTATATCAGCGGTGTACCTTCCATCCCTGCTAAAAGCACATCCAAGATATACAAACTCATTCACTTGCTCCAGCATAACATCATCGACCATTATCCTTGCATTCGTTCTGGTTTCTTCTCTTTCAAACACCATAACCTTTGTTTTCTTCGCATTCAAATGTAAGCCTCTCGCCTGACAGTCATCTTTCATCATTGTGACTAGTGTTTGCAGTACTGATGGCGATTCGGCTAAAAGCACGGCATCATCCGCATAAAGCAAGGTGCTTACAACTAGATCACTCATCCGCACCCCAACATCCATCAATCTTATTCTCTGGAGACAATCGTCCAGATATAGGATGAACAGCAAAGCCGACAGCACGCAGCCCTGGCGGACGCCAATATTGACGTCAAACCAGGGCGACAGGCTGCCTTTCGCACGCATGCCATACAGCCCTCGTAAGTGGACTGCACAGCACGCATCAATTGGCCATTAATCCCATATCCGGGCAATATGTCCCAGAGGTCTGTCAAATGCTTTCTCTAGATCCACAAAACCGCAGAAAACCTTCCGGCCCATAGCCAGCTGCTTCTCTACGATATTGCGGAGAGAGAAAACTTGATCCATACATCCCCTTCCATTTCTGAAACCACCTTGTGCATCCCACAGTAATCCATCGGATACAACTCTCATTCTCTTTTCAATAATCTTCGCATACACTTTAGATGCTGTGCTGCTCAAACGCATGGGCCTTTCTGGCGACGTGACCCCTTGCCTTTCTACAAGGGCACGATGACAGCGCGCCTCCAGTCCTTGGGAATAATTGCAAAGTTCCACCATATTTGACATCTCAGCAAACTTGTTCTTCAATCTTTAATATTATGATTACTAACTAAGTATATATAGGCATATATATACAAATGTACAATAATATATTTTACAATACTTAAGTTATTATAATAAATGTATTAGCATGATTATATTGTATTAATCAGACATAGCTATTTGTGGACAAATAGTGTTTTCTGAGTAAATTTCTAAATGTTGGTAAGGATTTGACCACTCTGACAGTAAGAGGCAGCATATTCCAAAGTTTGACAGCCTGCACTGTAAAAAAATATCATAATAGGATTAATTAATTAATCCTAAAGCTTCTTTTTTAATTCGTAAATTTCATTCATTTCTGTAATTCTTCATAATATAAAAACAAAATTTATTATAAGCAAAAAGGGTTGGTAATGTCATAATGTTTAAAATAAGATCTTTCAGTACTACCATTAGCAGAACTCCAGTTGGGTAGCAAATTAATTTTCCAGGTAAATATACAACTCCAACTCCACAGATATAGTCATGATGGTCGCGTATTTTAATAATTTTATGATAATTTAAGCAATAAACCAACCCTTGTTATATGTAATTTATAGAGGTGACGCCAGTAAACTTTGCCTATCCCAGGGCACGAAGTGCAAAGCCAGGATTATTGAAATTTATTTCATATTCAATTTACATCACCACCATCAGTGGTTTAATTTATCTCAATTCAGCTATAAGAGATATTATTTTATAAGCCGCGCGCAAGTTTGCCGATGACTATTTACTATTATTATATTATATTACCTACTATTATTGTATATAATTATTTAAAGTAAATACAATAATAAATTTATTGCAACAACTGTTTAAGTAACCTTTTTTGTCAACCCTACTGACCATCGACGCGAGACATTATGAGGTTTTGGCAAACCTTGTGCGCATGGGTAGTAATTCAATGGTATTTGTGGCTGTTGAGAAGTCATATGTATCCATATTACTGTTTCCAATTTGATTGTTATTCAGGAAACTTATAATTTCTGTTCATCAAAATCAACTTTCAGTAATTTTGTATGGTGCTGTCATCTAGTATCGAGTAGATAAAACTAACATCTATTACTTAGTAATACTTAGCATTTTAATAAAAAAACAATTATTTTATACTTTATACTCACTGATTTATATTTGTTTTATAATATTTATTATAGTCGTCATAACATCAAAATATTTATTTATTTTTATATTATCTGTAGCCGGCCATTTTGGATTTAGTAATCAGCTTGACGGCAAATACAAATTTTATGTTTTCGGACCCACTTCAGACATACCCGTATTTTAGAAAATAAAAATTAATCTTGGACCGTTATTTGAGAACCGTCGTACCGTCTCCGTTGTCGCTCTGCGTACTCGTGTACACTAATTATACAAAAGTCGGCCAAAACGATCAGCTGTCAAGGTATACTGACGTGTAGAATACAAACAAATTGAAATTGGTCTGATATGGTGTTTTCGAGATGAACGGCACATTTTACGAGCAGCTGGGGAGTGTTGCGGGTTTGTTCGATCAATGGGGTGCTTGCGAGAGGACTGTCATGGCCTGTGTGCTGGCGAGACGGGTGCCTTGGCCGGGACTACGCCTGGTGCAGCGCACTGTGGAAGCCGCGCTCAGAAACCACGTAGAAGACGGCAGGCTGGAGCGGGACGCCAACGACGAGACCCTGCTCGCCAACTTGCTAGCAACAAGAAATGACGACGATGATGATGAAGGTAAACATCTAAGAAATTTTTGACGAAGGCTAAAGCTTCCTGTTTACTTGTTTATATTTTTGTTAATGTGGGAATTATATTTTTGAAGTACATTTATGCCTTCTAACAGCTCATGCAGTGTGTGTTTACAACAGAAATTTAAAGGTATTCACAGAACAAGACATTTTAGTTTTAGTAATTTATTGGGAAAATGACAATTTTATTCAGTTTGTCATTTAGTAACTTATGGATAGCATTTCATGGTAAACTATTGTGGAAATACTAATAAGGCTATAAAGTATTTTATCAAATAAGGAAAACCAATTTGATTCTTATTTTAATATGGTAATCTGTTTGATAATCAATTGATCACATTAATATTTTATCAAGTATTTGATAAATATATTTTTGATTAAATAATTTATGGAAGACAAGATAGCTAAGAGTATGGACTAGGATAGTCCATTTAGAAAATAAATGTAGGTATGTTTTTTATCTGAATAGTTTATTAAATGTTTTTCAATGCATCACTTGAAATTATTGACATGGAATGAATTTGTGATGTTTTAATAACAAAGATTCCTGATGATTTTATTAGGAATGTAGTTTCTTTATGTTTCTGAACAATTAAAAGACTGCATAAAGAGTAAGAGTGTCGGGGTGAAGGTAAGGAAAGGAATGCTCCGGTGGTTCGGGCATGTGGAAAGAATGCATGATGAAAGAATGACTAAACAGATATACAATGTAAAAGTGGATGGATGCAGAAGTCGTGGAAGGCCACAACACACCTTCCATGATCAAATTGATCATGTACCAGCAGAAGGTGATGTCAGGAGCCTTAAGAACAGACAAGCGTGCATGACAAGAGTTATGAATGTCAAAGAAGCAAGTGAGGTGTGTAAGAATAAGCCTAAATGGCGCTCTGTTGTTCGTGCCTACCCCGCAAGGGAACTGGCGTGAAGTTATGTATGTATGTATGTATGTATAAAGAGTAACTGAATGTTATGTTTTTCACAATCTGTACTTTGAATATCCGAATAACTCAAAAATGTTAGTATTTGAATCAACATATACTGTTTAGAAGTTTCAAATATTTGTGAATGTTCACAGGTGGTGAACGTCTCCATCAGCTTCTGACGCTGCTACCTCTACTAAACACAGACAACGAACGAGCCAAAGATGTATATATGACGGCTATTCCAGCACTAGTCCAAAGATGTGTGGATGCTCCAAGAAGATCTTCGGTAGCTCCAGAATTATGCCGTCAGCTGCTTTCATATTTATTAGTACATCCTGCATTGACACAACATGACCAAGGGTAATTGTTGATGCTAGTTATTTGTTTCTTACTCTCCCTTATTCATACATGAATAACAATTTTTATAAACTTATTTTAAGTACCTATAACTATTATGAATAAGGGGATAAACATTATTTTTAATTACATTGTATGTCCATAGTAAACTGTTGTTTTAAAGGTATGCCACCATTTTCCACCAAGATCTGATTAAAAAATGTTTCAACCCTCAGTTTCATATAATAATATGGTGGTCATTCCTAACCTTTATTTTCTTCATGATGTCACAATAGCATAGTGTAACAGCATGTTGATTACCTATTCCTCTTTTCATCCATTTATGTAGACTGAATAGTAGTTAGTACATATGTGATGCAGTACATTTGTACTACTTCAAAAATTTTGTCCCCCGCTACTACTCACACGTCAAATGTAAGAGGAAGGATGGAACGCCTCTTCAAATATTCACATGACAAAGAGAGACAACATGACATGTACAACTGCTAGTAAAATGAGAAGATCGAGTCCGATCAAATCCGATTCTTAATGAACATTTCCAAACTAGAAGTTTTGTATGGGACAAATGAGGGAATGATGCTCACCACCTCACCGGCCTCATCGCTTCAAATGTACTGCTGCTGTACAAACCATAGAAATCTCCTCGCCTCGTATGAAGTGACAGACATAAAAATGAATAGACAGAACAATGTTATAAGGGTGTCACTGTTGCTGGAATGGCTAATGAACCCTAAAACCTACTTAAATCCTTAATATACCTTCACAGTAATAAAAACTAAAAAGCATTTATAATTTTATTGTAAATCCATCATAATATGTCTGTCAGTGCATTATATATTTTACTATAATTTTCTGTTTTCCCAGAACACTGACTCAATGGCTACGCTATTTAGAAAATCATATATCGGGCAATAGAAACACAGAGAGTGTGTGGCAACAGAGGATAGAACCTTGCATTGTCCCAGATGTAAATATATGGAGTTCTACGAATCCTTTTCGGCGGACGATAGGGAAAAACGTAGAGTTCAGAGGCCTAGATAAATTAGACAGCACATTCAATACTGACTTATTACAAGAATCATTCTCAAAGAATGGCAGAGACGTAGATATAAGTATAGAGGGGGAAAAGTATAATTTTGACGTGGCTATAGCCCAGCCAAAATCACAACGATCGAACAGTTTGACGCCGCCTTCGACGAATTTCATGCAGATGTCATCCTCGGCGGAGAATTTAAGTGACGAACCCTTCGTACAGAAACCTAGAAGTTTTTCGTTATCTAGTGAACATAGTTTAAGTCAAATACGGCCTATAAGTATAATGTATGGGACGACGGGAAGCGAGACCAGGTTAGATGACCTCCGGTCGCATAATTTCACTGAGCATCCCGGAATGTCGACGGTGGCCCAATGGTTGAAAAGTTTGAGGTTACACAAATATGTTTGGTTGTTTAGCAATATCAGTTACGAGCAGATGATGGCTATGGACGAGAAGTACCTTGAGAAGTTAGGTAAGTTTGTTTTCTAGTTATAAAAATGTACTACTACATGCTTGAATTAATTGGAAGTACAATTTCTGGGGTTGTCTGGCAAAGATCACTTTTTAGCGAGAAGAATGTCTTTTATGCACAATTACATATAGCTCTATGGTCTTATTCATATTGAGTTAAAGTAAGTTTGAACTCTTCTTTATGATTTTTAAAGAAGCCTTCACTACTGTGTATTGTTAATTTTTGTATTGAGTTATCTATCTATTCATCAATTTCAGACAATTTGGTACTAATCACTCATAATCCATCAAAATTTTTTTTTTTAAATGAAAAAAAGAACCATCATACTCAAAAATCATAGGTAAAATAGCAAACTACAACTTAATATGAATGCTTTGATGTTTTGAAGTTAGTTGATTCTTCTTCATACTTAAGATTATAGTAGTACTAGAGTTTACCCCGCGGCTGCGCTGCGGGATTATAGTAGTACTAGAGTTTACCCCGCGGCTGCGCTGCGGGATTATAGTAGTACTAGAGTTTACCCCGCGGCTGCGCTGCAGGCCACCTCTAGCCCGTGCCTCTTGTTTAAAGGGGTTACAACACACGTTACATTGTATTAAATTTTTATGTTACTGCTCTTTGCCCCGGAAGATTCACTTCATTTTATATCGCAAACTATCCCATCTCCCGGATGAAAAGTATCTATGCCAATTTGCGGTATTAAAACTAGATATTATGTACACCACAAAGCCCAAATCAACCAAATTGACCACATTGACCATATCAACCACATAAATCAAATAAACCAAATTAACCAAAATGATGAAAATTGAAAATCACAAAATAAAAACCTATCCTACTTTCTGGGATAATTTTTACATAAATCTATCTCCAAATTTGTCCCATTGTCCGAGATGAAAAGTATCCCTTGTCCACCCTTGGTATTAAAATTACATATATACTGAGTTTCAGCCAAATCGGTCCAGTAGTTTTCCCTTAAAACGAAACAGACAGAGCTACTGTCGCATTTATAATATTAATAAGGATAAGGATATAAACAGACTACCAAATGCAGAATGTTATTTTCTAATCAGGCTGCTTTTCCTGAGATCACTTCTTTCAAAGTACTTATGTGTGATAAGTAGTTCAATTGTATTATGCTGGTATATTATGTACATCATCCGTGCAGGAACGGAGAAAGAATACAATTTCCTGCGGCCAGGAGGCCTGTCGTAAGAGGCGACAAAGCAACCCACAGCCAGGTGGTAGGGTATTTGTTCGACTGGATGGCGACCACCCCTGGTCTAGAGTATGCCGCCATAACAACCTTGAGTTGTGTTCCGGCATTAGTGACCAGGTTCCAGTCTCCCTTTAGAGAGCAGCAGTGCATTTCTAGCACCTTTGGTGTTACAAATGTCCATAGGCGATGGTAACCGCTTTCCATCAAGTGGGCCGTGTGCCTGTCTGCTGAACTCCAGCAATAAAAAAAAACTTGATTTCAATATTAAAAGTAATTAATTTATTGATGTTTACAATTCTCTTTTCTTTCACCTTCTTCCATTTGGGGTTGGTACATGGTTGGTATGGTTTTCTTCCATACTCCTCTATTCTGGCATACATCCTCTGTCACACCAGAAATCATAGACATAGACATAGACAACACTTTATTGTTCACCAAAACAAAGATTACAAAAAAATTTACAACAAGACTTTACTTGGTAAAACAAAAGGCGGCTTTATCGCTAGACGGCCTCTGTGGTTGAGCGGGCTAAGCCTTTGCCGGCCTACCTCACTACAACGCAGAGGCTCCGGGTTCGATTCCTGGTATAGTAAATTTCGGAAACATATTTTCTCCATTATTTACTACGGTCTGGGTGTCTGGGATCGGCCGCAGAGTAGTCCGTTGTATATTACCCATAGCACAAGCGTAAATTGCTTAATTTGGGGATATACAATATGTGTGTTTGTTTGCCGATTATTATTATTATTATTATCGCTAAAAGCGATCTCTTCCAGGCAACCGGACTCAAATGAAATTCTTAAATTATCTGTAATTATTATGCAACAAAGAATAGGAAAAAAAATGACATACATGGACAGCAGATTACAGTCTATTGTAAACTAGCACATACATTATTGCGTAAGACTCACATAATGATTACATACATACATACATAACTTCACGCCAGTTCCCTTGCGGGGTAGGCACGAACAACAGAGTGCCATTTAGGCTTATTCTTACACACCTCACTTACCTCTTTGACATTCATAACTCTTGTCATGCAAGCTCGTCTGTTCTTAAGGCTTCTGACATCACCTTCTGCTAGTACACGATCAATTTGATCATGGAAGGTGTGTCGTGGCCTTCCACGACTTCTGCATCCATCCACTTTTGCATTGTATATCTGTTTAGTCATTCTTTCCACATGCCCGAACCACCGGAGCATTCCTTTCCTTACCTTCACCCCGACACTCTCTTTCAGACCAACTCTCTTTCTTACTTCGGTATTAATGATTATACATAATGATTCCTAAGTGAATTTTTAAATATGGCAAAAGATTTAGCTTTTCTGACATCAGTGGGCAAAGAGTTCCAAAGTAAGACAGCATCATTGTCATTCTTCACACAATACATCCATATTTCTCTTTTGGTCTGCATTTACATTTGTACCCATGAATCTTGCAATGTTCAAAGATCTCCTTACGTACTGATTTCTCACCTTATCCATTCTTGTAACTCGAAATATCCATCACAACTGAGTGGATCAGTTTTTTGGTCTATGCTTACAATTAATAGTCTATTATCTTTTGACAATATTGTTGTCCTTTTTCATCAACAATTATTTATATATGTGGAAAGAATGCATGACGAAAGAATGACTAAACAGATATACAAAGCAAAAGTGGATGGATGCAGAAGTCGTGGAAGGCCACGACACACCTTCCATGATCAAATCGATCGTGTACTAGCAGAAGGTGATGTCAGGAGCCTTAAGAATAGACGAGCGTGCATGACAAGAGCTATGAATGTCAGAGAAGCAAGTGAGGTGTGTAAGAATAAGCCTAAAAGGGAACTGGCGTGAAGTTATATATATATATTTTTTTTACATTCTAAAGTTTATTGTACAATAAACAATAAAGTGATGCGATTTGTTTTTAATACTTTATTGATGAGTGTTATTTATGTAGTTTAAATGCATTGACAATGAGTTATAAGTTATGACACAACGTATTGTAGCTCACTATATAAATCCTAGTTGTAGACATGTTTATTGACATGTCCCTATAGTGATTCACAGTACTAGAACAATTTCAGGAATGGCTTAAGGAAAATCTTTATAAGTATTAAAATATAAATAATTACAGCATATTGAGCGGTTCTCAGTTTAATTGTTATTCATACAATTTGTAGTATGAATGATTGAATATGTAGTTTCTTTGTATATATACTCATAGAACTTCATATGTATTAGTAGTAAGTTAGTAGTAGTGATAGGATCACAAAATTTGACTTTGAGCTTGAACTATGTAATGAGTTATGGTGAATTTGGAAGTAATAAACTTGCCGCGCTTAATTCGTACATACATACATACATAACTTCACGCCAGTTCCCTTGCGGGGTAGGCACGAACAACAGAGCGCCATTTAGGCCCATTCTTACACACCTCACTTGCTTCTTTGACATTCATAACACTTGTCATGCACACTCGTCTGTTCTTAAAGCTCCTGACATCACCCTCCGCTAGTACACGATCAATTTGATCATGGAAGGTGTGTCGTGGCCTTCCACGACTTCTGCATCCATCCACTTTTGCATTGTATATCTGTTTAGTCATTCTTTCATCATGCCCGAACCACCGGAGCATTCCTTAATTCGTGCAATTTTTATTTACATTAGTATAAGTTTAGTATTAAAAATAGGATAAATCAATATAATAAGTTAATCTTAAGGTACACCATAACATATGAATCACTAAATTAAGTCACACACTAACAAAAATAAACAATAAGCGTGTATGGAGTCTAAAATTTTTCATAGAAATTAAGTTGTTAAAAAAGGTACGGAACTCGAGTCCGTAGATATGTTAATAATAATAAAATAAAATAAAAAATTCGTGCAATTAACCCATTTCTAAAACTAATATTCCAGTACATGGTTTTTAAAGTAATAACAATAATAATAAACCCGCAGGGGGGCTTTGTGGCGAAGCCTTAGGTGAGTAGCGACACCTCGTACCTGACTCCGGGGGCCAAGGCAAGGCCCCCACCTCCGTGCTTGCCTTAGCCGGCCGGCACGGAGTGGAGATCGCTAGAGCTAAGACTCAAGCTCCAGGGGTAGAAGTGATAAATGGCATCACGTCAGAAGTAGCTTCGGTGAACCTGCAGCCCACCTCTCTACACCCCTTAGCCACTCACACCCATGTTGCCCCTGTCTTTATGACATTTTTTGTTCTCCGAACATTGCGACGGGCAGACGCCATAGTCCCCATATTCCCAGAGCCCTAGTACCACTAGCAGTTCACCCCAATAGTCCGGTAATTTTTGTCCTCATTTCCCATAATAGTTCTACGCTGGCCGGGGCTTGTCCTTGGGTGCATTGTTATATGGTGTAGACAGGGATAATCGCCGGTCAGTGTCACGCCACATTTACATTAAATTTGTCAAGTGGCCTCTACGTGTTGGCCTTCCCATGGCCCCGCGCAAGCCCTCCAAATGTCCGGGCCATTATTATGGCCCGTGGTCTCGAAAGACGCCAAAATTAAATTTACATGTTGTCTTAAAGTTAAGACTGTTTGGGTAGTAACACCTAAACTAGGCCAAGCCTGTCTCGTAGGTGTTAGTCCCTTCCAACGACTTAACAACCACGACGTGAGTGTGTAACAATTTTAGTAAGTAAGTTAAGTATTTGAAAACAAAGAGTTACAAGATAATAATTTAAAAGGTAGATTGAAATTGTTTTAAAGCGAGTGAGAAGTACGTATGTACATATGTCTATAATTGGCAATAGAACGAAAACACTGCATACTTACATGCTTTTTATCCGTGCAGGAACGGAGAAAGAATACAATTTCCTGCGGCCGGGCGGCCTGTCGTAGGAGGCGACTAAACCACCTACAGCCAGGTGGTAGGGCATTTGCCCGACTGTATGGCTACCACCCCTGGTCTAAAGTATGTCGCCATAACAACCTTGAGTTGTGTTCCGACATCAGTGACCAGGTTCCAGTCTCCCTAAAGAGAGCAGCAGCGCATTTGTAGCAGCTTTGGTGTTGCAAATGTCCATAGGCGATGGTAACCGCTTTCCATCAAGTGGGCCGTCTGCCCGTCTGCTGATCTCCTGCAATAAAAAAAAAATAAAAAAAAAAATAGGGTTAATCTCGCCTTTGTACATCACCACTGTTTTATAATTGTGTATGTTTTTTTATTTATTGCAGGAGATCAGCAGACAGGCAGACGGCCCACTTGATGGAAAGCGGTTACCATCGCCTATGGACATTTGCAACACCAAAGGTGCCACAAATGCGCTGCTGCTCTCTTAAGGGAGACTGGAACGTGGTCACTAATGCCGGAACACAACTCAAGGTTGTTATGGCGACATACTTTAGACCAGGGGTGGTAGCCATCCAGTCGGGCAAATGCCCTACCACCTGGCTGTGGGTTGTTAAGTCGCCTCTTACGACAGGCCGCCCCAACGCAGGAAATTGTATTCTTTCTCCGTTCCTGCGCGGATAAAAGTGTATGAAAGTGTAAAGATGTAACTTTTTGTGTACAATAAAGAATAAAGAAAGAAGTGTCTACTCCCATAATTATTACGACCACCAACTTAGAACATCATAGTTAGCTGATTTCATTAGCCGTAATACGTTTTGTATGATGAATAAGGTCCGAAGACGCACTTACCCTTCCTTTGTATGCTTCCCTTCTATTTCATCTTAAAATCTCATTTTCTCTATCCCATCTTAAAATCTGGCAATGTATTATCATCGCCCCTGGATCCCGACTCTGCAACTCAAATTGGCAATGAAATTGAATTGGAATTACTAGTTTTACGGTTTTGGTAATCTGTAAACCATCTTGGCTTAATATTGAATCAATGTTGATTTGATCAAGACCGATTTAATGTAAACTTTAGAGACTATGGATATTTGACAATCTGTTAGTTGAATGGATCTTGACTCACACTGGCATGGTTTTGTTGTTGTTCAAGTTACAAACTCGAGGGCCCTCGGATTGAAAGCGTCTATAAGGTGACAGTAACCACTTTCCATCAAGTGGGCCGTCCGCTTATTTGCTTGCTTAAAAATTCATATTAGTAAGATTTGAAACGATTCTGTAGTTGCATTTTCAACTATAAGGAATGTTTATAAGACTGGTTATTATAGATGCTCTGGAATAACAGGACCTAAGGTTTTTCTTAGTCTTTTAGACCGGTATTGTCTAACAGGCCTAAAGCGGCCGCTCTTAGACAATAATTTAGTGAAAATGACACGTGCTATGGATGGGGCGTAGCCGGTGGATTGCGGGGGCTGTCGTTAAACCCCCCAGAATGGGAATTACCCGGCTGAGAGTTAGACATCCAAATTGTGCACGCACTGCTTCGTAATGATGCCATGGATTTTTTTAACATGAATATTAGTGTCATTTTATGCCCCCCCCCCCCCCATGCCCTCCTTAACCAATACGATAAATATTATTTTCAGGTGTAACGAAAGGTGCTCGCCACAAGCTCCTCCTATCAATAAAGAAGTTAAATGAGAGACAGTCCATAGTGGAAGCCGTGGAGGCGGAGCTGCGCACCTGCGCCGGCGCAGTCGGGTCGGCCTCCAACGCTGCTGCTACAAGTAAATCTCTTTCCACTATAAACGGGAAATTTATGAGAAGAATAGATGATGAGATGAGAATAGATGGATTTTTTTTTCAATGAAAAGATAGGAGATTATATAAACAACTGGAGTTTACCCCGCGGCTATGCCGCGGGTCAACCTCTAGTGCGTATCTTTGGTTTAAAATGCAAGTGGTACAGGTTACATTGTATTAAATTTGTATGTATTTGCCCCCGAAAGATTCACTTAATTTTATATCGCAAACTATACCAGCCCCGTCTATATGTAAACTACATAAATGACAAAACTTGACAAAAATGACAAAATAGATAACATGGTCTAAGTGGACCAAGTGTTCCAAATGGACCCGGTGGACCAAGTGGACCCAGTTGACCAAGGGGACCAAGTGGACACAGTGGTCCAAGTGGACTCAATGGACCAAGTGGACGCAGTGGACCCAGTAGACCCAGTGGACGAAGTGGACAAAATCACAAAACCTGTCCTAGTTTCCGGGATAAACTTTACATAAATCTATCCCAAAATGTATCCCATTTATCCGGGATAAAAAGTATCCCTTGGGCACTCTCGCTATTCAAATTATATATGTACCGAGTTTCAGCCAAATCGGTCCAATAGTCTTTCTATAAAAGGATAACAAACAAAAAGACAAATATATTTTTATCCCGGAAACTATCCCATTTTTCGGGATAAAAAATATCCTATGTTCATTCTTGACATCGAAAATATATATATACTGAGTTTCAGCCAAATCGGTCCAGTAGTTTTTCCGTGAAAACGGAACAGACAGACAGAAAGAGTTACTTTCGCATTTATAATATTAATAGGGATTACATTGTCAAACTGCAGCGCAGTTTGTCGGCAAGTTTTAGTTTTGGTCGTCTAACTCCGACTCCGACAGTCAACCGGTCGGTCCTTCCGGCTCGAAGGACCAAAAAATTGTAGTGTGTATACAGTTTTAGTTTAGGAGCCCAACGAGCGCTGCAATGACACTGATTTTATTACCAAATATAAATGTGTTGTTATAAACATTAGGCCGCAGTTGTTTACTTGTAAAATGCTGACTATTGTATAACTATTTGTTATAAATCATGAATCGTCAAAGATGGATGCATGTGTGAATGCACCCTTATCAATAGATGGCTGTAATCGGTTACTGTAGAAGCCTTTTTCAGCTAATAGACCGGATTTGAATGTAGGAATGTTAAAAATGGTTGGTATGTAATGGAACGCAAATGTAGATTGAATGAACGGTTAGCTGGGAGTCTGGGAGTCGTTAGTCAAGAGCGTAAGAAGGTGGTTGGTTGTCTGTAAGACGAAGTTGTTTTAAGGTGTATTTTAAAAGAATACCGAAGTAAGAAAGAGAGTTGGTCTGAAAGAGAGTGTCGGGGTGAAGGTAAGGAAAGGAATGCTCCGGTGGTTCGGGCATGTGGAAAGAATGCATGATGAAAGAATGACTAAACAGATATACAATGCAAAAGTGGATGGATGCAGAAGTCGTGGAAGGCCACGACACACCTTCCATGATCAAATTGATCGTGTACTAGCAGAAGGTGATGTCAGGAGCCTTAAGAACAGACGAGCGTGCATGACAAGAGTTATGAATGTCAAAGAAGCAAGTGAGGTATGTAAGAATAAGCCTAAATGGCGCTCTGTTGTTCGTGCCTACCCCGCAAGGGAACTGGCGTGAAGTTATGTATGTATGTATGTTTAAAAGAAGATTAAAGTGTTTATCCGAAGAAGATCTGTTTTATTCAAACGAGCCAATTTTCATCAACCACGCACCGCCCTGACATGAATATGGACATGATGATGTATAAAATATTTCAGGCAACGTAGGTGCCGTGGGGAGTGCGGGGGGTATGGGGGCCATGGCGCGCGCGCTGGAGCGCCTGCGCGCGGTGCTGCTCAGCCCCATGCCACCCACCTCGCAGTTGCCCAGCGCCATACTCAAGGCGCTGCAGTTGGGTGAGTCCTCTATAATATAATGTTGAATATTGGTGACTGGGGTCTTCTGGATTCTTCAAATTATACAGACATACATGTCCATCTTAAGTTCTTTTTATTTTGTACCATTAAAATAAAACATTACATATTAAAGCATGTGGCTAGACAAAGCATCGTGAATACAGAGAGAGCATAGAGCTACAATGTTACCAGTATACAAATATAAAGTT
Source organism: Dendrolimus kikuchii (assembly GCA_019925095.2). Lineage (NCBI taxonomy): Eukaryota > Metazoa > Arthropoda > Insecta > Lepidoptera > Lasiocampidae > Dendrolimus > Dendrolimus kikuchii. The sequence goes on from CM034400.1 coordinate 23,545,711, forward strand.
GCCATTTCTGACACTAAATAACTTACATAAAAACTCAAGTTTTATATAATCCTCCCTCGCAAACAAAAATGTTTTGTAGTCCTCGCACTTGACTGTCACAGAATTACACTCTGGAGTGTGCTCCACTGCCGCCAGGTTTTACACTTTAAGAATGAGAAAAAAAACAAGTAATGGAGGTAGTTAACCGGAAATGTTGTTTATATCAGTATTTTAGTAAACAGTTCGCATAATTTGATTTTATCAAGAGAAGTAACAAAGAAAGTAGTGGTCCGGAAGTACTACACACATCAGTATTTCATTAATTAAATTATTTACACTATTTAATCACTAATGCCGGAACACAACTCGAGGTTGTTTGGCGACATACTTTACACCAGGGGTGGTAGCCATCCAGTCGGGCAAATGCCCTACCACCTGGCTGTGGGTTGTTTTGTCGCCTGTTACGACAGGCCGCCCCAACGCAGGAAATTGTATTCTTTCTCCGTTCCTGCACGGATATAAGTTGTTATTATCACCTAGGTGAGCCGGTAAACTTCGCACCGCCTCAGAATCAATAAATAAAAAAACTGAATGATAATTGTAGAATGTTTCAGCTTTAGTAAAAAATGTGGTCAAAACTTAACCAGAACGAACATCAAACGTTTGACATTGAAAACCAAAAAAATGAAAAAAAAACTTCGCTTTTATATTTGATTTCATTTCTGTACGACTTTTAAATTTAATTGATTTCTAAACGACGGGACGAACATCAAATGTTTGACAGGTAGGAATAGTTCGTAAAGGAAAGCGAAATTGTTGTTTTTACTATATTCCAAGCATTTTTTTCATATTGACTCACCTTTTAAACCCTCCCTGGACTTCCACAAATAATTCAAAACCAAAATTAGCCAAATCAGTCCAGCCGTTCTCGAGTTTTAGCGAGGCTAAGGCTGCAAATTCGGAACGGCGACGCGTGCAGCGGCGCGTTGTTTTGAGCGTGCACGCTTAACTACTGAATGTATGGACTTCTCTCTTGGTGTATTCGTAGCAGCGTTTTTAGCGTGTAGTTAAGCGGGGTGATCAGTGTTTTGGCGTTTTAACGAGCGTTTACAAGTGATATTTTGCTCAGTGTCATGATTTGCCAGTAAAAGAAGTGGTGTGTTCATAAATAAAACATGGAATGGGAAGATATTGACGTATTATTAGAAGTAAATTGATTTTTAAGTTGTGAATTATTTAATAAAAGAAAAACTAATCTAAACCTATTTTTGAACAATGGATGACTTGAAAGCCATAACTCCGGCCGTGATTGCACTTCGCTAATTATTATTTCAAATGGCATTATGTTGACATTAATACTATCCCGGAAGGATCGCATTCGTAGATTAAACAAAACAAACAACAACAATTATACACGATTTTTTTTATTTTATTGGACTTGACTTTATGTTATTGGTCCGAAGACCTTACAACTTTACCGGGGTCTTTGGGACGAGTGCCTTCGCGAAGCGAAGGCCCTCGAGCCCGTGGGGGGCAACTTGCTCGAGGGAGCTCCCTAAGGAGTTTTACCTCGGCTGGACTGTTGCCATGAAAGGGAAATGAATTTAATGATGCCCACCATAGGGCGACACAAAGCACTAATTGAGAACGGGCGACGGGTAATATAAAGCCCGAGAGGAAGGATCACGGCGGGCCGGGATCGGTGGTTCGCGGTGGCCTACGCTATCTTACTGCCGTTTCGCAACGTGTTATGGCTGGGAGAGAAGAAACGGCGAAAGAAACTTTCTAGCAACAAGCCTAGTCTATCCTGTGGGGGGAGCTATGTCTCCTAGCGTCCCTCGCGGGGACGTGGAGAGATCTTGATTGGCGGCGTCTGAGACGCCGCCGTCTGTGTCTGTCTGTCGGTGCAATTATACACGAATGTCTCGTAATATCGTTCCTTTGACGTGATGAGACTTGCCCTTGAATGGCGGCCTCCGATTGGTCAACGTACTTGGACGCCCCGCTCGCACGCCCCGCCGTCCCGAATTTGCGGCCTAACGAACAGCAATTGATTTTTATATATATCGATTACATTTGTAACGACAGTAACTTATTTATTAAATGTTTAATTGACATTTATCTATATTTAAAACATTACTTAGTGAATGGTTCTTAGACTATTATTGTTGTAGGTAAATATTTTATCCCTTCTCACTTGGACACCTTGTCTTTGCACATGACTAATTTATATGTGTTAATGACATTTGTTTGTAGCGTCGAAGATATTGAACAGCGGCACGGGCGCGTGCGCACGCGTCGCCGTCACGAGCGGGAGTGGAGCGGGGGAGGAGGCCGACCACGACTCCCCCGTCGACCCCATGTCGCTGCACTGCTGGCTCGTTGAAAAGGTACACATGATCATCAAGTGGTAGACACATTTTATTTCGTTGCGGGGGGGGGGGGGGGTTATAATTAGATTGCAAACTATACTCGTATAACTATATTCGCATTCTTACTCTTCTTTATAGTATACTAGCGGCCCCGGCAGACGTTGTGCTGCCTTAAAAAAATAAAATTGTAGAACCCGATCCCAGAGCCACCTACCGGTTCTAATTGCGAATCTAAACCACCCGGGTACCCACTCAAACACACAAAAACAAAATCACCAAAATGGCTCCCGGTGGTTAGGAGGATTCCAGAACCCGATCTCAGCGCCACCTACCGGTTCTAATTGTGAATCTAAAAGAGTAATATAATTTCTTTTATTCTAAGTCATGACAAAATAAGATTAAAAATCTTGCCAAAAAATTAAAGTTTATAATTAACAAATAAAAAATAGGGGTTGATCGTAGAGGGGTGAAAATTTAGGGTTGTATGTATTTTTGTATGTTGTATCATAAAAAAATAGAAATTAAAAATTTTATCTAAAAAATAAAAATAAAAATTTAGGGGTGGACTACCCCTAACATTTAGGGGGATGAAAAATAAATGTTGGCCGATTCTCATAGAAACCGGATAAGCACAAAAAATTTCATCAAAATCGGTCAAGCCGTTTCGGAGGAGTATGGCAACGAAAACTGTGACACGAGAATTTTATATATTAGACTAGAGTCAACTTCTAGCCCGTGCCTCTTGTTTAAAGAGGTTACAACACAGGTTACATTTGCCCCGGAAGATTCACTTCATTTTATATCGCAAACTATCCCATCTCCCGGATGAAAAGTATCTATGCCAATTTTCGGTATTAAAATTATATATTATGTACACGAAAATAACGAAAATGGCAAATCACAAAATGAAACCCTATCCTAATTTCTGGGATAATCTTTAAATAACTCTATCCCCAAACTTATCCCATTATCTGGGATGAAAAGTATCCCTTGTCCACCCTCGGTATTAAAATTACATATATACCGAATTCCGAGGAGTTTTTCCGTAGAAGCATAAAAAACAGAGAAACAAATATATTTTTATCCCGGAAACTATCCCATTTTTGGGATAAAAAGTATATTATGTTCATCCTCGGCATCGAATATATATATGCTGAGTTTCAGCCAAATCGGTCCAGTAGTTTTTCTGTGAAATCGGATCAGACTGACAGACAGAGTTGCTTTTGGCATTTATAATATTAATAAGGATTATACTCTAACAAAACAATGATATAATAAAAATAAAGAAAAAAAATACCTATCCTAAATAAGTACACTTTCTGTTAACATTATCATATTTAAACTATGACTCTGGTGTAAAAACTTAGCTGCCAAGCCATAAACACAAAGAACGAAGAAAATAAAATAGTAGTCTATGCTAAACGTGTGATTACCACATCTCTATCATAACATAGTTACGCAGCCTAACATTCAACTTAACTCTTACACTCACTATTAGCACATATGTGTCCGCGATGAGAGTACAGATGGCGTTTGTGCATGTGATCGTTAATTGTGTTGTTGTCTCACTCTGTTTATATAGGATTTGTATGAAATGGGTATATTTTCTTGGTATATTACGAGATGGTGATAGTGTTAGTCTTGCGGCTTTTTGGTATATCAATAATAGTCTTAAGGGTTAAGTCAAATTACCGATATTACCAAAAATATACCAAGTGCCTGTCGTAAGAGGCGACTAAACAACCCACAGCCAGGTGGTAGGGCATTTGCCCGACTGGATGGCTACCACCCCTGGTCTAGAGCATGCCGCCATAACAACTTTGAGTTGTGTTCCGGCATTAGTGACCAGGTTCCAGTTTCCCTTAAGAGAGCAGCAGCACATTTGTAGCAACTTTGGTGTTGCAAATGTCCATAGGCGATGGTAACCGCTTTCCATCAAGTGGGCCGTCTGCCTGTCTGCTGATCTGCAATAAAAAAAAAAAAAAAAATATACCCATTTCATACAACTCCTATATAAACAGAGTGAGACAACAACACAATTAACGATCACGTGCACAAACGCGATCTGCACTCTCATCGCGGACACATATGTGCTAATAGTGAGCCAAAGAGTTAAATATAACTACTGTAACACCTTCTAAACCATGTTTTATGCAAATAAATAAATTTGAATTTGAATGAATTTTGGTTTGTTTGTGAAGTGTGCGTTTACACGCATCGACAGTTACACGCATGAACCGAGCATTGCATTACTGCAATCCTCGGTTCAGGTTACACACAGGAGCAGCGAACGGCATTAAACCTTACCATAGTAAGTTCTTGGCAAAGCCAGTAATAATCGCAATAAGTATAATGAATGTTAGAACGTCGACAGTAACTGTCCAAAATGGCTGTTCCTACCCCAGGGGCGGATTTAGAAATATGACGCCTGTAGGCTATTCAAATTTTACCACCCCTACTGATAAATCGATACCCTAATTCACAATCATATTAATTAGATCATTTTTTTGTCAATCAAATCCAATCAAGTCAAAAATCGTGAGACTTGTATAGTCATGAATTAGACCTACTTTTTCCCGTAGTTTGAAGATTGTGTAAGACATAATATATATAAAAAATTGCCCCCAAATTTGCCGCCCCTCCAAAATATGCCGCCCTAGGCGCCAGCCTACTCGGCCTATTGGTAAATCCACCACTGTCCTACCCTGCTGTGCATTGGCCGTCGTCTCACACAGAATGGGGGTAGACAGCAAAATTGCTGGAGCGATATTCTACCTTCTTTTTTTTTACAAATCCACTTGAGGACCATAAGCCGCGACAAGGGCAGAACCTTGGGGGGATAATTCGCGACCCGTGTGTAGGATTCGCCAGATCGAGGGTGGCACCAGCATGCCCAGTCGGAACTGGTGCCATGCTGTTGCCACCCCCGGTTAGGGATACCCACTAAAACCCCTGGGTGTTCCGTCCTTCGCCTTATGCCAGAGCTACGGGTATATGACCTAGCCTCTCCGCAGCCCTGGCAGGCGTGGGCCCCCCTCTGCGATATTCTACCTACCTTATACTAGGCAAAGACCGAACTTACTTACAAGGACCGAACAAATATCTACTAGATTTTACAATCAATTCTGACGTGGTGGAGCTATGCTGGAATTATTATACTGATTACAGCTCTTAGAGCTGGTTCTACTGGTGTGATACCATGCTTTCGCAGAATATCGACACGTAACCGTTAGCCTATCTATCCATGTAGGAACGTAAGCGGTAACAAAATAACCCGCCACCATGTGGTAGGGTATTTGCCTGTCCGGATGGCTACCATCCCTGCTCTAGAGTGTGTCGCCAAAACAACCGATGTGTTCCGGCATTAGCGTTACGATTGTCGTTAGGCGGCGGTGACCGCTTTCCATCAGGTGGGCCGTCTGCCTGTCAGCTAACTTGACGTGGTGCGTGTCCTTAGGCGTTGCACCACGAGGCGTTCTTCGGCGGCGAGCTGCAGGAGGCGCTGCGGCGGCTGCGGCACAGGCTGCCGCCGCGCCAGTTCTTCCACCACGTCAACGAGATGCCGCTCAACAGGCGATGCCCCAAGCCCAGGTATACCTTACAATAGTATAATTAATGCTCTTAAACAAAATCCCAGAAAACGTTCAAGATATTTCAGTAAACAATTTTTTTTTAATTAAAAGAAAACCGATTTCAAGTTAAAAACTAACAGTTTTTACAACATCCTGAAGTCGGTGCATTTAGCTGTTTTGTTGTTTTTTTATATTTTACTTGGCACAGACTTTAAGATATAGAACATATTTAATTTCACTTTTTATTTTGAAGTTGGTTTTATTTATGTTAAAAAAATATACAGTGTAAACTCTATATAAAGATATTGAAGCGACTGTGATGCCGTTATAGAGAGTTGTCGTTAAATGGAGAGAAGTCTGTTATTCTTGTCTGACGTCTTTTGCTGCACCAGTAATTTCGTTGTATTTTTTACTTATTTTATTCGTATCTTGCGATATTGAGGCGTCTTGGTCGTTAAGGAAGTACTTAGGAATTTCGGTATGCATGATGCCGACAGTCGAGTTTATAACGGGCTTGGATAATAAAGCTATAAAAGAATGTACTCAGCGGCGCAGCTTTTACTAATTTTGGCAACTTAAAAGGTACTTTTTATTACTTAGTTGTTGTCGTTATTAAGAGTGGGTGTGATGCTATATAGAGTGTATCATTGTATGGAAGACAAGCTAAACCAACCAAAGCCAAGTGACTTCGACGCTTAAGGGAGTTTGTCGTTAAATCGAGTGACGATACATGGAGTTCGTTACTACGTTTTAGTTACTTCAATAGCAGCAACTAATAGCATTAGCAATAATATATTAAGCGCCCGTAGAAATCGTACTACTAGCACGCGTATACAAGTATTACAAGGCGCTCGACGCTCTTTGGAAGTCGGTTAAAAACAATAGGCGGCCACATCGCTCAAAGCAATCTCTTCCAGGCAATAATTGAAAAAATATTTTAAACTAATCTGGCAACACGTCATATATTTTTAACTAAATGCCTGAAGTGGTTGTTTTCGCAGATTCATATGATGAACATGACTCACTTGCGAGTTGAATCAACGACTCGCATAACTCACTTGTGAGTTGAATCAACCACTCACATAACTCACTTGTGAGTTGAATCAACCACTCACATAACTCACTTGTGAGTTGAATCAACCACTCACATGACTCACTTGTGAGTTGGATCAACCACTCACATGACTCACTTGTGAGTTGGATCAACCACTCAGATAACTCACTTGTGAGTTGAATCAACCACTCACATGACTCACTTGTGAGTTGGATCAACAACTCACATGACTCACTTGTGAGTTGGATCAACCACTCACATGACTCACTTGTGAGTTGGATCAACCACTCAAATAACTCACTTGTGAGTTGAATCAACCACTCACATGACTCACTTGTGAGTTGAATCAACCACTCACATGACTCACTTGTGAGTTGGATCAACCACTCACATGACTCACTTGTGAGTTGAATCAACGACTCACATGATTCACTTGTGAGTTGAATCAACGACTCACTTGTGATTTGAATCATTCACTCACATAACTCACTTGTGAGTTGAATCAACCAGTCACATAATTCACTTGTGATTTGAATCAATCACTCACATAACTCACTTGTGAGTTGAATCAACCACTCACATAACTCACTTATGAATGAAAAAAATCCAATCGCAACTGTCATTTTCGAGCGATTGTTCAGAGGCGACAGCCTTAGGCTTTCTGTTGGTTAATGACAAATGTTTATGTCGCTTGCAGATGGCGCAGTGGCCCCCACAACGGGTACCCGAAGCCGCTGTGCAAGCGGCCGTGGGGCCCCGTGCCCCCGACGCGCGGTAAGTCGCACTCGTACCCCCCGTACCCGGGGGCGCCTTGGCCGCGCGTGTGTCCAACACCCCCCGGGCCACCGGCCCCCCACGCACCCCCCACGCCCGGCCCCGACTACTCCAGCCTCGACGCGCTCTGCCTCCAGATGACCGAGCAGGCTATCAACTGAAACAACCGACACAACTACAGCCGCACTCACAGTCCGATAAGGATCCGTTAACATAAATACGCTATTTAATCATATATTTTACAATTGGTATTGTTTTATTCATAATACTTGTACGTATTTTTGATAACTTTTAAGCGATCCTATAAACCTCGTATAACTATTATGAATCAGGCTGTAAGTTGTGAACACTAGATTCATTTTACTTAAAGAACATGAACAACTACAATTAATTATAAAATAAAATAATTTTAATAATTAAAAATATTGTTTGCAATATAATATATGGTTATTAAAGTCGGTATTAGACGGTTCATTTCTATCTTTCAATTTGAGTGAATCAACCAAGGTAATCCATATAAACATAGATTTGAATCATTCAATATCATTGAGTATGTTCCTGTTCTTTCAATTCGATGCACTTTCAACCGAATCGATTCAATTTAGTTGATCAGTCTGATACCAGGATTACTAATGTGTATTAGGGTAAATATCTTTATTTACTATGGTTCTGAACATAAAATCTGTACATGACTTATTTTGGTTATGCTTTTGTGACATTTTGTTTATTAATTATTCATTAAATTCATGTTTTTGGTGATATTGGCTTTGATATGGGTCTAATGATTAAAATCCTCGACAAGAGGAGAGTTAAGATTAAATGTGTAAATAATTTAAATTTAACAGATAATTATCTGACCCTGAGTGCGGCTGTTCGAGTGAACTTTAAGCATTAAGGCCCTATTCATAGAAACAGGTCGAATGTTGATTAGTTTTAATAATGATTATTACGAATCGAGAAAAGTGATATCTCGCTTGACAACATGGCGTTCAGTCACGTGACATTCTGTCCTTTTCTGTTACGGATTATTTTATATTTAATCGAAAGAGACAAACTGATCAAATCTGATCGGTGGTATAATGGTGGTGTAAACATTTTGCTTGTGTATATTTTTAATTTAAAGTATTTCGATAATACTATAGGCCTGAAGCTTTCACAATACGACAATTTAACGGCTTGAGCCGTTGGATTTAGAAATAACTTTGACGTCACCAACAATATCATTGACGTCACCAACAATATCATTGACGTCACCAACAATATCATTGACGTCACCAACAATATCATTGACGTCGCCAACAATATTATTGGCGTCGCCAACAATATTATTGACTAAAATATGGATGTAATATTATTTGCGACATAATACAAATCAGCAGGTAGCTAGCTACTTTTAACAACTGTCTTATGTACAGAAAGTATTGGAAATTTTAACTTTGTAATTATTTGTATCTTGTAATGAATGTACCAAAAAGGATTTTTTAAAGCGATCCGAGAGACATCTACAAGTAGATGGTTTGTCGTTAAACTCATAAATTCAAATTTAAAAGTTTTTATTCAAAATAAGTTCCATTGGAGAACACTTTTTGAAGGTCCAACAAACTTGACTATATTTTTTGAAAATTTTATATGTTCCCTATCCCATCTTCCATATTACTCCCCCCCCCCCCGTCTCATTCCCCTTATTACCCCATCCAACATGTTGGTTTCCTCCCCCCATTGTTGTTCAATCGACTATGGCTACGTTCCACAAGAGGCTCACAACCGCGATTTTTCCCGTTCCACTTGCTTGCGGACCTTACATTTGTAAACTCTAGTGGAACGGATTACGGAGCATTGATGTCATTAGCGACGAAATACACAAATTTCATTGGTTGATTTGAAAAAGGCGCCTTTTTCAATGTCATTCAATAGAGAGAATTAATGCTCTGTAGCCAACGCCCACTTCGACCCAGCTCCTGACATATTTTTTTATTGCAGGAGATCAGCAAACAGGCAGACGGCCCACTTGATGGAAAGCGGTTACCATCGCCTATGGACATTTGCAACACCAAAGTTGCTACAAATGTGCTGCTGCTCTCTTAAAGGAGACTGGAACCTGGTCATTAATTCCGGAACACAACTCAAGGTTGTTATGGTGACATACTTTAGACTAGGGGTGGTAGCCATCCAGTCGGGCAAATGCCCTACCACCTGGCTGTGGGTTGTTTTGTCGCCTCTTACGATAGGCCGCCCCGACGAAGCAAATTGTATTCTTTCTCTATTCCTGCACGGATAAAATGGTCGTTGTGAGCGCTGTGTGATCGAAAATGATGACATAATTATTGACGTTTTCGCCTCGACCATAACGACCACGATCGCCTTGTGGAACGGCAGACGGAGCATTTTGAGCGTTGTCAGATACTAAAGGAACGCGCCCTATAGGTGAAAATAAACACTGCACTAATAACAACATTTAAACAATTGACATCTGTGTTTTGGTTTCATATTTGAACTTAAAATGAATTTTTATCTGGGGTATACACATTTGGTCAACAATTTGTAATATATTTGTGATGTGTTGAGGATGTATTGAAAATATGACCTAATATTTTTTAGGGGCCATCCACAAATGAAGTCACGCGAATTTTTTGATGTGACTTCACACATTTTGCAATTTAATGTCAAGAAGTTATTAAACTAAAACAGCAGTTCTGTAATAATAATCGTTCTCCGTCGTTTATATAGTCTATTCCAGTTGTTTTTTTCTAAATAGCTTCAATGTACAGACACGGCTTGTCTAGAATTTTATAATATAAATTATTTGATATCGCTCGGATCTCTTTAATTAAACGTTTAAATATTAATTGGGTTGTAATTTTCTTTATTCGAAATACATTTTATGATTATTTATAAGACTTAAGTAGTAATTTTTCCATTTTAAAATAATAAAGTATGATGATTTATTTATTTTCAGTTTATATAATAACTGCATTCAGGGGTCCGAGCTTGGGGACTGCTCCAAAAAAGTATGGGTTAAAAATTATGGGGGTAGATGCAAAAATTTAAAAAGAAGCACTAAAATGTATCTAATAATGATGATGAAGTGGATGTTGTTACTTCTGGCTAAATTAATTCATCAAATTGGGAAAATGTCCAAAACTCAATCTGGAGACTGGAGTCTTCGTGTGCTATGGCGGTCAAATAAGAATAATAATAATCGGCAGACAAACACACATATTGTATATCCCCAAATTAAGCAAGTTACTCTTGTATTATGGGTAATATACAACGGACTACTCTGGGGCCGATCCCAGACACCCAGACCATAGTAAATAACGGAGAAAATACGTTTTCGAAATTTACTATACCAGGAATCGAACCCGGAACCTCTGCGTTGCAGTGAGACACGCCGGCAAAGGCTTAGCCCGCTCAACCACAGAGGCCGTCCTAAAATGTGAGCCTAAAGTTTAAAAAATATATTATGATTTATGATCTCTTAAGGTTTATAATTGCAGATTTTATTTGCCCTATTTTCTATTTAATTAGTCTGAAAATATATTTATTTTCTCAAGTGTCACAAAGTTTATTTTTGCGCTAATGCGTAATTTTTATAATTTTGAATCTGTAAATTAAAATATATAATTATGGTATTGTGTTTTCAAAATCTAATGAAAAACATTTCGTACAATCATGTTTTGCTTGTAATTTGCACTGCCGCAAATTGATATGCATTAATTTATTAATTATTGTTAGCTTTAAATTTGGTGTAATTATGTTGGTATTCAGTGCAATTTTTGTATGTTAAATTATTATTTTTAATTTATTATTGTAACTATTATTAGATTGACGAGATAATTTAATTATTAATATTAATCATATAAAAAAGAAATAACACCTATCTATGGACTAGATAGCAAGGAATGAGAAATATTGTCAATTATAATTTATGGTTAGTAACGTTATTTAAATTTCATTTAAGTATGCGTTTAATAATTATTTATGTAATTATTTTCTATTAATGTTTAAATAGTGAAATGGTAACACTGAATTTATAAGTTTCACTAAAGCCTTATTTACATATGCATTAGTTACCTTACAATACTGGCGAATTAAGTCCGTTTGTACAGTAATTTAAGTTAACTAAGTTGTCGATTAAGTAGATCCATCTATCCGGACAATGATAAGGACTTTTGAAGCTCTATATCATAATTGATATACTTGAATTCCCTCTAAAGCTCTTCGTGCAATTGAAAATAAATGTTGCCAACTTAGCAAAGTTTGCACTAGATTATGTATTAGTACTCACTCTCATAAAGCGAATATTAATCTAGTTTGAGCTATATTATTATGTCAATTTTAGCACAGTAAGAATCATTTAAGTAATAAACCGTATATTATCACAATCTAATCTAGTAGAAAATTCGCTAAATTGGCAACATTATCTAAATATTTTTATATTTGGAATGATTTTTATCGAAGTTTTTAAATTTGGAACATTATCAACTTTGAGGTTGCATATTATGAGATTTATTCTATGACACCGACCAAAGAGCAAATATTAAAATTGTGAGTGAACAAGTTTTTTTTGTATTAAATAGTAGTACCGATACACAGTTGATACTTTACGAAGTGTACATCTTTAAGGAAATGTTCTGTTTTTGAGTTTAAACTCAAAGTAATATCGCTTAAACGCTGATATCAATTTAATATGAGGCAAACTTATTGCAGGATTATAACTATAAAAATACAATATAAAAAACCTCGTTACGAAAATGACATGGAAAAACTTAAAATAAGAAATTCATAACTCTATTGAACTTGATTTTTGTTTATAAATTTTTAACTTTCACTATCTGGTTTACTTTTTTCTTGCCTTTTATTTCACTGGTGTAGTGCTATTCAAATCTCTTGTTTTAACAGTATTGTTATGTAGCAAATATATAGAAACAACACATTGAGTGTCAAACGGTGAATACATGACTACTACTACTCGATTTATTTCTATAATTGCCTATAAAAGGCCATTTACATGGAGAGAGTTTAGTAGAGATACGATGGCCGAAAGCAAGAAAAGAAAAATTATCATGTAAACTAAACATATGATTATAGTACGTAGAAGGGCGATAATCGCCTGCTCATTAAATATTCACATTAAGCTCATAAGGCAAGTTTCGCATTCAAATCGGTTCCAACTATTTTGTATGATACTCGGATGAACTTGAAAATACGTTAAACGAGTTATAGTTTAGATAAGTTGAAAAATCAAGCAAATATATCAATGCGATTTATCAATGCGATTTGTGTCGTAGTGTAAACAATACTCTTGGTTAATAATACCTTACGATTATTGTATGACATACTCATAGGCGAGCTTTTTTTTTGTCTTAAAACTTATGATAACTCTCCATGTAAATGGCTCTTAACTGATCATATGGCATTCTCACCATGTCTTTTTTGTATCATCTGTCCAATTTCCGTACAACTAATCTTCGTACTTGGTTTTCTTAAGGCTTTAACCAAAGTATTTTTTTTTTACTGTAGACCGTTCACTTCGTACTGTTGCAACAACATTATTTCAAGTTATTTGAATTATCTGTTTCTTTGGTGCTATTTGATATGAATTATATCGAGTGGAAGTACCATCACGAACAAACAAGAGGGTCAGTACAGTTTTAGCCAAGGGATACGTACACAATGACATGTTGCAAATATATTCGAACATTGTTTACATAATAAAATACATACATATTATCAAACCTGTTTCATATAGGGGTAGACAGAGATTTCTACTTGCTACGATCTCGACTTACATCTTTTGCTTCGTCTACACACATTAATATCTTCATACATACACATTTACTATAGGTGCTTTTTACCTGGCCATTCTTGAAGACACTTGCGATTTGTTCATGGTAAGTACGACGCGGTACATAATGAAATAGGTGTTAAAATAATGCCTTATCATCTTACTTGTATAATATCATGATATAAATAATTTTATTTATTATTTAAACAATAAATTAGTGCGCAATTTGCCTCCTTTTACTTGTATAAAATTATGACGTGATAACTTGTATCGTACAAAATGTCACAAGTGTCAAAATTGATTGATTGTCATCTACACCATTTAATTGTCTATTTACATGCTGTTGTGTCTCACTTCATGAAAAACTGTGAAATGACACGTTTATTTTTGTCTTAACCCTTAAGACAATTATCGATATACCGAAAAAGCCGCAAGACTAACACTATCACTATCTCGTAATATACCAAGAAAATATACCCATTTCATACAAATCATACAACTCCTATATAAACTACGAAGCAGGAATAAGTGCACGACAGATTTGATGCATATATAGAAAACTGTGTAAAATTAATTACCCATTGATTGTACGGTCTGTAAAACAAAATTGAGTTGAGATTACATTGCAATAACTACTTAGGTGACAGAATTTCAGTAATGAGAGACGTTGAAATATGTGACTCAAAGAGCATAAAGAGTTTAACCCTTAAGATGTACCAAAAAGCCGCAAGACTAACACTATCACTATCTCGTAATATACCAAGAAAATATACCCATTTCATACAAATCCTATATAAATAGAGTGAGACAACAACACAGTTGACGATCACGTGCACAAACGCGATCTGCACTCTCATCGCGGACACATATGTGCTAATAGTGAGCTGAAGAGTTTAAGGCCTAAAAATGTATTTATTATAAAAATTACAATAGAAACAATTTTATATTGAACGTCACTGCGATAAAAAAAATTAACAATAAATTTTCTAAAGTTTTCATGATGGTCTGAAAAGCTACAATTAAAATTAAAGAAAATGCAAGATTTATGTTGTGTGTTGAATTCTGTTTTTGCGTAGCATTACGCATTGGCGAATATAATGTTTTCTTCTCTTATAAAATGTGAATATTGTATCATAATTTCTTTTTTATTCTTCAAAAAAAAATATAGCACATAACAGAATACTCTTGATTTACAACAAGCAAACAACAATTTAGCTTTTTGAATTTTAGGCGCAGAAGCGACGCCGAATCGGTATTCTCGGGTATATGCGGTATCGAGCGCTTACATTTCTGAGTATTTCCTGATTCGATTGGCATCAGAAATATGAATGCTCGGTAACCTTTGGGTACGGTTTCGCTGCTGCACAAACACATTAGAAATGCAGTCTTAGTCTTGTGAGACATAAATCCACATACTGTTATTTCAATTGTTAAAAAATATTTACATCTATATGATTTAGTTTTAAATTAATCTATTATAATGAATATTTTACAACACATTTTGACTGGATCAAAACCTATTTGATTGTAACAAGTGCAATTTACTTTTTTTTAAATACTATATTGTCTATGAATGTTACGTCATTGATGTAAATATACAATTGCATTATATTTATTATGAAAAGTAAGTGTTATGTACAAAAGAGAAACATGGGTACGAGTTTACGACGAAATAGTTTATATTTGAAAGTAATATAATATAGTTTTTAAGGTGTTTTGAGAGCTTTCGCTGACCGGCGAGATTGTAGCCAGGAAATTGTTTCAGGGTATATTTGAATAAAATATTTTACGCAATATTTAGGAGAAATCTTCTTTATTGAATAGGACGCGATACTGTTATTGAAATATAATAAAATAATTATTTATGGTTGATTTGTCTATAGCTTAAAATTTTACTTTCGCTAAATGATGTTGGTGTTGTCGGTACATTGTTGATCTCTATGAAATAGTTAAAAAATTATCTATTGTTCTAAGTCTTAAATCTGGCTACAACTTCGTGCACTGTTGTTATAATATATCTTATATATCTAGCTAATTTTACATGTTATAAGTTTCCGGCACGGATCTTATGCTGTCGGCGATTATCGACATATCAATATTTCGAAACATAAAGGCGAAATTTGACTCGTGCAAAGGCCAAGATTACCGCTCAAGAATCGTGCCGGGTATTATAAAAGAATTCTTCACCATTTACCATAAGCTGTTAACATTTGTTTCTGTTGTTATGGGCTTTAGTTATCTATGGCAAACTGTGATACAGTTTCTTTTTAAATCATGATATCATCAGCACTAAAATAAATATTGTATAGACTGTGTTATTTTATTTACCTAATCCTAGCGTACAATTCTTCATTCACAGATTTATTATACATATACAAGCCAGGTTTTTGACCTTGAAATACGCCATGGTGGCTGAACGCTGCATACTACGTGCTAAATGTTTAAAACCAAACTTGTGGAGAATTTTATGCTCTACAACTTTTGCTATTCCTGCGAATATCAATTAATCCATAGAGGCGAGATATTTTAAAAAAACTTTCGGGACTTGACCTGTAGTATCGAGATGCGAAAACAATCTTATGTGACATAAAACAACTTTTATAATACAAAAATCAATCGATTGTTTTTTTTTTGGACTTGACTTTATGTTGTTGGTCCGAAGACCTTACAACTTTACCGGGGTATTTGGGGCGAGTGCCTTCGCCAAGCGAAGGCGCTCGAGCCCGGGGGGCAACTTGCTCGAGGGAGCTCCCTAGGGAGTTTTACCTCGGCTGGACTGTTGCCATGAAGGGGGGATGAATCTAATGATGCCCACCATAGGGTGACAGAATGCACTAATTGAGAACGGGCGACGGGTATTAAAGCCCGAGGGGAAGGATCTCGGCGGACCGGGATCGCCGATTCGCGGCGGCATACGCTATCTTACTGCCGCGCAACGTGTTATGGCTGGGAGAGAAGAAACGACGAAAGAAACTTCCCAGCAACACGCCTAGTCTATCCTATGGGGGGGGCTATGTCTCCTGGCGTCCCTCGCGGGGACTTGGAGAGATCGTGATTGGCGGCGTTTGAGACGTCGCCGTCTGTGTCTGTCTGTCCGTGCCTGCCAGCCTGCCGTCCTAACTGCGGGCGTTCTGATCCGGGCCAGCCGTTTTGTGATAACGTCGACCCTCTCCGTGAGGACGTTACGCGGTCGTCGCACAAGAGCCTTTTGCCGAGGCTTATAAACGGACGCGGACACGACGAGCAGATTTCGATGGGGCGGTGTGAGATCGAAATACTTACGCGAGAGCGACGTAATGTAGTTTTTGGTGGAGTGAAGCTGCAGATCGCGGTGGAGGTCGACGTTATGCATATAAAGGGGAGCACCGACGGCTCTGCGCATGAATTTGTTCTGCACGATTTGCAGTTTATCTAAAAGGGCAGGCTTGGCATGGCCGAATACCACACTCGCGTATGTCATGATCAGGCGGATGCCTGTTTTATACAGAGTAAGCTTGTGTCTGAGGGACATTTTGCTTCGATTGTCTATCATGGGTGCTAAACGACCCATCACAAATCGCGCTCAAAGCAATCGAAGACACCAATACTGACAACTAATCAATGCTGTATAAACTATACTCCTTTGCCTGCTATTGTGGTAAGTAAAACAACATAATTCAGTGTATCCAGATTGACACTTTTTCATCGTTTAGGGACAATCAGATCTGGTGAATCGTGAAAATACTTTATTTGCCTAGCCAGACCACAAATTATGTTATAAAACATTTAACTTGGTATTAAAGTGCCAGTAAAATTTAAATTCAATATTCTGTATACAATTCATTCGCTTTTGATGTAATAAGTACAATGATATTGCTTGTAATTCATTCATCTCAATACTATTGATAATAAACAGAATTCGTTTTAATAAAATAAAATAAACACAATTCCATTAATTAAGTAATCTTATTATTTTTAAAATAAAAGATCAGTTTGTTAAAAATTGTGTTAGAGGAAATGTATAGGGTTGATATAATTTTTTAAGTATATTGTAATTAGTATCCAAAAATTTTAAAAAGTAAGTTATGCCACTGTAGTTGTACTGTAGGCAGTGAGCTTTTATTTCTCCTATTATATTATATAACAATAATAACTAATAGCGCATTTTATAATGACATTTAAATTTCTTATTCTAATGATTAATAAAAACAACAGAACAATGAAAAAAGTATAAAGAAAGCAAGAACAGCATCATTTTAGCAAATTTTTAGGGTTCTTTAGTCATTTGAGCAAAACGGAATCCTTAAGAAATCGTCGTCTTATTTATATGTGTCATTTTTGTTTACAATCTGTCCAAATTGAGAAATTTTACCACTACACAATGCTGTATGTGAAATCACAAAAAATATTAACATAATCAAATAAAAGTTAATATTCTAAAGGAGTATATAGGTATACACAGTAATTTGATGGGGAAGTTGACTAAATATAATTTTGTATTTTTTTTTAAATGAATATGGGAATTTTCGGAAACACAATCTGGCGAGTGAAGACCTGTACATATTTTAAAATTTTAATGTTTACATAT
Organism: Dendrolimus kikuchii; assembly: GCA_019925095.2. Classification (NCBI taxonomy): domain Eukaryota; kingdom Metazoa; phylum Arthropoda; class Insecta; order Lepidoptera; family Lasiocampidae; genus Dendrolimus; species Dendrolimus kikuchii. Next base: position 23,563,817 of record CM034400.1, read on the forward strand.
ATTATTTTAATTATTATTAAATTGTAAATATTCGTTTTAAATAAAGTGAATGTAATAATTACGTGAATATAAAATGAAAGACGAATGTCGCATTTGTTTAACAAATCCCGGTACAGTATCTGTTTTTGATGTTCAAGACAATGTACAGTATTGCGCAAAGATATTACTTTGCACAAATATAGTTATTGCAGAAGACGATGGCTTTCCAGACAAATTATGTAGCGAGTGTACCAGCGAATTGAACATTTCATATTTGTTCACTCAGAAGTGTTTAGCTTCAGATAAAAAACTACGTGCTTTGGGCACACTGATAAATGATAATCAAATGAAAGAACTGAAAGAAGAGGACATAAAAAAAGAGGTTGACGATGTCTCGCCTATTGAATTTTCTTTGGACGACTATTTAAATGAAGATTATGAAATCAAACCCTTAAAGAGAATCAAGAGGAGTAAGAAAAGTAAGTCTGAACCGGTATGCAATGTGTGTGGTTATAAAGCAGCTTGTAAATCAGCTCTAAATAGACATGTTGTGAAGCATACGAAGGTTAAAGATTTCTCATGTTCATCATGTGATAAGCAATACTCTTGTAAGGAGTCATTACAACACCATCAAGAATTACGTCACGGCCAAGTATTTAGGAAAAACAGAAAATGGAAAAAGATCGATAAACGGTCCCAAAGACATAAAGCATATCCTATGCAGTGTACTGAATGTGGCAGACTAGTTGCAAGTAGATCTGCAATGGAGAGTCACATGAGGACACATACTGGTGAGCGCCCTTTTGAGTGCAACCACTGTGATGCTAAATTTGTTACCAAAGGCTCATTGAAGAAGCATTTAGATCTACATGCAGTAGAGAGGGAGAGGAAATATACATGCGAGATGTGCGGCAGTAGCTTTTATCGTAAAAATGAAATTATAACTCACATTCGTATACACACTGATGAAAGACCGTACAAATGCACTTTTTGTCCAAGAGCGTTTAAGCAGGTGTCATCATACATTCGTCACAGACGCATCCACACTGGAGAGAAGCCATATGCATGTCCAATATGTCAGAAACGGTTTGCTGAGAAAACCCAAGTTAGTAAGCATCTTGTTGTGCATAGTGATGAAAAGAAGTTCCGTTGTCACTTATGTAATAAATGCCTTAAAAGTAAAGGGGCCTTGAAAATACATATAAACCTACATACAAATGATAAACAGCATATATGCAGTTTTTGTGGTAGACAATTCTCTTTCAAAGGCAATCTGAAGTTGCATATTAAAAGAAAACATTCAGAGCGTTCTGGTCAGTGTTCTGTTTGCTTTAAGACTTGGCCAGACTTAGAGGAGCATATGAGGCAGCACACAGGTGAAAAGCCATATTTATGTAAGATCTGTGATCAAGGGTTTATGACTAAAAGGAGTCTATCGTTTCATATTGGCTTCAAACATAAGAACGCTGATAAATTCAAGTGCTCTGTGGGTGAATGTACAAAATCATTTCCAAATGGAGGCTTATTGGAGTGGCATCTATTGAAACAACATTCAAACCAGCCCACATTTATCTGTACACATTGTTCCCGAGGTTTCTTTAGGGTTTGTGATCTGTCAAGGCACATGAGATGCACTCACAATGATGTTTCAAAAGCACATGTCAAAAAACAAGACACTGAACAAACATAGGCACAATTATTTTTATTAATATCAAGATGAATGCAGATTAGCCAGGAAGGATTGTCTGGATGGGTAACACCCATGGTCTAGATTCTAGAATATGTCATCATAACAGCCTTGAGTTGTGTGCTGGCATTAATGGTCAGGATACTCCATCCTTGAAGCCAGCAGCATATTGGCAGCATCTTTGGTATTACAAACATCCATATGTGATGGTACCCACATGCCATCAGATGGGCTATCTGTTGAAGTCATGCGATAGAAAAAAACTTAAGCAATAAAATATGTTCATATTATTAATTTATGATATAACAAAATAAAGTTCAAATTTTATAATTATAACAAAAATGAGCAATAATTTATAATTTAATGGTTTTATGCAACTAACTAAATCTATTTTAAGGTTTAGTCTATTTTACACATAGTTTAAGACTGTAATAGAATATAATAGGTTGGGGAAAAATTCTTCGCATATAGTATATATGAACTTTAATAAGATCTCTTTGGCTATACCATTTGTATCTGGCTGGTTTTGGTATCATTAAAAAGTTTTAATGTTAAAGAAGACAATTCCAAATTCAAATTAGGAAAATGTGTGATTTTCATTTGTTTTTCTTATTGTTAAAATGAGTGAATCTAATGAAGAAATTCAATACATTTTAAAATTTTACTACAAAAAATGTAAAAATGCAACACAAGCCGCCGAAAAATTTTGTGATGTTTATGGACCTAATGCAGTATCTGTGAGAGTAGCGCAAATTTGGTTTAAGCGTTTTCAATCCGGACATTTTGATATCAAAGATGCACGTCGCTATGGTCGCCCTGTTATGGACAAAATTGATGCCATTTTTGAAAAAGTGGAGCAAGATCGGCATATTCGTAGTTACGATGTAGCTGGAGAATTGGGGATTGACCACAAAACGGTTTTGGCGCATTTGAAAAAATCTGGGTACACAAAAAAGCTCGATATTTGGGTGCCTCATGAGCACACTGAAAGAAACCTAATGAACCGTGTACTCATTTGTGATTCTTTATTACGACGCAATGAAACCGAATCATTTTTGAAGAAGCTGATAAATGGTGATGAAAAGTGGATCACGTACGACAAGAACGTGCGAAAAAGATCGTGGTCAAACGCTGGTCAGGCTTCACAGACTGTGGTGACACCCGGGTTAACTCGCAACAAGGTGATGCTGTGTGTACGGTGGGATTGGAAGGGCATTATTCATTATAAGCTGTTACCGCCAGGCAGGACGATCAATTCTGAACTGTACTGCGAACAACTGATGAGATTAAAGCAAAAAATTGAGAGAAAGCGGCCGGAATTAATCAACAGAAGGGGTGTGGTTTTTCACCATGATAACGCTAGAGCTCACACATCTTTAGCCACTCAGCAAAAATTACGAGAGTTTGGCTGGGAGGTGTTAATGCATCCGCCGTATAGTCCTGACCTTGCACCTTCAGATTTTCACCTGTTTCGGTCTCTGCAGAATTCCTTAGGCAGTGTCAGGTTAACATCACGAGAGGACTGCCAAAACCACTTGTCGCAGGTTTTTAGATCAGAAGCCCCAAAATTTTTATAGCAATGGGATCACGTCCCTACCTACAAGATGGCAAAAAGTTATCCAACAAAATGGCACCTACCTACTTTAGTCAAATGTAAATAAAATTTATAAAAAAAAACTTTTGAATTTTTATATAAAATGCGAAGAAACTTTTTCCCCGACCTAATATTATAAATAAGTTCATAATCAATTTTATCTAATTTAATAAAAATCTGATTATTTGAATAATTATTTTCTTTTAAATCACTCTCAAATTGAAAGATTGGAACTTTTGTAACTTGAATGAGACTATAGTTATATATGCTCTGTGGACTTTAGCCTCTGTAATTGGTTTACATGATTTGTTTGATTAATATCTGTGTTTTGGAGGTTTAATACTAAAACAGAGTTTTAGCGGGAACTGAAAGGAGACGTTGTGCTGTGCAGTTTTATTTTCTAAAAATGTGTAACATTACTCTAAAATGAACAATAGTTGTAGGATGTTGATAGTTTTTGAGTAGTAATTATGTTTTTGCGAGAAATGTGAACTATATAGCCAAATGTGGCCTTTCGAGTTTTCACAAGAACTCCGTTGAATGACGTCGATTGTAGCCTACAATACAACGGCGCCTGGCTTAAAGGCCTAGTTGCCAAGCCTTAAACATAAAAAAAATACTAAAAACAAGAAAAAAAGGGCCAGATTGGCCCTCTGGCGCCGAAGCGTCATCCTTTGACGGGAGCGGAGCAAGGATGTCCGCTCACGCTTCCATTCAGCCTCTTCCTTCGTAAGCATAACACGCTCGCAGGAGGAGACGGCGTCTCATCCCTATGGGTGTCTTGCAGAAGCACTAACAAGGACCTAAGCTCAACAGTGGGATTTGAGGGCCTATATACAATGATACTGTTTTTTTGAAGTGAAACTTCTATATAGACGGGGTCTTAGGGTTTTTCTGTCACGAAAAAGGGTTACGGCCGCGTGGAGGAGCGGCATAAATTTAGAGTAGACTATGGATGCGTTTTTTAATTCTGGATCGAATTCAGTTTTTTTGTTTGATAAAATAAAATATGTTTAAATAAAAAATTGCATTCATTAAAATGTACCTAACCTAACCAAATCATAATTTGCAGTAAACCTGCGAAAAATCGAAATGTGTGCTGGGACACATAGTAGAAGTGAAACTTCAACGGACAAGTGGCAAAACGAATCGCAACAAAATTTTAACTTGAAGTTTTACGGGCAGATTGTTAATGTACTTGTCCAATTTACTTGTCCGTTGCCATTCGTTTTTTTATTAATTGGTTTCCTAGGTATTTTAATTATGATTTGCCCGCGACTTCAACCATATTGAATTACAATTCCACTGTCTAAATAGCGGCTAGATAATTGTGCGTCTACGTTCTTTCTAAGACCGTAAAAGATGAAAATCCTGAACAAAAACTATTAAAAAAAATCGACGATAATTGTTTTGAAAGATTTATTTTTACGGTCGCTCGTGGTCGAAATTCGACAAGAATAATTAATTTAAATTATAAGTTTGAATATTAATAAGGTTCTGTTATTAAAGACTACACTTCTATCATCACAGATATTGCCAAGGCTACACTGTTAATTTGACTTTAACAATAAACAAAATAGTATAATATAAGCCTCTGTGTCAAACACATGGACTACCAGAAAACATTAAACACACTAGTTTAATGTTTTCTTAATTGATTTAATGTATTTTTTATGCTTAATTTTTAAAAAAATCAGCATTCTGCACTCCTCTATATAAACTATAAGTATGCGAAATTTCATAATCCTCGTTTTCGTAAAAAAGGGGTACAAAGTTTTTGCTTTGTTTTTGCTTCACGTATTAATATATAGATTACGTAATTTAGGAGACTAAGACATTTATTAAACATTTATGGTGTTTTTCACTAAGGAAGCCTTAGTTTTTTACGCCTATTCGATATTCATTGGCCCGTTCCCATGTGAGTTTATTTAATTACCAGTCGGCAACGAGTTTTATAATTAAGCCCTCTCTTCCTGTGCAACGTAGGGAAACACGAGACCCCACCGAAAACCAATAGCCCGGAAATCCGTTGTTCAGTTTCGGTACATGACCAGTGACCACTCCTAAACTATGCGTAATAATAAATCAAATAAAGCTTTCTTTATGTAAAAGTATCATTTAATTAAATATTGCGATGTTAATAGACATACGTAAATTATAAGTTAACGATTTAAATAACCGCCAATCGGTGCTGATGATAAAACAGTTTATCGTCGGTATAGTAGCACCAGGTGTTGTGAACAGTTGTTGAGTTTTTCCCCTGTCTCTTTTTAACATATGGTATTGTATAGCTATCTCTTTCCCACGCCGAATAGCCTCGCCAGGTGATACGATACGAGTCCACGATCGCCTGAGGACGTTAGCCCGCGACCACCTTCCGCAACGCACGTCGGCGAGCTAGCTTACCGCCAATATTCAAGTAACCGTGGCAGGTGTCGGACTGTTTGTGCCGTGATGTTTTAAACTGTGTCCAGTGTTTTGAGTTTACCAATATCGGATTGCCACCAGTTTTCGCTATGGGTGAAGTGAGTACCGTTTGTCGTGGATAGTTTTAAGGAATGCGACTTTGCTCTAGTTCGTGGACCTAGGCTTGCGATCATGGTTCGTAGGTCGAGAGCCTGTGGCCGCGGGTCGCCACCGCGACCTCCTCCGCTTTAATTATCGTCTCTGAGGCTGCGACGTGCACTGTAAAAAGCATTTACAGTTTCCTCAGACACGATATTGCCACATCATTTTAAGATTAGCTGTAGTTTCATATCGATACATTATCTTCGATTTTGCTCGTTGTTTTTTTACTTTGATTACGTCCATTTAAATGGCTATTGTTTTATCACAAAGAATTAACTGGTTTTTAATACCAGCTATCAATTTTATTATTCTGTTAAGCTCTTAATGACTTCGTGGAATCGAACATTCTCGTATATTTTATGAAATAAGTCATCATATTATAGAATGGTATTGAGTCTATAATCTAAGATATCAACTTTTATGACCCATTACAAAAAAGATATTGGAAGTCATAGTCATAATTGAATTTATAAACATTAAATAGTTATACCAAAAATGTTAATATAATATGTACTTCGGTTATTGTTCTTAATTTAATTATATACCTACTTAAGGGTAATATTAAATATGAAAGTGTCTGTCTTTGGATATTTGTATAATTGTATGCCTCGTCTTCATGACCCTAAGGATTGAGACATTAATATTAAATTTGAAAGACGCGTACCTTCTGCACCGAGGATTATTATATTAATATTAGTAGAATGGTTATATTTTTGGCATGTCATCGTCGATAGGTAATCGTTGTCCTATCTACTGGACGTCGGCTATCCCAAGTTTGCGTCACCTATCCCGGTAATTTCATCCAGCCTTTACCGGCAACTGCGTAGATCTTCGGCCCGACGGGCGATCTTGCATGTAGACAACTTAAATAATGTACCCTATATTTATAATATTAAAGAAGCTTAAACATTATCTTATTCGTCAACCTCTTTATTCATAATTGTTATACGAGGCTAAACCTCGTATAAAGGCGATTCTTTTTCAATAGCATTAAGCCCGTCACTACAAGCTATAATATATGTTAATTTATCGAGATATAAATTATAGTATAGCAAGCTACCACACACGGGGGCTATACTATAATATATATTTTGCCCTCACTCGGTCTGCGGTATCAATATGCCAAAATATACTGAGATATTAATGTCGACATATTTTTGTGATGTCATAGAAATATATATTACAGCTGCGTGTGCGGTCACTCGAAAATTTATATGGAAAATATGTCGTAATATGCCTTGCTATGATTGCTTTATTGAAGTCTCTACTTATCTGTATTACATAGGTATAAAGAACCTCTAATACTCTATAACTTCATTGAACCTCTTTCATATTATATACTGCCTTGTTCTTTATAACAGAATGTTTAGATTTTGAAAGGACATAATTTAGTTTAGTAGTATATATTACTACTAGTGTTAAAGTTTAGTTTAAAGGCGATTTCATGCACTAGATATACACAAGGCGTTACAAATTGCTATAGGAAGAAACTGTTTACAAATTAGGTACTTATGTTATGGTCCGAATAGAATGAATCTACATATTTTCATGGCAATAAGTTTATTCAGCATCATTTGGGTAAAATATCAATTTGTATATCGATAAAACTATCGTAATTTCCAGAACGAGTAAATCTATGGCTATCCTAATGAATCGAGGCCGTGATTAATAACAAAGAAACATACAAATACTTTCACATTTACATGTTGTGTATTTATCAGAATTTCAAGTTTTTAGCCATTGCCATTTTAAAATAGAAAATGTTTCATAATTTAAATATATCTCTTATAGAGGTCACAGCGGTGAATACGCCTAGGGCTATCAACGTGCCTATTTATGATAATTCAAAATTTTAAATTGATTATACCTGTTTTTAAAAAGTAACAGTGGTCTAAAATCTGCCAATAATCTAATGGCATTGAAAGTCTGTAAAATCCAAAATGAGATATGCGAATATAAAAAAAAAATACGTACACACATAGCTTCACGCCAGTTCCCTTGCGGGGTAGGCACGTACAACAGAGCGCTATTCAGGCTTATTTTAACACATCTCACTCGCTTCTTTGACATTCATAGCTCTTGTCATGCACGCTCCTCTGTTCTTAAGGTTCTTGACTTCACCTTCTGATAGTACACGATCAATTTGATCATGGAAGGTCTGTCGTGGCCTTCCACGACTTCTGCATCCATCCACTTTTGCATTGTATATCTGTTTAATCATTCTTCCATCATGCCCGAACCATCGGAGCATTCCTTTCCTTACCTTCACCCCGACACTCTTTCAGACCAACTCTCTTTCTTACTTCGGTATTACGAACGCGGTCCGACCAGGATCGGACCCGCGCCCTTTGAGTTTGGGATGCGTGCGCTAGCCACTAGCTACTTGAAGGTCATACATAAGTTAAAATTTGATTATAAAGTAGAAGTACAGTACTCTTTAATTCGAACTTAAAGGGAGACGCCAAAAAATTCGAGTTATAGAGTTTTCGGTTTATGGAGGATTTCGACTTAAGTATTTTGTAACGAAACATTCGTCTTGTGGAGGTTAAGATTTATTCAAATAATCGAGTTGTAAAGGTTGTAATATCAAATATTGCTATGTTCGAGGTACAGAGGTCCAAGTTATTTTTTCGAGTTATAGAGGGAAAATGAGTACTGAATTTGCTTATAGGGACTCTTGAATTATTTCGACTTATAGAGGGGTTCCGATCTCAAGCAAGGGAGGGTTTCGCCTTAAGAGGTTCTACTATACTTCCTACTTCACGTACACCGCTTTGCAACGTGTTATTGCTGTTAAGGAGAAGAAGCGGCAAGAAACTCTCCAGCAACATGTCTAGTTAAAAAATTGTTTTCTTTTCTTTTTAAATAAATACACAATTACTTTTCGAAGAATTAATGGAGTTTTAGCAAACAGTGCATACTCAGTAAAACAAAGATATAATAATATGCTTATTATTATTATATTATTGACTGTGTTACAATGTACTCTGTGGTCCACTGTATTGTATTGGTGAATTGAGTTTTTTCTAAAAATGTATAAAATTACTCTAACATGAACAATAGTTGTAGGATATTGATAGTTTGTGAGAAATGTGAACTGTATAGTTAAATGTGGCCTTTCGAGTTTTCAGAAGAACTCCGTTGAATGGTGTGGATTGTTGCCTACAATACAACTGCGCCTGGCTCAAAGGCCTAGTTGCCAAGCCATAAACATTAAAAAAAAACTATTACTAAAATATTGGTGAATTCTGTAAGGATGGCGATGTTTGTGTAAAGAAATAAATTTTATGATACGCAGCATTAGCTTGCCAGCCCTAGCGTTGTCTGCAAAATGCAGCTTGACCTACGCACAGGCCATATTCAGTTTCGCTGGTCCACTTTCCAGCTCAGTTTACGTCTACCGCAGAATATTGCACACATACCTACTTGGAAAATATACACGATTTATAGCCAACCTGCGTTTATAATTCACCTTGAAGTTTATTGGAGAGTTAACATTCTTCTAACAGGCCACGAAACACCTTCCATGATCAAATTGATCGTGTACTAGCAGAAGGTGATGTCAGGAGCCTTAGGAACAGACGAGCGTGCATGACAAGAGTTATGAATGTCAAAGAAGCAAGTGAGGTGTGTAAGAATAGGCCTGAATGGCGCTCTGTTGTTCGTGCCTACCCCGCAAGGGAACTGGCGTGAAGTTCTGTATGTATATGTATGTAACATCCTTCTGATATTTATTATATTATAAAATTCTAAAAATGCCGTGTCTATACATTGTAGCTATAAAAAAAAATACAACTGGAACTAAACGATTGAGAACACGATGCGAATTTTTAGACTTCTTGTCTGTTTCTTCGGGATTCACGTAAAAACTACCCGGCCGATTTCGATGCGGTTTTCGCTGATCCACAGCAAATTCTTAGGGAATCCCGCGGGAATTTTTCTGGGAATTATTTGAGATGGCCACATTAAAAAAAAAACTAATACCAATATGATTTTTCACTCATCGATAGTAAATTTTATGTAACAAAACAAGTATTATTTTTTATCCCGGGAATTTTCCCGGGAGCGGTTTGTAGTTATTCGGGTGCATAAAAATTAGCTTATTCCGACACAGTTTTCACTAAAACTAGCTTACATTCTTTTTAAATGCTGCGGTACTTTGTATCCCGGGAATCACGCCCGAATTTCAATTTTGGAATTCAAGCGTGGTTGAAGTCGCGGGCATATCCTAGTGTTGTATATAAATACATATCAACAGTGTTTATAGATAATGTATTCTATTTTCATGTTTTTTGTGCCACATATTGTTGGAAATCGAATCAATTCGATATTTGTCTTACAATGCACATCACTATTATACGTAGACATCACTAAGCTCTCTTGCACAAATGACTTCCTAGAGGAGTTTTTATAGGTTGAGTTTTTGGCGGGAACTGAAAGGGGACGTTGTGCTGTGCAGTTTTATTTCCTAAAAATGTGTAAAATTACTCTAAAATGAACAGTAGTTGTAGGATATTGCTAGTTTTTGTGTAGTAATTATGTGTTTTTGGGAGAAATGTGAACTATACAGCCCAATGTGGCCTTTCGAGTTTTCACAAGAACTCCGTTGCATGACGTCGATTGTAGCCTACAATACAACGGCGCCTGGCTTAAAGGCCTGGTTGCCAAGCCTTAAACTTAAAAAAAAATGGCTTCCTAGAGAAAACTGTGTTCACATAAATATATAATATTAAATAACATTATTAATTGAGTTAATTCCTTCATTAATCCACAAAGGACCTCAAAAATAACACATGAGGGTTGAATCAACACTCCCTTGATGAACAGGCAGGCAAACGTACCTTTAAAGACACGTAGGTATCGGTTGTTCAAGAACTTAGCGCTTCATTCGACTATGTTTTGTAGGTATATTAATCTTATAAGAAAATGAACTATTAAAAATAATTAACATGGTAATTTGTTAACGATATTGATTGCATTAAATTTCCTCAGACTTTAATTAACTATATCATTTTATTACACTTACAACTTTAATCTGATGATCTGGGCCATTAATGAGAAAAATTACACCAAGTGTTCTTTTATTTCGCGAATTAATGTGTATCTAATTATAAATAAACTAAATTATAAATAAATTAAACTATACAATAAATTAAACTAAAAATAAACTATATATACAAACTAAAATTAAAGTATAAAATCTAGTTCTAGACCGCTCTCAGTATATATAATGCATACATACATACATAACTTCACGCCAGTTCCCTTGCGGGGTAGGCACGAACAACAGAGTGCCATTTAGGCTTATTCTTACACACCTCACTTGCCTCTATATATAATGTATTTATATATAATCAGTATATCATAATGTATTTCTAGCAATCGTGGTAAATTACATGACAATCGAATGAAGACGATGTATGAAATAAAAAATCTCTTTATTTTTAAAAGAAATATTAATACGATTTAGTAAATATATAATGATTAGATTTCTAAAGAAGTAGGTTAGTCTAGTTTTGATAATCGCCCATTAAATTGCTGGTCACCAAGCTGATTTCTTTTGCGTGGTTTCGTCATCTCATTACATTTCTTTAGACAAAATCCCCCATTTTTGGGCTCAAGAAATGTAATGAGATGAGATATAGCTTATATAAAACGTATTTTTCTATTTAAAAATGGAAAACAACAGCCATTTATCTGAAAGACGAGAAGTCTTCAAAATGAAGTCGCAAATAAAATACGTTTAGTAGACCTCTCACGCGGCCAAAAGGCTGGCGTCTACTTTGCTATCTTTTACAATCTGGGCCCAAAAATGTATGAAACAGTATCCGTCTCCTTTGAACTCAATTTTAAGCACTTAAGCTTATGTATGTAACCTACTATTTTAATATTAAGTTGTTCTTAAAAACTAGTTAAATTTATCTTTTTTTTTTAAGTTTAAGGCTTGGCAACTAGGCCTTTAAGCCAGGCGCCGTTGTATTGTAGGCTACAATCGACGTCATTCAACGGACTTCTTGTGAAAACTCGAAAGGCCACATTTGGCTATATAGTTCACATTTCTCGCAAAAACACATAATTACTACTCAAAAACTATCAATATCCTACAGCTATTGTTCATTTTAGAGTAATTTTACACATTTTTAGACAATAAAACTGCACAGCACATCGTCCCCTCTCAGTTCCCGCCAAAAACTCTTAAATTTATCTATTTACGTCACACGTCAAGGGGTGGGGGGAACTGTCCTAAATTTCGTGACGTCACATTTCTAAATCTAATATATTTAAACTAATTATGGATATATACGGATATATTAATATAATAAGTTATTCTTAAGGTACACCACCACACAAACATGCATTCATTAAATGTCACACACAATAACAAAGTATCAAATAAGCGTGTACAACTTCTTAACTTCTTCTTAAATTTAATCTTAAAAAAATCCGTAGGTGTTAATAAAAAAAAAAAACAAAAATAATACCTACCTAAAGTAGATATTATAATAAAATATTTTCAATATACCTACATATGTTGAGAATCGGCCGAACCTTTAAGCATTACTCATTTATAATACTCTAAATAAACTATCAAAACAATTTTTTATTATAATATATAACGTGTTCTAGAAAATACGATGATAACAACATTTTAATTTATTTATATGAATAATCGTCGTCAAAATCAACGTCTGAAACAAAAATAGCGATAACAATTTATTTTTCTTTGAATCTAATCATATTCAAGGTACTTAATCAGTAGATAATTCTAAGTTTTATTATAGATAAAGATCGATTATAAGGGAAATTAATTGAATTAACATCTATTTAGTATCGGACCAATACTTATACCTACTATAGGTATTTTAGTGGTAGGTACGTATGAAAAGAATTATTGCTCCAAAGAATTTATAAAAGGATAATGGATACATTATGGGTATACGTCTAGCTATCGCAGTGGAGAACGAACTACTGACAAGAACAATCGGGAGCGCACATATTAATAGATGCTCTATCTCGCTCGCACATCATCCGTCCCGCTCACACATTGTGCTATAACATGTTACAATAGTAGAAGTGAAACTTCAACGGACAAGTGGCAAAACGAATCGCAACAAAATTTGAACTTGAAATTTTACGGGCAGATTGTTAACATACTTGTCCAATTTAAAAACCTGCCCCTAAAACCTTAAGTTAAAATTTTGTTGTGATTCGTTTTGCCACTTGTCCGTTGAAGTTTCACTTCTACTATGTGTCCCAGCACACATTTCGATTTTTCGCAGGTTTACTGCAAATTATGATTTGGTTAGGTTAGGTACATTTTAATTAATGCATTTTTTATTTAAACATATTTTATCACACAAAAAACTGAATTCGATCCGGAACCAAAAAACGCATCCATATTCTACTCTAAAATTATGCCGCCTCTCACCATGTCTAGTTTAAATTTATACGCACCTCCACGCGGCCGTAACGGTTTTTCGTGACAGAAAAATCTTAAGACCCCCCGTTTATATAGAAGTTTCACTTCAATAAATTCTTAGACTTTTAATAAACGGCCCATCTGATGAAAAGCGGTTGTCTTCACCTATGGACATTTGCAACACCAAAGGCATTGCAAATGCGCTGCTGCTCTCTAAAGGGAGACTGGAACTTGGCCACTAATGTCGGAACACAACTCAAGGTTGTTATGGCGGCATACTCTAGACCAGGTGTGGTAGCCATCCAGGCGGGCAAATACCGTACCACCTGGCTGTGGGTTTTTTGTCGCCACTTACAACAAGCCGCCCGGCCGCAGGAAATTGTATTCTTTTTCCGTTCCTGCACGGATATGGATGGTTGCGACATACATATACAGACGAATGAACTAACGGTTTTCACATAATGATTTCGTTATTGCCATAATGACATTGAGAGCCTAAAAAATAACATAATTTTATTAACTAGGAAAACCATATCGTAGTCATTCACTAGTAATTTCCTTAAATAACATAACCGCAAATGGATGATCTTTGTCACGAATCGACCCTTTTACTTAGATCACACATGTTAACAAACTTATAAGTATATATGGGAGCTACATAAGTCATAAGGAATGCTCCGGTGGTTCGGGCATGTGGAAAGAATGCATGATGAAAGAATGACTAAACAGATATACAATGCAAAAGTGGATGGATGCAGAAGTCGTGGAAGGCCACGACACATCTTCCATGATCAAATTGATCGTGTACTAGCAGAAGGTGATGTCAGGAGCCTTAAGAACAGACGAGCTTGCATGACAAGAGTTATGAATGTCAAAGAGGCAAGTGAGGTGTGTAAGAATAAGCCTAAATGGCACTCTGTTGTTCGTGCCTACCCCGCAAGGGAACTGGCGTGAAGTTATGTATGTATGTATGTATGTACATAAGTCATTGCAGCGGACAACGAACTACTGGCAAGCGCATTTTTTTAAATTTTTTTTTTTGGAGCTGGACCCAGCTGAATAGCCGCAGATGGCTGTTTCAGCGATACCGGACTTTGGGGGCTTCCCGACTCCGTGGAAGCGGAGGCGTTCAGCCCGGAAGCAGCACGCTCGAGGAGGCACCTCCTGTGAGGTTCGACCTCGGCTCGACCGCTGCGGGGGATTGACTCTATATTGAGAATTAGCCGTTAAAGGCTGAAAGAGCTAAGCCAACAGGCTGAAGTGATTATTTGGGGACCAATTATCGACTCCGCCGGCGGAGCCGATCCTAGTCTATCATTACTACCGCTTCGCAACGTGTTATAGCTGGAGGAGAAGAAGCGGCGGAAGAAACTCTCCAGCAACACGCCTAAGCTAATCTTGTATGGCTACTTGTGTCTGTAGTGAGTGAGTGAGATTGGTGGGTCTTACCTTTGTGTAAGAGGATCCGAGCCGGGGGCTCTCCGGCGTCTGTTTTGTCTGCGTCATGGCAAGCGCAACGCGGGAGCGCACATATTAATAGTTGCTCTATTTCGCTTACACATCATCCGTCCCGCTCACACAGTGTGCTATATATTGTACTAGCTATACGACTTATTAATATTTGTACTTCAGGTTACCGTTTCCAAAATATATTGGTTCACATCTGTGAATACTACTCACCTGCCATCTAAAGTGTCATTTAACTTCTACTTGTAATTATATCCGTGCAGGAACGGAGAAATAATACAATTTCCTGCGACCGGGCGGCCTGTCGTAAGAAGCGACTTAACAACCCACAGCCAGGTGGTAGGGCATTTGCCTACCACCCCTGGTCTAGAGTATGTCGCCATAACAACCTTGAGTTGTGTTCCGGCATTAGTGACCAGGTTCCAGTCTCCCTTAAGAGAGCAGCAGCGCATTTGTAGCAACTTTGGTGTTGCAAATGTCCATAGGCGATGGTAACCGCTTTCCATCCAGTGGGCCGTCTGTATCTGATCTCTACAATTTATAAAACGGTTTTATCTGAATATTAAAACAGTTCATTTTGTGAATAAACTAACAGAACAAAAAGAAACGAAATGCCGGTATAACCTCATTATATACTAACTAACTCCGTTGGCAAACCGACCCAAAGTGAATCTTGGCCTACGAAACGAGAGCATGTTACTTTCCTCTGTCCTGCGCAGTGTCTTGCCAGTTGTGGGCTTGTAGGTCAAGTCAGCTTCTACTCTGTCCTTCTAGCGATACTTGGGATGACCAACCGGCCGCCGAGCGACTGGTCGCCCCAAATATGCTTTCTTCACTCCCTGATGCTCCTCCATCCGTTCTACATGACTGAGCCAGCGGAGACGGTGAGATTTTATCTTCCCAATTATGTTGGTCCAATTATAAACTGGCCCTTTTATTCACAGTAGTTGTACGAGGTTTATAGCGTCAGTAAAAAAGAGTTAATAATGGTTTAAACATAATTTCATTATGAATAACGCATTGTTAACACTTTTTAACAAGTCAATGAACCTCGTAAAACTATTAGATATGAAAAATACCAGATAGCTCCCAGAGTGCAGTGTGTCCAAGAGGCTGGATAAATTGCCACGCTGGGTAGCCATACAGATTCGCTATATGGAGTATGAACTAGTAGTTTGATCATGGGCAGCATAAGAGATTTTTTTGCACATTTGTTTCAAGAAACTCGTTGCTGATGGCCTTTACAATATCTTAAATTCAAAAGATTTCATTCAAACTAATTACCAGTCGAGAACATTTTCGAAGGTCATGAGTATAAATAAGTTAAAAATTAAGTCTACTTCCTACTTTATGCACAGTACTGCGCAATTTGTATATCTTTATTTTCACTTCTGTAACACTTCAAAAAGTACTTCTATAATTTATCATAGCCTTTTTTTTGTTTTTAATATTCTCATAGTCTTAAATTCTGTATTTGACATAAAGTCTATTTGTTGACGTTTCTCCTCTACTTCACATATCTTTTACCTTAGATTTTGGGATTAAAATATAGTTGAGAAGTTTTTTCATTCTAATCAATAATTATTTTTTTAATTATAAAATGAATAGTATACGCTCGACGTAACGGTCTAGACATGAGATGATTATGATGAATCAATTTAGTCCGCAGATGGAATGCGCAAAAGAAATCATGCTTGGTCTGCAATTATCGGTTATTATTGTACAATTATCATACACGGGTGCAAAAGTACATAAAATCCTATTTCTTTATGAACGTTTCCTCTTTAAAGAAATATATAAATCCTATTTTATAAAACGATTTAAGCTGATCTCATGCACTAATACAGTTTGCTGACACTTTATCCTATATCTATTCGGCTAGACAGACAGTGTAAACTCTATATAACGACATTGAAGGGACTGTTCATTTTATGGCGTTATAGAGAGTTGTGGTTAAACGGAGAGAAATCAGTTATTTTTGTCTGACGTCTTTTGCTGCACCAGCAATTTTGTTGTATTTTCTCCTTATTTTATTCATATCTTGCGATATTGGGGCATATTGGTGATAAAGAGAGTACTTAGAAATTTCGGTATGCATGATGCCGACAGTCGAGTTTATTATGGACTACAATAATAAAGGGATACAAGAACGTACATAGCTGCGCAGTTTTTACTAGTTTTAGTAACTAAAAAGGTACTTTTTATTACTTAATTCTTGTCGTTATTGAGAGTGGGTGTGATGCTATATAGAGTGTATCATTGTATGGAAGACAAGCTTTTTTTCAGGCGGTGGAAATTCTATTTACGCACAATACCGGGTCCTTTGCAAGGGATTAGACCATAGTTGATCATGGAGGCCTTCCCAGAAGGGGCAATCTAAACAGTAATCAACCGGCTTGTGTGGAGACTCCAGCCCAAATGGCTAATACCCACTAAAACCACCTCCTCCGACGGCCCCTCGCTTATGGCAGGAAAGGCTTAGAACGTAGTTACGCCCACGCCGATCCTAGCGCAATAAGTGCCTGAGAAAGTGTTTTTTTTATTTTTTATCAACCAAAGTCAAGTGATTTCGACGCTTAAGGGAGTTTTCCGTTAAATCGAGTGACGCTACATCGAGTTTACACTGTATTTTGATCGTGGCAGCGAAAGAAACTAATAAAAGAATATCTTAAAACCAAGTTGTAAAAATAAAATCTCATGTATAATTTATTAAATAGATTTAAAAGTCGTGCTTTAGTAAAAGCACAACAGATTTAAATAATCACGCTTACATTTGTAACAAAATCGAAGAAGTTATTCACCTTGTTTTGTTAATATATTACATTTAAATTCTTGCGAATTCAGAATGTATATTTTATGTTTTACAGCGTTTTATGTACTTAATTTATATATATACTAGAGTTTACCCCGCGGCCGCGCCGCGGGTCAACCTCTAGTGCGTATCTCTTGTTTAAAAAGCAAGTGGTACAGCTTACATTGTATTAAATTTGTATGTATTTGCCCCCGAAAGATTCACTTCATTTTATATCGCAAACTATACCACACCCGTCTATATGTAAACTAAATAAATGACAAAACTTGACAAAAATGACAAAATAGATAACATGGTCCAAGTAGACCAACTGGACCCAGTGGATCCAGTGGATAAAGTGGACCCAACTGGCCCAGTGGACCCAGTGGACCCAGTGGACCCAGTGGACCCAGTGGACCCAGTGGACCCAGTGGACCCAGTGGACCCAGTGGACCCAGTGGACCCAGTGGACCCAGTGGACCCAGTGGACCCAGTGGACCCAGTGGACCCAGTGGACCCAGTGGACCCAGTGGACCCAGTGGACCCAGTGGACCCAGTGGACCCAGTGGACCCAGTGGACCCAGTGGACCCAGTGGACCCAGTGGACCCAGTGGACCCAGTGGACCCAGTGGACCCAGTGGACCCAGTGGACCCAGTGGACCCAGTGGACCCAGTGGACCCAGTGGACCCAGTGGACCCAGTGGACCCAGTGGACCCAGTGGACCCAGTGGACCCAGTGGACCCAGTGGACCCAGTGGACCCAGTGGACCCAGTGGACCCAGTGGACCCAGTGGACCCAGTGGACCCAGTGGACCCAGTGGACCCAGTGGACCCAGTGGACCCAGTGGACCCAGTGGACCCAGTGGACCCAGTGGACCCAGTGGACCCAGTGGACCCAGTGGACCCAGTGGACCCAGTGGACCCAGTGGACCCAGTGGACCCAGTGGACCCAGTGGACCCAGTGGACCCAGTGGACCCAGTGGACCCAGTGGACCCAGTGGACCCAGTGGACCCAGTGGACCCAGTGGACCCAGTGGACCCAGTGGACCCAGTGGACCCAGTGGACCCAGTGGACCCAGTGGACCCAGTGGACCCAGTGGACCCAGTGGACCCAGTGGACCCAGTGGACCCAGTGGACCCAGTGGACCCAGTGGACCCAGTGGGCCCAGTGGGCCCAGTGGACCCAGTGGACCCAGTGGGCCCAGTGGACCCAGTGGACCCAGTGGACCCAGTGGACCCAGTGGGCCCAGTGGGCCCAGTGGGCCCAGTGGACCCAGTGGGCCCAGTGGGCCCAGTGGACCCAGTGGACCCAGTGGACCCAGTGGACGAAATAGACAAAATCACAAAACCTGTCCTAGTTTCCGGGATAAACTTTACATAAATCTATCCCAAAATGTATCCCATTATCCGGGATAAAAAGTATCCCTTGGGCACTCGGTATTCAAATTATATATGTACCGAGTTTCAGCCAAATCGGTCCAATAGTCTTTCCATAAAAGGATAACAAACAAAAAGACAAATATACTTTTATCCCGGAAACTATCCCATTTTCCGGGATAAAAAGTATCCTATGTTCATTCTCGGCATCGAAAATATATATAATGAGTTTCAGCCAAATCGGTCCAGTAGTTTTTACGTGAAAACGGAACAGACAGACAGACAGACAGACAGACAGAGTTACTTTCGCATTTATAATATTAATAGGGATTACTAGCTGTCCCGGCAGACGTTGTTCTGCTCTGAAGAAATAAAATTTTGAACCCGATTCCAGCGCCACCTACCGGGTCCAAACGTAAACTATCCTATCTTTCAAGTCGGATCAAACTGCACACGGTGCAAAAAATTAAAATCGGGTTAAGTACTTTAGGAGTCCATCGCGGACAAACAGCGTGACACGTAATTTATATATATCAAGATTGATTTGTAATATTTATGTTAGACGCATGTAAGGCGAGTGATATGTGTTATTTATAACAATACTAGCGGCTCCGGCAGACGTTGTCCTGCTCTGAAAAAATAAAAATCTAGGACACGATCCCAGCACCACCTACCAGTTCTAATTGTGGATTTAAACCATCCGGGGACCCACTCAAACACACAAAAACAAAATCACCAAAATCGGTCCAGGCGATTAGGAGGATTCTAGAACCCGATCTCAGCGCCACTTACCGGTTCCAACGGGATAAAAAGTATCCTATGTCCGTCTTCTGGTTCTAAGCTACCTCCCCACCAATTTTCAGTCAAATCGGTACAGCCGTTCTTGAGTTATAAATAGTGTAACACGGCTAACACGGCTTTCTTTTATATATATATAGATTACGTTTTTTTTTAATGCAGGAGTTCAGCAGACAGGCAGACGGCCCACTTGATGGAAAGCGGTTACCATCGCCTATGGACATTTACAACACCAAAGGTGCTACAATTGCGCTGCTGCTCTCTTAAAGGAGACTGGAACCTGGTCACTAATGCCGGAACACAACTCATGGTTGTTGTTGTAATCCAATGTGCTCTGCACGCGTGGGTTCGGATACCATCCTCGTCGCCAAAATGTTGTGTATTAAATAAAAAGATAATTTACTAATAATAATAATAATAATAATAATAATAAGGCAGAGAGAAGAGAGAGCGTCGATACATTTTTGTCTTTGGTAAAACGCGAATTAAATGTTTGGATATTAAATTTATCGTTCGGATACGACAGTTGTTATGACGACATACTTTAGACCAGTGGTGGTAGCCATCCAGTCGGGCAAACGCCGTACCACCTGGCTGTGGCTTGTTTTGTCGCCTCTTACGACAGGCCGCCCGGCCGCAGGAAATTGTATTCTTTCTCCGTTCCTGCACGGATAAAATGAAATCGTAGTAATGAAATGAGGTTGTAATTAATGAAGAGGTTCAGTTCATCGCAGATACATTTCCTTCTCCGGATTCTGTTGCTGCCTTCTACTGATCATTGCTGTTTATTATTCCAAATTACTATTGCTTTAATGTAATGACAGTCTTTAACTTACGTGTTGCATAATTAGTTTTCGCGGCTAGTATCTTATACTTGATATATAAAGCTGAAGAGTTTGTTTGTTTGAACGCGCTAATCTCAGGAACTGCTGGTCTGATTTGAAAAATTCTTTCATTGTTAGATAGCCCATTTATCGAGGAAGGCTATAGGCTATATATCATCACGCTAAGACCAACAGGAGCGGAGCACCAATGAAGAATGTTTCAAAATTGGGGTTTTTAAACTGTTCTACGCGGACGAAGTCGCGGGCAGAAGCTAGTACATAATATAACCACGTTTTAACGGTTTTTCGGCCACTTTTTAGTAGCCGTGATCACGGAAGAGAAAGATTTCAAGTGTCGATGAGTATTGTTAAAGTGTTATTTAGCTTACCACCAACTTGGTCATTTTAATTAATCAGTTTTAATTTTGTTTATGGTTATTATTTACTCTATGGGAGCCTAATCTAATTTACCACCGCTTCGCAACATGTTGTGGCTTGAAGAGAAGAAGCAATGCCAGAAAATCTTCAGCAAACATGCCAAGCTTTAATAATTTTATATAATATTAAAATGGGTGGGAGGTAAAATAACTAACTTTAACAGTACTCATTGATACTTGACATCTTTATCACGGCTACTGAAAAGTGACCGAAACATCTGTATAAAAATCAGATAAGTGACCGCGCCTAAAACGGTTGAAACGTAGTCATATTATGTGTTCCATATTACGACCTCAATAAAATAATAGTTTCGAACTGTCTAAAATTTTAATAATCTATGCTAGTTAAATCCAAAATCGTATTTCAACATCATTAGAATATAATATATATATAATATAATATCAGCCCTTAAATGTCCCACTGCTGGGCTCGGGCCTCCCATTATAGGGGGGGAACGGACAGTATACCCACTACGCTTGTCCAAGGCTGCTTAGCACGTTTGACACTTCGGTTATATCGATGTGCAGGTTTCATCACGATGTTTTCCTTCACCGTTGTTAGCACGTGGTCATTGTAACAATATGCACATTAGGTCAGAAAGCTGGCTAATCATTAGAGTATGGTACTAATTCAAGATTATTATTTGTTACAGTCGCTGCTTAAGGAGGATCCTCTCTCTAGGATCCAGAGAGAAATAATTGAAGTAACAGAAAGGGAGAGAGAGTTCAAAGAAGGACATTTCAGAATAAACAGGCTCATGTCCGAATCAGTAATTGATATTAACCAACAGAACGGCCACATGAATGGAGACGCTGAACATAAACCACAGAAGACGCTAAACAGGGCAGTATCCACTTCGCAACTAATGGGTCCAATTGCCCCCTCACCGCCTGTAGCTCCAACACTCCTAAATACGAATGGTTACACTCGTCGCTTTACTCCACAGACTGGAACCAAAGGAATCATGCAAAGGTTCATAGCCAACAAAGGAAAGTTACCGGGGCCCGCTCCAGGAGCAACTACTCCAACAACCACATTAGCCCCTCCACTTGTTTTCCCTACAACACCTATTGTTCAACCCGTGGTATCGCCACCAATAATCACCCGAACACCAGAAGGGAAACCAATGCGAAAAGGATATGTGCCTGTAGAGGAAAAAATTCAAAAAGAGTTGCAAGAAATGAAGGACAGGGAGCATGAGCTTAAGAAAATGAGGAAGAAGCAAAAACCCTTCGATTTGGAACTGAGTGATTCTGAAATATCTTCCGAGTCTGAGGATGAAGAGATACCCATGCCTGGCAAGTTGAAACCAACTAAATCTATAGGCGAGTTGTATGAAGCTTTGAACGAAGATCTAAGGTCACCATCACCGAGAAATAGCTCAGGCCACGACTCTTTAGGAAGTTTAAAGCCAGCGAAATCGCTCGCGGAACTATGCGAGCTTGGCCCCGGTCAGGAGTATCTAGCTCCGAGCTCTACGCGGTTGATAGCGCAGTGGGAGTCACTCATACAGCAGAAACAGGAGGCCGGTGCAGCTTAAGTCTAATATTAGTGGTGTGTGACGTAAATAAGTTAATATTCTCACGGTCGGCTAGCAGGGCACGGGGAGTCAGGGTCAACGGTTCCGAGTGACGTTGCAGTTGTTAGTGACGGTGATCGTGTATGTTCTGTTATAATAACCGTGTAAACTGTTGCCTAAATGGAATACCTGGTGAGATCGGATGCTGTCGATCGCATTCTTTGCCTGCGCCGGTGGAGAGATTAATTTTCTCCAGACAGCGAAGAATGCAAATGATGGTTGTACGTAACATCGATTCAGTTGCGCATGCGCAGTTGGAAAGCGGACCATACTTGTTGAGAACATGTTATCCGAGTGAGTAGTTTCATACTATTGTTCTGTGCTATCTTCATATGTTAAAAAAGTCTGTTAATTTTCATCGGCAGCAGCGCTTTCCCGTCGCGAGCTACGCCTCGCGTCATGCCAACAATGGTGCGCCGTTCTAGTTTCTGAGAACATGGTTTGAGCAAGAAGTTAATAACACCTTGAAATGGGCTCCCACAATTGTCAGCAATATCGCACCTGTACGTACTCTCGATGACCTACAGACTGCGATTCCGACTTCCCCCAATTCTTTACACTCTAATGACTTTAATGTGCACGTAATTAAAGTTGATCACATGAAAAGTTACATTGAAAATATATGGGAAACATTTTTCGAAGTCATTTAACTATGATTACTCAGTTCCTGTTTGCATAATTAATCATATTTTAATATAGTATTCATGCTAATTCGTACATAATTGGATTTTTCCTATTTTCATCATTCGATTGCAGTTTTTCCGGGGATCGTATTGTTAAATTTCAATAATTATATATAATATTCCAACTGAAGGTGTGGTATATACAATTTAGGTAAATTAATTTATTTATAGCATTTTATTCTAATGTATAAATATTTTTAGTTGCAATGATATTTATGATAAATACTTACATATTCCAAATTATGTTTGATGCCCTTTACTGATCATCAATTATCTTCGAAGCTGGACTTCGATATTTCATATTCAGATTAATTACTTAGTAAAATATTTTAGTGTGATTAGCACTATTTTGTTTTGGAATTAATAAAAATATTATATTTCATATATAAATGACAGATTTATATAGTATTATAAAAAGGTTATAATTTATTTATAAATTTATATAAAAGTGTGAACTGATAGAAATACTTTGAGAGCACTTGTCGGAAAATAGCATCATGGCTGCCAAGTAAGTTTGTTTTAAATCAGATATGTTTTATTTAAGCTGTTGTCATTATAAATATAAACGGTTAAAAATTTTCATCGAAATTGGCTTAATAGTGAACAGGTAACATAAGGATCCAAAGATAAATTGACTTGGTTGCCATTTTGCTTCGAGATCTTTGCTTTTGCATATGGAGGGTAGAGGTAAGGAGAAGCATCTCTGTATATGAAGAAGTGTTCATCGAAATGCATTAAATTAGGGTGGCGCCACTTTCGCATCAGGGTGAGTTTTAAAGAAAGCGCCAAAAGTTATTAGAGTAGTATTATAGTGGTTTAGTTTTATAAAATTAAATATTACAAAATCACTAAGCGTGTTATTCAAAATTCACGAAATAAAATCACTATTCATGTCAATTCTTTGAGGTTATATTTAGTAAATTACTTTGTACTATGTAAATAGTTGACGGTTTATGACAGTGTACTATCACGAACTTCTCTAGTCGCCAAAGATATTATTTTTTTTAACTCGGCATACTTCAATTCGTCTACAACAGCTACATTCATACTATAACCCTTTGTCTACATCAGCGCCATTGTGGACGGTTTTTGAACTGTTATTAACAGCTTACAACTGCACTCTTCAAATATTTTCCTATATGAGATGATTCTCCTTACCTCTAGACTCCATGCCTTTACAGTGAGCCTTATTTACATGTGTCAAATAGTCTGTGCCTTAAAAAATATTTAGAATAAGCATGATGTTACATGAATCAATTGACTTTATTAAGGGCCTATATTATTTATTCAGAATTAATTTTATCACACTAGTATATAATAGTTTTAACTATATAAAAACGATTTTTTTGGATTTTTACATATTATATCACCGCCATATAAAAATCAAATTTTATTTTATTTTAAATATCACTTTTAATATATTAAGACATTCCAATTATTATGTCAAAAAAGAAATAGTTGTATATGAATCATGAGCATGACAAAATGGCAACTATATTTTAATAGTAGCAACACCTCGTTATTGTACGGTATTTATTCTAATATATTAGTTTCTTTCACTGTCATGTTTTTAATAACTAAATTAGTCAATTTATTTATAAAGTAGGTAGTAGATTTTAGGGAAAATAATTATTGAGATTGATAGCGTTTAATTGTTGCAATCATTTTAAGCATAGTCTTAAGTTTGTTTGTCTAAACATATGTATTATATTGTCAAATGGGTTTAATGTGTATTTACAGACTTGTGAAACAAATCACTGTTATTACAAAATATGAAAAAATATTTCCAAAAAAATTTTATTTCTTGCAATTTTGTACAAGGTTCAAATTAAAACTACTATGGATAATCAAAATTATTTTTATATAAAGAAATAAATTGTCAAATTAATTATTGTATTACTATAAATAATAATCTATCAAGACACCAGCATTGTGATATAAATTGCCTTAAAATAATATATTATATTAAAGTAGAATTTTTGTAAGTTGAAAAAGAGACGGAAAATATGATGTATATTTACATATACTTACAATATAACTATTAAAAGAAGAAAAGTAAATAAAGAGCATAATAAGATGTTAATTTATGATTGTTTTTAGGAATTTTTCGCAATAAACGTATTGTCAGAAAGTTTTTTTGATTTTTTATTTCTTTTGTG
The DNA here is from genome assembly GCA_019925095.2 of Dendrolimus kikuchii. Lineage (NCBI taxonomy): Eukaryota > Metazoa > Arthropoda > Insecta > Lepidoptera > Lasiocampidae > Dendrolimus > Dendrolimus kikuchii. The sequence goes on from CM034400.1 coordinate 23,589,181, forward strand.
CAATTTGGTGGGATTTCTAGTTTCACTGCAATAAATTTAAACAGGAATGACTTTTTTTATTTTTTATAGCAGGAGTTCAGCAGACAGACAGACAGTCCACTTGATGGTAAGCGGTTACCATCGCCTATGAACATTTGCAACACCAATGGTGCTATAAATGCGCTGCTGCTCTCTTAAGGGAGACTGGAACCTGGTCACTAATGCCGGAACACAACTCAAGGTTGTTATGCCGACATACTTTAGACCAGGGGTAGCCATCCAGTCGGGCAAATGCCTTACCACCTTGCTGTGGGTTGTTTGGTCGCCTCTTACGACAGGCCGCCCGGCCGCAGGCAAAATTGTATTCTTCCTCCGTTCCTGCACGGATAAAACTGTTTGAAAAAAATAATATTTGTGTGTGTATGTGTGTGTGTGTGTGTGTGTGAGAGAGAGAGAGAGAACACTTTATCGTACACCAAAATATACAATTACAAAAACAGACCATATTCACAATATTTTCTAGGTAATACAATAGGCGGCCTTATCGCTCAAAGCGATGTCTTCTAAGCAACCTAAATTAAAAAAAATCAGGATGTAGGTGGTGCAGGAAAAAGGCAATAGATACATAAATACTCAAATTAATTTATGAAATAAATATACAAATACTCAGAAGTATACACATATAAAATAACATATTTCAAAATACATAAGCTATTATAATAAATATATTTGCATGATTATATTGTGTTAATCAGACATAGCTATTTATGGACAAATAGTGTTTTCTGAGCAAATTTCTAAATGTTGGTAAGGGTCAATTTATACTGGCGCAGAGTCGAAGCGCATCGAAACATCAAATTCTTTACAACTAAAGCGAAGCCGCACGAATTCGCGCGTATTCTGGCGAATACGCGCGCACTCTTTTACGTGTAGTAATGGGCATCAACAGCAGTGCTATCGAATTACTAGCTATTTGGCTCTCGTAGCTGAAACGTGTGTAAAATGGTTGACATTGATCTTGCTATGGTATTACTTATATCGGAAGTTGAAGAAGAAGAAAACGAAGAAAGTAGAAAAAGAAATTTCCGACTGATGACGCGTAGGTTCACTAGTGGGCGCATGGATACGCGAGAATGCGCGCACACCAATCAGCGTTGTTCACGCACAGACGCGCGAATTCCGAAGAATGCGCGCGTCTTTTTAAAATCTCAAAAGTAATGTGTGCGTTACGCTGTGGAGTTAAGGTTGAATTTGTTATATTCAGTTTTGGATAGACGCTTCGATGCGCTTCGACTCTGCGCTAGTATAACTTGACCCTAAGGATTTGGCCTCTCTGACAGTAAGAGGTATATGCATAATTTTACTTTTGAAAGTAGTATTTAATATTTTTATTTATATTGAAAACATTGAGTATTTTTATGTACTTGTGCAAAATTACTGATGCAATATCATGCAAACTTTCACACTTTCTTCTTTCAGTTGATATGCGTACATCTGTATAAGTGGTACTGTTTCGCAGACTGTGGTTATTTGCTCCATTATTGCACTATATTTCTTAATACAACAATTAGTAATAAAACTACGTTTTAACGGTTTTAAGCGCGGTAATTTTATTTGATTTTGGTTTTTTCGACGTTTCGGCCACTTTTCAGTGGCCGTGATCACGCCAGCTTGCGCCGCTTCTTCTCTGCAAGCCATAACATGTTGCGAAGCGGTAGTAAATTAGATTATGCTCCCATAGAGTCAATAATAACCACAAACAAAATAAAACTAAATAATTAAAATTAACAAGTTGGCGGTAGGCTAAATAAAACTTTAACAATACTCGTTGACACTTGACATCTTTGTCTTCCGTGATCATGGCCACTGAAAAGTGACCGACATGTCGAAAAAACCAAAATCAAATAAAATTACCGTACTTAAAACCGTTAAAACGTAGTTTTATTATGTATACAAGTCGCGAAAACTTAAGAAAATATTACAACAATTAGTTTTAAACACGACCATATCTCATTATCTAGTCCATGCATCGACGGTGCATCGGCCCTTAATTATTAAAAAAAAAAAACACGGAAGTATTTGTGTATTGTCAAAATTAGAGGAAAACTGCTATTTTACGAAGGCCATGCATAAATAATAATTTTTAGAATATTTGTCTGTATGTTTGTCTGAGTTTGTCTCGTATAGGCTCCGAAAGGACTCAAATAAAATAAAATAATTTATTGCATAAAATACACGGTAGTTATACAAATAGGTCTTGTTATAGTGTAATATTTATTTGGTTTTAATTATTATTACAAATGTTTCAATCTTATAATGATATATAACCTTAAATTTAACAAAATACTAAATTATACACAATTTAAATTTAGATATATTTCTAATGATAGTAATCAAATAATTTATTGCATAAAAACACGATTATACAACAGCTATTTAAATGCAAATGTTAAGAATTTTGTTCTAAATTAACGTCTTAGTCTCACTTCATGATCTTCCGGGGTTTTGAAGATATTTTATTAACATAAAACTCAATACCCAGACGAAGTGGCGGGCATAGCTAGTCATAAACATAAAATAAAAACATTTAATAAGTATAACTTCAAGTAGTAATAAGTTTAAGTATTTTATTAAACATGTAACTTTCTTTTTAAATATGTGTCAATCGACTTGACGAAAACATTGGGATATTTCCCAGTATCACTTTAATAGTTACCTACCTATAAGGTTGGTAATTCCCACAGGTGTCATTTGTGACCCCAAAATGACGGTTAAATTAAAAGGACAAGTCTATAAATCGATCATTAGACCTGTCCTTTTGTATGGCAGTGAAGCGAGGCCTGTACCTGATCGACACAAGCAAGTACTGCGTTTCACGGAGATGAATATGCTGCGATGCATGTGTGGAGTGACACGGAAAGACCGTGTCAGGAGCTCCCGCATCCACGGTAGTCTTCATCTCCGTGACATAGTAGACAAACTGCAAGAGAGTCGCTTACGCTGGTAGGGTAACGTTTTATGGAGACCGGCTAATTATGTAGGGAACAAATGTATAGTCATGCCGCCTCCACCAGGTCCCGGTCGAAGGGGAAGGCCCAAAAAATGTTGGCTTGCCGTTGTGAAGAATGACATGCGTACCAATGGTCTCAAAACGAGGGATGCTGAAGACCGCGCGAAGTGGAGTAGAAAAAGCGGACCCTGGGTGTTCGGAGTAGAACCGTTTTGAAAGTTGTTGTTTTTATTATTTTTCTCTATATTTAAAAATGTGATTCAGAATATAGATATATAAAATAAAAGACGTTTTTTCCTCTCTTTAAAAATTATATCAATAATTGAAGCTTCTAAAGTTATCGTCGAGTCGATTTTTTAACAGTAGGCATCGGAGTGAATGCTCCGAACGCAACCGGGATTTAATGTTCGGATGATGATGATGGAGGTTGGTTATTCCCGATCAATATGCAGAACGATGTTCCACAAAAATATTTGGAGCGTAATGTTCACCTTTGGCAGTGCCAAGGGCGCAATGGAAAGGCTGAAAGTCAAGCACTGCGGAAAAATAGACGACATTTCTCGTTGTAGTAATGTTGACATATAACAAACGCGTCGACATAAACAGACATACACATTATATTTTCTTAAGTATTCGCGGCTTGTATACATAATAAAACTACGTTTTAACGGTTTATTAGATTAGGCTCACATAGAGTAAATAATAACCATAAACAAAATTAAAATTAACAAGTTGGCGGTAGGCTAAATAAAACTTTAACAATACTCGTTGACACTTGACATCTTTGTCTTCCGTGATCACGGCCACTGAAAAGTGGCCGACACGTCGAAAAAACCAAAATCAAATAAAATTACCGCGCTTAAAACCGTTAAAACGTAGTTTTATTATGTATACATACACATTGTTTTTATTTCTCATTAAAAGATCATTTTACAATCGATTACAATAATTAAAAATGTTTATATGTCTTTGTTAACTTAAGGAACATTTAAAGTTATATATTAAAGTAGTTTTTGTTGTTGTTAATTAACCATCTAATTACACAGTTCAAGTTAACAAAAACAAATGTTAACAAAAATATGATGCTCCGAGTCTAGACTTGTATCTGTGTATATTAGACGACTTATGAGAGAAGAGAAGAGGAGTGATCTTTGCAAGAGGAAATAAAATCTAAAAACTATCTACGTTGATCACATATTAACATAGAGAGAGAGATGGAGCGGGGGGAGGGGGGGGGGGGAGGGGAGTGATAGAGGGGGAGGGAGTGGGGAGGGGGGGGGAGGAGGGAGATAACACTTTATTGCGCACCAAAATATACAATTACAAAAACAGACCATATTTACAAAACTTTCTAGGCAATACAATACGGCCTTATCGCTCAAAGCGATCTCTTCCAGGCAACTTAGATGAAAGAAATTTGAATCAGGCAATATAGGTGGTGCAGGATAAATAGTAGGGGAGTCCAAGCGGGGATTTTGGAATTTACTCGAGCGTGGCAGAATAACATTATATAGGTATCTTCTATTTGAGACATTACAAACGCTAGAATAGATCTAAGAAAACGTCGCAGCCTCATTGATTTAGTACAAGCGTACACACTTGTACCGTCATGAGTTTGTACAAGTAAAAGAGCTCAAATAGCATATTAATTATTGTTTAAAAATAATTTTTATATGTTGTTGAACCGAACGGACTGTGCCGCGACGATGGCAAGCGACCAGACGGAATGTCGTTGGTACCTTGGAAGATGGGACGCCCCTTAGTATGGGACGCAACTTGTGTCGATACGTTAGCGGCTTCCCATCTTCCAAATACAGCCGTCACTGCCGGAGGAGCTGCCACACTTCAAGAAACCCTGAAACGCCGCAAATATGCATCCATCGGTGACGGATACATATTTGTGGCTTTTGGGGTTGAGACTTTGGGCCCATGGGGACGTGAGGCTCATCAACTTTATCGAGACCTTTCAAAGCGATTGAAAGAAGTCTCGCGTGACCAAAGGGCTGGCCTATATTTAGGGCAACGTATTAGCGTTGCCATACAACGCGGGAATGCGGCCAGCATTTTGGGAACGCTTCCCACCGAGAGCGATCTGGACTACATCTTTTACTTGTAAATATGTATATAATAGTAGTTACCCTTTATATGTTATAACTTTGTTTTATCAAGAAGGTATTAGATATAAGGACCCTGTGTGCAATTCCATATTTTTATATTGCTATTTTAAAAGTAAGATAGTGAGATGTTATTACAACGCCTGTTCTTTTTGAAGTGAAACTTCTATATAGACGGGGTCTTAGAATTTTTCTGTCACGAAAAAGCGTTACGGCCGCGTGGAGGAGAGGTATAAATTTAGAGTAGACGTGGTTAGAGGCGGCATAATTTTAGAGTAGACTATGGATGCGTTTTTTGGTTCCGGATCGAATTCAGTTTTTTTGTTTGATAAAATATGTTTAAATAAAAAATGCATTCATTAAAATGTACCTAACCTAACCAAATCATAATTTGCAGTAAACCTGCGAAAAATCGAAATGTGTGCTGGGACACATAGTAGAAGTGAAACTTCAACGGACAAGTGGCGAAACGAATCACAACAAAATTTTAACTTGAACTCTTACGGGCAGATCGTTAATGTACTTGTCCAATTTGAAAACCTGCCCGTAAAAAATCAAGTCAAAATTTTGTTGCGATTCGTTTCGCCACTTGTCCGTTGAAGTTTCACTTCTACTATGTGTCCCAGCACACATTGCGATTTTTTTTTTAAATTCTCCTCCGCCAGACGGACAAAGTTATCCGACCGTAATTATCTTTTGTTTTTTCTCTATTTTCAAAACAACTTATATCCAATACAATGAGTCGCTTAACGCCTGTTCTTTTATAAGTAAATAGCATTAGGACTTATTTTAACGTGATTCATCTACCCAGACATTTCACGAGTTTGCGAAACAATTATCACGGGTGTAGATTATGCTATATCTATATTTTCGATAAAGATGAAAAACGGATATTTTTATTTTGAAAATGGCATAGATTTTTTTTTATTGCAGGAGATCAGCAGACAGGCAGACGGCTCACTTGATGGAAAGCGGTTACCATCGCCTATGGACATTTGCAACACCAAAGTTGCTACAAATGCGCTGCTGCTCTCTTAAGGGAGACTGGAACCTGTTCACTAATGCCGGAACACAACTCAAGGTTGTTATGGCGACATACTTTAGAGCAGGGGTGATAGCCATCCAGTCGGGCAAATGCCCTACCACCTGGCTGTGGCTTGTTTTGTCGCCTCTTACGACAGGCCGCCCCAACGCAGGAAATTGTATTCTTTCTCCGTCCCTGCACGGATATATAGTTATCGCAACATAAACATACGAAGTTTACGTAGTCGAAGCCATATGCAAAGTTTCTAGTATTTGCATAATCCTACGAAAATAAAACTAATATGTTCAATTTAATTCGAAAGTATTAATCCATAGATCGCCTTGAAGCTAGTTAGCATAAAGCTTTCTAAATTCTACATACATACATAACTTCACGCCAGTTCCCTTGCGGGGTAAGCACGAACAACAGAGCGCCATTTAGGCTTATTCTTACACACCTCACTTGCTTCTTTCGCATTCATAACTCTTGTCATGCACGCTCGTCTGTTCTTAAGGCTCCTGACATCACCTTCTGCTAGTACACGATCAGTTTGAACATGGAAGGTGTGTCGTGGCCTTCCACGACTTCTGCATCCATCCACTTTTGCATTGTATATCTGTTTAGTCATTCTTTCCACATGCCCGAACCACCGGAGCATTCCTTTCCTTACCTTCACCCCGACACTCTCTTTCAGACCAACTCTCTTTCTTACTTCGGTATTACGAACGCGGTCCGCGAGCGTTCGCATCTCGACCGCGTTTACTCTACTTTCATGCTCTCTCTTCCATACCCAACTCTCGCTTCCATACGTACGTTAATAGATTTTGTTCTATGATTATCTATGTACGCGTTTGACCACTATCCCACCTGCCATTGAATGATGACGAGGTATAAGATGGAGCACGCTTAACTTGTAGAAACCTATTCACCCGTGACTTGAAGTCTCCTGGATTTTGGCAAATTATTGCACTCTTCAACAGTGCGCACTAGAAAAGATAAAGCAAAGCGCTTCGTCCTGACTGGTGGTGTTTCCACCATGCAACGAAAGCGTGGGCGTAACTACGTTCTAGATCTCACGCTCTTCCTGCCATAAGCGCGGGGCACATGGGACGAGGGTGGTTTTAGTGAAGTATTGAGTAGTCGAGTTCCCACACAAGCCGGCCATTTCTTCGTGGATGTCACCTCTGGTCGCTTTGGTCTAATCCCTAGTAAAGGACCCGGTAGCGTACGAAACGCATTTCCTTCGCCTCAAAAAAAAAAAATGGTGGAATGGAAATGGTAAAGTGTATCCAATATATATCGACAGCTTAGCAACCTAGTGTCTATGCTCAAGACTCTGAAGTCGACCAGCCTAAACTCTTTTCTCAATTGACTCCAACGCCTCCAACTGGATTAACTAACAAACAACAATAATCACAATTACATCGCGAATTACCATCGGATTTATTATAAGGCTATTATGCAGTTTTGATTGTGCCTTATCAATGGATGTTTTTCATGTCTACCTTCCATTCTTTATTATTTATAAAGATTTCAATTACCACTCCCAAGTGGGACAATGGCTGTGATTACACCCGTATAATGAGGTTGTTTTCTTCGTAATAAATAACCCGTTTGTCTTACAATCATTGACACAGATATCACGAAGACGTCTATCACCTGATCAACGTACTATTACAATTATAGACCTTATCGCACAGTCTTTAAAGTTGTGTTTTGTCTGATGATGTATCTTTCACAAATCAATCGCATCTTGATACTTCCGTTAGAACTTGCAAAATATTTGAGGCGCTTTTAGAATATATTACGTACAAGTTGTGTCCGCCATTTTGTTTACGCGGGATTTGCACTTATTTTTTTTTTATTGCAGAGTACAGCAAACTGGCTTACGACATAGAGGTGAAAAGTTTTTTTTTTAATTCGCTTCTCCTCTTTCTTGTTTTAAAAAAGAAGGACTCTTTTTTCTTTTGTCTATTACATTTGTATACTTATTTGTCTATTGTTATTTTATTATAATATATTTTTAAAGTCTCATCTATTTAAATACGTACGTGTCTATTACGCTCTTAAATGGTTACTGTTTACTTGTTGTTGCCTATGGACTTTTGCAACACCGAAGGTGCTTCCAATGTGCTATTTATATTATATATAGCCTTGAAGGAAGAACTGGACACCGATGCTGGAACGCAACTCAAAGTTATTATGGCGGTAATCTCTAGAGCAAGTGTGGTGGCGATCAAGACGAACAAATACCGCTGGCTGTGGGTCGTTTTGTCGACAGGCCGCCCGGTCGCAGGAATTGCTGCTATTTCTCCTTTCCTTCACAGAAAATTCATGTTAATATTTCCTCAATACTATAATAACATAATACTTCTATGATCAAATTGATCGTGTACTAGCAGAAGGTGATGTCAGGAGCCTTAAGAACAGACGAGCGTGCATGACAAGAGCTATGAATGTCAAAGAAGCAAGTGAGGTGTGTAAGAATAAGCCTGATTGGCGGTCTGTTGTTCGTGCCTACCCCGCAAGGGACCTTGCCTCTAGTTATGTATGTATGTATGTACTATAAGATATCGAAATAGAACATACGCGATAATTTAAGATAAAATTCCCGTTATTATTTCGGAAAATTTGCATGAAATCCTGTTGGAACCTTACATTTTATACAGATGTGGGTAGTTTTGTAAGTGCCGCTGGCTTTCGGTTTAGCCGCCATTGCGTCGTTGTACAGCCAGTCTCTAACGTCCGCGAGGTCAGTTCGGACGTTCCGTTTTCTCCGTGCTAAGACTAAGTGAACGTTTCACACCCCATTCTTCAATATCTCATTGAACTTCATACACAAGCCGTGCTTGCTTTTTCGTGTGAGTGTGCCATAATTCGAAGACCTAAGTGCCATCCGAGGACTTGTTGATGCCGTGCACTTCAGGAGCTGTGTAACTGCCCCACTGGGGGATTCCGAGGTTAGTGATGCTTATTACCCCATTGGTTTTTGTGCAGGATTTGGCATACCTGTCACTCCCATAACTCAGAGTCCATTAAACAATTAATCGAACCAGCGAAGCTGTGAAGGATCCGTGATCCAGCGCTGCGCAAATCCATTTGCCATTTCTTGCGCATATCAGAGATAAAATAAAAATAAAATTTTGATTTTTTTTATTGTAGTAGTCGCGTTCGACCATAATCTCGTCTGACACTAGTCGAAGACATGGTCTAAGGTTGAGCATGCTTACCTAGAAGGTACCTTACACTGGACTTGTAGATCCCCAGGTCGTATTTTCTTTGTATGTGTACAGATTAGAACATGTTATAATAATAATAATAATAATTTTTCCATGTTCCCCGAACATTGCGACGGGCAGACGCCATAGTCCCCATATTCCCAGACCTCTAGTACCACTAGCAGTTCACCCCAATAGCCCGGTACTTTTTGACCTCATTTCCCACAATAGTCCTACACTGGCCGGGGCTTGTCCTTGGGTGCATTACTATATGGTGTGGACAGGGATAATCGCCGGTCAGTGTTCCGCCACATTTACATTAAATTTGTCAAGGGGCCTCTACGTGTTGGCCTTCCCATGGCCCCACGCAAGCCTTCCATAAGTCCGGAACATTTTCATGGCCCGTGGTCTTCAAAGACATACATGTATAATAATAATAATCGGCAGACAAACACACATATTGTATATCCCCAAATTAAGCAAGTTACGCTTGTGTTATGGGTAATATACAACGGACTACTCTGGGGCCGATCCCAGACACCCAGACCATAGTAAATAACGGAGAAAATACGTTTCCGAAATTTACTATACCAGGAATCGAACCCGGAACTTCTGCGTTGCAGTGAGGTACGCCGGCAAAGACTTAGTCCGCTCAACCACAGAGGCCGTCAAATGGCCGTAATATCACAATGGTGTACAGTATGAATGATTTTTTAAAATTGTGCTAAGTTTTATTTTCGAAAAATGTAGTGCTTTAAAATGAACAACAGGAAGTTATGACTTGATTATTTTTAATTACGAATTGTTTGTGTAGAATCTCAGTAGTTTAGTGTAATGTCTTTTCGAGCTGTTATAAGATTTTTCTCGTTTATCGTCAGTCAATGACCTACAGTTTGGCTTAGGCTTTTGCTTCAAAATTTTTCTAAAACTTGATTATTCATGCACACTTGACCCTGGCTAGATACATAAATCGTGCAGACCCATATTTATAAATAAAATAAAGATGTCTGCGTCTGTTCTTACTGAACGAAATTCGGTGTCCTGCTCTTGCATTATATATTTTTTTTATTTTATTTTTTATTGCAAGAGATCAGCAGACAGGCACACGGCCCACTTGATGGAAAACTGTTACCATCGCCTATGGACATTTGCAACAGCAAAGTTGCTACAAATGCGCTGCTGCTCTCTTAAGGGAGTCTGGTACCTGGTCACTAATGCCGGAACACAACACAAGGTTATTATGACGACATACTTTAGACCAGGAATGGTAGCCATCCAGTCGAGCAAATGCCCTACCACCTGGCTGTGGGTTGTTAAGTCGCCGCTTACGACAAGCCACCCGGCCGCAGGAAATTGTATTCTTTCTCCGTTCCTGCACGGATAGAAATATATCGAAACTATTAAGTTTAATATGGTTTTGTAATTGTATAGATCGTTTACCCATTAATATTTATGGCGCACATAAAAATGTGCGCGGGCGCAGCTCAAGCCAAGTTTTTAATGTCAAGTTCGGAGCAACTGGGTTGCCTTGTTATAGATTATGTCATACTTGCGAGACGTGATTTTTTGCGTATCTGTTTTAAGGCCAGGGCCCTAAAGGGACGCGAGTTCAATATAGGCACTGCAATTTGTAGTTGATTTTTAAAACTAGGTTCTAATAAAAAAAACTAGCAAAAACTAAACCCACTTCAAGCTGTTAGTCCCGAGCAGTTATATGTTAAAAAAAACACTTTTGGCTATTAGGACCCTTTTTATTTCACTACTAGCTTCTGTTCACGACTTTGTCCGCATGCAATAGTTACAAAAAAGTAAGTTAAAAAAAAGCGCCGATTTTGAAATATTCTTCATTGGTGCTCCTCTCCTGTTGGTCTTAGTCGTGATGATATATAGCCTATAGCCTTCCTCGATAAATGGGCTATCTAACATTGAAAGAATTTTTCAAATCAGACCAATAGTTCCTGAGCTTAGCGCGTTCAAACCAACAAACTCTCCAGCTTTATATATTAGTATAACATACATAGCTTCACGCCAGTTCCCTTGCGGGGTAGGCACGAACAACAGAGCGCCATTTAGGCTTATTCTTACACACCTCACTTGCTTCTTTCACATTCATAACTCTTGTCATGCACGCTCGTCTGTTATTAAGGCTCCTGACATATTGAAATATACTAATATATATTAGTATAAGATTACAAATAATGGGTGACTTGGAGTCTCAATATACGGGACCTCAAAGGTCTACCGGACCGATATGGTATTAGTTCAGGCAATCCAGCCGGCAGGCATAAAACAGGTCCGTAGCTGTAGAGCTGTGGCTGATAACCAAGAGAACTCTATGAATTTGGAAAAGATTTGGTATTTATAGGCAATTACTGCTGATCGACATTTTGGAAACCGATGTTAATGAACTGTTCGACTCAGCAATAAGTGCTTACCGAATAGGGTTGTACCAAAGAGTAACTAATAAGCAAATAAGAAATATTTCTACATCATCTTAAACTCGGTGCGAAGCAAAATATAAAAATTACTTTAAGTTTTACACTTAGCGACTTCAAGATGTAGAAAAATATTATTTTAAATGAAATGAGCATCAACGCCAGCATCTAGGGAGACTGCCACAGGTTTAGCAGTATTTTATTTCGCCCTGAAGCGATGGAAAGCGGTTACCATCACCTATGGACATTTGCAATACCAAAGATGCTACAAATACACTGCTGCTCTCTTAAGGGAGACTGGAACCTGGCCACTGATGCCGGAACACAACTCAAGGTTATTATGGCGACATACTTTAGACCGGGGGTGGTAGCCAACCAGTCGGGCAAATGCCCTACCACCTGGCTGTGGGTTGTTTTGTCTCCTCTTACGACAGGCCGCTCGGCGCCCGGCCGTAGGAAATTGTATTCTTTCTCCGTTCCTGCACGGATAAAACAGAAGACTCAACGGCTTCGAGTATTTGATGCAGTGACTCAAGACTACCTTTGATGGTAGATTCATCCTCTAATCATGTATTATCTGAGTGAATGAAAACCCCCTCAACTTTGACTCCACAATGCTCTAAATATAGGAGAGTATGCAATGTGGCCTCCTCTTAAGGCTGATGTAGTGAGTAAGCATGCAAAATTTAAAAAATATGGCCATCCGGCTGATGGTTATTCATTAACCAGCTAAGAAACTAGTTAGTAGCCTTTTGGCTAATGGGAGAATGACACGCCAACGGGCAACCGAAGGCTGACGGCTAAATCACGCACGTGTCAGTTTTTAGTTTTATTTGATAACCTTTAGCCAGCTGGCGAAGTGATGGCTACGGCTAGCTGTAAACCTGTCAGTTGTCGGTTTTATTCAGCTAGTTGGTAAAGCGATTAGCTATTTTGTGAACTTCCGCTAATTAACCGGCTTTTAAAATAGCTACCCACCTTTTAAATTGAATAAAATCCTGGTGTTGTTTGGGATGCTTTGCTTAAGCTATGGAAATCCATGCTTGAGCCATGTCGACCTCAATACAGAGATTTTTACGATATTACGGGGGCGTAGTTACCGCGGTATCTGCCGTATCAATAATACGGGGCCCCAGGCTACAGGGGCCCCGAAAGCGTGTAAGCGAAAATTCCTAAAATGTTATGCATAATCTTTTATAATTTAATAACCTTTTTGAGAATGTTGAATGAGCTGGCACAACAGAAACGGCTATCAAACTTTTCATTATTGTCTATAGAGGTAGAAAATCTAGAAAAACTAAAATCGTCTTCAGCTATGGATGATTTACATACATACATACATACATAACTTCACGCCAGTTCCCTTGCGGGGTAGGCACGAATAACAGAGTGCCATTTAGGCTTATTCTTACACACCTCACTTGCCTCTTTGACATTCATAACTCTTGTCATGCAAGCTCGTCTGTTCTTAAGGCTCCTGACATCACCTTCTGCTAGTACACGATTAATTGATCAATCAATGGATGATTTGATTATTAATTTTGCCGAAAAAAAGGCAAGAAAAGTGTATCTTTGTTTTGAATTGTTTGTCTAACTTAGCTCCTAGGAGCATTAAGTATAAGTAATAACTTATAATCAATATGTAATTATTTTTATTCAATTCCAGAATTTTTTGTTTCTTTTATAAAAAAAACTTTACCCGTCCTCTCCCCCCTCCCTCTCCCCCACCGCTCCCCCTCGGTCCCCACCCCCTCCCCAACACATTTTTTTTTTAAATATATTATGAACAACTCTACGGACTCGAGTTCCGTACCCTTTTTTACAACTTAATTTCTATGAAAGATTTTAGAGTCCATACACGCTTATTGTTTATTTTTGTTACTGTGTGTGACATTAATTTAGTGATTTTTATGTTGTGGTGTACCTTAAGAATAACTTAGCCCTCTACTCCCCAATACTCCCCAACACATTTTGATATAGGGCCCGTCTAAGGCAAGCTACGCCACTGGATATTAATCATTAGATATCTACTTTTGATTTGGTTTAGTGTTTCCACCTATCACTGTCCTTGACGCATGGCATATGTCGCCGCCATAAAATACAGCGACATTTTATCTTTTACATCAGAGATAAAGTTTCAATAACAAAATGTAAGAAATATGTCGATAAAAACACATCGCTTTGCTATTAATGTTTTGATATCTCTCAGGAATTCTTAATTACTTGCTTAGCTTGAGATTAACATATATAACACGAGTTTCTTGGAATGTTTTTATGTTTTCTTTGAGTTTTCGGGTTAACATACATACATACATACATACATAACTTCACGCCAGTTCCCTTGCGGGGTAGGCACGAACAACAGAGCGCCATTTAGGCCTATTCTTACACACCTCACTTGCTTCTTTGACATTCATAACTCTTGTCATGCACGCTCGTCTGTTCTTAAGGCTCCTGACATCACCTTCTGCTAGTACACGATCAATTTGATCATGGAAGGTGTGTCGTGGCCTTCCACGACTTCTGCATCCATCCACTTTTGAATTGTATATCTGTTTAGTCATTCTTTCCACATGCCTGAACCACCGGAGCATTCCTTTCCTTACCTTCACCCCGACACTCTTTTCTGTCTGCCCGGTGGTAAAATGGTTTTCGGGTTAAGCCCTGAGAAATAGCTTTATTTTTCGTACAAAAAACTTAATTAAGTTTATATATATATATATATATATATATATATATATATATATATATATATATATATATATATATATATATATATATATATATATATATATATATATTAATACGTGAAGCAAAGCTTTGTACCCCTTTTTACGAAAATTGCACTGAGGTGTATGAAATTTCGCATACTTATCTATATACTAATATATAAAGCTGAAGAGTTTGTTTGTTTGAACGCGCTAATCTCAGGAACTACTGGTCTGATTTGAAAAATTCTTTCAATGTTAGATAGCCCATTTATCGAGGAAGGCTATAGGCTATATATCATCACGCTAAGACCAATAGGACCAGAGCACCAATGAAGAATGTTCCAAAATCGGGGGTTTTTCTACTATTCCACGCGGACGAAGTTGCGGGCAGAAGCTAGTAGTTTATATAGAGAAGAAGCGACGAATGCTGATATATTTTTTAATTATACATAAAAAAGATGAAATCAATAAAAAAATATTACACATACTACCATGTATTTGACGCACACACGCATATATATTTGTTTATTCTTGCCTTGGCGAAATCTGTGATTATAGAAGTATTATAGTCTTTGAGAACATATTATTATGGTCGAATATCGACCACGGTCGACCACTAGTAAATCTTCAATGAAAATTATGTCTTTTTTTTAATATTGAATAGGTTAGCGTTTGACTGCCATTGTACCTGATATCAGGTGGAAATGCAGTCTAAGGTGTAGCACGCTTACCTAGAAGATGTTCACGCGAGACTTGAAGATACTTAGATTGTATTTTTCAGGAAAAACAGACGACGGTAAAGAGTTCCACTCTTCAGCGGTGCGTATGATGAAAGAGGAAGCATAGCGTTTCGTCCGCTTTGTTGGTATTTCCACCATATATCGGTGCCTGGTGGTAAAATGGTGAGGGGGGAATTAATTAATGCAATTCCGTGACACACATTTATCCGTGCAGGAACGGAGAAATAATACAATTTCCTGCGGTCGGGCGGCCTGTCGTAAGAGGCGACAAAACAACCCACAGCCAGGTGGTAGGGCAATTGCCCGACTGGATGCCTACCACCCTTGGTCTAAAGTATGTCGTCATAACAACCTTGAGTTGTGTTCCGGCATTAGTGACCAGGTTCCAGTCTCCCTTAAGAGAGCAGCAGCGCATTTGTAGCACCTTTGGTGTTGCAAATGTGCATAGGCGATGGTAACCACTATCCATCAAGTGGGCCGTCTGCCGATCTGCTGAACTACTGCAATAAAAAAAAATACACTCGCCGAAGTGTATCCTGTAGAATACCGACAAACTAGCGACTTTACGTCGATGACTTAGGCTCTGAAGCCTCTCGTCGAAGCCTATCAGCTTCCTAGCTCTTTGCTCTATTGACTCGAGTGACTCGAGATGGTATTTGGCTTAGCCGTCCCAAAGATGAGAGCAGTATTCCACCCAGGAGCGTACTTGTAACTGATGGTGAGAACCGTTGCGTGGATTAGAAGGAGTTAGCGATATACAAACAGACACACGCGTAAAGTGCGTTTTTTGTGCTATCTAAAGAATGGTAATATATATAGGCTTGCCAGACCGCCGCCAAATCCGGGATTGCCCCGGAATTTTGCCTCATGTCCCGTGTCCAGTAATTAGCGCTCATTGTCCCGGATTCTGTCTAATAAAAGTATGTATTTGAAAATAAATGACATTTTTCTTTTCAAATACAAATATGAATCGTTTGAAAATAAAAAAATATGTGATATTTTCTACTATGTCCACGACTCGACATTGTTTTTCTAGAATTGTCCCGGATTTGATAAGTTACTATCTGGCAACCCTATATATATACCTGATTATTGTAGGAGATATAGTTTTGAATATAATTTTAGTTACCCTGTTTATTTTTGTTGATTAATATATAATTTTAATATATTATTTTACTTTAATATTTAAAAGATATTCCTTAACTTGACTGAAGTATTTAAACATCACTAAATAGTGTAGTCTTTAATAAAAAAAATAAAAAGTAACTGATTGCAAAGGTCATATGTATAACGTCCCAAAATAATCTACTAAGAAAAAAAATGTTACGAGTTGCAGGACTCGAATTAAAATGCCGTTGGAATTATTATAGAATTTATTAGAACTATACAAACACGTATAACACAGGTACAATTATAACCGAACACAACCAGTCCAAACGTAATGCACGATTCCATAACACGCGCAAAGTCCGTCACTATATAGATTATCGAATGTACACACGTCTTGCCTCGCATGTGGTTATCGCTTGACTGCCCATCTCTCCATTGGGGCATTGCTTTATACTGCACAATTACAGTATGTCTCTCGCCCGCGTGGACTGAATTTCTTAGAATCACACCTGGCTAATGACTACCATAAAAGATTTCAATACACAATGGGCTGTTTTTCTAATTATAAAATTTAAACACAAAGTAAACAAAAGAAGTCCAAATGCCGAAAAGGTAATAAAGTGCAGGTGTGAATTGGTCTTTGTCGGTCGTAACAATAATATAAAGATATAATAACTATTCTAAAAGTGAATTTTTGGTCACATTTCGTTGATTTATCAATCGATTTTCATGAATAATTGGAAGTTTACGTAGGGCAAGCCACGATACCAAACGGCAATATTTAAAAAAATTAATAACAATCTACAAAGTATTACTTAAATCGTTGCTTCTCTTGCGTAAGCAAGCTAAATTTAATTATTTCATATTACTTTGCAGATATAAAAAGGTATCTATACTAATATTATAAAGCTGCAGAGTTTATTTTGTTTGTTTGTTTAAACGCGCTAATATCAGAAATCGAGGAAGGCTATAGGCTATATTATATTTTCAAAAAAATTAGGGATTCTTACTAAAAGTCCAATAATGTAACCCAAGGTTTAAAAAAAATGACCCGAGAAAATCCTTACACGGCGTGCGCTGCGAAAACTATTGATTATAGAACAAAACAATGTACTACCACTTTGCAGAACATATAATTGTCCACAAAAAATATCGCGTAACTATATGTCTAACTATTGTAGTTATCTCACAATAAGTGTTTTCTTTTATTTTTTAAATAATTAAAATGCCGTCGCTTCAAAAACTCTTTATTTTGCACCTTGGTATTAATCCTTATCAAAATAAATTATCCATATTCAAGACGAATTCAATACCTTTCTAGAACTTTTTGAATTATTCAATTCGGACGTTTCATTCAAAAGATATGGCGATATTTAAAATGTAAGTATTAGTGTTGTAGCCAAATATACTGTTTGATTGAACGCGCTAATCTCAGGAACTACTGGTCTGATTTGAAAAATTCTTTCAGTGTTAGATAGCCCATTTATCGACGAAGGCTATAGGCTATATTTCATCACGCTAAGACCAATAGGAGCGGAGCACCAATGAAGAATGTTTCAAAATCGGGGAGTTTTTCCACTATTCCACGCGGACGAAGTTGCGGGCAGGAGCTAGTACAATATAAAAAGAGTGTAAGAATTATTAGCGTATACATAACGATGTTGCGGTCGACACGGTATACGCTCACGTTCAGTCTGCCGGACCGAACTTCACCTCAACAGAATGTGCCAAATACTCCAAACGTCACTACTTTATCTTGTATAGAAAAATGTTTTTAAAAAGTTGCCATTTCAGCACTACTTTTATTAGAATAAGCTATCCAACACCTATTTGGTGCTGGATAGTCATCCATAATTGATCGCAATATCAGGGGCGTAGCCACATTTAATAACAGCCAATTTTTTTTTTTTAATTAACTTCTCCCTCTCTCCGGATGAACTGGATTGTCCGTGCTTATCAATTTTTTGTTTGTTTTCTTTTTTGGTACTTTTATTTTTTTCTTTATTTTCTAAATTTTACTGGAGTCCTTACTTACTAAACATTTCTGAGCTATTTCTATGTTTTCGTACTTATTAATTACTTACATGTTTACCTACTATCTATTTTTATATCTTAGATATTTTAACTTTTTTTTTTATTTATTATTAACATCTCTACGGACTCGAGTTCCGTACCTTTTTTACTACTTAATTTCATTTATTATTTTATTTTATACCTTTACAGTTTTCTTATACACATATTTGTGTCTTCACTATGGTGTTTTATACAGCCTTACTTATAATTTTTTACTACTTTATAATAACAGCCTATTAACTTCCCACTCCTGGACTCAGACTTTCCAATGGTTAAGGGAATGGACAGTATTCTCGCCACGATTGTCTAAGACAGATTGGTGTATTTGATAAACCGATTATGTTGACGTGTAGGTTATGATAATAAGAAGTAACTGAGTAACTAACTGCTGCGGCTCAATTACCCAAAATGAGTTTTGGTCTCCGAAATGAGAATACTCCATTCCTTTCTGTTCTGCGTTGTTTTCTGCCAGTCAGAGGCTTGAAGCTCGCGCAGATCAGCCTCCATCACATCACACCAGCGATATCTGGGCCGACCAACAGGTCGCCGTCCCGTTGGTCTGCCGAGATAGGCTCTTTTCATCGCACGATGCTCCTATATTCTATGTAGGTAGCAAAACCTCTCGCCTATTATATTGGGCTCATCTACCCGCTCTTTGATTTCGGCATTTTTTCGGATCCGCCAGTTGGCATCGCTTCCCCGTGTGAGACCCAGGATCTTTCTTAGGACCTTTCTTTCAGCCACCACCAGCTTGATCCCCTCCTTAAGTGTTAGGGTCCAAGCCTCACATCCAAGAACTTATTTAGAGGTATTGTTAGTTAGTTTATTTTAGTTATTAGCTTTACCTTTATATAAATACTAGCTGTGCCCGCGACGTCGTCCGCGTGGAATTTGTTTTCTATACCCCCCGATTTTGAAACATTCTTCATTGGTGCTCCGCTTCTATTGGTCTTAGTGTGTTGATATATAGCCTTCCGCGATAAATGGGCTATCTAACACTGAAAGAATTTTTCAAATCGGACCAGTAGTTCCTGAGATTAGCGCGTTCAACCAAACAAACAAACAAACTCTTCAGCTTTATGTATTGATATAAGATTTATTTTTCTTTTAGTATCATAAATAACAGATGAAAGCAATATCGTCGTTTTTAGTAAATAAAATTAAAAAAGCATTATTTTCTGTAACATTATAACCATAATAAACCTACAGTCGGCGTGAAACGCGTCGCCCTGTTCTCATGTTACGCTTTTTGTCGTTCTATGCACAACGAATTTAAATGACGTACATAGGAAACATGGTTCAAAAGGTATTTATATACATTTTAAGCTGACAGGGGGCGCCCGTTACACACCCAATCAGACGTCCCTTTTACAGTAACGGTGATGGTTAAACCGAAACTTGTCATAAAACTAAGATGGATATTATTACAATAAGCTTGTGGATAAAGATATACTTACATTATTTACATACAAAATAACAGGCGTAAAATTATAATAAAACTACGTTTTATTATAATATAAAAATGGCGATACGCATGAGAGACAAGACGGTGGTCCAACACCTAATGGAGGGCCAATAATTCCCCTCCTAAACCATCCATCATCATCAACACCAACTGGAAATTTTTCATGTCACAACAATTAAACTATAAATTATAACATAAAGTCACAAACACATAACTATCAATAAAACTTATACACATACTTAAACCTACGCGCACTACTATCGCATTGCATTACACGCACACTCCACAAACAAACCAAGACACACAAAGAGCCTAAAAATTAATAACCCAGGCACAGAAAAGAAAAAAAACAACATACATTAGGCACTAGATAGGACTATATATAAGTATAGATATAAGGCCCACACTGCACATGCACTTCCTCACAACACCAGCATGTAACAGATACACTCTACATTAGTATAAGTTTAGTATTAAAATTAGAATAAATTAATATAATAAGTTATTCTTAAGGTACACCAAAACAGAAAAATTACTACATACAATGTCACATACACTAACAAAAATAGACAATAAGCGTGTACGGAGTCTCAAATTTTTCATAGAAATTAAGTATTAAAAAAGGGTACGGAACTCGAGTCCGTAGATATATATAATACATACATACATACATACATAACTTCACGCCAGTTCCCTTGCGGGGTAGGCACGAACAACAGAGCGCCATTTAGGCTTATTCTTACACACCTCACTTGCTTCTTTGACATTCATAACTCTTGTCATGCACGCTCGTCTGTTCTTAAGGCTCCTAATATATATAATAATAAAAAAATATATAAAAAAAACTACGTTTTAAGTTTAAGGTTTTAAGCGCGGTTATTTTCAGACAGGCAGACGGCCCACTTGATGGAAAGCGGTTACCATCACCTATGGACATTTGCAACATCAAAGGTGCTACAAATGCGCTACTGCTCTCTTAAGAGAGACTGGAACCTGGTCATTAATGCAGGAACATAACTCAAGGTTGTTATGGTGGCATACTCTAGACCAGGGGTGGTAGCCATCAAGTCGGGCAAACACCCTACGACCTGGCTGTGGGTTGTTTCATTGTCTCTTACGACAGGCCGCCCCAACGCAGGAAATTGTATTCTTTCTCCGTTCCTGCAGGGATAAAATATACGGACATGTACAATAATATATTTTAAAATACATAAAGTTATTATATTAAATGTTAGCATGATTATGTGTTAATCAGACATAGCTATTTGTGGACAAATAGTGCTTTCTGAGTAAATTTCTGAATATTAGCAAGGATTTGACCTCTCTGACAGTAAGGGGCAGCATATTGCAAAGTTTGACAGCCTGCACTGTTAAAGAATTATCATAATAGTGTTACGAGCTGCGAGACTCGAATTAAAATGCCGTTGGAATTATTATAGAGTTTATTAGAACTATACAAACACGTATAACACAGGTACAAATATAACCGAACACAACAAATTCAAACGTAATGCAGAAGGTCGTAATTCAATAAAACGCGCAAAGTCCGTGACTATTAGATTACCGATTGTACACACGTCTCGTTTCGATCGTGGTTCTCGCTCGACTGCCTCTCCCTCCATCAGGCCATCGTTTTATACTGCACAAATGCAATATGCCCGTATCATAGTCGACTTAATCCGCCACACCTTGCTAATGGCTCGGCCACAAACGACCATAAAAGAGTACAATAAAACAATGGGCTGTTGGCATACGTTTATAGGGTTAAACGTATGCCAATCAATAAGTAAACAAAAGAAGACGATCATGAAAGAATTACAATCAGTTTAAATGCCGACAGGTAATAAAATGTGTTTTGTTTCAGATATGCAGGTGGCTTTTGTCTTTGTCGGGACTTGAGTTGTAACAATAGGATTGTTAGAAATTAACAAAATATTATAGTTATTAAAAAGGCGCTTTGTATATTTTGGATAAAAGTACATTGTATCCAAGACGTTTTTATTTAAGTGTCAAGTGTCAAAACGAATGATTGAGATACTGTCAACAACTTCGCGGCGTGTGTGATTTTGGAAAAATACTAGCAGCTAGAATAAATGTTGTTCTTATATTAAAACTATGTTTATTTGAAGAGAGTCCAGAATTTCTAAGAAAAAGAAGTGTGTGTGTCATAAGTTTCGAAACGGCCTAACTCACATTACTCTAGATGAAGCCACCTTTAAGAAGTTGCTCACCTCAATCACTGGTCAAAATCAAAATTTGGAAATAGCACTTTCCCCATATTTCGGTTAGTAGTATAGTGGTCTAAATTATTTGTATAATGTAACGAAGTCGCATATAATTACCAAATTGGTGTTAAAGTAACAATTATGATGGCGCCGTCTATATGATGCAACTTTCACTGACATAACATTAATTATAAATTATAAGAATTCATCGAGTTTGTATGTATTTTGAATTCACTGGCTTGGAAATTACTTGTTATCATAAATTTTCGTATACATGCATTTTCAACAACTCGTGAACTTACCATAATTAGGTAGTGGGCAAATGTTACAACAACAAAACAAATCTTTAGCTCGGGCGTAACTACGTTCTAGGTCTTATGCTTTTCCTGCCATAAGCGCGGGGCACATGTGAGGAGGGTGGTTTTAGTGGAGTATTGATCGAGTCTCCACACAAGCCGCCGATTTGACTCTGGTGCCCATTCGTGGTGTCACCTCTCGTCGCTTTGATCTAATCCCTAGTAAAGGACCCGAAGGAAGTAGTGTGCGAAATGCATTTCCCCGCCTCAAAAAAAAATCAAACAAATCATCAAATCTATTTATATAAAAATCAATCGCTGTTCGTTAGTCTCGCTAAAACTCGAGAACGGCTGGACTGATTTGGCTAATTTTGGTTTTGAATTATTTGTGGAAGTCCAGGGAAGGTTTAAAAGGTGAGTATATATGAAAAAAAATGCTTGGAATATAGTAAAAACAACAACTTCGCTTTCCCTTAGAAACTATTCCTAACTGTCAAACTTTTGATGTTCGTCCCGTCGTTCAGAAATCAACGTTTTTTTTATTTATTGATTCTGAGACATTACGAAGTTTGCTGGGACAGCTAATATTATATATATATAAGGTAAGAACACAATGTTAAATAGACACGTATGTCACTAAACTCCTATTAAACCTACTGAACCTATTTTGATGAAATCTTGTGAATTTGAGTGGTTTACTGAATGGTTTAGAATCAGATTTCGACCGGTAGGTGGCGCTGCAATCAAGTTCCAGATTTTATTTTATTGTCAGGAAAGTACCACGGCTGCCAGACTCGATAATTTACATATAAAAATAGGTTTTAAAATTCTATTTTATTATATTATTTCTACAATATCATTATAGAAATACGTGAAGCAAAAACTTTGTACCCGTTTTTACGAAAATTGCGCGGACGGAGGAGTATGAAATTTCGCACACTTATAGTTTATATAGCGAAGAAGTGCAGTATGCTAATATTTTATTAAAATTATGCATAAAAATACATTAAATCAATAAAAAGATAATTACACACACTACCGTGTATTTGACACACACACGCATATATACTCTTTTGTTTATTGTTCAAGTAAAATTAACGGTGTAGCCTTGGCGAAATCTGTGATTATAGAAGTCTTTGACCACAAGTTATTATGGTCGAATTTCGACCACGGACGACCGCTAGTATCCTTAAAAAGCTCTTTTAAATGCCCACCAAATTCAGACCACTGCCGATCTTCAATACTTCTACAATTAAGTTTCTTTATCAATATATCAAGTGAGATGATACAAGGTCTAAAAGCGTCTAGAACATTGAAAAACTATCGATACCACCGAACCATTAATTTGATGTCTTCAAATTGGATTCATATGCATACCCAATAAACCAGTGGACCAATTTGAATAATGATTTGCAAATTACAAATACTCTTCAAAAATCACGTTTTGAAACTCTTGTGCAATATGTGAAAGTGCAAATAATGTTGATTACTATAAATGTTTAGTCATCAAACTGATCATTGGAAATTTTGGCAAATATAGAAAATAAGAAGCAATCAATTCAGCCTGTTATGGAGACAGCATTATTGATTAATTGATGATGGCCTCTGTGGTTGAGCGGGCTAAGCCTTTGCCGGCCTACCTCACTGCAACGCAGAGGCTCCGGGTTCGATTCCTGGTATAGTAAATTTCGGAAACGTATTTTCTCCGTTATTTACTATGGTGGTTCGGGCATGTGGAAAGAATGCATGATGAAAGAATGACTAAACAGATATACAATGCAAAAGTGGATGGATGCAGAAGTCGTGGAAGGCCACGACACACCTTCCATGATCAAATTGATCGTGTACTAGCGGAGGGTGATGTCAGGAGCCTTAAGAACAGACGAGTGTGCATGACAAGAGTTATGAATGTCAAAGAAGCAAGTGAGGTGTGTAAGAATGGACCTAAATGGCGCTCTGTTGTTCGTGCCTACCCCGCAAGGGAACTGGCGTGAAGTTATGTATGTATGTATTTACTATGGTCTGGGTGTCTGGGATCGGCCCCAGAGTAGTCCGTTGTATATTACCCATAACACAAGCGTAACTTGCTTAATTTGGGGATATACAATATGTGTGTTTGTCTGCCGATTATTTATTTTATTTATTTATTAAATATAAAAAAAATAGACTTGTAAGAATTTAAAGATTAATAGGTACTCTAAGCGGCTGTACGCACTATGCGGCTAGCCCGTCCGGTCGGCCGTCCGGTTGACCGAAATTGAGTAAATTATAACCTGTTTTTTCTTATGAGATAAATTTTTGAATAAAATTTTAATTAAACTGTGTGTCTAGAATAGTCTAGATGGTTAATTTACAACATTTTCTATTTAATGATGTTTAAGGCTTGGCAGACACGGGCTACAACCACTTTTTCATACATTTTGTAGGGATTCGGCGCACATGTGTGGCCGGTGGCCTGGTGGCGCCTACACTAAATATTGTTACGTGCGAGCGGGGGTACGCACTTGGGATTGGAAGAAAATACCGGTTTTTAACTAAAAGCTTTTATTGACTTACACAGCCGTACGTAACTTCTCTCCTCAGGGTTGTCCCTATACGCACGACTAACACAAGACAATACCGTCGTCGATATTGCGTAGACCACCTCCTGCTACTGCAATGCTCACCTCCGATATTACCGCGTGTAGCTCGCTTCTGGATCTTCTCTCAAACTACGCTATACTCCTCCTTCACTTAACTGTCTACTAAACTTGTCACTAAATTTACTACTTAACTCGTCACTGTCTTCTATTAAACTTCTCTTTTAATACTTATCGCACTTGTCGCTTCGCTGTCTCGAACTGAATTCAACTCTAAACTGCCCGGTAGGCGCGCATTACTCTGCTTATATAGCCGGAAGATTTTTTTTTATTGCAGGAGATCAGCAGACAGGCAGACGGCCCACTTGATGGAAAGCGGTTACCATCGCCTATGGACATTTGCACCACCAAAGTTGCTACAAATGCGCTGCTACTCTCTTAAGGGAGACTGGAACCTGGTCACTAATGCCGGAACACAATTCAAGGTTGTTATGGCGACAAACTTTAGACCAGGGGTGATAGCCATCCAGTCGGGCAAATGCCCTACCATCTGGCTGTGGGTTGTTAAGTCGCCTCTTACGACAGGCCGCCCCAACGCAGGAAATTGTATTCTTTCTCCGTTCCTGCACGGATAAAAAGAATCTTCTGGAACCCTTAATTTCGATCTTCTGTTCGCTATTCTTTTATTTACTATCTGTCCCTTTTTAAACATCTATCTATCTCTGTCTTTTCCTTTCCGAAACATCTATTCCAGAACTTTTGTTTATCAACCAGAATCTTCTACCTTTTCCTAAAAGTTCTTAAACCAACTAGTTTGTTCCACCATCACTCGCCACATTATCTAGACAATTTAAGGAGAGTAGTCATTTCCTCCTAAAGTGGAAAACGTTTTAAACAATTTTAAATTCACAATGTCAGGAGCCTTAAGAACAGACGAGCTTGCATGACAAGAGTTATGAATGTCAAAGAGGCAAGTGAGGTGTGTAAGAATAAGCCTAAATGACACTCTGTTGTTCGTGCCTACCCCGCAAGGGAACTGGCGTGAAGTTATGTATGTATGTATGTATGTAAATTCACAATTTAACTAAAACTTTATTAAAAAATTGCCTCGTAAGCAAAAACATGTAGAGTAGGTTCTTGCCATGTAATACATTTAAAACTTCTTTCCTTATACAACGGATTTTACAACACTATCAATTAAGGATACTACTTAATTTGTAGATAGTTATATTTACATGATTGCAAGCAATTGGTTGAGCCGGGGATTTTTGCTGCATTTATCGGAAAGAAACGATAAACAAACTACCTAAACTTGCGTAACAGAATACTTGATTTGCGATATACAAGGAAAAAGATATGTAGGTGACCACCAAAACCGTGTGGTTCAAATATTAACGCTATTAAAGCTCGTCGACCGCGATACTTAGCGCATGTTTAGACTTTAAAGCAATACTTAAAATACTTTTAGGAACTTGTGAAAAAAATATGTATACATACTAGCTGCGCCCCGCGGTCTCACCCGCGTGGCGATGGAAAATCGCTATATTTTGGATATTATTTTTTATTGCCTGAATCAGGCAAACAGGCGGACGACCCACTTGATGGAAGGTGGTTACCGTCGCCTATGGACGTTTGCAACACCAGGGTCGTTGCCGGCCTCTAAGAAATTTTATAACGCCCTTCTTGTTGTACGCGGTATAAACGTTCTAGAAAACCGTTGCGTAGTAGAGCGTGGGAGCTCCGGGAAATGGGGGTGAACACCCCGTTCACACTATATCTTTATAAATTATAGCCTATGTGTTATTCTGATGTGTAAGCTATATTATTGTAAAGTTTCATCAAAATCCACTCAGTAGTTTTTGCGGGAAAGAATAACAAACATACATATATCCATACATAAATTCTTGGTCTGAAAGAGAGTGTCGGGGTGAAGGTAAGGAAAGGAATGCTCCGGTGGTTCGGGCATGTGGAAAGAATGCATGTCGAAAGAATGACTAAACAGATATACAATGCAAAAGTGGATGGATGCAGAAGTCGTGGAAGGCCACGACACACCTTCCATGATCAAATTGATCGTGTACTAGCAGAAGGTGATGTCCGGAGCCTTAAGAACAGACGAGCTTGCATGACATGAGGTGTGTAAGAATAAGCCTAAATGGCACTCTGTTGTTCGTGCCTACCCCGCAAGGGAACTGGCGTAAAGTTATGTATGTATGTATGTATGTAAATTCTTAGAAACTTTCGCGTTTATAATATTAGTAGGATAGTTAGGATACCTAAACTGACTGACAGATTAGCAACCAACCTGATGGAAAGCAACTACCGTGACTTATGAACATTTCTAACATCACAGATGTTACCAACGTATTGCCGCCTTAGAAGGGATTTAATGACAATATTTTTAAAGACCCCACATGGGAGTACTCGGGGAAAACTTCTTCTGGGAGCATATTCCAAATCTTTTAGGTGCGGAAGAGAAACGTTCTTGAGAATCATTGCGTACATGACAGTAATGGCTTAAGGAAATGATGATGAATACCCACCTGGTGGAAAGCGGTTACCTTAGCCCATATTTAAAAAAAAAATATTGCGGGAGTTCAGCAGACAGGCAGACGGCCCACTTGATGGAAAGCGGTTACCATCGCCTATGGACATTTGTAACATCAAAGGTGCTACAAATGCGCTGCTGCTCTCTTAAGGAAGACTGGAACCTGGTCACTAATGAACACAACTCAAGGTTGTTATGGCGGCATACTCTAGACCTGGGGTTGATAGCTATCCACACGGAAAAATACCCTGGCAAATATTATCATTGTCTACCTCTGGATAAGCTGTTGTCACTTTATTTTTATGCGTATTTGTTTGGCGCCATTTTGGCGCTTATAGTCAATCTTGTTCTGACTCCAAGAATTCCAGAATACTAAAGAGTTAAATACTCATGTTTGTACTAATATTACTTGCAGACACTGTCGCAAGTGGCGCTTCTAGTTTTGTACAAAAATATGTCTATATATATAAAAATCAATGCCACTTTTCGTTGTAATTTTATAACTTGTGAACGAATTTACCGATTTTGATGAAATTTTGTGTGTGTGTTTGAGTGGGTCCCGGGATGGTTTAGATCCATAATTGGAACCGGTAGGTGGCGCTGAGATCGGGTTCTAAAATCCTCTTAATCACCGGGAGCGATTTTTGTGGTTTTGTTTTTGTGTGTTTGAGTGGGTTCTCGGATGGTTTAGATTCGCAATTAGAACTGGTAGGTGGCGCTGATATCGGGTTCTAGAATCCTCCTAATCACTGGGACCGATTATGGTGATTTTGTTTTTGTGTCATGAAACAAAGTCTTTTAGGAATTCAGAAAATATGGCGGTACGAAGTTCGCTGGGTCAGCCAGTAATTTATATGTTGCAACTAGTGCAATTTTTTAAAATTGCGTATTTGCCAAATAGGCATGTGGCCCAGCTCGTGGAAAGTGGCTACTGTCGCCTATAGGTGTTTGCAACAGCAATGGTGATGCCAAAGAGTTGCCAGCCTCTAGGATGGGATGGGGGGATGGAATAAAGGGTCAAACAGGTGAAATGGGATAGAAAGGTTGGATTGAGAAAGGGGAAGCGGGCCAACGTGTCGCAGAACATTGAAGATCCCAACTATAGACCACTCAGGGCGCTCGAGATGCCGTTCAAGGCGTGGGCAGGAACGCTAGGGCACCTGCTGGGTACAGAGTCTGCGTACTCAAGCTGATATATGGGACTCTCTGCAAGGAGGCGTCAAAAACTCGAGCGGTACAGCTCTCGGGTTTAGAGGACTTTAAAATGGCAGGGTTATATAAGAGAAGAGCTGCCTGTAGAAAGATATTAATAATTAACTTGGAGAATTTTTTATCCGTGCAGGAACGGAGAAAGAATACAATTTCCTGTGGCCGGGAGGCCTGTCGTAAGAGGCGACTTAACAACCCACAGCCAGGTGGTAGGGCATCTGGTCTAAAGTATGTCGCCATAACAACCTTGAGTTGTGTTCCGGCATTAGTGACCAGGTTCCAGTCTCCAACTTTGGTGTTGCAAATGTCCATAGGCGATGGTAACCGCTTTCCATCAAGTGGGTCGTCTGTCTGTCTGCTGATCTCCTGCAATAAGTAAAAATTACTCGAACCAAATACTTATAGCTGAATGCATCCCGGTTGAATGTCTGTTCCGGCTTTTATATGATTTCCAAGGAACACGCGATAATGTGCTTACAATGTCGCTTTAGTTATAAGACTGTTATGACATTGTTAAATAATAAACTTTCACTTACCGCACAAAACACGATTAGTTCAAGGCTAACTGTTCCACGCCGATATTCTGTGAGAGCGTGCATCCAGTGGTAATAATAGACACCATACTTGCTAGCTGATTTGCGAGAAAAAAAACCCATCGAATCACATTTTATACTAGATCCATGAAATAATTATTATGCTTTTATGCTAGAAAGTACTTAAAGTAAGGTGTTATTACCCATTGACGGCTAAAATGTCCTTGTAACATCATTTGCCCCAGTTTCGAAGAGACCACTGGCGCCCCCGTACCACACTTTTTGCATATTGCATGAGATGATAAAGAGATACTAGACTTATCATAACAAAACATTTTACAGTATCAATTGATATAAACATACATACATACATAACTTCACGCCAGTTCTCTTGCGGGGTAGGCACGAACAACAGAGCGCCATTTAGGCCCATTCTTACACACCTCACTTGCTTCTTAAGGCTACTGACATCACCTTCTGCTAGTACACGATCAATTTGATCACAGAAGGTGTGTCGTGGCCTTCCACGACTTCTGCATCCATCCACTTTTGCATTGTATATCTGTTTAGTCATTCTTTCATCATGCATTCTTTCCACATGCCCGAACCACCGGAGCATTCCTTTCCTTACCTTCACCCCGACACTCTCTTTCAGACCAACTCTCTTTCTTACTTCGGTATTATAATTTAATAACTTTGTGTTTTATACATACGTACATATTGTCACGCCTGTTTCCCATTAGGGTAGGCAGAGACGATGGATCTCCACCTGCTACGACCCTGACAAACACATTTCGCTTCATCAACTGTCATTAATCTTTTCATACATACACGCTTATTTAAAGTGCTTTTTATCTGACCTTTCTTCAAAATATCTTTAATTTGATCATGATGAACACGTCTCGGTTTACCGGCACCGACTCCACCAGTCACATTGCTGTCATATACTTGTTTTGTGATTCTCCTTTCATTCATTCTCTCTACATACCCAACCCACCTTGACATTCCTTTTTCATTCGTGTCATTACATCCTCTTTCAATCCACAATGTTCCCTTATCACATTGTTTCTTATCATATCACTTACACTAACCTTTTTTTATTATTATTGTGGGAGTTCAGCAGACAGGCAGACGGCCCACTTGATGGAAAGCGGCTACCATCGCCTATAGACATTTGCAACACCAAAGTTGCTACAAATGCGCTGCTGCTCTCTTAAGTGAGTCTGGAACCTGGTCACTAATGCCGGAACACAACACAAGGTTGTTATGGCGGCATACTTTAGACCAGGGTTGCTCGACTGGATGGCGATCCAGTCGAGCAAATACCCTACCACCTGGCTGTGGATTGTTTAGTCGCCTCTTACGAGAGGCCGCCCGGCCGCAGGAAATTGTATTCTTTCTCCGTTCCTGCACGGATAGAACCTTACATATACTTCTCAAAGCTCTCATTTCAACTGCATTTATCCTACTTTCATGCTTCTTCTGCCATACCCAACTTTCACTGCCATAAATTAGCGTTGGCACTAATACCCCTTGATGGACAGCCAGACGTGCCTGTACAGATACTTTCTGACTGTTCATAAAAGAGTTCAGTTTTTGTTTTTAATATAAAAAAAAGGATACTGAAGAAACAAGTCTATCAAGAGCAAAGTATCAAAAAAAATATGGCTGAAGGACGTGAGGCAGAATATAATTATGATATTAAAAAAGATGAAAATCGATAGGTAATAAAAATATATCGAGGGATTAATATAATTAATAAAAATATAGTTCATAATAATATATATGTATTATATATTGTTTTAAGTGACATTTTGTGGTGGACTTAACACGATGGTCTTTTTTCATCCTAGTGTCTCAAACTTAAGAGTAGACGTATAAAGAAACTAGTCAATAATTATTTTTTTGTTAATTACACGTTTCTTTGAGTCATTTGAAACGTTAAACTCTTCCTCCAACAGATTTTCTAAATGTCGCTTAAAACATAGCCTTTTACCCGTCGATATATGTTTATTAATTGTCCATTAAAATAAGAAATATCCTCAGATTCAATATGTATTGCTGCACTTGAAATACTTACAGTTGCTTTTTTTTTTATTGCATGAGTTCAGCAAACAGGCAAATAGCCCATCTGATATAAAGCGGTTACCATCGCCTATAGACATTTGCAACACGAAAGGCATTGCAAATGTGCTGCTGCTCTCTTAAGTAGACTGGAATCTGGTCGCTAATGCCGGAACACAACTCAAGGTTGTTATAGCGACATACTCTAGACCAGGGGTGGTAGGCAAATGCCCTAGCACCTGGCTGTGGGTTGTTTTGTCGCCTCTTAAGACAGGCCGCCCGGCCGCAGGAAATTGTATTCTTTCTCCGTTCCTGCACGAATATAAAATTGGATAAATATGTAAACGCCCTAACAAACATCCAAGGTATATAAATAGCACGTAGTTTAACGATTTATTTGTTTTAGCACTGAGCTGTTTGTCCGTACCGTTAACTTTTCTGTATATATTTAGAATAATACAACCTCAACTGGTTTTTATTTCTTTGAAGTTATATTGTTGGGCCACCGCGTTTCTGCAGTGCGTCGTCTATGTTCGCCGCAGCACACACAAAGGCTTTGATGCTTTATGGCGTAAAAATAGCTTCGTTACTAAGCACATTGCGTGGTAGCAGCAAGAGCATCCTGAAGGGAATAGCTGACAAATTTGACTGCCCATTGATTTGGTCCTTCATTAAGAGGACTAAATCAGTGCTAGTCATTAATTACTAACATAGATATAAGGAAAAAAAATACTAATTACTAATAACATTATTGTGTGTTTTGTAAATATGTATTGGACTGTGTTTTCTTGAAATAAATAAATTATTATTATTGTATGCTTATATTTCAAAAGGTTTAATATAATATATATAATAATAATAATCGGCAGACAAACACACACATTGTATATCCCCAAATTAAGCAAGTCACGCTTGTGTTATGGGTAATATACAACGGACTACTCTGGGGCCGATCCCAGACACCCAGACCATAGTAAATAACGGAGAAAATACGTTTCCGAAATTTACTATACCAGGAATCGAACCCGGAACCTCTGTGTTGCAGTGAGGTACGCCGGCAAAGGCTTTAGCCCGCTCAACCACAGAGGCCGTCTAGTGTCGTAGGCGTTCCGGTTTTTTTATAAAAAGAAGGCTTCATTTCGACAAATGCATATTTATGTTTAACACGAAATATGTCTTGTTTTAATTACATCATTGTATGATAATTAGTTTCACCATTTGAACAGGTTTTAAATATTCTGCCTTCGTCCCTGTATACAAATACGACGTGTTACACATACGAACAGCCTTCGTTATATTATTAGTAAGTATTTAATTAGCAATCAATACCACGACGACTTGTTTATGGTTTGTATGTTAATTGATGGTGAGATAAAGATAGCAAAAATAACAGTATATTTATTATGATATTAAACGAATTAAATTAAATTAAGAAGTTATTTTAAAGATGTTTTAAATGAATAAAAAACGCCCACCTGATGGAAAGTGGTGCATTGCCAGCTTCCAAGGACTGGAACCTGGTAACTTACGCCGGATCATAACCCAAGGTCGTATGCTCTAGAGCCAGGGGTGGTTGCTATCCAGGCGGGTAAATGTCCTACTATTTGACTACGTGTTGATCATACTTAATGTATTCTCCTTGACTTCGTGTAAAAAGAGTACAGTAGACAAGCTAACGGCCCACCTGATGGAAAGCGGTTACCGTCGCCTAAGGACGTTTGCGACACCAGAGATTTTAGGACATCCTTTTTAAAGAACTCCATGTCCTAGCGGTGTGGGGAAATTTTCAGATGGGAGAACCCCCATGGTACACAAGAGAAACGTTGCTTAGATGAGCAAAGTAGCTAGAGGAAGTGGGGATGAACGCCCAGTCGATGGCTGGTAGAATGAAGACGAAGACACCACTCTAAACAGTTCCACGGAACACTGCCCACTCCCTAATCAAACAACCCACAGCCAGGTGGTAGGGTATTTTCCCGATTGGATGGCGACCACCCCTGGTCTAGAGTATGCCGTCATAACAACCTTGTGTTGTGCAGCAGCAGCGCATTTGTAACACCTTTGGTGTTGCAAATGTCCATAGGCGATGGTAACCGCGTTCTATAAAGTGGGCCGTCTGCCTGTGTGCTGAACTCCTGCAATAAAAAAAAATCAAATATCACTTTTAATAGATTTTAACAAAACCATTTAAATAGAAACTGTAACATAACACACACACACATGCACGCCAGCACGCACACATAGAAATTAAAATCCGTCCAGCCCCCAGACCACTGTCACAGGGCAGTGTACCTAGAAAACTGGCTGTATTACCTCGCTGGATACAAAGGCTAATCCTTTGAGCGAGGTAAGCTCCAGCCTTCCGGTCTTTGGTACAGTTTGTAGGCATTTGGCCGTCCACAGATCCAAAGTTTCTACCCCAAACTGCTCAAATTGCTCCCTGTTAGATACGAGACTCAAACTTACCCAGATCGTAGCAGGAAGTCTATCCGTGCAGGAACGGAGAAAGAATACAATTTCCTGCGGCCGGGCGGTCTGTCGTAAGAGGCGACAAAACAACCCACAGCCAGGTGGTAGGGCATTTGCCCGACTGGATGGCTACCACCCCTAGTCTAGAGTATACCGCCATAACAACCTTGAGTTGTGTTCCGGCATTAGTGACCAGGTTCGAATCTCCCTTAAGAGAGCAGCAGCGCATTTGTAGCACCTTTGGTGTTACAATTGTCCATAGGCGATGGTAACCGTTTTCCATCAAGTGGGTCATCTGCCTGTCTGCTGAACTCCTGCAATAAAAAAAGGAATCTCTAGTAGAATATACAAAGGCAATTATCACAAAATGTGATTAGAACAATAAGCAATTAAAGTAGATGATCGGGGCCTTGCCGCTGCATTTTATTGCATCTTAAAGCTAATGTTGCATAACTAATACCAGCTTCCTCGCATTGTTCTTTGGGGAAAAGTATAATGGGCAATTGTACAGATGATTTATCCTGTATTAAAACAAGATGATAGATCTGGCCAGCCTTGTAATGATTGTCACGTAGAAGGTTATACAGGGTTCCGTGGCCTTTTGTTAAAAATCATCATCATCAAGTATGTTTCTCTGTCTGTCCGTATTTTTTAATTTCACATTATTTTTTCTTAAACTACCGAGCGATTTTTTTAATGTCATTTAGAAGAAAGATGTGATTATGTTATATAACTACACAATGCTACAGAAAAATCGCGACTATACGAGACACTAGTGACGCTGTACATATAAGGCTAATCTCGCCCTATTTCCAATTCTGCGTCACGGTTTTAGGATGGCGTCACAGGAAGATATTTTTCATTTCTCATATTCTGAAAGTGCGCTTGGAGTTGCCTAATCACAGGCATGAAAACAGCACCTTTCGTCCCTGGGAAACGATTCTCCCTGCTGTCAAAAAATTTAGTTTTTTTTGTGTTTATGGCTTGGCAACTAGGCCTTTAAGCCAGGCGCAATTGTATTGTAGGTTACAATCGACGCCGTTTAACAGAGTTCTTGTGAAAACTCGGAAGGCCACATTTGACTATACAGTTCACATTTCTCACAAAAACACATAATTACTACTCAAAAACTATCAATATCCTACAACTATTGTTCATTTTTTTTTGAGGCAGGTTAAATACATTTCGTACACTACCGGATCCTTTACTAGGATTAGACCAAAGCAATGAGAGTTATCCATTGAAGATAGCGCAGATAACAGAATCGATTGCCGGCATGTGTGGGGACTCAGCAAGGTTCCCCCTTTTAGGTGGAGAGTTAACCCATATGGTAATACCTCACTGAAACCACCTTTCTCCCATGTGCCCCGCGCTTATGGTAGGAAGAGCGTGAGACTTAGAACGTAGTTACGCCCACGCTGATCCTGCGCATCAATGCTTGAGAGTGTCCCGGGAGCAGGGCAGACTCATTTCGTCAGCAGGGGTTTGTTGATCCTCCGCTCAAACTGCCGGGCAACTTTTATTTTATTTTTATGTTAGGCGCGGGAAATGCTATTTACGCACAATACCAGGTCCTTTGCAAGGGATTAAACCATAGTCGATCATGGAGGCATTCCCAGAAGGGACAATCCAAACAGTAATCAACCGGCTTGTGTGGAGACTCGAGTTCAAACCTCTGTGGTGCCTAGGCTGCGCACTCGACTAGCGATGAAACGCCGTGTCCAGCGCGCCACATTGGTGGCATTGGGGTGAAGGCTGACAGCCCGCAATCTGAAGGTCAAAGTCCCGCGTTTCCGCGAGGGCCATCGCAACAGCTGCGGTCGAGTCGCTTCCACCGTATTAACGCCGGCCACAGGGTTTTCCAACTCTACCGACCAAGATTAGCAGAACCGCGCTGGGCGGAGTAGAGCTCGACGCTGGCAGTCGTCGTCGGAAGGGAGGGGTGTTTGGGGGAAGGGATACAAGGATTTGGAGTGGATAGGTGGGACACCACTGTCACGGAGTGAAGGGGGGAATGTGACAGTGGCCGTTAAGGGCCTCGGGGACGCATCTCCTTGTACCGCTTCCTGGACGGAGACGAGTCCAGGGCGGCACCCCCTGGGGGGAAACTACCGAGCAACTTCATTTATCCCCCGGCAACTCCTGCTTGCTAGCTAAAATATGGAGGAGGCGCGGCGCGATAGCGGCGTGGTTGCGCCTAGTCTACTCGTACGTATAGTTTAGCAACGCGGTGGCGATGTCTCTATTCAGATACTTATCTTTTGGTACAAAAAAATCTTCACACTTCCGAAAATTACGTTTACAATCAACATGACTAGGTCGCTGACGAGGAACATTATAAACAAAATGTTCAAAAACATTTATTCTTAATTTGTTATGTTGCTTTCATTTTTATGTACGAGGGAATAATAAATTGTCGAAACAATGTTGAGCAAATCACACTTAACGTCGTAAGATAACAGTTTTGTTGTAACTTTCACAATGGGAACCAGTTCGCGAGTCCACTCGCCAGGGAATTCGACTCAACCGGACTGGTATTGCAACAAGACACGAAAACCGCGCTGTTGGCTGCAAACCGAGCATTGTCAAGCCTAAAGGCCTGTCCACACCACGTTCTTTAAACGCGCCGTTGACGCGCGTTTCTAGCGATACGCACTGTTAGTCCCGAGCACTTATATGTTTTAAAAAAAAACAATTTTGGCTTACAGGAACCTTTTATTTTATTATTATGAATAATAATTGACTTGGAGTCTCAATATACGGGACCTCAAAGGTCTACCGGACCGATATGGTATTAGTTTTGAGCAATCCAGCCGGCAGGCATAAACCAGGTCCGTTGCTGTAGAGCTGTGGCTAATAACCAAGAGAACTCTGAGAATTTGTAAAAAGATTTGGTATTTATAGGCAATTACTGCTGATCGACATTTTGGAAATCTATGTCAATGAGATGTTTGACTCAGCAATAAGTGCCTATTGCATAGGGTTGTAACAGCACGCAAGTCAGACGCAGCCTGTAGACCTTTGCACACCTGTATAAATTCAAATACGCGTTTGAATCGATACAGACGCGATGCAAACGCGTGTGTGTATCGATACAAACGCGCTGGCATTTTGCGTTTTTAAGCAGAACAGACAGACATCCTATTGTATATTAGATATTATTTCTTTCGGCTATGTAAATATTATGTACCAAATTACATATTTTGCAAACGAACGGGTTATTTATTTCTGCAATGACCCGTCGTCTCGTCAGCTGTCGTACAGACGCGCCGGTGCCGCGCGTTTAAATCGATACAAACGACAACAAACTGCTCTGTAGGATAAAAGCGCGCCGTCGACGGCGCGTTTAAAAAACGCGGTGTGCACAGGCCCTAACTCATTACGCCGGTTTGCTTTTGTTACCCTGAAGGTACTGACAGTTAATATAATCATCATATTTGTTTGTTTAGGTCCAACAAGAAAGGATTGCAGCTGGGGGGTCCGAACCAACACTGAAATCAAGAATTTTAGAAATAAAATTTGACCGTCTTCGCTGACTAGGTCAAGTAGAATGGATAGGAGAGGATAGAAGCGTCAATAAAGCGTATTTGTGACCATAAGACGGTCAATCGACCCAAATATAGGTTGATTCATACAATAAATATTTTAATGAAATTGACATATTTTCTATGGCTATTGGAAAATTCAAAAATAATGTATGAAACAAACTTTTAAGTACGTCGTCTCCACCTTAATGCTGTATTTGAATTATATTTTATCATTATTTCTGTTACTACATGTAAGTTGCGCGGTTAGTGCAAAAAAAAAAATTATATGTCCTAAAATAAAATGTGAAAAGTGCTGTTGGATACCATATCATTAACACACAGATTATCACATTAGTTATAAAATATATATATATATTTTTTATTGCAGGAGATCAGCAGACAGGCAGACGGCCCACTTGATGGAAAGCGGTTACCATCGCCTATGGACATTTGCAACACCAAAGTTGCTACAAATGCGCTGCTGCTCTCTTAAGGGAAACTGGAACCTGGTCACTAATGCCGGAACACAACTCAAGGTTGTTATGGCGACATACTTTAGACCAGACCCTACCAACTGGCTGTGGGTTGTTAAGTCGCCTCTCACGACAGGCCGCCCGGCCGCAGGAAATTGTATTCTTTCTCCGTTCCTGCACGGATAAAAATGTATCTGTTTGCTTTTCTGATAAATAAAAAAAAAACCCAAGGATAGAGTTGAAAGTAACCTGTGTGCGTTTCACGCCTGTAATTAGTAAAAAATTGCACAGTTGTATTTGTTGTAAAATGGAAGTAGGACGAAGATAACCACCACGGGAGCTGGACCAGTGAAGAAAAGAAAGAGAGGGCGACCCAGTGAACGCTGGGTCTACGAATAGAGAAAACAGATGGCCAAAACTGGATGAACAGGACAAGATTAGAGTGGAAAAAGTTGAAGGAGGTGTACGGTGAAACCGAACAGTGCATACAATGCTTTTTTACTTTACTTTATTAATTTAGAGTGTTGGGGTGAAGGTAAGGAAAGGAATGCTCCGGTGGTTCGGGCATGTGGAAAGAATGCATGATGAAAGAATGACTAAACAGATATACAATGCAAAAGTGGATGGATGCAGAAGTCGTGGAAGGCCACGAGCCACGACACACCTTCCATGATCAAATTGATCGTGTACTAGCTGAAGGTGATGTCAAGAACCTTAAGAACAGACGAGCTTGCATGACAAGAGTTATGAATGTCAAAGAGGCAAGTGAGGTGTGTAAGAATAAGCCTAAATGGCACTCTGTTGTTCGTGCCTACCCCGCAAGGGAACTGGCGTGAAGTTATGTATGTATGTATGTATGTATGTTTATTAATTTATATTAACAAATAGTCAGTACACGAATAGCGGCCGCCGCGTGTGCTCCCTCGCTCCTTTATTACTCCTATCTTTGGTCAATTGGAATAAACATTATCCTTTAGCTATCCTTTAAAGCGAATCCCTGCCGCATACAGGAGGAATAGACCCGAAGTGGGGCTTTAAAGGATAAGGGAGAATAATATTTTATTAGTTTAGATTTTATTTAGGTAAGCGTGCTCGATCTTAGACTATATCTTCGCTTAAATCGAGCGAGATAATGGTCCAAAGCGAACCTATACAGGGATATTTTTTTTTCTTACAATATGTTATCTTTTAAGAAAACAAAAGGCTTTATTAATACAATGTATGTCTTTGTAGATCATGGGCCATAAAAATGGCCCGGACATTTGGCCATGGGAAGGCTAACACGTAGAGGCCCCTTGACAAATTTAATGTAAATGTGGCGGGACACTGACCGGCGATTATTCCTGTCTACACCATAAAGTAATGCATCCAAGGACAAGCCTCGGCCAGTGTAGGACTATTATGAGAAATGAGGACAAAAAGTACCGAGTTATTGGGGTGAACTGTTAGTGGGACTGGAGGTCTGGGAATATGGGGACTATGGCGTCTGCCCGTCGCAATGTTCAGGGAACAAAGGCTTTATTATTATTATTATCTGTTGTAGCTGTGGTTATGGCGTATTCTGGTCTCGGAGGTCGAGACATACTTTATGTATTTTGGGGTCAGGGTTAGTTTATTTTAGATTTTAATAGAAAAATTAAAAAGTTATAAGGCTTTATTTTGGTTTTCTTATTCACCTAATGCCCGTTTTCCACCTGTGTTACTATGTATAGCGTATCTATACACATGAGTTATTTGTCAACATTTAAAATATTATTTTATTACTAGCCCCCCCGGCAAACGTTGTTTTCCCATAGAAATGATTTCTAGTGAATATTTTGGTAGTTAAATAAAAAATAACTAACATATTGTTCTCATCTTTGGGTGAGAAGTGACACCGGTAGACGCTTGGCATTTTAAGATAAATCATAACTGATCGATTGATAATTTTGATCAATTATCGACCGCCGAGAGTAGAAAATTATTAAAGTACTAATATCGCTATTAAAAATAGGGGTTGGAGGTAGAAGGGTGAAAATTTAGAGTTGTATTTTTTAGTGCCATTGTCGTTTTGTCGAAGAAATAAAAATAAAATTTTGGGGTGGACCACCCTTATCACTTGGGGCATGAAAAAAAGTTTACGTCCTATTCTCAGACCTACTAAATATACACACACAATTTCATAATAATCGGTCAACTTTTGTTACAAACACTGTGACACGAGAATTTTATACTCATATATTAGAAAAGATATTATACTATACATACATAACTTCACGCCAGTTCCCTTGCGGGATAGGCACGTACAACAGAGCGACATTCAGGCTTATTCTTACACACCTCACTTACTTCTTTGACATTCATAGCTCTTGTCATGCACGCTCGTCTGTTATTAAGGCTCTTGACCACCTTCTGCTAGTACACGATCAATTTGATCATGGAAGGTGTGTCGTGGCCTTCCACGACTTCTGCATCCATCCACTTTTGCATTGTATATCTGTTTAGTCATTCTTTCTTCATGCATTCTTTCCACATGCCCGAACCACCGGAGCATTCCTTTCCTTACCTTCACCGCGACACTCTCTAGCCTATTATACTATAACTAACATTATCCCAAGTTCATAATATTACCATTGAATACTATTTGATAACTCACACAAAGATATATAACCGAAAGATAACTCCAGTTCAAACAATATCACAATTTCGAAAGAACAAGCCAATGTCCCCGCATTCCTCCTTAAGCCTGCTCCAGTATACACAGGTGTGGCAGTGATATGGACCACTGTTTGCTTTGCCGTCAGATGAACATTCCTCGGCTTCCTTTCGTAACAGCCCCGTGACGAAGGCCTGTGTTTGCTGCTAAGTAAACTTCCGCCTGACCTACAATTACTTAAACTGTACATACTTTAAAACTTTAGAAGGTAACCGAGCGAATAATCAGTCATACTGTGATGGTATGACTGGTAAACTAAAAAATGCGCTGAATACAAAATTAACCTTTAATATTATGAATTGTAAAACTGTAGTCTTTTGTTTATTAGATTGTTTGTTCGGGATTCACGGGAGTATTAGGGATGAATAAAATACTATAAAGCAATGAAGTGGTTCAAAGTGGTTAGGGAGCATAAAAATTGGCTGATTTCCATAGGATTTCACTAGAAAGATAATTTGAGTTCTTTTTCAAACGCTGCTGTACTTTATATTCCGGGATGTACTTTATATTCCACTAGTAAATGGTAGGTAGGTAGTAGGTGGTAGGTAAGTGGTAGGTAATTTTTCTTTATTTTTTATTGAGACTTTTAGTCACCAGTGACGATATCAGCCTCATAGGTGATGGCAAATTTACATTTTTTTAATATATTAAATAAACTTAAGTATAATTTTAAACTTAACTGTAACTAACTCTGGTAGGTAAATGCTAGTAAAATTATATAAACAAATGTGTCTATGTATATATATCCTAACTAATATTATAAATGCGCTTTTCTGCCTTAAATACGCTACAGTTCATCACGAAATTTTTCATACTCAAGGGTACCTTTTATGCAGAAAAATGTTCTATATGCATAGCCGAAAAGATGGCGCTCTACTCGCGTTTTATGGCATAACCGTTTCAATTCACTAACAAATACACGGCAACGATAATGACAGCTACAATTTCAATGTGTTGCACTCGTGTTTAATCCTACCTTCGCTTAGATAGCATTACGGGTATTTATCATCAGGAACTTTGAATTAAAAATTCAATAGAATAACAACATGTCCACAATATATTTTATTTAGTATACGGGCAGAAGCCCGCGACTTCGTCCGCGTGGAATAGTTTAAAAAAAGTAAGTTAAAAATATCCCTGGATTTCGAAACATTCTTCATTGGCGCTCCGCTCCTATTGGTCTTACCGTGATGATATATAGCCTATAGCCTTCCTCGATAAATGGCCTATCTAACGCTGAAAGAATTTTTCAAATCACACCAGTAGTTCCTGAGATTATCGCGTTCAAACCAACAAAAAAAGAAACAAACTCTTCAGCTTTATATATTAGTATAAGATTTTTATTCATATTTCAGTTACGCTTAAGCAGTTCCATGATATCCCTGATTGATATGATATTCTCAAGCTGGAATTCAAATCGATTCGCAGCATTTTATCACGACCTTAAAAACATTGCACAATGTTAATAAAACATTAATGATTGCCTCATTATGTATTTTTCCATTCCGAATAAGGGTCTTGTCTTGTCCGCATACAAATGCGGGTTTCCCTCTGACTTCGTGAGCTGACGCATTCCTCCGAGACATGGTCTCGGGGCTTTAATGAGAGTATTTGCGTCATTAGAAGCTTAAAGCAAAATCAAAATGTACAAATCAACACGTACCTATTTAAGTAACAAAGACACGTCTGGCATTTAATATACTCGTAACTTGCCTTAATTTACACGCCGTAGAGCAATGGTGAAATCATTATTATATTAATACGTGAAGCAAAAACTTTGTACCCCTTTTTACGAAAATTGCGCGGACGGAGGAGTATGAAATTTCGCACACTTATAGTTTATTAGAGAAGGAGTGCAGAATGCTAATATTTTTTTTTAAATTATGCATAAAAAATACATCAAATCAATAAAAATAAAAACATTACACACACTACCGTGTATTTCACACACTTTTGTTTATTGTTAAACTCAAATTAACAGTGTACCCTTGGCGAAATCTGTGATTAT
The DNA here is from genome assembly GCA_019925095.2 of Dendrolimus kikuchii. Taxonomy (NCBI): domain Eukaryota; kingdom Metazoa; phylum Arthropoda; class Insecta; order Lepidoptera; family Lasiocampidae; genus Dendrolimus; species Dendrolimus kikuchii. The sequence continues at coordinate 23,631,686 of CM034400.1, forward strand.
AGAAGTATAGTCTTTGACAACAGAACCTTAATAATGTTCAAACTTATAATCTAAATTAATTCTGGTCGAATTTCGACCACTGGGCGAGCACTAGTTATCGTAGATATAGTTCACTAGGCAGGCTTGATCAGTGTGATATCACGCTCTCACAGTATGTTGGCGTGAAGCGGTTAGCATTGAGCGAATCATATTCGGTGGCCAATTATCTCCTATCCATCCCCTCCCCCGCCGATACTGTCTATTCAACCCCCTCCTTTTTTTTTAAGGCGGGGGAAATGCTATTTACGCACAATACTGGGTCCTTTACAAGGGATTAGACCATAGTTGATCATGAAGGCTTTCCCCTTTGATAAGGGGCAATCCGAACAATAATCAAGCCAGCTTGTGTGGAGACTCAGAGAAGTTGCACGGGCAACACCCACTACCCACTAAAACCACCCTCCTCCCATGTGCCCCGCGCTTTTTATGTAGGAAAGGCTGAGACTTAGAACATAGTTACGCCCAGTCCGATCCAGCGCAAAAAGCGCCTGAATGTGCCCCAGGAATCAGAACACATTCACTTCGTCAGCGGGGGTGATGAATCCTTTGCTCCCTTGATAGCTAAAGGCCTCCCGAAGCGGTCATTCAACCCCCTCCTATCTCATTCTAGAGTAACCAAGTTCCAAAACAAGGTGGGCCATCTGTTTATTTGCCAGCTTGAAGAACTAAAAAAAAAATACCATTAGCATTGCCATATAGCGTGGAAATGTAGCCAGCATTTTGGGAACGTTCTCCACCGACAATGACCCAGTATCCATTTCTTTGTATGTAAATATGTATATAGTAGTTTAATTTTTAAATATCGTACAATGTTAGTAACGGTAGAAATATGTTGTAAATAAAGTTTATTATTAATTTTAAAAAAAAGATGTCTAATTTGAATATCGGACACAACTCGACATTTAGACATCAATCCACTTGCTATGATGCGGACATACATCTTTTCTCTCATCCACTTTTAATAATCTCCCCATACATACACGTTTATTATAATTATTTTTTATCTGACCATTATAAACTATCTAAATCCATTTTTCAATGGTAAAATTTACATACTATTATATACTACCTGACCCGGCAAACTCCGTACCGCCTCAGAATCAATAAATAAAAAAGCCGAATGATAATTGCAGAATGTTTCAACTTTATTAAAAAATGTGGTCAAAACTTAACCGGAACGAACATCAAACGTTTGACATTGAAAACCAAAAAAAATGAAAAAAAAACTCCACTTTTAAATTTAATTTGATTTCTGAACGACGGGACAAACATCAAATATTTGACAGTTAGGATTAATTTCTAAGGGAAAGCGAAATTGTTGTGTTTACTATATTCCAAGCATTTTTTTCATATTTACTCACCTTTTAAACCTTCCCTGGATTTCTACAAATAATTCAAAACCAATATTAGCCAAATCAGTCCAGCCGTTCTCGAATTTTAGCGAGACTGACGAACAGTAATTGATTTTTAAATATATAGATATCAACATCCACGACACACCTTCCATGATCAAATTGATCGTGTACTAACAGAAGGTGACGTCAGGAGCCTTAAGAACAGACGAGCGTGCATGACAAGAGCTATGAATGTCAAAGAAGCAAGTGAGGTGTATAAGAATAAGCCTGAATGGCGCTCTGTCGTTCGTGCCTACCCCGCAAGGGAACTGGCGTGAAGTTATGTATGTATGTAACATCTACGGAAAGAAGAAAGGTAGGTAGGTAATTGGTAGGGCATTGCCCATCTAGATGGCTACCACCTCTGCTCTAGAGCATGACGCCATAAAAACCTTAAGTTGTTTATCCGGCATAAGTGGACAGATGCCAGTTCCCCGTTCGAGGCTAGCAGCACTCACCAGCTCTGCTGGTGCAAATATTTATAAGCGTCGGTAACCACTCTCCATCAGGTTAGTCTGTCTCCTGTATTAATACAAAATAAAAGAATACAATTTCCTGCGGCCGGGCGGCCTGTCGTAAGAGGCGACAAAACAACCCACAGCCAGGTAGGGCATTTGCCCGACTGGATGGCTACCACCCCTGGTCTAAAGTAGGTCGCCATAACAACCTTGAGTTGTGTTCCGGTATTAGTGACTAGGTTCCAGTGACCCCTAAGAGAGCAGCAGCGCATTTATAGCACCTTCGGTGTTACAAATGTCCATAGGCGATGGTAACCGCTTTCAATCAAGTGGGCCGTCTGCCTGTCTGCTGAACTCCTGCAATAAAAAAAATAATAATAAAAAGTTATTCAAACTGTTTGTACCACGCTACATGGGCGTGTGTGGTACGCGTCGGTAGGCGATGCGGACGCGGCTATCGCAATTCCATCGATCAGCTGATTACAATAACATTGTGGCCAGAACAGGTATTTTTATGGCGGATTAGATATTACCACAATTTACTGCCTACGTTATTATGTTTGATAGCTTGTGATAAGTGACCTTTATCACTCTTACAATATAGCGAAACTGTGTGTTAAGTATCAAATTCATCCGTGCAGGAACGGAGAAAGAATACAATTTCCTGCGGCCAGGTGGCCTGTCGTAAGAGGCGACAAAACAACCCACAGCCAGGTGGTAGGGCATTCGCCCGACTGGATTGCTACCACCCGTGGTCTAAAGTATGTCGCCATAACAACCTTGAGTTGTGTTCCGGCATTAGTGACCAGGTTCCAGTTTCCCTTAAGAGAGCAGCAGCGCATTTGTAGCACCTTTGGTGTTGCAAATGTCTGTAGGTGATGGTAACTGCTTTTCATCAAGCGGGCCATCTGCATGTCTGCTGAACTCCTGAAAAAAAAACTGAACTAGTGGTCGCCCAGTGGTCGAAATTCGACCATAATTAATTTAGATTATAAATTTGAACATTACTAAGGTTCTGTTGTCAAAGACTATACTTCTATAATCACAGATTTCGCCAAGGCTACACTGTTAAATGTGACTTTTAACAATAAACAAAAGAGTATATATGCATGTGTGTGTCAAATGCATGGCATTGTGTGTAATGTTTTTTTTAAATTGGTTTAATGTATTTTTTGTGCATAATTTTTAAAAAATATTAGCATTCTGCACTCCTTCTATATATAAACTATATTTGTGCGAAATTTCATACTCCTCCGTCCGCGCAATTTTCGTAAAAAGGGGTACAAAGTTTTTGCTTCACGTATTAATATAATGATACTACTTATTTAACTGCAACGCAGATGCGTCGGGTTCGATTCCTGACATTATAAAACGTAAACGATCTCCCCGTTATTTACTATGGTCTGGGTTTCTGGGATCGGCCCGAGAGAAGTCCGTTGTATACTACCCATAACACAAGCATAACTTTATTTTCTTAAGTTTTCGCGACTTGTATACATAATAAAACTACGTTTTAACGGTTTCAGTGGCCGTGATCACGGCCACTGAAAAATGGCCGAAACGTCGGAAAAACCAAAATCAAATAAAATTACCGCGCGTAAAACCGTTAAAACGTAGTTTTACAAGCATAACTTGCTTAGCTTGGAGATACATAATTAATCTGTTTGCATGTCGATGATTACATGAAAATATTATCATTTTTTTTTATCGCATAACTTCAACAGACAGACGGCCTATCTGATGCAAAGCGGGTACTATCGCCTATGAACATTTGTAACACCAAAGGTGCTAGGAACCTGGCCACTAATGCCGGACAGAACACAAATCAAAGTTGTTATAGCGGCATACTCTAGACCAGTGGTGGTAGCCATCCAAACAAGCAAATACCCTATCACCTGGCTGTGGAATGTTGTGTTTTGTTCTCCGTTCCTGCACGGATAAAATGTATGCAATAATTGTCCTTAATTAAATTGTTAAATAGTAAATAAATACTGTATCTCTACTATTCTCTACTCTCTACTCTCTTTTACATACATACATACATAGCTTCACGCCAGTTCCCTTGCGGGGTAGGCACGAACAACAGAGCGCCATTCAGGCTTGTTCTTACACACCTCACTCGCTTCTTTGGTATTCCTAGCTCTTGTCATGCACGCTCGTCTGTTCTTAAGGCTCCTGACATCACCTTCTGCTAGTACACGATCAATTTGATCATGGAAGGTGTGTCGTGGCCTTTCACGACTTCTGCATCCATCCACTTTTGCATTGTATATCTGTTAAGTCATTCTTTCCACATGCCCGAACCACCGGAGCATTCCTTTGCTTACCTTCACCCCGACACTCTCTTTCAGATCAACTCTCTTTCTTACTTCGGTATTACGAACGCGGTCCGCAAGCGTCGTTACTCTCTATTCTTTCGACATATCCCAATTATTTGGAGTCGGCACAATATGTCTTGTCCTTCCACAGTCCTCTGTTCTGACATACATCTTCTGTCACATCACATATCATCATATCATCCTTCACACAATCCATCCATGTTTTTTTGGTCTACCTTTACATCTGTACCCATCCGTCTTGTAGTTTAACATTCTTTTTGTGACTTTCTTCCCTCCTCATTATACGCCCGTACCAACTTAATCTTCTTCCTCTCAATTTTTCAGTCACGGGTGCAACTTTCAAAGATCCCCTTACGTACTCATTTCTCACCTTATTCTTGTGACACCACAAATCCATCTCAACATTCTCATCTCAGCTGATTGTTGACGTTTATGGTTTATCACTTTAGTGGCCCAACATTCGGGCCCGTATACGACCAGTCGTACAACAGATTTATATATTTGACCTTTTAGTTTCAGTGGCTTTAGTATGTCGCACGTCACACCGGTTACCTGTCTCCACTTCAGCCATGCTACATTTATTCGTCTTCTTACATCCCTCTCTATATCACAATTACTCTGTATTAGTGAACCAAGGTATCCGAATTCGGGGTTACCTACGTGGTGTGGCTGATTGTTTTTATTTTTATTTATTTTTTATTGCAGGAGATCAGCAGACAGGCAGACGGCCCACTTGATGGAAAGCGGTTACCATCGCCTATGGACATTTGCAACACCAAGTTGCTGCAAATGCGCTGCTGCTCTCTTAAGGGAGACTGGAACCTGGTCACTAATGCCGGAACACAACTCAAGGTTGTTATGGCGACATACTTTAGACCAGGGGTGGTAGCCATCCAGTCGGGCAAATGCCCTACCACCTGGCTGTGGGTTATTAAGTCGCCTCTTACGACAGGCCGCCCGGCCGCAGGAAATTGTATTCTTTCTCCGTTCCTGCACGGATTGTAGTTTAAGAGGCATAAACACTCGAATTAATAATATATAATCTTTAGAAGGGCCCTTAAAAACTAGTTCACTCCGTGTTTATCATCTATAAAATCTATTTGCCAAGTTATTGAAATAACAACGAAATCAATAAATACACAATTAAAGTGTACAAAAGAAGCAAAAGCGTCGAAGTTGATTCGCGATATGTTATCGCTTATCAGTGATAAGAAAAACACCTCACTGACTCACGTATAATATCACCGAACCAATATTGGTACAATCATATCGAAACTAATTAATCGCTCTGTTTATTGTATTTATTTTGCACTATTATTTAGCTTACGAATGTATTCATGTATGCATGACAGCGGCCCTAATAATATTAACTTATACCTCTTCATTTCATAACAATTAAACAATAAATTATAACACCACACAAAGTCACAAACACATAACTAACATCGCATTGCATTACACGCACGCTTCACAAACAAACCAAGACACACAAAGAGCCTAAAAATTAATAACCCAGGCACACTGATATAAGGCCCACACTGCACATGCACTTCCTCACAACACCAGCGTGTGACAGATACACTCTACATTAGTATAAGTTTAGTATTGAAACTAGAATAAATTAATATAATAAGTTATTCGTAAGATACATACACCTCAACACAAAAATCAATAAATTAATGTCACACACAAGAACCAAAATAACTAATAAGCGTGTTAAATTCAAAAAATTAAATCTAGAAATTAAGTTGTAAAAACGGGTACGAAACTCGAGTTCGTAGAGTTATTCATAATATATATAAAAAAAATTACCTTATAAACGTCCCACTGTTGGGCTTGTCTTTCCTAATTTTAAAGGAGAAAGGACGGTATACCCGCCATGCTTGTGCAATCGATTTTATCTAATACTCTCAGCACGTGTTGCTTGTCAACTACATACCAACGGCGATACTTCTTATCATCTAATAAATCACAGTAGCCTTCTAGATTTTGTACGAGCATAGCAAGTAATGACGTCATAGTTTCATTATTTTGTTAATAGTAGTTACAAATATTTTTGTTGTAGTATTTAAAAATTCATTTCATCCCATTTACCAAACACGTCTAGATCAGCCGGTTCGGCGGCGGAAACAGCTGGATCACTGAAGCGATGCAAATATGCAACCCACGGTGAGAGTTATGTTTGTGCCGTTTGCTGTTGGAACGCTTGGATCGTGAGGTCTTGAAGCCATAAGCCAACCAAAATTTATCAAAACGACTCATTAACTCTTCAGGTGATCCGAGGGCTAGGGCCTACCTCGATCAGTACGGCGATCCAGCGAGGAAACGTAGACAAACTTCTGGGCACCTTATCCATAGAAGACGATGATCTAGGCTCAGTATTCTACTTATAGTCTTGATGGAATATGGGAAGAATATAATATAAATCAGTTAAATTTTCCGTTATTGTATTAGTTTAGCAAGTTGAAGGGGCAGGAGGCAGGTCACGTCTGCCGCAAGACCGATGGCCGATGGTGCAGACGAGTCCTGGAGTGGAGACCGCGTCTGTGGAAAGTTGCTGGTAGGCCCTGGATGAGGAAGTTAGAGGACAGGGATTAGTGGCGCCGTCTTGGGGAGGCCTACGTTCAGCAGCAGACTGCGAATAGCTGACGACGACGTATTAGTTTAAAGCGTCATTGTAATGAATTTATTGTAAAATGTGGTAACAATTTGTACATCAGGTAGAAAACTGCCTAAGCAGTGAAATTCAGGGCCGCTTGCATAACGTAGCTTAAATTTATTTAAGAAACACTAAACGCATTTAGTACCCTTAAATACAATTAGCGTCTTGCACAACGCAAAATGTGTCGCTAAACATGTTTAAAGAACTGTCAAAGTTAATCAGCCAAAAATGGGTATCAATTGCCCTAAATGCGTTTAAGGACAAAAAAATAGATCCGCATTCTGTTTTGAATAATAGAACAGCCACATATGTTCGAATTTTACCTGAAGTTAGTTCATTTAGTACAGCGTCGACACTATAGAATTCAGATATCTATGGTCGACATTTTCTGATATAATTATTTTAATTCTTAAGATAAATTTTGCGCTTTCATTTGTATTCCGTCGAATATGTGATAATATTATTTATTATTTCAAATTAAAAGAATACAGAACTAATGTAAATTATAATAAATTTCAAAGTATAATTCCAAACCCGGTTTTCATAGTGGAGAAAACAAATTTTCTAGTTCAATATTTATTGGTCTTTATGATTTGTGTATTTAGCCAGGGTCGAGTTAAAATTTGGTTAAGGTTTTACCAAATCGTAGATCTTTGATTTCACTAAATAGTTGTGATTTTCAACACAAATGCACAATTCTACGCTATTCAATTCTACATTCTTCAACTATTGTTCACTTTTAATCAGTATTAATTTATTATTTGAAAATAAAAGGACAGCAAAAAATCACTCTTCATGTAGCCGCCAAAAAATGCGGAGCAAATTTAACCAAAAGAACGAAATTTCAAATGACAAGTTGATTTTGGCCAATTAAAATTCCTTTTTACGCAAAAAATAACTAGCATTAAAGCTAAACTTCGTGTGTTTCTTCCAAAAAATGGATCGCAGCGTGAAACGGAACACTTGTGGCTGTTTTACCGACGGCATAAATACACTTTGCTAAATAACATGGAAGCCTTATGCAAGGCATCTTAAATACGTTTTGTGTAAACGTATTTAGGCAGTTCAATATGATTAACTAAATTTTATTTAAGGGCGATACTTATGCAAGCGCCCCTCAATGTCTCTGGTAACCTGTGGTTCTTTAATTTTTAGAACAACATATAGGTACACGAAGTCCCTTTAGTATAGATTAGCGGGTTTGACACACCAGCAATCTTACTACCTAGGTGTCTTCATATATTTTTCTTCGCGGTAAGCATTTATGAACTCTATGTCCAGCTTTTGCTATACGAAATCATTTAATAGTAGATACACTTTCTATAGTATAAAATTAAAGTTAAACTACCCTACAAAATTAATTATGGAAAAATATTGGTTCCAAATCACTGTCTCATCGGGAAATAAATTATTTAAATATTGAAATTGGATTGTATAGGAAGTTTTCCTACATACAACAACTGTGACTGTCCTTTTTCATATTATTATGCAAACTGTATTTGCATAGCAGCTCGCTTCAACTTTTTACATACATAACTTTACGTTAGTTCCCTTGCGGGGTAGGCACGAACGACAGAGCGCCATTCAGGCTTAGTCTTACACACCTCACTTGCTTCTTTGACATTCAACTTTTTACACCACTATAATACTACTACTATCTTCTGTGTGAATTTCTACTTCTTCAAACATGTTAGAATTGCAATGTGCACTAATTAATATGTCGGTAAATTAATTATTTTCTTGTTGTTCACTGTTTGCTATGACTATAATTTTTTCAAAAAATAATCCCGGAAATCCCCATAACTTTATCATGGTCTGGGTGTCTAGGATCGGCTCTAGTGTGGTCTGTTATATATTACCCATAACCCAAACATAACTTACTTAGATATGCATGCCATACAGTATGCGTATTTGTCTGTTGATTATTATATAAAAAAAAAAACATTTATATATTTAAAAATCCCATACAAATAAAAATAGAATAAACTAAAATTATTTTAAAAATTAAACAAGACTATAAAATAGAAACCTAAAATTAAGTACTAAAACTAAATAAAAAAACAGAGCATAAGAATAAAGAAAGCATAGAGCCGGGAACGTTCCCAAAAGGCTGGCGGCGTTACCACGCTGAATAGCAATGCTTACTCTTTGACGGCCTCTCTGGTTGAGCGGGCTAAGCCTTTGCCGGCGTACCCACTGCAACGCAGAGGCTCCGGGTTCGATTCCTGGTATAGTAAATTTCGGAAACGTATTTTCTCCGTTATTTACTATGGTCTGGGTGTCTGGGATCGGCCCCAGAGTAGTCCGTTGTATATTACCCATAACACAAGCGTCACTTGCTTAATTTGGGGATATACAATATGTGTGTTTGTCTGCCGATTATTATTATTATTATTAAAATAGACGCTAGCCTTTTTATCGTGTAAGAGGTCTACTAAGCGTTCGGCGACATCTCGATAAAGGTTTAGAGCGTTAGGACCCCACGGACCCAGAGTTTCCACCTCAAACGCCGCAAATGTGTAACTATTGCCGATAGCGGCGTAATTGCGGCGCTTGAGGGCCTACTGTTTGGCTGCAACAGAACCGGCGGTAGCGGACGTACTTGAAAGATGGGACGCCGCCAGTGTCAACGCAAGTAGCATCCCACACTAAGGGGCGGCCCATCTTCCAAGGTACTAACGTCATCCCATACGGTCTCCTGCCATCGTCGCGGCACAAGCCGTTTGGTTCCAGATATATTTAAAAATAAAAGAACCTGATACAGATAAATATGAATTAAAAGAATTTTTAGCTATACGTGTCAATGAGGAGTTTCTTGCTGCTTTAAACATCGATAACACGTTTCGAAGTGGTGTACATAGAATAGGGAGTATAGGCAATTTAAAACTTATACTTTGTATATACGACCTTTAAAGATGTTCTCCAGTAAAACTTAGGCTACGTTCCATTAGGGACTCAGAACGACCACGATTTTTCCCGTTCCACTTGCTTGCCGTCGCTACAATCGTAAACCCAAATGGAACGGCTATTCGACCGACCTCTTGACATGGGTCGTTGTGAGCGTTGTGTGATCTAAAATGATGACGTCATTAGTGACGTTTTCGCCACGACCATAACGAGCGCGGTCGCGTTGTGGAACGGCTAACGGAGGATTTTGGGCATTATGAGCTACTAAAGGAACGGGATGTTAGTTTGAATAAAAGCTTTTGAATTTGAATTTGAAATTAGAATTAGGCACCGATGAGATCAAAATAAATGGTATATATTAGTGATGTTCCTCGTACTCGTATGGCATACGCCGCGCCGGGCGCCGCGACGTTGCGTGATGGCTCAGGGAAATTGCGCGCTGTTTTTATGCCCACCAGCGGCACTACTTTGATTGATCGCAGCCACCGCAAGACAAGAGTGTACAGCGGAATCTTGAAATGTACTACTGAATCGTTTTTTAAGTCATTACCGTCGCCTATGGACATTAGAAATAACAGTGTTGCTGCCAGGGGTGCTAGCCATCCAGTCGGGCATATGCTCTACCACCTGGCTGTGCGTTGTTTTGTCGCCTCGTACTACAAGGCACCCGGCCGTAGACATCGATATTCTCTCTTCATTTCTCCACGGATAATTTAGATGACCTGCCTTAACCATTATTGAGGAGCACCAATGAAGAATGTTTCAAAATCGTGTTTTTTTAAAACTATTCCACGCGGACGAGGTGAGCTCAAGACTTGATACGCTGTTCTCGAAATTCTTCTGCTGTATCCCATTGCGAACTGGCTGCTTCATTGGTTATTTACATTTTGGCCTCTCCTGCTTCTCAACAAGCTAGAACAATATACAAGTTTGCGATGAGCTCCTTGTCTGCGGGGAACTGATCACAAACATTGTCAAATAGCCAATGGTTAGTGTTGCTTTTACGTTTGGCTTGTTCCTTTCATCAGAAGAAGTTCAACAGACAGGCAGACGGCCCACTTGATGGAAAGCGGTTACAATCGCCTATGAACATTTGCAACACCAAAGTTGCTACAAATGCGCTGCTGTTCTCTTAAGGGAGACTGGAACCTGGTCACTAATGCCGGAACACAACTCAAGGTTGTTACGGCGACATACTTTAGACCAGGGGTGGTAGCCATCCAGTCGGGCAAATGCCCTACCACCTGGCTGTGGGTGGTTTTGTCGCCTCTTACGACAGGCCGCCCCAAGGCAGGAAATTGTATTCTTTCTCCGTTCCTGCACGCATAAGTTAAGACAGATGTGTCAGTCCACACATGCCTTGGGCCGGTGAGCAAGTGTAGCGGAACATCATAATCAATTTGTGCGCCGGTCGTTATCAGGGTGTCACGGTCGATCACTACACCCCGCTGCAACACTTGATATAACGCCTTTCTTTGTAATATTGCTTTTTACAGACCTTGAAATGTTTTACGTGCTTATAATACATACATGCATACATAACTTCACGCCAGTTCCCTTGCGGGGTAGGCACGAACAACAGAGCGCCATTTAGGCCCATTCTTACACACCTCACTTGCTTCTTTGAGATTCATAACTCTTGTCATGCACGCTCGTCTGTTCTTAAGGCTCCTGACATCACCCTCCGCTAGTACACGATCAATATAGTATAATACAGTACAACAAAAGGCCGCTGCGGTGTGTTATGAACGCGCTAGGCTGCGTACCGTGCGATAAGATAGTGGGACGAGAGATTCTCCCGGCGAGTTATATCCAGTGCCGTATTTATTTTTAATACGCTTTTATTAGCTTCATACGTATGTTAGTATGTAACGGAATCTTTCAAGTTAAATTTGATCGACTTCCCGGTTTGCGATTGAGCTGAATTTTTGCACGTATGTGTATATCGCGTGACATTGCAATAATATGGTACCATGGAGCTGATTTGATGATGGAGTTGGAAGGTGGCCATAAGAACTCCTGTACTAAACAAAATAGACCCGTCGTGTTTGGGCTCGATTTACTTGTCTTGGCTAGCACGCTGCTGCTACCTACCTAAAAACCATTTTAAAAAAGCTTATTTTTACATAACGTTCCATTTTATCATAGGAGTGTATTTAATTATTTTTTCAAAGTTTCCACGGAGAAGGGAATTAAATCACTAAAAAATGAAAAATAAATAAAAGTTTAAAAAAACTAAAAAATACGCTTTTTAGAAAATCCAACTAAAAAATAGAAAATAAATTTTAATAAATTTGAATTCAAAATAGTGTAAGAAAAAATGATTTTATTGTAAAAAAAGCGTGGGGTGCTTTTCAAACTATTGATATATGATTAATATGAAACGCTTTTTTTACAATAAAATAATTTTTTCTTACACTATTTTTAATTCAAATTTATTTATTGCATGAGTTCAGCAGACAAGCAGATAGGACACCTGATGGAAAGTGGTTACCGTCGCCTAGGGCATTTGCAACACCAAAGGTGCTACAAATGCGGTGCTGCTCTCTAAAGGGAGACTGGATCCTGGCCACTAATGCCGGAAAACAGCTCAAGGTTGTTATGGTGGCGTACTCTAGACCAAGGGTAGTTCTTCTTCTCCGTCGTCACACTCTTGGCAGAGTGCTCGTGGTCCTCATGACAGGTTTTTTTATTGGACTTGACTTTATGTTGTTGGTCCGAAGACCTTACAACTTTACCGGGGTTTTTGGGGCAAGTGCCTTTGCGAAGCGAGAGCGCTCGAGCCCGGGGAGGCAACTTGCTCGAGGGAGCTCCCTAAGGAGTTTTACCTCGGCTGGACTGTTGCCATGAGAGGGGGATGAATTTAATGATGCCCACCATAGGGCGATGCCCACAATAGGGCGAAACCCTCATGACAGGTGTGGGGGCCAGCTTCACAATTCATCACCATTCCTCTCAGGGGTGGTAGTTATCAAACTGCAATGAGATAAATGGACAGACGGATAAATAGGCGGTCTTATCATTAAAAACAATTTCTTCCAGACAACTTTAGGAACAAACTGTATACCTATTATAATTTTGAAATGCGAAATAAAATAAACATGGAAACAAAAGAAAAACAAATATTTTTTTTTGTTATTATTAACATCTCTATGGACTCGAGTTCCGTACCTTTTTTTACTACTTAATTTCTATGAAAAATTTTAGACTCCGCACACGCTTATTGTTAATAAAGTATCCCTTGGCCACTCTCGGTATTCAAATTATATATGTACCGAGTTTCAGCCAAATCGGTCCAATAGTCTTTCCATAAAAGGATAACAAACAAAAAGACAAATATATTTTTACCCCGGAAACTATCCCAGTTTTCGGGATAAAAAATATCCTATGTTCATTCTCGGCATTGAAAATATATATATGCTGAGTTTCAGCCAAATCGGTCCAGTAGCTTTTCCGTGAAAACGGAACAGACAGACAGACAGACAGACAAAATTACTTTCGCATTTATAATTTTAATAGGGATTATATTAAAACAAACAATAAACTATTTTACTTGTACAATAATGTAATTAGGTTTCATATAAACCTTCGGTGATAAATTAAATAACTAAAGGTGAAAATAATAGCCCACTACTTGGCTGGTATTATATAATTTTGATACTACTTTATTTTCTATATACCGTTAACTAATCGGTATATTATTTATACAGTTATTTGTGTGGCAGTTTTTCTACGGAAACGTGCCAATTTGTCTCGACATCTCGACCTCGGCCTACCACGTCGTCGCCTGAAGCTCTTAGATGGTCACGACAAGCACGGGACAAAGTCCAGCCCTGACCAGTTGCCGTCGATTTATAAAATTATTAACTTTTACTTAGGAATTGTATGGAACATTATTATTCTTTGTGCAATCATATTGTTATACATAATTCAAAAGCAAAATTTTTATTTAGACTATGTTCCATTGAAGAATATTGAAGGTCATACATGTTGTATTATAATCTATATATACAGATAAACAAAATTGAAGGGTCGTTTTGTAATGTTAAAATAAAAATGTGAAAAAAATCAGGGGGGATAATTCGGACCAGTAGATGTCGAAAATGCAATTTTAAGATTTTTTGTCTGTTTATCTGGATGTTCACTGGCAGAGATAGCTGATGTAATAAGGAGAACTTCGGCTACTTTTTTAATTTTTTGTAGGGTTCCGCGAAAAAAAGTCCACGCTGACGACATCGCGGGCACAGCTAGTTATGAGTAAATAATTAAGTTTACTACATACTCTATATACACCGCTTCGTTACGAGTTATTGCTGTTTAGGGAGAAAATATACATACATATATAATATTACACCTGTTTACCATAGGCAAAGGCGATGGACCGCCATTTACTACGATTTTGGTACTTACAAAGGTGTGTCAAAATCTTAGCGAAAGTGCTTCATCCATTTCACGAATCTCTAAGTACATGCACATTTATTCAAAGTGCATTTTATCCAACCCTTGCTCAAAATATCCGCGATTGGATCATATAGCGATGCGGTCTACCGGACCACTTCTACCATACAACCCGTAAGAGTTAACTTGAGACTACGCTCGGATGACGTAAGCGCAAGGTAGTGACACATCGATGGTGAGACCGCTAAGAATGCGGAGGTCGGGAAGGGAGCGCAGATTCCGCTCAGGTCTCAAGTTAACTCTTGCGGATAGTACACACTGTACTCATAAACTTACTACTTACTATACTTTGTCTGTCTCTTTTTATATACTACTAGCTTCTGCCCGCGACTTCGTTCGTGTGGAATAGTAAAAAAAAATAAGTTAAAAAACCCTCCCGATTTTGAAAAATTCTTCATTGGTGCTCCGCTCCTATTAGTCTTAGCGTGATGATATATAGCCTATAGCCTTCCTAGATAAATGGGCTATCTAACACTGAAAGAATTTTTCAAATCAGACCAGTAGTTCCTGAGATTAGCACGTTCAAACAAAAAAACTCTTCAGCTTTATATATTAGTATAAGAATAAGATTATATTTTTAAACGTTCAAACCACCTTAACATTGCCTTTTCAAGCGTCGTTAACACGTCTTTTGATCGACAGCGTTAATAAAATTATTTTTCGTAGAATACAGCGATGACTAAAATTATTTACCTACGTAGGTCAAATGACATAGACAGCCAAGTAAAAGCGTCAGATAATGGTTGATTCACTCGCCTCTTACTGTATGTCAGCTAATAATGCTTAGAAATGAGCATTTTTATTCATTTGCGAGACTTTCTGTGACAAAAAGTGATTACAAAACAAACAAAAACAATCGCAGATTCATTTCTAAAGTTGTGTTTATCGTGTGAATAACTCAAACTTTTCCTTACGATTTTATGTAAGATTTTTAACATCCAATTGTTATAACATTGTTTTGTTGTTTGTAATACTAATTACAAAAATTAACTCAATTTTTATGTTTGATATTTGCAAGTTTTAATTTATCGTAAAAACACATTTGGCTCAAAAGGTCTTGTAGCAAGAACCGTAAAACAAAAAAAGAAACGTTATTTGCTAAAATGTTTGAAAATGGAACAGCTCTTTGTATTATAGTAGCTGGTATGAAATTTAATTTGGTTTTATTTTCGCGCTTAATTCCACGTCAACTTTGTTGTCACGTCAAGACTTTTGTTTGATAGGAGAGATATTTTATTGTGACCATTAAAATGTATTAAAAACACAAAAATATACTTTTATGCATAACTTTTGGCGATTCTACTTATACACGAGCTACAGTTTTCAGTTGGTTTACTGTATAATAAAACTACGTTTTACCGGTTTTAAGCGCGGTGATTTAATTGATTTTTATTATTCCGACGTTTCGCCCACTTTTCAGTTGTCGTGATCACGGAAGACAAAGATGTCAAGTGTCAATGAGTATTGTTAAAGTTTTATTTGGCCTACCGCCAACTTGTTCATTTTAATTATTTAATTTTAATTTTGTTTATGGTTATTATTTACTCTATGGGAGCCTAAACTAATTTATTTAGGTTTATTATTATGGTTAACTGTATTTGAAAGTAGAACAATATCCAGGTCGGTTTACTCAATAGGGTTGCCAACTATTTTTGAGAAAAATAACGTATTACATTTTTTTAGTAGGGAGAAAATAAAGTATTTAGAAGAAAAAAAAGTACTTTTCAAAATTTTGTTTATTTCTTCTCTTGGAGATACTATTCTTTGGTGCTTCTAGCACAAACTAACAACTTTTCATTGTCCTTAAATTTTTAGAAGCTATTTTTACATTCACAATTTAAAATTAAATAAACAAACAATTCATTTTTTTATTAAATTTATACATGTCCTGTTTGTTTCTTCTCGCCATTTTAGATTCATTACTGAATAAAGGTGATAACCTCTGTGGTTGAGCGGGCTAAGACTTTGCCGGTCTACCTCACTGCAATACAGAGGTATAGGCCGATTCCTGGTATAGTAAATTTCGGAAACGTATTTTCTTCGTTATTTATTATGATCTGGGTGTCCGGGATCGGCCCCAGAGTAGTCCGTTGTATATTATCCATAACATTAGCGTCACTTGCTTAATTTGGGGATATACGATACGTATTTATGAGCAGATTATTATAAAAAAAAAACTTTCAGTGAATGCTGGATAGATAACAGTTCAGTAATTATCCATACATGTATTTTATTTTATGTATCAGAGTAAATATTGGAAATTGAGTATTTCCACATAATTTATTTTTATGCAAATTTATAAAGTATGGTTGGCAACCCTAATACTCAAGAAAATGTTGTCTAAAATATATTTTCTTAAATGATGACATATTTTTATCTCTACACTCGTATTACCTACTCAAAAAAAGGTTCAAAACATACTAAAGGTGTATTCTAGTAAACATTGCTTCTGTTTTTTTTTTATTGCAGGAGATCAGCAGACAGGCAGACGGCCCACTTGATGAAAAGCGGTTACCATCGCCTATGGAAATTTGCAATAGCAAAGTTGCTACAAATGCGCTGCTGCTCTCTTAAGGGAAACTGGAACCTGATCACTAATGCCGGAACACAACTCAAGGTTGTTATGGCGACATAATTTAGACCAGGGGTGGTAGCCATCCAGTGCCACCTGACTGTGGGTTGTTAAGTCGCCTCTTACGACAGGCCGCCCGGGCGCAGGAAATTGTATTCTTTCTCCGTTCCTGCTTATTTCTAAGACAGGTCAGGACCAGTCACCATCAAATGTCACCAGACCTAGCCTCCGACCTGTAATCAAAACCATTTTCGAGTGCATCATGTTTCATTGTTTCTTTCGACCCACTAAACTATGAAAATGATCCCGTTATGCAAAACTATTCCGCCGCATCCCACGCTCGCAAACAACTAAAAATCGTAATGACATACGTACACCGTATACGCTTTTTATATGTATTCTACGGTATATGTGTATGGCGGTAATTAATACGATTTTTGTGAGAACAGGTTTTGGAGAGACGATATACGTTATATGACACGGGTTCATTGGTCCGATTTATTACGCATCGTGGGGTATCTACATACATACATAACTTCACGCCAGTTCCCTTGCGGGGTAGGCACGAACAACAGAGCGCCATTCAGGTTTATTCTTACACACCTCACTTCCTTCTTTGACATTCATAACTCTTGTCATGGACGCTCGTCTGTTCTTAAGGCTCCTGACATCACCTTCTGTTAGTACACGATCGGTTTGATCATGGAAGGTGTGTCGTGGCCTTCCACGACTTCTGCATTCTTTCCACATGCGCGAACCACCGGAGCATTCCTTTCCGTACCTTCACCCCGACACTCTCTTTCAGACCAACTCTCTTTCTTACTTCGGTATTACGAACGCGGTCCGCGAGCGTCACTCCGCAGATTTGGGGGTATCTAAATGTAAGTTATTTCTTTATTGTATGAGTTCAGCAAGGAGGCAGACGGCCCATCTGATGGATAGAGGTTACCATCACCTGTGAACATTCGTAACAACTGTAATAGAAATGGAACGCGCCTGTCAAGATGTTAAATGTGAGCTTGATAGTTATAATAAGTAGCGTAACTAAAGCGACTCCAAAACTTCTGCATTTTTTTTATATTTGGTTTGCGCAAATATGATCACCTTTCTGAATTTCGTAGTGAGCTCGAATGGCTTCCTATAATCCTTCGCCGGAATGCTCATATCTTATCCCTTTTGTATATATAATATACTCTTTAGCTCTCCTATTTGAAGGAACACTTTTAGTTCTTTCAAGAAAGTAATACAAGGCTCTTGAGATCATCAGCAAATCTGCGACTAATGACGCCAATACATTCTACGCAATGTTGTCAGAAATCTTTTACTGTGCTGGCTGTAAGGTTGTGGAATGCATTACCAATGAGCATCAGAAGCGCAAAGTCACTTACATCTTTTAATAAACTCCTCAAAGATCACTATATAAATTTATAAACAGAAATTTATATATGTATACTAGAGTTTACCCCGCGGCTCCGCCGCGCGTCAAACTCTAGTGCGTACCTCTTGTTTTAAGAGCAGGCGTTAATACAGGATATATTGTATTGTATTTTTATGTTGGTGCTATTTGCCCTCGGAAGATTTACTTCATTTTATATCGCAAAGTATCCCATCTACCGGGATGAATAGTATCTATGTCCATTTTCGGTATTCAGACAGACAGATCGAGTGAAAGTCGCATTTTTTTAAAGATTATGAATTTTTATATCTATAAACTTGATAAATGATTGATCCCCCATACAAACTTTAATACCTTATTTCAACCCATTCTAGTTTTATTTATATAACTAAATATTGTGTAAACTACACAAACGACCAAAACTACCAAACGTACTAAAACTACCGAAATTACCAAATTACCAACCAAAACTACTAAATCCACCAACTAAAACTACCACAACTACCTAAATTGCCACAACTATCAAAACTACCAAAACTACCACAACTATCAAAACTACCAAAACTACCACAACTACAAAAATTACCAAAACTACCACAACTATCAAAACTACCACAACTATAAAAACTACCAAAACTACCACAACTATCAAAACTACCGCAACTACCAAAACTACCACAACTATCAAAACTACCAAAACTACCACAACTATCAAAACTACCAAAACTACCACAACTACCAAAACTACCACAACTATCAAAACTACCAAAACTACCACAACTATAAAAACTACCAAAACTACCAAAACTACCACAACTACCAAAACTACCACAACTACCAAAACTACCACAACTATCAAAACTACCACAACTATAAAAACTACCAAAACTACCACAACTATCAAAACTACCAAAACTACCACAACTATCAAAACTACCAAAACTACCACAACTATCAAAACTACCACAACTATCAAAACTTCCACAACTATAAAAACTACCACAACTATCAAAACTACCAAAACTATCAAAACTATCACAACTACCAAAACTACCAAAACTATCAAAACTACCAAAACTACCACAACTATCAAAACTACCACAACTATCAAAACTACCAAAACTATCAAAACTATCAAAACTACCAAAACTACCACAACTATCAAAACTACCACAACTATCAAAACTTCCACAACTATAAAAACTACCACAACTATCAAAACTACCAAAACTATCAAAACTATCACAACTACCAAAACTACCAAAACTATCAAAACTACCAAAACTACCACAACTACCAAAACTACCACAACTATCAAAACTACCACAACTACCAAAACTACCACAACTATCAAAACTACCAAAACTACCACAACTATAAAAACTACCAAAACTACCAAAACTACCACAACTACCAAAACTACCACAACTACCAAAACTACCACAACTATCAAAACTACCACAACTATAAAAACTACCAAAACTACCACAACTATCAAAACTACCAAAACTACCACAACTATCAAAACTACCAAAACTACCACAACTATCAAAACTACCACAACTATCAAAACTACCACAACTATCAAAACTTCCACAACTATAAAAACTACCACAACTATCAAAACTACCAAAACTATCAAAACTATCACAACTACCAAAACTACCAAAACTATCAAAACTACCACAACTATCAAAACTACCACAACTATCAAAACTACCAAAACTACCACAACTATCAAAACTACCGCAACTACCAAAACTACCACAACTATCAAAACTACCAAAACTACCACAACTATCAAAACTACCAAAACTACCACAACTACCAAAACTACCACAACTACCAAAACTACCACAACTACCAAAACTACCACAACTATCAAAACTACCACAACTATAAAAACTACCAAAACTACCACAACTATCAAAACTACCAAAACTACCACAACTATCAAAACTACCAAAACTACCACAACTATCAAAACTACCACAACTATCAAAACTTCCACAACTATAAAAACTACCACAACTATCAAAACTACCAAAACTATCAAAACTATCACAACTACCAAAACTACCAAAACTATCAAAACTACCACAACTATCAAAACTACCACAACTACTAAAACTACCACAACTATCAAAACTACCACAACTATCAAAACTACCATAACTATCAAAACTACCAAAACTACCACAACTATCAAAACTACCAAAACTACTACAACTATCAAAACTACCAAAACTACCACAACTATCAAAACTACCAAAACTACCACAACTACCAAAACTACCACAACTATCAAAACTACCGCGACTACCAAAACAACCGAATATACCAAATCGACCAACCAAAACTACCAAATCTACAAACCAAAACTACCACAACTATCAAAACTACCACAACTACCAAAATAACCAAATCTACCAACCAAAACTACCATAACTATCAAATCTACAAACCAAAACTACCACAACTACCTAAACTACCACAATAACTAAATCTACCAATCAAAACTACCACAACTACCAAATCTACCGAAACGTCCAAATCTACAAAACAAAACTACCACAACTACCAAAACTACTGCAGCTACCAAAACTACCAAAACTATCACGACTACCAAAACAACCGAAACTACCTAAACTACCAGCATAAACTACCGAAAATAGCAAAACTACCAACCAAAACTACCACAACTACCAAAACAACTAAACTAAACAAAACTACCTAAACGACCAAATTGACCAAAATTAACAAAATGACGAAAATGGCCAACCACAAATAAAAAACCTATCCTAGTTTCCGGGATAAACTTTACATAAATCTATCCCAAAATCTATCCCAGTATCCGGGATGAAAAGTATCCCTTGGCCACCCTCGGTATTCAAATTACATATGTACCGAGTATCAGCCAAATCGGTCCAATAGTCTTTCCATAAAAGGATAACAAACAGAGAGACAAATATACTTTTATCCCGGAAACTATCCCATTTTCCGGGATAAAAAGTATCCTATGTTCATTCTCGTCATCGAAAATATATATATACTGAGTTTCAGCCAAATCGGTCCAGTAGTTTTTACGTGAAAACGGAACAGACAGACAGACAGACAGACAGACAGACAGACAGACAGACAGACAGACAGACAGACAGACAGACAGAGTTACTTTCGCATTTATAATATTAATAGGGATAGGGATGTACATATATTTGTATATAAATATGTATGATGAAGATGGGACGACCATTTGTATGGGACGCAACGTGCGTTGACACTTTGGCAGCGTCCCATCTTCCCGATACGGCTGTGGTAGCTGGTGCAGCTGCCGCCCGACAAGAGGACCTAAAGCGCCGCAAATATGCATCCGTTGGTAGTGATATTTGCGGCTTTTGGTGTCGAAACCCTGGGACCATGGGTCCAGAAGCCCATCGCCTTTATCGAGACCTATCAAAACGGTTGATGGATGTCTCACGAAACCAAAACGCTGGCCTGTATTTTGGGCAACGCATAAGCGTTGCCATACAACGTGGCAATGCAGCCAGCGTTTTGGGAACGTTCCCAACTGACGGTGATTTGGGACCTATTTACTATTTTTAGTTTTTATCTTTTATAAATTAAGTTGTATATATATATATATATATATATATATATATATATATATATATATATATATATATATATATATATATATATATATATATATATATATATATATATATAAATAAATCTAATAATAAATAATAATAAAAATAATAAATCTGCGGAGTGACGCTCGCGGACCGCGTTCGTAATACCGAAGTAAGAAAGAGAGTTGGTCTGAAAGAGAGTGTCGGCGTGAAGGTAAGGAAAGGAATGCTCCGGTGGTTCGGGCATGTGGAAAGAATGCATGATGAAAGAATGAATAAACAGATATACAATGCAAAAGTGGATGGATGCAGAAGTCGTGGAAGGCCACGACACACCTTCCATGATCAAATTGATCGTGTACTAGCAGAAGGTGATGTCAGGAGCCTTAAGAACAGACGAGCTTGCATGACAAGAGTTATGAATGTCAAAGAGGCAAGCGAGGTGTGTAAGAATAAGCCTAAATGGCACTCTGTTGTTCTTGCCTACCCCGCAAGGGAACTGGCGTGAAGTTATGTATGTATATATGCACTGAATACCGACCCATTATTAGAAATGTGAAATTATCTCCAGAAGATTGTCTGGAAGAAATCGCGGTTAGCGATAAGACCGCCAGCCGATTGTACTAGTTAAATGATTTAATAGCTCAATATCATTAATGTGTTATTATAATGTGAATAGCTGATAGTCATCCAAAAAGTTTAAAAATAAAATACATATTTTTATTATATTCTACTGCTTATTTCTAGTTATATATCTGAGTGTACTTTTGACTATTGAAAAACAACACGTAACAAACAATTATCATAACAATGTTGTGCGTAAGGTATCATGTCGCTCCGTCTGTTTGCCCCTGCTTGTTCACCTTACATATTTTAGCTATACAAAAGGATTTTTTAAAATGCGTAAACCAAAGAACGTCGGTCTGGCCTTGGGAGGTGAAGCGTGACAAGGTTTGGGGTCAAAAACATGGGGCATCTTTGCAACTAACACTCACGCCGTTGGCTCTGTGTCTATTTTTTTTATTGCAGGAGTTCAGCAGACACGCAGACGGCCCACTTGATAGAAAGCGGTTACCATCGCCTATGGACATTTGCAACACCAAAGGTGCTACAAATGCGCTGCTGCTCTCTTAAGGGAGATTGGAACCTGGTCACTAATGCCGGAACACAACTCAAGGTTGTTATGGCGGCGTACTTTAGACCAGGGGTGGTAGCCATCCAGTCGGGCAAATGCCCTACCACCTGGCTGTGGGTTGTTAAGTCGCCTCTTACGACAGGCCGCCCCAACGCAGGAAATTGTATTCTTTCTCCGTTCCTGCACGGATAAAAGAAGTTCCACGTCATATATCGGGTTCACGCCGGTAGCGAACGAATGACGCTCCGAGAATAACACAATAATAATCTGAAATATTATAATCAAAGTTTATTACACTAGAATTATCACAATTACGATATTAAATATTGCACAATAATACACAGAAATATTGGGACAACTCCAAGAGTTGCATCCACGCTTGTCAGGTGTCGAGCAGCAATTTGCCCTCCAATAATACTGCGATTATCAAGCAGTAATTATCAACCACAATATATTATGTGCTCCTCGACCAAGACCGTCAATGCAGACTGTCGGTCATAGACTTGGTTGTAGACTCGTAGACTGTCGGTTTTAGACTGCCCTTCCTCTGACCGAACACCGCGTATTTATAAGGTCCTCGTAGCGCGCCGCAGTGACACCATCCGGTAATGCTGTGGCGACACTTCAGTTACACTTCCTCCATAAAACCAACTTCCGCCATCCGTATTGACTTCCAACATCCGGTTACTCCTATTCCGATATCCGTTAGCTGAATAATAAATGCTTCTACCTTGACATACGGTTAAACAACTTCCGAATACTACATGAAAGAATACTCTATACGATTATTAACTACTTCCTTCATATGGTTACTTTATGATAACAAATACGATTCCTAGATATACATTACACAAGATACAAGGGGGGCATAATACAAATGGCCGTCACCTTTCTTTTGGCAGACGGTTTTTATGGTATTAGGGTTCCATAAGGGACGGGGAATTAGGTCATGGGTGGGCAGCCGCGCCCTGCCCCACTTGCTCAGCCAACGACCTTTCCACCTTCACAGAAGCACCTACACATATCCCCTTATAATTGTGTTACGTGCTGTTAGTCCCGAGTACTTATATGTTTAAAAAAAACACTTTTTGTCTATTAGGACCCTTTTTATTTCACCACTAGCTTCAACGCACCAACGCGTACTGCCACCGCATTGCATTACACACACACTTCACAAATAAACCAAGACACACAAAGAGCCTAAAAATTAATAACCCAGGCACAGAAAAGAAAAAAACAACACACGTGGCACTAGATAGGACAATATATATAAGTATAGATATAAGGCCCACACTGCACATGCACTTCCTCACAACACCAGCATGTAACAGATACACTCTACATTAGTATAAGTTTAGTATTAAAAAAAGTTATTCTTAAGGTACACCACAACATAAAAATCACTAAATTAATGTCACACACAGTAACAAAAATAAACAATAAGCGTGTATGGACTCTAAAGTCTTTCATAGTAATTAAGTTGTAAAAAAGAGTACGGAACTCGAGTCCGTAGATTTGTTCATAATATATTTTTAAAAAAAACTACTAGCTTCTGCCTACGACTTCGTCCGCGTGGAATAGTTACAAAAAAGTAAGTTAAAAAAAAAACCCGATTTTGAAATATTCTTCATTGGTGCTCCGCTTCTGTTGGTCTTAATCGTGATGATATATAGCCTATAGCCTTCCTCGATAAATGGGCTATCGAACACTGAAAAATTTTGTCAATTCAGACCAGTAGTTCCTGAGCTTAGCGAGCTCAAACAAACAAACTCTCCAGCTTTATATATTAGTATAAGATTACAAATAATGGGTGACTTGGAATCTCAATATACGGGACCTCAAAGGTCTACCGGACCGATATGGTATTAGTTTAGGCAATCTAGCCGGCAGGCATCAACCAGGTCCGTAGCTGTAGAGCTCTGGCTAATAACCAAGAGAACTCTGAAATTGGTAAAATATTTGTTATTTTTAGGCAATTACTGCTGTTCGAAATTTTGGAAACCGATGTTAATGAACTGTTCCACTCAGCAATAAGTGCTTACCGAATAGGGTTGTAACAGTGCGAGCGGGGGTACGCTTTGAAGATTAGAAGAAAACACCAGTTTTTTTTTAAACAAACGCTTTATTAACTTACACACCCGTACGTATTATCTGTGCAGGAACGGAGAAAGAATACAATTTCCTTCGGCCAGGCGGCCTGTCGTAAGAGGCGACTAAACAACCCACAGCCAGGTGGTAGGGCACTTGCCCGACTGGGTGGCTACCACCCCTGGTCTAAAGCATGTCGCCATAACAACCTTGAGTTGTATTCCGGCATTAGTGACTAGGTTCCAGTGACCTTTAAGAGAGCAGCAGCGCATTTGTAGCACCTTTGGTGTTGCAAATGTCCATAGGCGATGGTAACCGCTTTCCATTAAGTGGGCCGTCTGCCTGTCTGCTGATCTCCTGCCATAAAAAAAAAAAAGTGGTTCTTCCCGTAGTCCCTACACGCACTAATCTCAGAAACTGAGAACGGGCTAATCTCAGAAACTGGTCTGATTGGAAAAATTCTTTCAGTGTTAGATAGCCCATTTATCGAGGAAGGCTATAAGCTATATATCGTCACGCTAAGACCAAACTTTTTTTAACTATTCCACGCGGACGAAGTCGATCGCGGACGAACTAAATATTGATATAAAAGTTTAAAATAAATTTTACTGACAATGAATCCTAATTCTATCAGTATTCCAAAGATAACAAACGTATACACCAAATAAGATTGAGTACGAAACACCATAGCAAAATGTTCACAGGTATTACTTCCAAAAGCCGCATAACAGAGAATTTCATGGTACGTTTAACATGTCATTAGGAATTAAGCACACTGCCATAACATAGAATGACACAGAACGTCTACACCGGCTGATCTATAAGAATATGTACTTCTATCGAATATTATACGCACAATTATGTCATACGTGTATTGTCATAATACAGAATTTGCTTTCAAAACCCTCCGATTTTAAAACATTCTTCATTGGTGACCCGCTCCTATTGGTCTTAGCGTGATGATATATAGCCTATAGCCTTCCTCGGTAAATGAGCTATCCAACGCTGAAAGAATTTTTCAAATCAGACCAGTAGTTCCTGAGATTAGCGCGTTCAATCAAACAATATTAGTATATTTGGCTACAACACTAATACTTACATCTTAAATATCGCGATATCTTTTGAATGAAACGTCCGAATTGAATAATTCAAAAAGTCCTAGAAAGGTATTAAATTCGTCTTGAATATGGACTAATTTATTTTGATATGGATTAATACCAAGGTACAAAATAAAGAGTTTTTGAAGCGACGGCATTTTAATTATTTAAAAAAATAAAAGAAAACACTTATTGTGAGATAACTACAATAGTTAGACATATGGTTACGCGATATTTTTTGTAGACAATTATATGTTCTGCAAAGTGGTAGTACATTGTTTTGTTCTATAATCAACAGTTTTCGCAGCGCACGCCGTGTAAGGATTTTTTCGGGTCATTTTTTTACACCTTGGGTTACATTATTGGACTTTTAGTAAGGATGTCTAATTTTTTTGAAAATATAATATAGCCTATAGTCTTCCTCGATAAATGTACTAACTGAAAGAATTTTTCAAATCGGACCAGCGGTTCCTGAGATTTGCGCGTTTAAACAAACAAACAAACTCTTCAGATTTATAATATTAGTATAGATTTATATGGTAAGATTTATATTGGTAGTTACGTGTTAAATCTTTTAAGGATTTTTGATTTGCAATAAGTTTTAGATTATAAGATTGCTAAAACGTGACACGGTGTTGTTGGCACAATATAAAAGAATAAAAGTCGAATTCGCCTAATATGGGGCATTGCTTAATCCGATAAAGTCATCCCCCGCAAGTCGAACTTCACAGTGCCTCCTCGAGTATGCTGTTCCGAACTGAACGCCTCCGCTCCCACTGAGTCGGGAAGCCCACCAAGCCCGGTATCGCTGAAACAGCCATCTGCGGCTATTCAGTTGGATCTTGCATAAAAAAAAAAATGCGGGGCATTCGATGTCCGCCTGCCGAACAGAGCGAAGCTACTTCAGAAAGAGTACGAGTGTGGGACTCGAATTAAAATGCCCTTGGAATTACTATGGAATTTATTAGACTATACAAACAACGTATAACACAGGTACAAATATAACTGGACGCAACCAGTATAAACTGCACAATTCAATAACACGCTAAAAGTCCGTCACTATATCGCTTATCGAATGTACGTCTTGCTCGTATCGCAATACTCGCTTGACTGCCTCACCTCTACGATCGGGCATTCCTTTTATTCTGTACAAATACAACATGCCTCGATATCAAACAATAAATTCTAAGAATTAGTTCGACACACCTGCCTAATGACTGCCATAAAACAAGTACAATAACAATAGAATGTTTTTCTTAATTACAAATTCTAAACAGAAAGTAAACAAAAGAAGTCCAAATGCGGGAAAGGTAATAAACAGTACGAAAGTTAAGAATATAATCTTCTTATTATGTTAATGTTAGTGTAGATAGTTTTTCATGTTCTATAAAATAAATAATGTAGTTAATACCTCTGTTGCTTTACTGGCTTTTAATAGAAGTTGAAGTAAGTACCGCCAGGTGGTAGGGCATTTGCCCGACTGGATGGCTACCACCCCTGGTCTAAAGTATGTCACCATAACAACCTTGAGTTGTGTTCCGGCATTAGTGACCAGGTTCCAGTCTCCCTTAAGAGAGCAGCAGCGCATTTGTAGCAACTTTGCTGTTGCAAATGTCCAAAGGCGATGGTAACCGCTTTCCATCAAGTGCAATAAAAAAAAGTACTTCTACTTCCATGAAATATCTCTTAATGTTGTGAAATTAACAAAACGCTTTGTGTTATGTATATGTGTGTGTGTGTGTTATGCGTGTGTGTATGTGTTATGTGTGTGTGTTAAACATTAAATATTAAATTAAATTAAATCGGCAGACAAACGTATGTACATATATCTATTGATTAGCTATTGATTGCTATTCACGCATGTTGTTATTGAACGCGTACGGCTGTTTCTATGCTTAGTACGAAATAAGCCTTCTACGTAAACGCTGTGCCGCGGTGTGCCAAACGACGCTGCCGCCGAGACCAATAAGGCTAAACTAAATAAATAAACATTCCGATCTGAAACACTTTCACCTGCTCCTCTCACTTCGCAACATCATAAAAGTGCAACGCTAAGTAGGCATTTCCATATCCTATCATGTGTATTTAACAACAGCCATGCGGTGTTAATGAATTTAAATGTGAAAGTTGTATTTTTTACAGATTTCCAAATTGCATAACGATCTGCGTTTTTATGTGGTGCAGTTAGTTTATAATTTAAAACATTTGATTATACACCTATTAGAATATTAAATATATTTAATTTTAATATTTTTTATTTTGATGTGGTAGAATACTGACTAGAAATTAATATTTACAAGCTACGGGTTGATGTAATAATACAGTATGTTTGTTTTAATCGAACGATTCTATTCCATGAAAGAGAGTGTCGGGGTGAAGGTAAGGAAAGGAATGCTCCGGTGGTTCGGGCATGTGGAAAGAATGCATGATGAAAGAATGAATAAACAGATATACAATGCAAAAGTGGATGGATGCAGAAGTCGTGGAAGGCCACGACACACCTTCCATGATCAAATTGATCGTGTACTAGCAGAAGGTGATGTCAGGAGCCTTAAGAACAGACGAGCGTGCATGACAAGAGTTATGAATGTCAAAGAAGCAAGTGAGGTATGTAAGAATAAGCCTAAATGGCGCTCTGTTGTTCGTGCCTACCCCGCAAGGGAACTGGCGTGAAGTTATGTATGTATGTATGTATGATTCTATTCCTGATTAGGGTAATTGAAGACATGAATAGATGAAGGAGTTTTGTGATATTAAAAAAATACGTTAAAGGAAAATGTGATGTGTAAGATATATAATGTAAACAGGCAAGGAAACCATATTATAACTTAAAACAACGCTTTTTGGATTTGATTTTGAAAATAATAAGTAATGAAGGAGTTAATGTGTAGCAAAGTGATAGTAAAAGAGCTTTGTAGGCCAATTTATCAATATTTACCTATTGTAACATATCCCTTTCATTCACTCATGTCTTCAATTGATTTTATAAAAATCTAATGACACCGCTTTAATTTTTATCAAAATCGACCCCGGAACTCCTTTAAGTATTTCTAGTAAAGTATATAATATATGTGTATAATACATATAATTTATTTATTTCAAGAAAACACAGTCCAATACATATTTACAAAATACACACAATAATGTTATTAGTAATTAATATTTTTTTTCCTTATGTCTATGTTAGTAATTAATGACTAGCACTGACTTAGTCTTCTTAATGAAGGACCAAATCAGTGGGCAGTCAAATTTATCAGTTATTCCCTTTAGGATGCTATTACTGCTACCATTTTTTATTACAGGAGATCAGCAGACAGGCAGACGGCCCACTTGATGGAAAGCGGTTACCATCGCCTATGGACATTTGCAACACCAAAGGTGCTACAAATGCGCTGCTGCTCTCTTAAGTGAGTCTGGAACCTCGTCACTAATGTCGGAACACAACTCAAAGTTGTTATGGCGACATACTTCAGACCAGGGGTGGTAGCCATCCAGTCGGGCAAATGCCCTACCACCTGGCTGTGGGTTGTTAAGTCGCCTCTTACGACAGGCCGCCCGGCCACAGGAAATTGTATTCTTTCTCCGTTTCTGCACGGATAAATTCAAAATTTAAACCCTATTCGGTAAGCACTTATTGCTGAGTCGAACAGTTCATTAACATCGGTTTCCAAAAGTCGATCAGCAGTAATTGCCTATAAATACCAAATCTTTTTCCAAATTCACAGAGTTCTCTTGGTTATTAGCCACAGCTCTACAGCTACGGACCTGGTTTATGCCTGCCGGCTGGATTGCCTGAACTAATACCATATAGCTCCGGTAGACCTTTGAGGTCCCGTATATTGAGACTCCAAGTCACTTATTATTCATAATAGTGAAATAAAAAGGGTCCTAACAGTTCGATACTTATTTTTTGATGGTGGATTTTTTTTTTCTAAAATTAATTTTAATTTCAAAGCAGAGGCGATATGTATGCCATATCGAAAGTTCTGTACCGATAGGCGTTTTCATGGCTTACCCAATTCCCACGCTCCACATTTTTCCGCACGTCTACGCAGGTGATCGCGCGAACTCTGCCGGTACACTGCGTTAGTGGACCGCCGCTCTAATTCACCGATTTTCACACTGATTGGGTGGATGGCACATTCGTCACAACATTGGATACGCCGCAATAATTTTAAATTACCTCATTTACCATCATTAATTTCAAATATTTCTCTTAATTATCGGTAAACGTTTATTATATTTAATTTCTTTAAACAAGTCAATACTTTTACATTTTATGCATAATACTTAGAAACCCTTCTTTAAAGCTTTTTTAATAAGCCTACATAAAAATAATAATATAATCTTTGTATGGGTAAATATTGTTAATAAGGCGGTTGCTTTATACTTAACATAGTATATTTAAGTTTAAAAAACTAAACGTTGCGTACTCTTTAGCTAGGATTCGAAGGCATGTCATTAGAATGTGACGTAGGTGTATCGAATGACTAATTCATCTAAATATAAATAAAAAAAAATTAATTGCAAGAGTTCAGCAGACAAGCTGATGATACATCTGATGGAAAGTTACCATCGCCTATGGATATTTGTAACACCATAGGTGCTACCACCAAGTCGTAGTAGCGTAATGGCTAGCACACGGGTCCCAAACTCAAAGGGCGCGGGTTCGATCCTGGCCGGAACGCATGCTCCACTTAGTTTTCTAATCTAATGTGCATATTGTTACAATTACCACGTGCTAACAACGGTGAAGAAAAACATCGTGATGCAACCTGCACATCGATATAACCGAAGTGTCAAACCTGCCAAGCCGCCTTGGACAAGCGTGGCGGGTATACTGTCCGTTCCCCCTACAATGGGAGGACCTAGCCCAGCAGTGGGGCATGTATGGGCTGATATTACTATATATATAAAGGTGCTATAAATGGGTAACCGCTCTCTCTAAAGGGAGGCTGGAATCTGACCACTAATGCGGGAACACAACTCAAAGGTCTGATGGTGGCATAATCTCAAACGGGCAAATACCTAGCTATATAAAACTTATACACATACTCAAACCAACGCGCACTAGCACCGCTTTGCATTACACGCACACTTCACAAACAAACCAAGACACACAAGGAGCCTAAAAATTAATAACCCAGGACAGAAAAGAAAAAAACAACACACATGGCACTAGATAGGACAATATATATAAGTATAGATATAAGGCCCACACTGCACATGCACTTCCTCACAACACCAGCATGTAACAGATACACTCTACATTAGTATAAGTTTAGTATTAAAACTAGAATAAATTAATGTAATAAGTTATTCGTAAGATACATACACCTCAACACAAACATCAATAAATTAATGTCACACACAAGAACCAAAATAACTAATAAGCGTGTTAAATTTAAAAAATTAAATCTAGAAATTAAGTTGTACAAAAGGGTACGGAACTCGAGTCCGTAGAGTTGTTAATAATAAATAAAAAAAGAACTAGCTATGGGTTCTTTTGTCGCCTCTTATGACATGTATTCTTTCTCCATTCCGGATTTTTTTATTTTTTTTATTGCAGGAGATCAGCAGACAGGCAGACGGCCCACTCGATAGAAAGTGGTTACCATCGCCTATGGACATTTGCAACACCAAAGTTGCTGCAAATGCGCTGTTGCTCTCTTAAGGGAGACTGGAACCTGGTCACTAATGCCGAAACACAACTCAAGGTTGTTATGGCGACATACTTTAGACCAGGGGTAGTAGCCATCCAGTCGGGCAAATGCCCTTCCACCTGGCTGTGGGTTGTTTTGTCGCCTCTTACGACAGGCCGCCCGGCCGCAGGGAATTTTATTCTTTCTCCGTTCCTGCACGGATAAAAATTGCCGGATTGAAGCACAAGTAGAATAAAAAGCGTAGAATATAATAGACTGTAAAAAATAAATACCAATCTCCCCAAATACAAAATAAGATTACTTTTTAACTAATCGTTTAACCGCTCAATAATATTTTAAAAGATTTTTTCTTTGTTACGTCGTATTTTTTTCGAAATCTTTCAAGTTAAATTTGATCGACTTCCCGGTTTCCGATTGAGCTGAAATTTTGCACGTATGTGTATATCGCGTGACAATGCAATAATATGGTACCATGGAGCTGATATCATGATGGAGTCGGAAGGTCGCCATAGGAACTCCTGTACTGAACAAGATAGACCGCTCGTGTTTGGGCTCGTTTTACTTGTCTTGGCTAGAACTCTGCTGCTACATGATATGCAGGATCTCAAAAGCTTGTATTTAAAAGTCTTTTTAAAAAATCTTATTTTTACATAACGTTCCATTTTATCATAAGAGTGTATTTAATTCTTTTTTCAAAGTTTCCACGGAGAAGGGAATTAAATCACTAAAAAAATAAATAATAGTTTAAAAAAAAACGAAAAAACACGCTTTTTAGGAAATCCAACTAAAAAAACCGTGGGGTGCTTTTCAAACTATTGATACCATGCACCCCACGCTTTTATTTTTACAATAAAAACATTTTTTCTTTCACTATCTTTAATTGAAAATTATTAAAATTTATTTTCTATTTTTTAGCTGGATTTTCTAAAAAGCTTCTTTTTTAGTTTTTTTAAACTATTATTTTTTTATAAGATTTTATGCCGAGTGCAGGAGTGCGCACATGCATTTAAGCGTCTGCACCGGCTTCCTAGGATTTAGATTTAGTGCTATAGACATTAACAAAGCAAGCTGTGGCTTCATATAAAGGATCACACTCTACAGAGTACAAAATATTATGTTATTAATGTATAATGTACTAGCTGACCCGGCAAACTTCGTACCGCCTCAAATTCAAAATAAGTTCCACTGGAGAACACTTTCTGAAGGTCATACATGTAAGTTAAAATTTAATTTTTACTTCCTATTCTATGTACACCGCTTCGCAACGTGTTGATGCTGTAAAGGAGAAGAAGCGGCAAGAAACTCCCCAGCAACACGTCTAGTTAAATATTGTTTTTCTTTATATTTCATATTCTATTCATATCTCAAAACCTTTTTTTTATAAGTTTTGTACAGAATTACTTTTTGAAGAATTAATGGAGTTCAAGTATCAATAAATAAAAAAACGTTGATTTCTGAACGACGCGACGAACATCAAACGTTTGACAGGTAGGAATAGTTTCAAGGGAAAGCGAAATTGTTGTTTTTATTATATTCCAAGCATTTTTTTCATATTTACTCAACTTTTAAACCTTCCCTGGACTTCCACAAACAATTCAAAATCAAAATTAGCCACATCAATACAGCCGTTCTCGAGTTTTAGCGAGACTAACGAACAGCAATTGATTTTTATATATATAGATTTAGATTGGCGGCCTCTGTGGTTGAGCGGGCTAAGCTTTTGCCGGCCTACCTCACTGCAACGCAGAAGCTTCGGGTTCCATTCCTGATATAGTAAATTTCGGAAACGTATTTTCTTTATTATTTACTATGGTCTGGGTGTCTGGGATCAGCCCCAGAGTAGTACCTCGTATATTACCCATAACACAAGCGTAACTTACTTAATTTGGGGATATACAATATGAGTGTTTGTCTGCCGATTATTAAAAAAAAATGTTTCTGAATGTGTTCAGTTTCGAAGATCGTAACATTTTTTCAATTTTGAAAAATCTTTAATTCAATCAAAATCTTTTGTCTCTTTGTTACTTTACAATCCTTGGCCACTATTTACAATTCAAATTATACTGCAGTACTCGCTCTGAACATAAATTTAGCATAAATTGCATAGATAACAGTAGTTTTTCGCAATAATTTAAAATTAATGTAAATTCGTTGCATAAGACATACAATTTTCACAACAGAGTCCAAATTAATTATGGCAAGTTACCAACCTTTAAATGTTAACTAATCAAAGTAGATCACTTCATTAATCTTTTGATTTCACAATTAAAAATAGCTTCGATTTAATTCTATATAAATATTATGTTTATTATTCACTGACATCTATAAAATATATATAAAATTACAGCAATCGGCCTTAAATTTTAATATTTAGTCATAAATTTTAACTCTTAAGTAATACATATTAATAATTTTAACCTTGTTTACATAATATGAACACAAAGGCTTATTGTATGATATATACAAGTTATTAAAACGAGGATGTGACATAATACATCATCTTTGAAAATAATTCGTGAGAAAAAGAAGTAATATTTCATGCGCAGTTCCACATGAAAGCTGTCTTTAAGTAATCTATAATATTGTTACGAATTTGTGGCATGTAAATTCAAAAACGCCGTTGGAAAATTTATTAGAAGCACACACTAGTAATTCACAGTTCTTACAAGTTTTTTTTTATTGCAGGAGTTCGTTGGCCCACTTGATGGAAAGCCGTTACCATCGCCTATGGACAGTTGCAACACCAAAGGTGCCACAAATGCGCTGCTGCTCGCTTAAAGGAGACTGGAACTTGGTCACAACACGAACTGGAACACAACACAAGGTTGTTATGGCGGCATACTCTAGACCAGGGGTGGTCGCCATCCAGTCAAGCAAATACCCTACCACCTGGCTGTGGGTTGTTTAGTCGCCACTTACGACAGGCCGCCAGGCCGCAGGTATTCTTTCTCAGTTCCTATAACACGGATAAAGTATAGTATAGCAAGTATAGCTGAATACAGCAAAACCAAACCGTAGGGCAGAAAATCGTTTTCATAAATTGCGCAAAGTTCCTCGTTACAAGGTACTCGCTCCGAAATTACACAAGGTAACGCCTCGTTCGCGGTCAGAACACGACTGGCGCATTTCCCGACTGACCGACCCACATCCATTTGTAAATTAGACATGGCCTCCTTGCAGCAATCCGACCACTAGTTCTTGAAATCGTTAAATGACTTCTAAGAATTCGCCTGAAATACCGACAGAGAAAAGAAGGTTTTATGACGTCTTATGGCGGCGTGAACAAAGAGATCAGCGCGAACAATACAACACTCAAATTCAAAGGGGTGATAAAACACCACCAAGGGCCGGTTTGTATCAATATTATAAAATTTTAAACATGCCGTGTCCGTACATTGAAGCAATTATAGTTGTTTTTTTTTATAAAAAACAACTGGAATACTCTATATAAACGATGGAGAACACGATGCAATTTTTTTTAGATTTCTTGTCTGTCTTTTTGTTCGGGATTCACGTAAAAACTATTGGGATGCGGTTTACGCTGATCGACAGCAAATTATTAGACTTAAAATCTGCGCTACTTTTTACCCCGGTAATTTTAAGTTAAGTAAGGTAAGTTTTCACTAAAACGATAGCTTACATTTTTTTTTAAATGCTGTGATACTTTGTGTCCCGGGAATTCAGCGGGAATTTCAAATCAAGCGTGGAAGAAGCCACGGGTATTTCCTAGTTACTTGTTGTAAAAAATACACTATATAAAAAATCTCTCAAAAATTCATTACCTCCATTTACTATAAAGTATACATTATTATATTCGTCTGAATTTTGCTTTGTACTGTACAAATTCTGCTTTTCTTACTTTATTTTTTATTATTTCTTTTCAATTTATATATAGACTAGCTGATCCGGCAAACTTCGTACCGCCTCAGAATCAATAAATAAAAAACGTTGATTTCTGAACGGCGGGACGAACATCACACGTTTGACATTCAAAACCAAAAAATGAAAAAAAACTTCACTTTTAAATTTAATTGATTTCTAAACGACAGCACGAACGTCAAATGTTTGACAGGTAGGAATAATTTCTAAGGGAAAGCGAAATTGTTGTTTTGTTCCAAGCATTTTTTTCACATTTACTCACCTTTTAAACCTTCCCGGGACTTACAAATAATTCAAAACCAAAATTAGCCAGATCAGTCAAGCCGTTCTCGAGTTTTAGCGACACTAACGAACAACAATTGATTTTTATATATATTGATAGAAGATATGAGTTGTTAAAAGTATACTATTGGCCTTACGTATAATCGTTTCTTAAATTTAAAAAAACTGCTCAGCAACTGATTAGTGAAAATCTTACCCATAAACTTCTCTTTAGTCGAATATTTCGGGTATAACCTACGCTAATCATTCAAATTTCATTTATTTGTGCTCCTCTCAGGTAAACAAAAGGTAATACACGTTTATAAGTGAAAAAAAAGATATTCATTGATTAGGGTTTGATTCTGATTCTCTTACTTAAGAGATGCCTAATCGTTTCTTAACGAGATTATTATAACTAAGGCCGTATAAGTCAGATTGCCTGAAAGAGAACGCGTTAATTATGTAAGCAACCACAATATTTATATAACAATATCCATAATATATTATTAACAAGATTATTATTACTACAGCACTGTGTGTATGTGTTGTGTATGAATAACAAAGCAAACTTAAAGCCTCATAA
Organism: Dendrolimus kikuchii; assembly: GCA_019925095.2. Lineage (NCBI taxonomy): Eukaryota > Metazoa > Arthropoda > Insecta > Lepidoptera > Lasiocampidae > Dendrolimus > Dendrolimus kikuchii. The sequence goes on from CM034400.1 coordinate 23,668,249, forward strand.
AGTCTATTAACTTTTAAAAGACGCGCAATTTAGTATTTTAGAGTCGCAGTAATTGGTGGGTTGCATAAGCAGCTTTGAGTTGTTTGCCGGCCGTTGTGCATTGTATTGCGTGACTGATCTCACAAACTTTTTGTAACATTTCCAACGAGATAAATTATTATTTTAGGTAAGTGTTTGAAAGTTAACAGAACTTAATGTTATGTCGGTTTTTTGTTGGATTAGAAATAGTATTATGTAAGAAAATGTTACGGCATACACATAATGCAGATCGCTTATGTATGTATTTTTACCAATAGGTGAATATTAGATAGATAAATAACACTTTGTTGTACACCATTACAGAAAACTTACGAACTGGTATTATTCTAATTGTGAACAAAGGGCGGTCTTATCGCTAAAAAGCGATCTCTTCCAGACAACCCGTGGCAAGAATATTCTGATTAGGAGTGGCGATGGTGGTATACATAATTATTGTACGATTACTTACATTTTAATAATAAATATATAATAAAACCGCAGGGGGGCTTTGTGGCGAAGCCATAGGTGAGTAGCGACACCTCGTACCTGACTCCGGGGGCCAAGGCAAGGCCCCCGCCTCCGTGCTTGCCTTAGCTGGCCGGCACGGAGTGGAGATCGCTAGAGCTAAGACTTAAGCTCCAGGGGTGAAAGTGATAAATGGCATCACGTCAGAAGTAGCAACGGTGAACCTGCAGCTCACCTCTCTACACCCCATAGCCACTCACACCCATGTTGCCCCTGTCTTCTATGGCATTTTTTGGGGCCCATGCAAGGAGTGGCGAGTCACCGTCTGCCCATTTTTCCATGTTCCCTAAACATTGCGACGGGCAGACGCCATAGTCCCCATATTCCCAGACCCCCAGTACCACTAGCAGTTCACCCCAATAGCCCGTTACTTTTTGTCCTCATTTCCCACAATAGTTCTACACTGGCCGGGGCTTGTCCTTGGGTGCATTACTTACTATATGGTGTAGAGAGGGATAATCGCCGGTCAGTGTCACGCCACATTTACATTAAATCTGTCAAAGGGCCTCTACGTGTTGGCCTTTCCATGGCCCCACGCAAGCCCTCCAAATGTCCGGGCCATTCTTATGGCCCGTGGTCTTCCAAGAAATATATAACTATACCACATATACACATAAGTTATATACATATAAGACAATTCGTCAGAAAATTTAGGAATCTTAGAAAATAATAAACTACTTGTGTTGCTCTGAAAAAACAAAGATTTTAATTAGCACAAGTTTACATTTTAACAACAAAAACAATACGATCCAGATATACAATACTACCTGAAAAAACAAAGAAACGACATTTCAAGTTTATTAATTAGCTTGTCGATTCCTCTTCCACTGAATTCTTTTTAATTATTAGTTTTATTTGGCACACTATCGCCATATTGAAATTCTCCCCTGTTTTATTTATGTAATGTCAGAGGTGACATCTATTAATAATTAAAAGTAAACCTGAACTGTTTTATCCATGAACAAATAACTTAAAGACATCTAATTTCTTTACATACATATACAAGATATAGTGATAAAATGCAACGATTTAAACATATAGCTATATGCAATATAATACTAATTATATACAATTACATATGATTATATTGCAGACTAGCTGACCCGGCAAACTTCGTACCGCCTCAGAATCAATAATTAAAAAAGCTGAATGATAATTGCAGAATGTTGCAACTTTAGTCAAAAATGTGGTCAAAACTTAACCGCAACGAACATCAAACGTTTGATATTAAAACCCAAAAAATGAAAAAAAAAACTTCACTTTTAAATTTAATTTGATTTCTGAACGACGGGTCGAACATCAAATGTTTGACAGTTAAGAATAGTTTCTAAGGGAAAGCGAAATGTTGTTTTTACTATATTCCAAGCATTTTTTTCATATTTACCCACCTTTTAAACCTTCCCTGGATTTCTACAAATAATTCAAAACCAAAATTAGCCAAATCAGTCCAGCCGTTCTCGAGTTTTAGCGAGACTAACGAACAGCAATCGATTTTTATATATATAGATAGTATTTCCTGACCATGATCTTAAATGTTATTAGAGATTTTGCTTGTCTGACAGCAACAGGCAATGTTTTCCAAAGTTAGACAGCCTTAACTGTGAAAGAATGATTGAAAAACGTTGTATTATGAATAGAAGTAATAAGTCTATGTTGACTGAAAGGGTGTAAATTGTGAGAGCAAGAAATATATTCAAAGCATTCTTTAAGGTACTGTGGAGTAGTAGGGAGGACTAAAATACTATAAAGCAATGAAATTTAAAAACGTGGTCATACTCGCGTAAATATGAGCCAAATATGAGCCTTATAGAAAAGTTCTGGAGGTGCTCAAGTTTATTAAAAGCCGATATGGGGATAGTGGAACCTCCAATCTTACTCACTCCAATGAAACCGAGTGACCATTGGGCAAACGCCTTCATCGAGTTTTTAGCAGTCTGTAGAGCAAACATCATCCTCAACAAAAAGGTGGGCCAGTCCATCTTGGACACCTATAAGTTGGGAATCGACAGACTGCTTAAAACCAAACTTGAGACCGCAGAGGCAGCCGTGTACGACAACGCCACCTCCACCGTGCTAGCGGGGGAGATGTCGGGGGAATACATGGCAGCCTACAACGCCACAGGCGGTCTGGTCATTTTGGACGAGGAGGAGAGGAAGAAAGGAGAGGAAGGGAAACTACGCTTCCTAACCCCCCCAGAGGATCCAGTGGTAGTGGTGATGAAGTCCACAAGGATAATGCTAGACGACAGAATCCTGGAAAAAGCTAAAACTTTGACCGAGGAATCTGCCGGAGGCAAACCCTTCGACGAATGGACCGTCCCCGACATCACCTGGATTAACGGCGTCCCGGGCTGCGGTAAAACAACAGCGATGCTCCGTGGCTTCAACACCAGCGAAGACATGGTCATCACAGCCACCAAGAAATCCGCAGAAGAAATACGGGAAAAGCTCCAACCCATCCTAGGCGACGATGCCAAGGCCCGAGTGCGGACTATGGCCTCTTTCATAGTCAACGGGCTCACATCCACCTTTGGCCCGAAACGTCTCATCGTAGACGAAGCACTAATGAGCCACTTTGGTTCAGTGGTCATGGCAACTCGCCTAGCCGGAGCGGCTTACCTCACCCTCATGGGTGACATTAATCAAATGCCTTTTATAGATAGGAACGACTTGTTCCCTATGCTGTATCACCGCCCTACTCCATCGGCGAAGATCACCCGGGAACAGCTTTGTACACACAGAAACCCACAGGACGTAGCGTATGCCATGAGTGACGTATACTCCGGCATATACTCGTCCAAGAAACAGTCTCGCTCCCTGGAGCTGAAGCCGTATTCGCAGGAAAGCATACCCACAGACCTTGCCAATACTCTCTATCTGACGCACACGCAGTCAGAGAAAGAGAACCTAATAAAACTAGGTTGTGGCAAGGGCGAAGGGTCTGCAGTCCAAACGATACACGAAGCCCAGGGATTAACATTCGAGACAGTGGTCATTGTGAGGTCCAAAACCAGAAAAATGGACCTGTACAGAAGCATTCCACATGCGGTCGTGGCAATCTCGCGGCATACGGACAAATGTTACTATTATACATCCGTATGCGAAGAGGACGCCACTGCAACCTTCGTCCTCAAAGCACAGAAGGCCACCACCGCGGAGATTAGGGATTACATACTTAAAATGGCGATCCGCATCAGGGATAAGACGGTCGTTAATAATCTAATGGAGGCAGAACAATCCCTATAATCCCCCTACAAATCCCACCCCAAATCATCAATAGCAAAATATCACAACTCACCTAACACACACCCCACACACCAGAACAACAAAACACAAATAACACAGAACAACACAAGTCACAAAAGACACTATGACACACAATAAACAAACAGCACACCAAAATCACCAACACACAACGAACAAACAAAAATTCCACCCTGACACAAAAATAAATAAAAAACAACAAAATGTATTAGAATAAGCTATTTTTAAGACTACTTGTAATGTACATTTTAAGGAAAAAAAATAAAAAAAAAAAACAAAAAAAAAACACAAAAAAAAAAAAAAAGAAAAAAAAATATACATATCCTAAGAATAGCATAATAATATTAGCACCTAAGACTCCACACACGCCAAACACCACACCCACTCTATAACAGCAACACTACACAAGTTAGAATAAGTAATATAATAAGTCCAATACATCTATAAACCAATATACAAATAGCAAACAATAATTTAAAAAAAAATGTCATATAACATAAAATACTTAGAGATTAAGAAATTAATCAATAAGCACCACCCGTGTCTATGTCGTCAACTTTAATACAATAATAAAAAAAAGAACAATGTTATCAGCGCAATAAAAAGACACAAACCAATACAACTAATAAACTTCAAATTAAAAAAGGTACGGAACTTTAGAGTCCGTAGAATTGTCTCATTTAAAAAAAAAAAAAAGTCCTAGAGGACAGGTAGGGATGCAACATTGCTCATAAAAAACATCGATGTTAGGATATCGATGTTTTCAAAAGAAATATCGATGTTAAAAATATCGACGTTTATGAACGATATATCGATGTTTTTTTATCACCATTTACATAAACTTTTGACGGTTCTTCCTGCGATGCAAATGTAATATCGTTTTTTTTAACATCGATGTATCGCCCAAACCACTCTAGCAAACCTTTCTTAATTCTTGCTTTCACTAACATCATCTTATTACACCACTGTCACTCCATCTTTCAAAGAAATACCACACACACTTCTCAATGCTCTCATTGCTACTAAATACTATGTTTATTCTATTTATATGTCTTTTTCCTAACCGAAAATTCACTACTTTACTTACAATTCAACAGCGTGGGCATACACTAACACATCCTTATCAGCATTTAAAAGAAATGTACATCTAAGAAAAATTGTTATGTTTAATAGAAATGATAGAAATAGATTTAATAATCAACTCTTATATTATAAATTATTACTGGCAATAAGAAAAAATATGAAAAATACAGCACAAGGTGGCGCGTTACGTCTATGTACGACAAAACATCGTTCATAAAACATCGTTCTTGAACAACGATGTATCGTCGATGTTTTGGTTTCAACATCGATGTTAAAACATCGATTTTTATGAACGATACATCGATGTTTGGAAACATCGATGTTTTGTTTGCATCCCTAAGGACAGGCAGTCTTGGGTATACCATTACGCCGTACGGCCGCGCGCAATCGCTCCCACGGCACGCGCCAGGGAAGCCTATTTATGCGAGACAAAACAACGCGACGTTGTCGTCCAAATAATTATAGTTTATGTGATTAAGTACTTAAGGCTCATGTAAACAGTTATTTCTATTATATACAATACAGTTTGAAATATATGATCGTTTAATTTTACCGACACCCATAATCTTAAACATTACTTAAAAAGTTGTTAGTTAATTTTCTTCCGTTAATTAGTGCCATTATAATTTGGTAAATAAGAGTCAATTGTTCGAAAATCTTCATGAGAAAGCAAAAACTGGTAATAACATTGAAGAACAAAGTAAAACATTAATGCAGACGTAGACCGGCTTCCGTAATAAAACCTGACTCTAGCAAACCTTTCTTAATTCTTGCTTTCACTAACATCATCTTATTACACCACTGTCACTCCATCTTTCAAAGAAATACCACACACACTTCTCAATGCTCTCATTGCTACTAAATACTATGTTTATTCTATTTATATGTCTTTTTCCTGGACCGAAAATTCACTACTTTACTTACAATTCAACAGCGTGGGCATACACTAAAGACGAGCGTGCATGACGAGAGCTATGAATGTCAAAGAAGCAAGTGAGGTGTGTAAGAATAAGCCTGAATGGCCCTCTGTTGTTCGTGCCTACCCCGCAAGGGAACTGGCGTGAAGTTATGTATGTACTTCGTCATAGGAATTGAACGAATCTTGCAACTAATATTTCCGTTCTTTATTATAAACTAGCGGCCCCGGCAGACGTTGTCCTGCTCTGAAAAAATAAAAATCCAGGACCCGATCCCAGCGCCACCTACCGGTTCCAATTGTGGATTTAAACCATCCGGGGTTTATCCGTGCAGGAACGGAGAAAGAATACAATTTCCTGCGTTGGGGCGGCCTGTCGTAAGAGGCGACTTAACAACCCATAGCCAGGTGGTAGGGCATTTGCCCGACTGGATGGCTACCACCCCTGGTCTAAAGTATGTCGCCATAACAGCCATGAGTTGTGTTCCGGGATTAGTGACCAGGTTCCAGTCTCCCTTAAGAGAGCAGCAGCGCATTTGTAGCAACTTTGGTGTTGCAAATGTCAATAAGCGATGGTAACCGCTTTCCATCAAGTGGGCAGTCTGACTGTCTGCTGATCTCCTGCAATAAAAACCCACTCAAACACACAAAAACAAAATCACCAAAATCGCTCCAGGTGATTAGGAGGATTCTAGAACCCGATCTCAGCGCCACCTACCGGTTCCAACGGGATATGAACCACCAATTTTTAGCCACATCGGTACAGCCGTTCTTGAGTTACAAATAGTGTAACTAACACGACTTTCTTTTATATATAATATATAGATTATTTGTTTTCGATTCATGATCTTAAAATGAAACAATTTTCATGACATTTGATAAGTATAAAGGTGTTTCAGAGATTGAAGATAAAGATCAGAAATATCTTTCTCCTGGACAAATGAAATGAAATTAACTGATGAAATTAAACCAAATCAAATCAAATTATTGATTTGTCAGAGACATAGAGATGAAAGATGTAATAAATAAATTCTTAGATAGATAGATAACACTTTATTGTTCACTTATACAAATATACAATTTCAAAAATGCACGATTAAAATATTGTCATGGTAGAAACAATAGGCGGCCTTATCGCTTCAAGCAATCTTTTCCAGGCAATCTAACTTAAGGAATAACTTAACCTAATCTGGCGATGTAGGTGGTGCAGATTGTTAGGTATATCATAAACAAACATACTTAAACTACATATTTTATAATGTTTTTATTTTATTTTTATTGCAGGAGTTCAGCAGACAGGCAGACGACCCACTTGATGGAAAGCGGTTACCATCGCCTATGGACATGTGCAACACCAAAGGTGCTACAAATGCGCTGCTGCTCTCTTAAAGGAGACTGGAACCTGGTCACTAATGCCGGAACAAACACAAGGTTGTCATGGCGGCATATTCTAGACCAGGGGTGGTCGCCATCCAGTCGAACAAATTCATGCATGCTGGACACATGTTACCTATTGTACGTATGTATGAAAAATTCACTTCTAAATACTTCGTCAAGAGAGTGTCGGGGTGAAGGTAAGGAAAGGAATGCTCCGGTGGTTCGGGCATGTGGAAAGAATGCATGATGAAAGAATGACTAAACAGATACACAATGCAAAAGTGGATGGATGCAGAAGTCGTGGAAGGCCACGACACACCTTCCATGATCAAATTGAATATAAATTACGTGTCACGTTGTTTGTTCGCGATGGACTCCTAAACTACTTGACTGATTTTAATCAAATTAGCACACCGTGTACAGTTTGATCCGACTTGAAAGCAGTGCTCGCAGTATAGATTACATTTGGACTATACTTTCATGCTCTTTCTTCCATACCCAACTCTCGCTACCGCGTTGTGTATGGCGAGCTGGGCCTTCTGGCTGAGGTTCTTAGCGCCTAGAAGTTTACCTAACGCTCCATTCAAACTATTCCCCAAATTTACTCTTCTTTCTATATCAGCGGTGTACCTTCCATCCCGGTAGGTGGCGCTGGAATCGGGTTCTAAATTTTATTTCTTCAGAGCAGAACAACGTCTGCCGGGACAGCTAGTATATATATATATATATATATATATATATATATATATATATATATATATATATATATATATATATATATATATACGACGCGTCGCTCAACGCAAACTTACCCGCTGGAGCCGCCGCACCAGCCGGCCGCCACTAGGGACACCCCCAGCATTTCCATGTGTTTGACAGGAACGCTGCACGCTTGAATAGAGCGAACACTCAGGCCCTACGGTTACTGTGTCATTAGCAAAATCAATGCCTCTGCGTTGGAGCCATTCCAGCCAAAAAATTGAATAGAATTACTTTTGGGATTAAGAAGATGCGATAAGTTTCTGAGCAACGATATTTAAAGGACAGTTTAAAAGAACATGAAATTGTGTACGCCGTCAACAAACATGACCTTGCCAAGAACGCGGTTGTCCTATAGACCTCGATCTTGTTAGGCATCTGGCCAAAGCCATAAAATGCTTTTAGTGACACATAACAACAAGCGAAGGATGGTCGTGCATTAAGAATTAGAATAAGACTTGTGCCTTCTTCGGTATAAACAATTTTTACACTTGACTGATACGAATTCTTTACTGAAATGTTGTTACATACATACATACATAACTTCACGCCAGTTCCCTTGCGGGGTAGGCACGAACAACAGAGCGCCATTTAGGCCCATTCTTACACACCTCACTTGCTTCTTTGACATTCCCGTAGAATTGCTCACGTATGGAACATTCTCAATAAAGAATGTTCCCTACGTGAGGCCTTCTGGCTGAGATTCTTACCGCCTAGAAGTTGACCTAACGCTCCATTCAAACTATTCCCCAAATTCACTCTTCTTTCTATATCAGCGGTGTACCTTTCATCCTTGCTAAAAGCACATCCAAGATATACAAACTCATTCACTTGCTCCAGCATAATATCATCGACCATAATCCTTTCATTCGTTCTGCTTTCTTCTCTTTCAAACACCATAACCTTTGTTTTCTTCGCATTCAAATGTAAGCCTCTCGCCTGAAATGTTGTTAATTGTTATTTTCACATCTATAAGACCAGTCTTCGTTGGTGGGTTCTACACTTATCATGTACATTTTCGGAAGTTTTGAAAGAGCTATCCAAAAGTTTTTGAGAAAATTTTAATTACTATAATTGTCATTAAATTGTAAGGGACAGTGTAAATTAAAAATAAATATTATTTTTACTGATTGAAGCCTATTACAGACTAGATGTTCCAGATTCAATTAATTTTATTCAAATTCATTAACTAACGATGTCATCGGCTCATTGCGTATAAAAAAAAGTTACCACAGCGCCATATTTTTTGGCTGTATTCGGGAAACGACGATATTGATCGTACTAAGTATTGTCCGAATTAAGCCCCCCTTAATATTTCAAATTTTAAAATTGATTATATAAACACGACATCAGTAACAGTTTTTTTTTTATTGCAGGATTGACGGCCCACTTGATGGAAACGGTTATAACATAACACTGTCTATGATTAATTGAAATTCCGGGGTTGCAATACCTGGACTAAAATGACAGCTGCATTCAACTTTTTTTATATTGCAGGCTTGAAAAACTCACCACTGTTGGTTGAATTCTATAGAAATTTTGCAGGATTCAGCTCACAGTGATGAGTTGTTGATTTAACTCATACAACTTATTTATGAATAAAAGAAAAAGTTTTTTTTTAATTTTTTTTTATTGCAGGAGTTCAGCAGACAGGCAGACGGCCCATTTGATGGAAAGCGGGTACCACCGCCTATGGGCATTTGCAACACCAAAGTTGCTACAAATGCGCTGCTGCTCTCTTAAGGGAGACTGGAACCTGGTCACTAATGCCGGAACACAACTCAAGGTTGTTACGGCGACATACTTTAGACTACGGGTTGTAGCCAACCAGTCGGGCAAATGCCCTACCACCTGGCAAAGTTTTATTACAGCATAGATTACTAACTAGCTAATTAAAATTAACAAGTACGTTGATGTACATGTAAGGAATTTGTGGAGATATGTTGCAGTACAAACTTTTAGTACGTCTCGTCATTATTATAACTATAATAATACTCTTCTTCCCTTTTGTCTTTTCTGAGTATGCACTGTATGCTACAACTACATTAATTCTTTGAAAAGTAATTCTTTAACATAATTCTGTATAAAACTTATAAAAAAAAACTTGAGATATAAATAGAATAAGTAATGTAAGGAAAAACAATTTTTAGCAAGACGTGTTGCTGGAGAGTTTCTTGCCGCTTCTTCTCCTTAACAGCAATAACACGTTGCGAAGCGGTGTACATAGAATAGGAAGTAAAATTAAATTTTAACTTATATGTATGACCTTCAAAAAGTGTTCTCCAGTGGAACTTATTTTGAATAAAAACTTTTGAATTTGTATAAGATTTGCAAAATTCTTAACTCACTAAACTAACTCCGTTGTATTTTCTTAAGTTTTCGCGACTTGTATACATAATAAAACTACGTTTTAACGGTTTTAAGCGCGGTAATTTTATTTGATTTTGGTTTTTTCCGACGTTTCGGCCACTTTTCAGTGGCCGTGATCACGGAAGACAAAGATGTCAAGTGTCAACGAGTATTGTTAAAGTTTTATTTAGCCTACCGCCAACTTGTTAATTTTTAATTATTTAATTTTAATTTTGTTTATGGTTATTATTTACTTTATGGGAGCCTAATCTAATTTACTACCGCTTCGCAACATGTTATGGCTTGAAGAGAAGAAGCGGCGCAAGAAACTCTTCAGCAAACATGCCTAGCTCTAATAATTTTACATAATATTAAAATGGGTGGAAGGAAAAATAAAAGTAATTATCAGTCAAGTTGGTTTGTGTTCCGTTGTACGCAGAAAGAGCTCACAGTGTCTTGAGGTCTGGCAGCTGGTTTTTGCTGGGTTTGGGTCTTAATAGTTTTGATAATTGGATCCCAAACAGATGGTACTTGCCAACCATCTTCTCTATTGAAATTTGGGTGTTTTTTGATTTCAATAGCCTCACGCATCATTCTAGGTATGAAACGATTCTCTTTTGCGAGGATTTGTGGGTTATCGAATCTGATGTAGTGGTTGGGTTTATCCAGCGTGTGTTCACTGATCGCAGACTTCGTAGACCTTGTGTGTTTCATGTCAGCAATGTGTTCTTTTACTCGTGTTTTTATGCTCCTCTTTGTTTGCCCAATGTATGACAATCCACACTCACAATCAAGCTTGTAGACCCCTACATCCTGGACTCCGTTGGTTCAGCAACTCAGAGTAGGCTTTGGCCTCTGAAATAAGAACGCGCCACCTTCCTCTGTGCTGCGAGGTGTCTTGGCAAGTGTGTCAGCTACTCTGTCTTTCCAGCGATGATTGGGACGGCCAACCGATCATCAACTAAGTGGTGGCCCCAAGTATGCTTTTTTCACACCCCAATCCGTCTCCATGAAATGATGAGCCGTTATCTCTCGAATTACATTGGACTTGGCCACAAAGTTTTCTATTTCGGAGTTAGTTCAAGCCTTAGAGCTACCATCTATGATTTTTTTTTTTAATATATATTATGAACAACTCTACGGACTTGAGTTCCGTACCCTTTTTTACAACTTAATTTGTATGAAAGATTTTAGAGTCCATACACGCTTATTGTTTATTTTTGTTACTGTGTGTGATATTAATTTAGTGATATTTATGTTGTGGTGTACCTTAAGAATAACTTATTATTATTATATTAATTTATTCTAGTTTTAATACTAAACTTATACTAATGTAGAGTGTATATGTTACATGCTGGTGTTGTGAGGAAGTGCATGTGCAGTGTGGGCCTTATATCAATACTTATATATATTGTCCTATCTAGTGCCATGTGTGTTCTTTTTTTCTTTTCTGTGCCTGGGTTATTAATGATTAGGCTCCTTGTGTGTCTTGGTTTGTTTGTGAAGTGTGCGTCTAATGCAATGCGGTGGTAGTGCGCGTTGGTTTCAGTATGTGTATAAATTTCGTTGTTAGTTATGTGTTTGCGGAAAAAATTTCAGTTGGTTTTAATGATGATGGATGGTTTAGGAGTGGAATTATTGGCCCTCCATTAGGCGTTGGACCACCGTCTTGTCTCTCATGCGTATCGCCATTTATGATTAACAATTGCTTCTTTTATTTAAGTGTAAGTAAGGCTTCACATGCGTACATTAAAATCAGTCTTACAACAGTTTTGTAGACGCATTTTAATCTTCCTGCTTAGGAGCCTTCAAAACTCTTTCAACATTTATTTCTCGTAACAAATATGATATAGAAAATAAATTTTTTAGGTTTTCCATTACTAAAGTTCATTCACATTTTATTCATTCAAAGTATAGTGATTTTAATGACTTAATTGTTTTGCGTGTGTATAAATGAAAGCAAAGTGTACTATGAAATCGCAATAGTGAAAACTCAAGGCTGCGCTTCGTCTGGTGAAACTTGATCGTGACTCATATCTATTTGCTCCACCTGGGAAAACACTTGCAAATAAAATTTTGAATTTGTCAGTGTTGTATTTTTAAATTTGGGTGGGGGCTATGTTAATTTTTCTCGTAATGTTTTGAAACGAAAGCTTCTTTAGGTACGTTGGTCACGTTGGTAAGATGGTGAAAAAGCATTGAACTAGCGTGACCATCATCACGCTCAGACAACGTTTTCAGTTTTAACGCACATGGCAATAGATAGGACAATATATATAAGTATAGATATAAGGCCCACACTGCACATGCACTTCCTCACAACACCAGCATGTAACTGATACACTCTACATTAGTATAAGTTTAGTATTAAAATTAGAATAAATTAATAATACCTCAACACAAAAATCAATAAATTAATGTCACACACAAGAACCAAAATAACTAATAAGCGTGTTAAATTCAAAAAAATAAATCTAGAAATTAAGTTGTAAAAACGGGTACGGAACTCGAGTCCGTAGAGTTGTTAATAATAATAAAAAAAAGTGCAGTGCTACAACTGTGAAATTTTCTTCTCCGAATGTTTTTAATTGGGAGTGCTCCTCAAATTTAAATCCGTTTGGTTGATTGAATATCGTGATTTATAATTGTTAATAAAAGACATGTTACAGTCTTCGATGGTTTTATTTTCTTGTCCACAATACAGGTATCTTAATTTGTAAATCTTAATGATACGTGAGTCAAGAAGCTCCATGTATTTCATACATGCAGGAACGGAGAAAGAATACAATTTCCTGCGGCCGGGCGGCCTGTCGTAAGAGGCGACTTAACAACCCACAGCCAGGTGGTAGGGCATTTGCCCGACTGGTTGGCTACCACCCCTGATCTAAAGTATGTCGCCATAACAACCTTGAGTTGTGTTCCGGCATTAGTGACCAGGTTCCAGTCTCCCTTGAGAGAGCAGCAGCGCATTTGTAGCAACTTTGGTGTTGCCAATATCCATAGGCGATGGTAACCGCTTTCCATCAAGTGGGCCGTCTGCCTGTCTACTGATCCCCTGCAATAAAAAAAAAACAGCGAGGGGGTGTGAAGTTCCTGTACGTTGACGCGCCTGTCAAATGACGTTGACAGACGCGTTCCGTTTCTATTACAATAATAATGCCAAACGCTACGGGTTCTGCCAAAGATAGCTACAGAGCAGTAAAAAGGACAAACACTTATTATTTATTTCTGTCAGATGACGACAGCGTAAGGTTACAGAGGCGCTTCGCAAACGTTATGATTCATTTGTTTGTATTACTTGATACACCTGCTGAAATAACTCGCAATTTAAACAATCTATAGGTATTACAATAAATCTGTAAGGCGGGTAAGGATTATACAAGGAATTTCATAATCAAGGGGGCTAATTCCGACCAGCAAATTCCGAAAATACCATTTTTAGAATTTATTGTGTTCCTTAGAACATCACATGAAAAGAGCCATCCACAAATGACATCCACACACACAAATTTCATGATTTTTGAGTCCTCCCCCGTTGGTGCGGCGGCGCTGGATTTAGCGTTAAGCGGACTGTTTCAATTTTGCGGGAAAAGAAGTGTGGGACAATTTAGAATGAGAATCGGAGGGTAAGCACGCACTCACATGATAATGAACATGAAACACAGCTGCTTCTCTGCTCCTCAGTCCACTTCACTTTATTTGTTATAATATGGTTTATTATATTTAATGTAATATGTTTTAATATATTGAATTATTGTGGTGCGGAGCGGGTTATTTATAAGTTATATACACACATTTATGAGTTGCGGGCGCGGTATATTTTATGATATTTTATTTATTTGCAATATGCGGGGCGATGTAATTTATTTTATTTTATTTGATGACATGAGATGAACGATTGACGTGACGCGCGAAAAGGAACGCGCCGTCAGATTTGAAGTGAGAATTTAAATATGTGGAAGAAAAGTATGAATAGGTCGAAAGGAGGTTTCCATGGCGGTACCACCCGTCCTTGTCAGAGCTGGTCACATTCTTGAGGCTCCTCCCTCCTTAGTCTGACATTACATATTTTACAAGTTACAAGCTTTTATTTAACTTGCAATGGATGTACCTATGTATGTATGTAAGTACGGGTGGAATCTTTCAAGTTAAATTTAACCAACTTCCCGGTTTCCGATTGAGCTGAAATTTTGCACGCATATGTATATCGCGTGACAATGCAATAATATGGCACCATGGAGCTGATCTGATGATGAAGTGGGTATAGGAACTCCTGTACTAAACAAGATAGACTCGTCGTGTTTGGGCTCGTTTTACTTGTCTTGGCTAGCACCCTGCTGCTACATGATATACAGGATCTCAAAAGCTTGTATTTAAAAATCTTTTAAAAAAGCTATTTACACTATGCTCATACAGACAGAGTTGAAATATATTGAAGTTTTTGTCAATACTTCGTGTTTCAAAGCTTAAATAATTATATTATTAGATTTTGAAATGTGACATCACGAAATTTAGGACCTCTCCCACCCCTTGTCATACAATGGCGCACTTCGTCGACCCCCGAAATCCATCGTCGTCGTGGCAACGCGAACGAAGTTTCGCTGGTACATGTTAGTAAAATATAAAAGGGTTAACATTGAATACCTAAATTAACACATTTTCTTAAAAAAGCGTTTACGAAGTTAATCTAGTATCTAGATTTATTAAAGTATTTTTTTTTATAATATATAATCGAATACAATGCAAGAAAACTTATTTGTATTGTATTCTACTCATAGTCCCTCAAGACTATAAGTAGAATACTGAGCCCAGATCACCGTCTTCTATGGGTAAGGTGCCCAGAAGGCTGGCTAAGGCTGGTTAGTTAAAAATTAACTAACTTCAACATTATCAATCTTATTCGTATTGAGTAAGAACAAGTTTAAAGGTTCTTTAAGAACCATAAAGAATCCTTCAAACTTACTTTAAATCACTATGAATAAGACCGCTAAACATTATCTTTTATAGAAAAAAATATGACCATCATTTTATTTTAATGAATGACGACATGTGTATTTAATTATAATTTAATACAATTTGTATTTGATTACTTACTCATTGAGAGTAATGTCTGGTGTGGCGTGAGTCATCGTGGCAAACAAGCAAACAAACACATTTCAGTCATCAGCGACTCATACCGCTCTCCGTCTCCAAACATATTCACTGTGACGAGGGGGAAGAGTCAGCTCCTCCTCCTTGGCCACAGAATAGGTTTATGTGGATCAATTTTTTTTTATTGCAGGAGTGCAGCAGACAGGCAGACGGTCTACTTTATAGAAAGCGGTTACTATCGCCTATAGACATTTACAACACCAAAGGTGGTATAAATGCGCTGCTGCTCTCTTAAGGGTCACTGGAACCTGGTCACTAATGCCGGAACATGACTCAAGGTTGTTATGGCGACATGCTTTAGACCAGGGGTGGTAGCCATCCAGTCGGGCAAATGGCCTACCACCTGGCTGTGGGTTGTTAAGTCGCCTCTTACGACAGGCCGCCCGGCCGCAGGAAATTGTATTCTTTCTCCGTTCCTGCACGGATAAAAATGTATAATGTTATGTTATGCTTATGTATAATGTCCATTTTAAATAACTCTAAATAAACATTATTTTCTTTCTTTCTTTTTAACCGACTTCAAAAAAAGGAGGAGGTTCTCAATTCGTCGGAATCTTTTTTTTAATTTTTTTTATGTATATTCACCGATTACTCCGAGATTTATGATTCGATTTACGTGATTCTTGTTTAGTTTGATACAGAATAGTTGCCATTTAGTCCCCTAAAAAATTAACATAGTTTTGCCCAGTAGTTTTCATTTTACGATCATTTTTTTGTTTCGTAGGTCTACCCATACATAGCTAGACACTAAAAAGTAACAAAAAAAAATAATTCGTTTAAAAAAACCGACTTCAAAAACTAAAAAGTATATAATAACTTATTTCTAAAGCTATTATTATTAATATATATTATGAAGTCGGTGCAAAGTAAAACATAAAAATTACTATATTTTGAAAATTAGTAAGCACCGACTTTAAGATGTTTTAGATAATATATATTAATAATAATAGCTTTAGAAATAAGTTATTTTATACTTTTTAGTTTTTGAAGTCGGTTTTTAATTAAAATATTTTTTATCATAATATTTTAAACGTCCATAGGTGATAGTAACTAGACACTTACTATCAGGTGAGCCGTCTTCTTGTTTACCAAACGCAAGCAATAAAAAAAATATTATACTATATTTTGAAAATTAGTAAGCACCGACTTTAAGATGTTTTAGATAATATATATTAATAATAATAGCTTTAGAAATAAGTTATTTTATACTTTTTAGTTTTTTAGTTTTTGAAGTCTGTTTTTAATTAAAATATTTTTTAAAATAATATTTTAAACGTCCATAGGTGATAGTAACTAGACACTTACTATCAGGTGAGCCGTCTTCTTGTTTACCAAACGCAAGCAATAAAAAAAATATTATACTACAATGATTTTATTATTATATACTAGCTGTGTTGGCGACTTCGTCCGCGTGGATTTTTTTTCGCGGAACCCTGAAAAAAAAAATGTAGCCAAGTTATTCCTTATAACATCAGCTATATTCCAGTGAAAGTCCCGTCAAAATTAGCCCAGCCGTTTCAGAGATTAGTCAGAACAAACAGACAAAAAATGTTTAAATTAATTTTCTGATGTAAGTACCGCGTAAATAATTTCATATGAATTTAGTGAAAATTTTGACATTACAAACAGACATTTCATTTTTATTTATTTGTTTGTTTGATCAAGCGTCAAATTACTAAAGATTGTTGTACAATACAGGCCTAGAAGCGTGATATCGTCACCTAAGTATGCTGAAGTCTATTAAATTGAAAGCCATTAGTCAACAGTCCATTAAGTTCTTCAAATCAATTGTCTCAAAGCAATCTGTATTGTAATTAGATTAGAAACTTTTTATTGATGATAAATTATATTTTCACAGTGGATCTGTGATGCACGGATGACTGTCCGCTTTCACGGAGCGTCGTATTAATTTGACCCATCGATTCCTGGAAACCACTCTCCAATATTGCATCAGTTGATGACTATGCTTACACAATAACACTTTATATAGTAACTTAGGGAAACTAACCTTTTTCAAAATCAAAAGATTTTGTACATATGTAAGAAACTCTTTGACACTACCCGTGATCAGAGGGCTGGCTCATATTTTGCACAACAAATAAGTATTGCCATACAGCGTGGCAATGCAGCCAGCCTTCTGGGCACGCTCCCCGTTGGCAATGATCTGCTACATAATGTATTTTAGTTTCAATGTCTAAAGAAAGAACAAATATTACTTGCCCTCTGAATGAAGTATTACCGATTTCGGATGAAAAGTTTAGGTACATAATAGAGCAGTTTTTAGTTTCACCGTTCTTCTATACCGATTTCTTTTCCAAAGTTGGAGAACCCTAATGATTTTACTTTGTTTTACAACCTTACATAACTTTGTGTAATAAAGATTTTATTCAAACTAAGTTGCACCTGTGACTGGAAAATTGCGAGGAAGAAAACTGGAAGATCAATTCAAATACAAATGTAGACCAAAAAATAGTGATGAGCAGTACACGTGTGAGCCAGTACATTTGTCCCGTACAAAATATATTTGTACTGATACGGCTCCAAATTTGAAATGTACCAATTCAAACTTTTTGTCGCGGTACTACTCAAAAATAAGAAGGACGGAACGAGGCTTGTGCTACAACAGTACAATAACGCCTTTTTTATTTATTGCAGGAGTTCAGCAGACAGGCAGACGGCCCACTTGATGGAAAGCGGTTACCATCGCCTATGGACATTTGCAACAACAAACGGGCTACAAATGCGCTGCTGCTCTCTTAAGGAAGACTGGAACCTAGTCACTAATGCCGTAACACAACTCAAGGTTGTTATTGCGACATACTTTAGACCAGGCGTGGTCGCCATCCAGTCGGGCAAATGCCCTACCAATTGGCTGTGGGTTGTTTTGTCGCCTCTTACTTATTATTTCTCCATTCCTGCACGGATAAAGAAAACGCCTCTACGGATATTGACATGACAAAGAGGGACAACATGACAATATCATAGTACGACTGTTAATAAAATGAGGTGATCGAAGCCGAGCACATCCGATTCTTAACGAACATTTCCGAACTAGTTTAGAACGGGACAAATGAGGGCCTCAGCGGCCTAATCGCTTCAAATATACTGCCGCGATACAAACCATAAATTGTCCTCGCCTCATTAGAAGTGGTACATTTTACTGGTTCAGTACAAAATGTCATGTTACTCTTACAAACCATTTTATAATCATGTACTGCCCAACACTACCTAAAAAACATAGTTGGATTGTATAACGCATGCCAGAATAGAGGAAATAAATAGAATAGATTTAAAAGCCCCAAGAGTGAAGTGAGGTTAAATTATTGTATGGAAATTTAGGAAGTGCCCCGTATAGGGTGGAGGAATTAAATAAAGGAACTAAAAATAGAAAAAATTGTTAGTATTTCGTTCGTAATCAGCAAATAAATGTGCAGCTTTCACAACTACATTGATTTACATATTAGCAAATAATTATTCTGGCATGATTAAGTAGGGCGATAGCAGCGCCTCGTCTGTGGGACTTGTTTTGTGGCGCGCGCTATATATCCAGTCGTCCAAATTGAGGGAGTTTTTGGCGGGAACTGAAAGGGAATGTTGTGCTGTGCAGTTTTATTTTCTAAAAATGTGTAAAATTACTCTAAAATGAACAATAGTTGTAGGATATTGACAGTTTTTGAGTAGTGATTATGTGTTTTGTGAGAAATGTGAACTGTATAGTCAAATGTGGCCTTTTGAGTTGTCACAAGAACTCCGTTGAATGGCACTAGCTGATTACCTACAGTTTAGCTGTGCTACACATAGGCTTAAGAAAATGAAGAAACCATATTGTAAACTAAGATCTGGCTTAAAGGTCTAGCTACCAAGCCATAAACATAAATAAAAAAAAATCATCCAAATTGACATTGACAAAATTGATATCAATGCTAAAAGCATCGGCGCCAAGAACAACAAAAATAGAAAAAGAAGTAAAAGGCGTCTTGTGCCGACCCCAAATTATTGGAAGAAGGTGGGAAATAAGAAAGATTTCTTATTTTATGATATACTAGCTGAATCGTGCCCACTTTGTTGGACGTCACTACAAAATACAAAAGCATGCACGCAGATCAAGGTTTAATTAACTATTGAGCACTCGCAGTGCCTCGTACAAAGATGAGATCACTATACTTGCGTGGAACGTTATTGCTGTTACATATTTGATAGGCGTTCCCATGCCCACTTCACCAAGGTAATTAAAAATTTTAAATAAATAATATTAACCACAATAAAATATAGCTTATGTCACTCGGGAATAATTTAGCTTTCTACTGGTGAAAGAATTTTCAAAATCGGTCCAGTAGTACCGGAAGTTACCCCGAACATCCAAACTGACAAACTTTACCTCTTTATAATATTAGCAGAGATGTGAAATATTTTATTTATGGCTAAATAAAATATGATATTCCAATTAGCATATCGCCAGATCGCATAAAATAAACGCGAAAGTCCAGTTATCCATAAAAGACATTACGGGCACTTCTCAATACAGTTATGTAAAACGGATCCAAAGAACTGCACGCGAGAATTCGGCCACTTGCAGACGAACCGACCGTAATGAGATGACGGGTGAAATGTACCCACGATTGATTGACGCCAAATGCTATTCAATTTGGCATTGTTGCTATGACAATTATGAACGAGGTCAAGTCATGAAAGTGCAGTTTGCTTTTTTTTTTATTGCAGGAGTTCAGCAGACAGACAGACGGCCCACTGGATGGAAAGCGGTTACCATCGCCTATGGACATTTGCAACACCAAAGGTGCTACAAATGCGCTGCTGCTCTCTTAAGTGAGTCTGGAACCTGGTCACTAATGCCGGAACACAACTCGAAGTTGTTATGGCGATATGCTCTAGACCAGGGGTGGTAGCCATCCAGTCGGGCAAATGCCCTACCACCTGACTGTGGGTTGTTTAGTCGCCTCTTACGACAGGCCACCCGGCCGCAGGAAATTGTATTCTTTCTCCGTTCCTGCACGGATAGGCCACCCGGCCAGTTATTGGCTACGACCTGGATCGATATATCTGTATCTCTACCAATGAGCCCGGCAGAAGTTGTCCTGCCTTGAAAAAATAAAAATCTAGGATCCGATTGCAGCGCCACCTAGCGGGTCCAATTATGAATCTATAAATAATAATAATATAAATCGGCAGACAAACACACACTGTATATCCCCAAATTAAGCAAGTTACGCTTGTGTTATGGGTAATATACAACGGACTACTCTGGGGCCGATTCCAGACACCCAGACCATAGTAAATAATGGAGAAAATTCGTTTCCGAAATTTACCATACCAGGAATCGAACCCGGAGCCTCTGCGTTGCAGTGAGGTAAGCCGGCAAAGGCTTAGCCCGCTCAACCACAGAGGCCGTCAAATCTAAACCATCCATGATCCCACTCAAACACACACAAAATCTGATCAGAATCGGTTAAGCCGTTTTTGAGTTTTAGCCAAACTAACGGACAGCAATTCCTTTTTATATATAAAGTTAAAGTTATAAGTAATATTGATAGTATAGTTTAATTTTATTTTCTAAAACTTAGTTTATTTTTAATAGTTTATTATATTTTTTTAAAACTTAGTAAGTATTAAATATGTTATGCGTCAGGGTAACCAGGCTACAAAACAACCCACAGCAGCTAGTAGAGCACTTGCCCGTTTGGATGACCTGGTCAAGAGTATGCTGCATTGACACCTTTGACTTGTATTCCTGCATCAGTGGTCAAATACCCGCCTGCACTTCGAAGCGCGCAGCACATTGGTAGTACTTTTTATCCTGGGAATTCCACGGGATATTTTCTAGGAATGATTTCAAATGGCCAGATTAAAAAAACTAATTCCTTTTTTTTTATGTGATTTTTTCACTGATCGAAAGCAAATTATCTATACTATATTAATATTAGAAAGAGGTAAAGTTTGTGAGTTTATGACGTTGTAGGGGGTAATCCCCGAAACTACCGAACCGATTAAAAAAATTATTTCACTGCTCGCAAGCTACACTGTCCCCGGTTGATATAGGCTATATTATATTTAAAAAAAATTAGGAATCCTTACTAAAACTCCAATAGTGTAACCCAAGGTGTAAAAAAATTTGCTAAAATCGCGTGCGCTGCGAAAACTATTGATGATAGAATAAAATAGTGTGCTACGACTTTGCAGAACACATCATTATTTACATAAAGTGTCGCGACAGCATATGTCTAACTATTATAGTTATACCACAATAAGTGTTCCTTTATTTTAAAAAATTAATTAAAACACCGCCGCTAGAAAAGGCTTTTTATTTGTATCTTGGTATTCATCCTTATCAAAATAAATTACTTCATATTCAAGACTGCCTCAATACCTTTATATAGCTTTTTGAATTATTCAATTCGGACATTCCATTCGAAAGGTATCACGAGTTTAAAAATGTAAGTATTAGATAAAAGTTGCATGGTCGCCGCGCACCCTAATCGGCTAGATAGGCTTATGCCATGTAGGCGTCGCTGGGGTACGGACAGTACGGCAGGGGAAATATTTTGAATTCGCTTAGTAGGTAATTAAACTCAACAAAAAATAAAGAGGTAAAGTTTGTGAGTTTGTGACGTTGTAGGGGGGTAATCTCTGGATCTACTAAACCGATTTTGAAAATTTTTTCACCAGTGGAAAGCTACATTATTCCTGAGTGACATAGGGTATATTTGATTGTGATTAATAATAAGCATTTTTTTCTGATGCCCAGCGAAGTGGACACGTGTCAGCTAGTATGTAATAAATTATGTGATATTTTTTATCACATAATTGATTCGGTACTTTGTGTCCCGGGATCCCGTAGGAATTTCAAGTCAAGCGTGGATGAAGTCGCGGACATATTCTAGTATTACATATTTTAGCTTTACGTTTCTGAAGTTATATGACTAGTCTATTGCCGGTCATGAGTTGGCATAACTCGAAATGAGCTTCTAACGATGTTCTTTAATGGGCACAACGTGATTTGGCACGTTCACTTTGCCCATTTATGGGGCAGTGACTCGTGACCCTTTGCGGAAATGACCGGGTAGCTTCCGCAACCAGGATATAAAGACTACATGCAGCACTCAGAGCGAAATAATGCTCAATTAATTTTAAATCGGGATAAGTGATCTTTGTTACTCTATAACTTTGTTTTTGCACTTGCTTAGTAAACGAAAATGGATATAAGAATGGATGGTGAGAAATGGTTCTTCTTCTTCAGCCACTCTCAGTCTACTGCTGGACGTAGGCCTCTCCAAATACGCGCCACGTCTCCCGGTCTCCCGTCTTCCTCATCCAGCCTCTGCCGGCGATCTTGCGCAGGTCCTACGCTACGTTTGCCGAGACGTGGTCTCCACTCCAGGACTCGTTTGCTCCATCGGCCGTCGGTCCTGCGACAGACGTGACCGGCCCACTGCCGCTTCAACTTGCTAATTTTGCGAGCTATGTCAGTTACCTTCGTTCTCTTACGGATGTCCTCATTCCTGATTGTATCCATAAGAGAAACACCTAACATAGCTCGCTCCATAGCCCGTGGAGCATAGCCTCTGAGTGTCCATGTCTCGGCACCATATGTCATGATGGGTAGGACGCACTGCTCGAAGACTTTCGTCTTCAAGCATTGGTCGACGAGAAGACCTGTCGAAGCTTAGCGAATGCTGCCCAACCTAACTGGATCCTATTGGCGAGAAATGGTTACATAAGGGAATCTCTGAAAGTAGCACCCGTGACTGAAACATTCAGAGGAAGAAGATTAAGGTGGTATGGGCAAATGAGGAGGGATAAAAGTCCTGTAACAAAAAGAATGTTAAACTACAAGATGGATGGGTACAAATGTAAAGGTAGACCGAAAAAAGATGGATGTATTGTGTGAAGGATGATATGATGATTTGTAGTATGACAGAGGACGTATGTCAGAATAAAGAAGTATAGAACAAAAGTCATATTGTGCCGGTCTCAAATATTTGGGAGAAAGTGTGAGAAAAAAGAGATTAAACGAAAAGTTTTGTGTTTTTTTGCGAAGTTGGCAAACAGGCTAACGTCCCACCTCATGGAAAGTGGTTACTGTCATCTATCGACGTCAGGAGGAAACCAACGTCGTTAGCCCTTAGGATGGGATTGAAACTGGTCCATCGGAACTCTGACTCATCGCACGAAACACGATTAGCACAAGGCTAACCGTTTCACGCCGATATTCTGTGAGAGCGTGGTATCACACCGAGCGGCCGGGTCCTAAGAGCTGTAACATTGATTCTAGATCACTAATAAGTTGTAGTCAATTAAGAAGTAATAAGTCGATAGACATATATAGATAGATAGATAACACTTTATTGCTCGCTTATACAGATATACAATTTCAAAAATGCACAATCACAATGTTGTCATGTGTCAACGCGGCAGCCCAGTAATAGGTACTGAACGCGTATCCAAAATGGCGGTGGTAGGATTGCTGGTATGGATAAAAAGGGAGACTACCTTGCGTGCCTCTAGGCTGCACTAACTATGCGTGCTGATCACCAAGTCGTGAGCCTTGCAGCAAATCTTCTGGCTTGTCTCCTTCTTGCGGCCTTCGATAATCAATTGTACACACGCGGCGCGGTATAACTGCACTTATAGCAAGTTGTGGCGGTAAAGATGTGCGGGTTGTTGTTGCGACGAGGGTCGACAGCAGACTGTAAGTAAGTACGACAAGGATAGTCGAATGGAATGGAAGATGGCGGCTGGGACAAGGTAATTGGATAACGCGGTTAGAAAAGCGGGTACTTGTGGAAATAATTTCAAGGGGACAGGATTTTAAAATAAGCGGCGCGAACATCATGGTAGAAACAATAGGCGGCCTTATCGCTTTAAAGCAATCACTTCCAGGCAACCTGCAGTGCAGATTAGTTAGGTAGATTTTAAACAAACATACTTAAACTACTTATTAAATAGATATTTATAAGATATATATACTAATTAGTCTACAGTATAAGAATTAGGAATAATTATTTAAGGAAAAGTAGTGTTTTCTGAGTGCGTTCTTAAATGTAGGCCATGTTTTGGCCTCTCTGACAGTAAGAGGCAGCGCATTCCAAAGTTTGACAGCTTGCACTGTAAAAGAGTTGTCATAAAAGGATGAATTGTGTGCAGGTATACTGAGTTTACGATACGTATGAGTGCGCAAATTGTGGGAAGTAGAAAAGAGAAGGAATTAAAAAGGTTCCTTAAGGTAAGGAGGACTTCTAGGAATAAATAATATGTCTTTTATTTTTTACATAATTTTTATCCGTGCAGGAACGGAGAAAGAATACAATTTCCTGCGGCCTGGCGGCCTGTCGTAAAAGGCGACTAAACAATCCACAGCCAGGTGGTAGGGTATTTGCTCGAATGGATGGCGACCACCCCTGGTCTAGAGTATGCTGCCATAACAACCTTGTGTTATGTTCCGGCATTAGTGACCAGGTTCCAGTCTCCTTTAAGAGAGCAGCAGCGCATTTGTAGCATCTTTGGTGTTGCAAATGACCATAGGCGATGGTAACCGCTTTCCGTCTGCCTGTCTGCTTAACTGCTGCAATAAAAAAAAATGTTATAATGTAGTGTGAGAATGTATGTACATACATTATACATATATCCCCAAGTTAAGCAAAATATGGCTGTAATATTGATAATATACTACGTACAACTTTAAGGCCGATTGGACAAGTACATTAACAATCTGCCCGTAAACTTCAAGTTAAAATTTTGTTGCGATTCGTTTTGCCATTGTCCGTTAAAGTTTCACTTCTACTATGTCTCCCAGCACACATTTCGATTTTTCACAGGTTTGCTGCAAATTATGACATTAAAATTAATGCATTTATATTTAAACATATTTTATTTTATCTATCAAAAAACTGAATTAGATCCGAAACCAAAAAAAAAATCAGGTGTCTTTGGGACACCCGACAGAAGAATAACTTAAACTAATCTAAGTTGGTCCAGTAGTTGTTCTGTGATCACTGAACAGACAGACTGGCACCGTAACGCGTGACGTAACGAAGCAGTTTACCCTCCCATAAGAAGTTATCACTTCAAAAACATCCATAGTTTACTCTGAAATTATGCCGCCCCTCCACGCGGCCGTAACGCTTTTGTAACGCGTGACAGAAAAAATCCTAATACCCCCCCATCTATATAGAAGATTCACTTCAAAAATTCTCTACTAATACAATGTAACCTATTGACAATTTGAACGTGTGTACAAAATAAACAGGTACGCCGAAAATAATAACACAATGGCTAATCTAATTTAGACGGATCAGACAAAGTGGATTTTGGTAACATAATTTGTTACAAATTGTATTAACTCCCATTCTAGACATATGTCCTCTAATTGTCACATCGTTGAGCCTCGGAGACGTGACAAATTTGGAGCTATAATAACATGTAATTTTATCCGTGCAGGAACAGCAAAAGAATACAATTTTCTACGGCAACCCACAGCCAGGTGGTAGGGTATTGGCCCGTTTGGATGGCAACCACCTCTGGTCTAGAGTATGCCGCCATAACAACCTTGAGTTGTTTTAGTGGGTTTTTAGTGGGGTTTTAGTGGGTATCCCTAACTGGGGAGTGGCAATAGCGTGGCACCAGTTTTGACTGGGTATGCTAGTGCCACCCCCGATATGGCGAATCCTACATACTGGTCGCGAATTATCCCCCCAAGGTCTGTCCTTGTCGCGGCTTTGTCCTCAAACGGATTTCCCCTGGATAAAAAAAAGACCAACTTGCTTAATAAGGCGCCGATGACACAGGCCTTGCGAACCTTGAACAAGATATGCCAACAAATTGTCATTTTTTTATACTTTGACTGAATTCACACGAACTGCATACTATATTATATGTTAAGACGATTCAGTCTGTATATATGTATATTGATAGCGATGTTTGTAAGTTAACAAATAAATAATAATAATATCCGTGCAGGAACGGACAAAGAATACAATTTCCTGCGTTGGGGCGGCCTGTCGTAAGAGGCGACAAAACAATCCACAGCCAGGTGGTAGGGTATTTGCCCGTTTGGATGGCTACCACCCCTGGTCTAAAGTATGTCGCCATAACAACCTTGAGTTGTGTTGCGGTATTAGTGGCCTGGTTCCAGTCTCCCTTTAGAGAGCGGCAGCGCATTGGTTTAACCTTTGGTGTTACAAATGTCCATAGGCGATGGTAACCTCTTGTCCTCAGGTGTACCGTCTGCCCGTCTGCTGAATGAACGCTATAAAAAAAATATAGAATTGTTTAGCAGAGTTCTTGTCTCACCGCTATCCAATGAGGCCAGAGTGCTGTTTGAAATTAGTTCATTATATTAATGTTACCTTAAAACCCCCTTAAATAGATATCATTTTTTTTTAAATCGTGACGCCAGACGCAGCTCACGGCGTTTCTAACTGACCGCTTCCCTTACATCATATAAATACCCACGTCCATACATAAGCCACCACCTTAGAGATAAAAAATGTCTGTAATAAAAATTGATTTGCTGAATAGTTTTTAAGTTATTCTCTAGTACCTTTATTCCGCATACAATAACTCTCTGAAAGAGAGTGTCGGGGTGAAGGTAAGGAAAGGAATGCTCCGGTGGTTCGGGCATGTGGAAAGAATGCATGATGAAAAAATGACTAAACAGATATACAATGCAAAAGTGGATGGATGCAGAAGTCGTGGAAGGCCACGACACACCTTCCATGATCAAATTGATCATGTACTAGCAGAAGGTGTGTAAGAATAAGCCTAAATGGCGCTCTGTTGTTCGTGCTTACCCCGCAAGGGAACTGGCGTGAAGTTATGTATGTATGTACAATAACGACTTGGAGTACGATCTGGGGTCACGTGTTGCTAACGTAGACGGCGGTGAGCACTTTACATCAAGTCGGCCCTCAACATGCTCACCAGCTTATGGCAATCATGAAAAAAGATATATTTTATGACATTTTCTTTTAAAAACTTTTTTAAGATTTCGTAGTTGTGAAGAACAGGTAAACTGTATATATAACTTACACATGAAGTACCACGTGAACCTTCTTATTACATACATACATAACTTCACGCCAGTTCCCTTGCGGGGTAGGCACGAACATTACATCTTCTTATTATTACATTAATATTTATTTAATAGCGACCCGTTACAATCAAGGAGAATTTAAGAGTGAAGATAAAACAAAAGCAAGACAAATGTGCAAATCATAAAAAGTAAATTAATATAAGCTTTTTTAAAAAGGTTTTTAATTACAAGCATTTGATATCCTGGATATCATGTAGCAGCAGAGTGCTAGTCAAGACAAGTAAAACGAGCCCAAACACGACGGGTCTATCTTGTTCAGTACAGGAGTTCCTATGTCCACCTTCCGACTTCATCATCAAATCAGCTCCGTGGTACCATATTATTGCATTGTCACGCAATATACATATGCGTGCAAAATTTCAGCTCAATCGGAAACCGGGAAGTTGGTCAAATTTAACTTGCAAGATTCCACCCGAAGTTACATAAATACATACATACATGGATACATAAAAGTACATCCATTGCAAATTAAATAAAAGCTTGTAAAAAGAAGTCCATTCCAACAGTATTGAAATGGCAAAAAATAAATGGCTGACATAATAAAACTACGTTTGAACAATTTTTATTTCAATGTTTCTTACTTCGCTACTTTACACACATACATATTGTCACGCCTGTTTCCCATTGGGGTAGGCAGAGACCATGGATCTCCATCTATTTTTTTATTTTTTTATTGCAGGGTTTTAGCAGACAGGCAGACGGCCCACTGGATGGAAAGCGGTTACCATCGCCTATGGACATTTGCAACACCAAAGTTGCTACAAATGCGCTGCTGCTCTCTTAAGTGAGTCTGGAACCTGGTCACTAATGCCGGAATACAACTCCAAGTTGTTATGGCGGCATGCTCTAGACCAGGGGTGGTAGCCATCCAGTCGGGCAAAAGTCGCTTCATCGACTTTCATTAATATTTTCATACGTACACGCTTATTTAAACTTCTTATTATCTTATCTTCAATTTGATCATGATGAGCACGTCTCGGTTTACCGGCACCGACTCTACCAGTCATATTGCTCTCATATACTTGTTCTATAATTCTGCCTTCATTCATTCTCTCTACATGCTACGTTACAGTAGCCGTGTTCATCATCTCTATAGAACCCTTCTCATTGAACGTGGAATGTCACGCATTTGCCCAATTTACATCCGTTTTTATGCATTAAAAAAAGTCGTGGTAGCGTAATGGCTAGCGCACGCGTCCCAGACCCAAAGGGCGCGGGTTCGATCCTGGCCGGAACGCATGCACCGCTTAGGCAGTTTTCTGACCTAATGTGCATATTGTTACGATTACCACGTGCTAATAACGGCGAAGGAAAACATCGTGATGCAACCTGCACATCGAGATAACCGATGTGTCAAACCTGCCAAGCCGCCTTGGACAAGCGTGGCGGGTATACTGTCCGTTCCCCTATAGTGGGAGGCCCGAGCCCAGCAGTGGGACATTTATGGGCTGCTATTATTATATATATATTATATTTATGCATTAATGCAAACGTTATCATATTTTACAAAAGACCAATAACTTTATAATAACACGACTACAAAGGAAATGTTATTTTTGATTAGCATTAATATCTCCAATACCTGCTTTAAAAAATCAATTAAATCAAGATAATGTTAATCAATTCTTCGAATTATTTATGTTAGTTACAATCAAATTGATTACAGTTATCAAATCCATATCAAAACTTATCTCTTGATTATGGGATACATAAAGTAAGGTATGACAAAGGAAACAAAATAAAAAGATATAATAAACTAGCTGACCCGGCGAAGTTCGTACCGCCATATTTTCTGAATTCCTAAAAGACTTTGTTTCATGACACAAAAACAAAATCACCATAATAGGTCCCAGTGATTAGGAGGATTCTAGAACCCGATCTCAGCGCCACCTACCGGTTCTAATTGCGAATCTAAACCATCCGGGAACCCACTCAAACACACAAAATCAAAATCACCAAAATCGCTCCCGGTGATTAGGAGGATTCTAGAACCCGATCTCAGCGCCACCTACCGGTTCTAATTGCGAATCTAAACCATCCGGGAACCCACTCAAACACACAAAAACAAAATCACCGAAATCATTCCCGGTGATTAGGAGGATTCTAGAACCCGATCTCAGCGCCACCTACCGGTTCCAATTGTGGATCTAAACCATCCCGGGACCCACAGAAACACACATACAAAATTTCATCAAAATCGGTAAAGTCGTTCTTAAGTTATGCGCTTACCAACACACTTTGCGATTCATTTTTATATATAAGAAGATAACAAAATAATGAATAATTAAGGCACACGTGGGTTACGTGTGCCTTAATTATTCAATTTTTTACGGAGATTTTTACTGTAATTATGATGTTGTATGATGATGTAGTGTTATGAAGATGAATGTCTGAGAACAGACGAAGACGCAGGACGGCCGAATGTGGGAATGATGTATCTTGAACGCATGATGTGATGAATGTAAGACAATATTTCTGAACGAGCCCATAGTGTGAAAGAGATGACGAGCGAACGAGAGTAGTATAGACTACGAATGGACGACGTACGCATGACGCAAAAAGACGCTCTGAGTTTTTATTTAAAATATTGTACCTACGGTATTATAAATAGTTTACTAAAGTAAACGCACGCGCATCACTGATAGTCAGAAACTCATAGTGTTGTTTTTCTTGCCAGCCACCAACACACAGTTTTATGGAGAGGTGTAAAGGTGTATTTGAAGGAAGAAAAGACGGACAACATAGAACAAGAATGTCGGTAATCCAATAGCTAGGCTTTTGCCAGGTGGTAGGGTATTTGCCCGACTGGATGGCTACCACCCCTGGTCTAAAGTATGTCGCCATAACAACCTTGCGTTCTGTTCCGGCACTAGTGACCAGGTTCCAGTTTTCCTTAAGAGAGCAGCAGCGCATTGGTACCACCTTTGGTGTTGCAAATGTCCATAGGCGATGGTAACCGCTTTCCATCAAGTGGGCCGTCCGCCTGTCTGCTGAACTCCTGCAATAAAAAAAAGCTAGATATAAGAAAGTTAAATAAAGAAACATAGACAAAGCAGAAGAGAACACCCGCCAAAAGATCTCCAGACTGTCGGATAGTTCAGAAAAGAACATCTGAGTAACAAATAGCAATAAGAGTTGTTAAACACTATTATAAATATGAATTTTTTGTGGACTGTAATTATTTACATTATAAAAGAAAACTATACGTGCGTAATATAATGTCGATTTTGAATTAAAAAAAAATATGTTTAAGGCTTGGCAACTAGGCCTTTAAGTCAGGCGCCGTTGTATTGTAAGCTACAATCGACGTCATTCAACGGAGTTCTTGTGACAACTCAAAAGGCCACGTTTGACTATACAGTTCACATTTCTCACAAAACACATAATTGCTACTCAAAAACAATCAATATCCTACAACTATTGTTCATTTTAGAGTAATTTTACACATTTTTAGAAAATAAAACTGCACACCACAACATCACCTTTCAGTTCCCGCCGAAAACTAACGATTTTTAAAAATAATAGGGGGAACACAGATAAAAAACAAACGAACATCTATGTTCTAAATTTAAACATTTAGTCTATTTGGTGGCCAGTACCATGCCGCAGCCATTTAATAAAAACTATTTGTTGGAGATTCCAACATTATTGAATCAAGTTTTTAATCAAATCTTAAAAGACATAGCAATGTTCCTTCATATTTTTTAAATAAAGTTAACAGGAAGCGAGATTATCTCCTAAAAGTCATTGACCTCCCCCTAAGTTTTAAACAATGTAGTGGAGAATTCATAAACAAAAATCAAGGTTGTAAGTAAGATCTTAAAAACAACTTTCAATGAAAATAGGTTTGAAAAATATCCGTTGAGTAGTTTTTGAGACATGAGGTCTTTTGGTTTAAAAGTTTCTTATGGTTCTGTAGTCAAATAACAAAAACAGGGGACGCTTGTCATTCTTACGGAACCCTTCATCGTGTGCGGATTGTCAAGCACTTAGCCAATTTTATTAATAACTTTCTAACTATTTCTATTATTTAATACTTTGTATTACTCTCATATGAATAGTAAAAGTCGTTAAACAACCAATTATGGACATGAAATGTAACGTAAGTAATCGTAAGTAATTATTTTAAGTGGCGAAAATTTATTTATTTGTTAACTTACAAACATCGCTAACAATATACATATTGAATCATCATAACATATAATATAGTATGTAGTTCTTGTAGTGAATTCAGGCACAGTATAAAAAATATCAATTTGTTGACATATCTTGTTCAATGTTCGCAAGGCCTGTGTCATCGGCGCCTTATTAAGCAAGTTGGTCCTGCCGTATGGTACTACGAACATTGGTGGCTGCCTACGCCTCATCACAAAATTCGCTAGATTGTTCAATGGGATTTCAGCCAATACACCTGGGTTAAACAATTTACCTCTTAACAATTTAAATAACTAGGAGACCAATGTAAACTTTCGTCTGGATGCCAAATTGTTATACCCAACCACATTTTATGATCTGTGTACCCAACCATACCTAAGACAAACAAGACAAAATTGTTAAGTATTTTTAATGACAACACTAAAAATAGTCTATGGTACTTTATAATAAAAATGGTGTAATACTTGTAAAATGTTTTATAACATTTAAAATCTAAAACAAATTGAAAACACAGTTTAATAAAGTAAAAAAAATATTAAGGACAATATCTCGCCTATAAAAATAATAAATTGATTGATATTCAAGTTATATATTTGTACGTTCGCTAAGTATGGCAATTACATAGACAACTTTAACAGAACGTTAATAAACTGTCTTGCAGCTCTAACGACCACTTCCAAAGATGATATTTATAATTATAATATATACCTACATAATAGTATTCATTAACAAACACTAGTTTTTTTTTTCAACATATTTGCTCTAAAAATGCATTTACGAAGCCTGTACACATTGTTCAAAAGTTAAAAATTACTCACCACACAACGGATCATGCGGAAAATACGTACTTGGGTGAAATACATAATAGTTTCACCAAGGAGTTTCACATTGCGAGATTTTAAATAAGCTGAATAATCGGACCTCCTTGGAAGCAATTTAGATCAATAGATTTAGAAGGTGTAGTTCTAATTTTCACCACGCGCATCTGACGCCTTTGGCAAATGTGCGCCATTTTCATATTAGAAACGTTAAAGATTGTTGTAACTTTCCGACTGATATGTTTGTTTCATTGCTTATTGTACTGTTTTCTCGCAAAAGTGTTGAAAAAACGTTGTATGACCAGTACTGTTGTTGGTTTTTACATTTCATTCGTCTACTTGCTTGCAGAAACGAACTTACCTCACTAGTATCATAAATAACTATTTCTACATTATTCTCGAAATACCGTTGCGCCTGAATACAAACCAAAAGCAATAATATTCAGACCATAATACTATAACAAGATAATAACAGTGTAACAAGATTTATTACTAATACTGGAAACGACATTCGTCGCTTAATTGAATTAAAATAAGTACTAATATCTTTTAGCACTTAAATAAAATTAGCACATGTCTATAATCAGCTTTTAAGCCTTAACTGCTTAATTAAACTAGTTTAATTAAGAACAATGAACTAAGAAATAACTGACAAAAACAAGTGTATGATATATAATAGCAGTGTGGGTGATGAAGTAGATGCCGATATATCGCGACGTATTTACCATGATCAAATCGCAGATGTTTTGAAGGATGTCAAGTACATACATAACTTCACGCCAGTTCCCTTGCGGGGTAGGCACGAACAACAGAGCGCCATTTAGGCCCATTCTTACACACCTCATTTGCTTCTTTGACATTCATATCTCTTGTCATGCACACTCGTCTGTTCTTAAGGCTCCTGACATCACCCTCCGCTAGTACACGATCAATTTGATCATGGAAGGTGTGTCGTGGCCTTCCACGACTTCTGAATCCATCCACTTTTGCATTAGTAATAAGTAATTATAATATAAACGTGTATGTAGGAAGAAATTAAATAAAATCATTGAAGCAAATGATGTAGCAAATGGAGACCCGTCGTCTCTGCTTACTCCTATGGGAAACATGCTTAATAATATCTATGTATGTAATTATGAGTGAAACATTGTTATTTTAGACGCCTGATGTAAAATTAACGCAAAATTATCAGAACACAATTTATTATTTAATTTAATAATATTTGTCAATGAACCTCTTACTACTGGGCTTAAACATCTGTATTTCAGGAGAATTGATGGTATACTCACACTTTTGTTTAAACTGATTTAGCGATTTTGCCTCATCGTTAATCTCGACGCGTAGGTTTCCTCACGATAATTACAAAATCGCAAATTATCATCGGAAAAATATCTCAGCGGTGTCCGATTTTAGCAGGGATTCTAACTTCGTCATTAAATGAGAAGCGAGTGCTTTGGACACTAAACCATCGATTACAGTATTAAAGATCCATAAATAAACCCCATTTCTAACTTTTAATACTAGCACATTAAAGTTAACAAAATAATAGTTGGTATAAAGACAGTTACTTTCTACCATTTTCATAATGTAGAAAAAATAATTTCATAATTTAACAATATTGTTATGTAAGTTATGTAGTAATTTATAAAAATATATGAAACGCCTGTGCATGTTTAATAGCAATATTGCAATACTGTCTATCGATTGAATTACATTCCTAGGCGTCGAATTATTATCTATAGTAATAATATTATTTAATATATTAACAACCCGCAGGGGGGCTTTATGACGAAGCCTTAGGTGAGTAGCGACACCTCGTACCTGACTCCGAGGGCCAAGGCAAGGCCCCCGCCTCCGTGGTTGCCTTAGCCAGCCGGCACGGAGTGGAGACCGCTAGAGCTAAGACTCAAGCTCCAGGGGTGGAAGTGATAAATAGCATGACGTCAGAAGTAGCTTCGGTGAACATTGCGACGGGCAGACGCCATAGTCCCCATATTCCCAGTCCCCTAGTACCACTAGCAGTTCACCCCAATAGCCCGGTACTTTTTGTTCTCATTTCCCACAATAGTCCTACACTGGCCGGGGCTTGTCCTTGGGTGCATTATTTATGTTGTAGACAGGGATAATCGCCGGTCAGTGTCACGCCACATTTACATTAAATTTGTCAAGGGGCCTCTACGTGTTGGCCTTCCCATGGCCCCACGCAAGCTCTCCAAAACTCCGGGCCATTTTTATGGCCCGTGGTCTTCAAAGACATACAGAATTATAAAGAGGTAAAGTTCGTGCCGTTGTAGGGGATAATCTTTGGATCTACTAAACCGATTTAAAAAAATCTTTTACTGTTGAAAAGCTACGTTAACAGGGAGTGTCATAGGCTATATAACATGACGCTATATACCACGGGAGCGGGACAGAGCGCGGGTGAAATTGCGTCGGGCCGCTACTAATTAATAACTACAGAAGTCATTTATATATAAACCATTTTTAGTATTATCTTAGTATATTGCAAACACAGAATAAAATAGAATAATTATTTAATTATTCAATAAAGTAAATATTACTTTACCGAATAAGTTGTAAGCAATATCATTTTCGAGCCGTTGTAGTGTAGTGATTAACACACAATGCGTCCTATACTCAAAGTAAGCGCGTTCGAATTCTGATCGGAAAAGCATGCACACCTATCCAATTTTCTGACTTAATATTCATACTGTTGCAATTACCATGTGCTAACGGTATAGGAAAATATCGTATCGTAATGAACCGTATCGTATGGTAAACAAGCGATGTATCAAACCCACCTATCTGCCTTGGACAAGCGTATTGGATATATTGTCTAGTCCCCTGACATATTAGAAAGACCGAGCCCAGCAGTGGGACGTTTCTGGGCTCATTATCTAGCGAGAACTTAAAGGATGCTGTTTTGCCGTACCTACAGTTTTGTTTAAATGTTAAAATATTGTTTTAAAATGTAAAATTGTTGTAGGATATTGTTTGTAAGCGTGAATTGTATGTGTTGAAAATTATTTAATGATATGCCTTTTAGAGTTGCCACAAGAACTCACTCGTTTGACGTCAGTTAAGTTACTACAATTTAGTAGAGACTTTTTTCACATAGGTTAGGTTATCCGTGCAGGAACGGAGAAAGAATACAATTTCCAGCGGCCTGGCGGCCTGTCGTAACAGGCGACTAAACAACCCACAGCCAGGTGGTAGGGTATTTGCTCGACTGGATGGCGACCACCCCTGGTCTAGAGCATGCCGCCTTAACAACCTTGTGTTATGTTCCGGCATTAGTGACCAGGTTCCAGTCTCCCTTAAGAGAGCAGCAGCGCATTTGTAGCACCTTTGGTGTTGCAAATGTCCATAGGCGATGGTAACCGCTTTCCATCAAGTAGGCCGTCTGCCTGTCTGCTGAACTCCCGCAATAAAGCCGGACCGGCTTTACAAAATAATAAAATGAAAAATTCAGTTTCAAAATACGATAATAAATTACTCTTATTTCATTATTTTAAAACTGAAGTTTATAATATTTGACACGAGCTAGATAACAAAAGTGTGCAAAACCATACATAAAAATATTAACAGATTTCTAATTTAATTTAATAAAGTCAATGTTTGTGCAAAATGTTTGTGGTGCATTATCCTTGACCCGCTGCCGCTGATTGGTTCCATTGTCTAAATCAGCCATAGATTAGATTGGCTGCGTGACAGCAAGATACGGTTATTTGTAAGATGACCCAGTTGGCTGGTGCAGACCCCGGTGACACTAGTCCACGGCTAGACGATGCAATCTTCCGTATATGTTCGATGAATACGTAAAGAGTCTGTCGAAGGTATTTATAGTGACTAATGCATGCTGTACGTAATAAGCCCAGTCGTTAATTGTATGTAGAAAAAAAAAGAAAAAAAAAACCTACGAATGTATACTACATATGAAGATCTAGGGAAAAAAACGATCTTGCCAAGCAACATTGATTTTGAGATATCGCATTTTTGAGTTTGGAACACAATGGAACAAAATATAAGTCGAAAAGGTTTCAAGCTTAAAAAATGAGAAACTATCTTAAATCAGATTTAACAGGGAAAAGTGATATATTTCACTGGCAACCTGTTTCGTCCTTGGACTTTTTAGGTAAACTATGCTACTTTCCCTGTGTACGATTTTTTAAACGTCAAGAGCTCTAAGCTTTAAGGATCCTACACACTATGTCGGTGGCCCAGCCGGCGGGCAGGCCGCCAACAAGTCCCTAAACGAACAGCTGGCATGGCGGCCGGGGTGTACCGGCGGGTTGCGCAGGGAGCCGGCGTCAGGTCGCTCCCGGCATCGAGTGATAGTGTTGTGAAGTGTGTTCTACGTAAAACATATTCAAATGTTATTTAATTGGGATGACGAAGCTGTGTTGCTTCTTATTGAACAATTTCCTGAAAATAACATTTTACGGAATCCCAGAAATGAGATTATAAGAACAGAAGTAAACGGATGGACAGTACATCACTAGCGTTTTACCCGGCTGTCACAACTGAAATGATCCTCTGCGGCTGCCAGCGGCAAGCGCCGGTGGCCTAATGGGGATTGTTCAAAAAAAATTACCCTATGATTTTATATTTTTATTATGTAAAATAGGGTATTTTAAGATACTAATTTGAATATTTTTGTGTTTTAAGAGTTAGTTTTTTTTTAATTCGATATTTAAAAAAAATATCCGATGACGTCATTGGGGACAACTTTACACTAATTCCTTTGCCTATAAAAAGAAAATAATCATATTAATCTGTGCTACTATTTAAATGTTACTGTCATTATTCATTATGACACATCGTGATCATTTTAGTGTGGCCAGCTTAGCAATTTTATCGGTAGATTTATTTTATATATTTTGGTGTTCAACATTTATTATTTTCTAAAGTTACCGTTAAGTTATTTAAAATGACCTTTAGTGAAAAATCAATATAATATAACTTAAACTAAATAATGTACAGTTAGACTGAATACCATTAATTGATAATCAGGCATAAATTACCTATTAGACACCATTGCGATGTCATTCCTTTTCTTAATTTGTAATAAAGTATTCTTTCGGCGATTACTACAGATAAAGCTCATTCGACCACTAAAATACTTTGATTTGGTATCACATTTGGGTTATAATTTTTAATGTCTGATACCTAGACATAGTCTCATTATCCAATGATGTTGTCAATCCAGTTAAAATAAAAAGGTTGTATTGTCAGTTTCAATTGAGAGGGGGGGGGGGGGAGTATTATTAGTCAGACCTTTAAAAAAAATATCATTCGTTAGGACTGCACTTCAGATATAAAAACTTGGTATCTGAGCGTGACGGTCGTGCGAATTCAGTGCATTTTCCCCGTCCTAGAAGTATCTACCGAAGTTTTCAATTTAAAAATCATGGCGATGTTCGATAAGGTCTTTTTTAAGTCAATGTGTTGAGAGTTACTTTCCTACACACACGTGTGTACCTACAAGAATTACAAATTTTAGTAATTTCACTATTAGCAACCTGGCAACATTGGGTATTTAGGCTTTAGATCGGCGGTTAATGCAGCATTTCTAAATTCTAATATTATTCATTACAATTAATTTTGTCCTTAGAAAAATCTTCTAAAGTCATCCGACAAAAAAGTGAACTGTTTTATTAATGAAAATGTATTAAATATTTTCTCTTTCTAAACATGGCCGGATCTTCAAATAGGAGTGTTAATTTTGTAAAGGCTGATACGCTAAACCTACCTAACATGTAATGTTATTAGAGTACATAGCTATAGTACATATTGGAGATATAAGAGGAGCTAAAATCCTGATGTAAGTAGTTTTCTGAAGGTTTCTAAATGCAACATGTTCGTCCATAGATCTTCCTTCTTTCCTTTTAGAACCTGTGTAGTATATTACTATTCCTGTCTGTAAATTTCATCCATATAAGAAATCAGTAATGTTAATTATTAGTTAATATATGATTGATGTAAGTATACTTTGTGTTGAAGTCAAAATTCATCTAAAATGTGCACCATATTTATAGAAAAATAGCTACATGTCTCACTCATTCATTAGAAACTGATTAAAATAATATTAATTACTTATTTGATAATTTGGTACAATCAATAAATCAGCAACCTATATTACTTTCTTAATAATCTATAATACAAGTAAAGTATCTCATATAAATACATACAAATAAAGGAACAGACATTGCACCACTGCCCTGGCGGTTAGATAGTGTGTTTGATTGCTAATGTATGTTATGGATCTGATCTTATACAACAAATTACCGGAAAATATGAAACTCTCCAGTAGTTTTAAATATATTCACTTGCCGGCTTAAAAGTGATTAATTAAGCACATCTATGGCTTGAAGGATTTCATGGAATATGAAGATTTGTGACAAATATGTTAATGATTGTAAATCTCTTAATAATATGATTTTGATGTGTAACATAGTTACTAATATGAAACATTATGAGTTAAATAAGGACTATGCAAGTAATTAAATAGACACTTTATATCTTTTTTTTTCAGGTTCAGAAAAAATTAGCAACAACTTTTCTGCATAAGCAAGGGTTATGCTTGATCATAGAATTTTATGACTTATCTACTGCAGTTTACATGAAAACTTTATGTATAGAAAAAACCAAATGCTAGCCTGCAGAAAAAAGAAAAAGATAAAACTGAACATTTTTGAAAAGATTATAATTATAATATGTCCTAAATTATTATTAATAAGTGTTTAAGTAAATAAACAAGTTTACCTGCTAAAAGTTATTTATTATTTCATCTTGCAAAATAATAAGTCAAAAGATATATTTTATTAATCAATTCATATAAATATATGGCACATACAAATTTATAACTCACAATAGTTTGCTTTCAGTATAGAAACCATCTTATTCTTATAACTCGTAATGTGAACTCTTAAGACATCAGTTAAAGTAAAGCTAAAATATTTTTGGAGGAATGTTAAATATTCATATATTGTTTACATAAATTATAACTAATAACATCTAGATTTATGTATATATAAAAATAAGTTATTTAAAATAGCCATCCTTGTTTTCAATTAATTAAGCTTTAAAGATATAGGCCTTTCTTCTATGGTGGTACTAATCTTTTCAATCAGTTTCCATTTATTGATTTGGGCTCGCTTGAGATAAATTCAGGTTCTGGTGAACTTTTTGTATGCCATTAGCTCCAATGCAGGTCATAAAGAATATTCCAAAGAATTCAAGTCAGAACTCGACGAAGGCCAACCTATGCTCTGAACAAAGTCTGACAAATTGGCTTGCAACCAATGTTGGATTGAATTAGCTTCATGGGAGGGTACAGAGTCCTGTTGGAAAATCCACTGTTATTCAGCGAATAAAGTATCACTTAATGCTTAAATCATTGTTTCTAATATGTGATTTTGGACGTCCTTCTAACTTCTGGCGTAAGGTGTATTGTTTTGCCAGTTAAATTTTCTTCCACCGTGATGATCTTCTCATCAGTAAACAGGTTATTTTTTGGATCGTATCTCTTGAAAAGGTTTCGACATCGTTCCAATCGCCATTTACGAAGACGCTCGTTTATATAATGCACTTTTCTTTGACTTTTAGTTAGAGACCATATGTAAGTATTCTCTTTACAGATATTTAAGAAATATTGGTCTGAAGAGATAATATATACATAATTTTATTCTGGAGTACGTCGAATAAAATGTTTGTTTATGTTGATGTTGTATGACATAACAATGACATAAATAGGAAAATGTCGGTCCTTTTGTATTTTGAAACTGAATGGCTACGGTATTCATATGCATTTCACCAGACGTAAATGACGTCATAGGATTTAGTAAGGTCAACTAAAGGTCAAACTCATTTCTTTCAAAATACAAGGGGATTGTACGTTTTTTGGAATTTTAACTAGACAGAAATGATTAGGAACACTATTCCTCGAAATGGTTTTTCAAAAAGCTGAATTGAAAAAAAGTGAACAATCCCCATTATGCCGGCGGCATACCCGCACGACAAAAACCGCCGGCTGTGCCGCCGGCATAGTATGTAGGAAGCTTTACCCTGTTCGGTTTATTATCGTATAGTACCGGAAATTTCCTATAAAATCTCGTATTCACAAATTAGTTTCGAAAACAAGTGACAAGTTTGTTTTTTCGGTAAATTTGCATAAACGCGGAACCTGAAAATTATGAATTTTTTGTATTTAAAGACTATAAATATGGTTTGCTATGGTGTAATAAGGACACTAAAATTATCGGAAACCCGTCATTTAGGTAAAAAATTAAAAAAGAATACAATTAATTACGTTAAAAACCTGCATCATATAAATAAAAATAATGTTCAATTTTAGCGTCACGACTCACCTAGTTGTGATAAAAACACAATCACTTATTTAATTTCGGGATTAATCTGCAAATGTAACATATATGACATGACCAAAATAATTAATCATTATAAAATCAACTATTATGGCATTGCTAAAAAACCACCATATTTTGTAATTGGTAGGTGAAACCTCAGATTAATAATATTAAGAGACAAAGTTTTTACTTCACTTTGCTACTTGTTAGGCAAAGACACTAAATCCATACAGCATGAATATCAATATTATTCAATCAATCTGAGGATCATTGAATGACATGAAAGTATGGAATTTTAGATTTTTTACATTATTGTAACTAAGATAATTAATATATTTTTCTAGTTTGTATATATAAATACCGACTACATGCAATACCAATGTAAGCAGAACAAAGTATAGGTGTAAGGGATGGTCGAAGGTGTAACCAGTGACAAGGACAGTGGGTTAGGTTAGGTTATCTTTAGACCAAAGCCCACGAGCCGAGCGAGCGAAGCGAGCGTGCCGCGGCACCGGCCGGCGAGTGGCAGAACCAACTGGTTTCCATTTATTCGTTGATAATTTTGAAAAAAGTTAAAGTCGGTTCTGCCACTCGCCGGCCGCTGCCGCGGCACGCTCGCTTCGCTCGCTCGGCTCGTGGGCTTTGGTCTAAAGATAACCTAACCTAACCCCACTGTCCTTGTCACTGGTTACACCTTCGAACACCCTCACACCTATATATTGTTTGTCTAACATTAGTATTGCATGTTGTCGTTAATTATATATACAAACTACAAAAATATAATAATGATCTTAATCACAATAATGTGAAAAATCTAAAATTCCGTATTTTTATGTCATTCAAAGATGTTCAGTTTGATTGAATAATATTGATATTCATGCTGTACGGATTTAGTTCCTTTGCCTGACATTTAGCAAAGTGAGGTAAAAACTTTGTCTCTCAATATTATTAATCTGAGGTTTTACAAGGTTATATATTACAAAATGTCGTGATTGTTTAGCAATGCCGTAATATTTGATTTTATAATTATTAATTATTTTGATCATGTCATACATGTTACATTTGCAGATTAATCCCAAAATTAAAGTAATTG
Source organism: Dendrolimus kikuchii (assembly GCA_019925095.2). NCBI lineage: Eukaryota > Metazoa > Arthropoda > Insecta > Lepidoptera > Lasiocampidae > Dendrolimus > Dendrolimus kikuchii. The sequence goes on from CM034400.1 coordinate 23,710,229, forward strand.
TGTTTTTATTATAATTAGTAGGTAAGTCATCACGCTAAAATTGAACATTATTTCTATCGATATAATGCACGTATTTCGTAATTAATTGTAATGTGTATTAATTTTTTGTCTAAATGATGGCTAACCGATGATTTTAGTGTCGTTATTAAACCATAGCAAACCATATGTAAAGTCTTTGAATACAAAAAATGCGTAATTTTCAGGTTCCGCGTTTATGCAAATTTACCGTTTTTTCACTGGAGTTTTCACATCGTTATAATTCCTCCTAAACCTAAATATTTTTGTGTGTTTAAACTCTTAAGGCCCGGTACGTAAGGGTTTTCTTCAGTGCAGGACAACATTAACCGGGCTTGCTAGTATGTATGTACCTAATACTTATGTATAATTTTAAATAGCTAAATCTCTAATAACATTTAAGAACATGCTCAGGATATACTATCTGCAATATAATGATATGTAATTAGTAGATAGTATATTGTATATAGTTACCTACACACTATATCTTGTATATGTATATAACTTATGTGTATATTTGTATATATAGTATAGTTATTTATTATTAAAATGTAAGTAATCGTACAATAATTATATGTATACCACCATCGCCACTCCTAATCAGTAATTCTGTAACATACTTCTGTATAAAACTTATAAAAAAAAGAATTTGAGATATAAATAGAATATGAAATATAAATCGTGTACTAGCAGAAGGTGATGTCAGGAGCCTTAAGAACAGACGAGCGTGCATGACAAGAGTTATGAATGTCAAAGAGGCAAGTGAGGTGTGTAAGAATAAGCCTAAATGGCACTCTGTTGTTCGTGCCTACCCCGCAAGGGAACTGGCGTGAAGTTATGTATGTATGAAATATAAAGAAAAACAATATTTAGCTAGACGTGTTGCTGGGGAGTTTCATGCCGCTTCTTTTCCTTTACAGCATCAACACGTTACGAAGCGGTGTACATAGAATAGGAAGTAAAAATTAATTTTTCACTTACATGTATGACCTTCAAAAAGTGTTCTCCAGTGGAACTTATTTTGAATAAAAACTTTTGAATTTGAATTTAATCAGCAATATTCTTGCCACGGGGTGTCTGGAAGAGATCGCTTTTTAGCGATAACACCGCCCTTTGTACACAATTAGTATAATACTAGTTCGTAAGTTTTCTGTAATGGTGTACAATAAAGTGTTATCTATCTATTTAAATATCAAGTTAAGAAAACATGTTGTTAGGGAGTTTATTGCCATGCTTCTTCTTCGTTAAAACTAACTAAAATCGCTTTGACAACAGTGGTAAAATCACAATACAGATTTAATTCTGTTCTTATATCTTAATCTATCCTAGGGATCAAAATAAAACATGCTTATACTAAAATTTAAGATAAATTACTAAGTTTGGTTTGTACTGTTTCATTTGTCTAGCCATGCCGCCTTCATCAGGTCCAAAAGTCATGACATGCGCACCAATGAGCTCATAATTAGGGATGCCGAAGACCGTGAAAAAAGTAGGAAAGCGGACCCCGGGCTTCTAAGCAGACGCCCGTAATGCAACGGGGATTTAACGCTAGAACGATGATAATGATTTGAGACAAGAAAATAATTAGTGACTTTATTATTGCGTCAGTGCAGGTCATCTGATTTCTGAAAAAAAAAACATTAATTAATATATATTCGTAGCAGTTTATGATATATTTTTGAATACAGTAAGCGAAATTAAAACATCGCTTGCATATAATATATACATACATACATACATACATAACTTCACGCCAGTTCCCTTGCGGGGTAGGCACGTACAACAGGGCGCCATTTAGGCCCATTCTTACACACCTCACTTGCTTTTTTGACATTCATAACTCTTGTCATGCACGCTAGTTTGTTCTTAAGGCTATAATATAATATCAACAACTAATACTGCATATAATATCAACTACTTATTAGTTATTATCAACAACTTCTAGGCGCTAAGAACCTCAGCCAGAAAGCTCAGCTCGCCGTACACAACGCGGTGCTGGTACCTACAGTCACGTATGGAAGCGAGAGTTGGGTATGGAAGAAAGAGCATGAAAGTAGAGTAAACGCGGTCGAGATGCGAGCACTGCGCAAAATCTGCGGAGTGACGCTCGCGGACCGCGTTCGTAATACCGATGTAAGAAAGAGAGTTGGTCTGAAAGAGAGTGTCGGGGTGAAGGTAAGGAAAGGAATGCGCCGGTGGTTCGGGCATGTGGAAAGAATGCATGAGGAAAGAATGAATAAACAGATATACAATGCAAAAGTGGATGGATGCAGAAGTCGTGGAAGGCCACGACACACCTTCCATGATCAAATTAATCGTGTACTAGCAGAAGGTGATGTCAGGAACCTTAAGAACAGACGAGCGTGCATGACAAGAGTTATGAATGTCAAAGAAGCAAGTGAGGTGTGTAAGAATAAGCCTAAATGGCGCTCTGTTGTTCGTGCCTACCCCGCAAGAGAACTAGCGTGAAGTTATGTATGTATGTAAGTACTTATTAGTTCATGTAGAAATCCCAGGAAAAAATTGATTAATAGCAGCAACACAAAGACATTTCTATTGTTAAATATTTGTTCGAACGGTTGAAACACGATGCCTTGGCTTCGGCGAAATTATTGCTCGTTTCAGGATGACTCAAGACATTATTTAATTCAATTCAGAAACCGAACCCAGCCAACGAAGTGAAGCAATGTTGCATAAGGACAGTCTACAATTAGCATTAACCAGTTCTTCACGACACGTATTAGCCGGTTAGACTTCTCTAAACATAATATTTTCTAAGTTTTCGCGACTTAGTTGACAAGTCGTGGTAGCGTAATGGCTAGCGCACGCGTTCCACACTCAAAGGGCGCGAGTTCGATCCTGACCGGTGACGCATGCACCACTTAGGCAGTTTTCTGAACTAATGTGCAATTGTTACAATTACCACGTGCTAACAACGGTGAAGGAAAACATCGTGATGCAACCTGCACAGCGAGATAAGCGATGTGTCGAACCTGCCAAGCCGCTTTAGACAAGCGTGGCGGGGTATATATTGTCCGTTCCACCCCTATAATGGGAGGCCCGAGCCCAGCAGTGGGGCATTTATGGGTTGTTAATTTACACAACAAAAAAAAGAAAAAACTATACTCCTGAGGGATCGCAGGGAAGTCGAAAGCAATCCTTGAATATTATAGGAACCTAAATACACAACGTGTTCTCCATATGTATATTTATAATTTTCTAAAGTTATTCAGTTATTTGTGTAACTAAAAACTAGCATACATTTTATTTAGCAGAAAAACTAAACCACCTTAAAAAGATTATATTATATTAGAAAAAAATCAACCAAAAAAAAAACGACTTTATGTGTGACTAAAAAGTATTAAATAAATATTTTCTATATCTTGTTAAAATTTTCCCGAATTAATCTAATTTTTTTGATAAGTAAATACAAACAACGTCTTTCTATACCAGCTACAGTATGTAGAATCATCATATACTTTTTTGTATTCTATATTACCTAAATAAATTGTTGCGGCGCAACACTAGTTCAGTGGCACGTCACTAGCTTCGCGTCTGCGCCCTGATTTGTTATTTTTTCATCGTAAAATGTATTGAACACGCAAAACATGTTTCTGTTAAAAATCTATTTACATTATAATATTCCAACTGTAAATTAAGTTTAATTGCTAACATCACCCATAAACATAACTAATAAGAGGAACTCCTTCAACTTTATCTCCGTGACACAGCAGACAGACTGCAAGAGAGTAGGCTACGTTCATACGGCTGTTTTACGGAAACCGGCTAGTTATGTGGGGCACACGGTAAAAGAGGTTGTCCCAAGAAACGCGGACTTGACTTCCTGAGCGACGACATACGTACCGATCGATGAAAACGGAGCAGAAAAATTGAAGGGCGGACCGGCGATGGCGTGAGGTCGCAAAACCCACAAGGCTGCTGACAAGCCACCAGAAGCCACAGATGGCCACCTAAAGCCTGAGATGACCACCAATGAATGGCCAACCAAGCCGCGGAAGTAGCCTACGGAAAGCCCGCGAAGGCCGCCGAACACCGCAGATTGGCCAACGAGAGCTGCTGTGAAGCTATCGTCATGCGGAGCGTTCTCCAGCAGCTCCAAACCCAGTTACCGGTGGGTAGTTGCCCACTTAGTTGCAGCCGGGGTAAACAGATAAAACCTTGAGACCCCAACCTCCTCATTATAGATAGAGACGAAGAAGACCCTGAGCTTCAAAGCAGACGCGACGAATGCAACCGAGATTTACGCTGATATTATAATTCGTTTATAATTGGGAGAATTTTCGATACTAACAACTAAACACTCGGCCTTGTTAACTTACATACACATTTCAATAAACTACTGAAATGTAAATCAGCCATGTCGAAATTCCATCGACATGTCGTAAGCTTTACATAAGCCAAATAACAATAAACTGATAGTGCAAGAAGTTAATGAGATACACACCCGTAATTTGCAAGCGTAATAATTAGTCAGATACCACTGCAAACCAGTGCATCTGGTTCTTCGATAGTCAAATGGAGATGGGAAACCAGCTCGTGCAGTTCTAAGGAACACTCATTCTAGCCATCAATATTGCATTGAGTTTGCTCCTTACCCAACTTAGTTCCTGTCTAGTTTCGGTTCGGTTCTCATCAGTAAAAAGGAAAATTTGCTAATATTATTATGTAGTAGCATGGGCCAGCGAAATTCTGTTCGCGTTGCCAAAATTGCGGCGTATTTCTCAGTGAATTGCGACCGTGGTACCAAGAAGAACGCGATCGCCACGCCTTCTTGGTAATTTGCCTATTTGGGTTGTGTTCCGGAATTAGTGGCCAGGTTCCAGTCTCCCTTTAGAGAGCAGCGCCTTCGGTATTGCAAATGTCTATAGGCGATGGTAACCGCTTTCCATGGTATCCTTATTGTTGACCCTAGATACAAGCTAGCTCTGTGTCGAGATTTATTTAAATTAATATGTATACATTATTAATTTAAATTAACAGCAGACAAAAAATTAAAAAGATATATTTTCGGAATCTGTTGGTCAGAATTAGACCTCTGATATTTTTCTTCTAATGTCAGGGTATAAACTCAACCCCTTTACATATTTATTATATTAACAATAGATTAAATAATAATTAAGAAATTACTGATAACGATCCAAGCGTATACTAATAAATTCTTGGAGTCATATATTGATGAAGGATTCTGAGTGAAAACGTCTCCTTGACAAGCTACCAACTTTTATAGTTTTATAAGGGGCTGCTTTAAAGGGAACTTTGAACCTTATTCGTGATTTTTGTTCGAATTTGGATTTAAATTAACAATTTTGGCTACAATATTTAAAATATATAATCTGCAAATCTGGATTTAATTTGGTAAGACCAAATAGTAAGTGCCAACTTCAAATGAATAGAATATAAAATGTAACTATAACAAATTCAAATATTAACAAAGGGTTTGTAAACCAGAAAGCTCGAGTACTGTCTGCGCATACTATAGCCAAATATCAAACAGCGCGTTCATTGAAGCGTGACAACTTGAGCAACGGTACGCCGGACAAAACCGCGCGTCGACACCTCCCGCGAGACAATCTACCATGAGCCATGAGTCCAATCGCGTTACTGCTGTTGCTGCTTGCCGCGGCCGCAGCTGACCCAGCAAGCGAGACACCTCTTGACGGGACCCTTACGAAAGACGATGATCAATCAGCTGGTAAATTCGTAAACGAAAAAGTAAACATTACAGATGCTATTGAAGATGCTCTAAATGGTACAGTGAACACTTATTTAAATGACGGAAATGATACGGTTATTCTCGATGGTGATCACGAAGAAGTTGTTCGTAAGAAGAGAACATTTGGAGACATCGTGTTCAGGGGTTTAGCTGATGTGCTAGGATACAATGTTGCTAGGAAACCGCCTCAAGCAGCGTTCCCGCCTCCACTAGCGCCGGTGCCTGGGATAGACACTCCGTTGCAGGCCGGTCCGGCAGCTGCACCAGCGCCACCCGCTCCAGCTCCAGCTGCTCCTGCACCCTGCGGCCAACCGAGAGCCGCCGCTCCGCCCCCGTGTAGGGCCCAGCAACCGCCACCCGCTCCGAAACCGGCGCCTCCACCCTGTGCGAGACCTCGAGCTGCACCAAGACCTAAGCCTAGACCACCACCACCTCCACCGCCACCTCCACCGCCACCTCCACCGCCACCTCCTCCGCCACCGTGTGCCAGTCCTAGAGCTAATCCAACTACAGCAGCTCCTTGTGCTCCGGCCCCACCTCCAAAAGCTGACAGTAATCTTGAAACTATTTCATCCAACTTCCAATTGAACTTTAATTTTAACAGGAATCCGGTAACTCAAGCTGCTCCCGCGCAAGCGGCAGATAATGAACAAGATCAAGAACAAATTACTCAGGCTGAACCAGTTATCCCGATTGTGCCAATACCTATTTCCCCTAAAGCGGCAAAACTACCTCCCGCTGAACCAAGAAAACCACGTGTGTATGTTGACGCTTTTCTTGTAAGAGACGGAGTAGCTCGGCGTGTTGATACCGTTGATGCTAAGAACTTGAACACGCAAACAGCAGTTGATGACGATTACCTGGTGTATGATGAAGAAAACGAACAACCTCAACCGCAGTATGACGATTACGAAGATGTCCAAGAATCAAGAGACCGTGAAAGTGCTGTACGTGATTTTGGAGTAGCCGTCGATAGATTTTGGGATCAAAAGAGACAACAAAAAAAACCGAAGCAACAAAAACTTCCGGCTAATCATTACCAAAATGTACATTTTGGGGATCGTGAACTTGCGAACCAAGTACAATTGCGAGCTAGTTTACAGAGAGAAAATGATCGTCCCAACCGAATTCCATTGCGAGCTAGTTCACAGAGAGAGAATGATCGTCCTAACCGAATACCATTGCCACTTCCAGAAACAGATGACGACAATGAGGCCACCACAACGACCGAAGACCCAAAGAGGCCACTTCGACCACGGGTACTGCCTCCAACAGAACATAATCCTAATCAAATTGACACAGTAACTGTCCGTGTGCCACCAATTTACAAAGAAAAGCGGCCGAAAAAATTACATCGTGAACGACCTTCCTCAGAAGAATACGAAAGCGACGGCACCGTAAACTTTGAAGAACAAGAACCGGACGCAGAAGGTAATGACAGTTATATCGAGCCAAGGACAGAGCCTCCAACAAAGCGAAAAAGAAGGCGCAAAAAAAGTCGCAAAACACGATCAATAGGTGAAAGTGAACCTTATACCGCTGGTGATTACGACTATTACGGCAATAAGCTTCCAATATCCGACGAAGAAAAGTATTTTATGCGATTAACGGTACCTCCGCCAACTAAGGATGCCGATTTAGCTCGACATGAAAAACCTGATGACAAGCATTTCCTTGATGACCACGAGCGATTAAGGGAAGATCCTGAAAGGATTAAAAACGGTAAAAGAGAAGGCGATGACGACGACCATCGAGCAGATGAAAGCGAGAGGTCGGACGAAACCGAAAGAGCCGACGAAAGGGAGAGGTCAGTGAAAGATAAAGAGAGAACTAACGACCAAGGGCGGGCCGATGAAAATGAGAGGACTGATAAGCTAAGTCCAAATGCAAGAGTTCACGAAACTGCATACAAAAATAATTACGTGCACGCCCACAATGTGCAGGTGGATGATCCACAGCCGAAGGTGTCGACTGTGAAAAGGAAGACATTCAAGATTGGCAAAGCGTGAGCCCCTTAGCGCCGCACGCGGCAATCCGCCATAGTACACTTCTATTTATTTCATTGTTTAAATTGTAGTAATTGTGTGGTGTTATTACAAAACTTGTTCCTAAAATGAGGCAGCGACCTGTGATGTTCTAGTTGTAACAATTTAGGCCGTGATTTGGCTCTGTTTACTCTCTTAAAGGCAAAAATTACGAAATTGTAATATATTCTTATGTAACTTATGTCTAATCCTTATCAGACGTATTCAATTAACTAATATGTGATCACATTGACTGTGATTCTGATTTTAGTAATGTCAAATTTTACGATATTTTAATATACTATTGAAGAAATATGAATTAAGATTTAAACAGAACCATTTTGCGGTTAGCGTGTTGTAAATTTTATATCATTAATATTTTTATACATAATAGATTTAAGTAAAGGAAAAATGTATTAATAAGTTTCTTAATAAAGTTTCGTAAACACGATTTCATTATTGGTATACCGAATCAGATGTGGCGGAGCGTGAAATGCGATTTGTGGCAGGTCGAGGCGTGATAACGTCTGACAAGTAACTGGGCGAAGGTCGAGAGGCTGGGAGAAACCTAGCAACGCTCGTTGGCAAAGAGAAGTGCAACGTGCAGTTGCTACACCGGCAAGCTTGCCTGCAATTGCATCTCTGCAGTTGCTAGAAGCACGTCCGCTGGCAACAGCCGGAATACTTTTACCGTTGTTATCTGAATTGTTAATCATTCGAGCCGTTGGTAATCCAGAGGCCCTAGTTTTTGCAGAGATTAACTGTCTTTTTTTTTTTGGAACTGGACCCAGCTGAATAGCCGCAGATGGCTGTTTCAGCGATACCGGACTTTGGGGGCTTCACGACTCCGTGGGAGCGGAAGCGTTCAGCCCGGGAGCAGCACGCTCGAGGAGGCTCGAGATTAACTGTCAAATGTTTGTTCATAGTTTTATGTTCAAATCAAATTAGCCTTTATTGATAATAATAACTTTTTACAATTAAGTTTTATAAGTATTTAGTTCCTACAGATTAATTTATCTTTTTGATACATAAACCTCTTCCAACTGTTTCCATTAATGTTCCTTGTCTCTCGCTAGTCTTGGCCATAAGGGACCTGCAACTTCCAGATTTATCTAAGATTAAAATACATATGTAGTTTATAAGAGGTTTAAATTATAATTTTAAAATCATTGACACACATTTATTTAAATAAATTTTATTACCACGCCGATAGCCTTGTAACTGTTTGTTTTTTATTTAAAATCTATAACGAAATTAGTTAAACGTAACCTTGCGTGCATAATTTGCGTAATTAAACGATTCACTCGTGACAATATCCCTAAAACTGTTTACAGATGTAATAAAGCATGTAAATAATGTAAAAAAAAACCTAGTCTTGATTGTTTATACGCAGCTCTGTTTGTATCGATAAAACACGTCTTTTTGAGATTTCCAAAAAAAATGTTTATTATTAAGTAGGACTTTGAAAGCCATTGGATGATACCATCTGTAATACTCTTCCTTCAATCAAAGGGGCCAGAATTACAGAACAACAGCGTAAGGTAAGACTTTGATAAGTCACACGTCCCTACATATTTACACATAATCATTTAAGTAAATGCTTTCAGTGTTTAGTATCAGTTTGTTATTAAGGCACTGTTAGCTTTCTATCAAACAGTAGGCAAAGGCCATCGATTCTATAAGACCTTGACCAAGAGCAGTGACACTAAGCACAAAAAACTAACCAATATATTTCACAGAGACACGTAGCGTTGAAAAAATGACCCAGTTCTACAACAGTTATTCACACTTTCATTGGATATAATAATTACGATTATTTTTAAATTTCCGAAAGTACAAATGAAGGAGAAACCATAGTGTTTATTATTATCTATGGAGGAAACTATTAGTTTTTAAATAAATTTGAATTTCGAAAAGGTTTATTGTTGTACCAAACAATAAGGTTGCTAAATTTTTTATGAATACCAATGAAGTATTGAAGTATGTAATAAATAAATTAATTAGTAAAGATCGGATTATATGCATTTGCATGTTTGCATATGCCAATGCATATAAATCTATTTTTATAGCGTTATTGCATATTTTGGTACTTTTTCATTGACAGTGCTTATTTCGGTAGTTACACGTGTTAGGCGTCTTGTATTATGCCGACGACACGACGAAAAAATGATAGAACAGAGTAACGCCCCTTCCGAGTTCGCTATCGCAAAAGGTTTGTGGCAAATTAAATGCAGTTTTGTATAAAAACCCCGGTCTTGGAAGAATAAAGAAAATTGACGCATCTATCAACGGCACCGGACAAACTCTACCTGAAGAAGTCTCTGCAGAAATGGCGCCAAATTTCAAGTTCTGTCCGGTGACGTCAGTTGACGTCGAAAGGTCATTTTCAACCTATAAAGTAATATTAAGCGACAAGCGTCACAAGTTTGCTGCAGAAAACCTGGAAAAATGTGTTATTATTTACTGTCATAAGAATTATAATAAGAAGAGAATAGAATATAGAATAGAATATACTTTATTGTGCAATAAAATTTATGAAATAGTACACAAAAACAGCTTAGAATTAGGTACAAATGGCGGTCTTATCGCTGACAGCGATCTCTTCCAGACAACCTTGGGATGGAGATAGAAATATGGCACAAAAGCTAGGGCAGGATTTGCTGCACAATATTTTAAAAGTGTTACATATTTTATATATTAATATTATTATATAAATATACATACAGATTTATATACACATGGTTAAGTACATAAAACATAGTAATATTATATATATATAAACATACATATATACAAACATATCCATACACACACACACACGAACACACATATATATCGTCTATTAAAAGGAATACATATTATATTAATTCAATAAATAGCATAAAGATACGTACAATAATGACAACACAAATTATACTTTGAGGTAGTAATCCTTAACAAGTCTTAAAGGCGGATACAGATTGGGCTTGCCTTACTTCCAGTGGAAGCATGTTCCATAATTGGACAGCTTGAACACTGAAAGAGTGATTATAAAACCTGGTTGTATTGAGCGGTGTCTCTAGTCTCATATTCACTGATGACCAGAGGAATTTCTCCTGATTCACATTGAAAAATTGGAAACGTTCCTTAAGATAAGGAGGCGACTTAGGACTAAACAATACATTGTATAATAGAGACAGGAAATTATTATATATAATAAGTAAATTGAGTAAAGAGAGTTGGTCTGAAAGAGAGTGTCGGGGTGAAGGTAAGGAAAGGAATGCTCCGGTGGTTCGGGCATGTGGAAAGAATGCATGATGAAAGAATGACTAAACAGATATACAATGCAAAAGTGGATGGATGCAGAAGTCGTGGAAGGCCACGACACACCTTCCATGATCAAATTGATCGTGTACTAGCAGAAGGTGATGTCAGGAGCCTTAAGAACAGACGAGCTTGCATGACAAGAGTTATGAATGTCAAAGAGGCAAGTGAAGTGTGTAAGAATAAGCCTAAATGGCACTCTGTTGTTCGTGCCTACCCCGCAAGGGAACTGGCGTGAAGTTATGTATGTATGTATGTATGTAATTATTATATTATTTTGCCAGGTGGTAGGGCATTTGCCCGACTGGATGGCTACCACCCCTGGTCTAAAGTATGTCGCCATAACAACCTTGAGTTGTGTTCCGGCCATTAGTGACCAGGTTCCAGTTTCCCTTAAGAGAGCAGCAGCGCATTTGCAGCAACTTGGTGTTGCAAATGTCCATAGGCGATGGTAACCGCTTTACATCAAGTGGGCCGTCTGCCTGTCTGCTGATCTCCTGCAATAAAAAAAAAAATGTAAATTATTATAATAATAATTTATAACTAATATTAGGATATGTTTAATATATAAATATAATGTGAAAATAAACTTAAATTCTAATTAATCTAATAATAAATAGTTTATTGATTGTGCATATTTGCATGCATATTTTGCCATTTTGATAGTGCATATAATCCGATGTCTATTAATTAGTAATAACATAAACCTGTTGTAGTAACCTCTGTACTACATTAATTCTTTTTTTTATTGTTGAAGCACAGCAGACAGGCTAACGGCCCGACTGTGATGGAAAGTGGTTACCATCGCCTTTAGTATTAGCAACACCAATGTGCTGCTTATAAATTATGGACATTATATATATATAATGTAAGTTTTAACAAAATGCCGCCAGGTTATTTTACCAATTCAATCGTAAATAATAATGTAAACACATTGTTATTCTACGCAGATAAATGCCACACGTTCAGTTTGTATTAAAGAAACAAATCTTTAAACAAAACGTTGTACGTGTTGTTTCGCAAAGTAATTTCACTTTCCATTGAATTTTGACACTTGAATCGTAAATTAACCGATTGTGGGGTATAACACAGATTCCAAACAAAACGTGGTGTGAATTGATATTCCGAATGATATAACTCCCAAGAATCACAGACCGTAAACAACTTAGTAAAGCCATACTAGAATGATATATTGATAACAGCTCTTAGGGCCATATTAGACTATCATAGAAATATGATCATACAAGTAGGAGTCATTTATACTAATATTATAAAGCTGAAGAGTTTGTTTGTTTGTTTAAACGCGCTAATATCAGGAACCGCTGGTCCTGAATAGTACATTTATCGAGGAAGGCTATAGGCTATATTATATTTTCAATAAATTAGGGATCCTTACTAAAAGTCCAATAATGTAACCCAAGGTGTAAAAAATGACCCGAAAAAATCCTTACACGGTGTGCGCTGCGAAAACTATTGATCATAGAACGTAATAATGTACTACCACTTTGCAGAACATATTATTGTCTACAAAAAATATCCCCTAACCATATGTCTAACTATTGTAGTTATCTCACAATAAGTGTTTTCTTTTATTTTTTTAAATAATTAAAATGCCGTCGCTTCAAAAACTCTTTATTTTGTACCTTGGTATTAATCCTTATCAAAATAAATTACTCCATATTCAAGACGAATTCAAAACCTTTCTAGAACTTTTTGAATTATTCAATTCGGACGTTTCATTCAAAAGATATCGCGATATTTAAAATGTAAGTATTAGTGTGGTAGCCAAATATACTAATATTGTTTGATTGAACGCGCTAATCTCAGGAACTCCTGGTCTGATTTGAAAAATACTTTCAGTGTTGGATAGCCCATTTATCGAGGAAAGCTATAGGCTATATATCATCATGCTAAAACCAATAGGAGCGGAGCACCAATGAAGAATGTTTCAAAATCGGAGGGTTTTGAAAGCAAATTCCACGCGGACGAGGCACAGCTAGTTTTTATATAAGAAACTATGACAATGTGTACATATTCTTTATGATCATAGTTAAAGGATCCTATTTGACAGCAGGCATACAAATATGATCATATTATCCGTCTAACCTCAAAAATGGCGTCAAAATGCAAGAATTTCGACTGGAATATCTTGTAAGATTTTTACCTTCAAATCTCAGTTCTTGGAGTAAGGTTATATGGTCTCTCTGTTCGCAAGACATATGATCTAACCCAAATAAGTTTTTTTTATTTTTTGGTGTTTTCTTGATCGTTTTAATGTTCTTTTTAATGCAATTAATAAAATTGCATTCATACCAACGGAAAACACAGCTGAATCATTATGCATCTTGATAGATAGTATCTCCTCAGTAGTCTATGATCTTGATAAAGTATGTATGACGTTTACAATATATAATCGTAAGAGGCTGCGTTTTTTTTTATTGCAAGAGTTCAGCAGACAGGCAGACGGCCCACTTCATGAAAAGCGGTTTCCATCGCCTATGGACATTTGCAACACCAAAGGTGCTACAAATGCGCTGCTGCTCTCTTAAGGGAGTCTGGAACCTGGCCACTAATTTTTTTTTTTTTTTTGGTTTTGAGGCGAGGGAAAATGCTTAACCGATTTACGCACAAACTGGGTCGTTGCTAGGGGAACGACACGCGTCGGTCGGGGGCGATAACACTGCAGCAATAGTATGCTCTTGGCAGCGCTCCGTCCGCGATCGACGTCACAGAATAGTGTGGAAGACTCCGAGCGTTGCTGCACGGGCGAGCAACCCCAATACCCACTAAAAACCCCCTCCTCCCTGACGACCCTGCGCTTTGAATGTGTTGGAAAGGCTGAGATTTAGAACATAGTTACGCCCAGCCGATCCAGCGCAATAAAGTGCCTGGAGTGTGCCCTGGGAGAACACACCCCACTTCGTTGTGCGGGGGTAGAAGGTCCTTTGCTCTTCCTAGCAAGCTAAAGGCCCCCCGCGGTAACCTGGCCACTAATGCGGCAACACCACTCAAGGTTGTTGTGGCGACATACTTTAGACCAGAGGTGGTAGCCATCCAGTCGGGCAAATGCCCTACCACCTCGCGTTCCATTAAAGACTCGCAACGACCACGTTCACGGCCGCGATTTTCCCGTTCCACTTGCTTGCCGGAGTTACAATCGTAAACCCAAGAGGAAAGGTTATTCGACCCACCCTCTTGATATGGGTCATTGTGAGCGTTGTGTGATCTAAAATTATGACGTCATTAGTGACGTTTTCGCCACGACCACAACGGCCCTGGTCGCCTTGTGGAACGGCACACGGTGCATTTTGGACGTTGTAAGCTACTAATGGAACGCGCTGTGAATAATTATGTAAAAATGACGAACAGCATCATATAAATATGATCATAGAATTTGGCGGATATGAGATCATATTGATATGATAGTGTAATTAGGCCCTTAGAGCCGGCTCGATCGCTATGATTGATACTACGCTCTTGAAGAATATCGACGTGAAACGGTTAGCTTCGAGTTAATAGTGATTCGCAAGATGCTCCCCCTATTCCATCGATATCCCCCCATTCTTTCTATTCCATATTAAAGACTGGCAACGCTGCCTTCGACCCTTGTGTTGTAAACGTCTATAAGCAACAGTAACCACTTTCCATCAGGTGGGCCGTCTGCATGCTTGCTAGCTCCACAATAAAGTCGATAGATAGTGTATATTGCTACCCTATTGATGATGGTAATCGTAACAGTTTTTTTTATTATTTTTTTATTGCAGGAGATCAGCAGACAGGCAGCTGGCCCACTTGATGGAAAGCGGTTACCATCACCTATGGACATTTGCAACACTAAAGTTGCTACAAACGCGCTGCTGCTCTCTTAAGAGAAACTGGAACCTGGTCACTAATGCCGGAACACAACTCAAGGTTGTTATGGCGACATACTTTAGACCAGGGGTGGTGGCCATCCAGTCGGGCAAATGCCCTACCACCTGGCAATGTATCAATAACAAGTACTTGGAGACGAGTGTTCGAGCAATGCGTCCTGCAGGTAAGCATTCGGAGTCAAAGTGGATATTTACAGGATTTTTTACTGCTGGATTACATCATACAGGTTGACAGGCGGCTGATGGAAAATGGTCACCGTCCCCTATTGACATTTGTATCACCAAAGGTGATACCTATACGCTGCCGCTCTTTAAAGGCAGACTGGAACTTAGAGACTAATGCCGGAACACAACTCAAGGTTACATACATAACTTCACGCCAGGTCCCTTGCGGGGTAGGCACGAACGACAGAGCGCCATTCAGGCTCATTCTTACACACCTCACTTGCTTCTTTTACATTCATAGCTCTTGTCATGCACGCTCGTCTGTTCTTAAGGCTCCTGACATCACCTTCTGTTAGTACACGATCAATTTGATCATGGAAGGTGTGTCGTGGCCTTCCACGACTTCTGCATCCATCCACTTTTGCATTGTATATCTGTTTAGTCATTCTTTCCACACGCATTCCTTTCCTTACCTTCACCCCGACACTCTCTTTCAGACCAACTCTCTTTCTTACTTCGGTATTACGAACGCGGTATTACAATTCAAGGTTGTTATGGGGATATACTCTAGACCAGGGGTGGCAGCCATCTAGACGGGCTGACGCCTTACCACCTGGCTGTGGGTTGTTTGTCGCCCCTTACGAAAGGTAGCTCGTGCAAGTCTAAGGGCCCTTGTACACGCTAAGAAAAGTCGCTGGATGTATGCAAGAATTCATGTCGTGACTACACGACGCACTGTTGCGGTGAAGGGACGTCGTAGTTAATAGTTCAGGTAATTTGAATACGTTTGTATGCTTCGTAGTTAACATGATTCTTTTCTTTCCAAACAAACTTAACTAGGCACTCTACCATACCCTACGCACTGCCCGAAAAAAATTCATCGTTTACACGGACGACACGAACAATGTTCATGGCTAGATCCAACTAAAATCTAGTCCTGTACATGATGAATATGAATGGGTCCTACCTTTTTTTTTAAGGCGGGGGAAATGCTATTTACGCACAATACTGGGTCCTTTACAAGGGATTAGACCATAGTTGATCATGAAGGCTTTCCCCTTTGATAAGGGGCAATCCGAACAATAATCAAGCCAGCTTGTGTGGAGACTCAGAGAAGTTGCACGGGCAACAATCACTACCCACTAAAACCACCCTCCTCCCATGTGCCCCGCGCTTTTTATGTAGGAAAGGCCGAGACTTAGAACGTAGATACACCCAGCCCGATCCAACGCAAAAAGTGCCTGAATGCGCCCCGGGAATCAGAACACATTCACTTCGTCAGCGGGGGTGATGATTCGAATGGGTCCTACCTAGTCCAAGCGTGTACAAGTGGCCCAAAAGAAAAGTTTAAATAAGACAAATATTTGATTTATTCTGATTTTCATTGCTTTATTCTTAAAATTAAAATATCACAATATACATGTCAATTCTTGGTGGTGTAATTAATGAACTGAACACAGGATACATTTTGAAAATGATCATTGTAAGCTCCAAAAGATACAGGACATCTGCTTAATACTGTGCAACGACCTTTGTGAAACAAAATCAATGCACTCTTTGCCTTTAATATTTTGCTCTGCAAAGTCAACTATCCTATTTCTGCTGTTTGTTACATAAACATATTTATTTATATTTATTAATGTAGCAAAATAATATCTAGAAAATTATAAATGGCACTCATTGTGTTTTAAATTTTGGTCAGCCAAGTCAGGTGGGTCAGATGAGTTCTGTAAAAAATACAGGATATATTCGTTAATATTAATTAACAGAATAGTAATTAGAGGTAGCGTAATGACTAACGCACGCGTCCCAAAGCCAAAGGGCGCGGGTTCGATGCTGGCCGGAACACATGCACCACTTAGGCAGTTTTCTGACCTAATGTGCATATTGATACAATTACCACATGCTAACAACGGTGAAGGAAAACGTGCGCATCGAGATAACCGATGTGTCAAACCTGCCAAGCGTTGCGGGTATATCGTCCTTTCCCCTTATAAGGGGAAGCCCGAGCCCAGCAGTGGGATATTTATGGGCTGTTATTATTATTATTTAATTATCAGAGCTAATGTGGTAATATATCAAATCATAAAGCACCGTTATAATAAGTTCAGACTGAGAGAAAATACAAATTCAGCTTCAAAAGACGGCTTCGTTACTTCAAAATTATTTAATTAATTTGTAAAGTTACAACAACTTAAGAGTATAAATTATAATCTTATACTAATATATAAAGCTGAAGAGTTTGTTTGTTTGAACGCGCTAACCTCAGGAACTACTGGTCTGATTTGAATAATTCTTTCAGTGTTAGATAGCTTCATTTTAGTTTTTTCGGGAAAAGTACTCTAAAGGACCATTTACATGGGGACAGCTAAGACCAACAGGAGCGGAACACTAATGAAAAATATTTCAAAATCGGGGGATTTTTTTAACTTCCTTTTTTTACTATTCCACGCGGCGAAGTTGCGGGCAGAAGCTAGTTTAAAAAATAAAACTACCTGCAAATGTTTTTAAACGATAATTTTAATTCTTATATTATTGTAAAATTATCTGGAAGCTGGTAATATCTTCATTTTAGTTCTTTCGTGAAAAGTACTCTAAAGGACCATTTACATGGGGACAGTTTCTTGCCTCGAAGATACGATTGTCGAAACCAACAAAAAATATGATCATGTAAACAAAACATACGATATCGTACGTGGAATGGCGATAATCATTGAATATTGACGTCTCTGTGTAAAAGAAATTTGAAAGCCAGGTGGTAGGGTATTTGCTCGACTGGATGGCGACCACCCCTGGTCTAAAGTATGTCGCCATATCAACCTTGAGTTGTGTTCCGGCATTAGTGACCAGGTTCCAGTTTCCTTTAAGAGAGCAGCAGCGCATTTGTAGCACCTTTGGTGTTGCAAATGTCCATAGGCGATGGTAACCGCTTTCCATCAAGTGGGCCGTCTGCCTGTCTGCTGAACTCCTGCAATAAAAAAAAGCAAGAATCATATTTCTAGATCAGCTAGTCACCAGTCGCAAGCATGAGGTTAGTGCGCGAGAGTGTTTAATTCTGTCTGCTCTTCTAAGACGAGAATTAATTAAACAAAAGCGAAAATAAAAGGTATTGGGTTAAAAAGAGGATAGAAAGAGAAAAAACACTAGAAGCCTCAAATACGTTGTATCTTGAATTGTAACTAGAAGATGAAGAGACATTTAAAAATATGTTTTGTATTACTAAATCACAGTTTTCCTATTTACTTCAAAAATTTGGAGCGTTTATACAAAACAAGACACAAATATGCGTCAAGCTTAACTTAGCTTAGTAACTTCTATAAAGCTCAATGAATTTACTATTGTCAGTATATCCAAATTCATATGATTTTTGTCTCATTTTGAAGAAAAATACCGTGCTAATCACCGAGCTTGAATTGCAAGTCTCGCATTCAGATCGGTTCAAACTGTTATGTGCGATACTCGCATGAAATTGAAAGAATGTCACACGAGATCTAGTTTAGACAAATCGAGAAATCGTAGGCAAATATCTCATTGCGATTTGTGTCGTAGTGTAAACAAAACTCTTGGTGATAATTACCTCACGACTATCGTATGTCATACTCGTAGGCGAGTTTTATTTTTGGTTGAATGTAAACATGTCAATGCGATTATTATCTAAAGAGTATCGCCTACGAAAATAGTACACGACTTCTCGCTTAAACACGTGAGATAAACTGTCCGTGTAAACGGCCCTTTAGGTACATTCAAGCAATTTAAAAAAAAAAAAAGTTTTTTTGAGGTTTATAATAGAGGGATAGATGGAATAATTTATTCCTGAGTTCACGTGATAAATCCTTATTCTTAGTACAACTTATAAAAACTAACTATACTAAAAACACGTTTTTATACCGGACTTGTCAGCGATACAATGCACTATTTACTTGTATTGATCCTTTCATAGATAACTTATATCAATTTAAGACCCAAATTAAAAAATGTAATTTAAAATGATCCAATGACTTTTAGAATAATGACAAACTTTTTTTTTAATACTTTTTTTTAATCTCTATTTTATTAGTGATTATTGTGACATTTTTTTTTCGATTTTATTCAATACTGACCTAATGTAAATTAAATTGACATTTTATTTATGTGATTTTCGTATAATTGTATATATATTTTTTTTTGTGTAATTAAGTATTTGAGCCATTTTTTATTTTTATTATATAAATTATTTTTTAGTGGAAACATGATTGATATATGTATTAATTTTGTGTTTTATATTTAAGAATATTAATTATTGTATGTTTTCTAAACAAATTAAATAAATAAATAATTTAAATTCAAATTCAAAAGTTTTTTTTTCAAAATAAGTTCCACTGGAGAACACTTTTTGAAGGTCATACATTTAAGTTAATTTTTTTTTTTTACTTCATTTTCTATGTACACCGCGTCGCAACGTGTTGATGCTGTTTCCTTTAGGAGAAGAAGCGGAAAGAAACTCCCCAGCAATACGTCTAGCTAAATATTGTGCCTCTTTATATTTCATATTCTATTTATATCTCAAATTCTTTTTTTTAATAAGTATTGTACAGAAGTATGTTACAGAATCACTTTTTGAAGAATTAATGGAGTTGTAGCAACCAATGCATACTCAATAAGACCAAGACAATAAGAGGAAAGAAAAATAATATTATAGTTATAATAATGACATGACGCGCTAAAATGTTATGCTGCAATATGTCTCCACAAATTCCTTACAAGCATGGCAAAATAAAAAATAAAAACGCTATACAAAATTTAGTATAAGAGGTTGGAGCTAGGTGCTATGTAAATGAATTTTTGTCATTTAAATATTCTTCAATAGTGTAGTATTCCTTTTTTAGCAAGATGCTTTTTAAATAATTACTATGCATAAAGTCAGTCTTCTAAACTACTGTATTTAACGAGGTTCTCGTTTGTCCATTTACCTTTGTAGATGGCGAAATAATTGAAACATTTCCACTAGTTATGAAGCCAGTTAATTTGCGAAACTAGCGAGTTAAGTATTATCCTCGTTATATTACATCAGACCTGAAATACTTTCAGTAGATTTTTTATTTATTTCGATTTGTTAATGCAAAACTAGCTAACCGACTTCTAAAAGGAGGAGTTTCTTGTGTTTTTCTTATATGTTTGTTACGCGATTTCTCCGTCAACTGTGGACCGATTTAAAAAAAATAATATTCGAAAAGTGCATACTCATGAAGTGGTTCTATTATCAGTCAGTCCAAGTCAGGATCTGATGAGTGGACCCCGAGCAAATCGAGAGCAACCCTTGTTGAAAAACTTGTATGCGCCTGCCAATAGTACAATTTCTACAGGCGTTTAATATATTATTACTAAAACTATTCAAATATCATTTCTGTAATTAAAAAGTAGAAATTATAAACTTTTAAACAAAAAAATTAACTTCACACTAAAAAGTAAGAAATAAACATTCTATGTAGAAAATGTTTCATTTTTGCTTTTTAGTTTGTGTTGGAGCACGCACGGGGAGAGACGCGCGGAGGAGGAGGGGCCGCCCCACGACCACGGCTGGGCCGCAGGAGGCGGCTGCCGTGGGATCGCGACACACTCGCCCGCACGACGGCTAGTGCGACGGACGGCCATGAATTGTATATTATAACTACCAATAAACCAGCATCTATCTAGACATCTATCTTTTATACAGTCCACAATAATTAAACCACCTCATCAGTGTGTCTGCTAGACAGGCATACTCTTCTACAGTTTGAAATCAGTTTTTGTTAAAAAAATGTGTCTGTGTGTGTGCAGCTCAAACGCAGCAGAAATGAAACCTCCGAGAATATACACACAGATGATTCCTCTCTAACTTTTATTAATATAAATATAATTCCTTTAGCCTACATCCGTCAATATATTATATTATTACTAGCAGCCCCGACAGACGTTGTCCTGCCTTTAAAAAATAAAATTCTAGAACCCGATCCCAGAGCCACCTACCGGTTCTAATTGCGAATCTAAACCATCCGGGTACCCACTCAAACACACAAAAACAAAATCACCAAAATCGCTCCCGGTGATTAGGAGGATTCCAGAACCCGATCTCAGCGCCACCTACCGGTTCTAATTGTGAATCTAAGCCATCCGGGGACCCACTCAAACACACAAAAACAAAATCACCAAAATCGCTCCCAGTGATTAGGATTCTAGAACCCGATCTCAGCGCCACCTACCGGTTCTAATTGCGAATCTATACCACCCGGGTGGTACCCACTCAAACACACAAAACAAAATCATCAAAATCGCTCCCGGTGATTAGGAGGATTCTAGAACCCGATCTCAGCGCCACCTACCGGTTCTAATTGCGAATCTATACCACCCGGGTGGTACCCACTCAAACACACAAAACAAAATCATCAAAATCGCTCCCGGTGATTAGGAGGATTCTAGAACCCGATCTCAGCGCCACCTACCGGTTCTAATTGCGAATCTATACCACCCGGGTGGTACCCACTCAAACACACAAAACAAAATCATCAAAATCGCTCCCGGTGATTAGGAGGATTCTAGAACCCGATCTCAGCGCCACCTACCGGTTCTAATTGCGAATCTATACCACCCGGGTGGTACCCACTCAAACACACAAAACAAAATCATCAAAATCGCTCCCGGTGATTAGGAGGATTCTAGAACCCGATCTCAGCGCCACCTACCGGTTCTAATTGCGAATCTATACCACCCGGGTGGTACCCACTCAAACACACAAAACAAAATCATCAAAATCGCTCCCGGTGATTAGGAGGATTCTAGAACCCGATCTCAGCGCCACCTACCGGTTCTAATTGCGAATCTAAACCACCCGGGTGGTACCCACTCAAACACACAAAACAAAATCATCAAAATCGCTCCCGATGATTAGGATTCTAGAACCCGATCTCAGCGCCACCTACCGGTTCGAATTGTGAATCTAAACCATCCGGGAACCCACTCATCGCTACTCCGTGATGTTTGCTGGATGAGAGGTGACAACGGTAGACATCTAGCGGGGATAACTGATCGATTGACAGTTAAAAAAAAACGCGATGGAAAAATAGGGGTTGATAGTAGAGAGGTGGAAAATTAAGAGTAATATATTTTTTTTTAATTCTAAGTCATGACAAAATAAGATTAAAAATCTTGCCAAAAAACTCAAAGTTTATAATTAACAAATAGAAAATAGGGGTTGACCGTAGAGGGGTGAAAATTTAGGGTTGTATGTATTTTTTAATGCTGTATCCTAAAAAAATAAAATAACAAAATTTATCGTAAAATTTAAAAAAGAATATTTAGGGGTGGACTACCGTTAACATTTAGGGGGATGAAAAATAGATGTTGTCCGATTCTCAGACCCGATATGCACACAAAATTTCATGAGAATTGGTCAAGCCGTTTCGGAGGAGTATAACACTGCGACACGAGAATTTTATATATTAGATTATATTAGAGTATTTATTTAAGAATGTAAGTAAATACGATGACATCGACCCCTTTGTAATCAGTATTTCAGGAGCCAAGCCGTCTAAGCCTTAAATTATCAACAGTGACTGAGCATCTCGGTGCCTTTTTAACGCCTGCATGTTACTTTTAACCAAGAGCTCATTCGTGAAAACCTGTCATTGGCCTTCTTCTGCTAATTATAGTTCCCTAATCAAATGTATTTAGCTGTAGGTTTTCCATAAATAAATAAATATTATAATCAAAAATAAATTTCTTAAGTATCACTTTCAATTTTTCACTGTTTCGGTCTAAAATATTATCAGTTTTATTTCGGTCCAAATTGGACCTATGTTTAATCATCGGTCTTATTGAATCTCTAATTTGTGCTGCACAATGTAAAACGCATATCTCCTTCTCTCGCAGGCTTAGTCCTATAGATTTATGTTTATCTGTTTTTAGTGTCGCCTTTTCGTTTCATCGAGTTTCAAATCACAACGATTCTAAAGAAGTTTCACTTGAAAATTAATTTATCAGCAGCATGAACCTGTCCGTGGTGTTTCCTCGTGTGTTTGTTGAGGGACTGCCTGTGGATGTACTTTGCGCCGCACAGCGCGCAGGAGTAGGCGTGCGCCTGCGCAGCGCCCGCGTGCACCGAGCCGTGCAGCTGCAGCGCCGTCTTCGTACTGAACCTGAACGTGGCGACCAACGAAAACATGAAGAATGTATGAATGAATGAATGAGTGAATGAAAACTCTTTATTGTTCACCATAAACTTAAATCTAGCTATCAATTGATATGGATACATTTGCATTAGAACAATGGGCGGCCTTGTCGCTTATAGCGATCTCTTTTGGCAACCCGGTGTCTAAGGAGATTTTAGGAGCGAGCCTTGCGGAGTAGGCACGAACAACAGAGCGCCATTTAGGCCCATTCTTACACACCTCACTTGCTTCTTTGACATTCATAACTCTTGTCATGCACGCTCGTCTGTTCTTAAGGCTCCTGACATCACCAATCAATTTTTATTTAATATGTTTTTTTTTATTGCAGGAGATCAGCAGACAGGCAGACGGCCCACTTGATGGAAAGCGGTCACCATCGCCTATGGACATTTGCAACACCGAAGGTGCTACAAATACGCTGCTGCTCTCTTAAGGGAAACTGGAACCTGGTCACTAATGCCGGAATACAACTCAAGGTTGTTAAGGCGACATACTTTACACCAGGGGTGGTAGCCATCCAGTCGGGCAAATGCCCTACCACCTGGCTGTGGGTTGTTAAGTCGCCTCTTACGACAGGCCGCCCCAACGCAGGAAATTGTATTCTTTCTCCGTTCCTACACGGATAAATAAAACAGAGTAAAAATGAGAGTAATTTAATCACCTCTTGGAGCAACCTGGCCGTTGGCAGACGTGAGGCCTTGAGGCGGCGTCCGCATGCGTCCACATATGCACCGTGAGCCTGTTCGTGGTGAACTGCTTCCCGCACACCGGACATATGTATGGCTTCTCGCCTGAAATTTAAACCATATCATTTTTCCTGCAAAACTTTTTTATCACCTAATTCTACAAAGTAGAAAAGAAGTATTAATTTGTTAGAAGATGGTGTATTTATAAAAATTTAACAGCCTATATCAGGGGTCACTTGGGGTCCGTTTTGACTCTTAAGACTATTATCGATATACTAAAAAGCCGCAAGACTAACACTATCACCATCACAACAATTAAACAATAAATTATAACACCACACAAAGTCACAGACACATAACTAACAATAAAACTTATACACATACTCAAACCAACGCGCACTACCATCGCATTGCATTACACGCACACTCCACAAACAAACCAAGACTCACAGAGAGCCTAAAAATTAATAACCCAGGCACAGAAAAGAAAAAACCAACACACATGGCACTAGATAGGACTATATATAAGTATAGATATAAGGCCCACACTGCACATGCACTTCCTCACAACACCAGCATGTAACAGATACACTCTATATTAGTATAAGTTTAGTATTAAAACTAGGATATCACACATTTTATTACATAAAATTTGCTAAGGAACAGCAAAATATTTTTTTTCAATCTGACTAATTGAAATCATTCCCAGAAAAATGCTTGCGTGATTCCCAGGACACAAAATTGCGCAGATTTTAAGTCTAAAAATTAATTGTCGATCAACGAAAATCTCATCGAAACTGGCCCAGTAGTTTTTACGTGAATCCCGAACAAACAGACCAACCGACAAAAGACAAGAAATCTAAAAAAACGCATTGTGTTCACAAACTACTATGGATACTACGTATATTTTGTTCTCCATCGTTTATATAGTCTATTCCAGTTGTTTTATAAAATTCAAATTCAAGAGTTTTTTTATTCAAAATAAGTTCCACTGTATGTTCCACATTTTGAAGGCCATAGATATAAGTTAAACCTTGATTTTACTTCCTATTCTATGTACACCACTTCGCAACGTGTTGATGCTGTTAAGGAGAAGAAGCGGCAAGAAACTCCCCAGCAACACATCTAGCTAAAAATTGTTATTCTTTATATTTCTTATTCTATTTATATCTCAAGTTATTTTTTTATAAGTTTTAACAGAAGTATGTTACAGAGTTACTTTTCGAAGAATTAATGGAGTTGTAGCAAACAGTGCATACTCAGAAGACAAAGAAATACATAATAAGAGGAAAGAAGAATATTATTATTGTTATAATACATACATACATGGTTCGGGCATGTGGAAAGAATGACTAAACAGATATACAATGCAAAAGTGGATGGATGCAGAACTCGTGGAAGGCCACGACACACCTTCCATGATCAAATTGATCGTGTACTAGCAGAAGGTGATGTCAGGAGCCTTAAGAACAGACGAGCTTGCATGACAAGAGTTATGAATGTCAAAGAGGCAAGTGAGGCGTGTAAGAATAAGCCTAAATGGCACTCTGTTGTTCGTGCCTACCCCGCAAGGGAGCTGGCGTGAATGTATGTATGTATGTATAATACATACTAAAAATTTGTACTGTTTAAATAGCTTCAATATACAGACACGGCATGTCTAGAATTTTATAATATTATACATTTATCACTTTAAATATTTTTCAAATAAAATAAATCTACAGAAACTAATAAAACATATTTAATACTAACCAATTTTGTTTAGGCTTAACTGGTCATAAGGTAGTTGCGAAACTATATTGTTAGGGAGGGGAGTATTATTGCGCGTACTAATGCGACTCCACGCGGACGCCGGCGGTTGGCTGGCATCCGGAGACGCAGGTATGCGCATGACTTCCCACCCTCAATAATACCGCTTCGGGGGGCCTTTAGCTATCAACGGAGCAAAGGATTCATCACCCCCGCTGACGAAGTGGATGTGTTCTGATTCCCGGGGCACATTCAGACACTTTTTGCGCTGGATCGGACTGGGCGTAACTACGTTCTAAGTCTCAGCCTTACCTACATAAAAAGCGCGGGGCACATGGGAGGAGGGTGGTTTTAGTCGGTAGTAGGTGTTGCCCGTGCAACTTCTCTGAGTCTCCACACAAGCTGGATTGTCCCTTATCAAAGGGGAAAGCCTTCACGATCAACTATGGTCTACTCCCTTGCAAAGGACCCAGTATTCTGCGTAAATAGCATTTCCCCCGCCTTAAAAAAAAAGAAGTTGCGAAACTATATGTTAAATTATAATACATATCTAAGTACATATATGTTGATGTGCGTTTAGGTATAGCTGTATTACTTATCTAAATTAATTTATTCACAAAAAAAAAAACAACACACTACATACTCAACCTGTAACATACCAAAAATAGAGTACAAGGTCATGTGTTAACCTTTGCTCACTTGGTACTAGAAATGGAGGACCTTCCTCCAGATGAAAAAATTCAAACTACCTCATATTTGTTAATCCCTATTAATATTATAAATGCGAAAGTAACTCTGTCTGTCTGTCTGTTCCGTTTTCACGGAAAAACTACTGGACCGATTTGGCTGAAACTCAGTATATATATATTTTCGATGCCGAGAATAAACATAGGATACTTTTTATCCCGAAAAATGGGATAGTTTCCGGGATAAAAATATATTTGTCTGTTTGTTTGTTATGCTTTTACGGAAAAACTACTGGACCGATTTGGCTGAAAATCGGTATATATGTAATTTTCATATCCAGGGTGGACAAGGGATATTTTTCATCCCGGATAATGGGATAGATTTATGTAAAGGTTATCCCAAAAGTGGGACAGGCTTTGGTTGGTTTTGTGATTTGCCATTTTCAACATTTTGGTTATTTTGTCCTTTTTACTCTTTTTGCTCTTGCTCTTTTGCCCTTTTGCCCTTCTGCCCTTCTGCTCTTCTGCTCTTCTGCTCTTCTGCTCTTTTGCTCTTTTGCTCTTTTGCTCTTTTGCTCTTTTGCTCTTTTAGCTTTTTTGTCCTTTTTGTCATTTTTGTAGTTTTCATTGACGGGGGATAGATAAACAAAACTAGGACTGTTTGGAATAGAAGATGAAAGTTTGGATGAGACCAATCATTTCTCAAGTTCATAGATATAAAAATTCATTGTCTATAAAAATGCGATAGTAACTCGATATGTCTTTCTGTTAAGTTTTTGGAAAACACTGCGAATACTGGATCGTTTTTATTGTAATTTTGTTTAAATGTAGTTTTAATGCCGAAAATGGACATATTTTATATACACATGCCAGGAGATCGGATAGTTTGCGATATAAAATGAAGTGAATTTTTCGGGTGCAAATGGCACTAACATAAAAATGTTGTACAATGTAACCTGTATTAACGCCTGCTCTTTAAACAAGAAGCAGGAACTAGAGGTTAAACCGCGGCGCAGCCGCGGGGTAAACTCTAGTTGTACATAAAGCGCAGACTTTAAGCATCTTCGTCAAACCCTTTTGGGTTTTAAGATGTAGATGTGTAAAAATGTATGTTTAAAAAAAAACAGTTAAATAAGAATTATGACAAAGGAAATAAATATTGTTTTTAAACCTAATTATTGTTATCACGGAATACCGCTAAGCAACTAACTCACATACCATACCGCCACCCCCATTCTGTGTACTTGTTCAATAGCCCCCTTTTAATCCCTAGAAATGTATTTAATACTGTTGGTAAATGTGACTATCAAACTTACCAGTATGTATCCTGAGATGATCACCCAGCCGAGTCTTGCTGGCAAACCCTTTTCCACAATCATTGCATTTGAAAGGCTTTTCCCCTGAAAAGGTCAAAAGAGGCCTAAGTTTACTTAGAAATTCGTCAACAAATCAAACAACAAAATTATAATTGACCGGAGTGTCATTTTGACTAAAAATTTAAAATCTCATATTATTACAATATAATAACATATAATTTAAAATTATTTTTGAAATGGCTTTACCTATGAAAATCATATAATTGAAATATTTTAAATCTGCGGAGTGACGCTCGCGGACCGCATTCGTATTACCGAAGTAAGAAACAGAGTTGGTCTGAAAGAGAGTGTCGGGGTGAAGGTAAGGAAAGGAATGCTCCGGTGGTTCGGGCATGTGGAAAGAATGACTAAACAGATATACAATGCAAATATGGATGGATGCAGAAGTCGTGGAAGGCCACAACACACCTTCCATGATCAAATTGATCGTGTACTAGCAGGTGATGTTAGGAGCCTTAAGAACAGACGAGCCGTGCATGACAAGAGTTATAAATGTCAGAGAAGCAAGTGAGGTGTGTAAGAATAAGCCTAAATGGCACTCTGTTGTTCGTGCCTACCCTGCAAGGGAACTGGCGTGAAGTTATGTATGTATGTACGTACTTATTTATCTATTGTTAATATAAAATGCTCGTCATACATAATGTTAATAAATATATTTATTCAGATTATTTTATATATTGGTATTCTATAAATGTGTCTGGATCTATATATGTATTAAATTTATAAATTAGTGTTAGTATGTATATATAAATTGTACAGTCTTATCTATTTTCTGCCCCACCTACATCGCCAAATTAGTTAAGAATTTATTTTAAGCTAGGTTGCCTGGAAGAGATCACTTGTAGCGATAAGGCCACCTGTTGTTTTGCCAAGAAGTATTGCTATTATGCATTTTGTTTTTGTATTTGTTTATTTTGGTGAGCAATAAAGTGTTATCTATCTATAGTACACATGTGGGGGAGTACAATAGGAATAACTCTCTTACCATTGTGTACTCTGAGATGAGTGTTGAGATTAGTTATTGTTGTGTATGACTTCCCACACCCAGAAACGGGACATAATTTCCTAGTTTTTGCTGCACAATGCTTATCAGCTAGATTTCTAGTTATTTGCTGTACACCACATGTGGGACAAGGCCAGTCACGCTCACCGAGGTGTCGTTTTCTGCAATTGTCAAATGTCAAACCTATTTTACACATCTAAAGCATGGAAGGAGCCTCCTAGGGACTACAATCATACAATAAAAAATTTACATACATACATACATAACTTCACGCCAGTTCCCTTGCGGGGTAGGCACGAACAACAGAGCGCCATTTAGGTCCATTCTTACACACCTCACTTGCTTCTTTGACATTCATAACTCTTGTCATGCACATTCGTCTGTTAAAAAATTTAACTCTTAAAAAAAACCCTAATTCATATATTTACAGCAGACAGAGTTTTGATACAGTAAACTATTAAATAGGTATTGAAAACATCTTTTCAGTTACACAAGGCATCTTTCTAAAATTATTCACCTCTTAATAGAAAAGTCAAAGGGATATATAGATTTTTCAATACTTAGCTAACTATACACCACACACTCACTATATAATATGGACATCAGCTAAAATAAGTTTTTTTTTTATAATTTCTCTACACCATTTGACAAGGTCGACCAGGGTAATTTGTATGTTTACCTTGGTTAATTATAGTTATTTATGGAAGGCAGAACCAACAAATTGCATATCTTAGCATATAATTAAAGGTTCAGAGTTACTTAAACATGCAAAAACTTAATAGTCCTTTGCTTTAGGCACTAATACTTACAGATGTATTTTAAAGTTAAATTTTCTATTAAAAACTTTTTGGCAATATTGACACGTGTGCGTTTTGGCTGGTGTCCAATGTTGACAGCGGCGTTTGGAACCACAATCAGGGCAACTGCATCCTTCTTCAAAATCAATTAAATTTGATTCCCTGCTTAACTCTTTTACTACTACTTCGGGCTCTGTTATACTTTCATTTAGTCGAAAGTCCAACTTAGGAGTTGTATTATTTAATTCTATGGTAATTTCTTTAGTATTTCCTTCAACATCTTCATTCTTGTGAGAACTTGAAACATATTTTACTGTCAGTATTTCATTAGCTTTTTCACATCTCTCAAAGAAATTCACTGCTGTATCCAAGTCAGAGAGGCATTGTAGACATATAAAACTTTTCTCTGAATCATTTATATCAATGCTTAAATTTATTTTGGTCAATTTGTCGTAAGGTGAAACCCCCTTGCGTCTTCCGAACAACGAGAACAATGTATTGTGATTTTCTAAACATATTCTGCATATCCTACTAGAATTGTTCATGGCACATTAATGTCTGAACTATTTACTTTAAATATTACACATAAAATATAATTTCAATGTTTTTCTTATATATTACTAAGATAAAAATACACTTTAATATAACAATAATATTATTTACATTTGATTTGACAGTAATTAAGCAAACATGATGTCAATCTGTCAAAAGTCAAAACTTGCGTTTGCAAACTATGCAAACTCAAACTAGCTTATATGGTTTTGGATTATTTAACTTGAATAACTTATAGTTTCAGATACTGCATATTACGAACAGACGAAAAAATTAAATAAAAGTAATTACGATTATCAAAAAATTATAACCCTTTATACTTCTAAACTAAACTAACAACTTTATACTTCTATTAAATTTTGACAATTATTACTTCTTTACAAATAATATTTTTATTAAGTATTCAGAACGCAGATGTTAAATATTGGCGGTTATATGAAAACTTCATGATTCTATATTTTTATAGCATCAAATGTCACAAGAATAAAAGTATTATTTCAATCGTCTGAGCATGACATGAAATGAAAATTAAATATCCCTTTCATTTTAAGTTCTTTGAATGAGGTAATACAATGACCTCGAGGCTAAAGATATACATGTTATTAGGTGCTTAGTATCCAGCAGGCAGACAGCACAATCATTACACCAGTGCTCAAAGTAGGCTCTTGGTATCCTAAGGCGCAGATTACGCAATTAGTCTACTAAACTGCCACTATCCTCCGTAAGTTGGTGGCGCACCAATAGTGAGAGCTGAGGAAAGTGATTGTCGTATATTTGGTAACCGCTGCACGTGCGGCACATGTCAATACGTTGGTCCGACAGGGCCGTATTCTATAAAAATAATGTTATAAGGTAGATCCACCGTATAGCGGTGCATGATATCAGGCATGGATTCACTCCTATAGCAGAGGGCTACGTTCCGCAAGAGGCTCACTTGCTTGCAGGCGTTACAATCATAAACTGTAGTAGAACGGATTATGGAGCGTAGATGTCATTAGCGACGAAATACATAAATGTCATTGGTTGATTTGAAAATCGCGCCTTTTTCAATTTCAATCAATAAAGAGAATTAATACTCTGTGTTCAACGCCCACTTTTTCCCAGCTCTTGACATGGTCTGTGTGATTGAAAGTAAGACGTCATTAGTGACGTTTTCGCCACGACCATAACGACTGTGGTCGCCATGTGAGACGGCAGACGGAGCATTTTGGGCGTCGTAAGATACTCTAAAGGAACACGTCCTAGATGATGTAACTCGTTATATAAATAATATGATCCTAATTCCCAAAAATGCCAGAACAACCGAAGTTTAAAAGGATGAATTTAATTGAGCCAAAGGAGCTGTGAATCTAAGCTGCCATAAAATTATCTAGGACCCAAATTCAAAGTGGAAATATTTCTCACGTTCTATCTACACTTCTCAAAATTTTACACCTCATTGCTCAAAGAAAGAGGAGGACTCAGGAACAGAAACTTTTTACGACTTTAAAAATAAATATCTCATCACCTGTTATACAAAAAAGTCATTAAGGGAAATATTTATAAATTTTCTGAAAATTAAATTAATGATACCTTACACGTTGTATACTGAAAAAAATCAGGCCTCAGTTACAGATCATTCTTAGTTTTTAAGTTTTTCAAAATTTCGTATTATTGCATAGCGTCATATAGAAATCATCTTTCTGTTATATTTTATTCATACAGCTTTATTCGTATCGACGAACAAACGGACGACCGGACATAATGATTTTTGTTTTACCAAGTACCTAACTATTGTCTTGTGCATTTTTTTGTATTTTTTGTTTTGGTGAACAATAAAGTGTTGTCTATGTCTATGTCTAATGATTTTATAAGGGTGGTTCCGTTTTAGTCAAAACAGTCGCAGGAGATCAGCAGACAGGCAGACGGCCCACGTGGATGGAAAGCGGTTACCATCGCCTATGGACATTTGCAACACCAAAGGTGCTACAAATGCGCTGCTGCTCTCTTAACGTGGACTGGAACCTGGTCACTAATGCCGGAACACAACTCAAGGTTGTTATGGCGACATACTTTAGACCGGGGGTGGTAGCCCTCCAGTCGGGTAAATGCCCTACCATTTGGCTGTGGGTTGTTAAGTAGTCTCTTACGACAGGCCGCCCAGCCGCAGGAAATTGTATTCTTTCTCCGTTCCTGCACGGATAATTTGCACCTTCTCCCGAAAACGTTCAAGGAAACTGTTTTAGGACTTTAAGTTATAAAAGTGGTCTTGAATGCACTGTAACAAACTACACTGAACGACTCGCAAAATTTAAACTTACTCCTTTAAACGTTCATCGCACACAATCACACATGCTCTCATCTATGTGCATAAATTACCGCATGGTAAATTAGATTCGCCTTATTTGCTAGGTATCTTGACCCTACACGTAACGTAATAAACGTGTACATAACCAACATTTATCTTAAAACAACACATCATACTATAATCCGTTGACAAGAATGTGTCGTGTCTACAACGAACTCTTATTAAAGAACAATAAATTAGATATATTTAATGCAAAATCTCTAGCTTTTAAAAAATGATAGGTAATTTCTATGCTGAAAGATCACACCTCTTCAGTTGTTTAATTTTTTTTTTTGGCAGGAGTTCAGCAGACACGCAGACGGCCCACTTGATGGAAAGCGGTTACCATCGCCCATGGACATTTGCAACACCAAAGGTGCTACAAATGCGCTGCTGCTCTCTTAACGGAGACTGGAACCTGGTCATTAATGCCGGAACACAATTCAAGGTTGTTATGGCGGCATACTCTAGACCAGGGATGGTAGCCATCCAGTCGGGCAAATGCTTTATCACCTGGTTGTTGGTTGTTTTGTCGCTTCTTACGATAGGCCGCTCGGCCGCAGGAAATTGTATTCTTTCTCCGTTCCTGCACGGATAAAAAAAAATATTTTGTAAATAAATCCGTGCAGGAACGGAGAAAGAATACAATTTCCTCCGGCCAGGCGTCCTGTTGTAAATGGCGACAAAACAACCCTCAGCCAGGTGGTAGGGTATTTGCCCGACTGAATGGCTACCACCCCTGGTCTAGAGTATGTTGCCATAACAACCTTGACTCGTGTTTCGGCATTAGTGACCAGGTTTGAGTCTCCTTTAAGAGCGTAGCAGCGCATTTATAGCACCTTTGGTGTTGCAAATGTCCATAGGCGATGGTAACCGCTTTCCATCAAGTGGGCCGTCTGCCTGTCTGTTGAATTCATGCAATAAAAAAAACATTAAACGGAAGCAATTGAAATTTATATTCAAGCAATCAATAACATAATCAATAATCATAATATATTGATATTGATTCAAAGTTTAAAAGAGATGAATAGATTGTGTGAAGGATGATATGATGGTTTGTGGTGTGCCAGAAGATGTATGTCAGAATAGAGAAGTGTAGAAGGAAGAGACATATTGTGCCGACCCCAAATATTTAAAATAATAAATAAATAATTTTCGACAGACAAACACACACATTGTATATCCCCAAGCTAAGCAAGTTACGCGTGTGTTATGGGTGATATACAACGAACCACTCTGAGCCCGATCCCAGACATCCAGACCATAGTAAATATGAATTTAAATAAGTATTGTAATTGTAATTTGTTTAATGCTTTATTTTTCCTAGTCTATTATCCTTGCAATGTATCACTCAACCTAGTAATTTAAATATTTATTGAAATAGTATTACTGAAATTATTTACATAATTTTGTTTACATAAATATAATTTTAACACTGGTGTGGCGTCAGCACGCTGGAATTGCAATCTAGATATAATAATTTACAAAGTATATTATATTAATGAATTATTTTTATTGTTATCTGTTGCGTTGTCCAAATAAATAAATAATAAACTTAATGTGCACTAAAAACATAAAAATATGGTTCTGTATACCAGATAAAGCAAGGCTACAACTAGTTTATTTTATATTTTGAAAATAATTACTCTTTTAAAGATAGAAGTAAAGTCTAAGACGATCCTTCCTTGACCTTTAAGCTAGTCGTGTAACTTTTATTTTGTATTGAAGTATATAAAACCAATAAAAAGTAAACACAACTGAATCTGACCCTGGTATAAATGGTACAATTTTCTCTCGATTACGTTTCTTGATTGATTTGTATGCGTATGCGCACCCGTGTTACAGGAATGACGGCAGACTGTTGCGCCGGCTTTGGACTGACCGAGAAAATGTAATAATAAACTTTACGCTGTTGTAATAAAGATTGATTTGGCATGAACGAATTTCGGAAGAAGAGTTTAGATGCATGTTAGGAACGAAAGCATTATCGTAAGGACGAAGTTCGAGTCGTCCGGGTGAAACCGATTCGCGGGCTACATACTAATTGAAATTTATTTTAAGTTATAAGTATGGGTGGTAGTCCTAGATGAGATCGGTTTCTTAGTGGTTGTTGCGCCGGACGGGCGACCGCCAAGACATGAAGCTAACAATTGTAAGTCAGTGCGATACTTGCGGAGTGTTCAATTTCTTTCTTTAAATATGACAGTGATAAAAAATTGTGAATCTATTTTTAAAGAAATTTGTTTATTCAGTGTTCGCAGTGATATAATAAGTGTATCTGAAATTGAAAGTGGTGTGTTTCAGATTGCGTTGGTGTTGTGCGTGAGCGTGTGGTCAGCGACAGGAGATGTCGCCCACCTGAAGACCAAGACGCGACTGGTGGGCCGCCTCGCTGCCAAGATAAAGCACCACAAACGTGGAATCCTCTCCCCGGTGCCGCCCTTTAAGCTCGGATACGATGTCCCTGTTGTGACCCATTCTGTAGTGAAGCCTCTAGTTGTGTCGTACCCTCCCACAGCTCTCACTACGGCCGTAAAGGTCCCTCTCAATCACCCCCTGATCCCCCGACACCCTGTTCACATAGGCCACAAAGTCCCTTTGCATCATCATCATTATGCTTCAAGATTTCCTCACACGAAAACCGTGCTCCTCCCGAAACCGGATCATCATTTCCACCATCACCATCACCACGTTGAGCCCAGGCCGGTTGTACCAGTTGTTCCGGCGGAACCAGTGCCCGCTGTACACGCAGTACCTGCGCCAGTACCCGCTGCGCCTGTGGTACCTGTTGGACAACCGACAGCAACTATTGCCCATCCCGCACCTTCTCCAAGTGTACTAGTACAACCAGCTCCAATAATTCCTGGCCCTGCCTTTCCACCACCACCTTTACCGGCTCCTGCACCATTTCTGCCTTCAGACCACATCCATCTTAAACCAGTTCTTCCTGCTCCTCTACCCGCGGCACCGTTAGTCTCTCCACTGTTTCCTTTTGGTGGTCAAGTACCTTACGTTCTCCGACCAGGGAATGCAGTTCAGACTTCATTCTTTGCTTCCTTCCCAAGATACGCATTAAACTATCAGACGCCATATATTCCCTTAGGGCCAGCACCTGTAGGCCCCACCCTACTTGGCCGTCCTCAAGTACCTCTCCACTTGTTACCACAAGGAGGTGCTCATGATGGAGTTGTAATTGAAGGAAACCCAGGAATACATTTGGAACAACCGCACACTTTGTTGCATCATCAGGTGATTCCACAGTCAGCAGTTGTTCAACCAGCTCATCATGAAGTGCATGTTAATCCGGATCAATCTGTAATACCTGGATCTGAAATACATCTGCACGCTAATCAACCTCCTGTTTCCACTGTTCACTTGCAACCCGGTCAACCTGAATTGCACTTCCAACCTGGTTATCAACATGGACACGAAGTACACCTGCACGGCCAACCTGATATTCACCTGCACCCCGGTCAAGTAAATGTTCAATCAACCTTCCAACCTGGTCAACCTGAATTTCATTTCCAACCTGGTCACACTGATGTTCATTTACAACCTGGTCATACTGATGTTCATTTACAACCTGGGCACACTGATGTTAATTTACAACCTGGTCAACCTGAATTTCATTTCCAACCTGGTCACATTGATGTTCATTTACAACCTGGTCACACTGATGTTCATTTACAACCTGGCCACACTGATGTCCATTTACAACCTGCACAACCTGACATTCACTTTCATTCTGCACAGCCCCAAGTTCATTTGCAAGGCCAACCTGGAGTTCTTCTACAACCAGCGCAACCAAGCGTACATTTGCAGCCAGCTCAGCCTGATATTCACTTTCAGGGTCAACCTGGTATTCCGTTGCAGCCTGGTCAAGCCGACGTACACCTTCATGCTGCCCAACCTGGATTCTTGCAACCAGCCCAACCAGACATTCATATACAGCCTGGCCAGCCAGATATCCACCTACAACCAGGTCAACAGGAGTACCATTTCCACGCAGGACAACCGGACGTTCACCTACATGCAGGTCAACCCGATATTCACCTCCATGGAGGGCAACCCGGCTTTCTGCAACCTGGCCAACCAGATATTAACTTTCATTCTGCTCAACCTGGGCTATTGCAACCTGGTCAGCCAAACATTCATGTTCATGGTGCACAACCAGACGTTCACTATAACAGCCAACCTGGACAACCAGATATCCATCTTCAACCGGACTACCAATACCATGGTCAACCAGGCTTAGCACAACCGGACCAGTCGGATATTCACCCTCAGCCTGGATTTAATTTCCAGCCTGGTCAAGCAACATTCAACATACAGCCGACACAGCCTGGGCCGGTCGACAATAATGGCTGGTCACCTTTGCCACCGCAGCATGATCTCTCGCCGACCCAGCAGCCAGACTTCCATCAAGATAATCACCATTTCAATCAAGACCAAGGGAATCAAGTATTCGAACAGCATGGCGATGATCAGTATCACGATTATCAGCATCAATTGCAGCACCACATTCAGACGCAATTAGACCAGGCTCAGTTCAACAACAACCAGTTTAACCAGGGGGTACCACACCAGGAGTACGGTACACCTAATCAGAATTTTGGAGGTCAGCAGGATTTTTCGCAGAACGATTATAACCTACAGCAGCCGAGTAATGAGTATGGAGTTCCTCAGGCTGAGGGCAGAAGCTCGGAGGAAGGGGAAACCCAACTGTACCACAATCATGTGCCCTTAGGACTGCAGCCGCCTATCAACCGACCTTTGGAGAATTTTCGATAATGACTTGCTATGGACTGGTTAGCCTATATTCTTATAGACTGGCGTTGTAAATAGATTGTAGGATTGTAGGATTTGATAGTTACCTCTTTGTTTTTGTGATAATCGAGCTAGTGTCTGGTGTTAACACATTAAGCAATATCAACCTCCGCGAGTAGGTATTCCTCGATAAAACGACGGAATTTCAAGTTAGAAATTTTTCCTGCAGTTTTTATTGCATATATTAAGTATTGCGTGTAATATAATATAAACGCAACTTGTTTGAACATTGGATACTTGCGCTGCTCACTTCGCTCGCCATACTAATGTTTGCTGCCCTAGAAATGGATGCTCACTTCGCTCGCCATACTAATGTTTGCTGCCCTAGAAATGGATGTAATGTAAACAAGGCATTTTGTTTTAAGTGACATTATTTTATTATGTACATGGTCATATTTTATTGACAACTAGTTGCGCCCTGCGGTTTCACCCGCGTGGTGATGGAAAATCGTTATGTTTTGGATAATTTCCACTATATCTTTATAAATTATAGCCTATGTGTTATTTTGATGTGTAAGCTATATTATTGTAAAGTTTCATCAAAATCTATTCAGTAGTTTTTGCTTGAAAGAGTAACAAACATACATCCATACATACCAACTTTCGCGTTTATAATATTAGTAGGATTTTGGGGGAGCTTTAAAATGTGAAGTATTAAGGGATAAAATGTTAATATTTTATATATTACTAGCTGTGCCCGCGACGTCGTCCGCGTGGAATTTGTTTTCAAAATCCCCCGATTTTGAAACATTCTTCATTGGTGCTCCGCCGCTATTGGTCTTAGCGTGATGGTATATAACCTATAGCCTTCCTCAATAAATGGGCTATCGAACATCGAAAGAATTTTTCAAATCAGACCAGTAGTTCCTGAGATTAGCGCGTTCAAACAAACAAACTCTTCAGCTTTATATATTAGGAGTATAAGATAGGCAGTCCACATTCTCGTGAGTCGTGTTTTACTTTTCTCAAGTGCGCGAGAAGTTCTCGCATAAATGTGGAGGGCCCTTTACATTTCTGATTTTCTGTGTAGTATTCTTGGGAACGCTTTGCCATTATTAATTGCGTTATGAAGGTTGACTTGTGAATAGTTCGGTCAATATTGAAATGGCAAAATGCATTACCAAATCTATTATCAAGTGCATTATAATTACCGTATTGTGTGGGTTTTCTGCGTTTGGAATCACATTATCTCTATTGTCTTTGTTTTACTAGTTAATGTTCAATTTGTTGCCCAATAACATTTGTTTAGTTTTAAGGTTAACATAGGTTACATTGTAATTTATTTATTTTTTGTATAAAGCATTTTATAACAAATCATTTATAGTTTTTTTCTCTCGTTTCCACTCCAAAATCAGTAATAAGTATCTTCTTTACATAGTATATAACAAAGTCGAGTTAAAGAAAGAAAGAAAGAATTATTTTATTTAGGACTGTTGTGGTCGTTGAAGAGAGATATAATTATTTTAAATAGAAATATCCTGCTTTTTGTGTTATTTCAAATAAATAAACACGACAATGGATATTTATACGTGTATTCCGCTCAATAATTTTCACTCGACGAAAAACAGTTTGACATAAAAAGTAAAATCACATTCAAAATTATATTCTATGAGAAAAATAGGTTTTAAACTAATGAGTCTGCAACAAGGACAAATTAACATGTTAACAATACTGAGTAAAATAAAAGATAACTGCATTAATATAAGTCTTAAAATTGGACCCAGAATCAGCGTAATGCTAGCTGCTAAGGCCAGCGCTGGTCTTCCGCCTGCGACCAGCAGGTGGAGCCACGGAGGACAATACAACACAAATAATATATCAAATTTAATATATTAATATATTTAATATATTAAGTTATCTTGGATGTGCTTTTAGCAGGGATGGAAGGTACACCGCTGATATAGAAAGAAGAGTGAATTTGGGGAATAGTGTGAATGGAGCGTTAGGTAAACTTCTAGGCGCTAAGAATCTCAGCCAGAAGGCCCAGCTCGCCGTACACAACGCGGTGCTGGTACCTACGCTCACGTATGGAAGCGAGGGCATGAAAGTAGAGTAAACGCAGTCGAGATGCGAGCACTGCGCAAAATCTGCGGAGTGACGCTCGCGGACCGCGTTCGTAATACCGAAGTAAGAATGAGAGTTGGTCTGAAAGAGAGTGTCGGGGTGAAGGTAAGGAAAGGAATGCTCCGGTGGTTCAGGCATGTGGAAAGAATGACTAAACAGATATACAATGCAAAAGTGGATGGATGCAGAAGTCGTGGAAGGCCACGACACACCTTCCATGATCAAATTGATCGTGTACTAGCAGATAGTGATGTCAGGAGCCTTAAGAACAAACGAGCGTGCATGACAAGAGTTATGAATGTCAAAGAAGCAAGTGAGGTGTGTAAAAATAAACCTAAATGGCGCTCTGTTGTCCGCGCCTACCCCGCAAGGGAACTGGCGTGAAGTTGTGAATGTATGTATGTACGAAACGGGTTATTAGACATACTTACATCGAAATGATAAAAATAAACATATCTATGTAAGATATATAAACATAGTGAGATACGTGAACAAAAAACAAGTATGTAAACAAAATAAACAAATTATTATTAATGTTATCATAGGTATTAGTAAAAATGGTCATAAAGCACTTGTATCATGCCTTAATTTAAGCATCTGTCTGTCTGTATGTCCGCTAACTTCCCCTAAAGCACGCAACGGGTTTTTAACTGACTTTTACCTCACCATCACTTAGATAATTTTTTGCTGAAGGTTTACATATATCAAAAACCTAATTAACTTTTTATGTAAGTAAAGAGGATCTACCTTTACAAATATGCAAAGAAAAAATACAAATAAAGCTTTGAAATTAAAAACTTGTCTACGAGTAGTTTCATAAATTCAAACCCACTTTTTAAATTCTTATTGCATGAGTTCAGCAGGCAGAGCGCCCACCTGATGGAAAGTGGTTACTGTGGACATTTGTAACACCAAAGGTACTACCGATATACTGCCGCACTCTAAAGAGAGACTGGTATCTGGCCACTGGTTATGGCGGCATACTCTAGACCAAAGGTCTTAGCCATCCAACCGGGAAAATACTCTACCACCTGGCTGTGGGTTGTTTTGTCGCCTCTTACGACAGGCCGCCCCAACGCAGGAAATTGTATTCTTTCTCCGTTCCTGCACGGATAAAAAATATATTTTGTAAATAAATCCGTGCAGGAACGGAGAAAGAATACAATTTCCTGCGGCCAGGCGTCCTGTTGTAAATGGCAACAATACAACCCACAGCCAGGTGGTAGGGTATTTGCTCGACTGAATTGCTACCACCCCTGGTCTAGAGTATGCCGCCATAACAACCTTGAGTCGTGTTTCGGCATTAGTGACCAGGTCTTCCTTGAGAGCGTAGCAGCGCATTTATAGCAACTTTGGTGTTGCAAATGTCCATAGGCGATGGTAACCGCTATCCATCAAGTGGGCCGTCTGCCTGTCTGCTGAACTCCTGCAATAAAATAAGGTACTTGTCCAATTTGAAAACCTGCCCGTAAAACTTCAAGTTAAAATTTTGTTGCGATTCGTTTCGCCACTTGTCCGTTGAAGTTTCACTTCTACTATGTGTCCCAGCACACATTTCGATTTTTCGCAGGTTTACTGCAAATTATGATTTGGTTAGGTTAGGTACATTTTAATTAATGCATTTTTTATTTAAACATATTATATTTTTTCAAACAAAAAAACTGAATTTGATCCGGGAACAAAAAACACATCTATAGTATACTCTAA
Organism: Dendrolimus kikuchii; assembly: GCA_019925095.2. NCBI lineage: Eukaryota > Metazoa > Arthropoda > Insecta > Lepidoptera > Lasiocampidae > Dendrolimus > Dendrolimus kikuchii. The sequence continues at coordinate 23,751,298 of CM034400.1, forward strand.
AATTATGCCGCCTCTCACCACGTCTAGTCTAAATTTATGCCGCTCCTCCACGTGGCCGTAACGCTTTTTCGTGACAGAAAAATCCTAACACCCCGCGTTTATATAGAAGTTTCACTTCAAAAATATTAAACTGAAGCAATTGAAATTTACATTCAAGCAATCAATAACATTATATATTGATATTGATTCAAAGTTTAAAAAAGATAAATGTTATGTGTGAAGGATGATATGATGGTTTGTGGTGTGCCAGAAGATACATATCAGAACAGAGAAGCGTGGAAGGAAAAAACATATTGTGCCGACCCCAAATATTTAAAATAATAAGTAAATAATATTCGACAGACAAACACACACATTGTATATCCCCAAGCTAAGCAAGTTACGCGTGTGTTATGAGTGATATATAAAGAAGCACTCTGAGGCCGATCCCAGACACCCAGACCATAGTAAATAACAGAGAGTTCATTTCCGAAATTAATCCAGTAATCGAACCCGGAGCCTCTGCGTTTCCGCGAGTTCTGCTGGCTAAGACTTAGCCCGCTTAAGCACAGAGGCCGTCAAATGGGAGAAGAAGAAAGAAAAGAGAGATTGATTCAAAGTTTACCGACGCAAAGCCACAGGACAGCCCCCAATCTAACAAGATAATGAATGAACGAATGTTCTTTATTGCATACCTAAGTTACACACACATATACAATAGGAGGTCTTATCGCCACCGGTGATATCTTCCAGACCACCTTTACAATGATTAAAACTAATTTAAACAATAACATCCCTATCCCTATTAATATTATAAATGCGAAAGTAACTCTGTCTGTCTGTCTGTCTGTCTGTCTGTCTGTCTGTTGCGTTTTCACGTAAAAACTACTGGACCGATTTGGCTGAAACTCAGTATATATATATTTTCGATGCCGAGAATGAACATAGGATACTTTTTATCCCGGAAAATGGGATAGTTTCCGGGATAAAAGTATATTTGTCTCTCTGTTTGTTATCCTTTTATGGAAAGACTATTGGACCGATTTGGCTGATACTCGGTACATATGTAATTTGAATACCGAGGGTGGTCAAGGGATACTTTTCATCCCGGATACTGGGATAGATTTTGGGATAGATTTATGTAAAGTTTATCCCGGAAACTAGGATAGGTTTTTTATTTGTGGTTTGCCATTTTCGTCATTTTGTTTATTTTGGTCAATTTGGTCGTTTAGGTAGTTTTGGTAGTTTTGTTTGGCAGTTTTGGTAGTTGTGGTAGGTTTGCTATTTTCGGTAGTTTATGTTGGTAGTTTCGGTTGTTTTGATAGTTGTGGTAGTTATGGTAGTTTTGGTAGTTGTGGTAGTTTTGTATATTTGGTAGTTTCGGTAGATTTGGTAGTTTTGGTTTGTAGATTTAGTAGTTTCGGTAGTTGTGGTAGTTTTGGTAATAGTGGTAGTATTGGTAGTAGTGGTAGTTTTGGTTTGTAGATTTGGTAGTTTTGGTTGGTAGATTCGGTTATTTTGGTGGTTGTGGTAGTTTTAGTATAAAATATGTATGTACATAAGTGGGTAGTCTCAAATAAATCAGTGTTCAACCAACTTGCGTGTGTTTCACTACATGGTGACAGCGGTGCTATTTTAAATACAATTTAAAGTATTTAAACGGACTCCAAATTAGAAAATATTGTGTACAAGTGTATAAATAGACTGAAAATATTAAATTTTATATATAATTATGGAGCACGCGCGTCCTCCAGCGGAATTATCTCTCGAAGGCGGCCCTGCTGCACGTTCAGAAGCGTGGCGGAAATGGCGGAAGCTTTTTGAGGTGTTTTTAAAGGCGTCTGGAGTGAGTAAACAGCCTAGGGAAGTTCAGGCTAGTCTGTTGGTGAACCTCATTGGCTCGGCCGGCTACGAGGTATATACTACTTTCACATTTGAAGAGGGTGAAAATGAAGATGATATCAGTTGCATATTAAAAAAGTTTGACGGTTACTTCGGAGCGAAACCGAATATAACAGTCAGGCGGTTTAAATTTTTTACTCGTAACCAAGAAGAAGGGGAAAATATCGATCAATATTTGACTGCTTTACGATTATTAAGCCAACAATGCGAATTTGGTGAGCTACAAGAATGCTTGCTACGAGATAAGGTCGTATGTGGCATTATTAACAACACTGTGAGAGATCGTTTACTTCGCACTGACGACTTGACATTACAGAAGGCAATGCAAATTTGTCAAGCGGCAGAAATTTCAAACGAGGAAGGCAAATGTATCGACGGCGGTGTGCAGGTGAACGCGGTTCACGATGGCGGCGCAGGCGCAAGCGCTCATGGCGTAAGCGACGGACGGCGGCGGCGTAACGGCGTACGCAGCGGCGGCAGGGGCCGTCCGCGCGGCGCCCGCGGCGCTGATGGCAGCGGGTGGCCGCAGCCCCCAGCGCGCGCGCCCTGTCCTACGTGTGGCGGGCGGTGTTCGGGCGGCGTACGATGCCCCGCTAATAATGCGTTGTGTTTTGTGTGTGAAAAGAAAGGTCATTTTTCGCGAGTGTGTGAGCAAAGGAAAGTTGTACGTAAAGTATTAAATTTAAGCGTAAATAGTGACAGTGAAAAAGATGAGGAAATGTTTTATATTAATACGATTGAACAACCCAATAAACCAAGTAAGTTTTTGAAAGAATGGATAGAAATTGTTAAATGCAATAGCAAACAATTTATTTTAAAAATAGATACCGGGTCTATGATCAATGTTATTTCTAAAATGGAATATTTAAATTTGGGTTTTTCAATTATGAACCTTATGCCTTTCACAAAGCGAGTACATTCCTTTACAGGTAACCAACTGCCTATTTTGGGAATCGATAAGCTGTCTATTGTTTACAACAATAATCTCTATTTACTTTCATTCGTTGTTGCAGATTTAAATTGTCAGAATGTGCTCGGTTTGGATGGCTGCATTACTTTAGGTTTAATTAATCATGTAAATACAATAAATATTGAAGAGTATTCTGATTTGTTTCATGGTTTAGGGAAATTGCCGGGCAAATATAGTATTGTGGTGGATAAAAATGTACAGCCGGTTATATGTCCTGCGCGAAAAATTCCATTGGGACTTAAGGACAAGTTATTAGACGAGTTGCGTAGAATGGAGGGGCTAGGTGTGGTCAGAAGAGTGACACACCCAACTGACTGGGTGAATGCAATAGTTTTAATACCGAAAAAAGATGGTAGTATTCGTGTTTGTTTGGATCCCAGACCGCTTAACCGGGCGGTGCGACGCGCGCAATACTCGCTGCCGACCGTGCCGGAGATGGCGGCGCGTCTGCACGGAGCCACCGTCTACAGCGTGCTCGACGCGCGCTGCGGCTTTTGGATGGTGGAAATTGACGACGACAGTGCTGATCTTTGCACGTTTAGTACACCTTTTGGTCGGTATCAATTTTTACGTTTACCTTATGGGATTAATTGTGCGCCTGAAGTCTTTCACGCGAAACTACGACAGCATTTAGAAGATTTAGAGGGGGTCGAATCATTCGCGGATGACGTCATAGTTTGGGGAAGTACTAGGCAAGAACATGACCGTCGATTAAAAGATCTTTTACAACGTGCTAGGGAGATCGGCATAAAGTTCAATCGTGACAAGTGTCAATTTGGTGTACATGAAATTACGTACTTGGGTCATAAGTTTAATGCTAACGGCATGGGGGTAGATGACAGAAAGGTCAAGGCAATAATGGACATCCCTTACCCATGTGATAGGAAGGCCTTAGAAAGATTTCTAGGTATGGTGAACTATCTGGCAAAATTTATACACGGTTACTCAGAATGTGTGAACTGTTTAAGGACCTTATTGAAAAAGGAATCTGCGTGGTTATGGGAGCAACAACATTCTGATGCTGTAGACAAGCTAAAGAGGAAGCTGGCTACGGCACCTGTATTAGCGCTGTACTGTGAGCGCACGCCCATAGTGCTGTCAGTGGACGCGTCGAGCGTGGCGTTGGGTGCTGTATTGTTGCAGGCAGGCCGTCCGGTGGAGTTTGCCTCACTCACACTCACGGAGGCACAAACTAGGTATGCTCAAATAGAAAAAGAAATGCTTGCTATTGTGTTTGCGGTTGAGCGGTTTAGGCAATACATTTATGGGCGGTCTGATGTTACAATTCACTCAGATCACAAACCTTTAGAAGCACTCTTTAGCAAGCCGCTAGTTTCAGTTCCAGCTCGTTTACAGAGAATGATGATGAGAGTGCAAGGATATGAGTTTAAAGTGATTTATACGCCTGGGAAATACATGTACATTGCGGACACTCTATCGAGAGCTCCCTTGAAAGAGCTAATGCAGGACGGCGTTTCAGCAGAGGTCGAGACACAAACGTGTTTTATGTTACAAAACGTACCGTTTAGTCCTCAAAAATTAGAAAAAATACAAAATGAAGTAAAGAAGGACAGAGAATGCACATTGTTGTTAAATTATGTATTGAAAGGTTGGCCTAGAAATAGGCGTGATGTGAATGAAAACATCAAAGTATTCTGGCCATATCGCGAACAGCTTAATTACTTAGCGGGAATCATTTTCAAAGGGGATCGTGTCTTTATTCCATCTGCATTACGCGCGGAAATGTTGTCACGTGTGCATGAGGGGCATTTAGGCATAGAACGATGTAAAAGGCGAGCGCGTGAGGTAATGTTCTGGCCAGGGCTATCCGAAGATGTGGAGCGCACCGTGCGGCGCTGCACGGCTTGCGCGCTGCACGCACCCCCTGCACGTCGTCAGCCGCTACTACAACATACCGTTCCAGCTCTGCCTTGGCATAAATTAGCGTCGGACACTTTTGAGTACAAAAAGAAAAGTTACGTCGTTTTAGTGGACTATTTTTCCAATTATGTAGAAGTCGGACAATTAGTAAATGTAACATCAAGAAACATAATTAATTTTATGAAAGAACAATTTTCGCGCCATGGAATACCGGCAGAATTAGTGACGGACAATGGGCCAGCCTATAGCTCTCAGGAGTTTAAGAAGTTTATGTATGACTGGGAAATACGACATGAGACATCATCTCCACATTACCCACAATCGAACGGGAAAAGCGAAAGAACTGTTCAGACGATAAAAAATTTGTTGAAAAAGAGTGTGGACTCGGGAGAAGACTTTTATTTATCATTGCTAAATTTTAGGGCTACACCACGCAACGGCCTAGATTCTCCGGCACAAATTCTGATGGGTAGACGCCTAAATACAAAATTACCGGTCAGTGCGAAGCTCCTGGGGGAAAAAGTAAATAATGATCAAAACTATCAAGCGTTATTAAACAACCGGTTAACGATTAAAAAATACTATGATCGGTCGGCAAAGTCACTTGAACGTTTGTCCTTAGGTGATAAAGCAACAATGATAAATAATGGAACTAGAAAACCGGTTTCAGTGGTTGCACGGGCAACACAGCCCAGGTCGTACATCGTAGAAGATGAGAGCGGAAATAGGTATCGACGAACTCGCAGTCACTTAGTAGTTCGAGCGCCTGGGGCTCCGGAGACTAAGGTGTATATGGGTGACAAAAAGACACAAAAGCCGGTGAAAACTCCAGCTGTGCCTAGGCGTAGAAAAAAATCACTGGATACAACGGGCTCGTCACCGCAAGCGAGTCGCGTTGTGCGGTCTGCATCGTCCGCGTTAGAAGGTGAAATCGAGGATTTAAACTCTTCGTTTCACAGCATCGCTGATGACTACAGCCCCAATAACACTACGGACTCGTCTAGTTACTTATCCTCCCCGTCCCCGAAATTAATTCCCGTAACAAGGTCAAAAGCGAGATTAGGACAAATGTCTAGAGATCATTAAATTCTATTCATTTGTTTGTTCATTATATTAATAAGAAAATATGTGTACTATACTAATCTAGAAAATATTGTGAATTATATTGTTGTGTATTTAGTTGCTTATTTATTAGGTTAATCTTTCTTATGTTTTAGTTTAATTAGTATTGGGTTGTATTTTTTTTTTCTCATTTTTTGTAAAAAGGAAAAGATGTAGTATAAAATATGTATGTACATAAGTGGGTAGTCTCAACAGTGTTCAACCAACTTGCGTGTGTTTTTTTATTTAGCCTACCGCCAACTTATTAATTTTAATTATTTAATTTTGTTTATGGTTATTATTTAATCTATGGGAGCCTAATCTAATTTACTACCGCTTCGCAACATGTTATGGCTTGAAGAGAAGAAGCGGCGCAAGAAACTCTTCAGCAAACATGCCTAGCTCTAATAATTTTATATAATATTAAAATGGGTGGAAGGAAAAATAAAAGTAATTATCAGTCAAGTTGGTTTGTGTTCCGTTGTACGCAGAAAGAGCTCACAGTGTCTTGAGGTCTGGCAGCTGGTTTTTGCTGGGTTTGGGTCTTAATAGTTTTGATAATTGGATCCCAAACAGGTGGTACTTGCCAACCATCTTCTCTATTGAAATTTGGGTGTTTTTTGATTTCAATAGCCTCACGCATCATTCTAGGTATGAAACGATTCTCTTTCGCGAGGATTTGTGGGTTATCGAATCTGATGTAGTGGTTGGGTTTATCCAGCGTGTGTTCACTGATCGCAGTATGGGTAGGTTTCCTATGCACCGTATGACCAAGAGTATTGTCAGGGTTCCTTAGGATGAGCACATCCAGAAAAACCGAAACGTCGGAAAAACCAAAATCAAATAAAATTACCGCGCTTAAAACCGTTAAAACGTAGTTTTATTATGTATACAAGTCGCGAAAACTTAAGAAAATATTATCATCATCATACTTTCTTAAGTTTTCGCGACTTGTATACATAATAAAACTACGTTTTAACGGTTTTAAGCGCGGTAATTTATTAGATTTTTTTATTCCGACGTTTCGACCACTTTTCAGTGGCCGTGATCACGGAAGACAAAGATGTCAATTGTCAGGCTTAAAATTTTTTTAACAATACTCGTTGACACTTGACATTTTTGTCTTCCGTGATCACGGCCACTGTAAAGTGGCCGAAACGTCGGAAAAACCAAAATCAAATAAATTACCGCGCTTAAAACCGTTAAAAGGTAGTTTTATTATTTATTGTTATACCTAAATATTTTGATGTTAATGTGTTTATTTATCTTTAGTCACAATTATATATATATTATATATATACTAGCTGTCCCGGCAGACGTTGCTCTGCCCTGAAGAAATAAAATTTAGAACCCGATTGCAGCGCCACCTACCGGATCCAATTGTGAATCTAATCCACTTGAACACACAAAAAAAATCATTCAAATCGGTCCAGCCGTTTAGGAGGAGTTCACTGTCAACACACGTACAGAAGAATTATATATATAAAGATATATATAACCTATAAATAATACAAGATAAGTTTCTTCACACCTCTAAAGATATGAATCAGTGTCCCATAATAACATAGCTACGCGGAAAAGCGACAGATTGTAGCATGTACCACATCGAGCGCACTGGTTTAGCAACAGCCCTCGTTCTGCGTCCGTTTGCGCTGACCGATATTAGGACACACGTGTTGACGGAACACACCCTAACACGACTACCACATGTTATCATTAAGAGAATAAACACATTCTGAGTCATTATTCAGACCCTTAGCCCCATTCACTGACAATATATCCTTATGGACCTTTTACACGAGATTTTTATGGCTACTCATTCTCTGCAATAAGCCTATTTAGGTCTTTTTTTAAATTGCAAAGTAGTCAAATATGGAGGTCGCGTTTTATTGGTGCTACTATCAATTCACTAACAACTATCGGTCTTATTTATGTTGAGTTAAAGTTAGTCTGTAGGCTCGTTTATTTATTTTTAATTTTTTTGGATTTTATGGCTTGGCAGCTAGGCCTTTAAGCCCGATCTTAGATTCAATGTAGTTTCTTCATTTTCTTAAATCTATGTGTAGCACAGCTGAACTGTAGGTTATCAGCTAGTGCCATTCAACGGAGTTCTTGTGACTACTCAAAAGGCCACATTTGACTTTACAGTTCACATTTCTCACAAAACACGTAATTACTAGTCAAAAATTATCAATATCCTACAACTATTGTTCATTTTAGAGTAATTTTACACATTTTTAGAAAATAAAACTGCACAGCACAACATCTCCTTTCAGTTCCCGCCAAAAACTCTCTAGGCTTGTTTAAGGTTAAACAAACCTACAGACTTAATTTAAAACAACTGACCCTCTCGACTTCACCAGTATCGCGCGATTCGTATAGTCGACGATCCCATATCATCCCACTTGGTTTAGAATCGCTAAGCCTTCGGAGAGATTTTGCGGCCCTCTGCGAATTCTACCGCCTGTACAACGGAGAGTGTTCCGAGGAACTGTGTGATCTGGTGACAACGCCTCATTTTTACAACCGCACCGCTCGCCATCGACGGGTTGTTCACCCCCATTTCCTGGAGGTCCCACACTCAACTACGCAACGGTCCTCTAGAATGTTTATTCCGCGTACAAAAATGATCTGGTGGGAACTTCCCGCCAAGGTTTTCCCTCTGCGCTACGACATGGGGTCGTTTAAGAAGGGCGTTATAAAATTTCTTAGAGGCCGGCAACGCGTTGGCAACGCCCCTGGTGTTGTAAACGTCCATAGGCGACAGTAACCACCTTCCATCAAGTGGGCCGTCCGCCTGTTTGCATGCTTCAGGCAATAAAAAAAACAATATGAATAAGACCGTATAATACATTGTCATGGCAATAAGAATAGCAACGCAGTTTTAATGTGTTGCTTTCATGGTTAGTTCCACCTTCCCTAGATGGCGTTAAGGGTATTAGCAACAAGTATTCGACAACTAAGTTTGATATTTCTAAGAATTTTAACAAGCCCTCTTCATGATATATGAACCGGCAAACTTCATAATAAAGAACTTAGTTCTCAATTCATATACTTGTTGCTAATACCCTTGACGCCATCTAGCGAAGTTGGAACTAACCATGACAGCAACACATTAAAATTGCGTTGTTATTCTCCTGTCTGTCACACAGAAAGAATATGTAAACTGACACCCAACGGTCTGTCCTCCACTCTGTCTACCAAATTTACATTAACTGGAGCAAAGCCGCGGGGAAAAGCTAGTGTTTTATAAGTATGTTAAGCCCTTTAACGTACAAAGTAAATGAACTTGTCAGTCAGATCTATATAGATTAACTGAAATCTAGGATACATAGTTTAGGTAGTTTAAGTTGATGGATTGTTGACAGCTTCTGTGGTTGAGCGAGTTAAGTCTTAGCCGAATTCAAATTCAAATTCAAAAGTTTTTATTCAAAATAAGTTCCACTGGAAAACACTTTTGAAGGTCATACATGTAAGTTAAAATTTAATGTTTACTTCCTATTCTATGTACACCGCTTCGCAACGTGTGGATGCTGTAAAGGAGAAGAAGCGACAAGATACTTATATAAGATATATAGATATAGATAATTAAGTTTTTGTGTAAATAAAATTGAGCTACTTCCTAAGGCTTGATCTGCGGCGCAGCGGCGAGGAAGGTCTAGTAGTATCTATGTAGAAAATAAGTTATCCGAAACCCATTTCAATTACCACTTATTGAATGATTACTTAATCTTTCACCGTCCAGGCTGTGCGTCTCTGGAATGAGTTACCTATTGCTATAGGACAAGCCAAATCCTTATCGTACTTTAAATTAAGACGGCCTCTGTGGTTGAGCGGGCTAAGCCTTTGCCGGCGTACCTCACTGCAACGCAGAGGTTCCGGGTTCGATTCCTGGTATAGTAAATTTCGGAAACGTATTTTCTCCGTTATTTACTATGGTCTGGGTGTCTGGGACGGCCCCAGAGTAGTCCGTTGTATATTACCCATAACACAAGCGTATCTTGCTTAATTTGGGGATATACAATGTGTGTGTTTGTCTGCCGATTATTATTATTATTTCACATATATTTATTTATTTATTTAAATTTCAGATTCAAAAGCATTACTTTTCTATTGTGTATAATAATTCTTACATACATACATAACTTCACGCCAGTTCCCTTGCGGGGTAGGCACGAACAACAGAGCGCCATTTAGTTTTTATTTAGTACTTATTCTTACACACCTCACTTGCTTCTTTGACATTCATAACTCTTGTCATGCACGCTCGTCTGTTCTTAAGGCTCCTGACATCACCAATAATTCTTAATGGTATTATATAAGTATATGTATGTTTGTCTCGTCATATATATTATATATAATATCTATCTAATATATAAAATTCTCGTGTCGCGGTGTTTGTTACCAAACTCCTTCGAAACGGCTGAACTGATCTGTATGAAATTTTGTTTGCATATCGGGTAGGTCTGAGAATCGGCCAACATCTATTTTTCATACCCCTAAATGATAAGGGTGACCCACCCCTAAATATTTTTGAAAAAATTTCTTAATTATAATTTATTATGATTTACCATTGAAAAATACATACAACCCTAATTTTCACCCTTCTACCACCAACCCCTACTATTTAATAGCGATATTAGGACTTTAATAATTTTCTACTCTCGGCGGTCGTTAATTGATCAGTTACCACTCGATCAGTTATTCCCGCCAGATGTCTACCGGTGTCACTTCTCATCCCGTAAACTGCACGGAGTAGCGATGAGAACGAAGTCTGCTCCTGTCTTTCTCACATAATAAGTTTTCTCTCACTCATTAAAGTTTACCATACCCAACTCTCGCATCGTATGGATGCGAGAGTTGGGTATGGAAGAGAGAGCATGAAAGTAGAGTAAACGCGGTCGAGATGCGAGCACTGCGCAAAATCTGCGGAGTGACGCTCGCGGACCGCGTTCGTAATACCGAAGTAAGAAAGAGAGTTGCTCTGAAAGAGAGTGTCGGGGTGAAAAGGTAAGGAAAGGAATGCTCCGGTGGTTCGGGCATGTGGAAAGAATGCATGATGAAAGAATGACTAAACAGATATACAATGCAAAGGTGGATGGATGCAGAAGTCATGGAAGGCCACGACACACCTTCCATGATCAAATTGATCGTGAACTAACAGAAGGTGATGTCAGGAGCCTTAAGAACAGACGAGCTTGCATGACAAGAGTTATGAATGTCAAAGAGGCAAGTGAGGTGTGTAAGAATAAGCCTAAATGGCACTCTGTTGTTCGTGCCTACCCCGCAAGGGAACTGGCGTGAAGTTATGTATGTATGTATTAAAGTTTAGGGTATAAACGGTTTTCGGCCATTATTATTGATTGCGCGTCGATCGTAGCAGTGACGCTTATACCATTTTACTTTCTCACTGCAACTCAAATATATTCTCATAGTAAATGTATCTATCAATTTGCAGTTTCCTATTTTATTTCCCATACATTTCGAAGATTAAACACAAAAAGTTAATTTCTGAACACACTATAAATATTTGACAAATATTGGTCAATTGGTGAGGTAGGTATCCACGGATACACCAATATTTGGCCACAAATATTGGTGATATATTCTTTATCTTATAAATAAAAATCAATGTTTGTATGAACGTTCTCAATGCGGTCCTAAACTATTGATCAGATTATGATGAAATTCAAATTTAATAGGGTAAAATTTAGTAGGGTGACCTGAGGACGCCCGCGAGGTTTTGTGGCCCAAAAATCTTTATATATAAAATTCTTCTTTGTGTGTGTACAAGTGGGTCCCGGGATGGTTTACATTTACAATTTGACTCGGTAGGTGGCGCTGCAATTGGGTTCCAGGATTTTGACGAAATTTTTTATCTATGTTGTCCACTAAACAAGACGGCTTATTTAAATAAAAGTATGTTTTGTATGGCATCAAAACAGCACAACCGTCTACCAGATGAGTTTTTGAATGTAACATACATACATACATAACTTCACGCCAGTTCCCTTGCGGGGTAGGCACGAACAACAGAGCGCCATTCAGGCTTATTCTTACACACCTCACTTGCTTCTTTGACATTCATAGCTCTTGTCATGCACACTCGTCTGTTCTTAAGGCTCCTGACATCACCTTCTGCTAGTACACGATCAATTTGATCATGGAAGGTGTGTTGTAGCCTTCCACGACTTCTGCATCCATCTACTTTTGCATTGTACATCTGTTTAGTCATTGAATATAACAACTGTTAATATATTTAAACGTAAAGTTAAGACATTTTTAATACAAAAAACATATTACACAGTAAACGAATATCTAGGACAGAAAAACTATATTATAATTAATGACGACTTACATAATGTGTAAGAGTATTATTTTGAAATTGATTAACTGACGATAAAATATAATTTAAACTAATGGGACATTGTTTTATGCTTCCCTAAAGATAAAATTTTATATTACTTTAATAATTTGTTTGAGGCTTACATTTGAATGCGAAGAAAACAAAGGTTATGGTGTTTGAAAGAGAAGAAACCAGAACGAATGCAAGGATAATGGATGGATAATGGAAAAGAAGAGTGAATTTGGGGAATAGTTTGAATGGAGCGTTAGGTAAACTTCTAGGTGCTAAGAACGTCAGCCAGAAGGCCCAGCTCGCCGTACACAACGCGGTGTACCTACGCTCACGTATGGAAGAGAGAGCACGAAAGTAGAGTAAACGCGGTCGAGATGCGAGCACTGCGCAAAATCTGCGGAGTGCCGCTCGCGGACCGCGTTCGTAATACCGAAGTAAGAAAGAGAGTTGGTCTGAAAGAGAGTGTCGGGTTGAAGGTAAGGAAAGGAATGCTCCGGTGGTTCGGGCATGTGGAAAGAATGCACGATGAAAGAATGAATAAACAGATATACAATGCAAAAGTGGATGGATGCAGAAGTCGTGGAAGGCCACGACACACCTTCCATGATCAAATTGATCGTGTACTAGCAGAAGGTGATGTCAGGAGCCTTAAGAACAGACGAGCGTGCGTGACAAGAGATATGAATGTCAAAGAAGCAAGTGAGGTGTGTAAGAATAAGCCTAAATGGTGCTCTGTTGTTCGTGCCTATCCCGCAAGGGAACTGGCGTGAAGTTATGTATGTATGTATGTAATTTGTTTATTGATTAAATAATGTAATTATGGCCAGGCATAATTACAATAGCCTGTATTGTAAGTCCGAAAGGACAAACTGTCGTTTCAACAAAAAACTGCAACGCCTTTGTAATTTTATGATTATGACAGTTTATATAATAAAGGCCTTACTTATGATCGTTTCTTAAATTTAAAGAAACTGCTCAGCAACTGATTAGTGAAAATCTTACCCATAAACTCCTCTTTAGTCGAAAATTTTGGGTACAACCTACGTTGATTCAAATTTCGTTTATCTTTTTTTTTTAAATTTATTTATCTATATTAAAAATGTACATCGTAAATACAAATAAGGCACCACTTAAACCTATGAGGTTTGCGTGTGATGCAACACACCCTCGCAATTTCAAATTTTAGGAAATAATAAATAAATAAAATAAAATAAAAACAAAAACTTGTACATCCATTTTCCCATGTAACTAGTCACATCATATGTGCAGATAATAGGCTGTCACTGCAATTTTTCTAAGCAATAATTTTTTAACTTCTGTTTTATATTTTTGTCATTTAAAGATTTTCTTAGTGAAGTGGGCAATTTATTAATTAATTTGGGTATTAAGTAGTTTGTAGTATTCTTGCCATTGTGGGGTGGGATGGTTAATGTCTGTTTTGAGATCGATCTTGTGTGTGTTTTGTATTGTTTTTTTATTTGTGATTCTTGGTTTTTAAAGTAGTTTTCTTTAAGTATCATATATTCTGTTTTCGTTTGTATTGGTAGGACTCCACAGTGTCGGAATAATAAATTGTCTCTGTGCTCCTCTTAGGTAAACAACAAATAATGCACGTTTATAAGTGAAAAAAAAGATATTCATTGATTAGGGTCTGATTCTGATTTTCTTACTTAAGAGATGACTAATCGTTTCTTAGCGAGATTATTTATAAGTAAGGCCGTAAATGTTTATTCTATTCTATTCTGTGTTTGAGTGGTTTCCGGGATTGTTTAGATTCACAACTGAACCAGGTAGATAGCGCTGCAATCGGGTTCCGGGATTCAGGTGAATTATTTTTGTGTGTGTTCAAGTGGGTCCCGTGATGATTTAAATTAAAATTTGAATCAGGTAGGTGGCGCTGCAATCGGGTTTGAGAATTTAAGTGAATTATTTATGTGTGTGTTCAAGTGGGTCCCAGGATGATTTAGATTCAAATTTGAACCAGGTAGGTGGCGCTGCAATCGAGTACCAGAAATTAGGTGATTTTTTTGTGGGTGTTCAAGTGGGTCCCTGAATGGTTTAGATTACAATTGAACCCGGAAGGTGGCGCCGCTAAACTCCTTCTAAACGGTGGGCCCGATTTTGATGAAATTTTTTGTTTGTTCCAGTGGATTTGAGAATAGTTTAGATTAACATTACAGCCCGCTAGATGGCGGGTTTTAGATTTTTTCTTTTTTAAGAGCAAGGCTACGTCTGCCGGGTACAGCTAGTCTAATATATAAAATTCTCGTGTCGCAGTATTTGTTACCAACTCCTCCGAAATGGCTGAACCGATTTTTATGAAATTTTGTGTGCATATCGGGTAGGTCTGAGAATCGGCCATCATCTATTTTTCATACCCCTAAATATTTTTACAAAATTTTGAATTTTTTTATGATTTGTCTTTAAAAAATACATACACCCCTAAATTTTCACCCTTTTACTACAAACCTCCATTTTTTAATAGGGATATTAGTGCTTGAACAATTTTCTACTCTCGGTGGTCGATAATTGATCAGTTATTATTTTTTAAAAGGCAGGACAACGTCTGTAATTATATACAACTAGAATATGCCCGCGACTTCGTCTACGCTTGACTTGAAATACCCGCGGGATTTCCGGATTACAAAAAATATCACACATTTTATTACATAAAATTTACTATCGATCAGTAAATTTTTTTTATAGGAATTCGATTTTTTTAAATCTGACAATTTGAAATCATTCCTAGAAAAATTCCCGCGCGATTCGTAGAATAAAAAGTAGCGCAGAGCTTATGCCTAAGAATTAGCTGTAAGTTTTTACGTGAATCCCGAACAAACAGACAAGAAATCTAAAAAAAATTCATCGTGTTCTCCATTGTTTATATAACCTATTCCAGTTTATTTTTTAAACTTTAATGTACAGACACGGCATGTTTAGTATTTTATATAATACCAGCTGTCCCGGCAAACGTTGTTCTGCCCTGAAGAAATAAAATTTAGAACCCGATTGCAGCGCCATCTACCGGGTCCAATTGAGAATCTAAACCATCCTCGAATCAACTTGAACACATAAAAAAATTCATTCAAATCGGTCCAGCCGTTTAGGAGGAGTTCACTATCAACACACGTACAGAAGCATTATATATATAAACATTTCTATTTTTCATATTATAAATATATTATTGTGAACAATCTCCATTTGCTTCAATCGTTTTAGGTTTTTTTTTTTATTGCAGGAGATCAGCAGACAGGCAGACGGCCCACTTGACAGTCGCCTATGGACACTTGCAACACCAAAGGTTGCAAGCCACAAATGCGCTGCTGCTCCAAAGTTCCAAAATAATTATAAATTGTCATGTCAATTAACATATCCGCTGACAGTATTAGTTTTATCAAGGTAATACTCACATCATAGATTCAAGTTGCGATTATTGCAACATCGTGCGGTCCTTGCAAGTACTTATATACTTCCTCTCTGGATTTCGCATTGAATGAATGAATGAATGAATGAATGAATATGCTTTATAGTGTTTTAAAAGATACAGTTAACATATATACAATTTTACAATACAATAGGTCTTATCGCTATTAGCGATTTCTTCCATACAACCTTTGGATGGACAAAAAAAATTGATAAGAACAAAGGTATGTTGCATTATCATCACTACCGAATCAGTAATAAAATTATACATACATTAATACAATTATGTAAATTATACTTTTTTTTATTGCAGGAGTTCAGCAGACAGGCAGACAGACTGATGGAAAGCGGTTACAATCGCCTAATGACATTTGCAACACCATAGGTGCTACAAATGCGCTGCTGCTCTCTTAAGGGAGACTGGAACCCGGTCACTAATGCCGGAACACAACTCAAGGTTGTTATGGCGACATACTCTCGACCGGGGGTGGTAGCAAACAGTCGGGCAAATGCCCTACCACCTGGCTGTGGGTTATTTTGTCGCCTTTTACGACAGGCCGCCCCAACGCCGGAAATTGTATTCTTTCTCCGTTCCGATACTATATGTAAATAAAATATACTTACATAAATAAATATAAAATTAGGAAAGATGACAATAACTGCTGCTGCATCCTTAAATTGAGCTATTTGAACAGGCAGTGATTTGGCTAGCTTGACATTAACAGGCAGCGTGTCCTTTATATTGTTACGAGTTGCAGGACTCGAATTAAAATGCCGTTGGAATTATTATAGAGTTTATTAGAACTATACAAACACGTATAACACAGGTACAAATATAACCGAACGCAACAAGTCTAAACGTAATGTAGAAGATCGTAATTCCATTGAACGCAATTACCGAATGTAGTATACACGTCTTGCTTTGCTCGTGGTTATCGCTAGACTACCGATCTCCCCATCGGGGCATTTCTTTATACTGCACAGATGCAATATGTCTGCTCGACCGCGTGGACCGCATTTCTTAGAATCAGTTTGTGCTTTTAAATCCGAGACACCTGGCAGTGATTACAATACAACAATAGGCCGTAAAAGATTGCAGTACACAGTGGGCTCTTATTTTAAACATAAAGTAAACAAAAGAAGTCCAAATGCCGAAAAGGTAATAATATGTGTTTCTACAGGGCTGCAGGTGTGAATTTATCTTTGTTGGGACCTAGGTCGGAACAATATCATTATTCATAGCATTCTTCTTCTTATCAGTTTGTGATAGATGCACGAGTAGACGGATAGTTCTTTATTGTGCACTGATAGAAGATAAATTTACAGGTTCCCTAATTCATAATATGTTGTTAATACTTAAATGACAAAACTTAATTTACATAGCAGCCCGCTCTAACCTCTTATACTATTTTTTTGTATAACGTCTTTATCTTGTCAAGTATGTAAGGAATTTATGGATATACTAGCTTCTGCCCTCGACTTCGTTCGCGTGGAATAGTTTAAAAAAAGTAAGTTAAAAAAAGCCCCCGATTTTGAAACATTCTTCATTGGTGCTCCGCTCCTATTGGTCTTAGTGTAATGATATATAGCCTATAGCCCTCCTCGATAACGGGGCTATCTAACATTGAAAAAAGTTTTCAAATCAGACCAGTAGTTCCTGAGATTAGCGCGTTCAAACAAACAAACTCTTCAGCTTTATATATTAGTATAGTATAAGATGTTGCAGCATAAAATTTTAGTACATCATGTCATTATTATAACTATAATATTTTTTTTTCTTTTATTGTGTCTTTGTCTTACTGAGTATGTACTGTTTGGTACAACTCGCATTAATTCTTCGAAAAGTAATTTTGTAACATATACTAATATATAAAGCTGAAGAGTTTGTTTGTTTGAACGCGCTAATCTCAGGAACTACTGGTCTGATTTGAAAACTTGTTTCAGTGTTAGATAGCCCCTTTATCGAGGAAGGCTATAGGCTATATATCATTACGCTAAGACCAATAGGAGCGGAGCACAAATGAAGAATGTTTCAAAATCGCCGGCATTTTTTAACTATTCCACGCGAACGAAGACGCGGGCAAGAAGCTAATTTCTGTAGAAAATTTATTTTAAAATAAGTTTCAGTTAGTAAATTTTTAGCTAGACATGTTTCTGGGGAGTTGCTTGCCGCTTCTTCTTCTTAACAGCAATAACACGTTGCGAAGCGGTGTACATAGACTAGGAAGTAAAATTAAATTCTAACTTATACGTATGACCTTCGAAAAGTGTCCTCTAGTGGAACCTACTTGAATAAAAACTTTTGAATTTGAATACAAAGTTTACAGGCTTGTTAAACTAGCACTATAAAGTGTTATTCATAATCGGATTCTAAATACGATTACCATGTTGATATGGCGAATAGCTGTCATAAGCCATGGAGCGGATTTATGAGGTTTAAGCCATGTAAGGACATTCTCGAAAGGAAACCGTTGGGAAATGCATTTGGCATGCACGCATAAAAATACCAGGATCAAGTTTAAGTTGTTTATATTAAACTAGCTGTGCCCGCGACGCCGTCCGCGTGGAATTTGTTTTCAAAGCCCCACGATTTTGAAACATTTTTCATTGCTGCTCCGCTCCTATTGGCCTTAGCGTGATGATATATAGCCTATAGCCTTCCTCGATAAATGGGCTATCCAACACTGAAAGAATTTTTCAAATCAGACCAGTAATTCCTGAGATTAGCGCGTTCAATCAAACAATATTAGTATATTTGGCTACAACACTAATACTTACATTTTAAATATCGCAATATCTTTTGAATGAAACGTCTGAATAGAATAATTCAAAAAGTTCTAGAAAGGTATTGAATTCGTCTTGAATATGGAGTAATTTATTTTGATAAGGATTAATACATAGGTACAAAATAAAGAGTTTTTGAAGCGACGGCATTTTAATTATTTAAAAAAATAAAAGAAAACAGTTATTGTGAGATAACTACAATAGTTAGACATATGGTTATCCGATATTTTTTGTAGACAATTATATGTTCTGCAAAGTGGTAGTACATTGTTTTGTTCTATAATCAATAGTTTTCGCAGCGTACGCCGTGTAAGGATTTTTTCGGGTCATTTTTTTTACACCTTGGGTTACATTATTGGACTTTTAGTAAGGATCTCTAATTTTTTTGAAAATATAATATAGCCTATAGCCTTCTTCGATAAATGTACTATACAACACTGAAAGAATTTTTCAAATCGGACCAGCGATTCCTGAGATTAGCGCGTTTAAACAAACACACAAACTCTACAGTTTTATAATATTATAGATAAGAGTATAAGATATAAGATAAGAAGTCTAAGATTAATTGCAATCAAAATCTAAGACATTTAAAATATGTTAATATATTTTCGGCTTCGTCGTGTTTCCCAGACGGGCTTTTCTCCTCTGTTTTCCGCGGTAACTCTTACTTTTACTGAAGTAGAAAATAAGTGATATACATATAATTGTACTTCAATCTGTTGTTAGGAAACAATAATAAAATATATTGACAAAACAAAAGAAGAAATTTAAGTTTTAAAGTCTAAAAAATATCTAAGTAATAATATGTAAACTTATTTTTAATATACAAAAAATAAACATATAATTTTTGTTCAGCGATTAGTGACGTACTAACTGTAATAATAACATTTTGTACGATCATTTAAGCAAATTAAACATGTGATTCATTTTTTCCAATCATTAAGATGATTTAATATCATGTAACGCAATGACGAACAGATCGACCAAATGATACGGACAAAAACTCAGCTTAGGAACGTTGACAATAAGCAATACAAACAAGCTTGCTTACAAAAGACTTCAACACGCGCTACTTTTGAATACATCAATATCCCAAAGCTAAATCATACGATATTACACTTTTAAATTTTACTCTAATATTCTATAGGTCCTTAATTAATATATAAGCTTTAGATTATGTATAAACCTTGCTTAATTATACATGTGCAATTTACACAAACCGATCAAATTTCTAATTTCCTCGCAACACATCTGAAAAACTGCCTTAGTGTTGCAAATTACTCGGCCAGAATTCGTACGAATATCTTAAATTTAAATTCAATAATATTAAAACCCATTGGAAATCTATTAAAAAAAACCATAGTATCTTTTGACACGTTCCATTCTAATCCATGAGTCAGACTGAGACCATGCTATATTTCTAGTACAAAGTTAATGAATGCCCGGCGTTGGGCAACTTTGGTTTCCTGTGTGCGCTCGCCTTTATGTCCGCGGAAGCCTTATAAAGGAGCGCGGGTCCACTCAGGGCACAGTATCAGTCTGCATCCCAAACACACCACCAACAACATGAAAGCTACTGTAAGTTTTAATATAATAATAATAATAATAACACCCCTTAGCCACACACACCCATGTTGCCCCTGTCTTTATGGCATTTTTTGGGGCCCATGCAGGGAGTGGCGAGTCACCGTCTGCCCATTTTTCCATGTTCCCTGAACATTGCGACGGGCAGACGCCATAGTCCTCATATTCCCAGACCCCTAGTACCATTAGCAGTTCACCACAATAGCCCGGTACTTTTTGTCCTCATTTCCCACAATAGTCCTACACTGGCCAGGGTTTGTCCTTGGGTGCATTACTATATGGTGTGGACAGGGATAATCGCCGGTCAGTGTCACGTCACATTTACATTAAATTTGTCAAGGGGCCTCTACGTGTTGGCCTTCCCATAGCCCCACGCAAGCCCCCCAAAAGTCCGGGTCATTTCTATGGCCCGTGGTCTTGAAAGACGTACAGTAATAATAATAAAGCATTTAATATTTTCTTAAGTTTTCGCGACATGTATACATAATAAAACTACGATTTTGGCTTTTCCGACGTTTCGGCCACTTTTCAGTGGCCGTGATCACGGAAGACGAAGATGTCGAGTGTCAACGAGTATTGTTAAAGTTTTTTGCCAACCATCTTCTCTATTGAAATTTGGGTGTTTTTTGCAAGTACCGCCTGTTTGGGATCCAATCATCAAAACTATTAAGACCCAAAACCAGCAAAAACCAGCTCCCAGACCTCTAGACACTGTGAGCTCTTTCTGCGTGCAACGGGACACAAACCAACTTGACTTATAATTACTTTTATTTTTCCTTCCACCCATTTTAACATTATATAAAATTATTAGAGCTAGGCATGTTTGCTGAAGAGTTTCTTGCGCCGCTTCTTCTCTTCAAGCCATAACGTGTTGCGAAGCGGTAGTAAATTAGATTAGGCTCCCATTGTGTAAATAATAACCATAAATAAAATTAAAACTAAATAATTAAAACTAACAAGTTGGCGGTAGGCTAAATAAAACTTTAACAATACTCGTTGACACTTGACATCTTTGTCTTCCGTGATCACGGCCACTGAAAAGTGGCCGAAACGTCGGAAAAACCGAAATTAAATAAAATTACCGCGCTTAAAACCGTTAAAACGTAGTTTTATGAAATAAAGTCATTATTTCTAAAATCTTTTTACAATAGCAGTTTTCATGTGCATACATATATAGCTTGTTACTTTTGTTGGATGTTAGTTGTGATGAGAGTGTGTAAGAGGTATATGTTTGTAGTTAATTAAGTTTTATCCGAGCAGGACGGAGAAAGAATACAATTTCCTTCGTCGGGGCGACCTATCGTAAGAGGCGACAAAACAACCCACAGCCAGGTGGTAGGGCATTTGCGCGACTGGATGGCTACCACCCCTGGTCTAAAGTATGTCGCAATAACAACCTTGAGTTGTGTTCCGGCATTAGTGACCAGGTTCCAGTCTCCCTTAAGAGAGCAGCAGCGCATTTGTAGCACCTTTGGCGTTGCAATAAAATTTAAAAAAAAAATCAGAATAAGCAGCACTCTTTGACTTGAGAGGACTAAATATAACTGAACTGAATTTGTTAATGTTATAATCGGTCTGCTTTTTTGTGCACTTTAGATATATTACTTTTATTCGATTGAGACATACACCTACGAAGCGACTAATGTAAAATGCACCACTGACTTAGTTTTGTAACTGTTTCGCCGACGAGTTGTCTTCCTATAAAAAAAATACCCAAAAAACACCGCTTTCAACACATTTGATACTTTATTAATTCAACATACGACGATCTAGATTACTTTCGTCATTGTATTGAAATATGTTGTCATTTTAATCATTAATTTAGATTTATAATATACTAGCGGCCCCGGCAGACGTTGTCCTGCTCTGAAAATATAAAAATCTAGGACCCGATCCCAGCACCATCTACCAGTTCCAATTGTTTCCTTTCAAAGTGGAAATATTATACTCCCTGTACTCAGGGACTGACAGTGAGGTAGTGTTATGAGTTTTAAACTACTTTTTAACCGATTCAAAAAAAGGAGGTGGTTCTCAATTCTTCGGGATCTTTTTTTTTTGTTTTTTTTTATGTATGTGCACCGATTACTCCGATATTTATGATCCGATTTACGTGATTCTTGTCTAGTTTGATGCGGAATACTTGCCATTTAGTCCCCTAAAAATTTAACATAGTTTGGTCCAGTAGTTTTCATTTTACGAACATTTTTTTGTTCCCGTTTCTTGGGACCTATATTTTTTAAGGAGCGCGGCACCTTTCGTAGGTCTACCCATAAATAGCTAGACACTAAAAAGTAACAAATAAAATAAAAAGACTTCGTTTAAAAAAACCGACTTCAAAAACTAAAAAGTTTAAAATAACTTATTTCATCTTGAATTCGGTGCAAAGTAAAACATAAAAATTACTATATTTTTTTGAAAATTACCAAGCTCCGATTTTAAGATGTTTTAGATAATATATATTAATAATAATAGCTTTAGAAATAAGTTATTTTAAACTTTTTACTTTTTGAGGTCGGTTTTTTTAAACGTAGTTTATTTTATTTTTAAGTGATATTATAAATCGAAAACCAATTAATTATTAATGTTAATTCAATGTTTATTTGTATTATTTGCTTTTGAATATTTTCTTATTTTTTCAAACTCGCAGAATATTAAAGCGAGTTACTATAATAATATTGAAAGTGGTTAAGTATTGAGCAAAAGTTATTTTGTACTTCGATAGATGGCGCTAGTCAAACAATAGATCGCGTTATGGTTTGCATTTTGCTAATATAAGTATATAAGCAAATATCAATAAATTTAGTACAGTTAAGAAAGTATATCTAAAATGCATTTAATATGTAATTCGGAATCACATAATATCTTTATAACAAGATATTCCCACGGTATTGAAAGTTCACGCTCTACTGCTAACCACAGTACCTCGATTCTTAACTTATTTGTAAAAGTTCAGAGCAAAGCGTTAAATTACAGGAAATGTGGAAATTACATGCGAGTAATAGAGTCGGTGCTGGTCAACCGCGACGTACTCACAATGATCAAATTAATAATATTTTGAAAAAAGGTCATGTGAAAAGCACTTTAAATAAGCGTGTATGTATGAAGAGATTAATGAAAGTTGATGAAGCCATAAGTGTTTGTCAGGATCGTAGCAGGTGGAAATCCATCGTCTCTGCCTACCCCTACACCAATGGGAAACAGGCGTGACAATATGTATCTATGTATTATAGGAAAAATTTACATTATATTAAAAAAAACTGATAGTAGAATATTAAAATGTTTGGTGGTGCGTTTAAATTTCCGAGCTATATAGATTTTTACTTGGTATGAATACGTTTATTAGCGCAGATGTGTACCGTATAAATTAATCACATTATTTTGACGTTTTACTTCTTATTTTCTTAAGTTTTCGCGACTATATGCGCGGTATTTTGTTTGATTTTTATTCCGACGTTTCAACCACTTTTCATTGTCCGTGATCACGTAAGTTAATTATGTTTTACTTCTTCTTTGTAACTAATTATTTCGACACCATCTACGTAGAATACATTATTTCATACAAGTACAACACACCAAAATTGATTTAACATACTTTTGACAGATACTGTCGCTTTGTATACGCTGCGCTACGCTAAGTCGATTTTGCGTGTATTTCTTATATGAATTAGTCCAATTAATGTAATGTAATGTAATAAACCAATCTCGCAAAAATAGGCATAGTCATTTTATGTGTGTCACATAATAGGGTAATTGACAGTCAAGTCAATTGAGTACTTTTAATCATATTATAAAACACCGAAGTCTCTTAGATTTTGTACGAGAATAGCAAGTTATGACGTCATAAAGCGAATGAGTCAAATAATTGTTATTTAAACAGATATCAAAATTATTAATAATCATGATGTTTTAGAAGTAAGACATGGTATGGTATTTTATTGCCCAGTTTTTAAACGAAAATAGTTTTAGAATTAAATGCAACATGCGTCATTTACGCAATTCTCAAATGTACTACCCGTGCGTAGAAGGTTTACCGATAGCCTCATAATGTCAACAAGGGTTGACAAAAAAGATTACAGAAATAAAAAAATTTTGAGAGGTGTCAAGGGACACCCGGATGGAACGAAGTTCCTTTCGATTAATTAGTGAAGGAATTGTAATTGGAATTGAGAGAGAGAGACAGACAGACAGACAGAGAAACATGCGACGCCGCACAGCTTACAATAGCTTACTATAGCAAAAAGTGTCGTGACAACTTTTCGTAAGAATTTTTTCCGTCTAGCCCCCTTTCACAACGCGCGATAAGGAACTTCGTTCCAATTATTGCAATTTTTTTTAATTGCATATACTTTACATAAGTATATACAATAATAGTAAGTAGTCATCGGCAAACCTTCTGCGCGCGGCTTATAGTAAAATTACATTTTTGTATATTCGTTTATTAAACCAACAAGTCTCATAACTTCGAGTCAGTGTCGCTTGCAGTATTCCCCTGAGCAGGGTCACGATTCGTGATAAGAACATTAACTGAATCTTGAGACATTCAATGATTCTGAACTTTGACGGACTATTAAGATAGCTCCCAAGGGTTCAGAGTTCACGGACACAGGAGGCACATGTTACAATAAATCCTACATACATACATACATAACTTCACGCCAGTTCCCTTGCGGGGTAGGCACGAACGACAGAGTGCCATTTAGGCTTATTCTTACACACCTCACTTGCCTCTTTCACATTCATAACTCTTGTCATGCAAGCTCGTCTGTTCTTAAGGCTCCTGACATCACCTTCTGCTAGTACACGATCAATTTGATCATGGAAGGTGTGTCGTGGCCTTCCACGACTTCTGCATCCATCCACTTTTGCATTGTATATCTGTTTAGTCATTCTTTCATCATGCATTCTTTCCACATGCCCGAACCACCGGAGCATTCCTTTCCTTACCTAAATATATATAATACTAGCTGTCCCGGCAGACGTTGTTCTGCCCTGAAGAAATAAAATTTAGAGCCCGATCTCAGCGCCACCTACCAGTTCCAACGGTTGTAAGCTATCCTATCTTTCAAGTTGGATCAAACTGTATACGGTGTGCAAATTTGATTAAAATCGGTCAAGGAGTTTAGGAGTCCATCGGGGGCAAACAACGTGACACGTAATTTATATTTATTAAGATTATAACTTTGTAAATGTAGTCTATTGTTTTGTAGGTTTTTAGTTTTTTTTTATGTTTGCTTGTAAACGGACCAACTGGTGGTAGGTGTTTTTTTTTATTATTAACAACTCTACGGACTCGAGTTCCGTACCCTTTTTTACAACTTAATTTCTAGATTTAATTTTTTTAATTTAACACGCTTATTAGTTATTTTGGTTCTTGTGTGTGACATTAATTTATTGATGTTTGTGTTGAGGTGTATGTATCTTACGAATAACTTATTATATTAATTTATTTTAGTTTTAATACTAAACTTATACTAATGTAGAGTGTATCTGTTACATGCTGGTGTTGTGAGGAAGTGCATGTGCAGTGTGGGCCTTATATCTAGGTGGCAGGTGGTTACCGTCGCTCATGGACATCTGCAACACTAAGGGAGCCGATACGTTGCCTACCTCGTTGAGACTTTAATCATCTGTTCACACCCTTTTTGAAGAGCATATTGTAGTGTTCTGGGAAAAATCTTTTCCTCTATCCGTGCAGGAACGGAGAAAGAATACAATTTCCTGCGTTGGGGCGGCCGGTCGTAAGAGGCAACTTAACAACCCACAGCCAGGTGGTAGGGCATTTGCTCGACTGGATGGCTACCACCCCTGGTCTAAAGCATGTCGCCATAACAACCTTGAGTTGTGTTTCGGCATTAGTGACCAGGTTCCAGTGACCCTTAAGAGAGCAGCAGCGCATTAGTAGCACCTTTGGTGTTGTAAATGTCTATAGGCGATGGTAACCGCTTTCTATAAAGTGGACCGTCTGCCTGTCTGCTACACTACTGCAATAAAAAAAGAAAAAAAAAGCGGGAGGGAGCTCATTCCATACCTTAGACACATATGTCATGAAGGAGCGTCCGCCACCTGCCGTGGAGGACTTCCAAGTGTCTAGGAAATGTTTGTTTGTATGTTCAGGATTCACATAACAAGCAGTGAGCCTCGAAATGAAAATTCCACGCTTTTATGTCTACAGATTATAAAAATCCTCACCACAAAATCATAACCCTCAATTGACTGTAAATATAAAATAATCTATTTGGGTTTTAATCACTTGGCTTATAAAAAATAGAAAATTAATTTATATCTATATTACAGCTGTACGTGATCCTCCTGGTAGCCGCAGTGTACGGCGCAGAAGAGAAGAAGAATGAAAAGCGCGGACTACTCGGCCTCGGCTACGGCCTCTCATCCAGCTACTATGGCCACGGCCTTGGCCTCTACAACTCCGCTATAGCCGCACCCGTCGTTAGCCATAGCGTAGCCGCGCCCATTGTCAGTCATAGCGTAGCCGCGCCCCTCATTAGCCATAGCGTAGCCGCGCCCGTCCTTAGCCACGGCTATTACGGCCATGGTCTAGCCGCGCCGGCTATTGGCCACGGTCTATCATACGGCTATGGTGGCTACAGCGGCTACGGCGGTTACAGTGGCTACAGTGCTCCCCTTCTCGGGCTAGGTCATGGTTGGCATTGATTTGTTATTATTTATAAACATCATAAATTAAGTTGGAAATATTAATTATGTAAAAAATTGCCAATAAACTAATTATTATGTATAAAATTATAATTTGATAATATTTCCAGAAGAGGCTAATTCAGTTATATCTATGCTTATGTAATGTTGTTCCGTTGGCAACTCGCTGTTAATGATAGTGCCAAATTAAAATTAATTCATATCTGTTTGAATACGTTTAAAGATTTAAATATAATTAAAATAAATAATTATTGTTATTTTATTTCGACAACCTCAACTTGATGAGTCAAGATTCAAGGCCTTGATTGAAAGAGGGTATAAAAGTTCATTGTGCTATGTATGTATGTATATCCAAGCAATTTACGAAGTTTCAAATGAATGGCACAAATCTTTTATACGATATATACCCGGAACCATAGTAGTCTTTTAGTAAAACATACATACATACATAACTTCACGCCAGTTCCCTTGCGGGGTAGGCACGAACAACAGAGTGCCATTTAGGCTTATTCTTACACACCTCACTTGCCTCTTTGACATTCATAAGTCTTGTCATGCAAGCTCGTCTGTAGTAAAACATCAATTACCAAATGTATTTCTTCACATCATCACTCACTAACTATGGTTTCTAAATTTTCGTAGGTTTGGTGATGGTTGTTTAAAACAATATTATTCGAACTTTTGACACTTTGCAATGGTTATTCGAATTTTGAATAAGTCGTGGTAGCGTAATGGCTAGCGCGCGCGTACAGAACTCAAAGGACGCGGGTTCGATCCTGGCCGGAACGCATGCACCACTTAGTCAGCTTTCTGATCTGATGTGCATATTGTTACAATTACCACGAGCTAACAACGGCGAAGGAAAACTACCTGCATATCGAGATAACCGATGTGTCAAACCTTCCAAGCCGCCTCAGACAAGCGTGGCGGTTATACTGTCCGTTCTCCCTATAATGGGAGGCCGGAGCCCAGCAGTGGGACATTTATGAGCTGATATTATATTATATACATTTGATTTTTAGTTAATATAAGTCCCAAAACATGGTACTATTTTTTTATATTTTTTTTTTACTAGAGAAGCAATAATTTCTTTGCAAAATAATAATAATAATATAATAAACCCGCAGGGGTCTTTAGGGCGAAGCCTTAGGTGAGTAGCGACACCTCTTACCTGACTCCGGTGGCCAGGACAAGGCCCCCACCTACGTGCTTGCCTTAGCCAGCCGGCACGGAGTGGAGATCACTAGAGCTAAGACTCAAGCTCCAGGGGTAGAAGTGATAACTGGCATCACGTCAGAAGTAGCTTCGGTGAACCTGCAGTCCACCTCTCTACACCCCTTAGCCACTCACACCCATGTTGCCCCTGTCTTTATGGCATTTTTTGGGGCCCATGCAGGGAGTGGCGAGTCACCGTCTGCCCATTTTTCCGTGTTCCCTGAACATTGCGACGGGCAGACGCCATAGTCCTCATATTCCCAGACCCCTATTACCATTAGCAGTTCACCACAATTGCCCGGTACTTTTTGTCCTCATTTCCCACAATAGTCCTACACTGGCCGGGGCTTCTCCTTGGGTGCATTATATGGTGTAGACAGGGATAATCGCCGGTCAGTGTCACACCACAGTTACAATAAATTTGTCAAGGGGCCTCTACGTGTTGGCCTCCCCATGGCCCCACGCAAGCTCTCCAAATGTCCGGGCCATTTTTATGGCCCGTGGTCTTGAAAGACATAATAATAATCGGCAGACAAACACACACATTGTATATCCCCAAATTTAAGCAAGTTACGCTTGTGTTATGGGTAATATACAACGGACTACTCTGGGGCCGATTCCAGACACCCAGACCATAGTAAATAACGGAGAAAATACGTTTCCGAAATTTACGGAGCCTCTGCGTTGAAGAGAGGTAGGCCGGCAAAGGCTTAGCCTGCTCAACCACGGAGGCCGTCTACATAAATACATATGTAAAGCCATCTCTTTGTAAGAAGTGACTATACTTTAATACATGTTAAATGGTTAATGTATGTAACTGGTAGCCACAAACTCCCATTAACAGTGAAAACGGTGCTCATTGATGAATTATAAATGAATCATTTTATTGGTAACACTGTTACACGTTAATTGTTTTCATTGTTACAACCGAGGTGCCGACAAAGACAAATTCCACGTACAGATTTGTAGAAGCACATTTATTACCCGTCGGCATTTGAACTAATTGTAATTCCTTTATGATCGTCTTCTTTTGTTTACTTATTTATTGGCATACGTTTCTAGAGAAAACCCCATTATTTTACTGTACTCGTTTATGGCCGCTTGCAGCCGAATCATTAGCCAGGTGCTGCGGATTACGTCGACTACGATACGGACACATTTGTATTTGTGAGGTATAAAACAACGGCCTGATGGGAAGAGGGGGAAGTCGAGCGAGAACCACGATCAAAGCGAGACGTGTGTACTACAATCGGAAATCTAATAGTGACGGACTTTGCGCGTTTTATTGAATTACGACCTTCTGCATTACGTTTGAACTTGTTGTGTTCGGTTATATTTGTACCTGTGTTATACGTGTTTGTATAGTTCTAATAAACTCTATAATAATTCTAACGGCATTTTAATTCGAGTCCCGCTTAACTCGTAACAGTATAATTTAAATGTATCTCATAAACTCATCATACGTGTTTTTTTTAAATTATTATTAATATCTCTACGGACTCGAGTTCCGTACCCTTTTGTACTACTTAATTTCTATGAAAAATTTGAGACTCCATACACGCTTATTGTTTATTTTTGTTAGTGTATGTGACATTATATGTAGTAATTTTTCTGTTTTGGTGTACCTTAAGAATAACTTATTATATTAATTTATTCTAATTTTAATACTAAACTTATACGAATGTAGAGTGTATCTGTTACATGCTGGTGTTGTGAGGAAGTGCATGTGCAGTGTTGGCCTTATATCTATACTTATATATAGTCCTATCTAGTGCCATGTGTGTTGTGTGTGTGCCATCATACGTGTAAAAGGTGAGCTCGTCTTACCATCTTCTGAGCAGAATTTTGAACCAACGAGTCTATTATGGTTATCGGCGAGACCAAAATATTCAATTATACGACAGCTGAGATTTATAATTGACAAGCCGTATAGACCGCTATATAAATAAACAGCAGGTAAGAAATAATTCGACCTGCGTATGCGCATGTCGCAAGCGGAAACAACCAAAGTACACCAGAAACTTGCGAAATATCATTTGGTAGTATTAATTTCCATGCAAAATATTAGACTTAACTTGATTGGAAAATGTTCATATTTACAAAGGTATAAAGTATATTAAGATCTAACATATCCTACATGGGTTCCAATATATGGGTATTAGGTTGTTGTGCTGCGAATGTAAACATATAAAGCCAGGCCAGGTGGTAGGGTATTTGGCCGTTTGGATGGCTACCACCCCTGGTATAAAGCAAACTGCCATTGCAACCTTGAGTTATGATCCATCCAGAGCTGACTTTTTATTACTAAAGCATAGCAGACAGGTTAGGTAGAAAGGGAAACTGGCACCTGGCCACTGATGCCGGAACACAACTCAAAGTTGTTATGGCGGCATACTCTAAACCAGGGGTGGTAGCCATCTAGTCGGACAAATGCCCTACCACCTGACTGTGGGTTGTTTTATCACATCTTAAGACAAGCTACCTGGCCGCAAGAATTAGTACTCTTTCTTTATTATAGTGAGACTTACTCCATTCCCGGCGCAGATCCATTTTCAATGAGACACGATAATTGAAATTAGCTCCCAAACAATGTGGAGGGAAATTTTGAAATTGGAACGTACCTATTTTTAGTTATAAATAATCATATTTTCAAAATAGATTATAACTGGCCAGTCTCTCATGCATAAAAACTTTTTTTCGCAATACTTTCTGAGTGGCCTGGTATTACAAGGAGTGAGAATGTACCAATAAATTATAATATAAATGATTCTACAAATGTGACAGGTTTATTATTTATAATTGATGAATGTATTGACAGCAATAATTGATGTAATTCAGAACAAACCTGTATATATGACAATTTATGAGATGGCATGTCGTAGGATGATTTACAACATACCGTGCGGGCGCGAGCCTTGCCCAGGTCTGGGCGAGGCACCTTCAAGAACAGCTCGCTTTTGCCCTCAACTCTGCCCGTGTTGTCCGTTGACATAGGAAACATTAACCAAAAAAATATTTATTTATTTTATTCGGGTTATTGGTCACAATACAGGCAGGGCTTATATGGCTACGTCTAAAAGTATTTTCTGACTCCTGGTCTCACTTGGAACTTTTTTTTATAAAAGGTACCCTATGTACTTTTCTGTATTAACGTGCTATGGAACGAACTATGTTGGGTGTTTCTCTTATGGATAGAATAAGAAATGAAGATATCCGTAAGAGAACCAAGGTAACAGAGAAAGCTCGCAAAACTAGAAATTGAAGTGGCAGTAGGCCGGTCACGTCTACTGCAGGATCGAAGGCCGATGGAGCATACGAGTCCTAGAGTGAAGACCTCCAGCCCAATAGACTAATAACTTACACAAGGTCGCCGGTAGGCGCTGAATGAAGCCTACGTCTATGAGTGGACTGTTATTACCTGCCAATGTAAAGTGTCCGGACTTTGCCACACCCGGGCCCCTACAGAATAATGTAGGCATTTTTTTTATTGCAAAAGTTCAGCAGACAGGCAGACGGTCCACTTGATGGAAAGCAGTACATTTGCAACACCAAAGGTACTACAAATGCGCTGCTGATCTCTTAAGGGAGACTGGAACCTGGTCACTAATGCCGGAACACAATTCAAGGTTGTTATGGCGACATACTTTAGACCAGGGGTGGTAGCCATCCAGTCGGGCAAATGCCCTACCACCTGGCAAAGGTATAGGATCGAACGGCTAACACTCGTCTCGTTGGAGCATAAATCGTCCTTTATTTGTGGTGTATATATTTCATATGGGATGTTGTAAATTTCTCAATTTTGATTACTCCGTGTCAAATAATTAAACAGACTATAAAACTACTTTAAACTGGACTCAAATATATTACAAATACACACATCTAACCTACATTGTTACTTGCATTACCAAAAGCACTCAGAGAGCTGGTATTTTTTTTTAACTTTCATAAACAAGTAGATAGTTTCGTAACAGGATAAAAATAGAATACAAGGGAATAATGAATTACATAAATATTAATTATTATCTTAGCTATCTACCAGCGTTTTAACAGACGGACGGAATTAAGCAATCGCCCGGCCTGCGTTTGCCTACAAAAGTGCTGACCACGCAGCGGTTGGTCATCGTTTAGGCTAATAATTAGATTTTAATGTTTAAGTTTATAACAATTTAATTGTAATTAAGACAGTCTTATATGAACAGTCGAGCATTAAACTTGTCTTATTAAATTGTTTTTTTTTAAGACTTCACCGCGCCACTCTACTTATCTAGACAGACAAAAAAAAAATTGATGTAAGTTTCATATGCATTTAGTAAAAAACTGTTATTTTAACATTACAAACAGACACTTCAATTTTATTTATCTTTATAGATAATCTAATGTGCCACAGTTAATTGGAATTGACCTTCTAACAATAATTAGTTTGCATGAATTAGACATAAGGGTATGATCGAAGTTGACATTAATTCACAGTTATGAATGCAAAGGGCTGATTGAAATGATTGTATCAGCCTTATAAGTGCGCATCTCATACTCCTTTATGAATGGAGACCGACTGGTTTACCTATTGCATCACTGAATAATTTATTAACTAATCATTAGTCTATGTCTCTGAACAGTTGGCCGCTGATCTTTATTGAATAACCTTGATAGTTTTAATACCTATATTATAAAGTTCAAATTCTAACATTACATACATACAATTATGTTAGTATTAATACAATATGCCTAAATGGCACTCTGTTGTTCGTGCCTACCCCGCGAGGGAACTGGCGTGAAGTTATGTATGTATGTATGTAATACAAAAAAAAATATTAACAGATGATGACACATTAGTTGCGAAAGTCGTGAAAGTTGGAAAAATGTAAAAAAATCAAAGTGAAGCTTCAAAAATATTGTCAACGAAAATTGATTTACATAATATCGTGATGTTTTTTTTTATTGTTGGAATACAGTAGACAGATTGACGGCCCACCTGATGGAAAGTTGTTACTTTTGGATGTCGTGTCGAACATGCACAAAATGTGGGTACTCAACCATGTAGTGAATAATTTTAGGTTAGGTATTATGTCAATCAAAGAAAATTGTCACATCTGGTTTGCTAAATAATACAAAATACAACGCCTGAACAATTTTAAATAGCTTTATTATCGATTTGACACATATTAAAAACCGATTAACAAGAGGGATTTAAAAATGTAAGCGATGCTATATTAGAAATTTAGAAGAATATAAGGATTTACATATGTACAATTTCTTCATATTATTTTTAATATTAAGAAGCTGTTAAATTTAATCAATAATGAATAGTAGGTATTTTTACGAGTGTAGGACACGAATTAAAATGCCGTTGGAATTACCATAGAATGTATTAGAACTATACAAATACGTATAACATAGGTACAAATATAACTAGATACTACTAGTATAAACTGCACGATTCAATAACACGCGCAGAGTCCGTCACTATATCGCTTGTCGAATGTACGTCTTCCTCATATCGTAAGCCTCGCTCGACTGACTCACCCCTCCGTTCGGGCATTGTTTTATACTAAACTGTATAATACCGATAAAGGGCCTCGTTCACTGAGTTAATCCGTACATCTGGCAAGCTTCGACGCAATGCAATAATAACAAGGATTCGTTCGACACTAATGACGGCCATAAAACAAGTACGATAACAATAGGATGTTTTTCTTAATTGCAATTTTTAAACACGAAGTAAACAAAAGAAATCAGAATGCAGGAAAGGTAATAAAACTACGTTTTACGACAGCCAGGTACGCGTATTTCATTGTCGGTATGTAACAGTATATAATGTTGCGGTTTAGTAGAGTCAGTGTTATTTTTAGCTTTAAAGCTTGCATTTATAAACAAATTTTGAAATATTCTTGATAAAATACAAAATACCAGTCTGTAAACATTTTATTACTAGAATGTAGATGACTCATTTTAAAGGACTGACACTGCCTGGAAGGACAGAAGTATGCCCGCTAAGGTTGTATCAGACGAATTGGCGCGTTTCACACATACTCAATGTATAATTATTATTTCGACATTTAGTTATGCTATCACCAAATAATCATAACAATATGGTAAGGTATTATACGAAATTGTGGGATTAAAAGCAATGTTCATTCCGATGCATTTTGCTCATATGCGTTTTACAGGCGCTTAGTATTCCAAATAGATTTGAAATGGTTGTAAATGAAAGAAAGAAATTTTTATTTGAAGAATATATAGATTAATAGTAATAATACATATAGATTTGAAATATATATGTAGCATATTTTAAGAATTTATACACCGCATTTCAGCAAATCAATTTTGCACTCGGCTTATTCTATATCTATGTTCCTATATCTTACTGACTGTTTTCCTTAATACCGGTTATAATTTGATATAAGCTCCATACAAGTATACAAGTAATGTCAAATTTCTACCGAAAATAAGGCTAGTGAATAAATAATAAAATATAGGACCCGGCTTTAAGTAGTCACGTTATGAATCATTTTGTAATTATTATGATATTAATAGTAATGTATTGCTTGTTCACATTAACGCAGTACAGCAGTTGAGCCGGATATTATTTATAGGTAGAATATTCCTTGGGGCCTACTTTGTGTTCCAGAAGATAGTACATACATACATACATAACTTCACGCCAGTTCCCTTGCGGGGTAGGCACGAACAGCACAGCGCCATTTAGGCTTATTCTTACACACCGCACTTGCTTCTTTGACATTCATAGCTCTTGTCATACACGCTCGTCTGTTCTTAAGGCTCCTGACACCAGAAGATAGTGATATTTAAAAATACATACATTTCGAATTTCTTAGATAAACATACATACATACATAACTTCACGCCAGTTCCCTTGCGGGGTAGGCACGAACAACAGAGTGCCATTTAGGCTTATTCTTACACACCTCACTTGCCTCTTTGACATTCATAACTCTTGTCATGCAAGCTCGTCTGTTCTTAAGGCTCCTGACATCACCTTCTGCTAGTACACGATCAATTTGATCATGGAAGGTGTGTCGTGGCCTTCCACGACTTCTGCATCCATCCACTTTTGCATTGTATATCTGTTTAGTCATTCTTTCATCATGCATTCTTTCCACATGCCCGAACCACCGGAGCATTCCTTTCCTTACCTTCACCCCGACACTCTCTTTCAGACCAACTCTCTTTCTTACTTCGATATTACGAAGATAAAGTGAATTATTTTTTGACGCCTCGAATTTTGGATGACAGAGAATTGTGGGAGCCAATGTAATGTGATTGGTCGCTTATATATTGACTTCGTGCAAATGCCCTATACTCTTAGTTACAATTTTCAATAGATACGTCATTACTAAATTGGTCTGATGTGCCTCCTTTGTCTTTTGACCTTAGGGCGTTCAACTTGAGCCCTTGAGGGGCGTGTTTGCGCAACATGCGCATTTTATACCTCATTAATACGTAATTCGGAATAAAATCAAAATTTTAATGAATTATTCTCGATTTCCCAATTCGGGTTTCCTCATCAACCTTCATGGGTTTCCATCAAAATGTGGGGACGTCTTTACGCAACACATTACTACCTAATAGCCCTTCGACCATATAAATGTTACCAAGAATTGTAACACGGCATCAAATCAATTCTGCCACTGTTGGACCACAGTTTGCTTTCAAAATCAAAATGAAAACATTTGTAAGTGTCTTCTTTCTTTTC
Source organism: Dendrolimus kikuchii (assembly GCA_019925095.2). Lineage (NCBI taxonomy): Eukaryota > Metazoa > Arthropoda > Insecta > Lepidoptera > Lasiocampidae > Dendrolimus > Dendrolimus kikuchii. Next base: position 23,786,878 of record CM034400.1, read on the forward strand.
TTAAGCAACTAACTATCTCTGATAACAATAACAACACAACAATACTGTGTAATACAGTTTTATATAAGTGAATCTAATAGCTCGCTAATTTACCTACAATACCTATATATACACTACCTATAGATTAATATATAGGTTGTGAAAGAGAGATAACAAAAGAACAAATAACAATGTTTTAAACAGCAAAACTTCATCTCTGACAAAACCTTAAAAATACCTCTCAAAATCCAAAGTCATCGAAACCACTAAGAAATTAACACATAATACATAAGGCACGAACAACAGAGCGCCATTCAGGCTTATTCTTACACACCTCACTTGCTTCTTTGACATTCATAATTCTTATCATGCACGCTCGTCTGTTCTTAAGGCTCCTGACATCACCTTCTGCTAGTACACGATCAATTTGATAATGGAAGGTGTGTCGTAGCCTCCCATGACTTCTGCATCCATCCACTTTTGCATTATATATCTGTTTAGTCATTCTTTCATCATGCATTCTTTCCACATGCCCGAAACACCGGAGCATTTCTTTCCTTACCTTCAACCCCGACACTCTCTTTCAGACCAACTCTCTTTCTTACTTCGATATTACGAACGCGGTCCGCGAAAAATTAGCACATAAGTTCAGTGAATACGTTACAAACCTTTAGAGTCACTGATGTTAAAAGAAGGCTAAATATCTGCAGCAGAATGTGGGGTGGAGGTAGACCTCGGTCCATGAATGTGGTGCACTGGAAGATAGCGCGACATTGGAGGAATATGCCGCATAGGACCCAAGAGACACCGCAGCGTCTACGCAACGAGAGAAGATTGCAAACGATAGCCTCCTTCTGCGAAGATGGCTGAAAGGTAGAGAGAGGAGGATGTCATCGGACTCCCGCCGCATGTGTGTCACTTCCCATTGAAGTAGTGGAACCGGGGGTTTTAGGAAGCCCTTCCGGCCATACAACACCTTGGTCTATCATGATGGGTTGTCTCAAGGCGTTACGATGAAACATGTATTTATGTAAAGCATTATCCGTGCAGGAACGGAGAAAGAATACAATTTTCTGCGGCTGGGCGGCCTGTCGTAAGAGGCGACAAGAGAACTCACAGCCAGGTGGTAGGGTATATGCCCGACTGGGTGGCTACCACCCCTGGTCTAGAGTATGTCGCTATAACAGCCTTGAGTTGTGTTCCGGCATTAGCAACCAGGTTCCAGTCTCCTTTAAGAGAGCAGCAGCGCATTTGTAGCACCTTTGGTGTTGCAAATGTCTATAGGCGATGGTAACCGGTTTCCATTAAGTGGGCCGTCTGCCTGTCTGCTGAACTCCTGCAATAAAAAATAAAAAAGCCCTATGCCGTATTACGAAGATGCGAAGGGACGTTGGAAGTGTTTAGTGAGTAGTCTGGTGGCCGACATCTCACAAGTATTTCTTCAATGAAGGTGTAAGCAGAGCCAACCTCCAGGAGTTCAACATACCTTTCGGTTTCAAACCCAAAAGCCCGAGGAAATGCATAAAAGCATTTCCCCACCGGTAAAATAGAAAAGAATGCGCAAGAAGTTGCGAGCACAAGAATATAAACAGAGTGAATTAGCCTCCGGTGCTCTTATTCATCTTCTATAATGTACTTACCGGTTATAATTATGTAAACTCATCAACTCATTTATTCGTAACTATGTTACATACATATCAGGGTTTTTTATGTTCTAGCGGTCGCCTGTGGTCTAAATTCGACCGTAATAATTAATTTAAATTATAAGTTTCAATATTATTAAGGTTCTGTTCTCAAAGACTTCTATAATCACAGATTTCGCCAAGGCATCAATAAACAAAAGAGTATATATGCGTGTGTGTGTGTCAAATACATGGTAGTGTGTGTAATGTTTTTTATTGATTTAATGTATTTTTATGCATAATTTAAAAAAATATTAGCCTTCTGCACTCCTTCTCTACATAACTATAATTGTGCGAAATTTGATACTCCTCCGTCCGCGCAATTTTCGTAAAAAGGGGTACAAAGTTTTTGCTCCTCGTATTAATATATAGATTACTAGCTGTGCCTGCGACATCGTTCATGTGAAATTTGTTTTCAAAACCCCCCGACTTTGAAACATTCGTCATTGATGCTCCGCTCCTATTGGTCTTAGCGTGATGATATATAGCCTATAGCCTTCCTTAATAAATGGGCTATTTAAAACTGAAAGAATTTTTTAAATCAGACCAGTAGTTCCTGAGATTAGCGCGTTCAAACAAACAAACTCTTCAGCTTTATATATTAGTACAAGATTACTAAATTTTCAGTTATGAAGATTTACATTATTAGTCATTAATCTTTATAATCTATGAATTCCTTCAAACTATAGAAGGTGTGCCCGAGTAGCCACTTCTTAAGCCGGCAAGTAAATGCACTTAACTGCCGGAAAGTGCGATTTTGTTCGGTAGTTTATTATATACATTCGGACCCTAACAGGCGTTAGCGTTATTTTTCCTCCCACCCATTTTCATATTATATGAAATTATTAGAGTTAGGCATGTTTGTTGAAGAGTTTCTTGCGCCGCTTCTTCTCTTCATGTCACGAAGCGTTGATAAATTAGACTAGGCCCCCATAGAGTAAATAATAACCATAAACAAAAATTAAAACTAAATAATTAAAATGAACAAGTTGGCGATAGGCTAAATAAAACTTTAACAATACTTATTGGCACTTGACATCTTTGTCTTTTGTGATTACGGCCACTGAAAAGTGGCCGAAACGTAAGAATAATAAAAATCAAATAAATCGCCCCGCTTAAAACCGTTAAAACGTAGTTTTATTATGCGTTAGCGTGTTAGATTTTTCCAATCGCCTCGGCAACGGTGCAATCTTATCTCTGTTCCGAGTCCGATATCAATGTATCTTATATTTCTTATACTAATATATAAAGCTGAAGAGTTTGTTTGTTTGAACGCGCCAATCTCAGGAACTACTGGTCTGATTTGAAAAATTATTTCAATGTTAGATGGCTCATTTATCGAGGGAGGCTATATATCATCACGCTAAGACCAATAGGAGCGGAGCACCAATGAAGAATGTTTCAAAATCGGGGGGTTTTTCTAAACTGTTGCTAGTGTCTAATAAAACTACGTTTTAACGGTTGTAAGAGGGGTTGATTTATTTGATTTTTATTGAATCGTTTTTTAAATTAAGTATTAAAACGTAGTTTTATTATGTATACAACTCGCGAAAACTTAAGAAAATATTATGTGAATGTATGTCACTATACTTTGCGTATGGACTCATTGACTCTGACGGATCGGGCTACTTGAAGTATTAATAAACAAGGTAGGATGAGAATTCGTAACGTTTTGAAAAGCGGTCTGGCCGACCGGGACTGGACCTTAGAAACTTAGGTGGTTTGTAAAAATGCCTTGCTCTGATTTCTATCTCAAACTGAATCATAATATTCTGTCTGTTCCAGGTGTGTCTTCTTGCGATCGTGGCGCTCGCTTCAAGCGCAACGGTTCGCGAGAAGCGGGGCTTTCTTCACGGCGATCTACACCATGATTTACTCCACCACGACTTACACCATCACGATTTGCACCACACTCCTATTCTGCACGCGCCATTGCTGCCACACGCGCATCTTCATGCTCCTCTACCCTATATTCACCACTCTCCGATCCTGAACTCCCACGCTCACATCCATCCAGTATCAGTGTTCACTGACCACGGAGACCACGGGCACCTGCACACCGGAGGATTGTTGCATCATGCCCCCATCGTTCACCACGCACCCCTCCTACCCACTGTGATCAGGTCCCATAAGATCATTCGTGCGCCCATCAGGTACGCTCACGGCTGGTGATTCACTTGAGACTTTTGCTATTAAACTGGTTTTTGTTTTCTAGTTTCTAGTTTTCTTTCATATAACCTTGATTGAACTTTAAACAATAGGTAATGTTTTAAAAATAAGGCGTTGAAAGTAGGTTTTATTTGACTAGTTCTATAAAAACAAGTATGGACCGGTAGTGCCAACTTTAAACACGAATTATTACTGAACAATTGTATTCTTCTTCCATATATATGTATTAGATATCATTGTTTACAAACTTTGTAAGAAAGAGAGTGTCGGGGTGAAGGTGAGGAAAGGAATGCTCCGGTGGTTCGGGCATGTGTATAGAATGCATGATGAAAGAATGACTAAACAGATATACAATGCAAAAGTGGATGGATGCAGAAGTCGTGGAAGGCCACGTTGATCGTGTACTAGCAGAAGGTGATGTCAGGAGCCTTAAGAACAGACGAGCGTGCATGACAAGAGCTATGAATGTCAAAGAAGCAAGTGAGGTGTGTAAGAATAAGCCTGAATGGCCCTCTGTTGTTCGTGCCTACCCCGCAAGGAAATTGGCGTGAAGTTATGTATGTATGTATGTTTACAAACGCTATCAGAGCTTGTTGCTGCTTTTATATATGAGAACATAGTCTAGCTATCTATCTACATGAAATTCACAGATTTGAAGACCATACAGGAAATTGTTGATAAATGTAAAGCAGTAAAGGCTTGCCCATCTATTATTATTACCTACTAGCGGCCCCGGCAGACGTTGTCCTGCTCTGAAAAAATAAAAATCTAGGACCCGATCCCAGCGCCACCTACCGGTTCCAATTGTGGATTTAAACCATCTGGAGACCCACTCAAACACACAAAAACAAAATCACCAAAATCGGTCCAGGTGATTAGGAGGATTCTAGAACCCGATCTCAGCGCCACCTACCGGTTCCAACAGGATAAAGAGTATCCTATGTCCGTCTCTTGGTTCTAAGCTCCCCACCAATTTTCATCCAAATCGGTACAGCCGTTCTTGAGTTATAAATAGTGTAACTAACTCGACTTTCTTTTATATATATAGATTAACTACTGACATTAGTATAGTGGTGTTTTTACTTGTAGATACTATGATCCGAAGATTCCTGATCAAAATTGGCTATATCTATACTTATAAACGCAAAACTTTGGATGAATGTTCGTAACACAATTACGCGAGGACGGCTCAACGGATTTTGATGAAATCTGGCACAGAGAAAAGTTTTTTTTTATTGCAGGAGTTCAGCAGACAGGCAGATGGCCCACTTGATGGAAAGCGGTTACCATCGTCTATGGACATTTGCAACACCAAAGGTGCTACAAATGCGCTGCTGCGCTCTTAAGACAGACTGCAACTTGGTCACTAATGTCGGAACAAGGTTGTTATGGCGACATATTTTAGACCAGGGGTGGTAGCCATCTAGTCGGGCCAATGCCCTACCTCCTGGCTGTGGGTTGTTTGGTCGTCTCTTACGACAGGCCGCCCGGCCGCACGAAATTCTATTATTTCTCCGTGTAGTCTGGAATAGCACATACTACATCTGTAAAAGTTTACGGTTCCCGTGGGATAACATTAAAGCTAGTAAACTAATAGTAAAGATTTCAAGTTAGAGAAGTATCATCTATTTGGTTTAAAGTCTAACCTTGATCCACAATATTGTATTCAAGTTAATGATAAACGACAGAAAACGAGGAGGTCGCAATAAGTATAAAATATGACCATTATAAAATATAAATAACGGATTTACCCATTAACCAAAACATTTAAATGAGTTTCCAGTTATTGAGAGCGATAGATCATGTCCGGTGCGGCACACGTCGACTTCGTCCACGCCCAGCTCTGAGATTCGTCTGTTATGCAATTGATGCCACAGATAAACAATCATAAACTGAATCCTCATTTACATATATGTATATATTTACATATACATATGTAACAAATCCGGTCATCTTCGTATAATGCGACGGATAAGACTAATACGAAAATATTAAAAATCCAAATAGGTATAGCGCTTGTGTTGATTATATATTATCATACTAGTATTGCAATAGGTAATAACCTAATAATAATAACCTATTGAAATATAATTATGATAATTTAACTTAATACCTAAAATTAGTTCCGTAAGTCCCTTCAGATTATTAACTAAAGGAAAATGGCCAGAAGGCTGGCAACGTTACCTAAACTAATTATTATACTGCATTGAAAATGAATGTATGTAAGTATATACATTTTTTTTTATTTTTTTTTTATTGCAGGAGTTCAGCAGACAGGCAGACGGCCCACTTAGTGGAAAGCGGTTACCATCGCCTATGGACATTTGCAACACCAAAGGTGCTACAAATGCGCCGCTGCTCTCTTAAAGGGGACTGGAACCTGGTCACTAATGCCGGAACACAACACAAGGTTGTTATGGCGGTATACTCTAGACCAGGGGTGGTCGCCATCCAGTCGAGCAAATACTCTACCACCTGGCTGTGGGTTGTTTAGTCGCCTCTTACGACAGGCCGCCGGGCCGCAGGAAATTGTATTCTTTCTCCGTTCCTGCACGGATAGCACACACACATAACTTCACGCCAGTTCCTTTGCGGGGTAGGCACGAACAACAGAGCGCCATTCAGGCTTATTCTTTTTTTTTTTTTTTATTGGACTTGACTTTATGTTGTTGGTCCGAAGACCTTACAACTTTACCGGGGTTTTTGGGGCGAGTGCCTTCGCGAAGCGAAGGCGCTCGAGCCCGGGGGGGCAACTTGCTCGAGGGAGCTCCCTAAGGAGTTTTACCTCGGCTGGACTGTTGCCATGAGAGGGGGATGAATTTAATGATGCCCACCATAGGGCGACACAAAGCACTAATTGAGAACGGGCGACGGGTAATATAAAGCCCGAGGGGAACAGGCTTATTCTTACACACCTCACTTGCTTCTTTGACATGCTTCATTAACCGATGTAATATATATATATATACTCGTATATATATATTTATATATATCTTAATATATATAAATTACGTGTCACGTTGTTTGTCCGCCATGGACTCCTAAACTACTTGACCGATTTTAATCAAGTTTGCGCACCGTGTGCAGTTTGATCCGACTTGAAAGATAGGATAGCTTACATTTGGACCCGGTAGGTGGCGCTGAAATCGGGTTCGCCATTCAGGCTTATTCTTACACACCTCACTTGCTTTTTTGACATTCATAACTCTTGTCATGTATGTAAGTAAGTACCTATATTTATGTTATGTCAAAAAAGGATCTAATGCTAATGTAAGACGGATCAACTGAATTAAATCAATGTGGTTGAAAAGCACATAACCAGGGGTGTAGCAACCGCCGTATCAGCCGTATCAATGATACTGGGCCCCAGGCTACAGGGGCCCCGAAACTGTGTAAGTAAAAATTCCTAAAATGTTATCCACAATTTTTTATAGATTAATAACATTTTTGAGAATAACTGCTGGGCCAACAGGAATGGAAATCTAGAAAAACTGAAATCAATTTCCTGCGGCCGGGCGGCCTGTCGTAAGAGGCGACTTAACAACCCACAGCCAGGTGGTAGGGCATTTGCCCGACTGGATGGCTACCACCCCTGGTCTAAATGTCGCCATAACAACCTTGAGTTGTGTTCCGGCATTAGTGACCAGGTTCCAGTCTCCCTTAAGAGAGCAGCAGCGCATTTGTAGCACCTTTGGTGTTGCAAATGTCCATAGGCGATGGTAACCGCTTTCCATCAAGTAGGCCGTCTGCCCGTCTGCTGATCTCCTGCAATAAAAAAAACTCACCTTCAGCTATGGATGATTTGATAAATAAGTTTTCCGAAAAAAAAGGCGAGAAAAGTGTATCTTTCTTTCGAATTGTTTGTCTAACTTAGCTCCTAGGAGCAATAATACATACATACATACATACATAACTTCACGCCAGTTCCCTTGCGGGGTAGGCACGAACAACAGAGCGCCATTTAGGCTTATTCTTACACACCTCACTTGCTTCTTTGACATTCATAACTCATGTCATGCATGCTCGTCTGTTAGCAGGAGGAGCAATAATTATAAGTTATAATCAATATATAATTATTTTAATTCAATTCGAGCATTTTTTATTATTTTATAAATTAAACTTTGCATTTCCTTTGGGCCCCCCAACACATTTTGATACAGGGCCCGTCTAAGGCAAGGTACGCTACTGCACAAAACTGATAGATTGGATGATTCTAGTTTATAATATAAATCATTTTGGTTGATTCATTTCAATTGAAAGACAGGAATGAAACCTATAATACCGACTTCACAGATTACTTATTATATGTCACTAGCTGGCAGGCTTTTGAGATCTTGCATATCATGTAGCAGCAGAGTGCTAGCCAAGACAAGTAAAACGAGCCCAAACACGACGGGTCTATCTTGTTTAGTACACGAGTTCCTATGGCCACCTTCCGACTCCATCATCAGATCAGCTCCATGGTAGCAGATTATTGCATTGTCACGCGCTATACACATACGTGCAAAATTTCAGCTCAATCGGAAACCGGGAAGTCGATCAAATTTAACTTGAAAGATTCCGTTACATACTAATATACGTATGAACCTAATAAAAGCGTATAAAAAAATGCTTGACGTGTCATCAGATTCAGATATGGATTTAACGCCTGATTTTATTCGAGAAGCAGTTGTTTGTTTAACTAATCAGTTTTTATTTACTTTTCTGATATTCGAAATGAAAATCAAAATGTTAACCTCGGGTGAAAAGCTTATTTAGGCACTCGAATTATTAGTGTCCTCGCTACGCCCGTACGCCAAACCAACTCTAGCACGATATATGGAATATGTCACTTTCACCTCTCATGTAACAATCTACTATTACACAATTAGGCATAAATATTTTGAAATGAAATTATTCTTCAATGTTCAATGCGATAAAAATATATATTAATTGCTATATAGTATCTACATATCTATTTATAGAAGCGCGGAACGACATTGGAAAATCAATACATACATTTTAATTAATCACCGCTTTACATGCAAATATTTAAATAAATAATTATTAAATTACTGTGGTCTAGCAACGCTGGTCTATCTGGACGGTTACAAGGCCTTGTTAAATCTAATAATCAATTTGACGGCCCTTGTGGTTGAGCAGACTAAGCCTTTGCCTGCCTTTTTTTGTACGAGGTGTAATCCGTCATTGACACCCTACTACGGTAGGGTAGTGTTGGACTCCCGATGGCATGCTCGAACCTACCAACTAAATCACCTCTTTGTTTCATCTTGACACCGTGTGTGACCTCGGGAACCAAAGACACATCCGATGGCCCTGACGGCGGTGGACCTTACACGCGCGTGCGGCAATCCCCACGCAGCGCCATCTCTCGACCGCTATTTGAACGATAAGTACCCCATAGTCCCTTTTTCGACGCCCTGATCTTTTTTTTTTGAGGCGAGGGAAAATGCTTAACCAATTTACGCACAAACTGGGCCGTTGCTAGGGGAACGACACGCGTCGGTCGGGGGCGATAACACTGCAGCAATAGTATGCTCTTAGCAGTGCTCCGTCCGCGATCGACGTCACAGAATAGTGTGGAAGACTCCGAGCGTTGCTACACGAACGAGCAACCCCATAAATACCCACTAAAAACCCCCTCCTCCCTGTCGACCCTGCGCTTCTGTTTGTGTTGGAAAGGCTGAGATTTAGAACATAGTTACGCCCAGCCGATCGACGCCCTGATCTACGGCGACCTTTGCCGGCCTTCTTCAATGTAACTGGCGTGGTAAATTATCGTAACACAAGTGTAACCTGCCTAATTTGGGGATATGCAATGTGTGTTTGTCTCATAGATATACGACACTAGGCCAGAGTAACAATAATAAATAGATAGACAATACTTTATTGCCAACCAAATATACAATTTCAAAAATGCGCGATTACAATATTGTTATGGTAGAAACAATAGGCGGGCCTAATCGCTTATCAATCTCTTCCAGGCAACCTAACTTATATATATATATATATATATATATATATATATATATATATATATATATATATATATATTTATATATAATTAATCGCATTCTTAACATTTTATCCGTGCAGGAACGGAGAAAGAATACAATTTCCTGCGGCCGGCCGGCCTGTCGTAAGAGGCGACTTAACAACCCACAGCCAGGTGGTAGGGCGTTTGTCCGACTGGATGGCTACCACCCCTGGTCTAAAGTATGTCGCCATAACAACCTTGCGTTCTGTTCCGGCATTAGTGACCAGGTTCCAGTCCCCCTTAAGAGAGCAGCAGCGCATTTGTAGCACTTTTGGTGTTGCAAATGCCCATAGGCGATGGTAACCGCTTTCCATCAAGTTGGCTTTCTGCCTGTCTGCTGAAATCCTGCAATAAAAAAAAATTACCCCATGCAACTATATGAGTGTAAGAAAAATCTGACTGAATGGCTCTTAACCCTTAATTATGATGAAGTGGAAGACATCTTGGTTACATCAGCTTGAATCTGATATATGCTTAATGTATTCAATAAGACTCAAAACAAATTAGTAGGGATTTGAGTGTTCCATTCAAACAACCACCCGCACAACAACTAAAACTTTAAAATTAATTAATTAATTTAAAATTTAACTAAAGCACTAAAATTTTAAATTGTGAACTTTCAGACAGCTGCTGGATCCAAGCTTCCCTACCCATTAGGTATGGAGGTTTAGGCATCCGCAAAATCTCTAGTGTTGCTCTACCGGCTTTTCTTTCATGCGCTTATAGCACTAGCCTATTATTAAAAAAAAATATGCAACACTCGAATAATGTCAGTACATCATTCTTAAATGAAGTTCTAAACGCCTGGAAAATCGTCTGCCCTGGTGAAAACATTCCCACGATCCTGAATTCGCAACGATGCTGGGATGAACCTATTTGTAGAGGATTAAATACAGAACTTTTAAATTCCGCTAACTCTACAAGACGTGCCCGCATCCTTGCCGTTTCCCGCAAAGAGTCTGGTTTCTAGCTCCAAGCTATCCCCTCCCCAAACATAGGAACATTAATGGATAATGCTTCCTTTTCTTTGGCTATAAATCTGCGCTTGGGTTCTCGCATGTGTGCACCACACACATGCGTCTGTGGAACAGAGGTAATCGGCCCGGGATACCACGGTCTTTCTTGCCGCCGCAGTGCCGGCAGATGGTCACGCCACGCTGCCTTGAATGATGTCTTACGGAGGGCGCTTGCCACCGTTAACGTGCCGGCTTTATTGGAGCCGAACGGTATTGCACGTGACGATGGTAGGCATCCCGACGGAATGACTCTAATTCCCTGGCAGCGTGGCAAGCCTTTGGTGTGGGATGGGACTTGCGTAGACACGTTGGCCGCTTCCCATTTACTAAACACGTCTAAATCAGCCGGTTCAGCGGCGGAAACAGCCGAATCACTCAAGCGGCGCAAATATGCAACCCTCTGTGAGAGTTATATGTTTGTGCCGTTTGCTGTCGAGACGCTTGGATCGTGGGGTCCTGAGGCCATGAGCCTCTACCAAAATTTATCGAAACGACTAATTGACTATTCGGGTGATCAGAGGGCTGGAGACAGTGATCTGGGCTCAGTATTCTACTTATAGTCTTGAGGGACTTTGAGTAGAATACAATACAAATAAGTTAAGTTTTCTTGCATTGTATTCGATTATATGTTATAACATAAAAATAATTAAATTTGAAATATAAATATGTAATCATTTATATATTACATTATAGAACAAGTAATCATATTATACCCAATATTAATGTTCCAAAAAGGGGACTGGTTGCACAATATAGCGTCATTGCTCGTTCAGTAAGGAATTACGGCCTCGTAATAACGCCTCGGTTAACAATAGTTTATCTGCTGAACCTTTGCTCGTAAAAACCCGATGTTGTTTGTTTTTAGAATTTTCTACCACACAGTACATAAATTAGAAACGGGATATAATTTTAATGGCTTTTACCTAAAGTACTCTTTTTAGCTTTAGTTTCCTGCTATGCAGCAATAAAAAATTGATTCTAAAGTTTTTAAAGTAAGAAAGAAAATATTTATTTCCAACTGCGACATACTCAAGATAAACAAATTTAAAGAAAACGCATACAAAAATTGTATACCGTAGTTCCAGAAATGAGGTTGGCACTCAGTATATTGCTGTGCCGAAACGTAGTCCGACACAGCACAGATTTTCAATGCCCACCTCCTACATTTATAATAATAAGAAATATCTATATATTAATATGTGAAGCAGAAACTTTGTACTCCTTTTTACAAAAGTGAGCGGACGGAGGAGTATGAAATTTCGCACAATTATAGTTTATATAGAGAAGAAGCGACAAATGCTCATATTTTTTAAAATTATGCATAAAAAATATATAAAATCAATAAAAAAAACATTACACACACTACCATGTAACACGTGGATCAATAACCCCCGGGACTAACTAAGAAAAACACATTTTTTCCAACTAATATCCAATAATAAGAATCCAACTAATAGTGTAAGAAAAAATGATTTTATTGTAAAAAAAAGCGTGGCGTTACACTATTTTTAATTGAAATTTATTTTCTATTTTTTAGTTGGATTTTCTATAAAAGCATATTTTTTTAGTTTTTTTTTAAATATTATTTTTTATTTAGTAGCGGCGTAATTTTAATGCTATAAACAAGATGCACTTGGCCACAGTCACTGACTATAACATTATCCCAGATGGAATAGGGACTTTATAGGGATGAATTGCAACGGGACTTTGGCTCATAGAGACTGTAATCTGTTGGCCTAAAGCGGCTGCTTTTACAGATTCAAGGTTCAAAATAAAGTGGAACTTTATGCTATGTCTTAAACCCACCAGTATATCTAGACACGTACCAATTTCACTAAATGATTAACCAGCGCTTTAGGCCCTCAGATCCCTTGATTGACAACGAATTAATTAATGAAATGGCCAAGGTCTCCGCTGGCAAGTCTGCTCGTGATGGCCAATAAAATTGAACATAATATTGATTTATCACGTAGTATTATCGCCCCTGAAGCTTATAGCTTTAAAATTCTCACGCAAACAGGAAACTGTTAGACCCTGAATATTGGGTATACATTGTACTACTAGTTACATTAGTGTATATGAATATTATCCCCGCAAATTGCTAATGCGCCTGGCCGCCATTTTGGTGACGTAACTGTAGCCGAACAGTCAGTACCTTTAGCATCACAGGCCGGCGAGTACGCGTACATATCGGTCGCGGATGACGTCACGACTTCGCCGTAATGCTGATGTTCTCTGTCTTCTGTATAACATATTGTTTGATCCTAGGACCCCGTCTTATCTTAAAGAACGTTTTCAGTTCTTTCACAGTGATTCGAGGTCTTTGAAACGTCAGAGAGGTTGCGACTTAGGACACCACTCACCTGACACGAAGACACCGCAGAACGTTGCTCTGCCGATCAGCGACACCGCCACCAGCAGTGTGGCAGACAGATGACCGGCAGATACTCGGGAGTAGAGGGACCTGTAACAGAAAGAAAACAGAATAAACAAAATAATAGTAATAGCGTAATATAGTAATTAGCAATATAAATATAGCTGTAACTAATTAAATAAGTAAAAATGTAATAGATAGGAAACCCACTACAGAATGTTTAGAATATAAGGACTTCAAGTAATAGCATCTCAATAAGATATAAGAATAGATATGCCATAATAAAGATAATGGGACAGTGTAAAATTGGAATACATAAATAAATAAATACTAAATTCTAAAATTATATAAAAAATAGGCAAATATAATAATACTGTAAAACTAATGTAGACCTAAATGAAGATAGCAGACTTTTTGGAAACCAAGTTAAGAAATTGTAACAAAGCACGGAAATAAACACTTGAATGTAATAGATATAAATAGAAATAAGAACACTGTAAAATAATAATAAATAAAGAGTCAGAACATCCCATGACCCCCCAACCAACTATATCCAAATAGATATGTAATATACGTAATATAAATATAATATACGTAATATGAATATGTAGACATATATATATATATATATATATATATATATATATATATATATAAATATATATATATACAGATAGAATAACGCTAATATACGTGACCGATCATCTCCCCGGTATAGCACGGCCCGCACAAACACAAATCGGGTGGGTGGTGCTGGATCGGGGAGGCAATGCGGACAGGTATATTGGAATAAATAAATAAAACAAATATGTAAGTAAATAATATATGTACAATATAAAACCAGTATAAAGTATGTATAAGTTTGAATTCCCACCCCATTCCCAACCCTAGTAGAAATATATATCTTCATGTGTAGAATAAAACATAGTATCTGACTCGGGCATATCTTGTTCGCCTGAACCGAAGAAGGAGGAAAAAAAAACTTAGGACACCAGTACATACTACGGAGATTTACGCAAGATCGTTCTCTGTTCAGGCCTTGCATCTCTGGAATGCTCTGCCGGCAGATGTCCGGTCTGCTAAATCCATCCATTCTTTTAGCAGACTTGTGAAGGAGCACTATTTAACTGTATAACGTGTTTATTGTTTGTTTGTATGTCTATGTACGTATATATTTTTATAACTATAATATATGTATTTGTAACACTAGTCACATTGATAAAGATGACTGTCAGGCGAGAGGCTTACATTTAAATGCGAAGAAAACAAAGGTTATGGTGTTTGAAAGAGAAGAAACCAGAACGAATGCAAGGATAATGGTCGATAATGTTATGCTGGAGCAAGTGAATGAGTTTGTATATCTTGGATGTGCTTTTAGCAGGGATGGAAGGTACACCGCTGATATAGAAAGAAGAGTGAATTTGGGGAATAGTTTGAATGGAGCGTTAGGTAAACTTCTAGGCGCTAAGAACCTCAGCCAGAAGGCCCAGCTCGCCATACACAACGCGGTGCTGGTACCTACGCTCAAGGAGAGAGAGCATGAAAGTAGAGTAAACGCGGTTGAGATGCGAGCACTGCGCAAAATCTACGGAGTGACGCTCGCGGACCGCGTTCGTAATACCGAAGTAAGAAAGAGAGTTGGTCTGAAAGAGAGTGTCGGGGTGAAGGTAAGGAAAGGAATGCTCCGGTGGTTCGGGCATGTGGAAAGAATGACTAAACAGATATACAATGCAAAAGTGGATGGATGCAGAAGTCGTGGAAGGCCACGACACAATTTCCATGATCAAATTGATCGTGTACTAGCGGAGGGTGATGTCAGGAGCCTTAAGAACAGACGAGCGTGCATGACAAGAGTTATGAATGTCAAAGAAGCAACTGAGGTGTGTAAGAATGGGCCTAAATGGCGCTCTGTTGTTCGTGCCTACCCCGTAAGGGAACTGGCGTGAAGTTATGTATGTATGTATAATATATGTATTATAATTATTATCGATTACAACTGCACGCCAATGCTATCTATGTAATTAGTCCATCCAAAGGTTGCCTGGAAGAGATTGCTTTTAGCAATAAGGCCGCCCATTGTACTACCTTTTAGTATTCAAGTTTATTCTGATTTTTCTCTGTAATGTTGGTGTACAATAAATGTATTGTTGTTGTTGTTGTAGTCACGTGAATGTTAATTTAAAAAGGTTCCAGCGCATTAGCATTTTACGGGGATAATAAGTTATCTCACAATGTTTAACGTCACTAACTAATTCATAATGTCGCATCTCAATAACGAATTAAACCGCTATATCTGCGTAAAACGGTCACTAACACTAACATTATTGCACATGTAGAAGTAACATAACACATAGAAGTTAGTCATCTCGTTTCATCATTAAACACTCTACGTCTAGATTTTTTTTTTATTGCAGGAGATCAGCAGACAGGCAGACGGCTCACTTGATGGAAAGCGGTTACCATCGCCTATGGACATTTGCAACACCAAAGGTGCTACAAATGCGCTGATGCTCTCTTAAGGGAGACTGTAACCTGGTCACTAATGCCCGAACATAACTGAAGGTTGTTATGGTGACATACTCTAGACCAGGGGTAATAGCCATCCAGTCGGGCGAATGCCCTACTACCTGGCTGTGGGTGGTTTTGTCGCCTCTTACGACAGGCCGCCCGGCCGCAGGAAATTGTATTCTTTCTCCGTTCCTGCAGGGATAGCATCCAGACAAAAGCTAATATGTAATAAAAAAATCTAACACGATTTACATATAAAATAATAGGCATTAATGTAACATCTTATCGTCTTTAAAATATTTCGTACTATTTTATTGATTTTTTTATTGCATGAGTTCAGCAGACAAGCAGACGGCCCACTTGATGAAAAGCAGTTACTATCGCCTATGGACATTTGCAACACCAAAGGTGCTGCAAATGCGCTGCTGCTCTCTTAAGGGAGACTGGAACCTGGTCCCTAATGCCGGAACACAACTCAAGGTTGTCATGGCGACATACTCTAGACCAGGGGTGGTAGCCATCCAGTCGGGCAAATGCCCTACTACCTGAGAAACGGGGTACTATCGTCTTTAAGGCACTTTTAAAATATTATAATAGCATGGAGAAAGAAGATTTCTTCCATGATAATAGAAATAATTTTAATTACCGTTTAGACCAGAGCTTGAAATACCGGTAAAAATGTGGTAACGTCATTTATGCTAATTTCAGATAACGGTAAAAAATAAATATCTTTATAAATCTTACCGTTATTTCTAGCCTTTTACCGGTAAAAAATATAACGTCAATACTATTTTTATCGGTAATTTTACCGTCATATCTATGTTTTGTTATAATCGTCGCTCTCTTTCACTCGCAAAGATAGTCAAACAGCACTGTGCTAAATACACGCGTAATATTTAGAGTTGCGTTTGTCGATTGTTTCAGTAACATGCAGTCGTAAAAAAGTCATTATACATACGATGTTTAAGGTTATATTATAACGTTAAAATCATAAAATTTACCAAGAACGGTAAAGAAATATACCGATATGGCAGTGCCTTTTTCGAAAATACCGGTAATTACCCATAATTTTAAAGGTAATTAATTGATAGCGTTTTCAAGCCCTAGTTTAGACTCCCTTTACTCATACAAAGTTATGACGTCACAAAATCTACAATAAAAATCTAGAACCCGATTCCACCGCCACCTACCGGGTCTTTTTTTTATTGCATGAGATCAGCAGACAGACAGACGGCCCACTTGATGGAAAGCGGTTACCATCGCCTATGGACATTTGCAACACCAAAGGTGCTACAAATGCGACTGAAACGAAATGAGACTGGAACCTGGTCACTAATGCCGGAACACAACTGAAGGTTGTTATGGCGACATACTTTAGACCAGGGGTGGTCGGAGCCGAGTGTCTTCAAATCCTGTATGAATAGGTACTATAATGGCCATGACGGCGAGCCCCGCTTTGCAGGTACCCCGGAGTCGTTCAAACGGAAGAAAGACGTAACAATTATGTAGCTGACAGAATAATCTTATCACACAAGATGATATTTTTTTACACAATGACGTCTCTAGGTATAATAATCTTTGCCTCAGTCTCTCTCCATGAAGATAACGTCCGAATCCCAAAAAGGCTGTTACAGTTACAGTGTTGTCAATAAATACCTTCCTTGACTATGAATGTTATTATTATTATTGTATGTCTTGACTTTTGGAGGGCATGCGTGGGGCCATGGGAAGGCCAACACGTAGAGGCCCTTTGACAAATTTAATGTAAATGTGGCGTGACACTGACCGGCGATTATCCCTGTCTACACCATACAGTAATGCACCTAAGGACAAGCCCCGGCCAGTGTAGGACTATTGTGGGAAATGAGGACAAAAAGTACCGGGCTATTGGGGTGCACTGCTAATGGTACTAGGGGTCTGGGAATATGGGGACTATGGCGCCTGCCCGTCGCAATGTTGAGGGAACATAGAAAAATGGGCAGATAGTGACTCGCCACTCCCGGCATGGGCCCCAAAAAATGCCATAGAAGACAGGGGCAACATGGGTGTGAGTGGCTAAGGGGTGTAGAGAGGTGGGCTGCAGGTTCACCGAAGCTACTTCTAACGT
Organism: Dendrolimus kikuchii; assembly: GCA_019925095.2. NCBI lineage: Eukaryota > Metazoa > Arthropoda > Insecta > Lepidoptera > Lasiocampidae > Dendrolimus > Dendrolimus kikuchii. The sequence goes on from CM034400.1 coordinate 23,804,750, forward strand.
GATGCCATTTATCACTTCCACCCCTGGAGCTTGAGTCTTAGCTCTAGTGATCTCCACCCCGTGCCGGCTGGCTAAGGCAAGCACGGAGATGGGGGCCTTGCCTTGGCCCCCGGAGTCAGGTACGAAGTGTCGCTACTCACCTAAGGCTTCGCCACAAAGCCCCCCTGCGGGTTATCTATATTATTATTAAGATGTATTATTATTATTACTATTACTTTTAGACATTTATCAGTATTTTTTTTCACTTTTCATATGTTTTATTTAATATTATATAATTTAATAAAACTTTCTCTGTAAACGTTCTCCATCTTAGACTTTATTGCCTTTTTTTTCTACCAGGGGAAATCCGTTTGAGGACTAAGCCGCGACAAGGGCAGAACCTTGGGGGGATGATTCGCGACCTAGTGTGGGATTCGCCAGATCGGGAGTGGCACTAGCATGCCCAGTCAGAACTGGTGCCATGCTATTGCCACTCCCCAGTTAGGGATACCCACTAAAACCCCTAGGTGTTCCGTCCTTCGCCTTATGCCAGGGCTACGGGTATATGACTTAGCCTCTCCGCAACCCTGGTAGGCGTAAGCCTCGCAAGGCCACTTCCACTGCCGGGAGACTTTCTTTTAATCCCCCGGCATCTTCAGGCTCTACGTGCGTGGGGCGGTTTGTATCTCGCCCCACGGGGGGAGATGTGTGCGCGCGCGGAACACTCGCGCTCTCATCTCGACGGCATGTGCAGGTGAGTGAGAACCCCTATACCCCAAGGGGCCTCACCCGCGCCGCCCGCTTACGGCGGCTGAAGGTCCGTGCTGGCCCTTCGGCGTCGGCGCGTCCTCCTTTGGCGGGAGCGGAGCCGTGACGTGAGCTCACGCTCCCGCTCCGCCTCCTCCTTTGCAACCATAACGTGCTCGCAGAAGGAGGAGACGGCGGCCCATCCGGTGCTGTTCCCGACCATGGTGCGTAAAACGGCTAAGAACGAAAGGTCAAGTCCGGTTACGGCGACGAGGTCTTGGCGCTGCTCTGTCCAGGCTGGACACTGCTGGAGTGTGTGCAGCGCCGTATCCTCGTCGCCGATATCACAATGATGGCACCCTGACGTCGCCTCGCAGCCAATACAACACAGGTACCTCCCAAAGCATTCATGCCCCGAGAGGACCTGCGTCAGCCTAAACGTCAGGGTGCCGTGTTTACATCTAAGCCAGAGCTGCAGGATGGGCTTCACAGCCTCAATAGTGGCGAGACCCGCGCTAGAGTGTCGTACGCGTTCCTCCCATACCACCACGGCGATCGGCACGCCCTGAGGGACTGGTCTCATGCCCCTCGCCAGGGCCTCTTTACGGCACTAGAATAGCGACGCTAGGATCCTGGCCTCGAGGTCCCTTGTGGTGATCCGGCGAGTAGTGAGGCCGCTTTGAAGGACACCGTACGATACGTAACAGCGCGGCGTTCCGGGCCGTCAGGTGGTCTGACCAAACTGGGGCCCTGTATAGGTCCATCGACCGTACGATGCCTTCGATGAGTTTTCGGAACGGGGCTTCGGGCCCCCCGATATCGGGCAAGAGGCGCGACAACGCTTCTGCCGCCGTCTTGAGCCTGGGGGCCATTTGCCGAAAGTATGCTGAAAAGTCCCAACGGCTGTCCAGAACCAATCCTAGATACATGGTCCCTCCGACGCCGATGCGGACGCCTCCAACTACCGTGAAATATCACGGCCTCGGTCTTCGGAGACTTTTTGCCTAGCTCAAGGCGAGATCATGGTCAAACACCAACCTGTACTACAATAAAAAAGATTAGTATCAAATCGTGTTGTATTTGCAGACTGATAATTTACAAAATCAATTACAATAAATTACATCCTTAAGAAATCTCCTGCGGCGCAATCCTATTTTCCTAATGGCAGATTATTATACACCATTATCGAACAACACATTCAATGTGTGATAAATTCATAGGAATGCGTTTAATCTAAATGCAATTTGATTGGCGGAACGCTTTGCTGTCTGTGCATTGATCATATATACATAATTTCAACATTATCGCAATCATGTATTACATTCTGTTTGTCCATAGCAATGAATGTGTCACAAACAACTTCTGTTGTTGAGTGGGCTAAAACTTCGCCGACCTAGCTCGTTGGAACACTGAGGTCCCGAGTTCGACTCCTGGCGTGGTAAATTTCGCAAACGAACTTTACGTTAGATACAATGGTTTTGATTTTTGGAATTAATAGTTGTATATCAATCATATGTTGCTTAACTTAGGAATATAAAATATTTTTGTCTACCATTGATGACAGTGGTCTGGCAAGCCTTTGGTGTGGGATGTGACATGCGTAGACACGTTGGCCGCATCCTATTTACCAAACACATCTAGATCAGCCTGTTCAGCCGCGGAAACAGCTGAATCACTCAAGCAGGGCAAATATGCAACCCTCAGTGAGAGTTATATGTTTGTGCTATTTGCTGTCGAGACGCTTAGACCGTGGGATTCTGAGGCCGTGAGCCTCTACCAAAATTTATCGAAACGACTCATTGACTCTTCAGGTGATCAGAGGGCCAGTGCTTACCTCGGGCAACGGATCGGTATGTCGATCCAGCGAGGAAACGTAGCCAGCCTTCTGGGAACCTTACCCATAAAAGACGGTTTTTTTTATTGCGGGAGTTCAGCAGACAGGCGGACGGCCCACTTGCCCGACTAGATGGCTACCACACCTGGTCTAAAGTATGTCGCCATAACAACCTTGAGTTGTGTTCCGGCATTAGTGACCAGGTTCCAGTCCCCTTTAAAAGAGCAGCATCGCATTTGTAGCACCTTTGGTGTTGCAAATGTCCATAGGCGATGGTAACCGCTTTCCATCAAGTGGGCCGTCTGCCTGTCTGGTGAACTCGTGCAAGTAACACTTGACGTCGGAATAATCAAATAAGTTACTGCGCTTAAAACCCTTAAAACGTAGTTTTATTAAGTATACTAGTCGTGAAAATTCAAGAAAATATTATAAGCTCTTAATGATATTTTTTATATATATATATATATATGATAATATGAGAACGTGGCACTATTCGATATCCCAAAAACTTTCTAATTTTAATCTTATGGGAAATAGAAAACTGCATTACGCACCACATTAATATTGAAAAAAAAAACTTCTTTAATCACCCTATCCTTTTTTTATTGCAGGAGTTCAGCAGACAGGCAGACGGCCCACTTGACAGAAAGCGGTTACCATCGCCTATGGACATTTGCAACACCAAAGGTGCTACAAATGCGCTGCTGCTGCTCTCTTAAGGGAGTCTGGAACCTGGTCACTAATGCCGGAACACAACTCAAGGTTGTTATGGCGGCATACTCTAGACCAGGGGTGGTAGCCATCCAGTCGGGCAAATACCCTACCACCTGGCAGATTATTTTCATATAAAACGTTATACATAATAGGGTGATTATAATGTAATCTGTGTACAAATATTAGGCGTTTCTTGAGCTTCTGAAAACATTTGTTTCATTTGAAAGAAAGATATATTTTATTAAGGACAAAAACAATACAGAGTATTATCAAACATTATTTTATTATATTATCAAACAGGAAAATAATAGAAACAGAAAAGTCCTAAAATTGGACCCAGTCTCAGAATAAGACCAATTAAGACTAGCGCTCTTCATCCGCTTGGGACTAGCAAGTTTTTCATTGAGAAAATATTTTACACGTAATAATTTCAATTCCAATAAAATTAGATTTAAAATTATTTATACAAAATAAAGTTGTTATTATTTACATATATATTTTATTTCCAAATTTTTTACATTTTTCTTATAAAAAATACAAATTTATTTATAAAAAACATATAAAAAGCTGATCTTCGCCGGCAGTGGGGCCTAGGGTCCAGGCTACCGGTGGTTAAGGCTCCAGACACAGGAATCTCCTCACAGTACGGGCCGTGTCCAACAGAGCTGCCTTCTGCATCCGACCCTTCAACCAGATACCAAGCGAGAGCCTTTCAAGGTGGCAATCAAGGCTCTTCGCTATTAGTCCATTCACTGACACCACTATCGGTACTATGATTGTAGATCCAGGTTCCACTATTATTATAGAAAAAAAATGAAAAAACATTTATTTAGAACTACAACACAAATGAGAATTACGACCTGAATGCCGACAAAAGACAAATTCACACCTGCGTCTGTAGAAACACGTTTTATTACCTTTTTGGCATTTGGACTTCTTTTGTTTACTTTGTGTTTAAAATTTGTAATTAGAAAAACGGCCCATTGTGTGTTGTAATCTTTTATGGTAGTTATTAGCCAGGTGTGATTCTAAGAATTTCAGTTCACGCGGCTGAGAGACATTGCATTTGTGCAATATAAAGCAATGCCCCAATGGAAAGATAGTCAGTCAAGCGATAACCACTAGCGAAGCAAGACGTGTGTACTACATTCGGTAATCTATTTTGTGACGGACTATGCGCATGTTATTATATTTATACCTGTGTTATACGTTTTTGTATAATTCTAATAAATTCTATAGTAATTCTAACGGCATTTTAATTCGAGTCCTACAACTCGTAACAATACATTAAACAGTAAAAAAAACGAAGCAAGTGTAGCTCTAAATTGGGCTCACAGCTCAGCATGTTGTTGGTGAGGTTAAACAGCGCTGATCTTCCGCTAGGGCCATTAAAGTGACATACATAGACACGGAAGTAAATAAAATAAAAAATGAAAAGAAACTATTAAAAAAGAAGAAAAAATGTACATACATACATAACATCACGCCAGTTCCCGTGCGGGGTAGGCACGAACAACAGAGCGCCATTCAGGCTTATTCTTACACACCTCACTTGCCTCTTTGACATTCATAGCTCTTGTCATGCACGCTCGTCTGTTCTTAAGGCTCCTGACATCACCTTCTGCTAGTAAACGATCAATTTGATCAAGAAAAAATGTATACCACAATAATTGTAAAAAGATTAAATACATATTATTTATATAGTTAGATAGTTAAGTATATCAATAAGAGTTTAATATAAGCTATATAAAGACACATGACACAACACAGACAGGATTGGTCAGGCACATCCTCCAAATGGGCAATTATAATAATATTTTAATCTATATATTAATACGTGAATCAAAATCTTTGTACGCGTTTTTATGAAAATTGCGCGGATCGAAGAGTATGAAATTTCGCACACTTATCTATATATATAAAAATCAATGCCCCTTTCGTTGTAATTTTACAACTTGAGAACGACTTTACCGATTTTGATGAAATTTTGTGTGTGTGTTTGAGTGGGTCCCGGAATGGTTTCCGCTAGGTGGCGCTGGGATCGGGTTCTAGAATCCTCCTAATCACCGGGAGCGATTTTGGTGATTTTGTTTTTGTGTGTTTGAGTGGGTTCCCGGATTGTTTAGATTCGCAATTAGAACCGGTAGGTGGCGCTGGGATCGGGTCCTAGATTTTTATTTTTTCTGAGCAGGACAACGTCTGCCGGGGCCGCTAGTAGTTTATATAGAGAAGAAGCGACGAATGCTATATTTTTAAAATTATGCATAAAATATACATAAAAACAATAAAAATCATTACACACACTATCATGTATTTGACACACACGCATAAATACTCTTTTGTTTATTGTTCAAGTCAAATTAACAGTGTAGCCTTGGCGAAATCTGTGATCATAGAACTATAGTCTTTGACATTAATTATTATGGTCGAATTTCGACCACGGGCGACCACTGGTAGACATAAATATCCCAGAATGATTTCTAGAATAGCCAAAACATAATGTCAATATGTGGTTCGATTGGTGTTTTCCGCGTCTTAAATATCATCCGATATATATTTTGTCCTTGGTAGTGCATTAATGAAGGTCACACATTGGACCACTGTGAGTGATAACAATCCATTGCCTGCTTACTTGACCTTCGTCCATCATCTTGTCAAACCAAAACAGCAATGGATGTAATACCATATCAAGTATTTTATTTACGATGTGATTTTCAATGTCTAAAACAAGACTAAACGTTACCACAAGCGAATGACAACTTTAAGTTGTTGACAATTTAGTTGAATATCGATTTGCAATTTGAAAACGTGTTTAGAACAATGTTATCCAGTTTGTGACAGCAGTAATCAAAATCTGGGCTTTCTGGTATAAAAGGACGAAGATGCGGCCAACACTGCACATTGAGTGAGACACCTACAGTGAGCACTTGGAATCATGAAATTCTTTGTAAGTTTAATATTTTAGAATAAATATATTAGCTAATATTTAATCGCTATAAGCGCTTCGTAATGCCGAAGTAAGACAGAGTTGGTCTGAAAGAGAGTGTCGGGGTGAAGGTAAGGAAAGGAATGCTCCGGTGGTTCGGGCATGTGGAAAGAATGACTAAACAGATATACAATGCAAAAGTGGATGGATGCAGAAGTCGTAGAAGGCCACGACACGCCTTCCATGATCAAATTGATCGTGTACTAGGAGAAGGTGATGTCAGGAGCCTTGAGAACAGACGAGCATGCATGACAAGAGTTATGAATGTCAAAGAAGCAAGTGAGGTGTGTAAGAATAAGCCTGTTGTCCGTGCCTACCCCGCAAGGGAACTGGCGTGAAGTTATGTATGTATATATGTAATATTTAATAAAAGAAAACATATAGGTATATATACGACCTCTGTGGTTGACAGGTTTAATTAAACCTTTGCCGGTTGACCTAATTGGAACACAGAGGCTCCGAATTCGATTCCTGGCATAGTAAATTTTGTAATCGATACTTTCGTTACTTACTATGAGTGTCTGAAATACAGAGTTTACTAGCGATAGGCTTGGCTTAAGCCTAACTTGCATAGTCTGTCAAGTTACAATGCGTGTGTTTCTTTGCCAATTATTATTATTATTGTACTATGTATTTAGTCGAAAAGTCCTATTACATCGGAATGTTTATTAATTACAAATTGAAATTCCTTTTTGAAAGTCCGTTATTGTAGTTCATTATACAAACCGCGTGAAGAAGGTTTGCGGATGACTACTCACTATTACGACAGACCTTCCATGATCAAATTGATCGTGTACTAGCAGAGGGTGATGTCAGGAGCCTTAAGAACAGACGAGTGTGCATGACAAGAGTTATGAATCTCAAAGAAGGAGAATTTTTTATCCGTGCAGGAACGGAGAAAGAATACAATTTCCTGCGTTGGGGCGGCCTGTCGTAAGAGGCGACAAAACAACCCACAGCCAGGTGGTAGGGCATTTGCCCAACTGGATGGCCACCACCCCTGGTCTAAAGTATGTCGCCATAACAACCTTGAGTTGTGTTCCGGCATTAGTGACCAGGTTCCAGTTTCCCTTAAGTGAGCAGCAGCGCATTTGTAGCAACTTTGGTGTTGCAAATGTCCATAGGCGATGGTAACTGCTTTCCATCAAGTGGGCCGTCTGCCTGTCTGCTGATCTCCTGCAATAAAAAAAAAATAAGAATATAATTTTTCTATATCCCATTATTTTGTATTCCGTTATTATTATTTCAATGAAATTGCAACGGCATATATGTACTTATTCAAACTATTTTTTGAAAATATGTTATAAATAAATATCAAAGGAGAATCTTCTGAGTGTTACAATGTCTATAACCACCTTCTTAAAACTGGTGTCAGGTCATTCATTCATTAAGCAACAATATCACTGATTGTTGCTTATCATTGTTATCAGCCAGGCACTTGAATTGAGAAAATTCTTAAATACAAATACAACTATATTTGGTTGCGGACAGTAATGAGCTAGAAAAATTCTCCCTTAAAATTATAATTAAAATATTAATAAATATGTACTTCGTCAAATGTTTTAAGCATTTATAACATTTACGTAATGCTTTTGTGGATTAAAAACTTACAAAGCAATCAAGGAAGTAATGTAAAAAGCATCAGACTTATAAACATTAAAAATCATGTTTAAAATGAAATTATGTTTAGCTAGAGGTGCAATTGTAAATCTAAACTATCCGGATACCCAGTCAAACACACAAAAAAATTTCATCAAAATCGGTAAAGTTGTTCTCAAGTCATGCGCGTACATACATTTCTACGATTCATTTTTATTTATATAGAAGGTAGATTAAAACACAAAACAAACGAATTCATATCATAATGCATAAATAATGCACAAGATTATCAAAATTATGTCATCCGTTCATGCATTTAATACTTCTAACATTTTAAATACGAAAAATTAAGCAAAAGATCTGATTTTAACCTCGCTTAAAATAATTTTGTAAACGTGTGTCTAATTTTATTTTATATGTTTATTTCATTATTATTGTATTATATATTCATTTAGCAAGCTAAGCCTTTGCCGGCCTTACTCACTGCAATGCAAAGACTCCGGGTTCGATTCCTGGAATGGTAAATTTCGTAAACGAGCTTTCAATTACACAGATCCACAAAGAGAAAAAGCCATACAGAAAAAAACTCGTAGATCGTAATTTTTATCCGTTTTCTAGGCTTTTCTCGATTATTATTTGCACATTGGCCCCCAATTCTCACTCCAGATCAGTCAGCGGGAAAAAATAAGCCAGAGAATCATGGTCTGACACCCAGCACATACAATTTTTTTGGAGACCTGTGTTATTTACCATGATCTAGGTGTCTGGGATCAGTGGTCCGTTGTATATCCATAATGTTAGCGTAACTTGCTTAGCTTGGAGATATGCAATGTGTGGGTTTGTCTGTGGATTATAATGGATGTAACATTTGCCCGACATTTTAAATATGATAGACTAAGCAAAGGATCTTATTTTAACCTCCTTAAAAGATCCAATTTTAACCTCCTTTAGATAATCTGGAGTCTGTTGTACAATTATAATTGTCAGGTTTCCTTATGAATGTTAACAAAAAGGTTAACTGACCTTTTAATCAGATCTGATCTGTCTATCAGTGGGGAATAGTGTGAACGGAGCGTTAGGTAAACTTCTAGGCGCTAAGAACCTCAGCCAGAAAGCCCAGCTTGCTCTACACAACGCGGTGCTGGTACCTACGCTCACGTATGGAAGCGAGAGTTGGGTATGGAAGAGAGAGCATGAAAGTAGAGTAAACGCGGTCGAGATGCGAGCACTGCGCAAAATCTGCGGAGTGACGCTCGCGGACTGCGTTCGTAATACCGAAGTAAGAAAGAGAGTTGGTCTGAAAGAGAGTGTCGGGGTGAAGGTAAGGAAAGGAATGCTCCGGTGGTTCGGGCATGTGGAAACAATGACTAAACAAATATACAATGCAAAAGTGGATGGATGCAGAAGTCGTGGAAGGTCACGACACACCTTCCATGATCAAATTGATCGTGTACTAGCAGAAGGTGATGTCCGGAGCCTTAAGAACAGACGTGTGTGCATGACAAGAGTTATGAATGTGAAAGAAGCAAGTGAGGTGTGTAAGAATAAGCCTAAATGGCTATCTGTTGTTCGTGCCTACCCCACAAGGGAACTGGCGTGAAGTTATGTATGTATGATCTGTCTATCTGACAGTAATTTAACTCGGTGTACTGCCGACGCTACCTTCCTAATCTCTGTCGTCATGGATCCTATTTGACTATCGTTGTATTGCACTAACATATACATCGCAATAGTGATTGGATAAATTTCATACTCCCTTATTCTGGCAACGTTCTCTGTCACACCATAAATTATTTTATTATCTTACACACCATCCATCTCTATTTTGGTCTACCTTTACTCTTCACAATCTTTTAAAATAATTTTTGTCATATAATTTTTATCTGTGCAGGAACGGAGAAAGAATACAATATCCTGCGGCCGGGCGGCCTGTCGTAAGAGGCGACAAAACAACCCACAGCCAGGTAGTAGGGCATTTGCCCGACTGGATGGCTACCACCCCTGGTCTAAAGTATGTCGCCATAACAACCTTGAGTTGTGTTCCGGCATTAGTGACCAGGTTCCAGTCTCCCTTAAGAGAGCAGCAGCGCATTTGTGGCACCTTTGGTGTTACAAATGTCCATAGGCGATGGTAACCGCTTTCCATCAAGTGGGCCGTCTGCCTGTCTGCTGAACTCCTGCAATAAAAAATAAAAAATTCATTCATACTCATTATTATTATAATGTAATACATACATAACATAATCACGCCTGTTCGCCACTGGAGTAGGCAGAGAGGCTGGATGATCATTTGCTACGTTCCGCTTCGTCTAATTTCATTAATTTCTTCATACATACAAGTTTGTTTGAGGTGTTTCACTTAGGCTTTCTTTAAATTGATATTGTGTTATTGTACAAGAATTATGATATTTATGATTAATTTATTTAAGAAGTCGTAGTAGCGTAATGGCTAGCGCACGCGTCCCATACTCAGAGGGCGCGGGTTCGATCCTGGCCGGAACGCATGCACCACTTAGGCATTTTTTTGACCTAATGTGCATATTGACACAAATACCACGTGCTAACAACGGTGCAGGAAAACATCGTGATGCAACGTGCACATCGAGTTAACCGATGTGTCCAAACTGCCAAGCCCCCTAAGACAAGCGTGGCGGGTATACTGTCCGTTCCCCTATAATGGGAGACCCGAACCCAGCAGTGGGATATTTATGGGCTGTTATTATTTACTATTAATTTCGTTTCCAGGTTCAAATTATCGCCGTGGCGCTGCTGGTGGCCGTCGCCTCCGCAGGCTATATTAGGAGCGGCTGGTCTTCGCCTCAGTACTCCTCATACACCCCAGTGTCATACTCAGGCGGCTACGGCGGCTATAGCGGCTACAGCGGTTATGGAGGCCATAGCGGTCACGGCTACAGCGGCTATGGCGGCCATGGCGGTTTGGGGGGTTACGGCGGTTGGGGAGGTCACGGCTATCGTAAGTCGTACGGTGGATGGTAGAAAACAGTCAACAAACCACCACAAAGTACAAACAAAATTTTGTAAATGAAATTCAAAGTTTTAATTTCTACATTGTTTGACAGTATTTAAATTTTATTTTTGTTTCATATTGTTTCAAATTGGACCTACTTATGCAAAATGGAACCAACCCACAAACTGACAGTTTTGAGAAAATGCCGTTTTTATTAAAATTTTGGGTACAAAAAAATATGTCTATATTTTGGAAAAATCATTTAGAATATTGTATATTATATTTTCTCGTTATGATTTTTATTGAGTCGATAGAAGGTGCATTTTGAAAGTCTTCTGCATCCTTAACTCAATTTTGGATTGGTTCTGTTTTGCATAAGTAGGTCCAATTGTTGTTAAAGATTAAAAATTGTTAGCTTGTTTGTAATGGTTTATAGATTGTCAAACAATGAATTGGCCTCGACGAATCCCGGTGGGGAGTAATTGATCAATATTTTAGCTTTCAAACGTGGATAGTGGTATAACATGTATTTCGATTTTTGTTTTGCAACACTCGCTTAAGTATGATCTTAAAGTTTATCAAGTTGATACAAATCAAAGCATTAATCCATTTAACTTGACATACTTTTTTAAGTTCAAAAGTGTTTTTTTTTGTTCCTATCTATTGGTAAATCAGTGCTCTTTCATTAAAGGTTTTAGGTTTCTATGATAATGTAAATATATCTTTTTTCTTCCTGATACATTGTGTTTTATTCAAAAACTCCTAAAGGGTTGACATCAGAACGCATGCGCCTCTAATTTCATTTAAATTTTTTTTTGGAACGAAGTTCCTTATCGCGCGTTGTGAAAGGGGGCTAGACGGAAAAAATTCTTATGAAAAGTTGTCACGACACTTTTTGCTATAGTAAGCTATTGTAAGCTGTGCGGCGTCGCATGTTTCTCTGTCTGTCTGTCTGTCTGTCTCTCTCTCTCAATTCCAATTACAATTCCTTCACTAATTAATCGAAAGGAACTTCGTTCCATCCGGGTGTCCCTTGACACCTCTCAAGTTTTGTTTTTTATTGCCTGAAGCAGGCAAACAGGCGGACGGCCCACTTGATGGAAGGTGGTTACCGTCGCCTATGAACGTTTGCAACACCAGGGGCGTTGCCAACGCGTTGCCGGCCTCTAAGAAATTTTATAACGCCCTTCTTAAACGACCCCATGTCGTAGCGCAGAGGGAAAACCTCGGCCGTTGCGTAGTTTAAACTTTAGATCATCTTTTAGTGATAAAATGATAATAATCACCACATGCAGGGAGTGGCGAGTCACCGTCTGCCCATTTGTCCACGTTCCCTGAACATTGCGCCGGGCAGACGCCATAGCCCCTATATTCGCAGACCCCTAGTACCACTGGCAGTTCACCCCAATAGCCCGGTACTTTTTGTCCTCATTTCCCACAATAGTCCTACACTGGCCGGGGCTTGTCCTTGGGTGCATTATATGGTGTAGACAGGGATAATCGCCGGTCAGTGTCACGCCACATTTACATTAAATTTAGCAAGGGGCCTCTACGTCGTGCCATTTTTATGACCCGTGGTCTTCAAAGAAATAATAATAACAAAATAGCTTATCAGTTACCAGAGCATTGTTACATCGATAACAGAAGGTGCTATAAAGTTCTATTAAATCTAATTAATAGTTAGGGAAAACTAAAAATAATTCTGTGGTTCGGGCATGTGGAAAGAATGCATGATGAAAGAATGACTAAACAGATATACAATGCAAAAGTGGATGGATGCAGAAGTCGTGGAAGGCCACGACACACCTTCCATCATCAAATTGATCGTGTGAGCCTTAGGAACAGACGAGTGTGCATGACAAGAGTTATGAATGTCAAAGAAGCAAGTAAGGTGTGTAAGAATAGGCCTAAATGGCGCTCTGTTATTCGTGCCGCAAGGGAACTGGCGTGAAGTTATGTATGTATGTATGTAAAAATAATTAATACTAACACCTAAACTAGGTAAAGCCTGTACTATAGGTGTTAGTTCCTTCCTATAATGCATAACTTGAATGTTTCATTTATATTCATATGTGGGTAGACGTGTTACCAAATCTAATTATTAAAACCAATAAGAAATAGAAATCTATGTATTTCTCAATATTTAATTCAAAACCTTTATTTTAAGGACATCCTTGAATCTAATAAATAAGCGTACAGTGATTAACGATCTACCATATCCTATAATATTAAGTAAGCTGATATAATAAATAATATTACATGAGTTTGTGATTACGAAATAATCTCTGAGAGCAACGCCTGTGGTGGGCAGGTGGCCACATCGTGTGCTGACTGGGTCGCAAGTAAATGCCTTCATATAGCTGTTTCTTGATTGGGATTGTGGTTGCTCAATGAAACTGAAGTTTAGGTAGCTGATGTTTGTGATCCACATGAGCTCTAAAGGATAAAGGAATCTTGAAGAAGAAGAGGTAAATTAAGCAAGATGGCAGGAACCCGCAGTAGTAGTTTCTTATCCAACAAATCAACTCAAATTTAAAGAATACAATTTCCTGCGGCCGGGGGGCCTGTCGTAAGAGGCGACAAAGCAACCCACAGCCAGGTGGTAGGGCATTTGCCCGACTGGATGGCTACCAACTCTGGTCTAGAGTATATTGCCATAACAACCTTGGGTTGTGTTCCGGCATTAGTGACCGGGTTCCAGTCTCCCTTAAGAGAGCAACAGCGCATTTGTAGCACCTTTGGTGTTGCAAATGTGCATAGGCAATGGTAACCGCTTTCCATCAAGTGGGCCGTCTGCCTGTCTGCTGAACTCCTGCAATAAAAACTCAAAAATATGATAAATGACTTTGCTGTAAATTTAATTTTTATGAAACGATAGATGATTGGAAAGAAAATGAAGGAAGTTGAAGGAATGACAAGGGTTAGGCAACCAAATACACCTTCAGTAAACTCCTATTTCCTTTATATAATACTAGCTTCTGCCCGCGACTTCGTCCGCGTAATAGTTTAAAACAAGTAAGTTAAAAAAACCCCCCGATTTTGAAACATTCTTCATTGGTGCTCCGCTCCTATTGGTCTTAGCGTGATGATATATAGCCTAAAGCCTTCCTCGATAAATGGGGTATCTAACACTGAAAGAATTTTTCAAATCAGACCAGTAATTCTTGAGATTAGCGCGTTCAAACCAAATTTATTGAAACACTGAAGTCAAAACAAACAATAGAGTGTGTAGGGACGCACAACGCCGCTACATTCACGAGTCAGTTGAAAATGAAAACTCTTCAGTTCTATATATTAGTATAAGATTACCACATTTTCCTGTTAGAAATAAATATATATCACAAAACTTTAGGTAAGTTTAATTATCTTTAGATTTTAATAGCCCCTTTAAAAACTTTAATATTAGCAAAATAATTTAAAGATATATGCAAAATAGAAATTGGTATGCATCCTTAGAATGTCAATGTCGTTGCTGAGATTAGTTATTGACAACTTTAATACAGTGAGAAATGACTCAAAGGGTATGTTCCACATGAGGCTCACGACGACCGCGATTTTTCCCGTTCCATTCGCTTGCGGGCGTTACAATCGTAAACTTAACTGGAACGGATTATTCGATCCACCTCTTAACATAGGTCGCTGTGAGTGCTGCGTGATTGAAAATTACAGCATCATTAGTGACGTTTTCGTCACGACCGTAACAACCGCTGTTAGTATGTGGAACGGCTGAAGGAGTTGGACATTGTGAGTCACAAGTGGCACGTAGCCAAAATTGCAACTAAACTAACATTTGAGTTTGTTTGTTTGTGACGCTTTTACGCCTTTACTATTTTTCCCGTTCCACTTGTTTGCGGGCGTTACAATTGTAAACTTAACTGGAACGGATTATTCAACCCACCTCTTAACATAGGTCGCTGTGAATGCTGCGTGATTGAAAATTACACCATCATTAGTGACGTTTACGTCACGATCGTAACAACCGCTGTTAGTATGTGGAACGGCTGAAGGAGCATTTTGGACATTGTGAGTCACAAGTGGAACGTAGCCAAAATTGCAACTTCACTAACATTTGAGTTTGTTTGTTTGTGACGCTTTTACGCCTTTACTATGCAACAGGTCGTCATGAAATTTCTCATATGACATGACCAACCAAACATCTCCTAGTACCGTTCGCAGCTTCAATAATTTTGCACGTATTTCGCTCGTCATTTCAGTACTTAGTTGTTTTGCTATAATCTTTTTGTTATAATATTTTCTTAAGTTTTCGCGACTTGTATACATAATAAAACTACGTTTTAATGGTTTTAAGCGCGGTAATTTATTTGATTTTGGTTATTCCGACGTTTCGGCTGACTGAACAGGGGCCGAAACCTAAAATAAAACGTAGTTTTATTATATTTTTGGTAGTTGTTAAGGTTTTTCTAGTCGTTTTTGTTTGTTATCTTGTAAAGTTTTTAGTATATTATTTTGTGTTGAAGCCATTTTTAACTCTTTAGTGAGATATGCCGGTTATATAATAGCATCATTATAACTAATGCTGAAATAGAAATTTTTAATAGCGCGATATCTTGTAATTTAAAACATGTGTAGCCAAAATTATTCTTTGATTGTGTTGAAATAACTGTACTATAATTATTTCTAACACTGCGTATGTTAAAAGCACGTTCTAGCATTCATACTTTCTCTTAGCACATTCGCTTAGCGCGCTGTTGTAGATGGGAGATCAACAAGCTCATATTGTAATCGTTTAGACTCAGTGGCAATATTGTGTTGTACTCTGTTTTATACGTCTAAATGTATTGATAAATTTGACATGGGTAAAAAAAATGATAAGAACAAATTAAAATTATTGGCCATAATCATGTTGGTATTTTGAGATGTTTTTGCTATCGGTACCCGACACGATCGACCGCACATCTGGCATTCGTCTCAGCTCAGTCGGATAGTACACGTTGTCAAAGACCATAGGGTACCTTTCGTCCAGAAAAGTATACTGTTTTCTAGGGATAAACCATACAGGGATATACCAGAAAAAATGGTGTTCCGACTGAGTTTCATTGGCGACACCGTTGCAATTCGATACAAAATATTGAAATAAACCTCTTATTTTAACAGGAAGGGTTCCTGTAGGGGTTGTAGACGGTTTTCTATAATCGAATGTTATTAGCATATACTGCGCGTATGATTAAGACACTTCTCTTGTTATTGTCTCCAGGGGAACTGCAGTCCGCTACGCTACATGCTGTTTCGAGAATGACAAAGCTATTTTAATTTGTTGCTCTCATGGTTAGTTTCACCTTTTTGACGTCCTTTTGGGGAGTGTGGGACTCGCCGTCCGGATGGGCCGGAATACCCACTAAATCCCTTTGGTGTCCACCTATCTATCTATCGCCATATGTTGGGGCCACAGAATGGGCGTGAGCTTTTCTTTCACGACCTCGGCTGGCGTGGGACCATGGGTGGTTGGGACGAAGCGGATATCTCCTGTCTCAAGGATGAGAGAGGCTCGCGCGCTCCCTACTCGGCGGCTTCGGATGCAAGGTAATGGCCTGGTGTCTCCGCTGACCGCCACCCGCCCCGCGCGTTATGTTAAGTTCCACCTTCGCTAGATGTCGTTACGTGTATTAGTTTTTATTTGTCACTGAAAATGCATCTGCGCGCGATCTCCTTCGGACTCCTGGAGGAGGTTACCGTAGGGCCTGTGGAACTCCTCGGCTGGGCGTAACTATGTTCTAAATCTCAGCCTTTCCAACACATACAAAGCGCAGGGTCGTCAGGGAGGAGGGGGTTTTTAGTGGGTATTGGGGTTGCTCGCTCGTGTAGCAACGCTCGGAGTCTTCCACACTATTCTGTGACGTCGATCGCGGACGGAGCGCTGCCAAGAGCATACTATTGCTGCAGTGTTATCGCCCCCGACCGACGCGTGTCGTTCCCCTAGCAACGACCCAGTTTGTGCGTAAATCGGTTAAGCATTTTCCCACGCCTCAAAACAAAAAAAAAAAAAAAAGGCCTGTGGAACTCCCAACGAGCGCTTCTCGACTCGGTTTACAAAATTTACATTGATCGCAGCCGCGGCCATAAACTAGTTCTAGATATTTTCTAAAGTTCACTCGATCCATTAAATATAATGTGATTTGTGCAAAGCAAACTATTTCAAGTCTGCAGATGAAGTCATTGATAATGGGAGATCAATCAATGTTAGATAAAATTCGATGCGGTCAAACTGATTGCACACATCGCTAACACAATGAATGAGCTCCACACGTAGGAATTTTTTACACACCATTTATTAACATTAGTGTTTTTTTCTTATTGCACGAGTTCAATAGACAGACAGAGGGCCCACCTGATGGAAAGTGGTTACCGTCGCCTATGAACATTTGCAACACCAGAGGTGCTGCTGCTCCCTTAAGGGAGACTGGAACCTGGACACTAACGCCGGAACACAACTCAAGGTTGTTATGGTAACATACTCTAGACAAAGGGTGGTAGCCATCTAGTCGGGAAATACCCTACCACCTGGCTCTGGGTTGTTTTATCGCCTCTTATGATAGACCACCCCAACGCAGGAAACTGTACTCTTTTTCTAAATATAATAATTATAATATTATAATAAAAATACATTAAAACATTGTTTATTAAATAAAAAAATTAGATTTATTAACATATTAATGAAATAATGCAGTAATTAACCTTCAAAATGATTTTTTTCTCAATTTTCGAATTTTAAAGTTGTGTACCGTAGATTCTCACTGTTTTTCTGTCTCACTACTTTTAGGTTTTAGCAATTAATTTTTTTTTTAAATTTTTAGGCACTGTTAGATTATAAAAACAAATTCAATGTAAATCTTAATTTAGTTGAAATGTATGTGTATATATATATATATATATATATATATATATATATATATATATATATATATATATATATATATATATATATATATATATATATATATATATATATATATATCTGTTTGATGCCAAAATAAATGAAAAAAGCCCAAAAAAAACATAATATATCATAGGAGTTGTTTTCCACTAAGACAAGGAGTTAGTGGATACTAACTCCTAAACCAGGCAACGGATTTTTAAACGGTTTTCACAATCAGTTAGATATTTGTTTTTTTTTTTTTTAAATAAAATAATGTATTATATATACTGTATTTTTTAAATCTATAAAAAAATGTAATTAAAATATATAGGTATAAGGTAATCTAATAACTGTAAATATTATAATTATACAATTAAAATCATGCAAAGCAAATAAATGTAGTTTAAGTATGTTTGTTTATGATATACCAAATAATCTGCACTACTTACATCGCCAGATTAGGTTAAACTATTCCTTAAGTTAGGTTGCCTGGAAGAGATTGCTTGAAGCGATATGGCCGCCTATTGTTTCTACCATGACAATATTGTAATCGTGCATTTTTGAAGTTGTATATTTGGTGAGTAGTAAAGTATAATAAAACTACGTTTTAACGGTTTTAAGTGCGGTAATTTTATTTGATTTTGGTTTTTCCGACGTTCCGGCCACTTTTCAGTGGCCGTGATCACGGAAGACAAAGATGTCAAGTGTCAACGAGTGTTGTTAAAGTTTTATTTAGCCTACCGCCAACTTGTTAATTTTAATTATTTAGTTTTAATTTTGTTTATGGTTATTATTTACTCTATGGGAGCCTAATCTAATTTAATACCGCTTCGCAACATGTTATAGCTTGAAGAGAAGAAGCGGCGCAAGAAACTCTTCAGCAAACATGCCTAGCTCTAATAATTTTAATATTAGAGCTAGGCATATTTGCTGAAGAATTTAATAATGTTGCGCCGCTTCTTCAAGCCATAACATGTTGCGAAGCGGTAGTAAATTAGATGAGGCTCCCATAGAGTAAATAATAACCATAAACAAAATTAAAACTAAATAATTAAAATTAACAAGTTGGCGGTAGGCTAAATAAAACTTTAACAATACTCGTTGACACTTGATATCTTTGTCTTCCGTGATCACGGCCACTGAAAAGTGGACGAAACGTCGGAAAAACCAAAATCAAATAAAATTACCGCGCTTAAAACCATTAAAACGTAGTTGTATTATGTATACAAGTCGCGAAAACTTAAGAAAATATTGAGCAGTAAAGTCTTATCTATCTATAGATAAATAAAGTGTAACTAAAATTTTATTTTTAAATATAATTAATTTCATTTTCTAATATTAACTCGAGTTTATAAACGGAAACGTTCTAAGAAATAAAGCCGTTTATGGGTTTCGATATGCTAATTGTATTAGCAATCGGCGATTGAGGCATATGCCAATGGTTGCCTTTAGCAAACTGTGTGTAATCTTTGTGAGTTTATGGTCCTGAATATGGTAACCATAGGCATTTATAATGTTTCTAGAATAGACATAAACACACACCAGTATGGAAGCTATCTGGTTTTGCGAACAAATTCATATGAATCACTACTAAGTATTTATGTTGATTTGCTGTATTAGAATTTAACATGACTAAATTACTAAGTGACGGAGTGACGCTCGCGGACCGCGTTCGTAATACCGAAGTAAGAAAGAGAGTCGGTCTGAAAGAGAGTGTCGGGGTGAAGGTAAGGAAAGGAATGCATGATGAAAGAATGACTAAACAGATATACAATGCAAAAGTGAAAAATTGATCGTGTACTAGCAGAAGGTGATGTCAGGAGCCTTAAGAACAGACGAGCGTGCATGACAAGAGTTCTGAATATCAAAGAAGCAAGTGAGGTGTGTAAGAATAAGCCTAAATGGCGCCCTGTTGTTCGTGGCTACCCCGTAAAGGAACTGGCGTGAAGTTATGCATGTATGTATGTATGTAAATTACTAAGTGACCGTAAGAGTTATCCGTGCAGGAACGGAGAAAGAATACAATTTCTTGCGGCCGGGCGGCCTGTCGTAAGAGGCGACTTAACAACCCACAGCCAGGTGGTAGGGCATTTGCCCGACTGGATGGCTACCACCCCTGGTCTAAGGTATGTCGCCATAACAACCTTGAGTTGTATTCCGGTATTAGTGACCAGGTTCCAGTTTCCCTTAAGAGAGCAGCAGCGCATTTGCAGCAACTTGGTGTTGCAAATGTCCATAGGCGATGGTAACCGCTTTCCATCAAGTGGGCCGTCTGCCTGTCTGCTGATCTACTGCAATAAAAAAAAAAGTGACATACATACATACATGAAAGTGACATCGAAAGAAGAGTAATTGCAGGTAATAAGGTGAACGGATCGCTAAAGTCTTTTATGAAAAGTCAAAAAGTGTATGTAAAGGCACGCTTGGCTGTCCATCAAGGGGTGTTGCTGTCAACACTAATGTACGGTAGTGAATTTATCCGTGCAGGAACGGAGAAAGAATACAATTTCCTGCGGCCGGGCGGTCTGTCGTAAGAGGCGACTAAACAACCCACAGCCAGGTGGTAGGGCATTTGCCCGACTGGATGGCTACCACCCCTGGTCTAAAGTATGTCGCCATAACAACTTTGAGTTGTGTTCCGGCATTAGTGACCAGGTTCCAGTCTCTCTTAAAGAGTGCAGCAGCGCATTTGTAGCACCTTTGGCGTTGCAAATGTCCATAGGCGATCGTAACCGCTTTCCATCAACTGGATTATTGAATCCATCAGTTCAATAGTACGTTTACATGTTTAAAGAAACAATGACACTTAGAACTGATGGAAAGTGGTCACAGTCGTTTATGGACGTATGCAACACCAGAAAAAACAAAAAGCCTTGAAAAAGTTTTATGATGCCTGCTCGTGGTACAGAATGTATAATCTAGCAGCATATACTAATCCCCGAATTCAAAAATATATCTTTAATATTATTTTAAAGTATAGGAAATCATTTTCAACAAACATATAACTCATAGCAATATATCATCGCAGAAACTTTGCTCAAAAATTTCAAAAGTCAAACAGGTGTTGACCGCAATATTAATATTATATATTTTTGTATTTTGGGCAACGCATAAGCGTTGCCATACAACGTGGTAACGCGGCCAGCGTTTTGGGGACGTTCCCAACTGACGGTAATTTGGGACCCATTTACTATTTCTAATTTTTATCTTTTGTAAATTAAGCTGTATATTGTTATAAGATATGATTAGTATAGGTATATTTTAGTTTTAATTTTTATATGTAATGATTGTAAATAAATAAATAAAGACAGCGTAACCAAAAAAAAATGTGATTGTATTATAAAAGGAGTAATCCTCCCAGTAAACATATCTATAGGCAGCTCTTCTCTCATATGACCCTGCCATCTGAAGTAGGAACTTAAAGCCTTCTTAACTAAAAAGCCGTGCAGTCACAGAGACCAGGATCAAGTCGGCAGGTGTACGCGGACAGGCCTAATTACTGGCCTGAGTACGGGCCTGTTATGCTGGCTGCATATCCTGCCGGTACCCTGAAAGGCACCACGAGCTACGAAGGTTGCTGCGGATCCCGGGAGTGCTGTCCTGCTCCACCTCTTCGTCTGTTAGCAGCCCTGCTGCTATTGATTTTTTTTTTAAGTTTATGCCTTGGCAACTAGGCCTTTAAGCCAGGCGCAGTTGTATTGTAGGCTACAATCCACACCATTCAACGGAGTTCTTGTGAAAACTCGAAAGGCCACATTTGACTATACAGTTCACATTTCTCACAAGACATAATTACTACTCAAAAACTGTCAATATACTGCAACTATTGTTCATTTTAAAGTAATTTTACACATTTTTAGAAAATAAAACTGCACAGCACAACGTCCCCTTTCCGTTCCCGCCAAAAACTCCAAACTGTTGTCAATATTGCAGCCGCGTACGGCTGCTGTCGTAATAAAGCCCCTAGATAGTTATTGCAAGTGAGATCCCGCTGTTTATTTCACTTCAATACATACCTTAGACAGCAGAGACTACCTAACATTGGCTAATTATATAGAGGAATATGTAGGCGTTTACCACAAGCTAAAGTTCAAAAGCTAAAGCGTTGAAAGCTATAATTATTACCTATAAACAACTGTTGAAGCTAAGGATGAATATAAAAATATATAATAAATTATACCAAAAGACAAGAATACGTTAGTAATAGTAGGTAGTGTATTAGTTTAGAATTCCAGCCAGGAAAAGCGTGCAACTTAGGCATTTTTCTGGCCTAATATACTGTACCTATCACATGATGACGGCAAAAGAAAACGTTGAGAGGAGATGTGAAATGGACAAACATGATGTCGCCATTTTATACAAAATAATAGCTTAAAATACAGTTCGCAACAAAAAACATTCGTAGGTCAAAAACTCGCTTACGATAAAATGGCAGTAAAGGCTCGATGTATATGACTCAATTAGCCCCAAATGCCTCTTCATTTGGGACTAGAGAGTCATATACAGAGTCCTGAGTCCAACAGTGGGATGTTTACAGGTTAGTATATTTTTATGCAACCCAAATTAAATCAACATAGACTTATTACTCCTATTCATAATACAACGTTTTTCAATAATTCTTTCACGGTTAAGGCTGTCCAACTTTGGAATACATTGCCTATTGCTGTCAGACAAGCAAAATCTCTAATAACATTTAAGAACATGGTCAGGAAATACTATCTGCAATATAATGATATTGTTACAACCTAAGCGCCGACAAAGACAAATTTCACGTACAGATTTGTAGAAGCACATTTATTACCCGTCGGCATTTTGAACTAATAACATTGAAACTATTGTAATTCTTTTATGATCGTCTTCTTTTGTTTGCTTATTTATTGGCACACGTTTTTAGAGAACAGCCCATTGTTTTATTGTACTCATTTATGGCCGCCTGCGACTGCCTCATTAGCTAGGTGTTTCGGATTACGATACCCGCACATTGTATTTGTGCAGAATAAAATGATGACTTGATGAGGGAGGGGGCAGTCGAGTGAGAACCACGATCAAAGCGAGACGTGTGTACTACAATCGGAAATCTAATAGTGACGGACTTTGCGCGTTTTATTGAATTACGACCTTCTGCATTACGTTTGGACTTGTTGTGTTCGGTTATATTTGTATTTGTACCTGTGTTATACGTGTTTGTATAGTTCTAATAAACTCTATAGTAATTCTAACGGCATTTTTATTAGAATCTCGCACTCGTAACAATATGTAATTTTATATCATTAGTATTATACCTATATATAGCTATTATGTATACCACCATTGATGGATGTTGGGGTGCGGATGAGTGATCTAGTTGTAAGCACCTTGCTTTATGCGGATGATGCCGTGCTTTTAGCCGAATCGCCATCAGAACTGCAAACACTAGTCACAATGATGAAAGATGACTGTCAAGCGACAAAGAACAAAGGTTATGGTGTTTGAAAGAGAAGAAACCAGAACGAATGCAAGGATAATGGTCGATGATGTTATGCTGAAGCAAGTGAGTGAGTTTGTATATCTTGGATGTGCTTTTAGCAGGGATGGAAGATACACCGCTGATATAGAAAGAAGAGTGAATTTGGGGAATAGTGTGAATGGAGCGTTAGGTAAACTTCTAGGTGCTAATAACCTCAGCCAGAAGGCCCAGCTTGCCGTACACAACGCGGTACTGTTACCTACGCTCACGTATGGAAGCGAGAGTTGGGTATGGAAGAGAGAGCATGAAAGTAGAATAAACGCGGTCGAGATGCGAGCACTGCGCAAAATCTGCGGAGTGACGCTCGCGGACCGCGTTCCTAATACCGAAGTAAGAAAGACGAGCGTACATGACAAGAGTTATGAATGTCAAAGAAGCAAGTGAGGTGTGTAAGAATAAGCCTAAATAGCACTCTGTTGTTCGTACCTACCCCGCAAGGGAACTGGCGTGAAGTTATGTATGTATGTATGTATACCACCATCGCCACTCCTAATCAGCAATATTCTTGCCACGGGTTGTCTGGAAGAGATCGCTTTTTAGCGATAAGACCGCCCTTTGTACACAATTAGAATAATACCAGTTCGTAAGTTTTCTGTAATGATGTACATTAAAGTATTATCTATCTATCTAGATTTATGGTGCTGGAATCAAAATAAATGAACTTGACTTGAATAGTCAGTTAGTATTCTTAACCACCATTTTTTTCTGACGTGGTAGAGGCATGCTGTAATTACTACTGACGTCTTCTGTGGTTGAGCGGGCTGTCTTAGCCGATCGAACTTGCTAGATCTCAGAGGCTTCGGGTTCGATTCCCAGCATGGTAAATTTTGAAAACGAACTTTCTGTTCTGTCCGTTGTATATCACCTATATCACAAGCTCTCTCCGTGCAGGAACGGAAAAAGAATACTGATCCCAGCGGCCAGTCGGCTTGTTGTAATAGGTGATAAAATAACCCACAGTCAGGTAGTAGGGTATTTGCCCGACTGGATGGCTTCCACCCCTAGTCTGAAGTATGCCGCCATTACAAACCTTGAGTTGTGTTCTGGTATCAGTGGCTAGGTTCCAGTTTCTCCTTTAAGGCGGGCAGCACATTGACAGCACCTGTCCATAGGCGACGGTAACCACTTTCCATCACAGTTGGGCCGTCAGCCTGTCTGCTGTGCTTCAGCAATAAATAATAAAAATAAGCGTAACTAGCTTAGCTTGGGGATATACAATGTATGTGTTTGTCTGCCAATTATTATTACCATTTTGATTACAGCTCTTAGGGTCAGCTCGATAGGTGTGATACCACGCTTTCACTGAATATCGGCTTGAAATTGTTAGCTTAGAACTAATCATGTTTCATACGGTAAATGAGAGTTTCAATTTCCCCCCCTCTTCTCTCCCATCCCCCTATTTTTGTGGTGTTTTAAAAGTCCATAGGCGATGGTAACCACTTTCCATCAAGTGGGCCGTCTGCCTGTCTGTTGAACTCCTGCAATAAAAATAAAAAAAACATTGTTTTTATAAAGTCAGCTACATGCAATAAAAAAATCAGTCGATACAGTTAAACTGGATAAAATGCATAGCATTGAAAAGACAGAGGTCAGCTCGTGAGAGTGCAAATGTGAACACGTTATGTAAGGCAGATGCGTCTACGGCTGAGAACCAGTCCACGATGTTGGAGCAATGCCAAGGTCATGGGCGACGGCGGAGGCGGACGTACGTCGAGGTGCGACTATGGTGCACGTGGCTTCTGCACCATAGTCGCACAAAAACGTAAGTCTACTAAACTTTTAAAAAGTTGTAATTTAGAATAATCCAATGATTTACAATTTTTAGAATAATGACATAAACTTTTTTTTATTATTTCCTCCTTTTACAACCCGCAAGAGTTAGCTTGAAACTTCGCTTGGAAGACGTAAGCGCGAGGTACTGACGCGTCGATGGCGAGAGCGGTAAGAAGGCGGGGGTCGCGAGGGAGCGCGCATTCCGCTCAAGTCTCAAGTTAACTCTTGCGGATAATATTTCTATTTTATTAGTAATAATTGTGGTAATATTTTTTTTTTTGTTCAATATTGACCTCATTTAATTTAAATAGACATTTTATGTAATTTTCGTATTATTGTGATATATTTTTTTTGTAATTAACTGTTTGAGCCAATATTTATTTTTATTATGTAAACTATTTTTTAATGGAAACTTGATTGATACATGTATTAATTTTGTGTTTTATATTTAAGAATATTAATTATTGTATGTTTCTCAAACAAATTAAATAAATAAATAAACTCGTAATACACTTTGCAACGACAGTTGGCGCCACTAGTCCGTTGTTGTTTTAAAAGCAAATGTCAAATTTCAATCAATGTTTTTACAATTTCAAACATGAAATATATACATCTATACAGATAAATAAAATTGAAGTGTCTGTTTGTAATGTTATGTAAGCGACATAACAACTTTTTACTAAATGCATATGAAAATATAAATAAGGTAGCAGACAGACAGACGGCCCACTTGATGGAAAGCAGTTACCATCGCCTATGGACATTTGCAACACCAAAGGTGCTACAAATGCGCTGCTACTCTTTTAAGGAAGACTGAAACCTGGTCACTAATGCCGGAACACAACTCAAGGTTATTATGACGGCAGACTAGACCAGGGATGGTAGCCATCGGGCAAATGCCCTACCACCTGGCTGTGGGTTGTTTGAAACGGCTAGACCGATTTTGACGGGACTTTCACTAGCATATAGCTGATATTATAAGAAGTAACTTAGGCTACTTGTTTTTTAGGGTTAGAACGAAGTCCCGGGCACACCTGATCAGTCATAAATTGAAACTCTCAATTAGCTCCGTCGCAATATCATGAAATTGACAAAATTCAAAAAGAACTCAAAACTGGGCCATACTAAAAATCATAAATACATATGTATGTACTTAAACACACAATTTGTGGTTTTTGATGATACACAAAACAAAGTCTTATAGAGCTAATTATTTTGTGGATGAATGAAGATTAATTAGTAAACGTATGAGTAAACAGTTTTTATCCGTGCAGGAACGGAGAAAGAATACAATTTCCTGCGGCCGGGCGGCCTGTCGTAAGAGGCGACTAAACAACCCACAGCCAGGTGGTAGGGCACTTGCCCGACTGGATGGCTACCACCCCTGGTCTAAAGCATGTCGCCATAACAACCTTGAGTTGTGTTCCGGCATTAGTGACCAGGTTCCAGTCTCCCTTAAGAGAACAGCAGCGCATTTGTAGCAACTTTATCAAACTAAGTAAGCTACAATTTGGCTATGGGCAATATACAAAAGACTACTCTGTAGACGATGCTTGTCACACAGACCAAAGAAAATAGTGAAGTTTTTGTTAACGAAGTTGACCATGCCAAGAATTGAATACAAAACCCTTTGCCCCCTCAATCACAGGCATCGTCTACAAATACTACTTTTATGAATTAACTAAGGTATGCCCGTTTGACTCGAAAGTCCCGCGGAACTCCCGGGACACAAAACGGCAGCATTTAAAAAAAATTACCGTTTTACTGAAATCTATGCCGTAATAAGCTAATTTGCACCCAAACAATTACAAACCACTTCGGGTAAAATTCCCGCGGGATTACCGGGGTAAAAAATATAACACATTTTATTCGTAATTTTTATTCGCTTCGACATAGCTCGCAAAATTAGCAAGTTGAAGTGGCAGTAGGCCGGTCACGTCTGCCGCAAGACCGACAGCCGATGGAGCAAACGAGTCCTGGAGTGGAGACCATGTCTCGGCATACGTAGCGTAGGACGCCCGCAAGATCGCCGGCAGGGGCTGGACGAGGAAGACGGGAGACCGGGATATGTGGCGCGTACTTGGGGAGGCCTACGTCCAGCAGTGGACTGAGATTGGCCGAAGAAGTAGAAGATGTGTTATATTTTTTTGTGTGTGTAATATTTTTTTTAATCTGGACATTTTAAATCATTCCCAGAAAAATTCCTACGAGATTCCTAGGATAAAAATTTGATAACCAACAAACAGACAAGATATCTAAAACCAATTGCATCGTGTTCCCCATCATTTGTAGCTCCAATGTACAGACACGGTGTTGGAATCTCCAACAAAAAGTATTTATTACTTTAGTGTGGCATAGTACTGGCCAGCAATACTAAATATTTGAATTTAGAACCAAGTTTTTTTTCTTTTATCTGTATATTTTTTTCCCTCCATTGATATTAAAATCGTCATTGTATTACGCACGTGTAGTAGTCATTTATAATTAAAATATTTACAGTTCACAACAAATTCATATTTCAAGAAGTGTTTAACACACGGTATGTTTAGAATTTTATAATATTATAGATTTATCATCTATTGACAGCAAAATTGACCGGTCTTGATTCCCACACAAAATATTGTGAAATGATTGAAATAAATGCAAAATTTAATTAATAGTCTCTCTGAGCGTCGTCAGCATCCTTCGATTATGATAATCGTGTAATCATTCGCAGACTATCTATCACTTTATATTGATTGAACATTGAAACAATTTGTCATGCTCGAATAACACGTTATTGTAATTTTTTAAATTTCAGACGCAGTCTTTAAAATCTAATTTTATATTAACCTTCGAAAAAAGTAAGTATTAAAAGTATAACAACAGGTAAAGTTCAACCTCCACCGCCTCCGCTGGCTCGGTCATGTAGAACGGATGGGAGAGGATCGCAGCGTGAGGAAAGCATATTTGGGACGGCCGGTAGGTCGGCGTCCGGTCGGCCGTCCTAAATATCGCTGGAAGGAGAGAGTAGAGGCGGACCTGTCGGAGCTAGGAGCCAGTAATTGGCAAGAAACCGCACAGGACAAAATTGGCATGTTCTCGTTTCGGAGGCCAAGACCCACTTGGGTCGCTGAGCCAACGGAGTAGTAGTAGTGTAGTAAAGTTGAACCCCCATTCATATTATAAATGTAGGATGCTCTAGCCCACGGGTTATAACGGTTTGATTTATGGAGTGTATAAGAGAGGTATGACCTAGATCCCTGCACTATAAAAATAGAAGCTCCACCAACCTGCGTATTCTCTGCCAAAAAACTCCATTCGAGCAAGCGCTTCAGTTCCAAGGAACTCCCTTTACCACCTCCAAGAGTATTCGGATCCTTGGTGTTTCATAGCGAACGATGTGCAGTTCAGGGGACTTGCCTCCTAGGAGCTGGGAGTGCTAGACCGGTCCAAGCAGTACTTCACAACGCAGCAACGCCTTGTGTTTTATAAAGCCCAGGTGAGGCTGCATATGGAGTACTGCTCACACCTTTGGGCTGGAGCACCTGCCTACCAGCTTAATCCCCTGGACTGTATTCAAAGTTCGCTAACAGCTATCATTAATAATAACTCTATAATAAACAAAATAAATCATCCGTGCAGGAACGGAGAAAGAATACAATTTCCTGCGGCCAGGCGGCCTGTCATAAGAGGCGACAAAACAACCCACAGCCGGTGGTAGAGCATTTACTCGACTGGATGGCGACCACCCCTGGTCTAGAGTATGCCGCCATAACATCCTTGTGTTGTGTTCCGGCATTAGTGACCAGGTTCCAGTCTCCCTTAAGAGAATACTTGAAGGGTGAGCCCCGATAGGGTTGTAGGAGCGAGATGGAATGCTCCTCCGTCTCAAAGGAAGATCTCCCAGCGAGGCTAATGTTGTTCCTCGCAGACGTAGGCCCGTCTGTTATAGTTGAAATTTTGTATATATATTATTTGTATGTTTCGGGAAACGTTTGTGACATCAATAATTGCACAGCGCCATCTATTGGCTTGTAAGTGTTCCACTACATATTATAAACGCGAAAGTTTGTAATAATGTATGGATGTATGTTTCATACTCTTTCACGCAAAAACTACTGAAAGGATTTTGATGAAACGTCACAATAATATAGCATACACATCAGAACAACCAACACATAGGCTATCTATACTAATATTATAAAGAAGTAGTTTGCGAGTTTGTGATGTTGTAGGGGGTAATCTCTGGATCTACTAAACCGATTTAAAAAATTCTTTTACTGTTGAAAAACTACGTTAACAGGGAGTGTCATAGGCTATATAACATGACGCTATATACCACGGGAGCGGGACAGAGCGCGGGTGAAACCGCGCCGGGCCGCTAGTAGTTTATAAAGGTATAGTATGAATTATCCAAAATATAACGATTTCCCATCACCACGCGGGTGAAACCGCAGGGCGCAGCGAGTACTTCATAATAAGAAACGAGTCACAAGGACGTCATGTTTCACCTAATTTAGCAGCTCTCATAATGAGCCGATATAATAATCATGACATTAAATAATTGTGACGAAACGCCCTCTCGGATTTCTACTTAAGATCGATTGAGATAAGCCGACGAAACCAAAAGCAGGCCAGTCTTAATTTGCTCTACTTACTCTTTACATAATAACTGCTTGTGCGGCTAAATTGTTATTGAACATTAATATTCTTCTTAAAGCGATTGCTAATTGCCCTCCACACTCTCGAAACGCGAAATGAGACCTCATGTTCTTTCCTCGCATTGTAGTGACGTTCTTCGCAAAAATGTGGAGCGCCTAATATGATCTATGATTTTATTCTATTCATTCACTGACCTTAACATCGTTTAAACTTTAAAATTACTTGTTTATTTCAAATTGAAACAAACTGTTGAAGAGATATAGGAACGGCTCTTTAATTTGTTTGGTGAAATCTATATATTCTACAATATTATGACATTCTAAATATGGCGTGTCTGTACATTGAAGTTATTTAAAAAAAACAACTGGAATAAAGGAATGCTCCGGTGGTTCGGGCATGTGGAAAGAATGCATGATGAAAGAATGACTAAACAGATGTACAATGCAAAAGTGGATGGATGCAGAAGTCGTGGAAGGCCACGACGCACCTTCCATGATCAAATTGATCGTGTACTAGCAGAAGTTGATGTCAGGAGCCTTAAGAACAGACGAGCGTGCACGACAAGAGTTATGAATGTCAAAGAAGCAAGTGAGGAGTGTAAGAATAAGCCTGAATGGCGCTCTGTTGCTCGTGCCTACCCCGCAAGGGAACTGGCGTAAAGTTATGTATGTATGTATATACAAGTGGAATACACTATACTAGAACACGATGCATTTTCTTTTAGATTTATTGTCTGTTTGTTTGGGATTCACGTAAAAACTATTGGGCCGATTTCGATGCGGTTTTTTGCTTTTTGACAGCTAATTCTTAGATTTAAAATCTGTGCTATTTTTTATCCCGAGAATCCCACGCGATTTTGTCTAGGAATGATTTAAAATGACCAGATTAAAAAATAACGAATTCTAACGTGATTTTGTCACTCATCGATAGTAAATCCCAACAAATGACGCCATTTTCGTGGAACAGACGAATATAGCCAAGAAGGTGGTGCGGTGGTATTTTTGTTTTTGTTGCCAAAGTTGCAATTCGCAAAAAAATCGTCGTCATCAGAGCAACGTGAACGAAGTTTCGCTGGCATATGCTAGTTAATAATAAAACAGAACCGGAATGTTTAGCTAGACCAGTCTAGTCCAGGGTATGTAATGTAAGATCTTTAGGAGGGGACGCGGACAAAGTCACGGCCACATGTAGTACACAATAACGTAATACAGGTCTGATACAAACTACGTATGCTTATTAAAGTCGTAGATCAAAAATCGGTTATTGTGGCGTATCATCATATGTAGTACCTAGATTAAAATATCGCATAATATTGTTGCAAGCCGGCACTAATCCTTTGCAAGTGTCTTATTACCAGTGATCTACTGTTCGCGTTAATCTCTTTGCTCACGCTGCCGTAAAACGTCATAAAACCTTCTTTCCTCTGTTGGTATTTCATGCGAATACTGGGAAGCCATAAGCTGACCATTTAACAATTTCAAGAACCAGTGGTCGGTATGTTCCTTGGAGGCCATGTTTAATTTACAAATAGATGAGGGTCGGTCATCTCGGGAAATACACCAGTCGTGTTCTGACTGCGAACGAAGCATTACCTAATGCACTTTCGGAACGAGTATCTTATAACGACGAACTGTGCGCGATTAATGTGATAACGATTTTCTGCCTTATGGTATGGTTTTGTTGTATTCGGCTATACTTGTAAGAACTGAGAATTAATAGTTGCAACGGCATTTTCGAATTTACATCCAACAAATCCCCTACAAATTCGTAACAATATTTTGGGGAAATGCAACTAACACTGAACACTTATTTATTGTTCAAAAAAACTGTATACGCTCTATTCGTGGCCTAAAAATGCGAAATAGCTGCAGACCATACTTTAAAAGCCGTAAACTACTTACTTTACCTTGTTTATATATCTATGAAGTAGTGATTCGTCTAAGGCTACTTTTGCTTAGACCACGCCTAATGAAGATAAAATAGCAAAGCGGACCTCAAGCCCCGAAGAGGACGCTCTGAATGCAACCGGTATTCAACACTACTGATGATGATCAGTCGATCTTTTAAATAAGTTACATCGACTTAAATATTAAAACGCATTTATAAACATTAAAAAAAAAAAATATGTTTTGATTAAAACAGTATCACTGCTATTATCAATAACCGTAACTTCAAGGTGAATGTAATAAATTTCAAAAGTTTATGCTTTTAAGATTTCCGTATTTTATTGTTTAGATCGTTATTATTAGTATTAAATGTATTGCCTCTATATTTTACTATAGTTTGACCGCAACCGCTGTACCGCGCCTTAGGTATGTGCGCGGCGAGACGGGGGAGCGTACCGGCCGTTCCGTTGTGTCAGTCGGCCGCCAACTAGTCATGAGAAAAATCACTCACCAACAAGAAAAGAGTGATATATATATCACTCTTTTATTTCTTTAACTCTTTATATTTACAGTAAATAGTGTCTTGCAGACAAGACGAGTTATTATCTGTGAGTGATATATTGATAAATTGATATGAAAAAAATATAAACAAATAGAGTGAAAAATATAATAAAATTAATTACATTAAGTAGAGTAAATGCGGTTGAGATGCGAGCACTGCGCAAAATCTGCGGAGTGACGCTCGCGGATCGCGTTCGTAATATCGAAGTAAGAAAAAGAGTTGGTCTGAAAGAGAGTGTCGGGGTGTAGGTAAGGAAAGGAATGCTCCGGTGGTTCGGGCATGTGGGAAGAATGCATGATGAAAGAATGACTAAACAGATATACAATGCAAAAGTGGATGGATGCAGAAGTCGTGGAAGGCCACGACACACCTTCCATGATGAAATTGATCGTGTACTAGCGGAGGGTGATGTCAGGAGCCTTAAGAACAGACGAGTGTGCATGACAAGAGTTATGAATGTCAAAGAAGCAAGTGAGGTGTGTAAGAATGGGCCTAAATGGCGCTCTGTTGTTCGTGCCTACCCCGCAAGGGAACTGGCGTGATGTTATGTATGTATGTATGTATGTATGTAATTACATTAAAACAAAATTACACCATAAAACTATAGTGTTACGATTTATTTTGGCTTGCTATTATATTCGGTTTCCTCGTTCACTTACTACGCATGCGCAGTGCGCGGGCTAATCATTCTTTCTCTTTTCTTTCTAGTCTAGTTTCTTCTCATTCGGATCTATAGTCATCGCGTGGAACAGGAATAAACTAAAGAGTTAAAGATATAAAGACACATTTTGAACGCAAGTGATATATAGATCTAATCACTCTTCACGTCGGATATATATCTTTTGAGTTAATCACTCAGGAGTTACACACCGCTACCGCCAACGCTTACGGCGGTAGCTAGTGTTGCTTGCACCGGACTGTGTGTATCGGATGCACATGAAATAAATATTCCAAGCTGGGTCGTGCGTTATCTCGTGATGTGAATAGATCTTACTTCCTAGAATCTAGCACACGAAATATTATTTACCTAAGCACATGATCCTCTTTACTATAACCTTATCAGTCTTTTATCCGTGCAGGAACGGAGAAAGAATTCAATTTCCTGCCTTGGGGCGGCCTGTCATAAGAGGCGACCAAACAACCCACAGCCAGGTGGTAGGGCTTTTGCCCGACTGTATGACTACCACCCCTGGTCTAAAGTATGTCGCCATAACAACCTTGAGTTGTGTTCCGGCATTAGTGACCAGGTTCCAGTCTCCCTTAAGAGAGCAGCAGCGCGTTTGTAGCACCTTCGGTGTTGCAAATGTCTATAGGCGATGGTAACCGCTTTCCATCAAGTGGGCCGTCTGCCTGTCTGCTGAACTCCTGCAATAAAAAATAAAAGTCTCTAATTATTTCGTAACTGAGTTTCACGTTTTGTACTGATTGATTAGAAATAAAAGAAATAAAGAAAGAGGAAGAACTACACTATTACTGTTATTTGTCTCTCGTCGTGCACAGGTTTCGCATATACTATGAAATAAATTAGGTAATTAAATTAACTATTTAGGTGTACTTATTTAATTGATTCCCTATCCAATTTAATACGTACGACTGGCGTGTAAAGCCAAAAATGTTTAAATAGGTAATTTTAATAATTTTAGGCTTTACCAGTCGTACCATAAAACTGATAAATAATAATCATTTGTATTTCGTAAAATTAAAAAATAAATGATATCGTAAGATCCACCGCCGAAGGTACACCTCTGATATAGAAAGAAGAGTGAATTTGGGGAATAGTTTGAATGGAGCGTTAGGTAAACTTCTAGGCGCTAAGAACCTCAGCCAGAAGGCCCAGCTCGCCATACACAACGCGGTGCTGGTACCTACGCTCACCTATGGAAGCGAGAGTTGGGTATGGAAGAGAGAGCATGAAAGTAGAGTAAACGCGGTCGAGATGCGAGCACTGCGCAAAATCTGCGGAGTGACGCTCGCGGACCGCGTTCGTAATACCGAAGTAAGAAAGAAAGTTGCTCTGAAAGAGAGTGTCGGGGTGTAGGTAAGGAAAGGAATGCTCCAGTGGTTCGGGCATGTGGAAAGAATGACTAAACAGATATACAATGCAAAAGTGTATGGATGCAGAAGTCGTGGAAGGCCACGACACGCCTTCCATGATCAAATTGATCGTGTAATAGCAGAAGGTGATGTCAGGAGCCTTAAGAACAGACGAGCGTGCATGACAAGAGCTATGAATGTCAAAGAAGCAAGTGAGGTGTGTAAGAATAAGCCTAAATGGCGCTCTGTTGTTCGTGCCTACCCCGCAAGGGAACTGGCGTGAAGTTATGTATGTATGTATGCTAAAGCGGACTGTAATTTATTTTGTTACCTTACATCACTATCCCAACAAGGATAATAATCTTTAAGAGCATCTAACAGAGATAAAATCGCTGAGTGTTTCTGCACGAGGCTCGCCTATCTGGCTTGCCACACGTGATATTTATAGCTTTGTGCTTATTATTTCGTTATTAAATACATTACACTGTAGTAATATGCAATGCGTAAACCAGTACATCAGAGCGAGTTGACGAAACAGTCACTGATAATAATTAAGTCAACTAATACACTGCCTTGATTTTGTATGAGTGAAGCGAGTTATGAATCATGATTGTACCGAGCCAAATAGCTTTTTGCTTATTGTTGAAATAATAATTAAAACTAGTGGTCGCCCAGGGGTCGAAATTCGAAAATAATTAATTTAAATTATAAGTTTGAACATTGTTAAGGTATATTGTCAAAGACTTATACTTCTAAAATCGCAGATTTCGCCGAGGCTACACTGTTAATTTGACTTGAACAATAAACAAAAGAGTATATATGCGTGTCTGTGTTAAATATGATGTGTGGAATGTTTTTTTAATAATTTAATGTATTTTTATGCATAATTTAAAAATAAAATATTAGTATTCTGCACGTTTAACATTATGTTTGTTTAATTATAGCCTATACAAATTAATATTAATTAAAAATCTAAAATATCCTATAAATAAACCTAACTTAAAAATATATATACAATAGTAAAAAAAAAAACTAATATTAAAAAAAACCTATATTACCTATATAAGCCCGTCCAGCCCCACCAGACCACTGTCGCTGGGCATTGTACCTAGAAGGCTGGCAGCATTACCTCGCTGGATACAAAGGCTAATCCTTTGAGCGAGGTAAGCTCCAGCCTTTCTGCACTCATTCTCTATATAAACTATAATACCTTCTGCCCGCGACTTTGTCCGCGAGGAATTGTAAAAAAGTAATTTAAAAAAACCCTGATTTTGAAACATTCTTTAGTGGTGCTCCGCTCCTATTAGTCTTAGCGTGATGATATATAGCTTATAGCCTTCCTCTATAAATGGACCATCTAACACTGAAAGAATTTTTCCAATCGGACCAGTAGTTCTTGAGATTAGCGCGTTCAAACAAACAAACTCTTCAGCTTTAAATATTAGTATAAGATAAGTGTGTGAAATTTCATACTCCTCCGTCCGCGCAATTATCGTAAAAAGGGGTACAAAGTTTTTGCTTCACGTATTAATACAATGATTATATTTATTATGAGAAATAAGCATAAGACTATACAAGTTTTACAGTCGATGATCTATCTTCTACTGTACTTTTGAATCCGTGCAGGAACGGAGAAAGAATGCAATTTCCTATGTTGCGGCGGCCTGTCGTAAGAGGTGGCACAACAACCCACAGCCAAGTGATAGGGTGTTTGGCCGTGTGGATGGCTACCACCCCTGGCATAGAGTATGCCTCCATAACAACTTTTTTTATTGCATGAGTTCAGCAGACAGGCAGACGGCCTACTTGATGGAAAGCGGTTACCATCGCCTATGGACATTTGCCACACCAAAGGTGCTACAAATGCGCTGCTGCTCTCTTAAGGGAGACTGGAACCTGGTCACTAATGCCGGAACACAACTCAAGGTTGTTATGGCGACATACTGTAGACCAGGGGTGGTAGCAATCTGGCTGTGGGTTCTTTTGTTGCCTCTTACGACAGGCCGCCCGGCCGCAGGAAATTGTATTCTTTCTCCGTTCCTGCACGGATATGACCTTGAGTTATGTTCCAGCATTAGTGGCCAGGTTCCAGTCTCCCTTTAGAGAGCGGCAGCACATTCGTAGCACCTTTGATGTTACAAATGTCCATAGGCGATGTTAACCGCTTTCCATCACATGGGCTGTCTGCTTGTCTGACTCATAAATTACAATAATAAATTCTCAGCTAATGATAATTAGGAAATGTGACAAATGACCATCATCAATGAAAAACAGAATCGACCTTACTATATTGAAATAAATCATATGAGCTATTGAACATTCGTCGGACGCCATATGACTCTGTCGGTTCAGTGTCAAAAGTCGCACCCGACTTTAAATCATATTGACAGCTACGTGTGAAGGATTTATGCATACAAAATTGCATCCATACAATCAAGAACAATTTCTGTGACATACAACAACAAACAGATGGATGAATGGTATACTTTTTTTTCCAAAAAAGCTTCTATATGCATATCAGTATTACACTTTCTACAGGCGCTTAATTTTTTCGTAGGCTTCTTCTTCTTACAACATCTTGAAGTCGGTGTCAAGTAAAACACACAAATTACTACATTTTGCAAATTTGTTGTTGTTTTTTTTTGTTGTTTTACTTGGCCCTGGCTTCAAGATGTTGTAGAAAGAAGTCGGCTAAATATTTAATTTTGGTTTATAGTGTGAAGTCAGTTTCGTTTTTATTATGTAAGGGGATCTATCATTATCACAGACCATAGATAGATATCCAAATTATCACTGACCTTTACTGTATGACCTGCCCAATTTCATTTTAAACTTGTACTTGTTTAGTAGTTTCGTTTTCTTTCAAATATCGGCACTTTTCACGAGGTATCGTAGTTTAATACCCAGCGTACTCCGTTCGACTGCTCTTTGAAACGATCTCAGTTTAATTCAGGTAGTTTTTTGGAGCAACTTACGTGACAACAATAAACAGAACATCTGTTCAGTTCTTGTTTAAATGGCTACCAAACCATAACAGTGAGCATAACGTATTTAGAAAAAGTAAAACAAAAAAACAAAAAGATCAGATATACACATGATATTTAGTCATACGACCGGTGATGTTATAACTGCCGAATGTTGGGCCACTAAAGTAATAGACCACAAATGTCTCCACTCAGCTGAGATGAGAATGTTGAGATAGATGTGTGGCGTCACAAGAGATGAGTTATTTATTTAGGTTTATGGCTTGGCAGCTAGGCCTTTGAGCCAGATCTTAGTTTACAATATAGTTTCTTCATTATCTTAAGCCTATGTGTAGCACAGCTGAACTGTAGGTAATCAGCTAATGCCATTCAACGGAGTTCTTGTGACAACTCAAAAGGCCACATTTGACTATACAGTTCACATTTCTCACAAAACACATAATTACTTGGCCGGACAGCCTGTCGTAAGAGGCGACTAAATAACCCACAGCCAGGTGGTAGGGCATTTGCCCGACTGGATGGCTACCACCCCTGGTCTAGAGCATGCCGCCATAACAATTTGAGTTGTGTTCCGGCATTAGTGACCAGGTTCCAGACGCACTTAAGAGAGCAGCAGCGCATTTGTAGCACCTTTGGTGTTGCAAATGTCGATAGGCGATGGTAACCGCTTTCCATCCAGTGGGCCGTCTGCCTGTCTGCTGAACTCCTGCAATAAAAAAAATACTACTCAAAAACTATCAATATCCTACAACTATTGTTCATTTTAGAATAATTTTACACATTTTTAGAAAATAAAACTGCACAGCACAACATCTCCTTTCAGTTCCCGCCAAAAACTCCACAAGAGATGAGAAATGAGTACATAAGTGACTGAAAAATTAAGAGGAAGAAGATTCAGGTGGTATGGACATGTAATGTGGAGGGATGAAAATCACGTGACAAAAAGAATGTTAAACTGCAAGATTCATAGATACAAATGTTAAGGTAGAGCAAAAAGAGATGGGTAGATTGTGTGAAGGATGATATGATAATTTGTGGTGTGAGAGGAGACGTATGTCAGAATAGAGGATTAAGGTAGAGAAAGACATATTGCGCCGACCCCAGATAATTGGGAGAAGGTGAAAGGAAATAGAGAGAATGTGTTTAAAAAATTAATTCGTTTGTTAATTAAATTCATCACATTTTGAACAGCGATCTGCGCAATATAAGTGAATTTGATCATTAAACTGTTAACAGGCTTCGTAGACGACAAACAAAACTACATACATTTAAAAAATTCACGAAGCAATCTTAATTCTCTGATCTTCTAGGGAAATAAATTATTAAATTGAAATAGAGACGTGTATTATAACCACAGGAAAAGAATGCGACGTCAAAAACTATACGGTGTTGCTCTGATAGTTATTTCACCTTGTTCGCTAAATGTAGCTGGTATTGTGTTTTCCTAACTTTACGATCATAACATATGTGAAATGTTATTTATATACTTTTCCTCTTATATCAAACTTATTAAAAATCAATTTAAGTTAGTTAAGTCACGTTTGAGGTATGAGTGAATCTACGGAGTCGTCCCAATGAGCGACAGCTAAGTGCCAGGGTAACAAAAACAAAAGTATTATACTTTTATCATACGTTCCGCTGAAGAGTGGAACTCTTTACTGTCGTCTGTTTATCCTGAAGAATACAATCTAGGGGTCTTCAAATCTCGCATGAACAGGTATCTTCAAGGTAAGCTTGCTCCACCTTAGACTGTATTTCCACCTGACATCAGCCGCAATGTCAGTCAAACGCGAACCTCTTCAATACATTTTTTTTTTTTAAATGATGTAGAGGCATGCCACGAGTCCAAGCGCACGACGCTAACCACACTGACGTGGCACTCTTTATATTTATGCCTTGCAGTTTACTGTACAATTCTAGCTGCCGTCGAAGTCTTTATATTTTAATTGTACTTTTAATTTTTTTCATTGAACATTACGCAAGATTCTATGACACATTAACACATGAAACGAATAGATAGATAGGCAGTTATTGTAAACATACTCATTTCTTAAGTTTTACTGTCTTTCATATTGTGTGAAACAAAAATTTAGGCCGCCATTTTGATGGAATAACACAATTGTTACTTGCAACACTCTTCTTCTTTGCTTCAGAGTTGAACGTGAATGTGGGCCTACGTATTTATACGACGACGTTCTATGCCATCCAAATAATGTCATAATGGTTAAAGTCTAAGGTGGAAGCGAATTAAGTTATCAATTTTCTTAGCTTAAGTTATTTTGGGCAATTATAATGAACATTCATCAGTATTTGATTAGCAGATTAATCAGCTACCACAGATGTTATATTGTGCGAATTATCGACTGTGTTATGTGGACGCCAAACGTAAGTTACCACAAAACTACTGAATTAAACTGAGATCGTTTCAAAGAGCAGTCGTACGGAGTATGCTGGGTATTAAACTAAGAAACCTCGTGAAAAGTGCCGATATCCGTAAGGAAACGAAACTACTAAACAAGTACGCAATAAAGAACATTCATTCATTCAGTACAAGTAGCTACAAATTTAAAGTGGAATTGGGCAGGTCACGCAGTAAAGGTCAGTGATAATCTATCTATCTATGGTCAGTGATAATGATGAAGCCAAAAAAGATCCAAAAGAGGTCGTGGAAGACCCCTTACATAACAAAAACAAAACTGACTTCACACTATAAACCAAAAATAAATAATAACCGACTTCTTTCTACAACATCTTGAAGTCAGGGACAATTAAAACATAAAAAAACAACAAAAAATTTACAAAATATGATAATTTGTGTGTTTTACCGGACACCGAATTCAAGAAGTTGTAGAAAGAAGAACTTCAAGATGTAAGAAGAAGATGCCTACGACAAAATTAAGCGCCTGTAAAAAGTGTAATACTGGTACGCGGATACAAGCTTTTTTTGAAAAAATGTAGGTTCTCGGCGTTTTTTAATACGGGTTACTCTCGATTTTTCAGGGATCACTCATCAGATCCTGGCTTGGTGACCATGGGATCGTCTCGGGTGTATACATACTTATGAATAAAGTAAAAAATTCAAAATCGATCCACAGGAGAAATCACGTAACATGCATATAAAACTTTAAGCGCCTGTAGAAAATGTAAGATATACACGCGTATACAAGCTTTTTCTCAAGAATTTACTCGATTTCTCTAGAATCCATTCACCAAATCCTAACTTAGTGACCACGGCACCACCTCGGGAGTATAGACTTACGAAAAAGTCTGGTATCAATTTTCGTGGGATTCTCTAATTCCTTGGAATCCACTCATCAAATCCTGACATGGTGACAATGGGACCAATTCGGGAGGATAACCTTTCGATTAAAAAAAAACTTGAAAATCGTTTCGCAATTGATGGGGAAATCGAGTAACGTACATACAAAAAAACACCACATACAGACGAATTGAAGACCTCCTCCTTTCGTTAAGTCGGTTAAAAATGGAGCGACGACATTGCCTCGATCGCCGGGCGACTTTAGACAAGGACCGTGCAAAACAAAATTAAATAGCAAAACATGAAAGTCTACATCCCGAATTGGATAAACTTGAAAAAATAGATACAATTATGGACGTTAACTAAAGAATGATTACGTGTAATCAAGGAATAAACGATGTTCTTTTTACGTGCAAATTGTGTGTCGTATGCTTATACGCCAGCCAGCTAAAACTGGCGACCGTATCCGGTGAAACGATTTCCACGTGAAATGTCAAGGACAACTATAAACGGGCACGGATTATGGTGCGAGTGAGAACTCTTGATTATTACGCTCAATTAAAAGCAGTTTAAAAATTTCTCTATGAAATTATTGTAGTGTAGTTTATTGCAGGAGTTCAGCAGACAGGCAGACGGCCCACTTGATGGAAAGCGGTGACCATCGCCTATGGACATTTGCAACATTTGCAACTCTTAAGGGAGACTGGAACCTGGTGACTAATGCCGGAACACAACTCAAAGTTGTTATGGCGGCATACTCTAGACCAGGGATGGTAGCCATCCAGTCGGGCAAATGCCCTACCACCTGGCTGTCGGTTGTTAAGTCGTCTCTTACGACAGGCCGCCCGGCCGCAGGAAATTGTATTCTTTCTCCGTTCCTGCACGGATAAAATAATTTTAATAATTTTATAATCAGTTAATGCTCTTGGACCCATTTATAATTGATAATTTATTCCAATGTTCTTCAAGATCGTTGATCAGGGCCGAAGGTCACCCGAAGATGAGCAAATGTTAACATTGGAAATCAAACGACGTGACTACATTTGCAAATTATAAAAAGGACATAATTTGCGACATTATCGCCAACATCAATGAAACATTTAGCAACATTATGTTGATTAGCGCTAATATATTAACTCATTTCTTACTTGATACTTTATTTCCATAAATTATTGAACTTAGATATTATCACACCTGCTTTCCCCAAGGGTCAGGCAGAGATGATGGCTCCACACTTGCTATATATGATCTTAGCACACATTTTCGCAACTAAATTTACATCCACCTCCAAAAGTATTGGGATCCTCGGTGTTGACATCACAAACGATGTACAGTTCAGGGACCATCTTGAAGGCAAGGCAAAACTTACCTCCAAGAAGCTGGGAGTGCTAAACCGGTCCAAGCAGTACTTCATATCGCGGCAACGCCTTGTGCTTTATAAAGCCCAGGTGAGGCCGCATATGGAGTACTGCTCACACCTTTGGGCTGGAGCACCTGCTTACCAACTTAATCCCCTGGATAGTATTCAACGTCGAGCCGTTCGCGTTGTTGATGATCCCATACTCACAGACGGTTTAGATACGCTTGGCCTTAGGAGAGACTTTGCATCTCTCTGCGTATTCTACCGACTGTTTAACGGGGAATGTTCCGAAGA
Source organism: Dendrolimus kikuchii (assembly GCA_019925095.2). NCBI lineage: Eukaryota > Metazoa > Arthropoda > Insecta > Lepidoptera > Lasiocampidae > Dendrolimus > Dendrolimus kikuchii. The sequence continues at coordinate 23,846,753 of CM034400.1, forward strand.
ACTGTTTAGAATGGTGCCTTCGTCCTCCTTCTACCATCGCACCGCTCGCCATTGATTAGGAATTCACCCCCACTCCCTTGAGCCGCTTCGCTCATGTACGCAACGGTTCTGTAGAACGTTTCTCTTGCGTACCGTGGGGATTTGGAATGAGCTCCCAGCTGAGGTTTTCCCACAGCGCTACGATATGGAGTTCTTAAAAAAGCGTGTCATAAAATTTCTTCGAGGCCGGCAGCGCGTTGGTGACATCTCTGATGTTGCAAACGTCCGTAGGCGACGGTAACCGCTTTCCACCAGGTGGGCCATCAGCCTGTTTGTTGTACTCCAGCTATAAAAAAAATCCCCAGTGATTGATAAACTTTTTTTATGAGGCAGGGGGGAATACATTTCGTACACTACCGGGTCCTTTACTGGGATTAGACCAAAGCAATAAGAGTTATCCACTGAAGATGGCGCAGATAACAGAGTCAATTGTCGGCTTGGGTGGAGACTCAGCTAGGTACCCCTAATAAAGAGGGCTAATACTCCACTAAAATCCCCTTCGAATAGCGTGAGACTTGTAACGTAGTTACGCCCACGCTGATCCTAGCGCATCAGTGTTTGAGAGTGCCCCGGGAGAGGCAAACTCACTTCGTCAATAGGGGTTTGATCGTCCGCTTCCCAGATCCTGAAGGACCCATATCTGCGTCTCCGGAGCCCAGACTGACGTCGGTTCCCGCGGGTTGCATGTGCACCTCTGTCCGTCTCTCGTGCAGAGTGTTTCATACCTTGTTAATTTATTTAAAATGTTAAGAAATCTTAATATCTTTAATACGCTTTTATTAGCTTCATACGTATGTTAGTATGTAACGGAATCTTTCAAGTTAAATTTGATCGACTTCCCGGTTTCCAATTGAACTGAAATTTTGCACGTATGTGTACATCGCGTGATTATGTAATAATATGGTACCATGGAGCTGATCTGATGATGGAGCCTGTACTAAACAAGATAGACCCGTCGTGTTTGGGCTCGTTTTACTTGTCTTGGCTAGCACTCTGCTGCTACATGATATGCAGGATCTCAAAAGCTTGTATTTAAAATCCTTTTTAAAAAAGCTTATTTTTACATAACGTTCCATTTTATCATAAGAGTGTATTTAATTCTTTTCTCAAAGTTTCCACGGAGAAGGAAATTAAATCACTAAATAATCACTAAAAAATGAAAAATAAATAATAGCTTAAAAAAAAACCTAAAAAAATACGCTTTTATATAAAATCCAACTAAAAAATATAAAATAAATTTCAATTAAAAATAGTGTAAGAAAAAATGATTTTATTGTAAAAAAAGCGCGGGGTGCTTTTCAGGATATTATCAAAATAACCCTTCTACTCATATCTGTTCATAAAATATTTATACCTATTAATACCATGCACCCCACAATTTTTTTACAATAAAATCATTTTTTCTTACACTATTTTTAATTCAAATTTATTATCTGTTTTCTAGTTGGATTTTCTATAAAAGCTTGTTTTTTAGTTTTTTATTTTAACTATTATTTTTTATTTTGAAGTCATAATTATATTATTGTATAACAATAAAAACTGTTAATCCGTCCGTACGTCTATCTGTCCGTCTGTCTTTATATGTCAGAGTAATTTTACTCAGGTTCTATTTATGTAGATAAAATTTAACAGAAAAGGCTAGTTGCTGGCTCTTTAGTGATTTTTATTTACTGCACGGTGCTACGAATGCGCTGCTGCTCTCTTAGTAGAGACTGGAACCTGGCCACTAATGCCGGAATACAAATCAAGGTGGTTATGGCGGCATACGTTTTTATCTGGCTATGGGTTGTTTTGTCCCCCTCTTACGACAGGCAGGCATAAAATAGGCTTGTACTTGAATTATTTCTTGCTAAAATTCAAACCCTCATCATTAACAACAATAATTGATTTCGCTAACTGTTGAACCTGTTGCCGGGATGTGCCATTGCAACAGCGGAGTCTGATGGCCGGCGGTGGGGGGTACCGAAGGCCATCAACAGGATCCGGTTTCAGATTTGATTTTAATACATCGCAATACATTTCGAGTTTTTGTTTTATATCTGTTCTAACCTAGTTAATTTGCGCATGCGTTTCATAATTCCGTTTTTACCGGCGTACGCGCCGCAATGTGTCATATGATATATATGGTTTATAATGCAACGCTAAGCGCGTGATTACCACACCGCCTATGTTTTACACGTTGTTAAGTAATCGGCCAGTGGACAAGTTATCAACCCCTACTTAGGACGCGCAATACTATCGCATTGCATTACACGCACACTCCACAAAAAAACCAAGACACACAAAGAGCCTAAAAATTAATAACCCAGGCCACACAGAAAAGAAAGAAACAAGACACATGGCACTAGATAGGACAATATATATAAGTATAGATATAAGTGAGTCGTGGTAGCGTAATGGCTAGTGCAAGCGTCCCAAACTCAGAGGGCGCGGGTTCGATCCTGGCCGGAACGCATGAACCACTTAGTCAGTTTTCTGATCTAATGTGCATATTGTTACAATTATCACGTGCTAATAACGGTGAAGGAAAACATCGTGATGCAACCTGCACATCGAGATACCCGATGTGCCAAACCTGCCAAGCCGCCTTGGACAAGCGTGGCGGGTATAGGTCCGTTCCCCCTATAATGGGAGGCCCGAGCCCAGCAGTGGGACATTTATGGGCTGATATTATTATTATTATATAGATATAAGGCCCACACTGCACATGCACTTCTTCACAACACCAGCATGTAACAGATACACTCTACATTAGTATAAGTTTAGTATTAAAATAAGTTATTCTTAAGGTACACCACAACATAAAAATTACTAAATTAATGTCACACACAGTAACAAAAATAAACAATAACCGTGTATGGAGTCTAAAATTTTTCATAGAAATTAAGTAGTAAAAGAGGGTACGGAACTCAAGTCCGTAGAGATGTTAATAATAATTAAAAAAAAAACCCCCCTACTTAGGATATTCGAGCACTAACTGTATTTCGCAATTTGCTCATTGCCCCGCTCATTTGAGCAATAATACTATGTTATTAAACTGTGTAACGCAAAAAATAATTTCCCAATTAGAACAAGTATTTCCTGAGATTAATGTTCCTACTCATAGACAAATTAGCTGATGTTTGTTTATACATACATATATACATAACTTCACGCCAGTTCCCTTGCGGGGTAGGCACGAACAACAGAGCGCCATTCAGGCTTATTCTCACACACCTCACTTGCCTCTTTGACATTCATAACTCTTGTCATGCACACTCGTCTGTTCTTAAGGCTCCTGACAGAGCTTATTATTATACATTCTACATAACAGTAGAATTTATAATCAAAATAGATATAAATATAATATTGTAAACTAAGAAAATTTAATAGAAAATAAGTTTGAAAAGAACAGAAAAGAAATAAAAACAAGAAAATAAAATAAAATGACTGTGTGTTAGCCCATGACGGAGGAATAAAAAAATATATATTCTGGGTGTTTCATTCCATTACACATAATAAAATGTTAATGTGATGCGAACAGGTTGGCCTTCGACCCGTCTGTGACGGGTGTTTATTTAGCTAATGCTTATTAAAACAATCCGGGCAAATAGTTCTACGCGCGTTTTACGACCTTCGACACTGATATAGGGCTAAGAGCCGAACCTCTCATTCATATATCCATTGCAAATGCTTTGAGAGTAGTTAATTACCATTAAAAAAATACGCACATTTTTTTCAAGTCATGAGATGTTGTATTTCTCAACTATTCCACTTTATACATTATTTGTTTTTAATCAATTTTCCAAATCATACAGTTTTGTAAATTTTACTGCTTAAAATTTATTGAATTATATTATACATACATACACACCTAACTTCACGCCAGTTCCCTTGCGGGGTAGGCACGAACAACAGAGTGCTATTTAGGCTTATTCTTACACACCTCACTTGCTTCTTTGAATTATATTATAATTATTGTATATATGTATTATATGTACACTGTTTGCTACAAAGAAGCAAGTAAGGTGTGTAAGAATAAGCCTGAATGGCGCTCTGTTGTTCGTGCCTACCTCGCAAGGGAACTGGCGTGAAGTTATGTATATATGTATGTATGTTTGCTACAAGTCCATTAATGCTTCAAAAGTAATTCTGTAACATACTTCCGTATAAAACTTATACAAAAAAGAACTTGAGATATAAATAGAATGAGAAATATAAAGTAAAACAATTTTTAGCAAGACGTGTTGCGGCTTCTTTTCCTTAACAGCAATAACACGTTGCGAAGCGGTGTACATAGAATAGGAAATCAAAATTAAATTTTAAAATATATGTATGACCTTCAAAAAGTGTTCTCTAGTGGAACTTACTTTGAATAAAAAAATTTGAATTTGAATACAAAAATTAGCTCTCTTCAGTAACTTAGACCTTATTTCTTCAGTCTGTTAGGACTGAAGAAACAAGCATTCTGCTAGTAAGTGCGGCACATCCTCGATAAGGTCGCAAACTTCACAATTTGGAGTAATACTTCTGCGCATGAGGTATTTAAACTTATTAAGCGGAATGTGTCCGGACTTAATAGAATGAAACCAAGGTATACGAGGAGGCTCACTCACTATCGTTCTATACCAAATACTTTTGTAATGCTTAAAACAAGGAGGAACTAGGTACTTTAAGTTATTTTCACTTGAAAACTAGTAACTTGTTTGGACTTACAGTTATAGGCCTTGACGCTGATCGGATAGTAATTGCAATATCGATTATTTTTGTTAGTAATCGTAATTGGTGGTAAGATTGATTAAACCAGATGCCTTAGGCTTCATTTCTGGTTTAATACATCAAGAAATCTAAATGATTCAGATGGATTTTTTTGCATTCAGCCTTGTACGTTATGTATGTATGTTTGTCTGACTATTTAATAAATAATCGACAGACGGATCAACGGATTAGCATTGCCATACAACGTGGGAATGCGGCCACTAATAGCGATCTAGACTACATCTTTTACTTGTAAATATGTTTATAATAGTATTTAATTTCTAAGTTTTTTTGTAGTGTAATTTATTTATGATTTAGTTTGTTTTTAAGTAATTAGTTTAATTTATAATTTACTTTTATCTTCATTACTGTTTAAACTATAATACGCTAATAGACTTGTTATAGAAATATCTGTACAGTGTTCTAAAAATCGACAGATATACAAACTGATTTACCCAAGAACTTACATACATACATACATAACTTCACGCCAGTTCCCTTGCGGGGTAGGCACGAACAACAGAGCGCCATTTAGGCCCATTCTTACACACCTCACTTGCTTCTTTGACATTCATAACTCTTGTCATGCACACTCGTCTGTTCTTAAGGCTCCTGACAACTTACCCAAGAACTTACTTTGAATAAAATCTTTTGAATTTGAATTTATGTATTTGTATATTTATTTCTTAAATTAGTTTGAGTATTTATGTATCTATTGCCTTTTTCCTGCACCACCTACATTGCCTGATTCAAATTTCTTTGATTTTGGCTGCCTGGTGGAGATCTCTTTGAGCGATAAGGCCGCCTATTGTACTGCCTAGAAAATATTGTAAATATGGTCTGTTTTTGTAATTGTATAATTTGGTGTGTGATAAAATGTTATCTCGTTCTCTCCCTTTATACATTTTTAAATAAATAGATAAACTCATATCATAAGTTCACAAGCTAAGCAGGTTACGCTGGTATTATGGGTAAAATGGTAGAGCATAAAGAATGTCAGATACACATCAGATCCAGATACGTTAAAAAATAGTATAATAATATATATAATAACCTGCAGGGGGGCTTTGTGGCGAAGCCTTAGGTGAGTAGCGACACCTCGTACCTGACTCCGGGGGCCAAGGCAAGGCTCCCGCCTCCGTGCTTGCCTAAACCAGCCGGCACGGAGTGGAGATCGCTGGAGCTAAGACTCAAGCTCCAGGGGTGGAAGTGATAAATGGCATCACGTCAAAAGTAGCTACGGTGAACCTGCAGCCCACCTCTCTACACCCCTTAGCCACTCACACCCATGTCGCCCCTGCTTTCTATGGCATTTTTAGGGGCAGGGAGTGGCGAGTCACCGTCTGCCCCTTTTCCATGTTCCCCGAACATTGCGACGGGCAGACGCCATAGTCCCCATATTCCCAGACACCTTGTACTTTTTGTCCTCATTTCCCACAATAGTCCTACACTGGCCGGGGCTTGTCCTTGGGTGCATCACTATATGTTGTAGACAGCGATAATCGCCGGTCGGTGTCACGCCACATTTACATTAAATTTGTCACGGGGCCTCTACGTGTAGGCTTTCCCATGGCCCCACGCAAGCCTTCCAAATGTCCGGACCATTTTTATGGCCCGTGGTCTGAAAAGACATACAAATATATAATAATAATCGGCAGACAAACACACATATTGTATATCCCCAAATTAAGCAAGTTACGCTTGTGTTATGAATAATATACAACGTACTACTACTCTGGGGCCGATCCCAGACTCCCAGACCATAGTAAGTAACAGAGAAAATACGTTTCCGAAATTTACTATACCAGGAATCGAACCCGGAACCTCTGCGTTGCAGTGAGGTACGCCGGCAAAGGCTTAGCCCGCTCAACCACAGAGGCCAAATAGAATACTTTTTCACAAATATCTAGTCTGAGACGAGAATATTTCAATTTAATTTACTTTGATGAGATCTTAATATATGTTTAAATTAGTATTTTAATTAATTCATATCACTTTTGAATCGAACACGTCACCCGCTCATAATATTTACGAACATTCATTTACTTACACAAATGTAGACAAACATCCTCTGTGAAACACATAAAGCAAGGAAGGCGACAATTAAGCAAGCGCTCAAACACTGTTTTACGACAATGTTTTGAAAGGTGTCGCCACTTGCACTAATTGTGCCCCTGTCTGCGTTCACAAGTTAAATTTAAATCGCACCCAATATATGTATCAGCTATATTATTGTAAAGTTTCATCAAAATCCTTTCAGTAGTTTATTGCGTGAAAGAGTAAATAAAAATATCTAAATAAAACTATAGGAAAAATGCGAAAACATCAATCATTGAGGTGGACATTTGATTTGACAAACGTTCTACACCAAAAATCTTGACGTTGGCAATTTTTGACAGCTATTTAAGTATTACTTTGCCACCTCTTAAGGAGAAGAGTTTATACACAACGGTTTTACTGGCTTGCTAAGCAATATCTTAAACTTCAAAAGCGTTTTTATCCGTCCAAGAACCAAACAATGTCCCGCGTTGAAGCGGCCTGTCGTAAGAGGCGACAAAACAACCCACGGTCAGGTGGTAGGGCGTTTGCTCGTGTGGATGGCTATCACCCTTGGTCTAGAGTATGTCGCCATAACAACCTTGAGTTGTGTTCCGGCATTAGCGACCAGGTTCTAGTCTCCCTTTAGAGAGCAGCAACACATTTGGTGTTGCAAATGTCTATAGGCTATGGTAACCGCTTTCCATCAAGTGGGCCGTATGCCTGTCTGCTGAGCTCCTGCAATAAAAAATTTAAAAAGAGTATGCCGCCATAATACATAATATTCAACTAACCACTCTTGCGCCTATCCCAGACACTCAGACCATAGCAAATAAATAATTGAACCTAGAGCCTCTGAGTTCCAGTGAGCTAGGCCGGTAAAGGCTCAGCCACCACCACCTCAACCACAGAGGCCGTCAACAACAACTAATCGAATATCCGCTTCAAACCACAAATGCTTTAATTACGTTCCAATGTTAGTTTACGAATTTCGTTTTTAAATATACATACATAACTTCATGCCAGTTCCCTTGCGGAGTAGGCACGAACAACAGAGCGCCATTCAGGCTTATTCTTACATACCTCACTTGCTTCTTTGACATTAATAGCTCTTGTCATGCACGCTCGTCTGTTCTTAAGGCTCCTGACATCACCTTCTGCTAGTGCACGATCAATTTGATCATGGAAGGTGTGTCGTGGCCTGCCACGACTTCTGCATCCATCAGCTTTTGCGTTTTTAAATATAATTATTATAATTTAACATTAGGAGTGGTCTTTTTGTTCTGCGGTGCACCCACCCATTCGAAGCCGGCCTTCGGGAATCTACTGTTTACATATGTATTACGATTATGTCATCGCATGCGTCTAATTTTAAATAATAATAAAAATTGATTAGCTCATCCGTATTCTGACCTTTTAATTGTGATATTGTTTTTAACCTACTTACGAAAAGGTTATCAATTTGAATTTAGTTGATACTAGCCGATACTACCATTTCGTACACGCGGCAGCTACTCTTTATACTCGTATTCATATTTATTCACTTTATGATGAAAATATTTCGTATAAATACTAATATTACAAAGCTGAAGAGTTTGTTTGTTTGTTTAAACACTGAAAGAATTTGAAAAATTCTTTCAGTGTTGAATAGTACATTTATCGAGGAAGGCTATAGGCTATATTATATTTTCAAAAAAATTAGGAATCCTTACTAAAAGTCCAATAATGTAACCAAAGGTGTAAAAAAATGACCCGAAAAAATCCTTACACGGCGTGCGCTGCGAAAACTATTGATTATAGAACAAAACAATGTACTTTGCAGAACATATAATTTTCTACAAAAAATATCGCGCAACGATCGACGACAGCGATGACGCGTGTCGTGTTATAAGCACTTCTTTCTATATTTTGACTAATTTAATCAATACCCTTATAAATGATTTCTTGTGTCTTATTCTGATATATTAATACGTGAAGCAAAAACTTTGTACCCCTTTTTACGAAAATTGCGCGGACAGAGGAGTATGAAATTTCGCACACATATAGTTTATATAGAGAAGGAGTGCAGAATGCTGATATTTTCTTAAATTACTGCATAAAAAATACATTAAATCAATAACAAACACATTACACACACTACCATGTATTTGACACACACACGCATATGTATTCTTTTGTTTATTGTTAAGGTCAAATTAACAGTGTAGCCTTGGCGAAATCTGTGATTATAGAAGTATATAGTCTTTGACAACAGAACCTTAATAATGTTACATACATAACTTCACGCCAGTTCCCTTGGGGGGTAGGCACGAGCAACAGAGCGCCATTCAGGCTTATTCTTACACACCTCACTTGCTTCTTTGACATTCATAGCTCTTGTCATGCACGCTCATCTGTTTTTAAGGCTCCTGACATCACCTTCTGCTAGTACACGATCAATTTCATCATGGAAGGCGTGTCGTGGCCTTCCACGACTTCTGCATCCATCCACTTTTGCATTGTATATCTGTTTAGTCATTCTTTCCACATGCCCGAACCACCGAAGCATTCCTTTAATAATGTTAAAACTTATAATTTAAATTATGGTCGAAATTCGACCACTGAGCGAGCACTAGTATTACTGTAGTTTCATCAAAATCTGTTCAGTAGTTTTTGTGTGAAATAGCAATGAACATCTATACACGGTTATAATATGAAAAAAACATTAATCGGTAGATAATCACGCTAGAGATGATACAAAAAGCAATCATTTAACATTTAAACGGAGTTCTAACAACGCCGGTAATGGCTATAGTTTGTTATACACTGTTTACAAACGCTATGCTAATATGCCAATGTTTCCATTTAAACAATTCACTCGTATGTCAGAATATGTTAAATTAACCTAGAATTATGTAAAATCTTTCGGCCGTGGCGAATCACTATTATTCTTTTTAAGTTATGATTTGTGTTGTAACATTAATTAATTACATTAATCTAAAAATGTATTATTTTGCTAATTGCCACACTGCGGTTGCTTAGATCCGAATCGCTATTTAAAATACAATTATTACAAATACATAATTAAAAAATTATTATAGCTGTATTAAAACTAAACCTAATGATATTGTTCTATTAAATAAGTAATCAAAAATAATAGCCCGTAATCGTCCCACTGCTAGGCTTGACCTTTCTTTGTTCAAAAAGACAGATTACTCAGTTTGACATATCTGTTATTTCGATGTGCAGGTCTCCTCGCGATGTTTTACTTCACCCTTAGCACGTGTTAATTGTGACAATATGCATATTTAGGTATTTATATGTTATATTACTAATATTATAAACGCGAAACCTTGTAAGAATGTTTGCTTTTTTTATTCCTCCCCCCGGATGAACGGGATTGTCCAGGCTTTTTGCTATATTGGGGTTTTTATATTTTACTTTTCTATTTCAGGATGTTAGGAGCCTTAAGAACAGACGAGCGTGCATGACAAGAGTTATGAATGTCAAAGAAGCAAGTGAGGTGTGTAAGAATAAGCCTAAATGGCGCTCTGCTGTTCGTGCCTACCCCGCAAGGGAACTAGCGTGAAGTTATGTATGTATGTATTCTTCTATTTCTCTTTTATTCTTTTGCTCTTTTGTTCTTTTCTCTTTTCTTTTATACTTCATTTCCAAAATTTTTAAATTTAGTGCATGTTTTCCTTAACTCTAAATTTTTTATATTTTCTTCCAGTTTTCCAAATATTTACGTTTTATTACAACTTTATATAATATATAATACAAGAATGTATTGTTTCTGCGTCTGCAAGCTTTCTAAGAATGTTTGTTACTCTTTCACACAAAAACTACTAAATGGATTTTGATGAAACTTTACAATAATATAGCTTACACATCAGAATAACACATAGACTATAATTTATAAGGATATAGTGTGAATTATTCAAAATATAACGATTTTCCACCACCACGCGGCTGAGACCGCGGGGCGCAGCTAGCAGCCCATAATCGTCCCACTACTGGGCTTGAACGTTTTCTGTTTTTAAAGTCAACGAACTCTTGTCCAAGACAGATTACTGAGTTTGACACATCTGTTATCTCGATGTGCAGGTCTCCTCACGATGTGACAATATGCATATTTAGGTAGTTATATGTTATATTGTAGCTATATCCTTTAATAAATAAAACACAAAAACAGATTTTTAATTTTTGAAAATTCTGGTAAGCAGAACTCACTATTTGACGCCAAAAGCATTATCATGGCATTGCAACAATTCAGTCAGAAAACTGTCTAAATGGTGCATGCTTTCCGACCAGAATTCGAACCCGCGCCCTTCGACGCTGGAGACGCGAGTGGGCTAATCATTAAGCTACCAAGGCTTGTGTGTAAATCCCTAATGAGTTTAATTTACAATATTAATCTTTTAATTTAAAAATTCTACGAAACGTACATACTATAAGTAGCAATTAAAATTAGAACCTAAAGAACAAGAACAGCAAGAACTTAAAATTTTCTTAAATTAAGTAATTTATATAAAAGAAAGACGTGTTAGTTACACTATTTATAAATCAAGAACGGCTATACCGATTTGGCTGAAAATTGGGTGGGAAGGTAGCTTAGAACTAGGAGACGGACATAGGATACTTTCTATCCCGTTGGAACCGGTAGGTGGCGTTGAGATCAGATTCTAAATTCCTCCTAATCACCTGGAGCGAAATTGTTTTTGTGTGTTTGAGTGGGTTCCCGGATGGTTTAGATTCGCAATTAGAATCGGTAGGTGGCGCTGAGATCGGGTTCTAGAATCCCCCTAATCACCTGGACCGATTTTGGTGATTTTGTTTTTGTGTGTTTGAGTGGGTTCCCGGAGGGTTTAGATTCGCAATTAGAACCGGTAGATGGCGCTGAGATCGGGTTCTAGAATCCCCTAATCACCTGGACCGATTTTGGTGATTTTGTTTTTGTGTGTTTGAGTGGGTTCCCGGATGGTTAGGATTCGCAATTAGAACCGGTAGGTGGCGCTGGGATCGGGGCCTAGATTTTTATTTTTTCAACGTCTGCCGGGGCCGCTAGTAAGTAATAAAATATATCAAGCAGAACATACCGTTATATAATTACTGGATACACGAAGCGGACACTGAACTTAATCCCACTAAGACGCTTAGTTCGCGTCGCATGCGTTTCAAACGACACATTATACGGTAATCCAGTTATAACATAATAAACTAGAATAATGCTCGAGACTTTTATCCGTGCAGGAACGGAGAAAGAATACAATTTCCTGCGTTGGGGCGGCCTGTCGTCAGAGGTGACAGAACAACCCACAGCCAAGTGGTAGGGCATTTGCCCGACTGGATGGCTACCACCCCTGGTCTAAAGTATGTCGCTATAACAACCTTGAGTTGTGATCCGGCATTAGTGACCAGGTTCCAATCTCCCTTAAGAGAGAGAGCAGCAGCGCATTTGTAGCACCTTTGGTGTTGTTAATGTTAATAGGCGATGGTAACCGCTTTCCATCAAGTGGGCCGTCTGCCCGTCTACTGAACTCCTGCAACAAAAAAATAAAAAAAGACTACGTCTATGCTTGACTTGAAATTCCCACGGGATTTCCGGGATAAATAAATAACACATTTTATTACATAAAATTTGCTATTGATCAGTGAAAAAATTACATTGGAATACAAATTTATTTTTATCTGGCCATTTTAAATAATTCCCAGAAAACTTTCCGAGGGATTCCGAGGATAAAGTATCGCAAGTTTTAAATCTAAGAATTTGCTGTTGATCATCGAAATCGACCCGGTAGTTTTTACGTGAATCCCGAAGTAAAAAACAAAATTAAAAAAAAAAATTAATCGTGTTCCCTTTCATTTGTATAGCACTTTTTTAAACAGCTCCAGTGTATAGACACGGTATTTTAAAATTTTATAATATTATAGATATATAGAGGTTTCCAGTTAATACAATGATTTTAATAAAAAAGAGAAAAAATCAAGGGGTCTTTTCAGACCAGCAGATTTATAAAATGCATGTTTTTTGTAGAATGCATGATGAAAGAATGACTAAACAGATATACAATGCAAAAGTGGATGGATGCAGAAGTCGTGGAAGGCCACGACACACCTTCCATGATCAAATTGATCGTGTACTAGCAGAAGGTGATGTCAGGAGCCTTAAGAACAGACGAGCGTGCATGACAAGAGTTATGAATGTCAAAGAGGCAAGTGAGGTGTGTAAGAATAAGCCTAAATGGCACTCTGTTGTTCGTGCCTACCCCGCAAGGGAACTGGCGTGAAGTTATGTATGTATGTATGTATGTTTTTTGTCTATATGTCAAAGTATCACGTGAAAACTACTGAACAAATTGAAATGAAACTCGATACAGAGCTAGCTTATACCCCGGGTCCATAAAAGGCATCCTAAGTAACGACTTAGGATGCCTTTTATCCCAATAGATGCCGTCGTTTCCGTGGGATAGACGAAAACAGCCTAAAAGATGGCGTTGCAATTACGATTCGGTGCCGCCAGTAACACGTCGCCATAACAACGGTCGGTGATAGGCTAAATAAAACTTTAACAATACTCGTTGACTTGACATCTTTGCCTTCCGTGATCACGGCCACTGAAAAGTGGCCGAAACGTCGGAATACCCAAAATCAAATAAATTACTGCGCTTAAAGCCGTTAAAACGTAGTTTTATAACGCGTATGAAATTTCGCTAGCACTAGTCCACTCATATCGTCTATAAGGAACATCAAATGATTATTTTGACAACTGGATGCATATTTTAATTCATTTAATTGATTTATTACTAGCTGTGCCAGCAACGTCGTCCGCGTGGAATTTGTTTTCAAAACCTCCCGGTTTTGAAACATTCTTCATTGGTGCTGCGCTCCTGTTAGTCTTAGCATAATGGTATATAGCCTATAGCCTTCCTCGATAAATGAGCTATCTAACACTGAAATAATTTTTTAAATTAGACCAGTAGTTCCTGAAATTAGCGCGTTCAAACAAATAAAGCCTTCAGCTTTATATATTAGTATAAACTGTACAGTTTACAATTGATCTTGCTTGTACTGGTGGATGCCAGCAGTAGTTGGTGGAGCGCTGGTGCTTCCTTGTAGTAGGCTGAAGAAAATACACCATGTTGCTTACAGGGATTCATTCTAGAAGTTGGAGAACTTGGATAGTGATCCTTGGGTTCAACTTAGTAGTAGTTGAAGTCGTATGTTACGACTAATAACAACTTGATAGCTGCTCGTGGCTGTTTGTAGCAACCCATTCACAAAGTATTTGAAATCGTTATTTATAGTAGTAATAATAAAGTAGCCTAAAGTAGGCCGCAGCGTCACGAGGACGCTGCGGCCGCTGGATACAGTTTAAATTGTTATTAACTGATAATATATCGAATATAAATAAACTATACTTACAAATTAAAATTCAATACTAGAAATAGACATATTTACAAGTAAAAGATGTAGTCCAGATCGCTCTCGGTGGGGAGCGTTCCCAAAATGCTGGCCGCATTCCCGCGTTGTATGGCAACGCGTAATACGTTGCCCTAAATATAAGCCAGTCCTTTGGTCACGCGAGACTTCTTTCAAGTTTTTTTTTTGTAGTGTAATTTGTAATTTAAATTATTTTTTTTAATATTCTGTTTATTTTTAGTTTTAATGATATTTTAAACAATTTAATATAAGTACATAATATGTTATGAAATAGACTAAATATTTTTTTTCTTTATCAGCGCCTTTTTTTAAATATTATTGTATTTTTTTAAATATATTTTGTATGCATTAGACTGTAAGCCTTCCTAAAATAAAATAAATAAATACAAATTAAAATTATCAAACAATATGTAATAGCAATAGTTATATATAAAACTAGCGGTCCGGCGCGGTTTCACCCGCGCTCTGTCCCGCTCCCGTGGTATATAGCGTCATGTTGTATAGCCTATGACACTCCCTGTTAACGTAGCTTTCTAACAGTAAAAGAATTTTTAAAATCGGTTCAGTAGATCCAGAGATTACCCCCTACAACGTCACAAACTCACAAACTTTACCTCTTTCTAGTATTAGTATAGATATATGAGTTCCAAATCGCCATCAGTTGAGAACGTTCCAAAAGCTGGCCGCATTTCCCCTCGTTGAATAGCAGCACTAATACGCTGATTGCATTGAACTGGAGAACACTGCACCTCAATTATATTACGCATCTAAGCAGATACCTGCTCCGAGATAACCGATGTGTGAAACCTGCCAATTCACCTTGACAATCGTGGGGGGTATACTTTTCTTTCCTCCTAAACAAAGGGACAGCCTGATCGGTACAGTGGTACGTTTATGGGTTAATATCATAATATTATTAATTTTTTTATGGCAGGAGTTCAGCAGACAGGCAGACGGTCCACTTTATATAAAGCGGTTACCGTCGCCTATGGACATTTGCAACACCAAAGGTGGTACAAATGCGCTGCTGCTCTCCTAAGGGTCACTGGAACCTGGTCACTAATGCCAGAACACAACTCAAGGTTGTTATGGCGACATGCTTTAGACCAGGGGTGGTAGCCATCCACTCGGGCAAATGCCCTACCACCTGGCTGTGGGTTGTTTTGTCGCCTCTTACGACAGGACGCCCCGCCGCAGGAAATTGTATTCTTTCTCCGTTCCTGCACGGATAAAATAGTATATGAAATACAACAAAGATATTCAAAGACTTACTCGGTTTAAGATTACTTCTTAAACAAGTTTAGGTAAGAAGCGAAAAAATACCTCATAGCAAAGTGGTAGGGCATTTTCCTCAGACTTAGAGCATGTCACCAGAACAACCTTCAGATGTGTTCCAGCATCAGTGACCAGATTCCAATCCCCTCTTGAAAGCCGTTACCACGTTGGTAATGCCTTTAGTCTGCGATCAGTGAACACACGCTGGATAAACCCAACCACTACAACAGATTCGATAACCCACAAATCCTCGCGAAAAAGAATCGTTTCATACCTAGAATGATGCGTGAGGCTATTGAAATCAAAAAACACCCAAATTTCAATAAAGAAGATGGTTGGCAAGTACCACCTGTTTGGGATCCAATCATCAAAACTATTAAGACCCAAACCCAGCAAAAACCAGCTGCCAGACCTCAAGACACTGTGAGCTCTTTCTGCGTACAACGGAACACAAACCAGCTTGACTGATAATTACTTTTATTTTTCCTTCCACCCATTTTAACATTATATAAAATTATCGTTGACACTTGACATCTTCATCTTCCGTGATCACCAAAAACCAAAGTCAAATAAAATTACCGCGCTTAAAACCGTTAAAACGTAGTTTTATTATGTATACAAGTCGCGAAAACTTAAGTAAATATTAACCACCTTTAGTGTTGCAAATATCCGTAGGCAACCGTAAACACTTTCCATCAAGTGTGTTGTACTTCAGCAATAAAAAAATTGTGATTCGAGCTTACAATCAAATTACATCATATAATACGGTTATAGGATCTTAAGGAGGCTTACCTTCTACACCCTATCATAAATTATATAGAACAGAGATATCCGACGTAAGTTCAGGATGGTACTAAATGAGGAACTCCCAAGCGCAAGCGCAGGTCATAACTAATGACCCGTTGGAGTGGTGGCGCCTCGCGAGGACGCTGTTGCGAAACGCATGCGTATATATGCGCCGAGATGTGGACCACAGCATCACAGCAGTCGTCGGCATCCCACCACAACCAACAACCAACATGAAAACCTTCGTAAGTATTCATCCATACATACATCAATATACACCATTCGCGACCTCTGCAGTTGAATGGGCTACAACTATTCCGGCCTAGCCTAGATTCCTGGCACGGTAAATTTCATAAACAAACTATGGTCTGGATGTCTGGGATCAGCCCCAGAGTAATCCGTCGTATATTACCCAAAATGCAAGCTGCTAACCTTGGGTAAATCAGTTTGTATATCTGTCGATTTTTAGAACACTGTACAGATATTTCTATAACAAGCCTACTAGCGTATTATAGTTTAAACAGTAAAGAAGATAAAAGTAAATTGTAAATTAAACTAAATACTTAAAAACAAACTAAATCATAAATAAATTACACTACAAAAAAACTTAGAAATTAAATACTATTATAAAAATATTTACAAGTAAAAGATGTAGTCTAGATCGCTATTGGTGGCCGCATTCCCACGTTGTATAGCAATGCTAATCCGTTGATCCGTCTGTCGATTATTTATTAAATAGTCAGACAAACATACATACATAACGTACAAGGCTGAATGCAAAAAAATCCATCTGAATCATTTAGATTTCTTGATGTATTAAACCAGAAATTAAGCCTAAGGCATCTGGTTTAATCAATCTTACCACCAAGTACGATTACTAACAAAAATAATCGATATTACAATTACTATCCGATCAGCGTCAAGGCCTATAACTGTAAGTCCAAACAAGTTAGTAGTTTTCAAGTGAAAATAACTTAAAGTACCTATTTCCTCCTTGTTTTAAGCATTACAAAGGTATTTGGTATAGAACGATAGTGAGTGAGCCTCCTCGTATACCTTGGTTTCATTCTATTAAGGACCGGGTCCAGGTCCGGACACATTCCGCTTAATAAGTTTAAATACCTCATGCAGAAGTATTACTCCAAATTGTGCAGTTTGCGACCTTATCGAGGATGTGCCGCACTTACTAGCAGAATGCTTATTTCTTCAGTCCTAACAGACTGAAGATATAAGGTGTAAGTTAATGAAGAGAGCTAATTTTTGTATTCAAATTCAAAATAAGTTCCACTGGAGAACAGTTTTTGAAGGTCATACATATATTTTAAAATTTAATTTTTATTTCCTATTCTATGTACACCGCTTCGCAACGTGTTATTGCTGTTAAGGAGAAGAAGCGGCAAGCAACTCCCCAGCAACACGTCTAGCTAAAAATTGTTTTTCTTTATATTTCTTATTCTATTTATTTATTTATTTACTAGTATTCTGTCATTTGATCACATGAAATTATTTAAGTCAAGTCTTTATTTAAAGCAATTACCCATGGATTACGTTTTTTTTTGTTCATACATTAAGTCAAAATTTAAATCTACCCCCTATTCTATGTATATCATTGTCCTAGTAGTTAATGTCTGTTACATATCAAACAACTGCCTCGGAGCTGAGGGTTCTATTTCCAACATTCCACAATTACATAACTCGGCCTACCTACATCATCGTGAAACTAATGCATCAAATCTTAGAACAACTTACTAGAAAGCTTTATTCTGACAATCTGATATTAATTTTCGTAACTTTTATATAGCGTTGTGTGTATTTCATATTTAAATACTATTAACTATGTACAAACAATTAACAATTTATTTGTAGAGTTGCTGTTATTTATTAATTAATTGATTCAAGTCCATGTTGTGCTTACAAAACACACAAAACAAATTGTACATGGCAGATTTCAAGAGTTAATTTAAAACTTGATAGAAATTGCAATAAAATTTGATATGAAACATCTACTACGTCTTGTTTGTGAGCGATATAGACTCGTCTTAAATGTGCCAATATAACTCCTTCTAATTATTTTGTTATAAATGCTTGTACGAAGACAACTAGGCTAAACAACCTTTGTATTTAAAGTTGTTATTTATACGGGGTCGTTATTGTAACAGACAAATATGCAATACTTCCGCCTGTATTAAGAATATAAGTTAAATTTTGTTCTTTAAAGAATTTATTATATTAGAAAACTGTTTATCAATTAAATAAAAACTAAATTATAAATAAGTATATATACAAATTAAAATCTTAATATATATAAATTACGTGTCACGTTGTTTGTCCGCGATGGACTCCTAAATTTGCACACCGTGTGCGGTTTGATCCGAGTTGAAAGATAGGATAGCTTACATTGGGACCCGGTAGGTGGCGCTTTTTTTTTAATGCATGTGATCAGCAGACATGCAGACAGCCCACTTGATGGAAAGCGGTTACCATCGCCTATGGACATTTGGAACAGCAAAGTTGCTACAAATGCGCTGCTGCTCTCTTAAAGGAAACTGAAACCTGGTCACTAATGCCGGCACACAACTGAAGGTTGTTATGGCGACATACTTTAGGCCAGGGGTGGTAGCCATCCAGTTGGGCAAATGCCCTACCTGGCTGTGGGTTTTTAAGTCGCCTCTTACGACAGGCCGCCCCAACGCAGGAAATTGTATTCTTTCTCCGTTCCTGCACGGATAAAATCGCTAAAAAGGCGCTGCAATCGGGTTCTAAATTTAATTTCTTTGGGGCAGAACAACGTCTGCCGGGACAGCTAGTTAAACTATAAAATCTAGTCCCAGACCGCTGTCAGGTGGAAACGAGCCCAAAAGACTGGCTACATTACCTCGCTGTATGGCAACCGAGGTATAGACCAGTCTTTTCCTCACGTGAGATGTCTACCAAGCGTCTTGCTATGTCTTGATAAAGTTTGTGCGCCTTAGGCCCCCAGGGTCCCAGGGTCTCGATCCCAAAAACAGATAATAAGTAACCATTTCCGATGGCGGAATACGTTGTTGTGCAGCAGCTGTACCAGCAGTCATCCTAGTGGCTAAAAGATGGCACGCCGCCAGAGTATCGACGCAAGACGCGTCCCATACTAAAGGGAGGGTATCAATGACATACCATCGGGTCTCCTGCCATCGTCGCGGCACAAGCCGTTCGGTTCAAGAACGGCAGGTACCCCGGCGGGGACAAGAGCCCGACGGATATGTCATTAAGTGCTGCATTACGCGGAATTCGTTCATCGAGGGGTCCAAGGTTATTTGTTTTAAGCGACATTTGCGAAATTGTGTCGATAGAGGAGTTTGAAGTTTCAATGACCCACAAAAAGACTTCATTACTAAACTACATACTATATTTAAAAAAGAAAACAGTCTGTAGTTTTTAGTTGGAAACCAGGTTCATTATAATTCCTTAAGTTTGAGACATTAGGATCCAAGAAAACCATCAAATCAATTTTGTCACAAAATGTCGCTTAAAACAAATAGCCTTTCACCCTCGAATTATATTCAACATTCATATAAATTGTATTTGATCCATTTAGGTCGTTCTCTGTGCCTTGATCGCCTTGGCTTCGGCCGGAGCTCTCCGCGAGAAGCGCAGTGGCTGGTCGGGCGGTTGGTCCGGCTCTTCGGGTGGCTGGTCAGGCGGCTACGGCGGTGGCATCTCCATCCCCAGTACCCGCGTCGTCGCCGTCAACAAGGTGGTGAACGTGAACAAGGTCGTCGAAGTGCCCCAGGTCGTGAGCGTGCGCAAAGTGGTCTCCGTGCCCCAGGTCGTGACCGTGAACAAAGTCATCGCTGAGCCTTCCTACTCCGTCGGCAGCTACGGCGGCGGTTACGGCGGCGGTTACAGCTCCGGCTGGAACACTGGCTCCAGCGGATGGTGGTGAAAATTCTAGTCAAACATTTATTTTAAGTTGATTTTTTTTTTGTTTAATTCTTTTTAATATATTTTTTTATTAAAACCTATGTTTAATTTACTACCTCAAATAAATTAAAAAAAAATATTAGTAACTGTACATACATACATACATAACTTCACGCCAATTCCCTTGCGGGGTAGGCACGAGCAACAGAGCGCCTTTCAGGCTTATTCTTACACACCTCACTCGCTTCTTTGACATTCATAGCTGTTGTTATGCACGGTCTTCTGTTCTTAAGGCTCCTGACATCACCTTCTGCTAGTACACGATCGATTTGATCATGGAAGGCGTGTCGTGATCTTCCACGACTTCTGCATCCATCCACTTTTGCATTGTATATCTGTTTAGTCATTCTTTCGACATGCCTGAACCACCGGAGCATTCCTTTCCTTACCTTCACCCCGACACTCTCTTTCAGACCAACTCTCTTTCTTACTTCGGTATTATGAACGCGGTAATAATAACTTAGGGCCGCTTGTATAACGATCGCCTTTAAATAAAATTAGTTAAACATATTAAGCTGCCTAAACACGTTTTACACAAAACGTATTGACGGTTCTTTAAATATATTTAGAGGTAAATTTTGCGTTGTGCAAGACGCTAATTGTATTTAAGGGTGTTAAGTAGGTTTTGTGTTTCTTAAATAAATTTAAGGCACCTTACGCAAGCGGCCCTTAGTAACTGTTATCCTATTAAAGTAGTATAAACCCAATGGTAACCGTGGTACCTTCGTAGTTAGTGCACGCATTCTTCACCAATAAGGCATTTTATAACCTAATGTCCATGCTGTTATATGACCACGTGCTAACGGTGTAGGAAAACATCGGGATGAAACCTGCACATCGATATAACCGATGTGCGTAACTTGCCAATCCGCCTAGAACTGGTATGGCCAATATACTGTCCAATAAAATGAGGGACCCGAGCCCAGCAGTGGGACGATTATAGACTGCCATTATTAATCTCAATTACTATATGAATATCTTATACGTATAATAAAACTGTGGAGGTCGAATTTCTGTACATTGAAAAAAAAATGCTAAAAACCGAGTCAGGGGGATCTAAGAAGTGAAATAAAACTAATTCAATTTTTTTTGTTTCTCTGTTTGTCTGTCTGTTTATACCGGCTAATCTCCGAAACGACTGGACCGATTTAAATGAAATTTTGTATGGTGGTAGCTTATATCTCTGGTCAACATATAGGATGCCAGGTGGTAGGGTATTTGCTAGACTAGATGGCGACCACCCCTTGTCTCGAGTATGCCGCCATAACAACCTTATGTTGTGTTCCGGCATTAGTGACCAGGTTCCAGACTCCCATTAAGAGAGCAGCAGCGCATTTGTAGCACTTTTGGTGTTGCAAATATCTACAGGCGATGGTAACCGCTTTCCATCAAGTGGGCCGTCTGCGTGTCTGCTGAACTCCTCCAATAAAAAAAAGGATACTTTTGATTCCGAAAAAATGAAAGAGTTCCGATCAGATAGTTAAAAAAAACCACACCACGCGGACGAAGTCGCGGGCATCAGCTAGTATTAAACACAATCCTGACTAAATATTCGAACCAGTGTTGACATTGAGAGATGAAATGTTAATTATCAATTAAATATTCCTTACATGCAAATACAAATGAAATATTTTTTTGGCATATTAATATCAGACAAATCTAATCGAAACTGGTTTGACCTTCAAAGCTACCAGTTAAAAGTATACATAACTAGTTGTGCCCGCGACGCCGTCCGCGTGGAATTTGTTTTCAAAGCCTCCCCCCCGATTTTGAAACATTTTTCATTGCTGCTCCACTCCTATTGGTCTTAGCGTGATGATATATAGCCTATAGCCTTCCTCGATAAATGGGCTATCCAACACTGAAAGAATTTTTCAAATCAGACCAGTAGTTCCTGAGATTAGCGCGTTTAAACAAAAGCGTTTAAAAAAATGATAATTTCTATGCTGAAAGATCACACCTCTTCACTTTTTTTTTTTAATCTACTACCTTTAATGTATCACTAAAACTAATGTCGTAGATTTAAGCAATTATTGAATAATTACTGACATTATCCACATAATTTTGTTTGGGAAAATATAATTTTAACATGATATTTCAGCACGCTTGGATTTCAATCTAGATGTAATAATTTACAAACTATATTAAATAAATAAATTACTGATTGTTATCTGTTGTGTTGTCCAAATAAATAAATAAACAAACAAACTGTTCAGCTTTATATATTAGTATTAGTATTTTTTTTTTTATTGCAGGAGTTCAATAGACAGGCAGACGGCCCACTTGATGGAAAGCGGTTACCATCGCAAATGGACATTTGCAACAATAAAGGTGCTACAAATGCGCTGCTGCACTCTTAAGGGAGTCTGGAACCTGGTCACTAATGCCGGAACACAACACAATGTTGTTATGGCGGCATACTCTAGACCAGGGGTGGTAGCCATCCAGTCGGGCAAATGCCCTACCACCTGGCTGTGGGTTGTTTCGTCGCCTCTTACGACAGGCCGCCCCAACGCAGGAAATAGTATTCTTTCTCCGTTCCTGCACGGATAAAAGATATAAGATAAATATTTTTACATATAAAATACACAGTTTCGTACAGCATCATCGCTGTTTCCACCACAAAAAGCGACTAACCCAAACCCTAATTCCTCTTAGTTCCTTAAGCATAAATAAGGCAATAAAAATTAGCGTACAAGAAATCATCTATATATTAATACGTGAAGCAAAAACTTTGCACTCCTTTTTACGAAAACTGCGCAGACGGGGGAGTATGAAATTTCGCACACTTATAGTTTGTATAGAGAAGAAGCGACGTATATAAAATATAAATTAATATCAGCACATATATGTCCCACTGCTGGGCTCGGGCCCCCCATTATAGGGAGGGAACGGACAGTATACCTTGGACAAGCCAAGGCGGCATGGCAGGTTTGACACATCGTTGTTAGCACGTGGTAATTGTAAGAATATGCACATTAGATCAGAAAACCGACTAAGTGGTGCATACATTTTATCCGTGCAGGAACGGAGAAAGAATTCAATTTCCTGCGTTGAGGCGGCCTGCCGTAAGAGGCGACTAAACAACCCACAGCCAGGTGGTAGGGTCTTTGCCCGTCTGGATGGCTATCACCCCTGGTCTAGAGCATGCCGCCGTAACAACTTTGAGTTGTGTTCCGGCATTAGTGACCAGGTTCCAGACTCCCTTAAGAGAGCAGCAGCCAATTTGTAGCACCTTTGGTGTGGCAAATGTCCATAGGCGATGGTAACCGCTTTCCATCCAGTAGGCCGTCTGCCTGTCTGCTGAACTCCTGCAATAAAAAAAATGCGTTCCGGCCAGGATCGAACCCGCGCCCTTTGAGTTTTGGACGCGTGCGCTAACCATTACGCTACCACGACTCAGAAGCGACGAATGTTATAATAATTTTTTTTTTAAACTATGCATAAAAAGTTACATAAAATAAATGAAAAAAACATTACACACATACATACATACATACATAACTTCACGCCAGTTCCCTTGCGGGGTAGGCACGAACAACAGAGCGCCATTTAGGCCCATTCTTACACACCTCACTTGCTTCTTTGACATTCATAACTCTTGTCATGCAAGCTCGTCTGTTCTTAAGGCTCCTGACATCACCTTCTGCTAGTACGCGATCGATTTGATCATGGAAGGTGTGTCGTGGCCTTCCACAAGAAATCATCATTATATTAATACTTGAAGCATAAACTGTGTACCCCTTTTTACGAAAATTGCGCGGACGGAGGAGTATGAAATTTCGCACAATTATAGTTTATATAGAGAAGGAGTGCAGAATGCTGATATTTTTTTTAAATTATGCATAAAAATACGTTAAATCAATAAAAAACATTACACACACTAGCATGTATTTGACACACACGCATATATACTCTTTTGTTTATTGATGCCTTGGCGAAATCTGTGATTATAGAAGTATATAGTCTTTGACAACAGTGCCTTAATAATGTTCAAACTTATAAGTTAAATTAATTATGGTCGCATTTCGACCACTGGGCGACCACCAGTATTACTGTAGTTTCATGAAAATCTGTTCTGTAGTTTTTGTGTGAAATATCAATGAACATCTATAATATGAAAAAAATGTTAATCGGTAGATAATCACGCTAGAAATGATACAAAACTACCTTTTTGTTTATTGTTCAAGTCAAATTAACAGTGCAGCTTTGGCAGAATCTGTGATTATAGAAGTATAGTCTTTGATACTAATTAATATGGTCGAATTTCGACCACGGGCGACCACTAGTTATAATAAATAGCATAACTTTAATTTAATGCTAGGTGGTAGGGCATTTGCCCGACTGGATGGCTACCACCCCTGGTCTAAAGTATGTCGCCATAACAACCCTGAGTTGTGTTCCGGCATTAGCACCTTTGGTGTTGCAAATGTCCATAGGCGATGGTAACCGCTTTCCATGAAGTGGTCCGTCTGCCTGTCTGCTGAACTCCTGCAATAAAAAAAACTTATTAAAAGTATGGAATTAGAGTTAAATAAAAATATCTAAAATAAGACTTATTATACTCGTGATTTTATTCATACATAATAATTTAAAATATTTTAAATCTCATCAAAATTTAATAAGACTGTTTTAATTCTAACAGAAAGTCAGATTTAATAATTTCTAGATTATTTAAAATAATACAAACTACGTAATTGTATGTTTATTCCGGCTTCATACATATGCACTTATTAAAGGAGAACATTATGAAACTTTCATACGAATTGAACGCATTTTCGTTGTGATAATGAATTCTCCAGTGTTTTTATTGTTTTAAACAATAATTAACATTATATAAATTCACAATACTACTATTATTATACTACTGCAATATACAACATGATCTATAATATTATAGAATTCTAAACATGCCATGTCTGTACATTGAAGCTATTATTAAACAACTAAACAACAAGCTATTAATTTATATAGTTATCTTATACTAATATATAAAGCTGAAGAGTTTGTTTGTTTGATTTAACGCGCTAATCTCAGGAATTGCTGGTCTGATTTGAATAATTCTTTCAGTGTTGGATAGCCCATTTATCGAGGAAGGCTATAGGCTATATATCATCACGCTAAGACCAATAGGAGCGGAGCACCAATGAAGAATGTTTCAGAATCGGAGGGTTTTGAAAGCAAATTCCACGCGGACGTTTCACGTAAAAACTACTGGATCAATTCCAATACAGTTTTCGCTGATCAACAGAAAATTCTTAGGCTTAAAATCTGCGTTACCTTTTATTCCAAGAATTCCGCGGGATATTTCCCGGGGGCGGCTTGTAGTTGTTCGGGTGCATAAAAATTAGCTTATTCCGGCACAGTTTTGACTAAAACAATAGCTTACATTCTTTTTTAAATGCTGTGGTACTTTTTGTTACGGGAATCCCCCTTGACTTGAATTGCAAGTCAAGCGGGGACGAAGTCCCGGCCGTATCCTAGTATGTACATATAAGTCGCAGTCATGTGTTGATGTCGTTTCTTAGAATGGTTTTACTGTTTCATAAAAAAAATAAGTTAAGAAAGCTTTATTTTAAGTTCAGATCGGAATTTAGAGCTTTCCGTAAATAGACCAGTATTATAATAGACTGAATAGAACAAAAAGACCAAAAAATTAAAATCAATTGATTGATTTATTTAATTTAAACGTATAACTATTCTAAAATTTAAAACACAAAAGTAAATTCAAAACAAAATTACATAAAATGTCAATTTAAATGAGGTCAATATTGAAAAAAAATCACGAAAATGCAATCATATTTCAAAAGAAAAAACAGGTAACTACAATAATAATTTACTATCAAAATAGTAAAAGAAAGTATAAAAAAAGTTGTCATAGGATGTTAATGATAGAAGTTTGTAGATGTAAATTGTTTATTGCTAAAATTATACCAGGTACCAATTATAAATTTATCCTTTAGTTATCTGTAGTGGAACTTACGAGCCAATAGATGGCGCTGTGCAATAATTGATGTCACAAACGTTTCCCGAAACATGCAAAGAATATATACAAAATTTCAACTATATCAAATGGGCCTAGGCCTGCGAGGAACAACATTAGCCTCGCTGGAAGATCTTCCTTTGAGACGGAGGAGCGTTCCATCTCGCTCTTCCACCCTATCGGGTTCGGGGCTCACTCTTCATATCCTTTAAAGCGAATCCCTGCCGCTTACACAAACTGATGTACAATTAACGGATAAATCGCGTAACAAACATTGTACCGTACACGGCGGGATCGGTAACCCGACGGCACAAACCCACAAGGTAAATTTTGGTACTTTTTATGCTAGGTACTTACCTGGTACTCCAGCCGGCGATGGTGGGAACAGGAACAAGGGGGAACACTAATCTGTCAGTATTTTTGGGGAGGGGCGCCCCTTGAGAGGAAATATATAAAATATCCTACTAATCTACTACTACAAGGGAAACACTACGGGGATAGATAATTGTCTGTCCAAATACACCCGCGCCTCGTCCTTTTCCGACACAACTCCCTGAGTATATTATAGACACTATTATAATGTTCCACACACTTGCAAATACGGGAAATTCGCAATAATTAATTTAAAACTAAATATATTGCGCGAGAGCAATTACCGTGCGTCTTCAATGCAAATCACCGACATACCCGCTTTTCGACGCGATAAAAAAAGTACCGCGTAACAATCGAAAACCGGCGCTCAATATCTGTATTCCGAACAAACATACAAAAAAAATATAGAGTCAAATTGTGTGTGTGCTTTTTTTAAAGTAGGTTAATAAAGACACACGTCACAGATAAAGTGGGAAGCACTCGTTTACTTAATATTTAAAGCTCGTATTTAATTACAATGTGTATTTTATATACCTATGCACATAATTACTCAAAAAAAAGTATTTGTTTAGATTTAAACCGGAACCAAATTAATTCCAACTAAATAAATGATTTTAACACTTGACTCCAATTTGGATTCGTGCGGTAATGAGTTCAATGAACTCATTTGATAACTGGCAGCTCATTGTTTATGTTGTAATTAAAATTAAATCTATATATATAAATATGAATCCCTATTTCCCTTGGTTACGCGATCACGCGTGAACGGCTGGACCGATTTCGCTAATTGTTTTTTTTGTTGTGTTTGTTACTGTCAGGAGAATGTTCTTATGAAAGAAGAAATTAAGAAAATTGCGCGGAAAATTAGAAAATTTGAGAATCTAACCTTAGCGCTTTGGACAATATAAACTTTTTTAATATAACCTTATGACATAATATTTTCTTAAGTTTTCGCGACTTGTATACATAATAAAACTACGTTTTAACGGCTTTAAACGCGGTAATTTTGTTTGATTTTGGTTTTTCCGACGTTTCGGCCACTTTTCAGTCCTTCCGTTCCACGGCCTTCCGTGATCACGGCCACAGAAAAGTGGCCGAAACGTCGGAAAAACCAAAATCAAATAAAATTACCGCGCTTAAAACCGTTAAAACTTAGTTCGATTATGTAACCTTATGACATTTAACATAGAATTGACAGAATGCGTGCTGCAAATATCGTCAAAGAGGATGTAAAAAACCTGAATATCGTTTAAAACAGATGCTTATTATTTTATTGAAAATAAATAATTTAGCTGTAATCGGGTTCCAATATTTAGGGGAAATTATTTTTGTGTGTGTTCAAGTGGGTCCCGGGATAGTATAGATTCAAATTTGAACCAGGCAGATGGCACTTTTATTTTATTGCAGGAGTTCAGCAGACAGGCAGACGGCCCACTTGATGGAAAGCGGTTACCATCGCCTATGAACATTTGCAATGCGCTGCTGCTCTCTTAAGGGAAACTGGAACCTGGTCACTAATGCCGGAACACAACTCAAGGTTGTTATGGCGACATACTTTAGACCAGGGGTTGTAGCCATCCAGTCGGGCAAATGCCCTACCACCTGGCGTATATTTAGGTGAAATTATTTTTGTGTGTTCAAGTGGGTCCCGGGATGGTTAAGATTATAGATCTACCGGTAGGTGGCACCGCTAAAGTTTTCCTAAACGGTTGGACCTATTTTGATGATTTTTTTGTTTTTATTAAAGTGGATTCGAGAATGGTTTAAATTAACTATTGGTCCCGGTAAATGTCGCTGCAATCGGGTTCTAGATTTTTATTTCTAAGGGCAGGACAACGTCTGCCAGGTACAGCTAGTACTTAATAAAACATATAAAATAAAAATTAGCAATAAACCAAAAGATCGAGGATACATACATACATAACTTCACGCCAGTTCCCTTGCGGGGTAGGCACGAACAACAGAGTGCCATTTAGGCTTATTCTTACACACCTCACTTGCCTCTTTGACATTCATAACTCTTGTCATGCACACTCGTCTGTTCTTAAGGCTCCTGACATCACCTTCTGCTAGTACACGATCAATTTGATCATGGAAGGTGTGTCGTGGCCTTCCACGACTTCTGCATCCATCCACTTTTGCATTGTATATCTGTTTAGTCATTCTTTCATCATGCATTCTTTCCACATGCCCGAACCACCGGAGCATTCCTTTCCTTACCTTCACCCCGACACTCTCTTTCAGACCAACTCTCTTACTCAAGATCGAGGATAAAAGAGATAAAAAAGAAATTACACGAATAACAGCCTTAATAATCATATTTTTCAGGTGGAGTGGAATTACAAACTCCTTATTTGACACAAGTCTAAAATAAATCGGTTAAGAGTGTCAAGGTTGTACAATAAAAAGATTGAAAACAGACCAGAGAGGGTAATCCGGAAATGAAAATTTTAGAATGTCTGTCTGAGATGAACGTCCGTCTGTCATGATGACATCTGTCATGTGAGAGCAACGCGTGAAAATACGGAACGAAGTTAAATGAAACTCGATATGGAGCCAGTTTATATCCTGGGTGAATATAACAGGCCACTCAGAAAGTATTGCGAAAAAAGTTTTTATGTATGAGAGACTGGCCAGTTATAATCTATTTTGAAAGTATGATTACTTATAATTCAAAATAGGTACGTTCCATACAACTGACAAGGCTGTATGGACTAAGTCATTTGCCTGCCCTTGTGGCAAATTTGAAAAACAACAACAGGTACGTTCCAATTTCGAAATTTCCCTCCACATTGTTTGCGCGCTAATTTCAATTATCGTCCCTCATTCAAAAATGGATCTGTTCTGATTTCAAGTGTCGCCTGAAAACGGACGAATCGTACGATAGACTTCAAATGGCAGAAGACCCTTCTAAGGCAACCGCGCATCAGAATTCAAGCGGCGGTCGACTAACTTCGGGGGATGAAGAGAGCAGTGTTCGCCCTTTGACGGCTGTTCGGAAGAAAATATGCTATCAGTGAAAAATTTAATCCAAGACAATAGGCAAGTTACGTATCAAGACATTCAGCACGTACTGCAGATTGAATTGGGAAGTCTTCACGAGATTCTACACTTGCATCTTCGCGTGAGGAGGATAGCTTCACACCGGGTGCCGCATAACCTCACCGAGGCTCAGAAGCAGGCCCGGGTGGAATGGTTCTATCCGTGCAGGAACGGAGAAAGAATACAATTTCCTGCGGCCGGGCGGCCTGTCGTAAGAGGCGACTTAACAACCCACAGCCAGGTGGTAGGGCATTTGCACGACTGGATGGCTACCACCCCTGGTCTAAAGTATGTCGCCATAACAACCTTGAGTTATGTTCCGGCATTAGTGACCAGGTTCCAGACTCCCTTAAGAGAGCAGCAGCGCATTTGTAGCAGCTTTAGTGTTGCAAATGTCCATAGGCGATGGTAACCGCTTTTCATCAAGTGGGCCGTCTGCCTGTCTGCTGATCTCCTGCAATAAAAAAAATGGTGCCGTGGTATGGTAGACAAATTTGAAGCAGGCTCGTCTCGACGTGTTTACGACATCATTACAGGTGATGAGTCCTGGATTTATCAATACGATCCAGAAACGAAGCGCCAGTCGGCAGTTTGGGTGTTTCAAAACGAATCAACGCCAAAATGAAGCGATCAAGGAACGGGAGGAAGGTTTTGATCGCAAGTTTTTTTCAATTTGACTGGCTACTTGGTGTCAATTCCTTTACGGAACTAAAGAAGCATCAGCGCCGAATGGTGTACTACCAAATACTTGGCAGAAGTTTTCTCTGTTGTAAGCAACAAGCGACCAAACACAAGGCTCCGCGGGCTACTGCTCCGCCACGACAACGTGTCCGCCCACACCGCGCTCAAAACGAGGGACTTCCTGGACAGCACGCCGGTCAAACTCCTGGATCACCCTCCTTACAGCCCTGACCTAGCACCGTGTGACTTCTTTTTATTCCCGAAAATAAAAAATCAGCTCAAAGGGATTTTCGTCGCCGGAAGATGCGCAGTCAGCGGTCAAGCAAGCTGTAAACGAGGTGTCTGCGGCGGACTGGAAAGTGTTTCAAAAACTGGTTCAGAAGCATGACACTTTGTATAGAGGCTGGGGGAGCGTACTTTAAAAAGATTTAATAATAAAATATATACCTAAAGACCATTTTTTTTCGCAAAACTTTCCGAGTGTCCGAAGTAAAATTGTCGAGAAATTTTTACCACACAAATTGTTGTCATGTAACTTATAACATATATATGCGAAAAACCCCTGGTGTTGCAAACGTCTATAGGCGACGGTAACCACTTTCCATCAGGTGGGCCGTCTGCCTGTTTGCCTAGTTCGGGCAATAAGAAAAAAATCGAAATGTGTGCTGGGATACATATTAAAAGTAAAACTTCAACGGACAAGTGGAAAAACGAATCGCAACGGACAAGTTGAAAAACGAATGAGTGGAAAAACGAATCGCAACGGACAAGTGGAAAAACGAATGGCAACGGATAAGTGGAAAAATGAATCGCAACGGACAAATGGAAAAATGAATCGCAACAAAATTTTAACTTGAAATTTTTCCACTTGTCCGTTGCGATTCGTTTTTCCACTTGTCCGTTGAAGTTTCACTTCTAATACACATATTAGAAGTGAAACTTGGGACACAATCCCAGCACACATTTCGATTTTTAGCAGGTTTACTGCAAATTATGATTTGGTTAGGTTAGGTACATTTTAATGAATGCAGTTTTTTATTTAAATTTATTTTATTTTATCAAACAAAAAACTGAATTCGATCCGGAACCAAAAAAACATCCATAGTCTACTCTAAAATATTTATTAATATTTTTTTACACAGACCACAAATAGAGGGAGTGATGCCCAGCCACGTGGACAGCAGAGGTATAGTTCGATACAAACTTAAGTTTGCCTCCATTAATGGCGGCTCGAAACATCGCACTTACCGATGCGCAGCACGCGAATTTTGGTATTAGAGGGATGAGGTCTTCGGGGGACGAGGTATATTCTCGCTCGCTTTCTCATTTACGGGACTTCCCTGGCGCTCAGCTCACCACGAGTGCCAATTTAGCGCTTTCGAAGCTGGATATAGCGCTTTTTAGGGCAACCCAGCTCCCAATTTTATTAAACAACTTCCAGCGCAAAATCTTACGCTTTTTGTAATATGCAAATATCTAATTAATTTTATAATAAATATATTTATGAATATCTATTCTAATATTATAAAGAAGAAAGATAAGATTGTTTTTTGTTTTCATGAAGAGGCTCCGAAACTACTGAACCGATTTGAAAAATTCTTTCACTGTTGGCAAGCTACACTATCCCCGGGTGACATAGGCTATATTATATTTACAAAAAAATAGGGATCCTTACTAAAACTCCAATAATGTAACCCAAGGTGTAAAAAAATGACCTAAAATCGCGTGCGCTGCGAAAACTATTGATGATAGAATAAAATAATGTACTACGACTTGGCAGAACACATCATTATTTACAAAAAGTGTCGCGACAGCATATGTCTAACTATTATAGTTATGCCACAATAAAGTTTCTTTTATTTTAAAAATTTAATTAAAATGCCCCCGCTAGAAAAGGCTCTTTATTTGCATCTTGGTATTCATCCTTATCAAAATAAATTACTTCATATTCAAGACTGCTTCGATACCTTATATAACTTTTTGAATTATTCAATGCGGACATCCCATTCGAAAGATATCACGAGTTTAAAAATTGTAAGTATTAGAACACGCGGCCGTGACGCTTTTTCTTGAGCGAAAAATCCTAAGACCCCGTCTACATAGAAGTTTCACTTAAAAAAAAAAAACAAGTCTTAAATTAAGGTCACAACAACCGATTGGAATATTTATAAGATACTGTTTAAATGGGATCTATTAATTGTGTGTATTGCCGGCAGAGTACAAAATCAAGACATTACTGAAGGTTACTGGGAAAATCAACAAGTAGCCGTGTGCGAGTCGGAATTCCTTCTGCAGGGTTGTTCTAAAAATTTAACTTTCATACTCATATTTAAGGTTAACAGAAATAAACCAAATTTTGTTTTTAAAATTAAATTATCTCCTTGGGGTCCTCTTTTGAATATTTAATAAATATTCACCGAAATTTGGTTATTTTATGTCGACCTTATTAATTCCTAAGATAAATAAACAGACACTGTAGTAAGTTTATTAAAGCTCTTTTTTTTAGGTACCGGCATTTGACATTTAAAAAGAACTAATATTTATTAATATTTACTGCTTTCTATTTCAAACTAGGTATGCCCGCGATTTCGTCCACGCTTAACTTGAAATTCCCGCGGGATCCGAGTAGCGCAAATTTTAAGTCTAAAATATTTCTGTCGATCAGCGAAAACCGCATTGAAATCGAACCAGTAGTTTTTACATGAATCCCAAACAGACAAGAAATCTGTAAAAAATTCATCGTGTTCTCCATCGTTTGTAACTATATAAACAAATAGAAGCTATTTAAAAAACAACTGGAATACACTAGTATTCTACTTGTTTTTTAAATAGCTTTGTTGGCGCCATATACACCATGAAAAAAAAAAATTGTATTAATATCCTCCCAGTGTCCTTTCCTTCTCTGTCCTATCCGCCACAACACTCGCGCGAACGAGACGCAGAAACGGAACGGAAGAAACTATGTCTATGGCGCTGCGCTTCCGCATCTGTCAAAAATCATCCAGTCTTGCTACGCGACCGCTTGAAGTGCTTTAACGTGTGAAAAATACGAACCAGCAAACCCAACAAACAAGTGAGTGGTCCTTACTCCTATTATCCTATAATGCATCACCAAGCTTTAATGTACAGAAGAAGAATAATTCATCAGTAAAAACATGTAAAAGCAACATGAGTATGAAAGACAATAATGTTTGCACTAAATCTAATATGTGACGGCTTCAACATCTAAAACTAAGTAAAAACCAATATTGTATTAGCTGTCGGTGCTCTTCCAATTCTCATTTTTTTACATACATACATACATACATACATAACTTCACGCCAGTTCCCTTGCGGGGTAGGCACGAACAACAGAGCGCCATTTAGGCTTATTCTTACACACCTCACTTGATTCTTTGACATTCATAACTCTTGTCATGCACGCTCGTCTGTTCTTAAGGCTCCTGACATCACCTTCTGCTATTACACGATCAATTTGATCATGGAAGGTGTTTTAATTACTTATAACTTACTCATTTTTTTAATTACTTATATAACCATTTCGAGTAGTTTCTCAGTTTCATTATAGTCGTGTGTTTGCCAAGTACAGACAGGGCATTTTTAGAATTTTATAATATTACTAGCGGCCCCGGCAGACGTTGTCCTGCCTTTAAAAAATAAAATTCTAGAACCCGATCCCAGAGCCACGTACCGGTCCCAATTGCGAATCTAAACCATCCGGGTACCCACTCAAACACACAAAAACAAAATCACCACAATCGCTCCAGGTGATTCGGAGGATTCCAGAACCCGATCTCAGCGCCACCTACCGGTTCTAATTGTGAATCTAAAAGAGTAATATAATTTTTTTTATTCTAAGTCATGACAAAATGAGATTAAAAACCTTGCCAAAAAATTAAAGTTTATAATTAACAAATAAAAAATAGGGAGTTGATCGTAGAGGGGTGAAAATTTAGGGTTGTATGTATTTTTTAATGCTATATCGTAAAAAAATAAAAATTATCTAAAAATATTTAGGGGTGGACTACCCTAACATTTAGGGGGATGAAAAATAGATGTCGTCCGATTCTCAGACCTACCCAATATGCACACAAAATTTCATGAGAATCGGTCAAGCCGTTTCGGAGGAGTATGGTAACTAACACTGTGACACGAGAATTTTATATATTAGATAGATAATATAAAAACAACTGATTTCAAACTCTGCCTGTAACATAATAATATACATATGTATATGAAACCAACAGGTCCCAATCCATAACACGCCTTGACTACAAGATCCTAACGAATTTGCAAAATATGCCCTGAATAATCTCAAGTGCAAGGTCAGGCCGTGAACTGTTTCACCATGAATATTAATCGACTAACTTTAAGTATATCAAACGAGGACGGGTTTGCGAAACAATTGAGTATATATGTGGTGTTGGTCTAGATCACAGCATCAGATCCATCGATCAACCTTTGCAGTTTATCAAGCAAACAAACAAACGAGCAACATGAAATTCCTCGTAAGCGTCTTTAACCTCTTTAACATTAGTCAAATAAGTGCGAAGTGTGAATAATAAATATGTGAACTTGACAAACAAATACTTGGCCAACAGTGAAGAAATATCTTGGAAAAGAACCTGCAAATAATTCGTAAATGCGTATGCAGTGAACTCTTAATCTTGAAACAAGTGTGATATGATAATGTTTGCAAGATATTTCCTAGTATCGGCATGAGAAGTTATAATATCGCGATGTGGTACAAAATGTATACAAATGCACGATACAACGCCCATGGAGACTGAAATAAAACTAATTTCAGGTCACATATTTAGTTCCGAGAGGGAATCAAACTGACAGGCGCCTCTATACAAGGCGACCTTTAAAACCAAGGATCATGTCTTAAGGGTCATAGTTAATACAAGCACTTTTAAATTACATATCATACCTGTAGGAACACATATTTTGCCAGATGGCAGGGCATTTGCCCGTCTGGATGGCTACCACCTCTGATCTAAAATATGCCGCCATAACAACCTTGAGTTGTGTTCCGGCATTAGTAACCAGGTTCCAATCTCCCTTTAGAGAGCGGTGGCACCTTTGGCGTTATAAATGTCTATAAGCGATGGCAACCGCTTTCCATCAGCTGGCCCATCTGCCTCTCTGCTGAACTCACGCAATAATAAAAAACATATTATTGAGTGCGAGGGAATGTATCGAAGACAAACAATTACTAGTGCTGCTGTAATTTAAAGGACGTCGTCAGATACGTGAAATTTATTGGCCTTTAATTCTCACAAGATCATCAATCGGGACGTAGACTATACTTTCTATCGAAGGCAGCCTATGGTTAATAATTAATTTGATATTGGTCTTTAATACACGTGTGTTGTGCAGGTGTTCCTGTGCGCCGTGCTGGCCGTCGCCTCCTCGGCCGCCGTCCGCGACAAGCGCTCCTTCATCGACTACAGCGGCCTTGGCGGCTACAGCCTCGGCCTCAACTCCCGCGTCGTCGCCGTCAACAAAGTGGTCAACGTGAACCGCGTCGTCGATGTCCCGCAGGTCATCAATGTCCGCAAAGTGATCGCTGAGCCCCGCGTCGTTACTGTTAACAAGGTCATCGCCGAACCCACCTACAGTCTCGGCTACAACACCCTGGGCTCCAGCTACGCCAGCGGCTGGTGGTGATTCTAATCAAAGATTTATTTTAAAATAGAGCTTTATTTTTTTTTAAGTTAACATTAAATTTTATATTTGTTATCTATCTGATTTCATTTCCTGTCTCTCTTTTGTTGTTATCAAAAGATAACAAATATTTCTGCAATAAAGAGTGAGCATAATTCGAAAGAAATAGAGACCAAACTACATACCTATATACCACTGTTGACATAACCACCCAAACTATTGGCTCCCAGTCAATTTACTCAAAATATTAAGGGAAAACTTGACTTGACTCTTCGGCTGATCAGAGGGCTGGTGCTTACCTCGGCCAACGGATCAGTACGGCGATCCAGCGAGAAAACGTAGCCAAGCTTCTGGGCACCTTACCCATAGAAGACGGTGATCTAGACTCAGTATTCTACTTATAGTCTTGAGGGACTATGACTAGAATACAATACAAATAAGTTAAGTTTTCTTGCATTGTATTAGATTATATGTAATTTAATATATTAACAAAATATTAAAAGGGAAAACTTCTTTGGGCACGTTGGGCACTTTTGGGAGGGGGAAAAAGCACTGAACTCACATGACCTTCACGCTCAGATACAAAGTTTTTAGTTCTGACATGCAGTCTTACGACTGATATTTTTTTAAATTATTTTAAAGCTATTTGGGAATACCATCAACGGTATAGTCTATCCTAATATTAATTAAATTTTAGCTCTGCATCTGGTTTCTGAGAACGTCAGTTTTTTGGGACTAATAGTGACAGGAAAATTAGAGAAAAAATCTTGGATCCGGAATATCTGAAGTTTCATATGACCAATGACAAGTATAATAATGCAAAAAACTTTCGATAATTCTAGACATAATATCAGACGACGAAGAATTAAAATATAAACATCATTATGCAGAATCTGTGACAAATATTGCACAAGATGCTAATTTTAAAAATTAAAACTAATTTGGTCTTGAGTTCCACATTAGCAATTTAGTGAGTTACATATTCGTGATTGTTCTTAAGGACATTTTGAGTTAGAGAAGATACTCAACTTAATAAGCAATAAGTTATTAGAGACCTAAAAATTATTAATGTGTGTTCGCAATGAGAATGTTACCCAACGAATTATTCCTGGTCTTAAAGGTATATTAAAAGTGGTCCAACCAAAACGCACAATGTTAATTTTAAAGAAAACAAAAAGTTTTCAGAGAATTATTTTAATATTTTTTTATTATGAT
Organism: Dendrolimus kikuchii; assembly: GCA_019925095.2. Taxonomy (NCBI): domain Eukaryota; kingdom Metazoa; phylum Arthropoda; class Insecta; order Lepidoptera; family Lasiocampidae; genus Dendrolimus; species Dendrolimus kikuchii. The sequence continues at coordinate 23,883,972 of CM034400.1, forward strand.
AGAAGGATCTATGACAATTATGTGTGGAACAAAATATCGGCCAAATGCTCTTCACGGCTTCGGTGGCATACCTCTACCCGATGGTCCATATTTTCAATGACTATGAGATATAATCGAGGTTCAATGTCGTTAATGTGCCGAATGATCTCGTCCTTTAGCTCTTCAATTGTTCTTGGCCTATTGACGTACACTTTTTCTTTCAAATATCCCCAAAGAAAGAAGTCCAACGGTGTCGAATCACATGATCGTCATCATCATCATCATCATCATCATCATCATCATCATCCGAGCGTTAATTCCCGGTTGCGTTCGAAGCGTTCTCTCCGACGCCCAGGGTCCGCTTTCCAACTTTTTCTACTCCTCTTCGCGCGGTCTTTAGCATCCCCCGTTTTGAGACCATTGGTACGCATGTCATCCTTCACAACGTCAAGCCAACATTTCTTGGGCCTTCCCCTTCGACCGGGACCTGGCGGAGGTGGCATGGCTAGACATTTGTTCCCCACATAATTAGCCGGTCTCCGTAAAACGTGGCCGTACCAACGTAAGCGACACTCTTGCAATTTGTCTGCTATGTCACGGACATGAAGACTGCCGCGGATGCGGGAGTTCCTGACCCGGTCTTTCCGCGTCACTCCAGGAACTCCCGCATCCGAATCACATGATCGTGACAGCCAATTAACATCTCCGCGACGTGAGATATCACGGCCATTGAATTTCTCGCGCAAAAGAGCCATTGTTTCATTGGCTGCATGGCAACTGGCACCATCCTCTTGTAACCACATATCGTCCAGGTTCATACCCTCAATTTCTGGCCACAAGAAGTCCGTTATCATCTCGCGATAGCGAACGCCATTCACGGTTGATTTGAACGCCCATTTTCGTAAAAGGTTTCAACAATCTTAACGCGCTGCTCAATTGTGTACCTCTCCATGGTTGAGTTTGTCAAATACTGAAGCAAAGAAATGTCAAATTTATTTGGGCAAAAACTTGTTAAGTTGTGACTCAGAATTAACTTCGTGCATTATGGTTGGACCACCCTTTATTAAAAAGAATAAAGCATCCGGGGGACAAACGTCCAATATTCTCACAGTATCATTGGTACTGGAAGGTGATGTCAGGAGCCTTAAGAACAGACGAGCGTGCATGACAAGAGTTATGAATGTCAAAGAAGCAAGTGAGGTGTGTAAGAATAAGCCTGAATGGCGCTCTGTTGCTCGAGCCTACCCCGCAATGGAACTGGCGTGAAGTTATGTATGTATGTACTTTTGGTAAACTTTTTTTTGGGCTTCTCATGTTTATCCTTCTTATTACTATGACTACGCGTTATCAACTTGACTCTACATTGTATCATTTATCATAGTATTGTACTACCTTCTGCCCGCGACTTCGTCCGCGTGAAATAGTTACTTTAGGCTAACGCTAACTTCAACCCGCTACTTTGTTCACGTAGAAGGTGAAAATATTTTTAAATCTTAATTAGTATAGATGACTATTCCTTCGATTAAAATTGCGTATGGTAATTAATGCGGAAAGTAAATTAAAGTTTTTTTAACTATCCCAGGGGAACTCTTTAATTTTTCGGGATCAAAAGTATCCTATATGTTGACCAGGGATATAAGCTACCACCATACAAAATTTCATTTAAATCGTTTCAGTAGTTTTGGAGATTAGCCCGTACAAACAGACAAATAGAGAAAAAAAATTGGAAAAAATCTAAATTAGTTCTATTTCACTTCTTATGTCCCCCTGACTCGGTTTTTAGCTTTCTTTTTTATTATACAGAAATTTGACCTCTACAGGTTTATTATATGTTTAGATTACAACCTCCATTGTGTAGGACTGTATTGATCCCCACATGCCGACATCTATGCACCGATTGGAAGGAAATAAAGAACTTTTTTACGTTGGTGAAATTTTTTTAATACTATAAGTTCGTTTTGGTATTATTAAACATTACTTTCTTAACACATCTAAACCTAGAATATTTAGTGATAGGAGCCGGAGCCGGAGTAGCCGAGTCCGGAGCTGTAGCCAGAATAACCATGGCCAGAGCCGTATCCGGAGCTGTAGCCGGAGTTATATCCGGAGCCAAGCCCACCGCTGTATCCGGAGCTGTAGCCGGAGCTAGATCCGGAGCCAAGCCCACCGCTGTATCCGGAGGAGTATGCAGGTTCGGCGATAATCCTGTTCTCGGTGACAAGGCGGGGCTCAGAGACCAGCTTGCGCACGCTGACCACCTGCGGGATCTCCACGACGCGGTTCACGTTCACCACCCTGTTGACGGAGACGACGCGGGCGGCGGGGGCCGAATAGCCACCGCTATAGCCGCCGCTAATGCCACCGCCATAGCCGCCGAGACCTACGGAGCCACCGCTATAGCCACCGCTGTGACCACCGCCATAACCGCCGAGACCTACGGAACCACCGCTATAGCCGCCGCTGTGACCGCCGGCATAGCCGACGAGACCTACGGAGCCGCCGCTATAGCCGCCACTGTGACCACCGCCATAGCCGCCGAGACCTGCGGAGCCACCGCTGTAGGTAGTCACGGCGCTACCTCCGTGAAGGTATCCGCGCTTTACGCGGCTGTCGGCGGCGGCGGCGAACGCCATAGTTACACACAATACTACCTAAAAATAAAAAATAAAAAAATTCAATAAATTCAATAAAAATACGACAAGACACCGTATTGTTACACAGTAGAATATCGCAGCCATTTAGATTAATTGCATTTCACACATCCTGATAATTATACCGGGATATAAGTGAGGTATAATATCCTGCGAATGCAAATCAAAAAAGCCAAAATACAATGCAACTTACTTAAGCAGTTGATGAAATAACACACGGCAGATTGCCATTGTTTGAAACATTGCCTTGGATTTAGGTTTAAAATATTTTTGAAAATCTACATTGATAACTACCCATACGAAAATTACATATTAATTACGATTTTATAAATGTAACGACAAAATTCATTGTAATATATATTAATTCCGCAACATACAACGTATTTTAATTGTATATACTAATTAGTACAAGAGTAACCGTTACAAATAACATGTCTTGCGATACACCGGATTAGCAAAGTGTATCAAAGCACTCTAGTGTTTTAATTTTTGGCGATGTCGAAAGAGCCAGCACATATCATATATTATAATATCAGACCATAATCTTTTCACTGCCTTAATGGCATAAATGGTTATACCTTCCACGCTTGATCTAAGTAGATTAGATTATACACATTAGGTCAGAAACTGCTTAAGTAATGCAAGGGAAAGAAGACACCGTTAACTTAGCTACTAAACTCCTGGTGTTTCTGGAGCACAGATTACCAAATGAGTAATTAAAGAAAATGATACACTTACGAATGATTTCATTTTAGACGTTTACTTTGATAGTGTGCAGAGGAGTGGTGATTCGTTTCAGCGCGCTGCCATATTTTATACTTCTCTGAGCGGGTGAATGTCGCAACGCATCCCCCGAAAGATGCGTTGGGGGTAAAATGAAGAGTTAAGCATGGTATCGAGGCTGACAATCACCTTTCATAATAGTACTTTTCATTCATATATAATTGTCGTCCATGTTCCTTTTATCCGCTCATGTTTCAACTCTCTCTTTCATTTCTTGATTATTTATCGGATATTGGTAGTTAATTGTTTGTTGATTTGTAGACCACGGGCCATAAAAATGACCCGGACTTTTGGAAGGCTTGCGTGGGGCCATGGGAAGGCCAACACGTAGAAGCCCTTTGACAAATTTTATGTAAATGTGGCGTGACACTGATCGGTTTATCCCTGTCTACACTATATAGTAATGCACCCAAAGACAAGCCCCGGGCAGTGTAGGACTATTGTGGGAAATGAGGACAAAAAGTACCGGGCTATTGGATGAACTGCTAGTGGTACTAGGGGTCTGGGAATATGGGGATTATGGCGTCTGCCCGTCGCAATGTTCGGAGAACATTGAAAAATGGGCAGACGGTGACTCGCCACTCCCTGCATGGGCCCCAAACAATGCCATAGGAGGCAGGGGCAACATGGGTGTGAGTGGCTAAGAGGTGTAGAGAGGTGGGCTGCAGATTCACCGAAGCTACTTTTGACGTGATGTCATTTATCACTTCCACCCCTGGAGCTTGAGTCTTAGCTCTAGCAATCTCCAGTCCGTGCCAGCTGGCTAAGGCAAGCATGGAGGTGGGGGCCTTGTCTTGGCCCCCGGAGTCAGGTACGAGGTGTTGATTATTATTATTTAATTGACTCATTGACTCTTCAGGTGATCAGACGGCTGGTGCTTACCTCGGCCAACGGATCAGTATGGCGATCCAGCGAGGAAACGTAGCCAGCCTTCTGGACACCTTACCCATAGAAGACGGTGATCTGGGCTCAGTATTCTACTTATAGTCTTGAGGGACTATGAGTAGAATACAATACAAATAAGTTAAGTTTTCTTGCATTGTATTCGATTATATGTGATAAAATGCATTGTTTGTTATTTATAACCTAATTATAGAAAATGTATAGAAAGAAAGAAGAAGAAAGAAAGAGAACAAGTTTATTTTTAGGACATATACAACAAACACATTAAAAGTAAAAACTAAATACAATAAAAAAGAGAAAACAACCACATAGTATCTGATAATATACATATTAAGTCCTAAAAATTGGATCAACCTCAGCAAAAATGTCGATCTGTTAGACCAACGCTGATCTTCCGCTTGATCCTAGAGCGACGTCACGGCAAACTATATATTATATTATTAATAAATAATTATATTATAGTTGTAATAAAGACAAGTATTAATACTGAGTTATAACTGTGTGTGTGAACTCAGTATAATAATTACACTGAATTCAATAAATTTACAAATATTTATAAGATAAAATTCATATACAACACATAAACATATAATAAATTTAATGATATTATACACAACATATTATTCGATAAACAAAGTAAATAAATAAAAAAAGTATAATATATACATAACAATAAATGATGCAAAGAATGCATAATGAAAGAATGACTAAACAGATATACAATGCAAAAGTGGATGGATGCAGAAGTCGTGGGAGGCCACGACACACCTTCCATGATCAAATTGATCGTGTACTAGCAGAAGGTGCTGTCAGGAGCCTTAAGAACAGACGAGCTTGCATGACAAGAGTTATGAATGTCAAAGAGGCAAGTGAGGTGTGTAAGAATAAGCCTAAATGGCACTCTGCGGTTCGTGCCTACCCCGCAAGGGAACTGGCGTGAAGTTATGTATGTATGTATTCACTTTCCCTACCATCGACTGAATTTTGACATTAGATGTATAAAGCTTATGTCACATTTAAGATTTATTTCCTTTTCTTTTCTTATTAATCGTTTTTCATGAAAGTTGATAATAATAATAGTAGTCAGACAAACAGACATTTTCTCCGTGCAGGAACGGAGAAAGAATACAATTTCCAGCAGCCAAGAGGCCTCTCATAAGAGGCGACAAAACAACCCACAGCCAGGTGGTAGGGTTTTTGCCCATCTGGATTGCTACCACCCGTTTTCTACAGTATGCCGCCATAACAACCTTGAGTTGTGTTACGGCATTAATGCCCAGATTCCAATCTCCTTTTAGAGAGCAGCATTTATAGCGACCTTTGGTGTTACAAATGTCCATAGGTGATGACAACCGCTTTCAATCAAGTGGGCCGATTACCTGTGTCTACTGAACTTGTGCAATAAAACAAACATTGCTAAGCAAGTCATGCATATGTTATGGTTAACAAACACTTAGGGAAGAGGATATAAAACAACAGCCGGCTCTAACTGATGTCAAATAACTCAGATCAGAGACAAATAGGCCTCTTTGGAGGAGGCGTTCACCCAATCCGGGGTTTTTACATAAAATTAATTAAACTAACAAGAGTAGCAACAGTACTTACAACTAATGTAAGTTTACTAAACAATTCACATACTATTGTAATAAAAATGTAAGAAATAGAAGCCTTTTTTATGTATGATATACAACGGACTACTCTGGGACCGATCCGAGACACCCAGATCATAGTAAATAACAGAAAGTTCATTTATGTAATTTACCAGCCAACAATCGAACCTGGAGCCTTTGTGTTAAAGTAAACTAGACCGGCAAAGATTTAACCCACAACCAAATAGGCCGTGAGAACAGAGGGATACATATCTGTTTAAAGACCGTATACAAATGTAACAAATTAGAATTGACGGCCTCTGTAGTTGAGCGGGCTAAGCCTTTGCCGGCCTACCTCACTGCAACCCGGAGGCTCCGGGTTCGATTCCTGGTCTAGTAAATTTCGGAAACGTATTTTCTCCGTTATTTAATACGGTTTGGGTGTCTGGGATCGGCCCCAGAGTAGTCCGTTGTATATTACCCATAGCATTTGTAGCACCTTTGGTGTTGCAAATGTCCATAGGCGATGGTAACCGCTTTCCACCCAGTGGGCCGTCTGCCTGTCTGCTGAACTCCTGCAATAAAAATAAAAAAGCACAAGCGTAACTTGCTTAATTTGGGAATATACAATGTGTGTGTTTGTCTGCCGATTATTTATTTAAAAATACTTTGTTAACACACTTACGGCCTTACTTAAAATAATCTCGCTAAGAAACGATCAGCCATCTCTTAAGTAAGAGAGTCAGAATCACACCCTAATCAATAAATATCTTTTTTTTCATTTATAAACGTGTATTACTTGTTGTTTACCTAAGAGGAGCACAGATAAACGAAATTTGAATGATTAAAAAATATTCGACTAAAAAGGAGTTTATGGGTAAGATTTTCACTAATCAGTTGCTGAGCAGTTTCTTTAAATTTAAGAAACGATTATAAGTAAGGCCAATACTGTCTGCTTTTACTTATGTATATTTAACAAAAGCAGTTACGTTTCTGTCGATGCATATCGTAGGGTCCCGTATAGATGACAAGCTTCTACATTTCATCATTTCACTATAGAACCACAACATAAATAAATAATCAACAAACAAACTCACATATTGTATATACCTATTATGTAAATTAAGCAATTTACGCTTGTGTTAGGGATAATATACAAGACAAAAACCCGCTCACAATAATCTATTTTGGCACCCCAAATAATATTTTCGATATATTAAAAAAAATCGACTTTTTTGACCCAGTCTAAATAGACTCAAAAAACACCTTTTTTATCATCTTACTCTTTCTTACAAAACGTTCCAGTTTCATAACGAAGTTGTGACGTCATGATTTGTACAAGTAAAATGACTCAAATAATGTATTAACTAACAGTGGTTTAAACAGGAGTTAAAATTATTTCTGTGATGATATATTTGTTACGACCGAATGCCGACAAAAGACAAAATCACACCTGCGTCTGTAGAAACATATTTTATTACCTTTTTCGGCATTTCGACTTCTTTTGTTTGCTTTGTGTTTAAAATTTGTAATTAGAAAAACAGTTATTTTTTTATTGCAGTAGTTCAGCAGACAGGCAGACGGCCCACTTGATGGAAAGCGGTTACCATCGCCTATTAACATTAGCAACACCAAAGGTGCTACAAATGCGCTGCTGCTCTCTTAAGGGAGATTGGAACCTGGTCACTAATGCCGGAACACAACTTAAGGTTGTTATGGCGACATACTTAAGACCAGGGGTGGTAGCCATCCAGTCGTGCAAATGCCTTACCACCTGGCTGTGGGTTTTGTCGCCTCTGACGACAGGCCGCCCGGCCGCAGGAAATTGTATTCTTTCTCCGTTCCTGCACGGATGAAAACATTCTATTGCGTATAATGTGTGTAATCTCTGATGGCAGTCATTAGACAGGTGCGTCGGACTGATTCTAAAAAATCCGATTTACGCGGGCTGGCAGCCGTATTGTATCGCTGCAGTATAAAGCAATGGCCCAATAGCGAGATCGGCAGTCGAGCGATAACCACGAGCGAAGCAAGACTTGTGTACATTCGATAACCTATTTAGTGACGGACTTTGCGCGTGTTACTGAATCGTGCAGTTTGTACTGGTTGTGTCCAGTTATATTTGTACCTGTGTTATAGGTGTTTGTATAGTTCTAATAAATTCAGACGATTAGATGGTATTGTAACGCCTAGTTTTTATATTATTTTGACGGCCTCTGTGGTTGAGCGGGCTAAGCCTTTGCCGGCATACCTCACTGCAACGCAGAGGTTCCAGGTTCGATTCCTGGTATAGTAAATTTGGGAAACGTATTTTCTCCGTTATTTACTATGATCTGGGTGTCTGGGATCGGCCCCAGAATAGTCCGTTGTATATTACCCATAACACGAGCGTAACTTGCTTAATTTGGGGATATACAATATGTGTGTTTGTCTGCCGATTATTATTATTATATTATGTAAATAATGTTAATAATATAATAATACAGATGTACAATGCAAAAGTGGATGGATGCAGAAGTCGTGGAAGGCCACGACACACCTTCCATGATCAAATTGATCGTGTACTAGCAGAAGGTGATGTCAGGAGCCTTAAGAACAGACGAGCTTGCATGACAAGAGTTATGCATGTCAAAGAGGCAAGTGAGGTGTGTAAGAATAAGCCTAAATGGCACTGTTGTTCGTGCCTACCCCGCAAGGGAACTGGCGTGAAGTTATGTATGTATGTATGTAAATAATATTAGTATTCATTGTTACATGTATCATGTACCTAATTACATATATTCATATTCTCTGATTTAGTTTCGACATCTGTTCGAGACAGACATTTAAATTATGTCCATTTATCTTGACATCACAGACAGGCACTGCAATTTGATTTATTAGTATACGTAATAAACTCGGCCTGTGGCTCAGTCTCATATTACTCGACCACTTTTCGAGTTTCGCGGATACAAACATACGGAAATGAATTATTATATATTATATATAATACGAAATTGGGGCCGCACGTAATGCCAGTTCTGTCTGAAAAACGGTGCAAACATGCGACCTTTGGAACAGGGTATATATTTGAATCGTTTGGGGTGAAGACTTTGGGTCCGTGGTGGCCAAGTGCCCACAAACTGAGTTTTGAGTTTTGTATATTCTTTTACACAACCATCTTTTAGTTCGTGGATAATGTAGTTGGATAAGCACTGATTTTATACTATTTTTTTTATTTCTTATGTAACTTTAGTGTTTTTTTTTTCTATAGCTGGAGTACAGCAAACAGGCTAACGGCCCACCTGGTGGAAAGCGGTTACCGTCGCCTATGGACGTTTGCAACATCAGAGATGTCGCCAACGCGCTGCCGGCCTCGAAGAAATTTTATGACACCCTTTTTGAAGAACTCCATATCGTAGCGCTGTGGGAAAACCTCGGCCGGGAGCTCATTCCAAATCCCCACGGTACGCGAGAGAAACGTTCTACAGAACCGTTGCGTACATGAGCGAAGCGGCTCAAGGAAGTGGGGGTGAACTCCCAATCGATGGCGAGCGGTGCGATGGTAGAAGGAGGACGAAGGCACCATTCTAAACAGTTCTTCGGAACATTCCCCGTTATACAGTCGGTAGAATACGCAGAGAGAAGCAAAGTCTCTCCTAAATAAATAAAATAAAAACTGTGCCAAAATATTTAAAAAATGTCTAGTCGATGCAACAGGAGATGGGAAGGCTGGAGCTTACCTCGTCCAAAGAATTGTGAGGTAATTCGTCCGCGTGGAATTTAATTTAATTTGCTTTCCGGTGCGGCGATGGCGGCGACGTGCGCATGGGCATTTCAATTTAATTTTCTAAAATGATAGTAGCCTAAATTATTCCTTATAACATCAGCTGCCTACCAGTGAAAGTCACTTCAAAATCGGTCCAGCTGTTTCAGACATCAGCCGGAACAAACAGACAGACAGTAAAAAAAAAATGGTATAAGTACCGTATATAATTTCGTATGCATTTAGTAAACAGCTGTTATATTGACTTTACAAACAGATTGTTAAGTTATTTTTATTAGTATTTTGAATTATACAATTAACTGGCATTATAATAATATAATATAATAATATCAGCCCATTAATGTCCCACTGCTGAGCTCGGGCCTCCCATTATAGGGGGAACAGACAGTATACCCGCCACGCTTGTCCAAGGCGTCTTGGCAGGTTTGACACATCGCGTATCTCGATGTGCAGGTTGCATCACGATGTGTTCCTTCACCGTTGTTAGCACATGGTAATTGTAACAATATGCACATTATATCAGAAAACTGACTAAGAGGTGCATGCGTTCCGGCCAGGATCGAACCCGCGCCCTCTGAGTCTGGGATGCGTGCGCTAGCCATTACGCTACCACGACTTTAACTGGCATTATTATGAAGAATTAAATTTAAAAATATCTAGCATAAAAATTATAAAAAAACTATTATTAAAATGAAGCGTTACGTAAAACTTTCAAATCTATCCATGTATTAATTTTTGGAATTTTGCGGACACAAACGTAAGGAAGTTGAATTTTTGTATATAAAAATAGATAAAAAGTTAGCTGCCCCGGAATAAATGCTACATACTCATTCTAGTAATTCAAACTAATATTATAAACGACAACGTGAGTTTGTTTGATTATGACGTTTTCATGCTGCCGCGAAATTTTTAAACATATTATCAGCGCAGAGCCTTTCCTGCCTTTGCCACACAGTTGGTTTAGAAACTACATAAATCAAAGGACAAGGGCACTACATCAACAACTTTGGGACAACCTGGAGGATTGCAGGCAAGCCAAGCTGGCAATGCCTCGGCTAAACCTGCATTTCTCCAGGAATATCTTAAAGCTCAGTCGGTCCCGGCTGAGGCTAGTTATTACTGCAGCCACTGGACATGGCAATTTTAACAGACATCTTTTTAATATAGGTGTCACTGACAGCCTGTGCAAAGCATGCTTAGAGGAAGAAGAAACAGCCGCCCATGTCCTGCTTGAATGCGGAGAGGTGGCCCAATACAGGGCGAAGTATCTGGACGCCCCAGGTAGCCTCCGAGAAGTCTTCAGTAACGTCAAGAAGCTGGTGGACTTCCTGGAGGAGCTGGGCTGGATGGAGTAAACCCTCATCCACCCTCGCACGCAAAATAGGCGCTTCGTCGTCGAGTTGCGGAAACCGCCCGTTCGCAGAAGAAGAAGAAGAAGATCAGCGCATAGGTCCTGCTTGGTAGAGCAATATAGCCGAAAAGATGGCGCTCCAATTCACTGACAACACATCGTCATGGCAACGACAATGACAGCGACAATTATAACGCGTTGCTTTCATGATCAGTACCACCTTCGCTTCGCTAGATGGCTTATTATTATACTTTGAAGTAAAAATGAAGTCCAACATTTCTAAGAATTCACGACATACATATACTTTTTCAAGGCGAGCAAATCCGCAGGTAAAAGAATAACAAGTATAGTTTAGTATTCTTTACTTTGCAATTATTAGCACCTGGCCGTGTGCGAGTCGGTTTACATAATTATACAGTGTAAACTCCATGTAACGTCACTCGATTTAACGACAAACTCCCTTAAACGTCGAAATCACTTGGCTTTAATAATAATAATAATAACTTGGCTCAGACCTACGGTATTGAGTACCTCCGAGCAAATGGACATATGGAAGAGCAAGGAGCTGCACGGCAGGTTTTACCAGGCGTTATATGGGCCCGACATAGACTTGCCGGCGTCGGTGAACTGGCTACGTTTCGGTGACCTTTTTGGGGAAACCGAAGGGTTTGTCTGTGCAATTATGGACGAGGTTATCAAGACGAACAACTACAGGAAGTACATCCTGAAGGACGGCACGCTCGACGTATGCCGGGCGTGTCATCGCCCGGGCGAATCCATCAGGCATGTTACTTCCTGTTGTTCTCGTCTTGCTAACTCCGAGTACTTGCATAGGCACAACCTAGTAACCAGGATCATCCATCAGCAACTTGCTCTTCGATACGGTCTGATAGCGACTGAGGTACCTTATTATAAATATACCCCTGAGCCAGTTCTCGAAAATGGTCATATCACGCTCTACTGGGATCGATCTATTATTACAGACAGGACTATTGTTGCCAATAAGCCTGACATTGTGATAATAGATCGATCTGCGAGACGTACGATGCTTGTTGATATAAGTATTCCACATGACTGTAATCTCGTAAATGCTGAAACTGATAAATTAACGAAATACCTAGACCTCGCGCACGAGATTACTGACATGTGGCATATGGAGTCAACGATCATCGTACCGATAGTGGTGTCCGTTAACGGTTTAGTAGCAAAGAGCCTCGACCGACATCTAGAGAGGCTTACGCTCGGTAAATGGGTGAAGGGCCAGATGCAGAAGGCGGTTCTCCTGAGCACGGCACGCATTGTGAGGAAGTTCCTGTCTCTGGAGCCTTAACCACCGGTAGCTTGGACCCTAGGCCCCGCTGTCGACGGACGTCATCTTTTTATATTTTTTTAATATGTGTTTATTTTATATATATATATATATATATATATATATGTATTAAAAAAACATAAAAAAGAATATAAATAAATAGATGTGAAATAATAATAATAATAATAATCGGCAGACAAACACACACATTGTATATCCCCAAATTAAGCAAGTTACGCTTGTGTTATGGGTAATATATAACGGACTACTCTGGGGCCGATCCCAGACACCCAGACCGTAGTAAATAACGGAGAAAATACATTTCCGAAATTTACTATACCAGGAATCGAACCCGGAACCTCTGCGTTGCAGTGAGGTACGCCGGCAAAGGCTTAGCCCGCTCAACCACAGAGGCCGTCAGAGGCCACAGAGGGTGAGGCTTTGGTTGGTTTACTACGTTCTAAGTCTCAGCTTTTCCTACATAAAAAGCGCGGGGCACATGGGAGGAGGGTGGTTTTAGTGGGTAGTGGTTGTTGCTCGTGCAACTTCTCGGAGTCTTCACACAAGCTGTTTTATTACTGTTTGGTTGCCCCTTATTAAAGGGTAAAGCCTCCATGATCAACTATGGTCTAATCCCTTGCAAAGGACCCGGCATTGTGCGTAAATAGCATTTCCCCCGCCTTAAAAAAAAAGGTTGTCTTCCATACAATGGTACACTCTATATAGCATTACACCCATTCTCAATAACAACAACAATTCAGAAATAAAAAGTACCCTTTAAGTTGCCAAAATTAGTAAAAGCTGCGCAGCTGTGTATGTGCTTTTATCGCTTTATTAACTTATCCCATAATAAACTCGACTGTCGGCATCATGCATACTGAAATTTCTAAGAAATTCCGAAATACCGAAATTTCTAAGTACTCTCTTTATCACCAAGACGCCTCAATATCGCAAGATATTAACAAAATAAGTAAAAAAATAAAACAAAATTACTGGTGTAGCACAAGACGTCAGACAAAAATAACAGACTTCTCTCCATTTAACGACAACTCTATATAACGTCATGAAATGCACAGTTCATTCAGTGTTGTTATAAAGAGTTAACATTGTGCGTAACGTAGTGATGACAAATATCAATTGTTCACGCCACTTAGCTATGAAACTCAAAAATTCTTTTAATCGAAAATATCCCAAATTTCAAATTTAGTAGTGCTCGATATATCTTCCTCAAAATAAATCTCATTAAATATTTTATGACCTTGAATTTTTCTAGAATTTTCCAACACGTAGTTCAAAGTCGTACGTCTCAACCACTTATTGATTTGAACTCTAACCAATCACCATTAAAACCGAGTTTACTATGTCTCAATTCTTTTACAAATAGTAACTGGGAGCAAATAAGTAGCTTGTAATTTAGATAAACCGGGCTGTTAGGTGCATCATTGTGTTTTTTCGTTGGTACCTTTGGATACGTGTTCCCTGCCCGTAAAATTTTCCACAGTTAGAGAGAGAAAGAGAGAGAAATAAGAATATTTAACCCACAACCCACAGCCAGGTGGTAGGGCATTTGCCCGACTGGATGGCTACCACCCCTGGTCTACAGTATGTCGCCATAACAACCTTGAGTTGTGTTCCGGCGTTAGTGACCAGGTTCCAGTCTCCCTTAAGAGAGCAGCAGCGCATTTGTAGCAACTTTGGTGTTACAAATGTCCATAGGCAATGGTAACCGCTTTCCAGCATGTGGGCTGTCTGCCTGTCTGCTGATCTCCTGCAATAAATAAATATATATATATATATTTTTTTTTTTTTTTTTTTCAAAAATGGGAATTACAAAAAAATTATGTGTGTGTACTTTACACGCAGTAGAAGTGAAACAAAGTGTGTCAAGGGGTGGGAGGGATTCTAAATTTCCTGACATCACATTTCATATATTACATCGTTATAATATATTTAAGTTTTAAAAGACGGAATTTGAAGTGTTAACGAAAAACTTCAAAACATTTTTTTATGGCAGGAGTTCAGCAGACAGGCAGACGGCCAACTTGATGGAAACTGGTTACCATCGCATATGGACATTTGCAACACCAAAGGTGCTACAAATGCGCTGCTGCTCTCTTAAAGGAGACTGAAACTTGGTCACTAATGCCGAAACACAACTCAAGGTTGTTATGGCGGCATACTCTAGACCAGGTGTGGTAGCCATCCAGGCGGGCAAATGCCCTACCACCTGGCTGTGGGTTGTTAAGTCGCCTCTTACGACAGGCCGCCTCAACGCAGGAAATTGTATTCTTTCTCCGTTCCTGCACGGATAGCAAATCCTATCTGTATGCGCAGTGTTTAAATTAATAAATATAATGTATCCTATCTCATTCTCTCGCAGGGTTAGTCCTATAGATTTATGTGTTTATCTGTTTTTAGTATCACAACGATTCAAGAAAATTTCACTTGAAAAATATTTACTAACCAGCTTATGCCAGCGACTTCGTCCGCGTAGTGCGGTTTTTAACCATCCCACGGGCACTCTTTAATTTTTCGGGATCAAAAGTATCCTATATGTTGACCAGGGATATAAGCTACCACCATACAAGATTTCATTTAAATCGGTCCAGTCGTTTCGGAGATTAGCCGGTACAAACAGAGAAACAAAAAATTTTTAAAAATCTAAATTAACTCTATTTCACTTCTTACATCCTCCTGACTCGGTTTTTAGCATTTTGTTTTTCATTGTACAGAAATTCGACCTCTACAGTTTTATTATATGTATAGAATAGATTATAGTGTTGGCAAAATTTCGTGCGTGCGTGTTATCTTAACGATGTATTTGTACCCATTTGTTAAGTGAATTGCAACGACGGCAACTAGAATAGCGACGGCGGCGACAACTTTTTGGTTATATTCGTCTATCTCACAGAACGACGTCATTTAGCGGAATTAAGAATATCCAGAATGTTGACCCGAATATAATCTAGCCCTGTTTCGAGTTTCATTTAAATCCGCTTAGTAGTTTTCAGGTAATACTCTAGCAGACAGACAAAATTTCTATCAGTTGTACTTTCGTAATCTGCTGGTCGGCTAGTCTGAACCAGGCCACCTGGTTTTTGCTCTTTTTTAGATTTATTATACAAACATACATACATACAAAGGTTTATTATATTATAGACTTAGATGTCGTAACGTTAACATGGTGGACTCTTAAATAATGACTCTGGCACTCCACTCCATTTTATCCGGGCAGGAACGGAGAAAGAATACAATTTGCTGCGGCCGGGCGGCCTATCTTAAGAGGCGACACTGGCCTAGAGTATGCCGCCATAATAACCTTGAGCTGTGTTCCAAGTAGTGTTTGGTCCTAGAGTAGTGACCAAGTTCCAGTCTCCCTTGAGAGATCAGCAGCGCATTTGTAGCACCCTTAGTGTTGCAAATGTCCATAGGCGATGGTAACTGCTTTCCATCAAGTAGGCCGTCTGCCTGTCTGCTAACTCCTGCAATAAACAAAAGCTAAAAAGCAACATATAAGTAATTTCTACATCTTGAAGTTGGTGCCAATTCGTTGTTGTTACTTTATGTTTACTTGGCACCGACTTCAAGATGTAGAAAATATTTAATTTTTACTTTTAAACTTAGTTTTTTTTTTGTTAAAAAACAACATTTTCTTCATTCTTTTTTTTGTTACAAAAACAACATTTTCTTCAGTGAACTCCTAAACGGCTGGACCGATTTGAACGAATTTTTTGCGTGTGTTCAAGTGGATTCGAGGATGGTTTAGATTCACAATTGGACCCGGTAGGTGGCGCTGCAATCGGGTTCTAAATTTTATTTCTTCAGGATAGAACAACGTCTGCCGGGACAGCTAGTCTTTATATATATAATTCTTCTGTAAGTGTGTTGACAGTGAACTCCTCCTAAACGGCTGGACCGATTTGAATGAATTTTTTGCGTGTGTTCAAGTGGATTCGAGGATGGTTTAGATTCACAATTGGACCCGGTAGGTGGCGCTGCAATCGGGTTCTAAATTTTATTTCTTCAGGACAGAACAACGTCTGCCGGGACAGCTAGTCTTTATATATATAATTCTTCTGTACGTGTGTTGACAGTGAACTCCTAAACGGCTGGACCGATTTGAATGAATTTTTTTGTGTGTGTTCAAGTGGATTCGAGGATGGTTTAGATTCACAATTGGACCCGGTAGGTGGCGCTGCAATCGGGTTCTAAATTTTATTTCTTCAGGGCAGAACAACGTCTGCCGGGATAGCTAGTCTTACATAATAAAGCAAAAAATACATGAACAAATAATGTACATATGGAATTTACGTTTTAGTTTTAGTGTTTGACGCAAATACATGAATAGCTTTTGAAAAAAATAATACGAAACACGTTATTCGTGTCTATAATATTTGAGGATTTCTCTTGATTCTCTAGGATCCACTCATCAGAACCTTGATGACAATGGGACTACTTCAGGAGTCAATTCTTTGGAATAAATAAATAAGTTTTACAATGAATCATTCAGTGTTCAAGCTGTCCAATTATGGAATATGCTTCCACTGGAAGTGAAACAAGCCAAATCAGTATCCTCCATCAATAATAAACTTGTTAAAGATTACTATCATAAAGTATAATGTATGTATGTATAATATGTTTATCAGATATATATATATATATATATATATATATATATATATTACTATGCTTTATGTATGTATGTATATAATAATATTAATATGTATTTTTAAATTTATTTAGAATATTGTACAACTAAACCCTGCCCTAGCTTTTATGCCATTTTCTATCTCCATTCCAAGGTTGTCTGTAAGAGATCGCTGCCAGCGATAAGGCCGCCATTTGTACTTATTGTAAGCTGTTTTTGTGTATTTTTTCATAAATTTGATTGTACAATATATATATACTTTATATTCTATTCTATTCTAATAAAAAAAAAACTTGAAAATCGGTCCACATTGATAGAGAAATCGCGTACAGTCAAATTGGGTACTTCCTCCTTTTGAAGTCGGTTAAAAATCACACTGTCAAGAGCATTGAAATTATTATAGAGCAACTGTTATTATTTCATGTTGAATTGTGAATCTGTAATGTTTCTCATTCCTTGATGCGGTAATCAAAGCGAGATATACATTAACAAAATGTTACTCAACATTTTGGACCGAAAAATGATGTCATTTTTGTATTTTGTTTTAATTTAATATTACCAGGTTACATAACAATAATAATGAAAGATTCGTATCTTGTTATGTCCTCATTAACAGGAGTTGTTCTGGTCTTTCGGACGAGTCAGTGTCGTCTAGCGAAATTTTGATCGCGTCTTATTCATCAGCTTCCAGCAGCCCGATATCGTCTCTTCTACTTGTTCTCATCCACTTTGCTCGTCTTTAACGTATTGTTTTGCCAGGCCACTTGCGTTAACTATTACATAATCATGAGGTTTTTGAGGTCTACCAGGGCCTACCATTTCTACCGAGACCTTCATTGAGCAGATTGTAGGATGTTCCTCACCACATAACTTGAAGAATAGTAATCTTACTAACGATGTTGTTTATTGTATAGATGTATTCTGATGGTGGATAAATGTTTATTATTCCCTCCCGTAAGACTGAACGAGCTTTACAATAACACTGCTTATACGTCGGAACGAGCTTTACAATAACACTGCTTATACGTCGGAACAATACATACGCTATAGAATTATAATATATTATAATTCTATAAGAATATTTTATCTGTGCAGGAACGGAGAAAGAATACAATTTCATGCGGCCGGGCGGCCTGTCGTAAGATGCGACAAAACAGCCCACAGCCAGGTGGTAGGGTATATGCCCGACTGGATGGCTACCACCCCTGGTCTAGAGTATGCCGCCATAACAACCTAGAGTTGTGTTCCGGCGTTAGTGACCAGGTTCCAGTTTACCTTAAGAGAGCAACAGCGCATTTGTAGCACCTTTGGTGTTGCAAATGTCCATAGGCAATGGTAACCGCTTTCCATCAAGTGGGCCGTCTGCCTGTCTGCTGAACTCCTGGAATAAAAAAAATTTAAACAAAGCAAGGTTTCAGTGACGGTAAGCGTTCATTGTTTTCTACTTGGTTCACTAGGATTTGCGAGGCGGAATCAGGTCTGACAGAGAAACAGAGAATGTGTGGGATTCGCCAGGTCGGGAGTGGCACTAGAATACCCAGTCAGAGCTAGTGCTATACCATTGTCACGCCGCGTTAGGGCTACCCACTAAAATCCCTAGGTGTAGTTGTGACAAGCTATCGCATCTCGCCTTAGTCCAAAAATTCGTAAACCAATCTGAATAAAAATTCATAATGTATAAATAAGATGCTAACCAAAAAAAACATTAAAACGCTATGAAACTTGAAAAAACTAAAATATCATAGAGATGCAAATATATTATACCTATATATATATGTGTGTAGGAATCACATTTGTTATTATAAAATAACTATATGACGGAAGTAGTCAACAACCGGATAGAGTATTCTTTCATGTAGTATTCGGAAGTTGTTTAACCGGATGTCAATGTAGAAGCATTTATTATTAAGCTAACGAATATCGGAAATGGAGTAACTGGATGTTGGAAGTTAATACGTATGGCGGAAGTTGGTTTTATTAAGGAAGTGTAACTGAAGTGGCGCCACAGCATTACCGGATGGTGTCACTGCGGCGCGCTACGAGGACCTTATAAATACGCGGTATTCGGGCAGAGGAGGGGCAGTCTTAAGCCGACAATCTACGAGTCTACAACCAAGTCTACGACCGACAGTCTACAATGACAGTCGGACGAGGACCACGTAATATATTGTGGTCGATAATTACTGCTTGATAATAGCAGTATAAGCAAGTCGTGGTAGCGTAATGGCTAGTGCACGCGTCCCAAACTCAAAGGGCGCGGGTTCGATCCTGGCCGGAACGCATGCACCACTTAGTCAGTTTTCCGGTCTAATGTGCATATTGTTACAATTACCACGTGCTAATAACGGTGAAGGAAAACATCGTGATGCAACCTGCACATCGTGATAACCGATGTGTCAAACCTGCCAAGCCGCCTTGGACAAGCGTGGCGGGTATACGTCCGTTCCCCTATAATGGGAGGCCCGAGCCCAGCAGTGGGACTTTTATGGGCTGATATTAATAGCAGTATTCTTGTAGTGGCAAATTGCTGCTCGACACCTTACAAGCGGGGATGCGACTCTTGGAGTTATCCTAATATTTCTGTGTATTAGTGTGCAATATTTAATATCGTAATTGTAATAATTCTAGTGTAATAAACTTTGATTATAATATTTCTGATTATTATTGTGTTATTCTCGGAGCGTCATTCGTTCGCTCCCGGCGTGAACCCGACATATATATACATACATACATACGTACATAACTTCACGCCAGTTCCCTTGCGGGGTAGGCACGAACAACAGAGTGCCATTTAGGCTTATTCTTACACACCTCACTTGCCTCTTTGACATTCATAACTCTTGTCATGCTAGCTCGTCTGTTCTTAAGGCTCCTGACATCACCTTCTGCTAGTACACGATCAATTTGATCACATATATCGACATATATATAATAAAAATATTTATTTATTTCAAGACAACACAGTTCATAACATATTTACAAAATAAACACAATAATGTTATTAGTAATAAAAAAAATCCTTATGTCTATGTTAGTAATTAATGACTAGCACTGATTTAGTCCTCTTAATGAAGGACCAAATCAGTGGGCAGTCAAATTTAGCAGCTATTCCCTTCAGGATGCTGTTGCTGCTACCACGCAATCTGCTTAGTATCCTTCTGCTGTTTTTTACGCCTTAAAGCATCATAGCAATATATGCAATCAAAAGTAATGAGAAAAATGTACTTATTGCATTTTTAATACGCTTTTATTAGCTTCATACGTATGTTAGTATGTAACGGAATCTTTCAAGTTAAATTTGATCGACTTCCCGGTTTCCGATTGAGCTGAAATTTTGCACGTATGTGTATATCGCGTGACAATGCAATAATATGGTACCATGAAGCTGATCTGATGATGGAGCCTGTACTAAACAAGATAGACCCGTCGTGTTTGGGCTCGTTTTACTTGTCTTGGCTAGCACGCAGCTGCTACATGATATGCAGGATCTCAAAAACCTTTTTAAAAAAGCTTATTTTTACATAACGTTCCATTTTATCATAAGAGTGTATTTAATTCTTTTTTCAAAGTTTCCACGGAGAAGCGTATTAAAGCACTAAATAATCACTAAAAAATGAAAATTAAAAAAATAATAGTTCAAAAACAAAACTAAAAAAATACGCTTTTATAGAAAATTCAACTAAAAAATAGTATAAGAAAAAAATTATTTTATTGTAAAAAAAGCGTCGGGTGAATGGTATTAATAGTTATAAATATTTTATGAACAGATATGAGTAGAAGGGTTATTTTGATAATATCCTGAAAAGCACCCCACGCTTTTTTTACAATAAAATAATTTTTTCTTACACTATTTTTAATTCATTTAATCTGCGGAGTGACGCTCGCGGACCGCGTTCGTAATACCGAAGTAAGAAAGAGAGTTGGTCTGAAAGAGAGTGTCGGGGTGAAGGTAAGGAAAGGAATGCTCCGGTGGTTCGGGCATGTGGAAAGAATGCATGATGAAAGAATGACTAAACAGATATACAATGCAAAAGTGGATGGATGCAGAAGTCGTGGAAGGCCACGACACACCTTCCATGACCAAATTGATCGTGTACTAGCGGAGGGTGATGTCAGGAGCCTTAAGAACAGACGAGTGTACAAGAGTTATGAATGTCAAAGAAGCAAGTGAGGTGTGTAAGAATGGGCCTAAATGGCGCTCTGTTGTTCGTGCCTACTCCGCAAGGGAACTGGTGTGAAGTTATGTATGTATGTATGTATGTATATTTTTAATTCAAATTTATTAAAAATTATTTTCTATTTTTTAGTTGGATTTTCTATAAAAGCGTATTTTTTTACTTTTTTTTATGCAGATGTCATAGTCACAACCACATCCCATGCGTCATTAGTGCACACTGCGTTACATTACATATCTCAAAAACAGCAAATGCAAGTTATTGTCACATTATTAACGGTCATAGGTTCCAAGAAATCAACTATGTCACAACTCTCCTCGGTCTCCCCTGCATATAGACATTTATTAAAATGTAAAATAATATCTAACTTAACTAATCCTAATTATTATTACATAAGTAATAATGTAATTATGTTAACATACTCACTGGAGGATAATCTTCAACCAAGTTGCGTTGAGACGTGCAGTTTAATTTATTATTGTACCAAAATATAATGAATATAAATTACTGTAATCATTCCAGAGTTCTGGCTCACGGCAAGAATCGTGTTTCTGGTGAGCAAAAAGTGTTTCGACGGACAACCCTGGCTAAAAAAAAAAAAAAAAAAAAAAAAAAAAAAAAAAAAAAAAAGTTTGGTGTCAAATTGGGGGTTCTCGAGTACGCCCGATCGTTCTACGCTATCAGTTTTTCGATATATGCTGTATTTACAGAGATAGCTTTTTTTAATTCCGTGCTAATTACAGCACTAATTAGCTACTCATTTGTTTATTCTTTTGTTAATTACTATTTCACGTTCACTAATTACCCTCGTCCGATACTCCCTATTGTTCTTAATGACGTCAACAACGACTTCAAAACAAAAACAACATGTTCTTTTCTTCCTCAACCTTTATTTAAAACAGTATTTGTACAAATCGTATACTAATATATCATTAACGAGTGTTTCCTGGCTTTCGAATAAATTGGTCATATCCGTCATACTATATCCATGAAACTTATAGTATAAGTATACCAAACAGTATGCACCACATACTGAAGTCCAGTCATTTTGTATTCTCATAGTATTGAAATGCCATTTTCTACAATTCCTATTTAGAAAAGCCAAGTGGAATCCTACAGGTGACCGACCAAAGGAATCGAAGTATTGTCCAATGTTGTGTTGGTCTATGTGCATGGCTACCCAGTGAGAACCTGGCTGGGTGCTTGGATCCAGATTGCTCACTAAGAACGTAGGCGCTTCCATGTGAATTGGTAAATTGTTTGCTGCATACACGTTCCTCTCTAAAGATGGGTGAATTTTGCATAAACATTTCTGGATCTCGATTGTGTTCATATTTGTAACCAAAGTGCACACGTGCTACTCGATGAAGAATACTATTGTAAATGTTCAACATAATCTTGTGAACTTATTATGTAAAGGAAGTTGTAAATAAAAAATATGAAAGCTATGTTGACAGTTTTATTTATTGATATCTTTCTTATGATTAATACATATAATTCTATCTTAACTACTATAGTCTACGATTACATTGCGGTTCTTATCTATTTCAATAACATTATCGAACTCGGCATACACAATACAGTTAATAGTTTGTGAAAGAGCAGATTCAAAACGAATTTCTAATCTCACGCTACCATTCCTAATCAGATTCCAATGACTTGAGGAGTTAGCTGATAAATCAGGAGTTAAGTCAAAAGCTAGCAGACAGTAACCTTGAGCGTACTGTTCCCTAGATATCCCGTTACCTTCGTTAAGAAAATGTATACCCGTTCCAGAGAATAACGTATGATAGGCTGTAGTGAAAATATTACTCTCAAATGATGGTTGTAACGCTTTAGAAGGTATTTGCTGACCATCAATGTATAAACAAAATGAACTCATTTCATAATTCTCAAAATTAAAAGGATTTTTAGTAAGACTACCATTAAACGCTGCATTATTAACAAAACCAACTATGCATCTTTTAGGTACCTGTCCCAGGAATATATTATCGAGGGTCTTTCCTTGAACCCCTGATGGTATCGTTAAAACTTTGACTTCAGCTCGAGTAATAGGATATTTTGCAGTAGTAGAGGCTAAAACTTTTTGATGTGCGAGTAAAACAGTTGGGCTGATTCGAGATCTACGGACAATAAGAGTTGCATCCATTATGCATACTTTTAACTTTAAATCGTTCGAAGAAGCCATCAAGTTAAACGTTTCTCTCGATCGAACTAATTTTACAGACATATCAACACCGTTAATCAAAAATTTTTCCTGATTGAATAAATCACCATGCAAATGTCCAATCATTTCGATTTCCTTGCTTTCACTAGCCAACTCTTGTCGCTTTTTGAATCCCTCATTGGAATCATCAGTTGAATCCATCTTTCCAGATGTATCCTTATACCAAAGACCACAAGTAAGGTGGGAGTCTTTAGCTGCAGGAGCATAATTCAATAGTGTTTCTATATATGCACGATATGCATATGTGTTATTCGGAGGTGAAACAAGTTTTTGATTTAAATATACATCAAGTTGGTTGAAAAGTGAATGTAACCAATTATTAACTGGAGCCACCACTGTTGATGAATTCAATTTGGTGGAGTCTTGATGTAATATTTTCGCTTTTATATGTATTAATGTATGAGATAAATCTATGTAGTCATCTCCTCCTCCTGGTACTTGAAATTCTATCGGCCCATCATCAGCCAGAGATGAAATTGGTTTGTAATGTATCCATAATCCACTTTCGATACTTGTTTGTGTTGAAGGTAAAGCAAATAAATCTAATTCTGACTTAATGCACTCGCAAGAATGACTATGTAGAAAAGACATCTTGTTTTATTTTAAGAAAAAATGTCTTTTATTTTTTTCTTGTTCACTTTTATTTTCTTAGCAGCTTTTGCTTTGGCGGTTGATGGTGAAATGAATGAAGACTGATTTCTCCTCTTTGTTTTATACCCTGAACCAGACATAACGCTATCAATTTTGGCATCTGCTTTCCTTTTTAAGTTCGAACTGGCCTCTTTAAGCCGGGTTTTAATTGATTCTTCCATAGGCCGTGAACTAACCATATCAGATAGGAGACCTACACCAGCATTTAAAGCCTCTTTACCAATTACTCGGGCTCCACTGGACAGTAATGGTAAAACTGATCTAAATAGCCCGCCTAAAAAGCTACCGATTCCATGTCCACGCTGGTATGGGGCTCCTTTGTAAATAACTCCGATTCCAGATCCAGCTTGATGTGAATAATAGTGTTCGTAGGGGCAAGTTATTCTATTACCTTGGGAGGACATTATTATAATTTTCTAAAATGAAGCTTTATACACACTGTTCCAAACTGGAATGGTATTTTTTGACCAGTGCTTGTTCTTATATCTATTTCAATTGTATCAAACTCCCTCCGCATTACAGGTAAGTAGTGAGGTGGCGAGAATACATGCATTTTATTAGCTCCATAGATATACTTTGACGGATCCAATTGTATAATTCTCAACAATGGGGTCATAACATCCCCTACAATTTGTGGTTCAATTATATCACAGTAAACAAATAATTGCGGTGGTAAACCTAAATGCAAATTAGCTGGACATTTTCCAAGACCCTTTTCAACCAGATTTTTATTAGGTTCAAATCCAAGTTGAAGTGACAGCTGGGGTGATAATGATAAAGATCTGATATTTTCATCCATTACTGTTACACTGACAAATTTAGATAGTTCATCATAGTGAAATCTTACATTTTCTCCTATATTGTTTAACGCCATCAATATATGTTTAATATTGTCATAATTTGTAGCTGGAATACGAGTTTTGTAGTAGACAAGAGAAGTTGTTTCTTCGTTAGGTATTTGCATTATTTTAGTCACATAAACAACATTTTCATGTTCTTGAACAGTAAACATTGTACATGGATATTGAAATTCTACAACGCCCACGTACCACATACCTTCAAGTATTATGGACTTTGGTAACTTTGTTGAAAACAAAGTAGTTTTGTTTTCTGGAAAATATTCCATAGAACTATTGCTAAGTAATGTTAAATAAAAACTTTCTTTTATCATATTTGATTTAAACTAGATGCTAAAATCCAACTATTAAATTTTTCTGGATAACCTTTCCACTTGACTAATACTTCTTTTCTGTTACCAGACTGTCGAGAACGGATAATTTTATCTATTTTATAAGATGAAGTGGGGTCGTACGTAACTTTTTGTAATTCTCTTTCATAAAATGTCCCTACAATTGGCTCATTTTTTAGATCTTTTAACGTATAGACCACCCATGGTGATCTATCTATTTTTGAAGTTATAATGAATATTTCATCACTCCAATTAGATTCATAGCCTTTTTGAAATATATGTTTGTACTTAGTGATTCTTACATGATCTCCTACGTGAAATTTTGGTAATGAATTATTTGGGCTTTTTGCATTTTTTTTTCTATCGTATAGATTATTCCAAACGGTCATTATATTACTCGAATTAACATCACTTGGACACATTTTTATACTGGAGTGATAACTGTGATTATAGGCATTTATTAAATCTTGTAAAACATCGACATATTTGTAAGTGTTCTTGTGAGTAAAGTATCGCCACATTTTCATTTTTAGAGTTCTTTGAAATCTCTCTACTATGCTTGCCTTAATGTCAGGATTGTTTGTGGTATAATAATTTATATGTTTACTTTTAAAGTATCTACGAACATCTATGGAAACGAATTCGGTACCTTTGTCAGATTGTATGTGAGTAGGAGTAGTATTAGCTTCATTGAATACACTATCAAAACATTTTTTTATTGTTTCAGAATTTTTATTTTTTATAGCCCTAGCATAAGCGTATTTCGAAAACACATCAATAATACAAAGTATATAGTTATAATTATCATTATACTTAGAATAAGTTCTCATATCACTCAAATCAACTTGCCAGAGTTCGTTAAAGTTAGATAAAACATACTTATTCCTAGGAAATTTTCTATGTACAGGTCTATGCAATGTATATGTTTCTTGTGATTGCAACCAATTTTTAACATCACTTTTAGTCATTTTACCGTTCATCGCTTTAGTTAGTTTTTCTATGCTACTATAACCAGCAGGATGTGAAGCATCATAATATATTTCATTAATCATTTTTAATGGGTCTATTACACGATCGTCTAGTATGGCGTCCATTTCTCCCAATCAAGTTTTTTGCGAATCTTCTTTGTGTATTTGTTAGGAGGAGTAGAAAATTCTTCATCCGTAGAAATCTGACCAAGTTCATGCAATTTAAGTTTATTTATGTATTCTATTCTTTGTGGATTACCCAAGTAAGACAAGGGTATTTTTATATCATGCAATGCCTTGGCAAAAGCTTCCCATCCTATAGGATCATTTTTCTTAAGTGGACGTAGTAAATCATTGATCAAGTCTACAATATTACTCCCAGAAATATTCTTGTCATCAATAACCACTGTGCCATCTTTATTCCATCGAATTTTGTTTTCACTCAATGAAATCACATTTAACAATGATTCACCTTTTTTAGAATAGGTTTTGGGTATTAGACTCAGAATTTGATTTGTTGTGTAAAGAGGGTTACTCTTACTGTTGGTGTGCCCTTCACGTTTTTCTTCTATCTCTGATGTTTGAGTAGAGACTGGTTCTTTAATGTCAGCTTCATCGTTTATATTTAATTTTGTTCCAGTGATATCTATATTTTTAGATATTATGGGCAATTCAATAGGTCGTCGATTTTCTTCATGGAAGTGTAAATATCTTTGCAATATTTGTAAGTACAAAATACATTTTTTTCTATCATCCATATCACTGTTTAAGATGTTTTTCATTTCATTATCTAATCGGGATGTAGGGTTATTATTATCATTATTTTGATGATTTAATTTCTCTAAAAGACTTGGTTCAACGAGCAACATCTTTTTAGCATGCTCCATTGTTATTTTTTATTTTACAAGAGATTCAACTAATCCACTTAAGATTGCACCCAATATTATTGGTAGGAATGCACCACCTTTTTGTATTATTATACTTTTCCTTGCTTTATTTACCCCTTTGCGAACTAACTTACGAAGTACCGATTTGTAGTTTTTTAATTTTTTCTTATTCTTCTCTTCAATTGGTACCTTTCCTTGGAGAACGTTATGAATACATTCACAAATACAATTTATTTCATCTTCATCACAAGATTTTAAAAGAGCTGTTCTATATTTTGGTTTCAACTTATGTAACGCTGACAACAAATCTTTATGCGTGTTGAGACTTCGCGACATTATTAATAAATGATGGGGATTTGGCTGTTCTTGGCATATTTAAACCCTTTTGTTGGTATGTATACATGACATAACCCATCTGATGGAAAAATTTTGGTTTTGATTCGACATATATCACTTGTACCTTGTTTCAGATCAATCAATAAGTAACCATGTGCCTCTTTGGTTGCATCTCTGTAGGCATCTTCTATATACTTTGGATTCTCTGGAGATACTTGACGGGCCAAATACCGAATTTGTGTTTTATCACGTGGGTTTTTAAAATAAATAATATAACTTGAATTTAACGATATATCTCTTTGTCCTTTACCTTGGTGAAATAGATTTTGTGTTATGTAAAACACACTTAAATTTTTATGATGACTACCTTTAGTGAATATATCAACTATTCGTCCATCCGATTCTCTCATGAGATCATCAATAATTATAAGATTTGGATATTTGCCATCAAACATATTAAGGTCCGGAATGCCTTGATAGTAATTTACGTTTTCTAAATTGTACAAAGGTTGCATTTCATCAAAGCACCATGTTATTTGATCGAAAGAAGTGTTGCAAATATATTTAACATGTTTAATAAAATTTGTAACAAAATTTGATTTTCCACAGCCAGTTGGACCAGCTACTATGGAAGTGAACGGATGAACAAAGTGAAACATCCTAGCGTACGTGTCAACACTATGAGGTATGATAAATAAATAAAGTCATTTTGTATGAGACATTAATTTTATTTCAATTATTTTCTTAAAAATACACACATTATACATTAAAAAAAATATTACTTAGAGTACACTAAGATAAGTTATTTACATTTAAAATCATTTTTAACCTTCTACAAAGATATTTTAGTTACATTAATATTACCTAAAAAACATTTGTTACAATTTTATGTTGTATAAAGTTTATAAAATTTACACCTTAAAATTATTTTAATCTTATACACTATTTACATTTATATATTATTTAAATATTTTATCTTAACTTATAATGACCCCATGCTAAGGTGTCAACATTATTAGGTAAAATAAATCTTTTTGTGTCATTATAAGATAAACATACTTTGTTAATTTGCTGGGTAAATATTGTATGTTTAATTGATCTAAATCTATACATGGTATCGTATTTAATATTTCTATCAAAAAGACATGATTTATAATTTTGCATTGTCATCCTTTTTGTGACACTTTTGTTGACACCTTTGGCTTTCGATATCAATTTGTTTTCGGTTTGAATCGCATACATTTTTGACCTTAATCCTACAAATTCTTTAACAATTTTACCATTACTTTCATCTTTGAAAAAACCTAGTTTCTTTTTATTGAGTTGTGGAAAACCAAATATATTATTCGTAGGATAATCAGATGTATCAAACCGTAATGAAAGATCGGATTTAATCTTGTCATAGAAATCGTTTGTGAAAATCTGATATATCAAGCTATCGGTATCAGTGTATAATAATTTTGTATTATTACCAAACTTAGTTAGAATGTAGTCGTAATGAAACTCATACATTAGAGTTTTTGATATATCTAAAATAGAGAAACCTAAATAAATGGGTTTATCATAGCAAACTTTTGTTTTTTGTAATTGGACTGCTACTAAATTTTCCGAAAAAATTGACAGATTGCTGAATTCAGGTTTTGCAATAAGATCCTGAACACCTAAAATTTTACCACGATTTTCCCAGTGGGTTAGTAATTTTACGTTTACTCTTTTATCAACATTTTCCATTGTTTTTCCAAAGACTGAGTTGTTCATTAATTTGTAAAAGTCTTTTTCAAAATCTGATGTTGCCTTTGTTCTGAGTTCAGTATTTAAGTCAATGTATTTTTTTAGCCAGGGGCTTTGTCGGAACTTTAATATTCGATGTATCTTGGTTAATTTGATACCCATTTTAAGACACTGTTTAAGATTTCTATAATGAATTTTATATTTTACTTTATTATTTAAATTTGGTATTAGTTTTTTTTCTTTTGTACCCCCTATTGATATATTTTCAGGACACAATGGTAAATCGGAATGTAAATCATGTAGTTTCTCAGGATACTCCAAATCAACCTCTAAAATGAAACCGTATTCAGATGTATCAGTAACTTCATAATTTGTCTCCGGACTCACCCATTCAAAAGCACCTTCAGGAAGGTACTGAGACATGGCCCAACCATAAAGATTGTTTGCATCAAAATAAACCAAGTATGATGGAGGTTTATTTTCATCAAAATCATCTAAATATTTATTGTTAGCTTTTGCATGTCGATTACTACATTGAGATATACCACCCCTGATACCTGCTTTAATGAAAGCAATTTGGTCAATGTCTGTTAGTAGTTCCAATTCAACTTTTGTTTGTTTTAACATAGCATCCCAACTTAAACCCGGTGCTGTATAATAGTGGGAAGGATCCAAACCATATGTTTTGAGACAAAGGTCACGGAAATTTTCAAAAACATCAGCTAGCAATAGCACATCTGTTTTTAGATATAAATTCGAATAGTCTAACATGTTCTGACAACCAAAGTGTTGCCAAACATCCTGTGCACGATTGTAATCATTATCAGAAATTTTGGTATCCGTAAGCGAACTATAAAATTTATCTTGGCTTGGTAGAGAGGTTACATTTAGAGAGTCAAACGAAGTCATAAACTCATATGGGTAAACACCTTTCTTACAAAGACGATTGAAGTCTTCTTTATCAGGAAAGTGGTTTTTTAGTTCACGAAATTCTTCTACTTTTAAGTTTTTTGCTAACTGATCGAGGCTGCATGGTAAAAATTTAAAAGAATCTACAAATCTTAAGGTGACCTTTTGATTGTTTATTGTTACGTGTTTTGAGAACGAAATATATTTTTCTTTGTTTTGAGGAATTATATCGATTTCACCTTCAACAAAATTAAGCGCATGGACGATGAAATGTGCATCGTAATTACTTAAATTATGTAGAAAGACTGGAATATAACAAGGGTTAATGAACTTTTTCTTACATACTTCATGTACAACACCTAATTGCTTATCAATATCTAAAACTTCTTCAGCCTTTAAATCAGTTTCACAAATGTAACAAGTATTTGTATCTACAGTTAACAGTGATTCAGGTGGTTTTTGAAAACAATCGTTTCTGCGAATAGTTTTTAAATCATCATATAAACGATTCATGAATACTTGAGTGCAGTTTGGTCCAGTGTATGTTTCATACTTTGATAAGCTATCATCGAATGAGCATTTGATATAATAACCGAAACTATAAACCTCATGTTTCTGAATGTTGTTAGTATTTGATTTTGATTGATCGTTAGTACATGTTATAATGGGGTTTAAAAATGCCTCAAAGTCAGCGTATACAACAAAGGGAATTTTAATTTTTTTTTGGAACTTATCGAATTTTAGTTTATCGGTTGATATAGGTTGTCCGAACCAATTTTTTAATGTTTTTTCACTGCTAGGTAAATTTGTAGTGATGTGCGAACAATCATGTTGTTGATGGTTAATCAATCTGTCTCTAGTGGAAAAGCGCAACAAACACCCATCACATATATTTACAACACCATTTGTATTCGATATTTGCTTACTTACTAATCGCGATAAGTTTTTTATGTAGCAATAGTGACCGACTGTTCCATTTTGTAAGTATAATAGATTTATATGTGTACTGTTACGGCATTTTGTAAAATAAAGCGGACCAACAACAGAATGTTTTTTTTGTTTGATATCATATTCCAACCCAAAAACATTTATACTTAAATTATTTTGTTTCTCTATTTTAGATATATCGTTCAATTTAACTGGAAAAGAAATACCGTGAAAATTTAGTTTATTTGAATGAATAGTGTAAGATGACAGTCGTCCTGAATTTTTGTTAACAGGGTATAATGCTGAGAGCAATGCCCATTTGAAACAGAAATTGTCTGAATTATTAACGTTTATAACGGCTTTTTTATCTTTGATATCTTTTGGTAAATCAATATATGAATTTCCACGTAGTGGATTATATTTGTTTATGTTTAGTTCTATAAAATTTATTTTTGTGAGACTCCATCCACTATCTTTCTTTTCAAAAGTACTTATTTTATGCACTAAAGTGTCACGCAAGGATACTATGAAAATATTTAAATCATCCGCTTGAGAAATAATGAAATTACTAGTTTGAAAATCGAATGAATTAGTTAGATTTTTTGATTCTTGAACAAAGTCTGCATGTAATATAAAATTTATTTTAACAGTAGAATGTTGTTTAAGTACTTCATCAATCAAAAAAAATATATCACTTTTAATTAATTCAAGAAACAATTCCGGTGTTTGGAACACTGAATCAGATTGATTTTTATTTTTAACTTTGTAAGATATGATACGCTGTCCAAAAGCTGAATCTACAACAGATACATTATCTAGAGAGCAATGAGATTTTAATATATTATTTTTATGTACTATGCTCTTAGTGTGATTAACAAAATATCTTCTATTAACTAGTATATTACACGTTTCACAATGTAACTTATCTGTACTGGTAGAAGGTTCATCGTGTCGTTGTCTCTTTGCGTCACTATTACTGTTGTCTGATTCAATGCTTCTTTTAAACACTCCTTGTCCTGTCTGTACTGAATGGGATGATGATTGACTGTAAAAAAATAAAAATTATATTTAAGCAAAATATAGATGAAAGTTAGCGAGTAAAAATGTAAGTATTTTAAGTTAAATAAGATAAGTAATTAAATTATACTTACATGACATTATTCTCAATCGTGGTACAAATTTCATAAAGGTTGGTGTCATATTCAGAATCGAATAAATTTTCATACATGGTACAAATTTCGTACAGCTCTTGATCGTATTCAGAATCGAATATATCCGTTTTTTCAACATTTTCACATAACTCCACCATATCCCTATCTTCACACATTTCGTCAAGTTCACGTTTCTTATCATTTTCATTGCTTTCAAACTCCGACGACACAAAAAAAGCACTGACACAAACACGTTCCATTTTGCGATGATGTAGCAACAAGATTGAAATTATAAATGGTTATCACTTTCGGATAACACAGACTACTTATATACCTGAGAAGTGGTATAAATCTGTTATTTTTAACTTAAAATTACACAATAATATAATTAGCTAAGTACTAGAGCAAGGTAGTAAACAATCTTTGTTATTTATTATCACTATTGTTATAATGAAATTTTTTACATGAATCAATCATGGAAATTTCTTTTGTGATATTGTATGCAGTCTTTTTGATGCTTTCAAAATGTTTGTTTTTGTCATCTGTATAATATTTAATTCTTATTGTGGCGTTTTTCCAATGCTCACTGCTGGGTATTTTTGCTAATGTTTTCAATTCATACACTTCAATTTTTATTAAGTGCGTTGAGGAACATGCATCTTCTCTATTAGTCGATAAATATGCAACACCACCGTTTGGTTGAGCTCGGGATACAGATGAACATTGCTTTTTCTTTTTATTTTTTGAAAACTCAAAAAACTTGTCAAGACTTTCCTCCTCGTCTCTTTTTCTTTTTTGTTTTGGAGAATCTTTAACAATGCTCAAATTATCGATATTGCTACTCTCTTCATCAGAAAGTGTTTGGTAATAATACTGTTTGAATGTATTTTCTTCAAATAGGTTCTGAAACAACAAAATTTGTAAGAAATTGTACTATCATTTTGAAGATAATTTAATAATTATAAAAAATATTAAGTGGTGATATTAAGTGACATATCTT
Organism: Dendrolimus kikuchii; assembly: GCA_019925095.2. Lineage (NCBI taxonomy): Eukaryota > Metazoa > Arthropoda > Insecta > Lepidoptera > Lasiocampidae > Dendrolimus > Dendrolimus kikuchii. Next base: position 23,917,102 of record CM034400.1, read on the forward strand.
ACCTGCATTTCAGATCTGAAGTATTTAATTTCACAACACGAAAATACACTCCACTGACTACTTTACTACAGTTAACTGATAATATTTTATTTTGATTTTTAGTTTATATAGTTGGAGTCATCCCATTAAATCTAATTAACAAATGACATGCAAATACATCGTTATGATAAAATGATGCTTACAATAGTTTTCAAACAACTCATTACGATAAGTGTTAATTTGTAATTATTGACCAATAAATGGTTATGATACATAATTATTGTCAAATAAATCGTTATGATAAGTGTTGATATGTCTGTAAAATTAGTTCGATCGAGAGAAACGTTTAACTTGATGGCTTCTTCGAACGATTTAAAGTTAAAAGTATGCATAATGGATGCAACTCTTATTGTCCGTAGATCTCGAATCAGCCCAACTGTTTTACTCGCACATCAAAAAGTTTTAGCCTCTACTACTGCAAAATATCCTATTACTCGAGCTGAAGTCAAAGTTTTAACGATACCATCAGGGGTTCAAGGAAAGACCCTCGATAATATATTCCTGGGACAGGTACCTAAAAGATGCATAGTTGGTTTTGTTAATAATGCAGCGTTTAATGGTAGTCTTACTAAAAATCCTTTTAATTTTGAGAATTATGAAATGAGTTCATTTTGTTTATACATTGATGGTCAGCAAATACCTTCTAAAGCGTTACAACCATCATTTGAGAGTAATATTTTCACTACAGCCTATCATACGTTATTCTCTGGAACGGGTATACATTTTCTTAACGAAGGTAACGGGATATCTAGGGAACAGTACGCTCAAGGTTACTGTCTGCTAGCTTTTGACTTAACTCCTGATTTATCAGCTAACTCCTCAAGTCATTGGAATCTGATTAGGAATGGTAGCGTGAGATTAGAAATTCGTTTTGAATCTGCTCTTTCACAAACTATTAACTGTATTGTGTATGCCGAGTTCGATAATGTTATTGAAATAGATAAGAACCGCAATGTAATCGTAGACTATAGTAGTTAAGATAGAATTATATGTATTAATCATAAGAAAGATATCAATAAATAAAACTGTCAACATAGCTTTCATATTTTTTATTTACAACTTCCTTTACATAATAAGTTCACAAGATTATGTTGAACATTTACAATAGTATTCTTCATCGAGTAGCACGTGTGCACTTTGGTTACAAATATGAACACAATCGAGATCCAGAAATGTTTATGCAAAATTCACCCATCTTTAGAGAGGAACGTGTATGCAGCAAACAATTTACCAATTCACATGGAAGCGCCTACGTTCTTAGTGAGCAATCTGGATCCAAGCACCCAGCCAGGTTCTCACTGGGTAGCCATGCACATAGACCAACACAACATTGGACAATACTTCGATTCCTTTGGTCGGTCACCTGTAGGATTCCACTTGGCTTTTCTAAATAGGAATTGTAGAAAATGGCATTTCAATACTATGAGAATACAAAATGACTGGACTTCAGTATGTGGTGCATACTGTTTGGTATACTTATACTATAAGTTTCATGGATATAGTATGACGGATATGACCAATTTATTCGAAAGCCAGGAAACACTCGTTAATGATATATTAGTATACGATTTGTACAAATACTGTTTTAAATAAAGGTTGAGGAAGAAAAGAACATGTTGTTTTTGTTTTGAAGTCGTTGTTGACGTCATTAAGAACAATAGGGAGTATCGGACGAGGGTAATTAGTGAACGTGAAATAGTAATTAACAAAAGAATAAACAAATGAGTAGCTAATTAGTGCTGTAATTAGCACGGAATTAAAAAAAGCTATCTCTGTAAATACAGCATATATCGAAAAACTGATAGCGTAGAACGATCGGGCGTACTCGAGAACCCCCAATTTGACACCAAACTTTTTTTTTTTTTTTTTTTTTTTTTTTTTTTTTTTTTTTTTTTTTTTAGCCAGGGTTGTCCGTCGAAACACTTTTTGCTCACCAGAAACACGATTCTTGCCGTGAGCCAGAACTCTGGTACCTGTATGTATTTGACCAGGCCCGAGTTTTTGTACATTGAAGCCCCTATACCTACCATGCATGAGGTGAAGACTCGATAAGCTCTAAGTGGTGGACGCGACGAGCGCTCAGACAAGACAGGTATCGATTTTTGACAAATAGAATAGAATAGAATAGAATAGAATAGAATATATTTATTGCGTAATGCATGTACAAAGATGTTACGGTTTTTACAGTATCAATGCATTCGGCCCATAATTGGGCGTGCTAAATTAAAATTACAATATTGATTAGTAAACTTATTTTTACAAAGAATGTATCAATACAATTAAAATTAAAAATTAATAATAATAATCAATAAAATCAATATCTACTATATCAATCAATAAAAAATAACATACAATATAATAATAATCTATAAATAATCTAAATAATAAAATGTCTACTATTAAAGCATCTTAAATCCATTTGACCAAGTCTGCCGTTTTGAAATTTGAAAATATATGATTATTTGAAAATATATGGCAGACCATTATCACGCGGTTTTCTTTGTGGCAGACCATTTTGAAAATGATAAAAAAAAATTTTTTTCGAAAGTAATTGACCAGATCTGCCATTGATATATTTTATTTATGATAGTCTTAAAACTTATATTTATCATGGCAGACCTCTACATTACGTACACACATCAAGGAATAATAAAATCTTAGCTAATACCCGGTCAGATGTATGTTTTCTGATCGCTGTTTTACATCAATATAATTTACTTGCAAATTGCGATTTACTTTATCACTGTATTTACAGAAATTAATATTCTTTTAGATTCTATATACCAAACTTCATTAGTCAGATAATACGAAGTGATTTTTTTTATGAAGAATGACTAAACAGATATACAATGCAAAAGTGGATGGATGCAGAAGTCGTGGAAGGCCACGACCTTCCTTCATGACTTCCTGACCTTCCATGATCAAATTGATCGTGTACTAGCAGAAGATATGGCGCTCTGTTGTTCGTGCCTACCCCGCAAGGGAACTGGCGTGAAGTTATGTATGTATGTATTTTTTTATGGAAGAATCATAAAAAGAATTCAATTCCTTATTTTTATTTATTGCTTTTTATTTCGTCAAGAGAAAATTCAAGCGTTGAACGGAGTCATGTTTGTTGTTAGGTGACTCCTCTTCATCATCCATTGAATCGAATTCTGCAAAAATAAAATATAAAAGTAAATTGATCTGAACATATTCAAGAAAGAATTTTTATCAACTTACCAGGGACATTGGTGATTAAGTCACTCACAAAAGATGAAAGTCACCTTCGAACCGTTTGAAGGCGTATGTCTTGTCCTGCTCAATCCAACCGTACTCCAATGGGTTTAAACTTGTGGGTTGTTTTTATTATTAACAACTCTACGGACTCGAGTTCCGTACCCTTTTTTACAACTTAATTTCTAGATTTAATTTTTTGAATTTAATTACCTTATTAGTTATTTTGGTTCTTGTGTGTGACATTAATTTATTGATGTTTGTGTTGAAGTGTATGTGTCTTACGAATAACTTATTATATTATTTTATTCTAGTTTTAATACTAAACATACTAATGTAGAGTGTATCTGTTGCGTGCTGGTGTTGTGAGGAAGTGCATGTGCAGTGTGGGCCTATACACGTAACATTGAAGGTAAAATCGTAGTTGAGTAAAATATCAATATGATCTTATAGTATACTAAAGTAGGTATAGATACACGGATTATCTGTTTTCAAGTCAGGCTTATGAATAACATATATGGACGATGCAGTAATAGGAAAATTGTAATTGTGCCGGAGAAAGAAAAGACGTTTTTTTACAAAATAAGTCCCAAATGCTCATTGTTTGTGGTAACTTTTTATTTTATTGTAGTGGAACACTTACAAGCCAATAGATGGCGCTGTGCAATAATTGATGTCACAAACGTTTCCCGAAACATACAAACAATATATAAAAAAATTCAACTATAACAGAGGGGCCTAGACCTGCGAGGAACAACATTAGCCTCGCTGGAAGATCTTCCTTTGAGACGGAGGAGCATTCCATCTCGCTCCTCCACCCTATCGAGGCTCACCCTTCATTACTAATAATAACTATATAGGATGATATGATGATTTGTTGTATGACAGAAGATGTATGTCAGAGTAGAGAAGTGTGGAAGGAAAAGACATTGTGCCGACCCCAAATTATTGGGATATGGTAAAAGAAAAGAGAGACCAGGTGGTAGGGCATTAGCCCGACTGGATGGCTACCACCCCTGGTCTAAAGTATGTCGCCATAACAACCTTGAGTTGTGTTCCGGCATTAGTGATCAGGTTCCAATCTCCCTTAAGAGAGCAGCAGCGCATTTGTAGCACCTTTGATGTTGCAAATGTCCATAGGCGATGGTAACCAATTTCCGTCAAGTGGGCCGTCTGCCTGTCTGCTGAGCTCCTGCAATAAAATAGACAGAATTATGCCTTCCCATAAAGACCTCTTTGTAAATAAACTACAAAGACAACGATGTTATTCGTTCGATAATCATATATATCATTGTTATGGAGTATACACGTAAGATTTTATATTGTAGGAAAGTAATAACAAAAATGAAGGGCGTAATACACCCTCTAGATGCAAAACAAACGACTTCAAAAGTAAACTAAAGAGCAAAAAATAAATATTTTCTAACATATAAAAATTACTTTTTTTATATATTTATTTTTACTTTTTAGCCAAATTTTGTTTTTTTTTTATTTTTTCAATTTATTAATTACGCAAACACTTGAAAAAGATATGAAACACGTACGTGCCTGTCATGTTCGTGGATAGCTCTCAAGTTGCCTCGGATCCACCTCTGTGGTTGAGCGGGCTAAGCCTTTGCCGGCGTACCTCACTGCAACGCAGAGGTTCCGGGTTCGATTCCTGGTATAGTAAATTTCGGAAACGTATTTTCTCCGTTATTTATTATGGTCTGGGTGTCTGGGATCGGCCCCAGAGTAGTCCGTTGTATATTACCCATAACACAAGCGTAACTTGCTTAATTTGGGGATATACAATGTGTGTGTTTGTCTGCCGAATATTATTATTATTATCCGCTCACCAGATCCTGATTTGATGACAGTGGGATCATCTCAGGAGTATAAAAATGTGAAAATCGGTCCACATTTGACGGAGAAATCGCATAACATATAAAAAAAATGTATTGTCGAATGGAAAAGATCCTCCTTTTTGAAGTCAGTTAAAAATCCATATAATACGAAAAACAGCACATGACTACATTATTCGCGGGGATTTTATATGTAGACAAATAACCTCGATGAAATTGGCTCATCCGATATCTACTCGGCAATGAAACGAAATGAAGCAGCCAACATTTAGGCATCGGAAGCACTAGATGGCGTTAATACTTGTAACGGAAAATTACAAAGTATGAATCACATTCAGTGGCAAGAGTAAGGGTGGAAGGCCCTGAATGCATTTAATCCTAACATTCGCGGCGGTGGCTCGTTACGAGGACGCGTTATGAAACGCATTAGTATATATGCGCGGGATGTTTGAGTACAAGCATCATACAACCACAAACCACCAACAAACAACAACATGAAATCCTTCGTAAGTATTCCTATTCACTACAGATATTATCTTGTTACATTACGATCAAAAAAGTAGACTAAAAAGTGAAAGTGTCTAATTAAGGCTGTTGCAACAAAATAATACCTTCCCTTGCATTTAAGGACATTAGTAATTTCGGTTTTATTTTTATTAGCAAAGACCATTTTAAGAACTGTGTATCCCAATGAGAGAGAGGCTTGAGACTTCATGAGCCTCTACAAAAAGGTCTCAAAAAGCCTAAATTACCAGTAATGTGATCTGGTGATTGATGCCTACCTCGGCCACCGGATCAGTATGGTAATCCGGAGAGCAAACGCAACCAGGCTTCTGGGTGTCTTACCCATAGGAGACGGTGGATCTAAGCTTGTTATTCTACTTACAGTCGTAATGGATTATAGGCAGAACATAATATTACTAATATACAATAGTTATCTTTATTGTATTCCATTTTTCAATTATACTCTTAATTGCAACTTCACATTCTCTTAATTAGTTAAATAATGTATTCCGTTGCTTCCAGGTGGTATTCTGTGCTGTCGTGGCTATCGCCGTAGCCGGTGAGACCCGTGAGAAGCGTGGCTTCATCCACGGAGGCAGCTCCATCTCCAGTGGTCTTGGTGGTTACGGCGGAGGCTATAGCGGCGGCTATAGCGGCGGCTACAGCGGTCTCGGCGGCTACAGCGGTGGCTATTCGGCCCCCGCCGCCCGCGTCGTCTCCGTCAACAAGCTGGTGAACGTAAACCGCGTCGTGGACGTCCCTCAAGTGGTCAGCGTACGCAAAGTCGTCTCTGAGCCGCGTCTCATCTCCGAGAAGAGAATTATCTCCGAACCTTCATACTCTTCCGGCTACTCCTCCGGTTTAGGCTCCGGCTATAGCTCCGGATACAGCTCCGGCTACGGTTCCGGCTACGGCTCCAGCTACGGCTCCGGCTACAGCTCTGGACACAGTGCGTATTGAATACTCTAAGAAAATAATCTGTGATCATTATATTTTTAATTGAACATTTTATTTATGTTTTACAAGGAATAAAAGACATATTTTTGTAAATAATGTTTATTTAATTTCTCTCTTGTAGTAGATCCGGCTTATAAATAAGGCTATATATAGCAAATTACTTTAAGAACATGTCCAAAAACTTGTTTATAACACCAGCCTTCCAAAATGGATTAATTCAAACCAGTCCAACAGATTATTAGATTAATTTTAATAAATAAATTCTACATCTTGATTATAAAAAACAGAAAAAAGATTTAAAACAGTTATCTATATAAACACCTGAAATGCGTTTCCCAGATATTGCTGCGGTCATATCTGATCTGTGAAATACTTTCATGTTTCTAAAGTTTCATTAAAATCAGTTGATTTTCAACCACAGAGAGGAAATATACATGTAAACATCCAAACAGATTAACTTTTACATTTGTGCAAATTATAAGTGAAGTACATACATACATACATACATAACTTCACGCCAGTTCCCTTGCGGGGTAGGCACGAACAACAGAGCGCCATTTAGGCTTATTCTTACACACCTCACTTGCTTCTTTGACATTCATAACTCTTGTCATGCACGCTCGTTTGTTCTTAAGGCTCCTGACATCACCTTCTGCTAGTACAGGATCAATTTGATCATGGAAGGTGTGTCGTGGCCTTCCACGACTTCTGCATCCATCTACTTTTGCATTGTATATCTGTTTAGTCATTCTTTCTACATGCCCGTGGAAAATTCCCGTAAGTGGAGTAATATTAGAAAAAAGTATTTTTATTACATAAACACGACAATTTATTCCCAGTTCTTCAGAAATAGACTGTCTGTTGACAAACTGAGTAGAAGCAAATACATGTGTTACAATAAATACTAACAATAATTCGGTGTCTATATGCATATCGCCTCTTTGCTGCAATGATGTGTTTGCGGAGGTTCCAGATACCTCCGAGTCGCCAGTTGGAGATAAAGAAAAATCCAGAGCACATGGATAACTTTACACTTATTTGTTCTCCCAGGCAGGAGGTAAAAAGTATATTAATAAGTACTAATGTCAGGAGAGAAATACACATCCGTGTCCAAAATGCCCTCAGGTGCAGTGCTGCCCTACATGAGGTGTTAGTGTCCAGGCTCCTAAGCAGGAAGACTAAAATTCGCGTCTACAAAACTGTCATTAGACTAATTTTGATGTACGGCTGTGAGGCCTGGACACTGACACTGAAGGAGGAGAACCAATTGTTGGTCACAGAGAGGAAGGTTCTCAAAAAAATCTTGGGTCCAACAATAAAAGAAGATGGCAGCTGGAGGGTCCGAACCAACTCCGAAATAGAAGACCTCATGGCCGAGCCCAACATAATTGGGGAGATAAAATCTCACCGTCTCCGCTGGCTCGGTCATGTAGAGCGGATGGAGGAGGATCGGGGAGTGAAGAAAGCATACTTGGGGCGACCAGTTGGTCGACGACCGGTTGATCGTCCCAAGTATCGATGGAAGGATAGAGTGGAAGCTGACCTGACCGCACTACAAGCCGACAATTGGCAAGACACTGCGCAGGACAGAGGAAAGTGGCGTGCTCTTGTTTCGGAGGCCAAGACTCACTTTGGGTCGCTGAGCCAACGGAGTTAGTTAGTTAATGTCAGGAGCCTTAAGAACAGACGAGCGTGCATGACAAGAGTTATGAATGTCAAAGAAGCAAGTGAGGTGTGTAAGAATAAGCCTAAATGGCGCTCTGCTGTTCGTGCCTAGCCCGCAGGGGAACTGGCGTGAAGTTATGTATGTATGTAATAAGTACTAATGGTTGACAATAGTATGGCCGGGAAAACTGTTTCCATAAAGTCAGTAGTAGTAGTAGTAGAATTCGCCACAAAGGCAAGTAAAGTAATCTTGGCTGCGCTCTGACACGGAGTGGCATGAGATTAAGGGAAATTGAGTTTAGGGGTATACATACACCTTATATATAGACAATATAGCTGTTATTTGGGCTAGGAAACACGTTTTTAGGGTCCACCAACAAGTTTTGAATGAATAATGGGAAAAACAAAAACACGTTTGATAAACAAGGTTATGTCACTTTTGTTGATAAAAAAGTGTGATTTGTCTTTAGGAATACATTTACACTTAATATATAAAAACTAAAACCGTTTTTGAGTTAGTAAACGAGTTTTGAATTAGTTATTATAATTTTAAAGTTCATAATAATAAATCGCAGTACTGTCACTTTTTTTACTTTTAATTCGTTTTTATTTTTGCTTATATATTGCGAGTTTGAATTTGTAGTATGTTTTTAATCGATTTATTTCTATGTAAAAAAATCGATGTCTAATGTGCTATATTCTATTTGCCGCCATATCGCTCTTCTTGTAGGCTGTAGCCGAAAGTCGAGACCAGTGACTAAAACAGTGAGTTGGTTAGGTCAGGTAAGTCTTTAGATCAAAGCGCACAAGCCGAGCGAGCGAAGCGAACGTGCCGCGGTAGCGACCGGCGAGTACCAGAACAGACTGCAGAAGGGAGAAGTGCTCCTCCCCCCCCTCCCTCGCCTTATGAAAAATTGAAAGGTCTTTGACTATACAGTTGACATTTCTCATAAAAACACATAATTACTACTCAAAAACTATTAATAGCCTACAACTGTTCTGCGAGTTTTTTGGCGGGAACTGAAAAGAGACGTTGTGATGTGCAGTTTTATTTTCTAAAAATGTGTAAAATTACTCTAAAATGAACAATAGTTCTAGGATGTTGATAGTTTTTGAGTAGTAATTATGTGTTTTGTGAGAAATGTGAACTGTATAGTCAAATGTGGCCTTTTAAGTTGTCACAAGAACTCCGTTGAATGGCACTAACTGATTACCTGCAGTTCAGCTGTGCTACACATAGGCTTAAGAAAATGAAGAAACTATATTGTAAACTAAGATCTGGTTCAAAGGCCTAGCTGCCAAGCCATAAACTTAAATAAAATAAAAAAATAAAAGAAATGTTCTTTATTTTAGAGTAATTTTACAAATTTTTAGAAAATAAAACTGCACAGCACAACTTCCCCTTTCGGTTCCCCCCAAAAACTCTTTCATAAAGTCATAATTTGTCAACATTATTTTTTCTCGTGGATAGTGATGTGACGCGCAACTAGTGTTGTGCATATGTGCGCAACACTAGTGCCGTCACATGTTTTCTTGACAATTGAACACAAACATTAATTTAGTAATTCAGTGGTTCGAATATAACAATATATCCTGAGCAATATAAAAGCTTTGTACGCTCACGTAGATATGACTTATTCAAATTTAATACAAGATGCACAACAACCTTATTTGCACTTAGCATATTTATGATGTTCATCTAAATATATAATAAACTAGCTGTCCCGGCCGACGTTGTTCTGCCCTGAAGAAATAAAATTTAGAACCCGATTGCAGCGCCACCTACCGGGTCCAAATGTAAGCTATCCTATCTTTCAAGTCGGGTCGAACTGCACACGGTGTGCAAATTTCCAGTCCATCGCGGACAAACAACGTGACACGTAATTTATATATATTAAGATTATATAAAGACGTGTCGCTAATTTGACATATATAAATATAAATTATGTACATACCTAACAGTCAAGATATTTCATTCGCTACAGGAACGGAGAAAGAATACAATTTCCTGCGGCCGGGCGGCCTGTCGTGAGAGGCGACAAAACAACCCAAGCCAGGTGGTAGGGCGTTTGCCCGACTGGATGGCTACCACCCCTGGTCTATAGTATGCCGCCATAACAACTTTGAGTTGTGTTCCGGCATTAGTGACCAGGTTCCAGACTCACTTAAGAGAGCAGCAGCGCATTTGTAGCACCTTTGGTGTTGCAAATGTCCATAGGCGATGGTAACCGCTTTCCATCCAGTGGGCCGTCTGCCTGTCTGCTGATCTCCTGCAATAAAAAAAAGGAAGTTTTGGATAATATTCTCTGTCGGATAATGAAAGTTTTTGAAAATCGGTACATGCAAATCGATACAACCTCCTTTTGGAAGTCTACTAAAACGTATAATGATAACAAAATCAATTTAACATTGTTTTGGAATTTATTAGTAGATGCGTATTATATATAGTTAGATGTTTATGACACCCTCAGCATGATATCTGTAGACGAGCCAGGACCACGTCGAATGTCAGAGGACGAGTGACGTCACGCGCATCCTTATATATGCCACCAAGGCTGCCCCGGCACCACTCCACCTCCGCCCACCGACGACACACATCATGAGAGCCTTCGTGAGTAGTCCTGTTCTATTTTAGATTAATATAGCTAAAACCAGTTTCACAGATCGGTCGTTAGGTCGCTTATCCATGACACCCAGACGTATTCTTGATCCGTAATAAGGTGACAGGTCATTATGGCCGTTTCTATGCCTTGTGCTTCACCGGCATTGGTGATAATAACTATATCCAAATATGTCGTAGAAAGGACGCGTTGACAATTAACTACATATAGTGTATGTACATAATGTATCTCAAATAACGCATTAAGCCTTTGGCTATATCTGTGTGACACTAACATTATTCCAGGGCATTATAAGTTGTCTTAATTAAGGTTCTGTATTGTTGGAGAGGTGCGACACATAATACAGAATTTATAATATTATTTACATTATAAAATGAAGGCGTCGTTGTTTTTGAAGGTAGGACGGAAGGATTTTTCCTAAAGATGTTTCTTTATATCATCTTACTTTGAAAATATTACGACAGAGATCATTTTAATTACTTTTTAAAGAATAATTAATTAATGTGCTATTAACTAATTTTATCTGTACATATTTATGATTTTTATAACTAGTATGCAAATGTAAGAGGTAGTGACGTTTTGTAAGGTGAAATAGTAACTCAGTTGCTTTGTCTGTTCCTGTATACAGTAGACAGGATAACATTCGGCCTGATGGAAAATAGTTAGCATTGCCTAAAGATATTGATTTTATCCGTGCAGGAACGGAGAAAGAATACAATTTCTTGCGTTGGGGCGGCCTGTCGTAAGAGGCGACAAAACAACCCACAGCCAGCTGGTAGGGCATTTGCCCCACTGGATGGCTACCATCCCTGGTCTAAAGTATGTCGTCATAACAACCTTGAGTTGTGTTCCGGCATTAGTGACCAGGTTCCAGTCTCCCTTAAGAGAGCAGCAGCGCATTTGTAACACCTTTGGTGTTGCAAATGTCCATAGGCGATGGTAACCGCTTTCCATCAAGTGGGCCGTCTGCCTGTCTGCTGAACTCCTGCAATAAAAATAAATAAAAAAAAAAGATATTTGTAACACGAAGAAACTTAACGACACCTCTTTTTTATATTTTGAGTTTTCTTCTCTCTTTTCTTTCATCATTTCCTAATTATTTGAAGTCAAAATGATATAATACCTGTATTTTCTATACTCCAGTATTCTGGTATACATCTCTTATCACAATATATCATGATGTCATCCTTCACATAATCTATCCTTTTTTTGGTCTACCTTTTAATTTGTAAGCGACTTCGAAAAGCCAAAGAATAATGTTTATTTAAAGCTATACATAAAGGGTTTATTATTATACATAAAGGGTCTTATTCATATTGAGTTATAAAAAGTTTGAAGGCATGTTTACGGTTCTGAAAGAATACTTCATACTAACTCTTAACCCAATACCAACTCAAATAACAACCAACGCTGGTCTTCCGTTAATGCCAAGCACTAATGTCACCTTCGCAGAAAAAATGAGTAATAAATATTTACATACATACATACATACATGACTTCACGCCAGTTCCATTCTTACACACCTCACTTGCTTCTTTGACATTCATAACTCTTGTCATGCACGCTCGTCTGTTCTTAAGGCTCCTGACATCACCTTCTGCTAGTACACGATCAATTTGATCATGGAAGGTGTGTCGTGGCCTTCCACGACTTCTGCATCTATCCACTTTTGCATTGTATATCTGTTTAGTCATTCTTTCATCATGCATTCTTTCCACATGCCCGAACCACCGGAGCATTCCTTTCCTTACCTTCACCCCGACACTCTCTTTCAGACCAACTCTCTTTCTTACTTCGGTATTACGAACGCGGTCCGCGAGCGTCACTCCGCAGATTTTGCGCAGTGCTCGCATCTCGACCGCGTTTACTCTACTTCCATGCTCTCTCTTCCATACCCAACTCTCGCTTCCATACATGAGCGTAGGTACCAGCACCGCTAATAAATATTTGTAACTAAGAAAATCCAAAAGACTAATAATATTATTCCAGTTTAGTCTATCCGGTAGTCATTCTATCAGACTGATATTGCGATCTGTTATTTGATATAATTTATGCAATATTCAGCTTCCTTTATTAGATCGCCCTCTTGTTAGCTGTAATATTCTGTTTCACACGGCTGAGCTAACTTTTCCTGGTGTGGATTACAAAATACGTGTTAAGCTACTTAAATCAATTATAGACATTTTTCTTATTGTGTTAAATTGTTCGTAAAATGATATTGAGTATGACATTAAATAAGATGATCCACGTGACAGCAATTTATTTCAGAACATGGAAATAGTATGAAATTCGGTGTATATTATACATTTTCAATAACACCGCAGTCTTTATATTCGAGACAATACTAGTTTCCGCAAACAGATCTAAAACCCACTTCTGTGAGGCGACGTAAAAAAATTTATAGCAACACTATATTTAGAAATACAAAAGGTCATCAACTACAAATGGTTCTAATGCTAATGTTCTTTATTGAATTTACTACACAAAATATTTAAGATCCATTGTAATAATAGCAATATTTATTTTTCTATTTCACAAAAAAAAAAACTCACTTAAACTGTAAAAGCATCGATATTACAATTTCAGTGTATTTTTATACATACATACATAAATTCACGCCAGTTCCCTTGCGGGGTGGGCACGAACAACAGAGCGCCATTCAGGCTTATTCTTACACACCTCACTTGCTTCTTTCACATTCATAGCTCTTGTCATGCACGCTCGTCTGTTCTTAAGGCTCCTGACATCACCTTCTGCTAGTACACGATCAATTTGATCATTGAAGGGGTGTCGTGGCCTTCCACGACTTCTGCATCCGTCCACTTTTGCATTGTTTATCTGTTTAGTCATGTATTTTTATAGTTGGATATTTATGATGTTCTCCATGTTACAGTCAATTGTGCAATCAAGTTATTATAATATTTATCATTCTCTTGTAGATACTACCCCATTTGCCTGATAATAAGTACCCTATGTTCGCACCCATAAATAAGTCAAATTTCATGAAAATGGGTTTATTCCATGGCCCATGTGTTTTAGAAATCTAATAAACATCGATTCGTCTTGTTCCCTGAAGTGCAGAGATCCTAGGTTTGTTTCCTGACAGGATAAATTTTGTAACCGAACTTTCTGTTATTTACCGTAATCTGGGTGTCTGGGATCTAACCCAAAATTGTGCATTATACTACATATATGACCCTTAACACAAACATAACTTTTTTTGAAAATTTGCAATTCATGTTTCTCTGTCGATTAAAAAATCCTAAAGCCGTGAATAAGGAACAAACAAACGTACAAACTTACTTTCACATTTATACATGAATATATTTAATATTAAAATGCTTTACATTTCTTTAAAGTTCATCTAAATACTAAGAAGACGATCGCCTCCAAGGCCAAGCGACTGTTTAAATATAAACACATTATGTGTTCAGAATTTCAATGTTAAGAGATGATCATGTAAATGGCAGGAGTTTCCAATGCTCCTTCAATCGCAAGATATGCAATTATTTATCAATCAATATGCAAGTCACAGTTATTATTAACATGACTTTGACATCCAAGAAACCCATGATGTCTTAGCATTTACACGATTCGTCATTGTGGCATAAGACAGTGACGAATCTAAATATTTTTATACTATCGACGATGTATGAACGAATCAATGAAAACACTTCACTATGAATTAAAACTACGTTCTTAAAGACGATGGCTACGTTCCATTTGGGACACACAACGACCGCGATTTTACCCGTTCCACATGCTTGCCAGCGTTACAATCGTAAACCCAAGTGGAACGGCTGTTCGACCAACCTCTTGACATGGGTCGTTGTGAGCGTTGTGTGATCGAAAATAATGACGTCATTAGTGACGGTTTCGCCACGACCACAACGATCGCGGTCGCTTTGTGGAACGGCTAATTGAGCATTTTGGGCGTTGTGACTTACTAATGGAACGCTCTGTATGTTGAAAGTTGTAAGCAATCTCTTCCAAGCAACCTCTTTTTTTGAGAAAATGTAATAGTGTAACACAGTCGTGGTGCAAACTAAACAGTAACCCGTAAATAGATACCTAATACAAAAAACTATTCGAAACTTAGATCCAATTTTTACATACTATATAAATAAATAACAGGAGAAACGCATAAAAGAGTGAGCACTATTCGTAGATCTGTGAGGATCACAGTAATTTACTTATTGTAATTATGAACGCCCAATAGATCCAAAACCGTGTTTTGCGTCTTTTATATATTTGTGTTGTTGTTGATTTCAGATTGTATTTTGCGCCGTACTAGCCCTCGTTGCGGCTGCGGAGGAACCCGCAAAAAAGGAAGTGAAAGAAGAGGACCGTGGAAAGCGTAGCTTCGGCCACGGCTGGAGTAATCTGGGAGGATATGGAGACTACAGCAGCGGATTATATAGCAGCAACCTCGGTGGCTACAGCGGTCTCTCCAGCGGCCACAGTGGTTACAGCGGCTACTCTAGCTATCCATCCTCCGTACAAGTCATTCCTTCATTAAGCTACAGTTATAGCTCTGCCCCCACCTACAGTTACAGCCAGACCCCGAGCTACTACTCAGTCCCAAGCTACTCGAGTTACAGTCAAGCGGTTCCTTCGTACAGCTACTCGGCCCCCTCTTACAGCTATAGCCAAGCCAGCCCAAGCTACTCGTACAGCGCCCCGAGCTACTCGTATGTGCAACCCGCTCAACCCGCTCAGACTACCCGCGTGGTGGCTGAAAACAAGGTCGTGAACGTCCAGAAGGTCGTCGAGGTTCCCCAAGTCGTGAATGTCAAGAAAGTGGTCTCCGTCCCTCAGGTGGTCACTTATAAGAAAGTGGTCACTGAACCCAGCTACACCACTGGACAGAGCAATTTGGGATCGAGCCACGGCAGCTACGGATCCGGATATGGTTCCGGATATGGTTCCGGATATGGTTCCGGATATGGTTCCGGATATAGTTCCGGCTATGGTTCCGGCTACGGTTCCAGCTACGGTTCCGGCTACGGTTCCGGCTACAGCACCCACGGCCACGGCAGCAACAACGCCTGGTGATGAGCCTCTCTAGTCAATGACCATGTTGTAATTTGTTTTTAGTCATCATTTCTGTGTTAATCTGAATAAATACGCGCTCTCTTTTTAATTTGGTTCATTGTTCCATATTCTCAGTGACATTTCATTAGCGACGCCATGGCGATGTGTTTGTAAGTTTCAACCCAAAAAAACTGCGACAGCAAATCCATTTTTTGGCAATATTCGGCTCTCTCATTATTATTTATAGGGATAAAAAGTATCGTAAATGTTGACCCGGGATATAAGCTAGTTCTGTGTGGAGTTTCATTTAAATCCATTCAGTAGTTTTCACGCGATACTCTAATAGCGACCAGGTTCCAGTCTCCCTTAAGAAAGCAGCAGCGCATTTGTTATCCGTGCAGGAATGGAGAAAGAATACAATTTCTTGCGGCCGGGCGGTCTTTCGTAAGAGGCGACTTAACAACCCACAGCCAGGTGGTAGGGCATTTGCCCGACTAGATGGCTACCACCCCTTTTTTTTTTGATGACGCAGGGCGAATCTCTTTTCTTGGGACACCATCCTCGAGCCTAGGGGGAAGGCTCGCCGAGGGATGTGTGGGACTCTTGATCGGCCATATGCCCCCCATGACCTCCGAACGGAGGGCAGGGGGGATGGTCGGCCGTCAAACTACCCACTAAACCTAACCTGCGCCCCTAGCTCACACGCTTTTACAGGGCGCCACAGGAACTGGGCCAATAGGTACTACATCTGTGACGCCCCAACGCTTGTCGACGAACTCAGGGTGTCCTGCGGGGAAGGACACCCTCTTATGGCTACCACCCCTGGTCTAAAGTATATCGCCATAACAACCTTGAGTCGTGTTCCGGCATTAGTGACCAGGTTCCAGTCTCCCTTAAGAGAGCAGCAGCGCATTTGTAGCAACTTTGGTGTTGCAAATGTCCATAGGCGATGGTAACCGCTTTCCATCAAGTGGGCCGTCTGCCTGTCTGCTGATCTCCTGCAATAAAAAAAAATAGACTAACAGACAAGCCTCCTAAAATTTATATTTTTGAAATCTGTTGGTCCGAATTGGGTTACCAATATTAGTCTAATTTTTAAATTCTTCATTCAAACTTCATACCCCCCTACAGATTTATTATAATATCTATAGGTTATAAATCTGAATAAACTTCATGTGCTTATTCATACGAGTATTTTGTTGAACACCAATTAAATTATCATATTTTCTTATAAATTACAAATATATAACGAAGGCAAAAGACTGGCTGACGGCCCACCTGATGGAAAGCGGTTACCGTCGCCTACAGACGTTTGCAACACCAGAGATATTACCAACGCGATGCCGTCCTCGTTGTTTTATATTCTAGGATAATTTAATAGAGAATATTTATTAATTAAATATTCATTATTATTATACATACATACATGCATAACTTCACGCCAGTTCCCTTGCGGGGTAGGCACGAACAACAGAGCGCCATTTAGGCTTATTCTTACACACCTCACTTGCTTCTTTGACATTCATAACTCTTGTCATGCACGCTCGTCTGTTCTTAAGGCTCCTGACATCACCTTCTGCTAGTACACGATCAATTTGATCATGGAAGGTGTGTCGAGGCCTTCCAAGACTTCTGCATCCATCCACTTTTGCATTGTATATCTGTTTAGTCAATCTTTCATCATGCATTCTTTCCACATGCCCGAACCACCGGAGCATTCCTTTCCTTACCTTCACCCCGACACTCTCTATTATTATACTTTATTATTTGGCGTTGTCTGGAAGAGATCGCTTTTTAGCGATAAGACGGCCTTTTGTGCATAATTACGTATAGATTTAGTCTGCAAGTTCGTTGTTTGTATTGGTGTACAATAAAGTATTATCTTTCAATCATAATTATACAACATTAACGTGTCTAATCCTGTATAGTAAAATAGATGTTTGTTGTATAAGCGATGCAAATTTCATGGCGTCATTAGAAACATGCTCTCTATTGCTATAGAAACAATGAAATTAGACCAAAATATGTGCTCATAACCAGTTTGTAGGTTTATTTTGGCTAAACTAGTTCTATTAATACTTATAAATAATTCCATGTTCACATTTCGACACGTATCACTTGCTAAAGCGCTGCTCCAAAAATAAACATCCTAAAAATAGACTACTTTTGTAAAATGTACGCAATTTTAATGTACCTACCTATTCAGTTCTCATTACACATACTATCTAAACTCTGAATCTAGGTAAAAATTGTATACATATTACCTTCTTATTTACATAGTATAAAACAAAGTCGCTTTACGTGTCTGTCAGCCTATCTGTATGCATGCTAACTCCTTCTAAACCATGCAACGGTTTTTAAGCGGTTTTCACTATTAGTTAGATAGTCTTTCCCGGAAGGTTATATACATAAAAAACCTAATTGAGTTTTTATGTAAATAGAAAAATAAACATAATTTTGTAACCATGTCCCAGAAGTGCGCCTGATATAAAACTAATGCAATGTGTGACACCTGTGTGAAAATTTGCTGGCTAAATAAATAAGGATTACGACCTATGGTTTAACCCATGGCATAGCCGAGGGGAAACTCTATAGTAGTAGTATAGATAATTATAATAACTTCTTTTCGATTCATATAACATTTTCAATGCAGGCTCGAGACTTCCCACTTTTTAAAAGACCCAAGAAATAATCGCTACGCTTGTCTAAGGCATGTTTCACACATCAGAAATTCGACTAAAAAAAGATTTATGATTTAATCATGCCGTTTTTCCTTCGCAGTCAGTACATTTCGTGTTGATAAGGTAAATGAAATTCAAATCTATTGAGGCACTTTTTAATATCTTGCAAATCGTCGCCGCCTCCAAGATTTGTATGAGCGCAGCAAGTTGTGACGTCATAATTTCAACCAATCAAAAAAAAGTATTTATTATTGTTTGAACAGTATTTTGAATTGCTTTTATCATGATATATTGAAAATAATTTCCCATTTTCCCTTTGCGCTGTGACATGGGGTTTTGTAAGAAGGGCGTTGTAAAATTTCTTATAGGTCGGCAATGCCTTGGCGACACGTCTGTTTGCCTGCTTCAGGCAATAAAAAAAGGATAATAAATAAGATTACAGTAAGTTCTTTTAACGTCCACTCTTTTATATCAACATTGTTTTAGAATTTATTGAACAACGTGTTACCTAAATTTAAATTCATAACTTTTATCCAAAATAAGTTCCATTGGAGAATTTTTTTTCAAGTTCATACATATAAGTTTAAATTTAAATCTACTTCCTATTGTGTACACATACACCGCTTCGTGGAGTGTTATCGCTGAAACTCCTGAGCAACACGTCTAGCTGAAAACTCTTTGAAAAATATTGGATATGCAATTAAAATTTGTATTTTAATATTTTATATAATACTAGCTGTGCCCGCGACGCCGTCCACGTGGAATTTGTTTCCAAAGCCCCCCCCCCCCCCCCCCCCCGATTTTGAAACATTTTTCATTGCTGCCCCGCTCCTATTGGTCTTAACGTGATGACATATAGCCTATAACCTTCCTCGATAAATGGGCTATCCAACACTGAAAGATTTTTTCAAATTAGACCAGTAGTTCCTGAGATTAGCGCATTTAAACAAACAAACAAACTGTTCAGCTTTATATATTAGAATAAGATATACATACTTGCAAAGTATTTTGACTTATTTACCCCTACAAAACTTTTGGAGCAATTTTATACAATAACAACTTTGTTTTTACATTTCAGAAAGTTAACAACCTAAATTAGTCGTCTTTCCTCTAAACTAAAGAGGCTCTTTTCACACGTTTTAACTTTCAAAAACAAGAATTCCATTATGGAAGAACCCTAAGGCGTGACATTCGCCCTGTAAACAATATAACTCGTAACACGCTCTAATCACAGTTCGCGCCAACAGTCCGGCTTTGTTTTTTTTTAAATCTCCAAACTTCTAATCAATATCCTTTTTTTAATCTTAAATGAGTCATAAATTAAAAAATCTAATTAACTACTTTTTAATTTGATGAAATAAGTTGACTACCCTAGAAGACATTTAAAAACTAACAACAACGAATAGGACCATTTCTTAATTGAAAATTTAGGGCTAACAACTATATTTATCGATTTACGTAACATCACTAGGTCCTAGTGTACACTTCAGTACACTTCCTGGCTTAAAGGCCTAGTTGCCAAGCCATAAATATATTTTTTTAAATCAGTACACTTCGGAGTTTGGCGGGAACTGAAAGGAGACGTTGTGCTGTGCAGTTTTATTTTCTAAAAATGTGTAAAAATACTCTAAAATGAACAATAGTTGTAGGATATTGATAGTTTTTGAGTAGTAATTATGTGAGAAATGTGAACTGTATAGTCAAATGTGGCCTTTTGAGTTTTCACAAGAACTCCGTTGAATGGCGTTAGTTGTAGCCTACAATACAACTGCGCGACTATTATACGAAGACTTAAACATCAGAATTGGCTGTATGGACTAAAGATTCCTTTGCCTGCCTTTGTGGCGAATACAACAACTACTACTACTTGGCGGGAACTGAAAGGAGATGTTGTGCTGTGCAGTTTTATTTTCTAAAAATGTGTAAAATTACTCTAAAATGAACAATAGTTGTAGGATATTGATAGTTTTTGAGTAGTAATTATGTGGTTTGTGAGAAATGTGAACTGTAAAGTCAAATGTGGCCTTTTAAGTTGTCACAAGAACTCCGTTGAATGGCACTAGCTGATAATCTTACCTGTGCTACGCATAGGTTTAAGAAAATGAAGAAACTACATTAAATCTAAGATCTGGCTTAAAGGCCTAGCTGCCAAGCCATAAAATTTAAAAAAAAAATCAGTATAGTTCAATTTAAATATATAAATGTAATCATTTGTAATCAGTAGTTCATTATTACCGTACAGATGTGTAAAACTATTTAACTGGGTATTATTGTGCGGAAATAATTTTTACGAATATATCACATTTTTTTAAATTGACGTGCCATATAGGGCGAAAGATTATTATTACGATTACTAACAAGCATGCAAATATATTTGAGTAGTGCAGTTTAAATATATAATGAACAAATATGTTAATTTCCTGAAAGATTAGTGTAGTTCTGTCAAGGACCCGGCAACTGTTTATGTAGTTCAGTTACTTTTTGTGGACAAGTTAATTACTATTTGGGATCTAGTTGGCAATCGTAGTAATAATTCTTCTAGCCTTTTAACAAAGGTTACATCTATCTACAAAGGCTACATTAGGACGTTAGTTCTGTAAATAATATAATCATATAGTTCTCTATGTTTTAACGGTTTTAGGCGCGGTAATTTTATTTGATTTTGGTTTTTCCTACGTTTCGGCTACTTTTCAAAAAAAGTGGCAAAGTGGTTTTCAAAAAAAATTACCGCGCTTAAAACCGTTAAAACGTAGTTTTATTATGTATACAAGTCGCGAAAACTTAAGAAAATATTATATAGTTCTCTTTTGACAATTTTCAATGTATTGTTACTTTATGTACAAGTACATAAAGTACTGTACTGTCAAAGAAGCAAGTGAGGTGTGTAAGAATGGGCCTAAATGGCGCTCTGTTGTTCGTGCCTACCCCGCAAGGGAACTGGCGTGAAGTTATGTATGTATGTATGTTACTTTATTGCTAGGAAAATTATTGATGATAACAAATTTGTAAGTATATATATATATATATATATATATATATATATATATATATATGTGTGTGTGTGTGTGTATATATATATATATATATTTGGGTATTGGGATCATTATATTGCTTGAAGAATACTTTTGATAAGCAATATATAGTCTACTGCGTGTGTTCCGTTCCTGTTTGTTAATGGAATTTATTGTTTTATTAACTTTATTTAAAAGTAAGTTGTAAATACTGCAATAGTTAGTAGACAGACAGTTTTTCTGTAAGTGAATTTATTTATTTGAGAAATAAAAATCTTAATACATAAATATACAATTACTGTAATTTATAGTTAATAATTTTATAGTTTCGATGTTCAGAGAAGTTTTCGCTGAGAAAGGCGTTGTATTAAATAATTAGCGTTTTGACTAAAACTACTGTTGAGGTGTCTGTCTGTCTAATGTCTGCACCTCTTTATCTTCCACTACTTTACACCTGATACTATACTGTGTAATGCCAACTATTTCGAATAAAAAAGATTTGACAATCGGTTCACAATTGACGGGGAAATCGCGCAACAAACTTACAGTCAAATTGAGAACCTCGAAGTCGGTTAAAAATCACACTCTTAAAAGCATTGAAAGTATTATAGGGCAATGTTTATTATTTCAAGTTGGATTACATTCTTATTTCTTATTGCTAAATTGTGCATCTCCGATGTTTCTCATTCCTTAATGCGGTAATCAATGCGAGATATACATTAACAAAATGTTAATCAACATTTTGGACCGAAAAATGATGTCATTTCTGTATTTTGTTTTAATTTAATATTACCAGATTACTTAACAATAATAATGAGAGATTCGTACCTTTCGTCCTTTTGGTCTTTCGGATGAGCGTCTTATTCATCTGCTTTCAGCAGCCCAATATCGTCTCTTCTACTTGCTGTTCTCCACTCTGCCCGTCTTTAACGTATTGTTCTGCCAGGCTACTAGCGTTATCTTTTACATAATCATGAGATTTTTGGGGTCGACCAGGGCCTACTACAAGTTCTACCGAGATTTTCATTGAGCAGCTTGCCAGATGTTCCTCATCACATAACTTGAAGGATAGTAATCTTACTTACTAACTTAGCTTTACAATAACATAGCTGTCTTTAACGTATTGTTTTAACAGGCCATTAGCGTTTACAAACTCATGAGGCCTTTGCAGTCTACCATCTCCACCGAGACCTTCAGGAAGCAGATTGCCAAGTGTTAAACTTTTTTTATTTTTTTATTGCAGGCGTTCAGCAGACAGGCAGACGGCCCACTTGATGGAAAGCGGTTACCATCGCCTATGGACATTTGCAACACCAAAGGTGCTACAAATGCACTGCTGCTCTCTTAAGGGAGACTGGAACCTGGTCACTAATGCCGGAACACAACACAAGGTTATTATGGCGGCATACTCTAGACCAGGGGTGGTCGCCATCCAGTCGAGTAACCACCCTACCACCTGGCTGTGGGTTTTTTTGTCGCCTCTTACGACAGGCCGCCTGGCCGCAGGAAATTGTATTCTTTCTCCGTTCCTGCACGGATGGAAACTAACGTTGTTTTTTCTTGTATACATGTATTTTGAGGCCATACTAACAAACATTTATCCACATAAATATTTGTTATTCCCTTACGTAAGAAACACTAAACGAATTTTGATGAAAATTTACAATAAAATAGCTTATATATCGAAATAATACATACGCTATACATATAGATATTTATTAAAATATAAAAATATGTACTATAACTAACCCTAATATTACATGAGTAATAATTTAATTATGTGAACATAGCTTACTCGAGTATAATCTACAACCAAAGTTGCGTTCCACAATGCAATTCAATTTATTACTGTACCAAAATATAATTAATATGAATTGTTGTAATCATTCTGTTACTAATACATGAAATTAATACATATATCTAAAAATGCTAGTATGAATGCCTTATTCACTGTTCCTAATTTTAAGTGTGAAATATATTTTTGAATTTGTATTTGTGGGCCCATGGGGTCCCAATGATTATTGTGTTTATCGAGAGTTATCACCGCCATTGGTGGAGGTCTTACGTGATCAAATACAGTATTGGCATGCAATAGGACACTCGGCCACGGACGCGTCGGCGCCGGAGGGCCAGCCAGGACCTTCAGCCACCGTAAGCGGGCGGCGCGGGTGGGGCCTCTTGGGGTATAGAGGTTCTCACTCACCTGCACATGCCGTCGAGATGGGGGCGCGGCGAGTTACAGACCGCCCCACGCCTTGAGAGCTCGAAGATGCTGGGGGACAAAAGTAGTCCCCCGGCAGTGGAAGTGGCCTCGGGAGGCCCACGCCTGCCAGGGCTGCGGAGAGGCTAGGTCATATACCCGTAGCCCTGGCATAAAGCGAAGGACAGAACACCCAGGGGTTTTAGTGGGTATCCCTAACCGGGGAGTGGCAATAGCATGGCACCAGTTTTGACTGGGCATGCTAGTGCCACCTCCGATCTGGCGAATCCCACACTAGGTCGCGAATTATCCCCCCAAGGTTCTGCCCTTGTCGCGGCTTAGTCCTCAAACGGATTTACCATAGTAAAAAAAAAAAAAAAAAAAGGACGGCCAGAGTTTTGGAACCTTCCCAATGGATAGTGATATGGGACCCATAGTATTTTAGAACATATGTAACATATTATTTTACAATAAAAATTAGTGTATTAGTTGTTATAAATAAAATAATTCTAATACGAAGAGAAAGACATTTGTACATCGTTTATTAAATTTCGTTATATACGAATCCAAAGTACCCAAATTCAAGTAAAAATTAGACAGCCGAAGTCGAGGGAGAAGCCTTTGTAATAACATTTATTATAATAGCAATCGGTAGACAAATGTAGGTACAAAATATAACATTTAAAGAGAAAACAAGTTATGAATAACTTGTTTTTTTGGTTTTTTAGTAGATTTAAAAAATCATTTCCTACTTTAATATGTAACCAGATGTTTCTTAGTTGACTAGACGTTTATTGTTATTGATATTTTATAATATATTATTCTTATATATAAAATTCTCGTGTCACACTGTTCGTTCCTATACTCCTCCGAAACGGCTTGACCGATTTTTATGAAATTTTTTATGCATATTCAGTAAGTCTGAGAATCGGCTACTATCTATTTTTCAAACCCCTAAGTGATAAGGGATGTCCACCCCAAAATTTTGGATTTTTTTTTATGATACAGCATTAAAAAATACATACAACCCTAAATTTTCACCCCCATACGATCAACCCCTATTTTTTTATTTGTTAATTATAAACTTTAATTTTTTGGCAAGATTTTTAATCTTATTTTGTCATGACTTAGAATAAAAAAAATATATTACTCTTTTACATTCACAATTAGAACCAGTAGCTGGCGCTGAGATCGGGTTCTGGAATCCTCCTAATCACCTGGAGCGATTTTGGTGATCTTGTTTTTGTGTGTTTGAGTGGGTACCCGGATGGTTTAGATTCGCAATTAGAACCGGTAGGTGGCTCTGGGATCGGGTTCTAGAATTTTATTTTTTAAAGACAGGATAACGTCTGCCGGGGCCGCTAGTAAATATATAATATATTAATATTGAGGGTAAAAAGTTTTGAGCAAATTATTAAAATGATCTTCTAAGTAAAATAAAGTACATACATACATACATAACTTCACGCCAGTTCCCTTGCGGGGTAGGCACGAACAACAGAGCGCCATTTAGGCTTATTCTTACACATCTCACTTGCTTCTTTGACATTCATAACTCTTGTCATGCACGCTCGCCTGTTCTTAAGGCTCCTGACATCACCTTCTGCTAGTACACGATCAATTTGATCAATAACAATAATAATTATGCTTTACAATAAAGACCTCTTTGTAAATGAACTACAAAGATAACGATGTTATTCGTTCGAAAGTCATATATATCATTCTTATGCAGTACACACAATATTATAAATCGTAAGAAAATTCTGAAAAAAACAGTTTTTTTTATATTTTACTTGACATCAACTTCAAGACGTCGTATAAAACATTTGTATCATACCTTTTTAGTAAGATTCGAAGGTGATTTTGTTTTTTGGTATTTTTGTTTCTACTTATTAGGTACGCAAATATTTAAAAAAAAAAAACACGTTGTACGTGCCTGTAATGTTCTTGGGTCGCTCTCGAGTTCCACTCACCAAATCCTGACTTGGTGATAGTGGGATCATCTCAGGAGTACAAAAATATGAAAATCGGTCCACAATTAACGGAGAAATCGCATAACATATAAAAAAAATGTATTGTCGAATCTAGAAGATCCTCCTTTTTGAAGTTAATTAAAAATCCATATAATACGAAAACACCTTTAACACAGTACATGACTGCATTATTCGCGGGGTTTTCGACATGTGTACTAATAATCTCGATGAAATTGGCTCATCCGATATCTACTCGACAATGAAACGAAATCAAGCAGCCAACATTTAGGCGTCGGAAGCACTAGATGGCGTTAATACTTGTAACGGAAAATTACAAAGTATGAATCACATTCAGTGGCAAGAGTAAGGGTGGAAGGCCCTGAATGCGTTTAATTCTAACAGTCGCGCCGGTGACTCGTTACAAGGACGCGTTATGAAACGCATTAGTATATATGCGCGGGGTGTTTGAGTACGAGCATCATACAACCACAAACCACCAACAAACAACAACATGAAATCCTTCGTAAGTATTCCTATTCACTACAGATATTATCTTGTTACATTACGATCAAAACAGTAGACTAAAAAGTGAAAGTGTCTAATTAAGGCTGTTGCAACAAAGTAATTCCTTCCCTTGCATTTAAGGACATTAGTAATTTCGAGTTTATTTTTATTAGCAAAGACCATTTTAAGAAACGTGTATCCCGATGAGAGAGAGGCTTGAGGCTTCATGAGCTTCTACAAAGAGGTCTCAAAAAGCCTAAATTACTAGTAATGTGATCTAAGGATTGGTGCCTACCTCGGCCATCGGATCAGTTTGGTAATCCGGAGAGCAAACGCAGCCAGGTTTCTGGGTGTCTTATCCATAGGAGATAGTGGATCTAACCTTTGTATCCTACTTATAGTCGTAATGGATTTTAGGCAGAACATAATATTACTAATATACAATAGTTATCTTTATTGTATTCTATTTTTTAATTATGCTCTTAATTGCGACTTTACTAATTAGTAAATAATGAATTATGTTGGTTCCAGGTGGTATTCTGTGCTGTCGTGGCTATCGCCGTCGCCGGTGAGACCCGTGAGAAGCGTGGCTTCATCCACGGAGGCAGCTCCATCTCCAGTGGTCTTGGTGGTTACAGCGGAGGCTATAGCGGCGGCTACAGCGGTCTCGGCGGCTATAGCGGTGGCTATTCGGCCCCCGCCGCCCGCGTCGTCTCCGTCAACAAGCTGGTGAACGTAAACCGCGTCGTGGAGGTCCCTCAGGTTGTCAGCGTACGCAAAGTCGTCTCTGAGCCGCGTCTCATCTCCGAGAAGAGAATTATCTCCGAACCTTCATACTCTTCCGGCTACTCTTCCGGTTTAGGCTCCGGCTATAGCTCCGGCTACAGCTCCGGCTACGGCTCCGGCTACGGCTCCGGCTACAGCTCTGGACACAGTGCGTGGTGAATACTCTAAGTAAACAATCTGTGATCATTATATTTTTAGTTGAACATTTTATTTATGTTTCGCAAGGAATAAAAGATTTATTTTTAATAATGTTCATTTAATTTCTCTCTTGTAGTAGATCTGGCTTATAAATAAAGATACCTATATTTGGAAAATTAGTTTAAGAACACGTCTAAAACTTGTTCGTAACACCAGCCTTCCGAAATGGATTAATTCAATTCTTGATTATAAAAAACATAAAAAATAGATTTAAAACAATTACCTGTATAAACAGCTGAAATGCATTTCCCGGATATTGCTGTATGCATATCTAACCTGTGAAATACTTTCATGTATCTAGAGTTTCATTAAAATCAGTTCATTTTCAAGGCCACAGAGAGGAAATATACATGTAAACATCCAAACAGATTCACTTTTACATTTGTGCAAATTAAAAGTGAAGTAATATATTAGAAAAAAATATTATAATATTTTTATTACATAAACACGACAATTTATTGTTAGTTCTTCAGAAATAGACTGTCTGTTGATAAAATGAGTAGAAGCAAATACATGTGTTACAATAAATACTAACAATAATTCGGTGTCTATATGCATATTGCGTCTTTGCTGCAATTATGTATTATCTTGAAAATTTAATATATTCTTACATACATACATACATAACTTCACGCCAGTTCCCTTGCGGGGTAGGCACGAACAACAGAGTGCCATTTAGGCTTATTCTTACACACCTCACTTGCCTCTTTGACATTCATAACTCTTGTCATGCAAGCTCGTCTGTTCTTAAGGCTCCTGACATATATATATATTCTTAATTTGCTAATTCAATGGTTCGAAGCTAATAAATTACAAATCAACCTAAATAAAAACCTAATGAATTTCCGCCGAAAGCCAAATTGCGATTCTGATATTAGGGCTGTAACCCTACACCCTCCAAGGGGACAAGGACCTTCATACTTTCGAAGGAGGAGCACCGGCGCCGGAGGGCGGGCTTCGACCTTCAGTCGCCGTAAGCGGGCGGCGCGGGTGGGGCCCCTTGGAGTATAGGGATTGTCACTCACCCGCATATGCCAGGGGATAAAAGTAGTCCCTCGGCAGTGGATGTGGCCTGCAAACCCCCACCTGCCAGGGCACGCGGAGTTGATTGAACTTCCGCATTCTCGTAGCTCTGGCATAAGTTGCAGACCGAAACGCCCAGGGGTTTTAGTGGGTATCCCCAACCGGCGAATCCCACACACGGGTCGTGAAATATCCCCCAAGGTTTTGCCCTTGTCTAGCTAAAAAGACGGAGACGAGACTGTGTGAAACAAAACGAAGGGCTGGGGCGACATATCGATATTCCAAATTTCTGAATATCGAAAAAAACTCAAGTGGCTGCCAATCTTCCAATATTTATACCCTATACTCCTCCTTACCTTAAGGAATGTTTCAACTTCCTTCATACATCACACACCTTCGATTTGCGCTCCTCTAATAACCTCAATGCAACTAACACGGAACGCTTATTTATTGCTCAAAAAAGCTTTCTACGCTCTATTTGTGGCTTAAAAGAGCGAAATAGTTGTAGTAGTGTGTAGCGTACCTTAGTGGTTTACCTTGGTTATATATCTATGAAGTACCGCTCCATATAATGACTTATTCAAATTTAATCAAAAATGCAGAGCAACTTTATTTGCACGTAGCATGTTTGTGATGTCCATCAAAATCTTTTATATTATAAAATTCTAAGCATGTCGTGTCTCTACTGAAGCTATTAAAAAAACAACTCGAATAGACTATATAAACAATGGAGAACATGATGCATTTTTTTTTAGATTTCTTATATGTTTGTTCAGGATTTACGTAAAAACTACTGGGACGATTCCGATGAGGCTTACGCTGATCGATAACAAATTCTTAGACTTAAAAATCTGCGCAATTTTTTATCCTGGGAACCCCGTGAAAATTTTTCTGGGATAGATTTAAAATGGTCAGATTTAAAAAATTGAATTCCAATGTGATTTTTTCACTTTTGCTATTTTATTGCTATTTTGATCGATAGCAAACTATTGTAATAAAATGTGTGATATTTTTATCTCAAGAATCTCGCGGGAATTTTTCCTGGGAGCGGTTAGTAGTTGTTCGGATGCATAGATTTTTTTTTTATATGTGATATATATCAGCCAAATATCACTTCTAAGTTAATAATAAACGGCAGACAAACACACACATTGTATATCCCCAAATTAAGCAAGTTACGCTTGTGTTATGGGTAATATATAACGGACTACTCTGGGGCCGATCCCAGACACCCAGACCATAGTAAATAACGGAGAAAATACATTTCCGAAATTTACTATACCAGGAATCGAACCCGGAACCTCTGCGTGGCAGTGAGGTACGCCGGCAAAGGCTTAGCCCGCTCAACCACAGAGGCCGTCAAGCCCGACACAGGTTTCACTATATCGCTGGCGTGCATTATTTTTAAATGTTGCAGCACTTTGTGTTCTGGCAATCACGCAGGAATTTCAGTCGAGCGTGGACAAAGTCGCAGGCATGCTAGTATATAATAAATTACCTTTAGACATAAGACGAGCCGCAAATTTGACCCACACAAATATAAGTTGTTTACATACATGTTATACAATGCAAGAAAACTTAACTTATTTGTATTGTATTCTACTCATAGTCCATCAAGACTATAAGTAGAATACTGAGCCCAGATTACCGTCTTCTATTAGTAAGGTGCCCAGAAGGCTGGCTGCGTTTCCTCGCTGGATCGCCATACTGATCCGTTGGCCGAGGTAAGCGCCAGCCCTCTGATCACCCGAAGAGTCAATGAGTCGTTTCGATAAATTTTGGTAGAGGCTCATGGCCTCAGGACCCCACGGTCCAAGCGTCTCGACAGCAAACAGCACAAACATATAACTCTCATTTACATACATAACACTTGTTACAGGAACTTTTGGAAATTTTTGTATACCAATGTGCATATACACATAGGTATACAAAAAAACATCCGATCGAATTGTGAACCTCCTCATTTTGGAAGTTGGTTAAAACGTATAATGACAACAAGATCGATTTAGTGTCTTTTTAGAATTTATTACATGTTTGCCACCTCTCCATATTCTTATGCGTAGAGATATAAAGGAATGTTATTATGGCACACCCTCAGCATGATATCTGTAGACAGCCAGGACCACGTCGAATGTCAGAGGACGAGTGACGTCACGCGCATCCTTATATATGCCACCCAGGCTGCCCCGGCACCACTCCACCTCCGCCCACCGACGACACACATCATGAGAGCCTTCGTGAGTAGTCCTGTTCTATTTTAGATTAATATAGCTAAAACCAGTTTCACAGATCGGTCGTTAGGTCGCTTATTCATGACGCCCAGACGTCTTCTTGATCCGTAATAAGGTGACAGGTCATTATGGCCGTTTCTATGCCTTGTGCTTCACCTGCATTGGTGATAATAACTATATCCAAATATGTCCTAGAAAAGACGCGTTAACAATTAACTACATATAGTGTATGTACATAATATCGCATGTCAAATAACACATTAAGCCTTTGGCCACATCTGCGTGACACAATCACTAAAAGTAGCATATTGTTGGAGAGGTGCGGACACACATTACAGAAATTATATTATTATTATTAATATCACCTTATTTTGAAAATATCACGACAGAGATCATTTTAATTACTTTTTTAACAATAATTAATTGATCACAAATTTTATCTATACATATTTATGACTTTATAATTAGTATGCTAATGAGTGAGGCAGCGACGTTTTTTTGAAATAACCCCCTCGTTTTCACATTTTCAGTTTTCTTCTCTATGTTCTTTCACCTTTTCCCAATTACTTGGAGTCGAAATGATATATCTCTTCCTTCCATACGCCTCTATTCTAGTATACGTCTCCTATCGCAACATAAATCGTCATAGCATACATACATAACTTCACGCTAGTTCCCTTGCGGGGTAGGCACGAACAACAGAGGTCCATTCAGGCTTATTCTTACACACCTCACTTGCTTCTTTGACATTCATAACTCTTGTCATGCACGCTCGTCTGTTCTTAAGGCTCCTGACATCACCTTCTGCTAGTACACGATCAATATAATCATAGAAGGTATGTCGTGGCCTTCCACGACTTCTGCATCCATCCACTTTTGTATTGTATATCTGTTTAGTCATTCGTTCCACATGCCCGAACCACCGGAGCATTCCTTTCCTTACCTTCACCCCGACACTCTCTTTCAGACCAACTCTCTCGTCATAACATCCTTTACATAATCTATCCTTTTTTTGAAACGTCGATCTTTGAAAAGAAAGAAATTAATGTTTAAAGTTATTTCAATTATACATAAACGGTCTTATTCATATTGAGTTATAAAAAGTTTGAAGACATCTTTACGGTTCTGAAAGAATACTTCATACTTACTCTTAACCCAATACCAACTCAAATAACAACCAACGCTGGTCTTCCGTTAGTGCCAAGCACTAATGTCACCTTGAATTAATAATAAATATTTGTAACTAAGAAAATACAAAAGACTAATATTGTATATATGCGATTTTTTCTATCTAGTAGCTATTGTGTCACACTTGTATTGCGATCTGTCATTCGATACAATTTAGGGAAGATTTATATTAGACCGGTCCGTGTCCGGGCCGGGGCGGGGCCGGAGCGGAGCCACTCCGTGCTGCACGTGTATATTACACCGGGTGCTAAACGGGCGATACAAAATGTATGTAACGTTTCAAATTCGTGCCCCGTCCGGGCCACGTACACGGCACGCCCCGGACACGGCCCGGTCTAATATAAATCACGGGCGATACAAAATGTATGTAACGTTTCAAATTCGTGCCCCGTCCGGGCCACGTACACGGCACGCCCCGGACACGGCCCGGTCTAATATAAATCACGGGCGATACAAAATGTATGTAACGTTTCAAATTCGTGCCCCGTCCGGGCCACGTACACGGCACGCCCCGGACACGGCCCGGTCTAATATAAATCACGGGCGATACAAAATGTATGTAACGTTTCAAATTCGTGCCCCGTCCGGGCCACGTACACGGCACGCCCCGGACACGGCCCGGTCTAATATAAATCACGGGCGATACAAAATGTATGTAACGTTTCAAATTCGTGCCCCGTCCGGGCCACGTACACGGCACGCCCCGGACACGGCCCGGTCTAATATAAATCACGGGCGATACAAAATGTATGTAACGTTTCAAATTCGTGCCCCGTCCGGGCCACGTACACGGCACGCCCCGGACACGGCCCGGTCTAATATAAATCACGGGCGATACAAAATGTATGTAACGTTTCAAATTCGTGCCCCGTCCGGGCCACGTACACGGCACGCCCCGGACACGGCCCGGTCTAATATAAATCACGGGCGATACAAAATGTATGTAACGTTTCAAATTCGTGCCCCGTCCGGGCCACGTACACGGCACGCCCCGGACACGGCCCGGTCTAATATAAATCACGGGCGATATAAAATGTATGTAACGTTTCAAATTCGTGCCCCGTCCGGGCCACGTACACGGCACGCCCCGGACACGGCCCGGTCTAATATAAATCTTCCCTTATGCAATATTCACCTTCCTTTATTAGATCACCCTCTTATTGGCTACAATATTCTGTTTCACAAGATTGTGATAACGATTCCTGGTGTAGATTTCAAAATACGTGTTAAGCCGTTATATCCGTGCAGGAACGGAGAAAGAATACAATTTCATGCGGCCGGGCGGCCTGTCGTAAGAGGCGACAAAACAACCCACAGCCAGGTGGTAGGGCATTTGCCCGACTGGATGGCTACCACCCCTGGTCTAAAGTATGTCGCCATTACAACCTTTAGTTGTGTTCCGGCATTAGTGACCAGGTTCCAGTCTCCCTTAAGAGAGCAGCAGCGCGTTTGTAGCACCTTTGGTGTTGCAATGTCCATAGGCGATGGTAACCGCTTTCCAGCTACTGGACTTGTGATATGTCTTTTCTGTGACCATATATTAATGGCTTTGCAAAGACTTATCTGAATAGTTAACTAAATACTTAAAAGTTCACTAAATTATAAATTAATTAATATAAAGAATGTAACAAATCGCTACCAGAGGGAAGCGTGTCCAGAAGGCTGGCTGCATGACAACGCTAATTCGTTGCGCGAAATACGAAGCAGCCTTCTGATCACGGGTGGTATCAAAAAGTTTTTACAAATTTCTTTGAAGAAACCCTTTGCCTATGGACCCCACGGACCTAAAGTTTCAAC
Source organism: Dendrolimus kikuchii (assembly GCA_019925095.2). Lineage (NCBI taxonomy): Eukaryota > Metazoa > Arthropoda > Insecta > Lepidoptera > Lasiocampidae > Dendrolimus > Dendrolimus kikuchii. The sequence goes on from CM034400.1 coordinate 23,950,574, forward strand.
TCCAAACGGCACAAATATCAATTATAGACATTTTTCTTTTTATGCTAATTTGTTCCTAAAAGTACCTTCACCCTGTCGGGGTAAAGGTAAGGAAAGGAATGCTCCGGTGGTTCGGGCATGTGGAAAGAATGCATGATGAAAGAATGACTAAGCAGACATACAATGCAAAAGTGGATGGATGCAGAAGTCGTGGAAGGCCACGACACACCTTCCATGATCCATTTGATCGTGTACTAGCGGAGAGTGATGTCAGGAGCCTTAAGAACAGACGAGTGTGCATGATAAGAGTTATGAATGTCAAAGAGGCAAGTGAGGTGTGTAAGAATGGGCCTAAATGGCGCTCTGTTGTTCGTGCCTACCCCGCAAGGGAGCTGGCGTGAAGTTATGTATGTATGTATGTAATATTTTATTCGTGTTTCATAAAAAAATACTCACTGAAACTTCAACAGCATAATATCGATTATAATTTCAGTGTAGTTTTATAGTTGGATATTTATTATTAATATTGATTATATCAAGTTTTAGTACTATATAACATCATTATCTTTTGCTCAATGATTTCTCAAATTTATTAGTGGCAGTATTTATAATAATATTAATAAAAGTTTAAAATCTCATTCCAGGAAAACGTCGCCATGTAAAAAAGTGTTAATATCCTGGCAGGGGTGGATTTGGAAATATGACGCCTGTAGGCTATTCAAATTTTACCGCCCCTACCGATAAATCGATACCCTAATTCACAATCATAGATAGATAGATAGATAACATTTTATTGTACGCCATTACAGAAAAACTTACGAACTAGTATTAGTCTAGTTGGGTACAAAGGGCGGTGTTATCGCTAAAAAGCGATCTCTTCCAGACAAGACGTGGCAGGAATATTCTGAATAGGAGTGGCGACGGTGGTATACATAATCATATTAATTAGATAATTTTTTTGCCAATGAAATTGTAACTTTATGATTTGTGTACATATCGTGAGACGTGTATAGTCTTGAATTAGACCTCCTTTTTACCGTAGTTTGAAGATTGTGTAAGACATAATATATAAAAAAATTGGCCCCAAATTTGCCGCCCGTCCAAAATCTGCCGCCCTAGGCTCCAGCCTACTCAGCCTATTGGTAAATCCACCACTGCATCCTGGCTTCTAACTCTAAATTATATGGACATTGAAAACCTTATAAAACCATTTTAGATGTAACCAAAATCATTTAATTCACACTCAATAAGTCACACACATGGTTACGTTTTAATGGTTATGACACGCATGGGCTACGTTCCATTAGGGACTCACAACTACCGCATCCACGACCGCGATTTATCCCGTTCCACTTGCTTGCCTGCGTTACAATCGTAAACCCAAGTGGAACGGCTATTCGACCCGCCTATTGACGTGGGTCGTTGTGAGCGTTGTGTGATCGAAAATGATGACGTCATTAGTGACGTTTTCGCCACGACCATAACGACCGCGGTCGCCTTGTGGAACGGCTAACTAAGCATTTTGGGCGTTGTGAGCTACAAATTGAACGCCCTGTAAGTCATACACAAACAGAGTTATATACTCAACCAAACTTTGAAATTATTATAAGTATTTTAATTAATAATTTGCAAGAGAGGAAGGCCAGGAGTTCCAAAGTAAGGGTTATATTCTCATTTTGGGCTCCTGTCTCCCGTTACTTAGCTTTGTTAATTTTGTAATAACTTTCAGTCATACAATCATTTATAGCTTTTTTTATAATTTCGCAAAAAAATGTCTTCTTGCTTTTAATATTTAAGGGAGAAAATAAATAAACGTTTCATTTCATTATATTATTTATTACTATCCTGTAGATACTACCCCATTTGCATGATAGTAAGTATCATATGTTCGCAACCATAAATACGTCGAATTTCATGAAAATAGGTTTATTCGACGGCCTCTGTGTTTTAGAACTCAAATAAACATCGATTCGTCTTGTTCCCTGAAACGCGGAGATCTTAGGTTTGTTTCCTGACAGGATAAATTTTGTAACGAAACTTCCATTATTTACTTTAATCTGAGTGCCTGGAATCTAGCCCCAAGTTGTGCATTAAAGTACATATATGACCCTTAACACAAACATAACTTATTTTGAAAATGTATAATTAGTGTTTGTCTGTCGACTGAAAAATCCTAAAGCCGTGAATAAGAAACAAACAAACGTACAAACTTACTTTCACATTTTTACATGAATATATTTAATATTAAAATGCTTTACATTTCTTTAAAGTTCATCTAAATACTAAAAAGACGATCGCCTCCAAGGCCAAGCGACTGTTTAAATATAAACACTTAATGTGTTCAGAATTTCAATTTTAAGAGATGATCATGTAAATGGCAGGAGTTTCCAATGCTCCTTCAATCGCAAGATATGCAATTATTTATCAATCAATATGCAAGTCACAGTTATTATTAACATGACTTTGATATCCAAGAAACCCATGATGATGATGAAGAAGAACTAAACAATAAATAGCCGATTAAAGAAACCATTCAAAACATAACATAAATTATATAAAAATAATAGCTTTTATATCTTATACTAATATATAAAGCTGAAGACTTTATTTGTTTGAACGCGCTAATCTCAGGAACTACTGGTCTGATTTGAAAATTTCTTTCAGTGTTAGATAGCCCATTTATCGAGGAAGGCTATAGGCTATATATCATCATGCTAAGACCAATAGGAGCGGAGCACCAATGAAGAATGTTTCAAAATCGGGAGTTTTGAAAACAAATTACACGCGGACGACGTCGCGGGCACAGCTAGTACTGTATAAAATGCATAGTAAAACGCATACAAAAAATCACCACTATCCTTAGATCTATGAGGACTAATGTAATTTCATTATTTTCAATTGTGAACGCCCAATAGATCGAAAACCGTGTCTTGCGTCTTTGATTTTGAGTTTGAATTGTTATTAATTTCAGATTGTATTTTGCGCTGTACTAGCCCTCGTTGCGGCTGCGGAGGAACCCGCAAAAAAGGAAGTGAAAGAAGAGGACCGTGGAAAGCGTAGCTTCGGCCACGGCTGGAGTAATCTAGGAGGATATGGAGACTACAGCGGTCTCTCCAGCGGCTACAGTGGTTACAGCGGCTACTCTAGCTATCCTTCCACATCCGTACAAGTCATTCCTTTAGTCGGCTACAGCTATAGCTCTGGCCCCACCTACAGTTACAGCCAGACCCCGAGCTACTACATAGCCCCAAGCTACTCGAGTTACAGTCAAGCGGTTCCTTCGTACAGCTACTCGGCCCCCTCTTACAGCTACAGCCAAGCCAGCCCAAGTTACTCGTACAGCGCCCCGAGCTACTCGTATGTGCAACCCGCTCAACCCGCTCAGACTACCCGCGTGGTGGCTGAAAACAAGATCGTGAACGTCCAGAAGGTCGTCGAGGTTCCGCAAGTCGTGAATGTCAAGAAAGTGGTCTCCGTCCCTCAGGTGGTCACTTATAAGAAAGTGGTCACTGAACCCAGCTACACCACTGGACACAGCAATTTGGGATCGAGCCACGGCAGCTACGGATCCGGATATGGTTCCGGATACAGTTCCGGCTACGGTTCCAGCTACGGTTCCGGCTACAGCACCTACGGCCACGGCAACAACAACGCCTGGTGATGAGCCTCTCTAGTCAATGACCATGTCGTAATTTGTTTTTAGTCATCATTTCTGTGTTAATCTGAATAAACGCGTGCTCTCCTTGTTTCAATTTATATATTTGTTACTAGTACTGCCAACAAAACTTTGTTCGCGTTGCCAATGCGATGTGTATGTTAGTGAATTAAAAAAAAACCCGACTGCTGAGCCATTTTTCTATCCCACAGAAAAGACGTCATCTTTCGGGATAACAACTACCCTAAGTAACCCGTTATATAAACCAGTTCTGTGTAGTTTCATTTAAACCTGTTCAGTAATTTTCACATGATGCTGTAAGAAATAGACGATAAATCTAAAATTGACATTCTTCCAACAGATTTCTTATAATATCTATAGATCCTATTAGATTATAACAAACTAGCGGCCCGGCGCGGTTTCACCCGCGCTCTGTCTCGCTTTCGGAGTATATATCGTCATGTTATATAGCCTATGACACTCCCTGTTAACGTAGCTTTCCAACAGTAAAAGAATTTTTAATATCGGTTTAGTAGATCCAGAGATTACCACCTACAACGTCACAAACTCACAAACTTTACTTTTTTGTAATATTAATATAGATGACAAACTTGCCCAACTGGCCCAAGAAATACTGGCTTGACGTTGTGAGGGATGACATACGTACCAATGGTCTCAATACAAGGGATGTCGAAGATCGCGCGAAGTGAAGAAGAAAAAGTAGGAAAGCGGACCCTGGGCGTCGATGTGATCGCTCCGAACGCAACCGGGATTTAACGCTCGGATGACAAACTTCGTGTGATTCTTGATACGAGTATTTGGTGGAAAATAAATTATATTATCATATTTTTCTTCTGAATAAAATTATATAATGAAGTCTACAATCAAAACGTAATCCTTATAAGCAGACATTTATTCATAAATATTCATTATTATTATACCAGAATCGTAATTATATAATACTAACTGATGCCCGCGACTTCGCCCGTGTGGTGGGGTTTTTAACTATCCCACGGGAACTCTTTAATTTTGACCAGGGATATAAGCCACCAGCACATAAAATTTCATTTAAACCGGTCCAGTCGTTTCGAAGATTAGCCGATACAAACAGACATACAAACAGAGAAACAAAAAACTTGAAAAAAATCTAAATTAGTTCTATTTCACTTCTTACATGCCCCTGACTCGGTTTTTAGCATATTTTTTTTGCATTGTACAGAAATTCGACCTCTACAATTTTATTATATGTATAGATTAACATATCTAATCCTGTATGATATAATAGATGTATGTACGTAATTTAATATATGTAATCTAATTAAAATTCAAGCTATCGCTAATTGTAATAATATCCCAAATATTTAAGCTGGACATATTTACGTATCAAGTCGAACGACTTGAATGAACGAAAATTCCTTTGACTGCTACAAAACACAAGTGCACCAAGTCGAGTCTTAGAACTGTGGGCATGATTTTGTTAGACCACCGCCTGCGAAGAGGCTGACCTATGCACCCATGGCCTTATAGGCGAAGGACGAAACACCGAAGAGCTTTATTAGGTATCATTCGGGTTGCAATAGTCAGTACTTCTTCGGGAATACTGGGGCCACCCCAACGTGACGAATTTCACATCCAACAATCTACAATCAGAATTGCTTAAAAACATTGGAGCTGTGGGTAGTCGAACCCATCATCATCCTAGCGTTAAATCACGGTCTTCTGTCTTCCCCATCCAGCGCGTTCCGGCGACCTTGCGCAGGTCGTCAGTCCATCGGGCTGGCGAGCGGCCGATACTAGTTTACCGAGACGCGATCTCCCCTCCAGGACTCGTCTGCTCCATCGGCCATCAGTCCACCATCACCTCGCCATTGCTGGCGAGATAAAGAAAAGTAGGAATATATTTAATTTTTGACGTTAATGTGTGGAACGTTTAAAAAAAAAATTTTACCTAAAATATTATAATATTCTTGAATAGAAAACTCCGGAGTTTCTTTCAAGTATCTGAAAGACCAGGGCACCTTGGTGTGCAATGCTGGATCACGGATCCTTATAACACAGCTTCGCTGGTTCTATTAAATAATTTATTTGTGGACTGTATAGGGTATATATAATTGAGAGTGAGAGGTATGCCAAATCCTGCACAAAAACCAATGGGGTAATAAGCACCACTAACCTCGGAATCCACCTCCAATGGGGCAGCTAGACAGCTCCTGAAGTGCACGGCACTAACAAGTCCTCGGATAGCACTTAGGTTTAAGTTATGGCACACTCACACCAAGAGCAAGCACGGCTTGTATCTAAAGTTTAATAGGATCTCCAAGAATGGGATGTGAAACGTTCACTTGCACGGAGAAAACGGAACGTCCGAACTGACCTCGCGTGCGTTGGAGACTGGTTCGCCATCACGCAATGGCAGCGAGACCGAAAGCCAGCGGCACTTACAAAACTACCCACATTAGTATAATCGTGAGGATCCAACACCTTGGTATCTACTAATTTCTTCTTCAATAGAAGTTACATGAATAAAATGACAACTCAAAAAAAAAATTGTCGTTGAATCTTACAGGCCGTTACATTGATAGCTCACAACGCCCAAAATGCTCCGTAAGCCGTTCCACAAGGCGACCGCGGTCGTTGTGGTCGTGGCGAAAACGTGATTAATGACGTCATCATTTTCGATCACACAACGCTCACGACGACCCACGTCAAGAGGAGGGGCGAAGCCGTTCCACTTGGGTTTACGACTGTAACGCCGGCAAGCAAGTGGAACGGGAAAATTCTCGATCGTGAACGTGGTCCTTGTAAAGAGTCTAATGGAACGTAACCATAGACGTGTTTGTATAATACGCGATGCAAATTACATGGCAATTGAAACATGCTCTAATAAAAAAAAAGGTTAATAACCAGTTAGTTTTCGCTAAACTATGTTTATTTTGGCTAAACTAGTTCTATTAAGACTTATAAATAATCCTATGTTCACATTTCGACACGTATCACTTGCTAAAGCGCTGCTCCAAAAGTAAACATCTTAAAAAGAATACTGTTGTAAAATGTGCTCAAGTTTAATTAGCTACCTATTGAGTTCTCATTACACATGGTATCTAAACTCTAAATCTCGTTAAAAATTATAAATACATATTATCTTCTTCTTTACATAGTATAAAACAAAGTCGCTTTTGTCAGGCTGAATATCCGATAATTTCGCCTAACCCAGGCAAGAGATTTTTAAGCGGTTTTCACTTTATAGTTAGGTAGTTTTTCACGTGCAAGGATAATGGTCGATGATGTTATGCTAGAGCAAGTGAATGAGTTTGTATATCTTGGATGTGCTTTTAGCAGGGATGGAAGGTACACCGCTGATATAGAAAGAAGAGTGAATTTGGGGAATAGTGTGAATGGAGCGTTAGGTAAACTTCTAGGCGCTAAGAACCTCAGCCAGAAGGCCCAGCTCGCCATACACAACGCGGTGCTGGTACCTACGCTCACGTATGGATGCGAGAGTTGGGTATGGAAGAGAGAGCATGAAAGTAGAGTAAACGCGGTCGAGATGCGAGCACTGCGCAAAATCTGCGGAGTGACGCTCGCGGACCGCGTTCGTAATACCGAAGTAAGAAAGAGAGTTGGTCTGAAAGAGAGTGTCGGGGTGAAGGTAAGGAAAGGAATGCACCGGTGGTTCGGGCATGTGGAAAGAATGCATGATGAAAGAATGACTAAACAGATATACAATGCAAAAGTGGATGGATGCAGAAGTCGTGGAAGGCCACGACACACCTTCCATGATCAAATTGATCGTGTACTAGCAGAAGGTGATGTCAGGAGCCTTAATAACAGACGAGCTTGCATGACAAGAGTTATGAATGTCAAAGAGGCAAGTGAGGTGTGTAAGAATAAGCCTAAATGGCACTCTGTTGTTCGTGCCTACCCCGCAAGGGAACTGGCGTGAAGTTATGTATGTATGTATGTGTAGTTTTTCACGAAAGGTTATATACATAAGAAACCTAAATAAGTTTTTATGTAATATAATAATAATCGGCAGACAAACACACATAATGTATATCCCCAAATTAAGCAAGTTACGCTTGTGTTATGGGTAATATACAACAGACTACTGTGGGGCCAATCCCAGACACCCAGACCATAGTAAATAACGGAGAAAATACGTTTCTAAAATTTACTATACCAGGAATCGAACCCGGAGCTTGTGCATTGCAGTGCGGTAGGCCAGCCGGTAAGTAGAAGAAGTACAGTAGGCACGCGAGTTCATGTCCATCCTGAGGAATGCGGTAATGCTGTGGCCTTGTTTTTCACAAGGGGAAATCCTTTTGCGGACCCCCCGCCGGGGAGACTTCCGCGAGGGAGTGTGGGACTCGCCGGCTAGAGGAGCCGGAATACCCACTAAAACCCCTTGGTGCCACCTGACTGGGCCGGGGTCACAGGATGTGCGTTAGCTTTTCTTCCGCGACCCCGGCTGGCGTGGGCCCACCCGAGCAAGGGGGGCAGGCCTCTCCGTACTCAGGGTTGAGAGGGGCGCGCTCGGGTTGCGACGCGCCCCCTACTCGGCGGCTTTAGATGCGGGCGACGGCCTTATAGCCGCCTCCCCTGTCCGTCACCCGCGCTGCGCGTTCAGGGCGGCCGGAGGTCTGTGTTCCTCCGGCGCCGAGACCGGTTATTGCGGCGGGAGAGGAGCACGGCTGCTCGCTATCTCTCCCGTTCCGCCGCCTCCTTTGCAGACATGACGGCCTCGCAAAAGGAGGCGACAGCTTCCCACTCGGGTTGGCCCCCGACCATGGCCTGGACCACGGCCGGGTAATGCTGTGGCCTAATTAATTATGGTAATGTCGATAATAACTACCGATTTAGTCAACAGCTGTCAATTTGGTTTATTGTAACTTAAGGTAATTTTGCAAATTATGAAATATAATAAATGTGATAAGTAATTACTTATTTATTTCTAATAGAGAAAAATATTTTTTAAATTCCAATTCAATCACTATCAGATGAAAAGACAACCGACAGATCACAGTCGGAATCTGTATCTTCGCCGTCGCTGACTTCAATTACGATTACTCACAATGAAATAACACAATAGTGTTAGCGTTAGGCGCGCGTCACAACCGTCAAAGACAACACTCGACGTCAGACAAATGCGGGAGGTGGGCGAGCTGCCCCCCGCGCGTCGCCTCCCGCCCCGATGGACATGAACTCGCGCGCATATAATAGAAAAAAATCAATATATTGTAACCAAATCCCTGAAGTGCGCCTGATATATTTTTTTATTGCAGGAGTTCAGCAGACAGGCAGACGGCCCACTTGATGGAAAACGATTACCATCGCCTATGGCCATTTGCAACACCAAAGGTGCTACAAATGCGCTGCTGCTCTCTTAAGGGACACTGGAACCTGGTCACTAATGCCGGAACCCAACTCAAGGTTGTTATGGCGACATGCTTTAGACCAGGAGTGGTAGCCGTCCAGTCAGGCAAATGCCCTACCACCTGGCTGTGGGTTATTCTGTCGCCTCTTATGATAGGACCGACGAAGGAAATTGTATTCTTTCTCCGTTCCTGCACGGCAAAATTTTATTGCCTGAAGCAAGCACACAAGCATACGGCCCACTTGATGGAAGGTTACCGTTGCATATGGACGTTTGAAACACCAGGGGCGTTGCCAACGCGTTGCCGACCTCTAAGAAATTTTATAACGCCCTTCTTAAAGAACCCCATGTCATAGCGCAGAGGGAAAACCTCGGCGGGAAGTTCCCTCCAGATCATTGTTGTACGCGGAATAAACGATCCAGAGAACCGTTGCGTAGGTGAGCGTGGGAGCTCCAGGAAATAGGGGTGAACATCCCGTCGATGGCGAGCGGTGCGGTTGTAAAAATGAGGCGTTGTCACCAGATCAAACAGTTCTATGTTAATGCAATGTCTATGACACCTGTGTGAAAATTTGCTGATTAAATAAATAAGGGGTACTACCCATATATTTTTTTCAGGCGGGGTAAATGCTATTTACGCATAATACCGGGTCCTTTGCAAGGGATTAGACCATAGTCGATCATGGAGGCGTTCCCAGAACGGGCAATCCAAACAGTAATCAACCGGCTTGTATGGAGACTCGAGCCCAAATAACTAATACCCACTAAAACCACCCTCCTCCGATGCCCCGCGCTTATGGCCGGAAAGGCATGAGACTTAGAACGTAGTAACGCCTACGCCGATCCTAGCGCAATAAGTGCCTGAGATAGCCCCTGGAAGAGCTAACTCACTTCGACGACAGGGGTGAAGACTCCTCTGCTCCCTTGATGCATGAAGGCCCCGGAAGCGGTATTATCCTAGGGAGGGAAGTCATGCGCGTATCTGCGCCTCTGAGCTCCCGGCTGGCGCCGGCGCCTATGTGGAGGCGCGTCAATACGCGCACTTAAGGGGTACGAGCTACGGTTTAACCCCTGGCATGTCACAGTAAACTCTAATATAGATAATTATAATAACTTCTTTTCGAATCATATAACAGTTTCATTGCAGGCTCGAGCCTGCCAATTTTTTAACGGAACTAAGAAATACTCGCTACGCTTGCCTAAGGCCGGTATCACACATCGAACATCTCGATAAAGATTTATGGATTAGTCATGCCGTCTTTCCTTCACAGTCAGTATACAATTCGTGTTGATAAGGTAAATGAAATTCATATCTATTGAGGCACTTTTTATATATCTTGCAAATCGCCGCCGCCTCCAAGATTTTGTATTAGCGCAGCAAGTTGTGACGTCATAAGTTCAACAAGTCAATTAAAGTATTTATTACTGTTTAAACAGTAATGTAAATTATTTTAATCATCATACATTGAAAGTAAGGTTATAGTAAGTTATTTAACTTCCGGTCTTTTATATGACCATTGTTTTAGAATTGACTGAAAAACGTGTTACCCAAATTCAAAAGTTTTATTCAACAAAAAACACGTTTTATTCAATACAATTGGAGAACATTTTTTAAACGTCCTACAATATAAGTTTAAATTCACTTCGACAAAAATCTCCTCAGCAACACGTCTAGCCAAAAGCTCTCTGCAATCTTTGAAATGCGTATCCAATTTTTTGAATTTGTATTTTAATAGATGCTGATTTGATCCTACATTCATTACATACACACTTTCAAAGTATTTTAACTTATTTACCCTTACAAAACTTTTGGAGCAATTTTATAGAATAACAACTTTGTTATTACATTTCAGAAAGTTAACAACCTAAATTAGTCGTCTTTCCTCTAAACTAAAGAGACGCTTTCCACGCGGTTGGACTTTCAAAAATAGGAATTCCATCATGGAAGAACCCTAAGGGGTGACAATCGCGCTGTAAACAATGTAACTCGTAACACGCCCTAATCACAGTTCGCGCCAACAGTCCGGCTTTGTTTTTTTTTAAACCTCCAAACTTGCAATCACCACCTTTTTCTTTACCAAGGGAAATCCGTTTGAGGACTAAACCGCGACTAGGGCAGAACCTTGGGGGGATAATTCGCGACTTAGTGTGGGATTCGCCAGATCGGAGGTGGCACTAGCATGCCCAATCAGAACTGGAGCCATGCTATTGCCACTCCCCAGTTAGGGATACCCACTAAAACCCCTGGGTGTTCCGTCCTGCGCCTTATGCCAGGGCTACGGGCATATGACTTAGGCTCTCCGCAACCCTGGTAGGCGTAAGCAAGGCCACTTCCTCTGCCGGGGGACTTTTCATGGCATCTTCAGGCTCTACGTGCGTGGGGCGGTTTGTATCTCGCCCCACGGAAGGAGATGTGAGCGCGCGCGGAACACTCGCGCTCTCATCTCGACCGGCATTTGCGGATGAGTAAGAACCCCTATACGCCAAGGGGCCCCACCCGCGCCACCCGCTTACGCTCGCAGAAGGAGGAGACGGCGAGCCATCCGTGCAATCACCACCTTATTGAACTGAAATGAGTCATATATTAAACAATCTAATTACCTACTTTGCAATTTGATGAAATTTACGAAGCGTGCGCATCTCCCTACGCAAAGAGAGTACAAAGCTTGGTTCACCTAAGCAGTAGATGAGGCTGATAAGCCCCCGCCGGCCGGGGTCCGCACAGACGTCAAGCTATATAGGTGTATTTTGAAGTGCACCTTCTGTACCAAATCCTACACTATACGAAATAAAGAAATACGCTCAAAGAACTCCTTTAAGGCCAATTTTAACAAAAATAAAGTGATATCATTAGATTTTTGAAAAATCAATTATAAGGTCTTGTTGGGAATCAAAACAACTGACTTAAAAAGAAGTATGGTATAGTATTACACCAAATTATAGTGTAGCTTGTAGAGGTCAATTTGTGTGAAGGAAAGTCAAACGGCAAATCAAGGAAGGGTTGATTTTGAACAAAATGTTATATTATTTTGCTTAAAATAATTAAACATCAAATAACGCCGATCATTTGAGTGTATTTCAGTCAAGATGGAATCATAAAAGCCACAGGTATAATAATTAAGTCTATATATTAATACGTGAAGCAAAAACTTTGTACCCTTTTTATGAAAATTGAGCGGACGGAGGAGTATGAAATTTCGCACACATATAGTTTACTAGCTGTCCCGGCAGACGTTGTCCTGCCCTGAAAAAATAAAAATCTACCCCCCGATTCTAGTGCCACCTACCGGTTCCAATTGTGAATCTAAACCATCCGAGACCCACTTGAACACACAAAAACAAAATTATCAAAGACTCAGGAGATTAGGAGGATCCTAGAACCCGACCCGGCGCCACCTACCGGTTCCAGTCGTGTATCTAAAGCCACCCAAACACACACAAAAAGTTTAATCAAAATCGATAAAGTCGTTCTCAAGTTATGTGCCTATATAGATTTCTACGATTCATTTTTATATATAACACTAGCTGTGCCCGCGACGTCGTCCGCGTGGAATTTGCTTTCAAAACCCTCCGATTTTGAAACATTCTTCATTGGTGCTCCGCTCCTATTGGTCTTAGCGTGATGATATATAGCCTATAGCCTTCCTCGATAAATGGGCTATCCAACACTGAAAGAATTTTTCAAATCAGACCAGTAGTTCCTGAGATTAGCGCGTTCAGTCAAACAATATATTAGTATATTTGGCTACAACACTAATACTTACATTTTAAATATCGCGATATCTTTTGAATGAAATGTCCGAATTGAATAATTCAAAAAGTTTTAGAAAGGTATTGAATTCGTCTTGAATATGAAGTAATTTATTTTGATAAGGATTAATACCAAGGTACAAAATAAAGCGTTTTTGAAGCGACGGCATTTTAATTATTTAAAAAAATAAAAGAAAACACTTATTGTTAGATAACTACAATAGTTAGCCATATGTTATATATAATTATGTTCTGCAAAGTGGTAGTACATTGTTTTGTTCAGTAATCAATAGTTTTCGCAGCGCACGCCGTGTAAGGATTTTTTCGGGTTATTTTTTTACACGTTGGGTTACATTATTGGACTTTTAGTAAGGATCCCTAGTTTTTTTTTTAAATATAATATAGCCTATAGCCTTCCTCGATAAATGTACTATTCAACACTGAAAGAATTTTTCAAATTGGACCAGCGGTTCCTGAGATTAGCGCGTTTAAACAAACAAACAAACTCTTCAGCTTTATAATATTAGTATAGATTACTATAGATATAGAGAAAAAGCGACGAATGCTAATATTTTTTTAATTATGCATAAAAAATACATAAATACATACATATATCAATAAAAAAAACATTACACACACTACCATGTATTTGACACACATACACGCATGTATACTCTTTTGTTTATTGTTCAAGTCAAATTAACAGTGTAGCCTTGGCGAATCTGTGATTATAGAAGTATAGTCTTTGACAACAGAACCTTAATAATGTTCAAACTTATAATTTAAATGAATTATTATTGTGTTGAATTAGTATAGTTACAATTATTATACCTGAGGCTACTGAGGTAACTGAGGCATAGAGGCGAAGGACAGAACACTGGGGATTTAGTGGGTGTCCCCAACTCGGGTGCTAATAGCATTCCTCCCGGGGTACTCGTGCCATCCCGAAGTTGCAAACCCACACGCCCTCTCCGCGTTTCCCCCGCAATGGTAAACCCCCAATCAGACTTCCCTCGTTAAAAAAGTGAGTATCTTTTCAATAAATCACAAATAAAATACCATCTGTTAATTAAAACTACCTTTTAACGGTTTTAAGCGCGGCGTTTTTTTTTAATTTGTATTCCGGCGTTTCGGCATGGAAAAACAATATTATATTCCATGGTTCCGGGGCCCACTTGATGGAAAGCGATTACCATCGCCTATGGACATTTGCAACACCAAAGGTGCTACAAATGCGATGCTGCTCTCTTAAGGGAGACTGGAACCTGGGCACTAATGCCGGAACACAACTCAAGGTTGTTATGGCGACATACTTTAGACCAGGGGTGGTAGCCATCCAGTCGGGCCTGGTTGTGGGTTGTTTGGTCGCCTCTTATTCCGACCACTTTTCAATAACCGTGTTCTTCGGTGTTCCCGGTTATTGAAAAATTAGCAAATTATATGTGTTAGTCGCGAAAACTTAGAAAATACTATGACATCTGTTGCTCAGAACGTCGACGAACTAGGTTCATATAAAATTATATTTTATTTGAATATGAATAATTAACAATATACTATAATAAATCACAAAGGTAATGCCAAAGCAACGGCATTGACCAACTTTTCAAAATAAACTACTCATCGTCGACTATTAAAATTTGTTTGTTTTAAGGTTTTTTTCATGTAGCTTAGTTATCTTAGTATTCAATTATAATAAATAAACGATTTACTACATAAATGAAAGTGTAAAATTAGAAATTGAAAATATTGGATCGGCTAAGTGCGTGTCGAACCGTGCACATAGAAAGGTTCCTTAGAGGCGACCAACCCAGTGAATCTCCTGTACGTAATGGAAAAATAAAAAATATACGGAAACTAGCTCCATCCAGTGGTCCAGGAACATCAATAATTATATTTAGATACCATTTAGTCCACTTAACTTCACTTAAGATGGCGCTGTGCGACATTTATACATATAATAAAATTGTAGAGGTCAAATTTCTGTACAATGAAAAAAATGCTAAAAACCGAGATAGGGGGATGTAAGAAGTGCAATAGAACTAATTTAGATTTTTTTGTTTCTCTGTTTGTCTGTCTGTTTGGCTAATGTCCGAAACGACTGGACCGATTTAAATTAAATTTCGTATGGTGGTAGCTTATATCCCTGGTAAACATATAAGATATTTTTGATCCCGAAAAATTAAACAGTTCCCGTAGGATAATTAAAACTTTCCACGCAAACAAAGTCGCGGGCGGAAGCTAGTTGTTAAATAAATACATAGAGCGCTGACAAGATCTTAAGAACATAAATGAAACCACAAGTTATGGTCATATTTGGTGAATCTCGCATATGATGTTTTATGTCAACCATTTTTTTGCTTTTGGCATAAATTAAAAAAGTAAATCATATATAAGCTTTTTAAACTAATTTTATTCTCTTTCCTTTACGCCAATTTAGAACAAGTTATAACTTATTAGTACCATCTAGTGGAATTTATAGAATTATCAATTGTAGCGCCATCTATCGGTCAGGGTAAGTGATATTTTGATAATTTAATCCATTATGAAAACGGTTACGGATTCCTAACAGAAACCGCTTAAATTTTATAAATTAATATTAAAACAGTTTAACATAATCACGTGTACTTTTTAATTTTCAAATGAGATAGCGAGTGGAGGTCGTTCTTAATAAATAAGTATTAATAAAACGCAGTTACTAATGAGACTAATGCATTAGTACAATCCCTGCACCGGACAGGGTTGCGCGCATTGCCCGGAACCGACTGGTATGTCTTCATCAATAACGCATTAGGACATATCAAGGACGTTGTAGAATATAACTTTGGGTCATACATCAAGTACGCACTATTTATTAACACGCAGAACCGTCTTTACCCCGTGGTGCAAAGGGTGCGTGGCGTCCGGGACAGGGACGAAAATTAATTGTTTTCAATAAAAATGTCATTAAAGAACATTGTCAAGGTTTTTCAAGATCTGACTGACGACACCCAACAGAATTATACACATTATAAAAAATCAACTCTTCGTCAAATGTATTACACCAATGTGTAGCACCATATATACCAGATCTTTCATAAATTAACCCTGAAGTTTCTGAGAAAAATGACTATGACATACAAAGACAGACGGACAAATGGTAGAGATACATACATAACTTCACGCCAGTTCCCTTGCGGGGTAGGCACGAACAACAGAGCACCATTTAGGCTTATTCTTACACACCTCACTTGCTTCTTTGACATTCATAGCTCTCGTCATGCACGCTCGTCTGTTCTTAAGGCTCCTGACGTCACCTTCTGCTAGTACACGATCAATTTGATCATGGAAGGTGTGTCGTGGCCTTCCACGACTTCTGCATCCATCCACTTTTGCATTGTATATCTGTTTAGTCATGGTAGAGATGACGCATGCTTTTTTTTTAATACGTATAGAAGTGACATTAAAATTTTATTGTTACCATCGCAATAATGACATACTAAGAATTCACACTGCGGCAAATCTCCATAGATTCCTTATATTTTATGCAAAATATAAACGTGCCAGGTGGTAGGACATTTGCCCGACTGGATGGCTACCACCCCTGGTCTAGAGTATGTCGCCATAACAACCTTGAGTTGTGTTCCGGCATTAGTGACCAGGTTCCAGTCTCCCTTTAGAGAGCAGCAGCGCATTTGTAGCAACTTTGCAACAGCAAATGTCCATAGGCGATGGTAACCGCTTTCCATCAAGTGGGCCGTCTGCATGTCTGCTAATCTCCTGCAATAAAAAAAAGGGAAAAAACGTTATACAAAAGATCGTATAAAAAGCTGGAGAGAACAGTTATGTAAATGCAGTTTTGTGCATTTAGATATTCTTCAATAGTGTAGTTAGCTTAGCATAGCTTTAAATCTACTGAAAGACAGATCTAACACTTCATTCGGAATTTTATTGAAGAAGCGAACTACGAAACTAAAGTCTCATTCCCTAAATTGGTTCTTATAAATATTGTATTTTCTGTAAATAATATGATAATAAATATTATTCGAAGGATGTGCTTGATGAGTGTTTGGCATCTGATCGCATAAAATTAATATAATAAGAGCAGCGTTGACGCAATTTTGAGGCAGGGATTTGCAAAATTTATCGACCTCGATGCGTTTTGCGACAGGTATATAACTCGCCGGCGGGTGTCGCACTGGTATCAGACATCCTCGTCACCGGTCCACGCACACAACCCGCCGCAATGAAAGCCTTCGTAAGTCATCACATATTTGCCTTTTGTCTAAAATCTATCCCATTCAGCTTTTCACGCAATTCTTTCTCGAAGCACAATCCTCGCGGAGAGTGCATCATCTGAGAAGGCATTATAATATTTGGGTCTACCAAATACAACAATAAATTTTCATTTTTCAGCTGTGCCTCGCTCTGCTGATCGCCGCAGCGGCCGCCGCGCCCGCCCCCGAGCAAGGGAAACGCGACAAACGTGGTTTCATCGGTGGCCTCGACTACTACGGAGGTCTTGGCTACGGCTACGGCGGAGGCCTTGGCTACAGCTATGGCTTGGGCTATGGACTGGGCTACGACTCATTGGGCTACGGATACGGTGGCTACTACGGTTCCCCTCTCATCTCCCACGCTCCTATCGTGACAGCCGTCGCTGCTCCAGTAGTTGTTAAGAAAGTCGTCAGTGTACCAAAGGTAAGTGTTGATAACTTACTACAGTCATGCTAGAATAATTATCATGATACTCTTAGGGCCGGATCGATTGGTGTTCGTGTGATGAGTGGAAGTTTCGGGGTCCCGCTCCCCCATACCTCTACTGTACCTTTCCTATTCTAATCCCATCTCTGGTATCCCATTCTTCCCGTCACATACCTCCATCTGATGTCTATAGGTGACTGCTTCGCAATTTACGAAAACTTGTCTTCGACAACCGTTACGTTAGTTTGGGTCTGGAATAAAATTCTTGGAAGTAATGAACTGCACAAAGCCTTGATAACTATTAGGCTATACAACTTCT
Organism: Dendrolimus kikuchii; assembly: GCA_019925095.2. Classification (NCBI taxonomy): domain Eukaryota; kingdom Metazoa; phylum Arthropoda; class Insecta; order Lepidoptera; family Lasiocampidae; genus Dendrolimus; species Dendrolimus kikuchii. Next base: position 23,968,331 of record CM034400.1, read on the forward strand.
CAAAAGACACTTAAATCAACAACGGTTTATGGTCATTTATCAAGTTCTGTGTGTATATAATTCTGTGGTCTGGATGGCTACCACCTCCGTCTAGGATATGCCGCCATGACAGCCTTGAGTTGTGTTCCTTCATTAGTGGCCAGTTTAATCCCCCTTCAGAGAGCGGCAGCACTTTGGCGTTACAAATGTCCAAAGGCGATGACAACCGCTTCCCATCAGGTGGGCCGTTTACCTGTCTGCTAAATATATGCAATAAAAAAATGACCTGTGATGGTCTTTACTCATGCAATAGCAGAGAAAGAATATTGGAGGAAGGAATTGAAATTGGAATAGATTTTTCTATCTTTCTTTCTTTTTAATTCCTGCACCCGTATGTCTATCGTAGACGAAAACAAACAGACTAGAGCACTGCCCGTCTGGAATGGCTACCATCTCTAGTTTAGAGTATGCCACCACAACAACATATATTTGGGTTTCGGCACCAGTAGCCAGGCTCCAATCTCCCTTCGAAGCCTGCAGCATCTTCTACTGTTGCAAATATACAGTAACCACTTTTCATCAGGTGGGCTATCAGCCAGTCTAACGTACTTCGATAATATAAATATAATACCGTGTGTCGAGGGACGAGTGAGATGCAAAAAACCAGTTATTATTGACCTTTATACTCTTGTCCCCAGGTGGTGGCTGTTAACAAAATCTACGCTCCATCGTATGGCTTCTCCAGCGGCTGGTGGTGAACAGTTAACGGGAATCCTGGACTAAGTCTATGCCAAATTTTTATTAGATAGATATTAGATATTTTAATATATTATCAGTACAAACCATGTCATATGTTTTATTGTTCTACTTCCTCCAGGAGAATGACCTTGGGTCATCCCACTCTGTTCCCACATAGCAACTACAAACGCCAATAGCCAGCTTCTGTGTTACTTACTATTCGATACTTTACTTTAGCATTGCTAGAAATTTTATATTACACTAGCTGTGCCCGCGACGTCGTCCGCGTGGAATTTGCTTTCAAAACCCTCCGATTTTGAAGCATTCTTCATTGGTGCTCCGCTCCTACTGGTCTTAGCGTGATTATATATAGGACTATAGCCTTCCTCAATAAATGGGCTATCCAACACTGAAAGAATTTTTCAAATCAGACCAGTAGTTCCTGAGATTAGCGCGTTCAATCAAACAATATATTAGTATATTTGGCTACAACACTAATATTTACATTTAAAATATCTCGATATCTTTTGAATGAAACGTCCGAACTGAATAATTCAAAAAGTTCTAGAAAGGTATTGAATTCGTGTTGAATATGGAGTAATTTATTTTAATAAGGATTAATACCAAGGTACAAAATAAAAAGTTTTTTGAAGCGACGGAATTGTAATTATTTAAAAAAATAAAAGAAAACACTTATTGTGAGATAACTACAATAGTTAGACATATGGTTTTGCGATATTTTTTGTAGACAATTATATGTTCTGCAAAGTGGTAGTACATTGTTTTGTTCTATAATCAATAGTTTTCGCAGCGCACGCCGTGTAAGGATTTTTTCGGGTCATTTTTTTACACCTTGGGTAACATTATTGGACTTTTAGTAAGAATCCCAAATTTTTTGAAAATATAATATAGCCTATAGCCTTTCTCGATAAATGTGCTATACAACACTGAAAGAATTTTTCAAATCGGACCAGCGGTTCCGGAGATTAGCGCGTTTAAACAAACAAACTCTTCAGCTTTATAATATTAATATAGATGTTTGGCGTCGATATGTTTTTTATGGTCAGTTCCTATATCTTACCGACGGTCCTTTTGCTTACTATCGGTTAAAATTTAATTTATAAGCTTCATACAAGTAATGTCAGAATTCAACTGATGGTAAGGCAAGAGAATGAATGTGTAGTAAGAAGATATACGAATCTGGCAAGTTATCGATGAGTTTTATAATCGATTAGTATTTCAAAAAAGTTATGAAATGTGTTGCAATTTAAAATATATATTCTTTAAATTTTTTCTAATATATTGTGTTATTTGCTCAGTTTGTAACAAATAAAAAAAAACACGATTTGAATCACAAGCCGTAAAATATCAACTCTTTCTTAGTTACATTTTTTGATGTTGAAATAAAACAAACTAAAGTAGACCACAGTTGATATAAGAACTATTATTATTTGAAATTGATTGCACTGGCATATATTTAGATTAGCACATCGGTTGCCAGCTTATCGGTTTTCTATCGGATTCACTTTGGAGAGTGTGCAGCTGAGCTCTTCGATCTGAACCCGCCATCTCCCTTCCATCATCGGACAACCAGACGAACCGGCATGCGGCACCTATATATGGTGGATATTCCACCTATAAGGAGTGGAGAGGGAGTGGAACTCATTGCCGGAGTCCTTTCCTGATACTTATAACCTGGATGTCTTCAAGTCCCGTATGAACAGGTACTTCCAGGTAAGCGTGCTCGGGCGAGATCGTGGTCAAACGCGAACCTATACCTTAATAAAAAAAATATCATCAATACGGGAGCGGACAAACAAACCAACTGAGGCACTTTTAATTATACATACATATATACATAACTTCACGCCAGTTCCCTTGCGGGGTAGACACGAACAACAGAGCGCCATTTAGGCTTATTCTTACACACCTCACTTGCTTCTTTCACATTCATAACTCTTGTTATGCACGCTCGTCTGTTCTTAAGGCTCCTGAGATCACCTTCTGCTAGGACACGATCAATTTGATCATGGAAGGCGTGTCGTGGCCTTCCACGACTTCTGCATCCATCCACTTTTGCATTGTATATCTGTTTAGTCATTCTTTCCACATGCCCGAACCACCGGAGCATTCCTGTCCTTACCTTCACCCCGACACTCTCTTTCAGACCAACTCTCTCTCTTACTTCGGTATTACGAACGCGGTCCGCGAGCGTCACTCCGCACTTTTAATTATCTTACAAGTAATCGAAAGAAAATGCATCGTCTTCTCCATTGTTCACATAGTTTATGCCAGTCGTTTTTTTTTAAATAGCTTGAATATACAGACACGACATTTTCACAATGTATAATATTATAAAGAAAACACCACCGCCTCATACGCTTTGTTCGGACATACAAATTAATGACGTCATAAGTTACTATAAGTAAAATGAATCAAAAACATAAAACTGTATAGCCGCCAGGTTACATGTTCTTACTAAATTTCATCTATCCCTGTAATTTTCGAGAATAATGACTACGATATAGAAAGACAGACGAACAGACTTGCCAAGAGCATAAGGGAACCTAAAAATATGGCACTAATCACGTACTTTTGCAATAAAATTACTAAAGTCGTTAGTTGAGCCTTAGGCAAAACACGGACTAGGTAAGTGTCATAAAATGATTACAAAAGACATAACATTTCTAAACTATGTTCTTAAATGGCTATCGCCATCATAAATACCGGTTGATACAGTTTCTGTCAAAAACGATCACCATGTTCATAATAATTACCATAATAATAACCGTTAGACGGTATTAAGCAAGAATAAACAATTCATAAATTTTATAATACTTGATCTTCAGCAACAAACACAATCTTTCAAAGAACTAAGTACTAGTTAATGAAATTGTATTCCTACAGATGGTAACGCCATTCTGGACAAATCCAATTTAAAATTAAAAAGTTTATTCTAATATTATATTAATTTTTATATTGTTTCCAATAGTACTCGTCATGATGTTCTTTGTTTCGTTTTGACTATCCGTGATTCACTGTAACGGCCCTAGCGGAAGACCAGCGCTGGTTGAATCAACCAGCATCATGCTACCACGGGGGGCCTTTAGCTTGCTAGGAGAGCAAAGGACCTTCTACCCCCGCACAACGAAGTGGGGTGTGTTCTCCCAGGGCACACTCCAGGCACTTTATTGCGCTGGATCGACTGGGCGTAACTATGTTCTAAATCTCAGCCTTTCCAACACAAACAAAAGCGCAGGGTCGACAGGGAGGAGGGGGTTTTTAGTGGGTATTGGGGTTGCTCGCTCGTGCAGCAACGCTTGGAGTCTTCCACACTATTCTGTGACGTCGATCGCGGACGGAGCGCTGCCAAGAGCATACTATTGCTGCAATGTTATCGCCCCCGACCGACGCGTGTCGTTCCCCTAGCAACGACCCAGTTTGTGCGTAAATCGGTTAAGCATTTTCCCTCGCCTCAAAACAAAAAAAAAACCAGCATCATGCTAAGTTAGAACCGATTTAGAACTTTATTGCCACAGTTGTATTGTCTTATTGAAATTTTTACCTTAATCATCATCATTATTTCAGAAATCAGATGCCCACTGATGGGCACCCGTGCGTCTGTGTTTTTTAACTTATAACTACGCGCCCTGCGAAAAGTAATTTATGTACTTAAAGTTGCGTTGATGATGAGTTGTGTATTTGTCTGCGAATTTTGAATTTGCTGCTCTATGAATTGGCCGCCCCCGCCCCTGGATTCAGCCTGGTAGAGTTTAAAAGTACTCTGACTCTTCAAAATTAGCCAATCCTTATATCAATACGTGAAACAAAAACTTTGTACCCCTTTTTATGAAAATTGCGCGGACGGAGAAATATGAAATTTCGCACACTTATAGTTTAGTAGCTGTGCTCGCGACGTCGTCCGCGTGAAATTTGTTTTCAAAACCCCCGGTTTTTAAACAGTCTTCATTGGTGCTCCGCTTCTATTGGTCTTAGCGTGATATTATATAGCCTTCCTCAATAAATGGGCTATCTAACACTAAAAGATTTTTTTAAATCAGATCATTAGTTACTGAGATTAGCACGTTCAAACATACAAACTCTTCAGCTTTATATATTAGTATAACATATAGAGGAGTGCAGAATGCTATTTTTCTTTAAATTATGCATAAAATCAATAAAAAACACATTACACACACTACCGTGTATTTGACACGCACATGCATATATACTCTTTTGTTTATTGTTAAAGTCAAATTACCAGTGTAACCATATCTGTAATTATATAAGTTATAATCTTTGACAACAGAACCTTAATAATGTCCAAACTTATAATTTTAATCAATTATGGTCGAATTTTGACCACTGGGCGACCACTACTATTGATGATTCGTTATATTTTAGAGAACAAATGTTAGTTTAAGTATAGCTTAATGACATCCAAACGCCCGATAAATGTCCACATTCTGATGGAGCATTAATGTATTTGGCACAAGTTCACAAACGCGAAATAATTCATCATAAATATTCTGCGAGTTGCACAACAGTCGATGGACCCTGAATTTCTAAGATTCATTCTTCAATTTATTCATTAATTCAGTTGTTCTATTCATTCATTTTAATTGCAAATCTTTTTAAGATTTCGCAGAGCAAGAACGGAACTTATATCAAATAATCATGTTCTTCCGTACATCTGTCTTTTTCAATTTAATTATAAATATTCAAGCATACATAATGTCTACACTATCTACATCTAAATGAAACCTGATTATTTATTTAGGGTTATGGCTTGGCAGCTAGACCTTTAAGCCAGATCTTAGTTTACAATATAGTTTCTTCATTTTCTTAAGTCTATGTGTAGCACAGCTGAACTGTAGGTTATCAGCTGGTGCCATTCAACGGAGTTCTTGTGACAAGTCAAAAGGCCACATTTGACTATACAGTTCACATTTCTCACAAAAACACATAATTACTAACAAAAAACTATCAATAACCTACAACTATTGTTCATTTTAGAGTAATTTTACACATTTTTAGAAAATAAAACTGCACAGCACAACATGTCCTTTCAGTTCCCGCCAAAAACTCCAAACTACTATGTTTATATTTATTTAGGTTTATGGCTTGGCAGCTAGGCTTTTTAGCCAGATGTTAGTTTACAATATAGTTTCTTCATTTTCTTAAGTCTATGTGTAGCACAGCTGAACTGTAGGTTATCAGCTGGTGCCATTCAACGGAGTTCTTGTGACAACTCAAAAGGCCACATTTGACTATACAGTTCACATTTCTCACAAAAACACATAATTACTAACAAAAAACTATCAATAACCTACAACTATTGTTCATTTTAGAGTAATTTTACACATTTTTAGAAAATAAAACTGCACAGCACAACATGTCCTTTCAGTTCCCGCCAAAAACTCCAAACTACTATGTTTATATTTATTTAGGTTTATGGCTTGGCAGCTAGGCTTTTAAGCCAGATGTTAGTTTACAATATAGTTTCTTCATTTTCTTAAGCCTATGTGTAGCACAGCTGAACTGTAGGTAATCAGCTAGTGCCATTCAACGGAGTTCTTGTGACAACTCAAAAGGCCACATTTGACTTTACAGTTCATATTTCTCACAAAACACATAATTACTACTCCAAAACTATCAATATCCTACAACTATTGTTCATTTTAGAGTAATTTCTACACATTTTTAGAAAATAAAACTGCACAGCACAACCTCCCCTTTCAGTTCCCGCCAAAAACTCCTAAATACATATACTTTATTTATATACACAGATAATTAACATTGAAGTGACTGTTTGTAATGTCTAAATGACAGCTTTTTATTAAATGAACAAGTACATACGGTAACTATATCAAAAAATCATTTTTTTAAATTTTTGTCGGTCTGTCTGGCTGTTCCGGCTAATTTCTGAAACGGCTGGCCTTTTTTGACGGGACTTTCTCTAGTAGATACCTGATGTTATGAGGACTAAAAAATATCCACGCGGACGAAGTCTCGGGCACAGCTAGTATATAATATATGTGTAAACTTGTATGAATATGTATGTCTACGAATGTTACTCGTTTTTCTTAGAAATTACTAGATTAGCAAGAAGATTTAATGGAAAAATATGAAAATCGAGGCTACCCGCCATACATATAGCCAAGAGATGTATGTTTTAATATCTATATATAATTCTATTTAATATGTTGTTAGGTACAAAAGATCCAAATATACTCCAAATCTCAGCCTTTGTGAAAATCTCGTTATCAAAGAATTGTTGTTAAAACTGGTAAAAAACTTTTTTAAACCGCAGTACATAGGTATGTGTTTGGAATCGGTCCTCAACGTTTTTTTATTGGAGTCTATACATGAACGCCTGAACTGTGGAGTCTTGAGGCCAGGACTCTACAAAGACATTTCAAAACTCCTCGGGCGATCAGAGGGCTATTACCTACCTTGGACAACAAATCAGTATGACGATCCAGCCAGCCAGCCTTCTGGGCACCTTACCCATAGAAAGAGTCAGCATTCTACTTTAGTCGTGAAAGTCTTAATTGACAAAATTAACTTATGACAAAATATTAGGGATGCAACCGATACATCGATGTCTCTGAACCATCGGTTTCAGTAAAAAAACATCGATGTTCACTATTGCAAAACATCAATCTATCGATGTTATCTTATACAATGAACTTCACATCAGTAACTCATACTTCACAGAGGTGAATAAGTGCAATTCGTTCACTGTCAATCACTGTAAGTGAGCAGCTCCTCGGAACTACTCACTCACGAAGCACGAAGACATGATCTTTGAGTTAAGTTATAACCTCTGGATCAAGAACTATAGAGTTTTAAGCGTATTTTTCACGAAAAAGACAAAACATATTATTACACCAACTATTTGACACCACAACCACAACTACCATGAAACTCGTTAAATGTAATTTTATTGCCCCTACTCTACACTTTATTCTAAAGACTTACCTATTCAATAGCAATAGATAATATTGTTATAAACAATAAATTACAAAATTTTACTATTTAATAGATCATTAAAATAATTTAAAATAAAACATCGATGTTCGATGTATCGATACATCGATGTTTTTGTTTTCGATATTTGCATCCCTACAAAGTATTCATCTTTAGTCCTTGGGGTCGAAGCGTAAGCTCAACGAGAATATCTTCTTGAGTGATGACCCTAATGAGTACAGGAGCGAGATGGAATGCTCCTCCATCCCAAAGAAAAATCTTCCAGCGAGGCAATTGTTGTTCCTCCTGTCATAAATTTGTACATATTCTTTGTACGTTTCGGGAAACGTTTGCGACCTCAAGTATTGTACAGCGCCATCTATTGCCTTATAAGTATTCCACTACACACCCCCTTGCTGAGACTGGAAGTCGAAGGTAGACGAATGAAGTCGAGAGTTGTTCACAGCTATCAGTGCTTCACGTAGTATGCCAATTCATTTGTCACACTTTTTTTTTTTTTTGAGGCGAGGGAAAATGCTTAACCGATTTACGCACAAACTGGGTCGTTGCTAGGGGAACGACACGCGTCGGTCGGGGGCGATAACTCTGCAGCAATAGTATGCTCTTGGCAGTGCTCCGTCCGCGATCGACGTCACAGAATAGTGTGGAAGACTCCGAGCGTTGCTGCACGAGCGAGCAACCCCAATACCCACTAAAAACCCCCTCCTCCCTGTCGACCCTGCGCTTTTGTTTGTGTTGGAAAGGCTGAGATTTAGAACATAGTTACGCCCAGCCGTTATTCATTTGTCACACTGTGTCAAGTGTGACAAATTTAGTATACTTTTTACGAGTAAATGGATTTATTAAATCGGAAATCCGAATTGCAACAATATTACCTTCGTATTATATAACGTAATGAACAAAGTGACGGATATATCAATCGACTCGAACACGCTATATTCCGAACAGCATTACTTCTGTTATTACGAGCCAACAACAACGCAATGAGTTATTTATTAACTGTTTCTTATGACTGGAAAAAAAACTTATTGAACAAAGTTTTAAGATTAATTCAGACTATTTTTATTATTATTATTTGACTATAATTTAATTTAACTTGTTTTTAAAGTGGTTCGCATGAATTTTGTAATTAAGGAGGTGGGCACTGAAAATCAGTTCTGTGTCGGACTATGTTTCGGCACAGCAATATACTGAGTGCCAACCTCATTTCTGGAACTGCGGTATACAATTTCATTGTTATTGTTATTATTATAAATTATTGTTAAGTGTTGCATTTTTAAAAATAAATATTTTCTTTGAAATATTTATTGGAATATTTATTGAAGTCGTGGAAGGCCACGACACACCTTCCAGATCAAATTGATCGTGTACTAGCAGAAGGTGATGTCAGGAGCCTTAAGAACAGACGAGCGTGCATGACAAGAGCTATGAATGTCAAAGAAGCGAGTGAGGTGTGTAAGAATAAGCCTGAATGGCGCTCTGTTGTTCGTGCCTACCCCGCAAGGGAACTGGCGTGAAGTTATGTATGTATGTATGTATATTTTTTTTTCTTTGTTCTTTTCTTTCAGACTGACATACGCCCAACGACAAACTTAAATCTCAATCACCAAATCACCAATCAAAATCTTGTTTGCTGATTTGCATTAAATAAAGCTAAAAAAAAGACAGGTTGTCTTTTCTTATTTTGAAATTGGCAAAATCTATACCAAAGGCGTTGTAGTCATAATTTTATTATTATCCGTGCAGGAACGGAGAAAGAATACAATTTCCTGCGTTCGGGTGGCCTGTCGTAAGAGGCGACAAAACAACCCACAGCCAGGTGGTAGGGCATTTGCCCGACTGGATGGCTACCACCCCTGGTCTAGAGTATGCCGCCATAACAACCTTGAATTGTGTTCCGGCATTAGTGACCAGGTTCCAGTCTCCCTTAAGAGAGCAGCGGCGCATTTATAGCACCTTTGGTGTTGCAAATGTCTATAGGCGATAGTAACCGCTTTTCATCAAGTGGGCCGTCTGCCTCTCTGCTGAACACATGCAATAAAAAATAAATTAAAAATTATAGCACACTCTGTAAATATAGTTGACGTTACCAGTCCGCATTTGCATTCATGGAAAATCTTACTTGTAACTATCAATAAACTTAATAATAGCAGCCCATAAATGTCCCACTGCTGGGCTCGGGGCCTCCCACTATAGGGCAACGGACAGTATACCCGCCACGCTTGTCCAAGGCGGCTTGGCAGGTTTGACACATCGGTTATCTCGATGTGCAGGTTGCATCACGATGTTTTCCTTCACCGTTATTAGCACGTGGTAATTGTAACAATATGCACATTAGGTCAGAAAACTGCCTAGCGGTGCATGCGTTCCAGCCAGGATCGAACCCGCGCCCTTTGGTCTGGGACGCGTGCGTTAGCCATTACGCTACCACGACTGATGAAGTTCTGACAATAAACTTAATTAACTTTAAAATAATATTTTATAAATTTAAACTATCTATCACAATCCGTTCATATTACATGATCATAATCTGTTATCTATAATATTATAACCTTTTAAAAGTGCAGTGTCTGTACATTGAAACTATTAAAAGAAAACAACTGGAATAGACTTTGTATGTAAACAATGGAGAACACGATGCTTTTTTTTAGATTTCTTATGTTTGTTCGGGATTCACGTAAAAACTGCTGATCCGAATTCGATGCGGTTTTCACTGGTCGACAGCGAATTCTTAGATTTAAAATCTGCACTAGCTTTTATCCCGAAAATCGCACGGGAATTTTTTTGGGAATGCTTTAAAATGGCGAAATTTAAAAAAAAATCCAACGAGATTTTTCCACTGATCGATAGCAAATTGTATGTAATAAAATGTGTGATTTTATTATCCCACGAATCCCGCGGGAATTTTCCCGGGAGTGGTTTGAAGTTGTTCGGGTGCATGAAAATCAGCTTATTCCGACCCAGTTTTCACTAACACGATAGCTTACGATCTATTTTAAATGCTAATGTGCCTTGTGGTGCGGAAATCCCGCGGGAATTTCATGTCAAGCTTGGACGAAGTCGCGAGCATATCCTAGTATTTTAAATAATATCGGTTAATTGGCATGTTCCTCACGGTGACTTACATAAGTAGGCGTATACATTAGTAATATAGTAAGCAATTAGGCAGGTAGTATTGTAGTAAGTATTATAGTACATACATACATAACTTCACGCCAGTTCCCTTGCGGGAATTAAATACTGTATTATAGTAGTAAGGTATATAGCACATGGCATACATTTCACAGCCGGCCACGGACGAGTGGTCTTGACCAACGCGATGCGGAAGGAAGCGCACCTGCTGCGCCTGCGCCGCGCTGTCAACTAAGTGCAACCAGTCGTGTAATCACATAGAGTTGGCATTACCATAGAAAAAGAACACCGCAGATCTGGGGAGGCTTACGTCCAGCAGTCGACTGAGATTGGCTCAAGAAGAAGAAGACAGCAATATACTGAGTGCCAAACTCATCTATTTTATATTCTGTCTACGTCGCCTTTGGCAAATAAGCATTAGCTTTCCTTCTTATTATAATAACAATCGCACGGTAAAAAAAGTAACTCATAATACACTCTGCAATCGCAGTTATTCTTATTTTTATTATCAACCAATTAAATTTTCAGTCGACGACTTATTAAAAACATAGTCATACATTCAATGATGACCTTCAGCCTATATTATTTGGCCAGTGCCATGAAATCGAGAATATTGAAGGAGTTAATGAAACTATGAGAATTAATTTCCATAATACGTTTGTGCTGCATATTCATAATAAAACAGTGTCGAAAATACTAGTCATGAGCACATTATTATTGTTACGAGTGTGGGACTCGAAATTAAAATGCCGTTGGAATTACTATAGAATTTATTAGAACTATACAAATACATAGGTATAACATAGGTACAAATATAGCTAGACACTACTAGTACAACTATATCGCTTTTCGAAATGTACGTCTTACTCTAATAGTAATCCTCGCTCCACTGACTCACCCCTCCGTTCGGGCAGTGTTTTATAGTAAACTGTATAATACACAATGGAAGCTCGTGGGCTGGGTTCTTGCCAACAAAGTTGAAAACAATAACAATAAAGATTAGTTCGACACTAATGACGGCCATAAAAGAAGTAGAAAAACAATAGCATGTTTTTCTTAATTACAAATTCTAAACACAGAGTAAACAAAAGAATTCCTAAATCCGGAAGGCAATAAACCGCGCTTTTACGACCGACAGGTCTGCGCATTTCTTTGTCGGTATGTAACATTATTATAGCAACCAAGACTTGCTAAAAGCGCCATATCTAGTAGTATTACGCCACAATTCTAAATATTCTCTAATGATTTATTTCATATATCGACTCCATTTGGTGCGTGAGGTTATATAATTATTATTTTTTTGTTGGCGGTTATAACAGCTCTATATTGTTATGTAGTGTGGGGTGTCGCTGAAGCTGAAGCCCAGCGCCCGCTCGGGACTCGCCAGTCGCCCACCGACCCGCCGACCTGCTGCACGGACGCACGATATGGAACACACAGTGAGTACTAACAATTAAAATCTATCTAATACATACATACATAACTTCACGCCAGTTCCCTTGCGGGGTAGGCACGAACAACAGAGCGCCATTTAGGCTTATTCTTACACACCTCACTTGCTTCTTTGGCATTCATAACTCTTGTCATGCACGCTCGTCTGTTCTTAAGGCTACTTCGTATATAAAATTCTCACGTCGCGGTGTTTGTTACCAAACTCCTCGCAACGGCTGAACCGATTTCTAATTTTGTGTTTATATCGGGTAGGTCTGAGAATCGGCCAACATCTATTTTTCATACCCCTAAATGATAAGGGTGACCCACCTTTAACTATTTTTCTTTTTTCTCATTTTTTTTAGTTTTGATTTTTTCATGATACGGCATTAAAAAATATATACAACCCAAAATTTTCACCACTCTACTATTTACTCTACTACTACTACTCCACTATTTTTTAATAGCGATATTAGTATTTTAATAATTTTCTACTGGGATGATTTAGATTCAAATTTGAACCAGGTAGATGGCGCTGCAATCGGGTACCAGAATTTAGGTTTTTTTTGTATGTATTCAAGTTTGTCCCGGAATGGTTTAAATTAACGATTGGACCCAATAGGTGGCGCCGCGACGCTCCTCCTAAACGGTGAGCCTGATTTTGATGTTTTTTTGTTTTTTCAAGTGGATTTGAGAATAGCTTAGATTAACATGTGGTCCCGGTAGATGGCGCTGGAATCGGGTTCTAGATTTTTTTTTATTTTTTTAAAGGCAAGACTACGTACAGCTAGTAATATTATAAAATTCTAAACATGTCGTGTCTGTACATTGAAGCTAGTAAAAAAAACAACTAGAATATACTAACTATAGAGAACACGATGCAATTTTTTTTTAATTTCCTGTCTGATTATTCGGGATTCATGTAAAAACTACTGAGCCGATTTCGATATGGTTTTCGCTGTTCGACAGCTAATTCTTAGACTTAAACTCAGCGCTACTTTTTATCCTAGGAATCCCGCGGGTATTTTGCCCTGAGCGCTTTATATTTGTTCTGATGCATAAAAATTAGCTTATTCCGGAACAGTTTTCACAAGAACGATGGCTTACATTATTTTTATAAATTCTGTGGTACTTTCTGTCCCGGGAGTCTCGCGGGAATTTAAAGTCAAGCGTGGACGAAGTCGCGGGCATATCCTAGTTTATAAATAAATTTCTTATGCAGCATTAAAGCTTTGCTAACCACTAAGCTACCACGGCTTAGTAGGTTGTTAACACCTTCACGTCCCAAACCCAAGGGCGCGGGTTCGAATTCTGACCCAAACTCATCCACTATTTGAGCAATTCTTTGAAATAATGTACATATTGTTATCCATAAGACGGGGTTTCCTCAGTTTGGACTCCTGTCTCCCTCTGCTCCATTTTAGATTAAACTGTTGCGTATTGGATAAATAAGACTTAATTAAAACAACATTATCTAACTAAGACATGTATTTTTTGGGAGAATATAAAGATTATTATTTAAAAAAAAATGTTACAATTACCACGTGGTAATGGTGAAGGAAAATATGATGAAGCTTAAACATCGAGATAACCGATGTGTCAAACTCGCCAGTCGGTGTTAGATAAGTGTGGCGCGGGTATAATGTCCGTCCCCTTATAATAGGAAGGCCAGAGCCCAGCAGTGGGACGTTGATGGCCTGTATTATGTATTAAAGCTTTGAGTATTAGATGTATGTATATTATGGTATAAATAAATTATTCTCAGTTATGAATAAATATAATTTTTATTAAATAAATGCAAGTTTAAGTTAATCCTGTTAGATTCTGTATTTTTCTAAACATCAAAGTAGGCTTCTTTTCAAAAATTTAATAGATGAGATGTATTTAATTTATCTAATAGTAGGAATATAAGAAAAATGAGGCTATTTGAAAAGTTTTCTTCACCGTTGTTAGCACGTGGTAATTGTAACAATATGCACATTAGGTCAGAAAACTGCCTAAGTGGTGCATGCGTTTCGGCCAGGATCGAACCCGCGCCCTTTGAGTTCGGGACTCATGCGCTAGCCATTACGCGACCACGACCTGTTGGTTTCCCGGGATATAAAGTCCGCAAATTAGAAGATGAGAATTGACTATTGACAGATTACATACATACATACATAACTTCACGCCAGTTCCCTTGCGGGGTAGGCACGAACAACAGAGCGCCATTTAGGCCCATTCTTACACACCTCACTTGCTTCTTTGACATTCATAACTCTTGTCATGCACGCTCGTCTGTTCTTAAGGCTCCTGACATCACCCTCCGCTAGTACACGATCAATTTGATCATGGAAGCTGTGTCGTGACCTTCCACGACTTCTGCATCCATCCACTTTTGCATTGTATATCTATTTATTCATTCTTTCATCATGCATTCTTTCCACATGCCCGAACCACCGGTGCATTCCTTTCCTTACCTTCACCCCGACACTTTCTTTCAGACCAACTCTTTTTCTTACTTCGGTATTACGAACGCGGTCCGCGAGCGTCACTCCGCAGATTTTGCGCAGTGCTCGCATCTCGACCGCGTTTACTCTACTTTCATGCTATCTCTTCCATACCCAACTCTCGCTTCCATACGTGAGCGTAGGTACCAGCACCGCGTTGTGTATGGCGAGCTGTGCCTTCTGCCTTCTATTGGCAGATTAGCTCTATTAAAATAAGTCTTAAATAACAAAACGTCAACAAGTGAGAAAATAATGAAGCAATCTAAGATAGACTTTTGAGAGTTGCATTTGCACTGGGCTATTCTCATACGTAGCACTGAGCGTGTCTTCCATCCTAGCCTGAACTCTCGCAACATGGAGTCACGAATATATTATAAAGATAGCTGATTAAACTTATTTCCGCGGCGCCGGTGCATGTTCGCTGCAAATTTATACATATACACTTCCCACTTGCCAGTTAATTGAGTGGATCAATTTGTTCACTAATGAGAAAGTCGAAGTTGCAATTACTTCCATAACGCTACTATTTATTGAAAGTTAATCATTATTTACTGATCAAGCTATTACACAATTAGCTTTGATTGTATTTTATTTCACGTATTGATATACATGAAATGATATTACAGTTTTAAACTTCTATCCGTGCAGGAACGGAGAAACAATACAATTTCCTGCGGTCGGGCGGCCTGTGGTAAGAGGCGACTTAACAAACCATAGCCAGGTGGTAGGGCATTTGCCCGACTGGATGGCTACCTTGAGTTGTGTTCCGGCATTAGTGACCAGGTTCCAGTCTCCCTTAAGAGAGCAGCAGCGCATTTGTAGCAACTTTGGTGTTGCAAATGTCCATAGGCGATGGTAACCGCTTTCCATCAAGTGGGCCATCTGCCTGTCTGCTGATCTCCTGCAAAAAAAAACTCATCGAGCTAATTTAGAAAATCTTTTTCTTTTTTTGCCTTACTATTGGCTAAAATTGTACATGTACATGTCAAAATAGTAAAATATAGGAACCGGTCAACACAGTCCTTTCAATGGTACACGTCTCCCAAACTCCCAACGACATTGGCTCTGATATATATACATTTGTATAAACAACATTTCATAGATAGATAGATATAGACAACACTTTATTGTTCACCAAATACACAATTACAAAAGACAAAAAAAAATAAAAAATGTATGACTACAATAAAGCAATCTCTTCCAGGCAACTTAAGGAATATTTTTAGATCACATCTTAATCGTCTTATACCTCAATGTGTCATAAATGACCTAAGTTGAACTAAATAAAACACTAATTAACTAATGCACTGGTTTATTAAACTGAATAATCAATAGAATACAAAAAGGTTGACTTAAAACATGTGGTAAGCAATAGCAAGTGTAATTATTGGGCAGAGCCATCTAGTTCTATTTATAAGTAACTAGTGCCAGCTGCAACATAATGAGAATATTATAAATTAATCTGGCGACGTAGGTGGTCCAGAGTATTACATAGGACATAACTTAAATACACATTAATAAACTATTCATAATTTAAAAAAACACATTCGTGCGTACATATTTACTTTAATTTATAATTTAGTTTTATTTTCTTTCATTATAAATTTATTTCCCCCAAAAAATACAAGAATAGTATTTATTTGACTAACATGAATCCCTAGGTCATTTGCTTTTAAGTTTTAAAATGAATAGCAGCAGCTACGTCACTGATAAAATATTCATTTTGCAGACACCGTTGTTATTGCTGGTAGTAGCAGCGTGGGCTGGCTGCGAGCCGCTACAAGAGGCGATGCACCGCCGAAGCGAGTCATTCGGGCTGTACGCCGACAAGTACGCGCACAACTACGAGCCTTACATGTACGCCGCCGTGCCCCTGCACCCTCCGATGCCCGTCCTCCACATCCTATCGCCGGCACCGATAACCTCCATCAAGCACGACCTGCGACACTCCGCGTCGGTACACCAGCCAGTGTACCAAGACAGACCCAGAACTAGTTACGGGAAAGCATATCAAGTGTATGAAGAACCATACGCGAAACCAAGCCGACCGAGTTACTCGTACTACGATACCTTACCAACGAGGCCAACCCATGCTATATCTACAATAAACTACAACAGATATAAAGATGATTTCACGCAGAGTTACGCGTCGTCGATGCCGCATATGTACGTGAAACCCACTTACCCGACCTCGGTGCAGTACACGTATCCGACCCAGGAGGCTTCGGCGGCCATTTTGTACGCCAGCCCGAATGTGGACGGAGGGTATACTTACAAAAAACGACCGACGAAGAAACGCACAACACCGAAAACTCCCCCGACGCCGACTGAATCTCCTGTTATCCTTAGGGTACACAAGTACAGGGTGGTTAAGGAATACAAACGTTGAATGTTGATGTGCTGCTCGTTTGCTCCATGTGATAAATGATATGGTACTTGAACGTGGTTATTTATAAGTTGACTCAGATCATCAAATTCAAATCTTCAATTTTATGCTCTTGAAAGATCTTATGGACTCAGAACTCTCACGATAAGGACTGACAAGTTTTTACGCATGCACGCACCACAAGAATATTCATGCATGCGTTCCATTCGTAGCTCACAATGCCCAAAGTGCTTCGTTATCCGTTCCACAAGAAGACCGCGGTCGTTGTGGTCGTGGCGAAAACGTCACTAATGACGTCATCATTTTCGATTACACAACGCTCACAACGATCCATGGCAAGAGGTGGGTCGAATAACCGTTACACTTGGGTTTACGATTGTAACGACAGCAGGCAAGTGGAACGGGAAAAGTTGCGGTCGTGTACGTGGTAGTTATGAGTGTCCAATGGAACGTAGCCATAGTAGTACTTTGTTCTTATTTGTGATAATGGACATGCGAAAAAAAAATTTAGCCCTCATATTAAGGGCCGCTTGCATAACGATCGCCTTTAAATAAAATTAGTTACATACATACATACATACATAACTTCACGCCAGTTCCCTTGCGGGGTAGGCACGAACAACAGAGCGCCATTTAGGCCCATTCTTACACACCTCACTTGCTTCTTTGACATTCATAACTCTTGTCATGCACACTCGTCTGTTCTTAAGACTCCTGACATCACCCTCCGCTAGTACACGATCAATTTGATCATGGAAGGTGTGTCGTGGTCTTCCACGACTTCTGCATCCATCCACTTTTGCATTGTATATCTGTTTAGTCATTCTTTCATCATGCATTCTTTCTACATGCCCGAACCACCGGAGCATTCCTTTCCTTACCTTCACCCCGACACTCTCTTTCAGACCAACTCTCTTTCTTACTTCGGTATTACGAACGCGGTCCGCGAGCGCGCGGATTAAAATTAGTTAATCATATTAAACTGCCTAAACACGTTTTACACAAAACGTATTGACAGTTCTTTAAACTTATTTAGCCGCAAATTTTGCGTTGTGCAAGACGCTAATTGTATTTAAGGGTGTTAAATACGTTTTGTGCTTCTTAAATAAATTTAAGCCACCTTATGCAAGCGGCCCTAAGACATAAGTCCGGCTCGTGCAATTCTGTAATAATAATATTCGAATGTTTAAAAAAAAGAGTATAAATAGTTTAATTTAAATTACACTCAGAATTAATGATTTATTGATGTGAAGCAAGCTCTATGGGTGTGACCGTTTTGATGCTTAGAACCTTTAAGTTAGAAGTAACAGGTTAAGTTTTCGAATACCAAAGGATAGCATAGTATAATTTATTCCTTAATAGTTCTAGTTATATTTGTATTGTTTTTAAGTATATGTTTTTCTGAATATACTCAAAAACATAACAACTATAATTTAATCTACGAGTCTCTTTCATTGCCACTCGATTTCTTTGTGTTCAATTTATTGTAAGAACAATTAAACATTATTAAACAGATTTTTATGTATAATTAACAAGTCAGACTTGTTGTTTAATTAAAACATGAATTTATATAATTTGTGTTTTAATATATACCAGCCCCCGAATTTATTCGCGTAGAGTTTAAATTACAAAACCGTGGCATGGTTGCCATGATCATACACTTTATTAGAAATTCGATGTAGTCCAGTGTTGTCAGATGACCATGTCAATTAATTACACATACATACATACATAACTTCACGCCAGTTCCCTTGCGGGGTAGGCACGAACAACAGAGCGCCATTTAGGCTTATTCTTACACACATCACTTCCTTTTTACTTATTTTAAACGAGACAAAAAAGCAAAACCACCGTCGTGGCGAAAACGTCACTAATGACATCATCGTTTTCGCTTACGGAGCGCTCACAACGACCCGTGTCAATAGGTGGGTTAAATAACCGTTCCACTTGAGTTTACGATTGTGACGCCAGCAAATAAGTGGAACGAGAAAAAGCGCGGTTATGAATGTGGTCATTGTGAGTCTCTAACGGAAAGTAGCCTATAGGATACGACGTATACGAGTACAGACGGCGTAATAAATAAATAACGTAAATGAACAAATGAATGAATTCAATTATTAAAATGAACTACTGAATTGAAGTATGATTCATTGGTAGAATATAATTCTAAGATAAAGTAATAATACTGTAATAAAACTTATATATAATAATTGTAGTGATGAGAATTGTGTTTGTAGATGAATTTTTGGTACTTGAAAATCTCCAAAATTTCGATCCGTCGTAAAGACATTCACGCATCGCGCGCGCATTTGAGATATCCACCCAATTGCAATACTAATCGGGTTCCAAGAGCTTGGTGATAAGTGGCAAGTGAATCTAGTTGTGAAGCGGGAGATATATAACAAGAGAACACGCACTGCTGCTCCTGTATCGCAGACGCTCCGGTTACTCAGCTCATATTATTACGGGTGAGTCCATTTATCTCCATTCCCTCTTACCCTTGCACCCTTGAAATCTGGCAATCGGCCAGATCATATGGTCTTTCGAACCGAATATTCCAACTGGCGACCTATTTATACAGTCTGCAACAACCGTATTTTGCCATTTTATGGTTAATTCAAACCAAATTGTAAATTTTCGCATACCTAAAAAGTTAAATAAACAATCATTATCAATCTGCCCATTTACCCGTTTTCTGCCCTTGTTTTTTCTTTTTTGTTTTCTTATAAACATATTACTTCTGCCCTTATATATTTGAATACCCATTCCACATTCCTCAGATAATTACGCAAATTGCTACACGATAACTATTTTTTGGTACGTAGGTAGGTTAATATAACCTCGAGTACGTATTCTGTACTTTATTCAGCACACCTATTCTCGAATACTTGCACTAAACGTGATATCGGATCGATATAATAATATTGAATATTATATTCGTTTCACTCGGTGTGGTTAGCTTGCCGTGCAACTTTTATAGCTTATATATAGCTTCGTGTTTATTAAGACTCAGCGCACACGACAGTTTGATATATATTTTTTTTCCTAATCATTTTTATTTATTTCGTATTTCTTACGTTTCTCTGGCTGCTTTCTTGCGTGTTCTTTATTAGCATTAGTAAAAATTTTTTTTTTTTTTTTTTTTTTTTTTTTTTTTTTTTTTTTTTTTTCTCGTTTGCCTTTCTCATAACTATTTTCAAAAGCCTTACGGACACTGCCGGTAATTTGTCAGGTGCAGTTAAATTACACTATTTATTTTCTTGCCTCTCCGGAGAAGCTCTCAGTATGGTATCACACCTCAAGGTTACCGATGAGAACTACGATGTAGCGATGACAACACTTGCCAATCGCTACGAAAATCGCCGAGTTCTCATTGATAGGTTTATAGATATGATACTAGAGTTACCCCACATCACCACCCGCTCACAAATCAGACAGTTATTTTTAGCCCCTCTTATTTCAACCCAATCGGCGCTTAAAAACCTAAACTTACCACTACATGACTCAGACTACGTCCTAGTGTCAATAGTAGTGCGCTTACTGCTTACGCACTCCATATTCGTGGATGACATTCTGACTGGGCATGATTCAGTTGACAAGGCAATAGCTCTGCAGACTGAACTCATTGAGTTACTAGCCCTAGGGGGATTTCATTTGCGAAAGTGGACCTCAAACTCTCGTCAGCTTTTAGAACGCTTCCCGGATGATCAATGTGACATACCCAAGGATTTTGATGTTGTACCCGACTCCAATGCAATCAAGGTACTTGGTATGCAATGGATACCACAAACGGACGAATTTACATATCACATTTCGGTACCTACACTGGAAAGATTTACCAAAAGGTCAATACTCAGTACCATCGCTCGTTTATACGATCCTAGTGGATGGATCAGCCCAGTTATTTTCCGCGCAAAACTGCTCATTCAGCACCTATGGACTCTAAAGTTAGACTGGGATGAATCGGCTCCCAATGATGTCACATTTCAATTTCAGCACATTTTTGAAGACTTACCTCTACTCTCTGCTCTTCGACTCCCCAGAACAATTTGCACCAGCAAAGATTCCACCTACACCCTACACGGTTTTGCCGATGCATCCGAATCCGGATATGCAGCCGCAGTCTATCTTCATGAAACGAATATCACGGGTCAGGTACACGTCAGACTACTTGTTTCTAAATCCAAGGTAGCCCCCATTAAAACCCGACAGACTATACCAAAGCTGGAACTTTCAGCTGCACACCTCACTTCGCTGCTCATTTCTCGCGTCTCTGTTCAACTTTCTGCCCACATTACCATTCAGCAACACTTTTGTTGGTCAGACAGTACTATCGTACTCGCCTGGCTTAAAACTCCTTCTCAATCCCTACAGGTCTTTGAGGCCAATCGAGTCTCTGCCATTGCAGCCAATCCATGTAACCCTACTTGGAGACATGTACCCTCAGCTCTTAACCCTGCCGACTGTGCTAGCAGGGGAATATCAGCACAGGAACTCTTAGCCTATGACCTATGGTGGTCGCCTACTTGGCTCAAGGCCCCACCTGATACCTGGCCCACGATGCCCCCTGCTTTGGGTCATCACGTACTGCCTGGTCTAAAACCAAGAAAAATGGTAGCTCACATCGCGGTTCCTGATCTAGACACGGATTTACTCACGAGATTCAGCTCCTTAGACACACTTGTAGGCGTAACCGCATGTATTAAACGTTTTGCACACAATTGCTTGGTATCTTCTCACTCTCGCATCGTTGGTCCCATTACCGTAGACGAACGTAAGAAAGCGCTCTTACACTGGGTACGCTCAGTCCAACAAAATATGTTCGCTGAAGACATCTACCGACTGCAAACTAACAAATTATGTACAGTGCGAATACAACGCCTCTCGCCCTTTCTCAAGGATGGTCTTCTTAGAGTAGGAGGGCGCTTGTCCAACTCAGCCCTTAGATATGACACACAACATCCCCTCATCTTACCCAGTTCAAGCCCCCTTGTGGACCTAATTATAGATCATTTCCACACTATACACTGCCACCCGGGCGCAGATACACTACACGCACTACTCCGTCAACAATACTGGATTTTATCTGGAAGGCGAGTCATTCGTCACCGTGTCTTTAAATGTGTACGCTGTTTTAGGCATCGAGCTCAGCCGAATCCCCCTTTTATGGCCGACCTACCGGCTGATCGAGTCAGCCCACAACCGGTGTTTAGTCAAGTGTCCACGGATTTTGCCGGACCATTCCTAATTAAATCAAGTACTCTACGCAATGCCAAACTTCTCAAAGGCTACTTTTGTGTTTTCGTTTGTCTCGCCACCAAGGCAGTGCACTTAGAGGCTGTCTCGGAACTTTCTACGGACGCCTTTTTTGCGGCACTGCAAAGGTTCGTTAGTCGGCGCGGAATCCCTACCCTAATTCGCTCTGATTGCGGTACAAACTATGTCGGCGCAAGAAATCAGCTCATAGAAGTACAAAACTTCTTAAAGGCCAATGATGATAGAATTACGCACAAGCTAGCCACACAGCAGATCACATGGTTGCTCAATCCGCCCTCAGCTCCTTCTTTTGGCGGTCTGCACGAGGCAGCCGTGAAATCTACTAAGCAATTACTCTATCGCGTATTAGGTGAGCAGCATCTGACCTTTGAAGAATTTTCTACACTCTTAGCCCGTATTGAGGCCGTTCTCAACTCTCGACCACTCTGCCCTCTGTCTTCAGACCCTACAGACTTCGAAGTCCTAACCGCTGGTCATTTCCTTATAGGTCGCCCACTTACCGCATTACCCGAACATTCCCATGAATCCTCTCCTCCATCAACCCTACGACGTTTTCGCTTAGTGCAAGCGTTGGCTCAGCGATTTTGGACCTTGTGGTCGAAATCCTACCTGCACACTCTCCAATCCCGATCTAAATGGACTACGGAAACCAGTCGACCCAAGATTGGTGAGCTGGTACTCATAAAGGAGGATAATCTTCCCAGACTCCAGTGGAAGATGGGAAGAATAAAGAAGATTCTGCCCGGAAAGGATGACGTCGTCCGAGTCGTAGAACTCAGCACCAAGGATGGCAGCTTAACGAGACCAGTCACAAAGATTGCTCGTCTTCCCCCCGACGACAACAGCACTTAGTCAGCACTATAAATGGGAGCCGTCACCTTTTCCCCGGGCCCCAGGATGTTCACGCCACCGCGTAACGAACGATGATTCCCCGAAAAAGTAATTTACCCCGCACTTCCGCGTCTCAACGATCAGTCTGAATCGATCCGTCGTAAAGACATTGTCAGGCAAAGGAACTAAATCCGTACAGCATGAATATCAATATTATTCAATCAAACTGAACATCTTTGAATGACATAAAAATACGGAATTTTAGATTTTTCACATTATTGTGATTAAGATCATTATTGTATTTTTGTAGTTTGTATATATAATTACCGACAACATGCAATCCTAATCTGAGAGAAACAGTATATAGGTGTGAGGGGTGTTCGAAGGTTATGGCAAGGACAGTGGGTTAGGTTAGGTTATCTTTAGACCAAAGCCCACCAGCCCCGCGAGCGCACCGAGCGTGCCGTGGTAGCGGCCGGCGAGGGGCAGAACCGACTTTAACTTTTATTAAAATTATCAACGAATAAATGGCAACCAGTCGGGTCTGCCACTCGCCGGCCGCTACCGCGGCACGCTCGCTTCGCTCGCTCGGCTCGTGGGCTTTGGTCTAAAGATAACCTAACCTAACCCACTGTCCTTGTCACTGGTTACACCTTCGACCACCCCTTACACCTATACTTTTTTCTGCTTACATTGGTATTGCATGTAGCCGGTATTTATATATACAAACTAGAAAAATATATTAATTATCTTAGTTACAATAATGTGAAAAATCTAAAATTCCATACTTTCATGTCATCCAATAATCTTCAGATTGATTGAAAAATATTGATATACATGCTGTATGGATTTAGTGTCTTTGCCTAACAAGTAGCAAAGTGAAGTAAAAACTTTGTCTCTTAATATTATTAATCTGAGGTTTCACCTACCAATTACAAAATATGGTGGTTTTTTAGCAATGCCGTAATAGTTGATTTTATAATGATTAATTATTTTGGTCATGTCATATATGTTGTTACATTTGCAGATTAATCCCGAAATTAAATAAGTGATTGTGTTTTTATCACAACTAGGTGAGTCGTGACGCTAAAATTGAACATTATTTTTATTTATATGATGCAGGTTTTTAACATAATTAATTGTATTCTTTTTTGATTTTTTACTTAAATGACAGGTTTCCGATAATTTTAGTGTCCTTATTACACCATAGCAAACCATATTTATAGTCTTTAAATACAAAAAACGCGTAATTTTCAGGTTCCGTGTTTTAAATGACCTTATTATACCATAGCAAACCGAACATCTTATGAAAAATAGACTTGAATGGATCGTTGAAAGTAGGGACCTTCTTGCGAACAGCCAATTTGGCTTTAGGAGAGGTCTTGGCACTATTGATAGTTTAAGTTTACTAACTTCTGAAATTCATCTTGCTTTTTCTCGCAACGAGCATGTGATAGGGGTATTCTTAGATGTTTGTTCCGCTTATGATAGCGTTGATCTTTCCTTACTTAGATCGAAAATGTTTCGTCTGAGTTTACCTCCAAGAATTATCAATGTCATCTGTAGCATGTTTATGGAACGTACTATATTAATCCGCTCTGTTAACTGTGATATTCCTCCGAGACGTATCTGGAAGGGCTTACCTCAAGGTTCAGTTCTTAGCCCTCTTCTTTATAGTTTGTTCACTGCCGATTTGGAAACGTCAGTTAATTGTTTTTGTAAAATTTTGCAATACGCTGACGATATCGCTTTGTTTGCCACCTCATCTTCTTTTTCTGATGCTTGCAACCGACTTAATTCGGCTCTATTTTATTTAAATCAATGGCTCACAGATAATGGCCTCTCTCTCTCTCCACTGAAAAGTTCCGCTGTCATTTTTACACGTAAACGTTCTGTTCCTGCCATTGATATACACATTGAAAACCAATCTATTCCTATTCATGATAATGTTAAATTCTTAGGCTTGTATTTGGACTCCAAATTGTCAGGCGTCTATCATCTTAATTACATTTGTGCAAAGGCGGAAAAAAATGTTAATATTTTGCGGGCTCTTTCTGGCGTCAAGTGGGGGTCCCACCCCTTCAATCAGAAACTCCTTTATAATGCCATTGTAAGGAGCCATTTTGATTATGGTTGTTTTTTATTAGAACCGTGCAACAAACTTGCCCTATCGAAGCTTGACAGGATTCAAGCTAAATGTCTGCGCATTATTACAGGCTCCATGAAATCTTCTCCTTCTAATGCTCTTCAGATTGAATGCTTAGATCCCCCCCTCTTCCTACGTCGGCAACTTCTGGCTGACAGATTCTTCTTCAGAGTGGCTGAGCTCGCTAATCACCCTCTCTTAGGTCTTCTTGATAGTTTACTCCAGCTTACTTCTACTTCTCCTTATTGGAGTCACAAGTCTCCTACAAATTTGATTAAATCCTATAAGAAATTTAGTAACCTCCCTTATAAACTTTTCCAAAATTCCAAAAATTTCATTTTTGAATTTGGTTTTGAATGTCTTTTGTTCCAGCCCAATATCATCTTTAATTTTGGAATAAGCAAAGAAACTTCTGGTGCTAACCATGTTTTCAACCAAATTATTCAGGAACATTGGCCTGACTGGCTTCTTATCTTTACTGACGCTTCAAGACTGAATGACGACGGTCCTCTTGGTGCTGCAGTCTGGATCCCTAAGTTTAAAATTATCCTCAACTATAAAATCCCCCCCCTTAATTCTGTTTTTTCCGGTGAATCTATTGCCATCCTTGAAGCCGCCCTTTATATAGAATCCCATCGCCTTAGTAAGTCTATCATTTTCACTGATTCTTTGAGCTGCTTACAAGATATTTCTAAGTCCCCTTTTCGTTCCAACCAAATTTCCCCACTTTCTTTGCATATTAAGCAGATTCTTTACAATTGTTACTGTTTGGGTTTGGAAGTATTTCTAGCCTGGATTCCTGGTCACTCTGGCATCTGTGGAAATGAAAGTGCTGACAAGTGTGCCAAACAAGCTGTCTACGCCGGTTGTAGTAAATATTCCAAGTGTTTCCCGCGCGATCTTCGAGCCCTCGCTAAACCTGAAATGATAAAATCATGGAATGACCTATGGTTAAAGTCTTGTCAAACTGTCGGCAAGCACTATGCTAATCTCCAACCCCTTATCCCCTCGTTCCCCTGGTTTTTCCGTTTCCGCAACATCCCTAAAAAAATTTCTTCCATCATAATTCGTTTGCGTCTTGGCCATGTTTGTTCCCCCGTTTTTTTAGCAAAACTCAGGATTCGTGATAATTCTTTATGTGAGTGTGGTCTGGGCGAAGGTTCCATAGAACATATCTTTTTCTTTTGCCGTAAAATTTCTACTCCTCTTTATGATATTCTTCCTGCTAATTGCCCTCGTCCTGTTAATAGTAGTGTTCTTTTAACTTTATCGCATAAATCATTTGTATATATTCTTTGTAAATTCTTGACTGTGAATAAAATTATCTTATAATAGATTGTATAGTATATATATATATTAATTTTATTGTATATATATATTATACTTAGATTGGCTTGAAGTTAGTTATTATTTAGTTTTGTCCTTTGCTGTTATGGTTTGTTGTAAATATTATGTTTATTGTAGTGTATTAGATTGGCAGAATTTTCTTTTTCTTTTTAATTTACCGGCCAAAATTCCTTTTTATGTCACCTGACTTTTCTATTTACTCGACATTGGCAAAATCAATGCATAAATGGCATTGCAGCCATTTAAAAAAAAAAAAAAAAAAAAAAGTTTGTTGTTTGTGTTTATAAAAACATATTTTTATATAAATTCTGAATTCTCCCTCCGATTTTATTGGCGCCAGCCTTCAATTATAATTATATTTTATTCTGAAAACAAAGATGTGAATTACAGAAGATGCCTCGCGTGAAAATAGACTACGTCGTAAGCTTCAGCAGTGAAGATGCCGTATGTTTAATTTTAACAAATATCTCCTAATAACTTTGAAATTAAACGCAACCAATTGCCATTAAACCTAATCGAAATGTTGAAACTTCATTTTCATTTTTCAGGAAAACCCTGCAAGTAATTTATTACAGTGGGATATAAGTAAGAAGAAATGGTTGTGTCCAAGAGGAGAATCATCATGCTCTGTTGTTCTTCAGTTGACCAAATCAACCAAGGTATAAATTTAAAAGATTGTTGTAAGTGAATCTATTGCAAATATATTATTTCCATTTCTTTATTTTCTCAATGACAGCTCCTGTAGAAACTTGAACAAGCTACTTTTTTACATTATGTATACATTATTTAATAAAAATATGATACTTATGCATGTACAAATTCATAGCAGAGTCGGAGAAACTGATAGGGATGGAGCTATCAATAAACATAACACAATAACAGACCTGATATTTTTTTACAAAGTGTAAGAACGGATTGCCGGATAATTTTGTACAAATTTATTAATTAATATTACATTTCATTACAAGATGTAATTATATTATGTTGATTCTTTATTTATTTATTTTAATCAAAATCTGATGAATCATTACTGTCACTAATGCCAGAACACAACCTTAAGTCGCCTCTTACTACAGGTCGCCCGGCTGCAGGAAATTGTATTCTTTCTCCGTTCCTGCATGGATAAAAAAATTGTACTTTTAATAAAGTATTATCCACATTTTCGCCATGACGTTGGAGCCAGTCAATTATCTCGTTTTTTATTGGCCTACGTCCTCGGCATTTTATCAATTTATCTGGAGTGATATGTAGCATTGTCCTTAATAATTATCAACAGTTCTTCCAGAGATTGCATAATTTTTTTAAAACATCATTCGTAAATGTCCGCATTCATTACTTAGTGGTAGTCCACTGTTTTCTTGGATTTAAAGGCCAGTAAAGCATCTGACATGAATCCTTTCGTAGACCCTGCATAGCATATGATAAGGCATTCAAATTTTTCCCTTTGGCACTGAAATAGTAGAAGCGGCGGTGTCATCAGTCCAGTTCTTAGATACTCTGTGGTTTGCATTTAACCAAGTGTCTTCAATGAAAATAACATTTGACCAATCTGATATCTTTTTGGCTTCAATCAAAAATTCGCAGCGAGCCATAGCAACATCAGTGACGCTCCATCAATATTTTACGTTTGTCCGATTTTTTATAAGAAAATCCAATTACTTTCAAAACCAAGCTTAATGACGATTTTTGGCCATGGAACAAACCACATTCACGTAAAGAAACAAGTTTTTTAAGTGTTAGAATTTCTTTGCGCAAGTAATAGTCATGTATATGACGGCGAATAGCGTCAGCGTCGAAGTTGTCACACGACGTGGTTGGCGTTTTTTCTTCGGCTTACGAAGCTTACTTTCCTGCATGCCGCGTGTACCGTAAACTTCGGTAGTAATTTTTGAAACAGTAGGTCCACTAATTCCTGATGCGGCCGCAACACGCTCTCGCACTTGCGACAGTGGTAATAGTGGGCCACCATTTTGATACTCTGCTTCAAAGTAATTACGAACCTTGATCATCAGTTCTCTCGCCTGTGTTTTCAGAACAAATCCTTTAAGCATTTTGATATTTGACAGCTGGGCAGTAATCAACACGGAGGAACACAAAATGCACAACGTAATGTATGGGTAATGTGAAAAAACTCAGCGAACAGAAATGTGGTGACTATATAGCACGACTGTCTTGTTGCGAGTGACAGATTAAAACAAACACAAAATCGCGGTGGGCCATTGAGTGTTCCCAGCTTGAAAAAATATATTTGAATGTTTTTGTTGTATTTGTCTTTGTTCAAAACATAATAAATATATGCGATCAATAACATTACTTATTTGTTCACAACACTACAACTATCAATTTAGAACTGTCATCGAGAAAATAAAGAAATGGAAATAGTATGGTTGTCAGAGCATAATGGTACACAGGTTGTTTTTAATAGTTTTATAATTGATAAGGATGGTCAGTTGAAAGAGAAGAATGAGAAATTCGATCCTCATTATTAAAACACAGTAATATCTGTTTCTGAATGTGGTTTTTTGATTAATCATTCATATATTTGGGTTAAAAAAATATCATTTAGATGTAGAGAATCACATTGTTTGACTGGCCATATTTTTAGGATCACTTATTTTATTATAATATATATTTTTTATTTTAACTGACTTTATGATGTATATAATTTATTTAATGTATTTATGTATGTTCCAGATATCTACTGTAAATATTGGAGCATACCATGCGGCTTTGGTGGAAGTACTAGTTGGACGCTCAGAAACACCAAATGACCAATTTCAGGTACTTTAAAGAGTTATTTTATGAAACATAGGTAAAAATAAATCGAATATTGAACAGAAAATTGACTAAGTCATTAATAATTACAGGTTTTGGTACCAAGCAGCATATTCCTCTCACCAATTGATTCCCGCAAAGAAGAAAATGTTGAGAAAGTTCGTTCATTCAACTCTGAACATTTTACTGAAGCAACTCGCAACCAGAAGTGGGACAGAGTCAGGGTGGTGTGCTCCCAGCCCTACAATAAACATTGCAAGGTAATGTTATAATATTGTAAAATTCTAAACATGCTGTGTCTGTACAATGAAGATATTTAAAAAAAAAAGCAACTGAAATATAGTATATAAACAATGGAGAACACAAATAAATTTTTTTTAGATTCGGGATTCACGTAAAAACTACTGGGCCGATTTTGATGCGGTTTTTTCTGATCGACAGCAAATTCTAAGACTAATCTGCCATACTTTTTATCCTGGGAATCCTACCCGGGATTTTTTTGGAAATGATTTAAAATGGCCTGATTGAAAAAAATGGTCCCGAATATCGCTGGAAGGACAGAGTGGAGGCTGACCTGTCGGAGTTAGGAGCCAACAATTGGCAAGAAACTGCACAGGACAGAGAAAAGTGGCATGCTCTCGTTTTGGTGGCCAAGACCCACTTTGGGTCGCTGAGCCAACGGACTAAGTAAGATTGAAAAAAAAACGAATTCTAATGTGATTTTTTCAGTGATCAATTTGCAAATTTTATGTAACAAAATGTGAGATTTTTTTATCTCGGGAATTTCAAGGCAAGCATGGACGAAGTCGCGGCCATATCCTAGTAGAATATAAAAACATAAGCAAGGTCATAAAGTAAAATTGTGTTATATTGTGAATTAATATGAATGTAATATAGTATTTGTTTATTTACTGTCACGATAAAAAAAATGTTAATTATTATACATAATTAGTGAACTATGAAACTCCTTTTAATTAATATTTAGATATAATTTTATCAAGAGAAAAATATTACTTTATTTATACTGACGGATATTAATTTACATCTTTTTTAAAATAAAATTATAAACTAAACTATCTTAAAAATACTATTATATAGGTAATTAAAAATAAACTAAATTATGAATAAATTAAACTATACAATAAATTAAACTAAAAATAAACTATATATACAAACTAAAATTAAAGTATAAAATCTAGTTCTAGACCGCTGTCAGTCGGAAATGTGCCCAAAAGACTGGCCATGTTGCCTCTCTGAATGGCAATGCTGATGCGTTGTCCGAGGTATAAACCAGTCTTTTGGTCACATGATTAGTTATATTTTCTTACTATCAAGTACACTTGTTTTTCTGGATTGCTGGACTAAACAATTCACAAATTAAAATTCATTTATGAATTGTTTGATTTTGATATATTTTGTAGCTTTATCACACAGGAACAAATTACACTGTGGAAATACTGAACAATGCGATTTGTTTTCGTATTATTTATTCCAATTGCTGAGATATTTTATCAGCATGTGTGTCTAAGTATTTCCAGGTCAGCTGTGAAAAACTAACTTCTGCTTAGTCAAAAACAAATCATATTTTTTCTATGATTTGACTTGTAAATCTTTGCTAGTGTTAGTAATGTTTGTTTGAGTGTTTGTGAACATGTGTTTACATTTATTTCAAAATGGAATTCAATTCTTTTTTTAGTAGAATCTAGAAATATAGTGTAAACTCCATGTAATGTCACTTGATTTAACAACAAACTCCCTTAAGTGTCGAAATCAGCTTTGGTTGGTTTAGCTTGTCTTCCTTATAATGATACACTCTATATAGCATTACACCCACTCTCAATAACGACAACAATTAAGTAATAAAAAGTACCTTTTAATTTGCCAAAATTAGAAAAAACTGCGCAGTTGTCTCGTTCTTTTATAGCTTTATTATCCTAGCCCGTAATAAACTCGATTGTCGGCATCATATATACTGAAATTTCTAAGTATTTCCTTTGTCACCAAGATGCCTCAATATCGCAAGATATGAATAAAATAAGTAAAAAAATACAACAAAATTACTGGTGCAGCAAAAGACGTCAGACAAAAATAACAGACTTCCCTTCGTTTAACGACAACTCTATATAACGCCACAAAACGCACCTTCTCTTCGGTGTCGTTATATAGAGTTTACGCTGTATAATTATCCTTATGTTTGATTTATAGTTTGGCCTTTCGTTCATTCAATTGTATGAACCGGAGGGTGCGAGCGAGCCACCGTCTGCTGCGACGGCGGTGCCCGCGCGCCTGCTGGCCCTGGACGCCGCCTCCTCGGACGAGGACGAGTTCAGGCCGGGACAGCTGTTTGCGACTCACTCCCAGTCCACAGCCAGTGGGGAAAGCCAAAATAGTGACACTGGTAACGTATTATTTCTTCACACTACTCCTGCATTGAGGTTTACGTATATATATATATATATCGGAAACGAAGTAGTTTTGTGAATATAACTATGTGGAGGAAGTAGTTAGTTTTAGAGCATGTAATTGAGTGAAGGGTAATAATAATCGGCAGACAAACACACACATTGTATATCTCCAAATTAAGCAAGTTACGCTTGTGTTATGGGTAATATACAATGGACTACTCTGGGGCCGATCCCAGACACCCAGACCATAGTAAATAACGGAGAAAATACGTTTTCCGAAATTTACTACACCAGGAATCGAACCCGGAACCTCTGTGTTGCAGTGAGGTACGCCGGTAAAGGCTTAGCCCGCTCAACCACAGAAGCCGTCGTTATATGAAAACAAGTAACTGATAGAGATAAAAGTTTGTATATTATCTTATACTAATATATAAAATTGAAGAGTCTGTTTGTTTGATTGTTTGAATACACTATTCTTAGGAAGTACTGGTCTGATTTGAAAAATTCTTTGAGTGTTAGTTAGCCCATTTATCGAGGAAGGCTATAGGCTATATATGATCACGCTAAAACCAATAGGAGCGGAGCACCAATGAAGAATGTTTCAAAATCGGGGGATTTTGCAAACAATTTCCACGCGGACGACGTCGCGGGCTGAGCTAATCTATAAATAATAGTTGCTTAGTAATTGGCTGGCATATAATTGGAACGCCAGCGCCGCCCTGGTGGCGCTCGACGGAGTCTGCGGCGCAGCACTAAAGTCACTCAATACATTGGGAGATGATACATTGCAAATTCAAATTCAAAATGAGTTTCACTGGAGAACACTTTGAAGGTCACACATATAAGTATGTATATATGTGACTTGTCTGTATGATGACCTCTGTGGTTAAGCAGGTTAAGTCTTTGCTAGCTGAACTCACTGGAATGCAAAGGCTCCAGGCTCGATTCCTGGCATGGTAAATTCCACAAACAAACTCTCTGTTATTTACTTTGGTCTGGATGTCTGTGATTGACCCCAGAGTGCTCCTTGTATATTAGCCACAATACAATTGTAACATACTTATCTTGGGGATATACAACGTGTGTTTCTTTGCCGATTATTTATTTATTCATAAGTCAAAATTAAATGCTACTTCCTATCCTTAGCAGTGTTGTAAATTAATACAGTGATGCTTGTTGTCGATGATAACAACAATATCGACTTTGTGAAACAATATGCAGGTGCACAAATAAGGCAGGCCACTTCGCAAGCGCTCAAAAATATATCGGAGACATCAACAAAATTGGTCAGGACACCGATAGTAAAGACGAGCAAAAAGCAGAAGGATGCAGGAGACAATATTGAGGACAGACGGAGGAACAGCCTCATGTATGAGGAGGAGGACGACCAGCCTCATGCCAAAATAGACCGTGTGCTGGAGAGGCACAAGGACCAGACTACCAGAGAGGAACCAAAGCGAAAGGTAAGTCAGTACACTAAACAACCTTTATTTACTAGTTCAAATCACTTAAATAAGAAGAAATGTATTTCATAAAAAAAGGCAATTATAGTTAACTTAATTAAATGAAAGGTAAGGTAAGGTAACTCCTTATTGTACATGAAAGCATAGACAAAACAGAAATAGAAAAATACAAAGGATAGGACAATGGGTGACCTTGCAATCTCTTTCAGGCAACCCTTGGGAGGGATTCGTAATTTTTTTAAACTGACAGTGATGCAGTTTGTAAGTAATGTTGAAATCTCTTTATTTGTATGAAATATAAACAACAGTTAAGAATATAAGACAGCAACTTAACTGGTAGTCTGGTAAACGCGATGTACTCGCTATTATCAAATTGGAGATATTTTGGTAAAAAAAGTAAAAAGTATCTCAAATATATAAGGAGAATAATGAAAGTTGATGAAGAGAAGTGCTTGTCAGGATCTTAGCTACTGGAGATCCATAGTCTCTGCCTAACCCAACGGAAACAAGTGCGACAATATGTTTGTAATTAAGAATATTTGATTGCAAACAATTATATTATAGGTTACTTATTGAAAGAAGGAATGCTCCGGTGGTTCGGACATGTGGAAAGAATGCATCATGAAAGAATGACTAAACAGATATACAATGCAAAAGTGGATGGATGCAGAAGTCGTGGAAGACCACGACACACCTTCTGTGATCAAGTTGATCGTGTACTAGCAGAAGGTGATGTCAGGAGCCTTAAGAACAGACGAGCGTGCATGACAAGAGCTATGAATGTCAAAGAAGCAAGTGAGGTGTGTAAGAATAAGCCTGAATGGCGCTCTGTTGTTCGTGCCTACCTCGCAAGGGAACTGGCGTGAAGTTATGTATGTATGTATGTATGTTACTTATTGAAATTATAACTGTAACACTAATACTAAAACAAGTAGTGGCTGTTCAGGGAGAAGAAACGATGAAACAAACACCCCTGCAACAGGGTTCAATCACATCATCTGATTTGTATCAAATCTATAATTTTGAATTTGTGCTACTGATTAGTTGTGTTCGAATGTAACGAAGTAAGAAAGAGAGTTGGTCTGAAAGAGAGTGTTGGGGTGAAAGTAAGCAAAGGAATGCTCCGGTGGTTCGGGCATGTGAAAAGAATGCATGATGAAAGAATGACTAAACAGATATACAATGCAAAAGTGGATGGATGCAGAAGTCGTGGAAGGCCACGACACGCCTTCCATGATCAAATTGATCATGTACTAGCAGAAGGTGATGTCAGGAGCCTTAAGAACAGACGAGCGTGCATGACAAGAGCTATGAATGTCAAAGAAGCAAGTGAGGTGTGTCAGAATAAGCCTGAATGGCGCTCTGTTTTTCGTGCCTATCCCGCAAGGGAACTAGCTTGAAGTTATGTATGTATGTATGTTACTTATTGAAAGTATAACTGTAACACTAATACTAAAACAAGTAGTGGCTGTTCAGAGAGAAGAAACGATGAAACAACCACCCCTGCAACAGGGTTCAATCACATCATCTGATTTGTATCAAATCTATAATTTTGAATTTGTGCTACTGATTAGTTGTGTTCAAATGTAACTAGATGGCGTTACACGTTTTGAAATTAGCATAAAGTCGACTTTTCTCATACATTTAAAATATTTGATCCTACGCACATGACAGTTTTATAATATAGACTTTGTTCTGCCACAGCTGAGTTACGAGTTTTATTTCAAATTATAAATCCTTTGTTTAGTTTACAGAAATATAATTAATAGTGGAAATTAAAAGAGCTATTTCGAACAGGGTATTTAAATTAATATTTGAATGTCATGTATTTTGATTGGAATTTTATATGAGAAATATATGGCCTCTTGTTATTTAAAACTATATGCGATCTCTCTTTGTTTTGTTGATGAATTGATCAAATGGCAGGATTCAAGTGACGATATTGATAATAAAAGTGAAGAGAAAAGATCTTTGGATTCTAACAAAGACAAGGATAGACCTGAAACAGCTAAACATAATAAAAAGACAATCACGCC
Organism: Dendrolimus kikuchii; assembly: GCA_019925095.2. Lineage (NCBI taxonomy): Eukaryota > Metazoa > Arthropoda > Insecta > Lepidoptera > Lasiocampidae > Dendrolimus > Dendrolimus kikuchii. The sequence continues at coordinate 24,003,759 of CM034400.1, forward strand.
GAAGAAAGCACCATCTCCAAAGGCAAGTGCAGCTTCATCCAGCAAACATAGAAATGGCGACCCAGAGAGAAGAAAACGACCACACTCCGAAAGGAGAGACAAAGACAATGGTAATTATTGGGTTTTTTCTATTGGCCCAGAACAGGCTGCTTTTATTGATAATACTTATGAATAAGTGTCAGATTGGCTGATTTTGAGTCACGAATTAGTACAAGTCATCAAAAAGTTAGCTATCTGAAAAAAAAAGAAATTTTGAGAGTTTGTGATATTTAGTTATGCAAAATTTATATTGTTACATTACACAATAGTATTTGTGACATATTTTCATATTAACTATTTTGATTTCAGCCAGTTTCTTTTGGGTTTTTTTTAGAAATAATCTATCAAAAGTTACATACATAACTTCACGCCAGTTCCCTTGCGGGGTACCTCACCTCACTTGCTTCTTTGACATTCATAGCTCTCGTCATGTACGCTCGTCTGTTCTTAAGGCTCCTGACATCACCTTCTGCTAGTACACGATCAATTTGACCATGGAAGGTGTGTCGTGGCCTTCCACGACTTCTGCATCCATCCACTTTTGCATTGTATATCTGTTTAATCATTCTTTCCACATGCCCGAACCACCGGAGCATTCCTTTCCTTACCTATCAAAAATTAAAAACAAAAATTTTGCTCATCAGTAAAAACGTAATCTCAATCAATTTAGATTTTAGTTTACGTAGTTTTGTGGTCGTCAATGTTAGTTTAATGTAAGTTATAATAAATTAAGAAAAGGTACGATGGGGCTGACATAACCGAAAAGGTTCAAAGCTCCTTTAAAATAAAGGAATTCAAAAAAAACTTAGATTTTAAGTAAACGAAGTGAACAATATGTTATAAACTGTAATTTTTTTTTTTTTTTTTTTTTTATAATCGGCAGACAAACACACATTGTATATCCCCAAATTAAGCAAGTTACGCTTGTGTTATGGGTAATATACAACGGACTCCTCTGGGGCCGATCCCAGACACACAGACCATAGTAAATAACGGAGAAAATACGTTTCCGAAATTTACTATACCAGGAATCGAACCCGGAACCTCTGCGTTGCAGTGAGGTACGCCGGCAAAGGCTTCGCCCGCTCAACCACAGAAGCCGTCATGTCATGACATGTTATTTCAAAACTAGTTAATTATTTGCCTTATTGGCAGTGATATCAGTGTCTTGGTATATTTTTAAATGTTTGCACAAGCATCAAATGTAGGCAAGTATTTAGCAAGACAATACACATACATACATAACTTCACGCCAGTTCCCTTGCAGGGTAGGCACGGACAACAGAGCTCCAGGCGTATTCTTACACACCTCACTTGCTTCTTTGACATTCATAGCTCTTGTCATGCACGCTCGTCTGTTCTTAAGGCTCCTGACATCACCTTCTGCTAGTATACGATCAACGTGGCCTTCCACGACTTCTGCATCCATCCACTTTTGCATTGTATATCTGTTTAGTCATTCTTTCCACATGCCCGAACCACCGGAGCATTCCTTTCCTTACCTTCGCAAGACAAGTTTTGAAAATTTCAACTGCTTAATAAAATGTGTCTATTTGTGTTGCTACAAGAATAATTTGTGGTCAGATTACGTGCAAGAGAGTGAGTTGAAGGTGGTGGTGTTGCAGGCGGGCGGCGGCTGAGGGCGGGCCCCGTGAGCGCGGAGCCGCACGCCCTGATGCGGGGGGTGGTGGTCGTGCTGAGCGGGTACCAGAACCCGCGGCGCGCGCACCTGCGCACCGCCGCGCTCGCCATGGGCGCGCGCGCAGAGCGCGACTGGGGCCCGCGCTGCACACACCTCATGTAACACTCAACAATACCCTTTCTTACGCCTTCTCCCGTGGCTATAATGTCTTCTTCTCCCATATTCTTCTATTCGGACATACGTCCTTTGTTATACCACAAATCATCATGTCATTAATAATGTTCTTTAAAAAGCCGTTGTTAAAGTACCCTGTTTTATCACCCTCTCGCACAAAATCCAAGAAATTTTGGCTTTTATAAGATGTTAAAAAATGACTCTCAGCAATGGGTCCTATTATACATATTGTTACGAATGCATGGACTCGAATTTAATGGAATTATTATAGAGTTTATTAGAACTATACAAACAAGGTACAAATATAACTGAACACAACCAGTACAAACGCAACGCACGATTCAATAATCATGCGCAAAGTTCGTCACTAAATAGATCACCGAATGTACACAAGTCTTGCCTCGCGACTTGTTATCGCTCAACTGTCGATCTCTCCATTACGCCATTGCTTTATACTGCACCGATACAATATGGCTGCCCGCTCGCGTAGATCGAATTTCTTAGAATCAGTTCGACACACCTGTCTAATGACTGCTATAAAAGATTACAATACACAACGGGCTGTTTTCTAATCACAAATTTTAAACACAAAGTAAACGAAGAAGTCCAAATGCCGAAAGGTAATAAAATGTGTTTCTACAGGTATGCAGGTGTGCATTTGTCTTTGTCGGCGTCTAGGTCGTAACAATATGTATACATAATTTAACAGTGGATGTGTAGTATAGTTGAGATTTTTTTTCCGTTATGCACTTATTGCTACAACTTCATTAGTAGAGAAAAATTATATAATAATTTATGTATTAAGACAGAAATAAATAAAAAAGAATTTTTAACCAGACATCTTGCTGGGTTTCTTGCTGCTTCTTCTCTTTAAGACAGCAACAACAAAAAATGTTTCCAAGGGGTTTACATAGAAATGGGAAGAAATTTATTAGTGCTTAATGTACTCCAATGGAACTCGGTTTAAATTCGATATCGCTTTGGCCAGTTGCGCGTTCCCGAACACGCCGAAGCTGAAGCAGGTGCGCGCCTCCCCCCGGGGCGCGGAGGCCGTGGTGGTGAAAGGGGAGTGGGTGGAGGAGTGCGCGGCGCAAAGGCGGCTGCTGCCCTGGCAGTGGTATGCCACGGAGCCCCACCGCTACGTCGCCCCCACGGCCCAGGACAAGGACAGCGACCGACGGGAACTCGAATCAGGTATAGCCTGCCAGGACCTACGAGGTGATTGCGGCCCTGCCGTAAAGGCGAAGAACGGGACACCGGGGTTTTACACCTGACTCGGGTGAGAATGATACTTCTTCGACATGGCGAATCTGATAAGCCCCACCGCGCTTTCCCTGCTGTGGTTAGTCCTCGATCAAATGCCCCCTCGTTGAAAAAAAGTAACTAAAGATCACATACTAGTACTAGGTAGCCGAAGATGTACCAGAAGTGAGGGGTCAGCTCGCAGGAGACGAGGCACATTTAGTGTGGTATACAGGTGAATTTCTTAAGTGGGCCTTCGAGGCCAAATTCTAAATTACGAAATAGCAAAAGGAGTCTCGACACCGATTTTGACGAAATTTAAAATGGCATAATTAGATTATTGAAAAATCAGTTATTCTTGCCAGAAATTGAATCGGCCGATTTAAAAAAAAATACCTGTATTATTTATTACATCAAATTGTAGTATAGCTTGTAAGGAAAAAAATCTGTGAAGGAATGTTAAACGTCAAACCAAGGGAAAGGGTTGTTTTTCGCTATTTAACATAATTTAGGATTTGGCCCTGAAGGCCCACTTGAGAAATTCACCTGTAGGCCTGCATATGCGATCATAACATTTTCTCAACATAGGATTTAAAATAAACAGACTAACGACAAAGGTGAAGTGCATCCAATTGTGACGCGTGCTTTATCACTGGCATCCAGATTAAAATTTGATAAATTCCCATAACAAACTATATTTTCATCATTGGGAAATTCTTCTAATTCTTTTCAAAACAGTTTCCTATAATCTAAACTTGTATATTCCTTTAAACCAGAGATTCTCAAACTATTTTGAACAAGAGACTCCCCCTTTTCCAAAATAAACTGATACTTCAGACCCCCCATAGCCGAATTACTTTAAAAACTTTGCATTTAGTTAAGTGAGTAAACTTGACATAATTTTCTCATCAAAATTTAATAAAATAGATAAACATAAAATTTAGTAAATATCAAGTGTATTTAATAATTATTAATACAAATTATATAAAAATATTTAAGTAGGTTATTTAATTTAATAAAAACACATTTATCTAGGCAACGTAAGTTATACAATATCTCAATAGTTTCAAATAAGAACTTGTGTTAATTAATAGAGGTCGATTTTTTGATCTCGTCCACCCCTGGGAAACCAATTTCAACCCCAGGGGGTCGATATCGACCACTTTGGGAATCTCTGCTTTAAACTGTAATTTATTTTCGCTGTTAAGAGTCAAAGATATAATATGTTGATTAAAACAAGAATAAAATCACTAACCACATTCAATATGCCAGAAATGATCATTGTCATTATTAAATACATTCTCTGATTTTACGTTGTAAAACACTAGTTAAATAGGTTGTCCTTAAAGGTGAGAAGCTTCAGTTTTTAATCAATTATTCTTCCTTTTTTGCTAATACTACCCAAGTCATATATGACTCAAGACACCACACCAATAGTCATAAGTCATAAGTATTTATTTCGTACAATAATATACAATTATCTGTACACGTCATACCAATTACATTTACAATTTTCATTAAGGAAAAAATACATAAAGTAATTAAATAATTTTAAAATTAAAAAATTCTTCTATTGAGTAAGGCGTCTGCTCGATAAGATAACTATTTAATCTCTTCTTAAAAGAACCGAGACTTTCGGATTCTTTTATATTGAGAGGCAGTGCCAGTGTGCATAAAGCCAACCATAATTACTTCTCATATTTGTTACTTCCAATGATGTGTTAAAATAAATTCCTAATTTACCTACTATCTAATCAATCAAATGCGACATTGCTACAATATCATCTTTTTAATTTCAGAATGTGATACAGACGATGAAATAGAAAAAGTTTTGAATAAGCAAAAGAAACAAAAAGTAGAGAAACCAGTATCACACCAAAGAGAGGCGTCACCCACACGAGTGGGAGACACGTCGAGGGAGTCCGACGTTGAGTTCGTGAAGGACGAGCGGATCCAGGGGAACGTCACCGTCCAGGACAGCGACACTGACGTCACTGACGAGGACTCGGACCACCACAACACAATGACAGTTAGTTTTATTCGTATTTGGCATCACATAAATTAGGCATTTAGCCATCTCTGTACTTTTGAAAATAGTAGTAGACATAATTTTTTATTAGTGCATTCTATATTCTTCGAGTAGTGTCAACAAAAAAATTGTATCCCATGAAAATTATTGCATATAGAAGTTTCATTCAAATTCAAGTTTTTATTCAAAATAAGTTCCACTGGAGAATACTTTTTGAAGGTTATACATGTAAGTTAAAATTTAATTTTTACTTCATATTCTATGTACACCGCTTCGCAACGTGTTGATGCTGTAAAGGAGAAGAAGCGACAAGAAACTTCCCAGCAACACGTCTAGCTAAATATTGTGCCTCTTTATATTTCATATTTTATTTATATCTCAAATTCTTTTTTTTTATAAGTTTTGTACAGAAGTATGTAACAAAATTACTTTTTGAAGATTAATGGAATTGTAGCAAACAATGCATACTCAATGAGACCAAGACAATAAAAGGAATAAAAAATAATGTTATAGTTATGATGCAATATGTCTCCACAAATTCCTTTCAAGCATGGCAAGATAAAAAAAAATTATTCATTCCTATTATATAAGAAGAGAATATAAATCTTCAAAGGAATTTGTATGTGAATTTATATTATTACTAGAGTTTACCCCGCGGCTGCGCCGCGGGTTAACCTCTAGTTCCTGCTTCTTGTTTAAAGAGCAGGCGTTAATACAGGTTACAATGTACACCATTTTTATGTTAGTGCCATTTGCCCCCGAAAAATTCACTTCATTTTATATCGCAAACTCGATGCTTGATATATTCTCATACCGATCTCTTGGCATGAGTATATATGTCCATTTTCGGCAATAAAACTACATTTAAACAAAATTAAAATAAAAACGATCCAGTATTCCCAGTGTTTTCCGAAAACTTAACAGAAAGACATATCGAGTTATTATCGCATTTTTATAGACGATGCATTTTTATATCTATGAACTTGAGAAATGATTGGTCTCATCCAAACTTTCATCCTCTATTACAAACAGTCCTAGTTTTATTTATCTATCCCCCGTCAATGAAAACTACAAAAATGACAAAAGGGACAAAATCAGCAAAAAGGACAAAAAAGAGCAAAACGGACAAAAAGGACAAAAAAGAGCAAAAGAGCAAAAAGAACAGAAAGAGCAAAACGGACAAAGAGGACAAAATAACCAAAATTATGAAAATGGCAAATCACAAAACCAACCAAAGCCTGTCCCACTTTTGGGATAATCTTTACACAAATCTATCCCATTATCCGGGATGAAAAATATCCCTTGTCCACCCCTCGGAATTCAAATTACATATATACAGAGTATCAGCCAAATCGATCCAATAGTTTTTCCATAAAAAGATAACAAACACAGAGACAAATATACTTTTATCCCGGAAACTATCCCATTTTCCGGGATAAAAAGTATCCTATGTTCATTCTCGGCATCGAAAATATATATATACTGAGTTTCAGCCAAATCGGTCCAGTGGTTTTTACGTGAAAACGGAACAGACAGACAGAGTTACTTTCGCATTTATAATATTAATAGGGATTATGGATTGCAACTTTACTTTTGACTGTTACGGGCCAGTATGCCAGTATTTATTCTTAAATCGAGTAATAACATCATGTCGATATGTTTATAGATCGACGAGAGCAAACTGTTGCCGGACTTCTTCGAGGGCTACACGTTCCTGATGGACGAGAGCGTGGAGCGGAGCGAGCTGGACGCGGGGCTGCTGGCCAGATACGTGCGCGCCTACGGCGGCACCCTGCTGCGCGTGAGTGCTTTTCATCGTGTCTGTTTTTATATAACACTATTGCAGTGTGTTCCTGTTGGCCCCATGCTCGTTTTTGCTACTACTCTCATCTCTCTCTGGCCCAAAGGATGGAAGTTACTAAACTACATTAGTTCACAATATAGTTGACATTTCAATCAATGACAGTCTCTAAATTTTTTTTTTTTATCAGCAGACAGGCAGACGGCCCACTTGATGGAAAGCGGTTACCATCGCCTATGCGCATTTGCAACACCAAAAATGTTACAAATGCGCTGCTGCTCTCTTAAGGGAGACTGGTGCGCGCAGCTCGTCGCGCCTGTAATATATATATTTGTGGTGCACGCTGATGGTGGTGGTTCTAGGCAGGTTGATGTAGTCGTGGGAGTTAAACACTGTTAGATGGTGAAAACTTGTAATAATAAACTTTACATATGAGAGCGTCTGCCTTCGGCTACAACCTAAACGGAAGAGGAACAAAAATGCAACTACAATGTTGCTAATATAAAATATTTTATGTTGGTGTTGCCAACAACTGGAACCTGGTCACTAATGCCGGAACACGACTCAAGGTTGTTATGGCGACATATTTTAGACTACGGGTGGTAGCAATCCAGTCGGGCAAATGCTCTACCACCTGGCTGTGGGTTGTTTTGTCGCCGCTTACGATAAGCCATCTCAACGCAGGAAATTGTATTCTTTCTCCGTTCCTGCACGGATTTTGTGACGTCATCTTTAACAAGTCAGATAATGTCATTATTATTGTTTGAACAGTAACTAAAATTATAGGCAAATTGTTAAAAGCTATGTTTTCACATTATCAAAGCACTGGGAATTTTTAGAAAAGTATTTAAATATTTCATTGACTTCTCTATAATTTTTTTATTCCTTCCGTCATTGCGATAGTGAATACATGAATTGCTTCTAATTCAGCCTAGTCTATTATTTTATTTTCCAAATTAGTACAGCTTTCTAAAAGGCAACTCTGTGTGGGACACAAATCCTACACGACTGGACCGCTGTAAAAAAAATGTAATTGAAATAATAGTACATTATGGTACTAGTGTGTAACATTGGTGATTACCGCCGAGGCGCCATTGAGACTCGAGCCGTAGGCGAGGGTCTTAAGAGAGCCGAGGACGGTAATCATCAATACACACGTGTGTCATACGACGTTTTTCAACACACTTGTGAACAAAATAACAACAAAAACTCATTTTATTTAGTACATAAAAAAAGATATATATGAGTGAAAGTTATATGAGTTAAAATTATCTATTTAAATAAGAAGTTGCATGAAATGAGCAAGCAATAGGAACATTAATTTATTTGTTCTATAGAACACGATCTTTTTTTTTTGAATAAAAACTTTTTTAAGAACAAAGCAACTCAACCAATAAAATTAAAAAAAAAAGATCTATAACTCACTAGTGAGTTATAATGTTTTTTACTCACAGTTTGATAATGGGTGTCATTCTGTGCCTAATTACGGTGACCATAGAGCCACTTTATGAGCAAGTGTGTTGAAAAAGCTATTTTTATAATTTTAATTACTAATTGAGGATAAATAAAAACTTATTTTGTATTGAAAATTGTAAATTATTTTAGGCGTCTGAATTAGACGAAGACAGCGACGTGAATTACGTGCTGTGCGGCAGCGGCGCGGTGCCCGCCGCGACCGGCACGCCGCTGCGCGCCGACTGGGTGTGGCGCTGCCACCGGCGGCGGCGCCTGTGCCCCACCGACGGGTACCGGCTCGCGCGCGCGTGACCCATCTACTCTCCCCAATCCCAATCCCATCCTAAAAGCTGGTTACTAACAATCAGTTGACCAGCTCTTATATCTTACTATCAATTCATTTACACTACTAATAAAATTTTGACATTATTTGTATGGAATTTATGTCAAATAATTTGCTTATGAATAAATAAGTAAACTAACCAATACAAAATGATGATGACGCCTGGCATAGACAATGCAGGTTCAAATAAAATATTTTTGATAATTTGTAACTTATTTTATTACTTCCTTTGATGATATTCCAATAAGAGTGAGCGATCCTTAGAAAGCGCAAAGATGCGCACGCGCAGGCCCGGGAGTGTCGCCGAGGTGCAGCCCTCACTGCGACGTGAGCAGCGTCAGCTTCTCGTTCAGCTGCAGCTGCGTCTTGATCAGTTGGGCCAAAGTCACCACCTGACAAACATAAAGAACCAACTTAACTACTTACTGGTTATTAATGCTTAACCTCATAAAAAAAAGCTTACATGGGAAAAAACAGTTTCAAACAAAAAACTCACTTTCAATTTTTATATCTTATATATGAAATTCTTGTGTCACAGTCTTAATTACGATACTCTTCCGAAACGACTTGACCGATTTTTATGAAATTTTGTGTGCATATTGGGTAGGTCTGAAAATCGGACATCTATTTTTCATCCCCCTAAATATTAAGGGTGGTCCACCCCTAAATAATTTTTTTTTAATTTTTAGACTAATTTCTATTTTTTTAGGATACAACATTAAAAAATACATACAACCCTAAATTTTCACTCCTTTACGATCAACCCCTATTTTTTATTTGTTAATTATAAACTTTAATTTTTTGACAAAATTTTTAATCTTATTTTATCATGACTTAGAATTTAAAAAAAAATATTACTCTTTTAGATTCACATTAGAACCGGTAGGTGGCGCTGAGATCGGGTTCTGGAATCCTAATCACCTGGAGCGATTTTGATGATTTTGTTTTTGTGTTTGAGTGGGTACCCAGATGGTTTAGATTCGCAATTAGAACCAATAGGTGGCTCTGGGATCGGGTTCTAGAATGTTATTTTTTAAATTCAGGACCACATCTGCCGGGGCCGCTAGTATTAATATAGATAGATGTTAGTAAGTACTGTATTGAAAAATGATAGTTCTGTAAATAATTAATAAGCAAGAAGTGGTTTCAAATGAATTTTTCACTCTTACCATTAGAAGATCCTTAACACTAGAAGCAAACGCATCTGCAAACGTGTCCGCTGACAAATTTGGCACGGAGTTCACCAGCTCCAGCAGCTGCCTGCCGGCCGCGTTGTTGGGCTCCACGCGCTCCGCCAACACGTCCTCTACGTACTGCAACACCTGAAATCAAAATATATGCTATAAACAAGAACTAGTCTATTAATGATATTTTTTTTTTTTATTGCAAGAGTTCAGCAGACGACCCACTTGATGGAAAGCGGTTACCATCGCCTATAGACATTTGCAACACCAAAGGTTCTACAAATGCGCTACTGCTCTCTTAAGGGAGACTGGAACATGGTCACTAATGCCGGAACACAACTTAAGGTTGTTATGGTGACATACTCTAGACCAGGGGTGGTAGCCATCCAGTCGGGCAAATGTCCTACCACCTGGCTGCGGGTTGTTTTGTCGCCTTTTACTACAGGCCCCCCCAACACAGAAAATTGTACTCTTTTTCCATTCCCGCACAGATGGAAATAATTAATTTAAAACTTTTTACACAGTCATAATAAACAATTATACATATTAAATTGATTTAGAAAAGCCTGGTGTCTGTATTACATTCAAAAACTTGTTTGACTGATCCCAACCACTGACCGTGATAAATATTATATATTAATAATAATAGCTTTGGAAATAAATTATTTTATACTTTTTAGTTTTTGAAGTCTGTTTTTTTAAACGAAGTTTTTTTTATATCTACCGACTTATCCTCTTTCTCTGCACAACAATTAAAGGAAAAACAGTCTTGTCTATAACTTCGGATTTTTTTATTTACTCCTGTCTCCGCAACATGGAATGAAAGTTTATAATCTAAAATAATCCCTAAGTATTTAATTTGTTCGACATTTTGAAGTTCTGGACATTAGTTACAACTTAATAAATTTATTGTGCAATGATGTGCAAGAATTATTAAATTTTGTAGTTTATGTTGATCCTGGAGCCTAATGGTAACAGTATTAATATAAGAGCCTTCTCAAGTCCTCAATCGATCACATTGTCTAATTCAATTTGAAGGGACAACTACTTAATAAAAATATTAACATGTAGAACCAATAATTATGTAGTTTAGTAGCAAAACTGGACTAAACTTATGTGAACAAAATAGGTAAGTCCAGACACTACTTAAAATTCATTAGACATTACTATCATATCTGGTGCCATAATCCGACCTGATCAAGGAGTGACGACAGCTTGGAGGCAGCCTCGGCCACTTGCGCCAGGTCCATCATGGGCTGCACCTGCCGCGAGCGCCCGCCGCCGCCCGTCGTCTTCTGGCACAATTGCAGGCCCACAATCTAAAACGCCCACATTCCATGAGGTTAAAATAAGACCGAGGTGAGTCACTTTTCAAGATTGTTTATACTGTTCAATTGACCAAGGTATGAAATCGAAGAATTCAAGTACATTATAGTGCATTTAAAAATATCCAACCAAATAGATATGTTTCTATTTTGCAATTCAGTCACATTTCTTAAATACTATTAAAATCTCCATCCATATTGGAGTTTTTGGCGGGAACTGAAAGGGGACGTTGTGCTGTGCAGTTTTATTTTCTAAAAATGTGTAAAATCACTCTAAAATGAACAATAATTGTAGGATATTGATAGTTTTTGAGTAATAATTATGTGTTTTTGCGAGAAATGTGAACTATATAGCCAAATATGGCCTTTCGAGTTTTCACAAGAACTCCGTTGAATGACGTCGATTGTAGCCTACAATACAACGGCGTCTGGCTTAAAGGCCTAGTTGCCAAGCCTTAAACTTAAAAAAAAATCCATCCATATTTGAGAAAGTGTATTTTTTTATTGCAAGAGTTCAGCAAACAGACAGACGGCCCCCAATAGGAAAAAGTTACTATGGCCATTGGACATTTGTAACAACAAAGGAGCTACCAATGTGCTGTAACTCTCTAAAGGGAGACTGGAACCCAGCCACTAGTGCCGGAACATAACTCAAGATTATTATGAAGGCATACCCTAGACCAGGAATGGTAGCCATCCAGGCAGGCAAATAGGGATTTGCAATGGTGTAGTGAAAGCAAAAATAAATGTAATCAGCGGATGAAAAACTTTAATGTAAAAATAGGATTCTAGAGTAAATGAATTTTAAAAACAACATTTCTTAGTAACTTTTCTATACAAGACAAAAGCAAAAACTGTGTAAGTTTGCACATATGCATTTTAATTGGACTATTGGATGGAAATTTCTGAAAATAATTAAGGCTTTATTTAACTTCATCATTATTCCTTGAGTAATGGGGATTGTTCACTTTTTTTCAATTTAGCTTTTTGAAAAACCATTTCGAGGAATAGTGTTCCTAATCATTTCTGTCTAGTTAAAATTCTAAAAAACGTACAATCCCCTTGTATTTTGAAAGAAATGCGTTTGACCTTTATTTGACCTTACTAAATCCTATGATGTCATTTACGTGTGGTGAAATGCATATGAATACCGTAGCCATTCAGTTTCAAAATACAAAAGGACCGACATTTTCCTTTTTATGTCATTGTTATGTCATACAACATCAACATAAACAAACATTTTATTCGACGTACTCCAGAATTAAATTATGTATATATTATCTCTTCAGACCAATATTTCTTAAATATCTGTAAAGAGAATACTTACATATGGTCTCTAACTAAAAGTCAAAGAAAAGTGCATTATATAAACGAGCGTCTTCGTAAATGGTGATTGGAGCGATATCGAAATCTTTTCAAGAGATACGATCCAAAAAATAACCTGTTTACTGATGAGAAGATCATCAAGGTGGAAGAAAATTTAACTGGCAAAACAATACACCTTGCGCCAGAAGTTAGAAGGACGTCCAAAATCACATATTGAAAACAATGATTTAAGCATTAAGTGATACTTTATTCGCTGGATAGCAGTGGATTTTCCAACAGGGCTCTGTACCCTCCCATGAAGCTAATTCAATCCAACATTGGTTGCAAGCCAATTTGTCAGACTTTGTTCAGAGCATAGGTTGGCCTTCGTCGAGTTCTGACTTGAATTCTTTGGAGTATTCTTTATGAACTGCATTGGAGCTAATGGCATACAAAAAGTTCACCAGAACCTGAATTTATCTCAAGCGAGCCCAAATCAATAAATGGAAACTGATTGAAAAGATTAGTACCACCATAGAAGAATGGCCTATATCTTTAAAGCTTAATTAATTGAAAACAAGGATGGCTATTTTAAATAACTTATTTTTATATATACATAAATCTAGATGTTATTAGTTATAATTCATGTAAACAATATATGAATATTTAACATTCCTCCAAAAATATTTTAGCTTTACTTTGACTGATGTCTTAAGAGTTCACATTACGAGTTATAAGAATAAGATGGTTTCTATACTGAAAGCAAACTATTGTGAGTTATAAATTTGTATATGCCATATATTTATATGAATTGATTAATAAAATATATCTTTTGACTTATTATTTTGCAAGATGAAATAATAAATAACTTTTAGCAGTTAAACTTGTTTATTTACTTAAACACTTATTAATAATAATTTAAGACATATTATATAAGCTTTTCAGAAATGTTCAGTTTTATCTTTTTCTTTTTTCTGCAGGCTAGCATTTGGTTTTTTCTATACATAAAGTTTTCATGTAAACTGCAGTGGATAAGTCATAAAATTCTATGATCAAGCATAACCCTTGCTTATGCAGAAAAGTTGTTGCAAATTTTTTCTGAACCTGAAAAAAAGATATAAAGTGTCTATTTAATTACTTGCATAGTCCTTATTTAAGTCATAATTTTTCATATTAGTAACTATATTACACATCAAAATCATATTATTAAGAGATTTACAATCATTAAGGTATTTGTCACAAATCTTCATATTCCATGAAATCCTTCAAGCCATAGATGTGCTTAATTAATCACTTTTAAGCCGGCAAGTGAATATATTTAAAACTACTGGAGAGTTTCATATTTTCCGGTAATTTGTTGTATAAGATCAGATCCATAACATACATTAGTAATCAAACACACTATCTAACCGCCAGGGCAGTGGTGCAATGTCTGTTCCTTTATTTGTATGTATTTATATGAGATACTTTACTTGTATTATAGATCATTAAGAAAGTAATATAGGTTGCTGATTTATTGATTGTACCAAATTATCAAATAAGTAATTAATATTATTTTAATCAGTTTCTAATGAATGAGTGAGACATGTAGCTATTTTTCTATAAATAGGTGCACATTTTAGATGAATTTTGACTTCAACACAAAGTATACTTACATCAATCATATATTAACTAATAATTAACATTACTGGTTTCTTATATGGATGAAATTTACAGACAGGAATAGTAATATACTACACAGGTTATAAAAGGAAAGAAGGAAGGAAGATCTATGGACGAACATGTTGAATTTAGAAACCTTCACAAAACTACTTACATCAGGATTTTAGCTCCTCTTATTTCTCCAATATGTACTACGAGTATAGCTATGTACTCTAATAACATTACATGTTAGGTAGGTTTAGCGTATCAGCCTTTACAAAATTAACACTCCTATTTGAAGATCCGGCCATGTTTAGAAAGAGAAAATATTTAATACATTTTCATTAATAAAACAGTTCACTTTTTTGTCGGATAACTTTAGAAGATTTTTCTAAGGACGAAATTAATTGTAATGAATAATATTAGAATTTAGAAATGCTGCATTAACCGCCGATCTAAAGCCTAAATACCCAATGTTGCCAGGTTGATAATAGTGAAATTACTAAAGTTTGTAATTCTTGTAGGTACACACGTGTGTGTAGGAAAGTAACTCCCAACATACTGACTTAAAAAAGACCTTATCGAACATCGCCATGATTTTTAAATTGAAAACTTCGGTAGATACTTCTGGATGGGGAAAATGCACTGAATTCGCACGACCGTCACGCTCAGATACCAAGTTTTTATCTCTGAAGTGCAGTCCTAACGACTGATATTTTTTTTAAAGGTCTGACTAATAATACTCTCCCCCCCCCCCTCAATTGAAACTGACAATACAACCTTTTTATTTTAACTGGATTGACAACATCATTGGATAATGAGACTATGTCTAAGTATCAGACATTATAAAATGATAACCCAAATGTGATACCAAATCAAAGTATTTTAGTGGTCGAATGAGCTTTATCTGTTGCAATCGCCGAAAGAATACTTTATTACAAATTAAAAAAAGTAATAATATCGCAATGGTGTCTAATAGGTAATTTATGCCTGATTATCAATTAATGGTATTCAGTCTAACTGTACATTATTCAGTTTAAGTTATATTATATTGATTTTTCACTAAAGGTCACTTTAAATAACTTAACGGTAACTTTAGAAAATAATAAATGTTGAACACCAAAATATATAAAATGAATCTACCGATAAAATTGCTAAGCTGGCCACACTAAAATGATTAGGATGTGTCATAATGAATAATGACAGTAACATTTAAATAGTAGCACAGATTAATATGATTATTTTCTTTTTATAGGCAAAGGAATTAATGTAAAGTTGTCCCCAATGACGTCATCGGATAATTTGTTTAAAAATCGAATTTAAAAAAAACTACCTCTTAAAACACAAAAATATTCAAATTAGTATCTTAAAATACCCTATTTTACATAATAAAAATATAAAATCAGAGGGTAATTTTTTTTGAACAATCCCCATTCTTGAGATACGGGGTATGTACATACATACATACATAACTTCACGCCAGTTCCCTTGCGGGGTAGGCACGAACAACAGAGTACCATTTAGGCTTATTCTTACACACCTCACTTGCCTCTTTGACATTCATAACTCTTGTCATGCAAGCTTGTCTGTTCTTAAGGCTCCTGAGAGGGTATGTATATTAGATTAATGTTTATTAAAGATCCACAATCACAATTAAAACAGTGGTTGTCACTTTCTGTAGACCCACCCCTTCATTGTGTGGACTGTTGTTCCGTAGCGCACCCTGTCCACCTACACTTGGTTATCTATATATTAATATGTGAAGCAAAATCACAGCAAAAACTTTGTACCTTTTTACAAAAAATGCACAGACAGAGGAGTATGAAATTTTGCATACTCATAGTTTATACAGAGGAGTGCAGAATGCTAATATTTTTTAAAAATTATGCATAAAAAAAACATTAAATCAATAAAAAAAAGCATTACACACAGTACTGTGTATTTAACAAACACACACGCATATATACTTTTTGTTTATTGTTAATTTTAAATTATCAATGTAGTCTTGGCGAAATGTGATTATAGAAGTATAGTCTTTGACAACAGAACCTCAATACTGTTCAAACTTATAATTTAAATTAATTATTATGGTCAAATTAAGACCACCAGTAGCTATTATTAGTCCTAATACAAATATAATAAAACATAAAAATCCCATAGCTGGTCTTGCAATTTAAGAACAACATGCACAACCAGTAATGGAGCCAAAGGCAACTGTAGGTTACTGTTCTTAGATGAGAAATTTGTTTATCTTTAATATCAGCAAGTGCTAAATGTAATAACAATATGAACATAAGACAGAATAATGACAATCTGGACCCATCTCACTACAAATATACTAATATAACTAGCTGATTATCTTACGATTACCACAACTTAAATCAACTATCTTACGTAATTAATGTAGGAAATAAGAAATAATATTAGGATATTCTGATAAACAGATGTGAAAATAATATTTTATGTTTACCTCAGGTTCATAGCAAGTAAGAGAGACATCGATAGGTGTGAACATACAGCCCTGCTTGCCATTGGGCACTCCCAGAGCCACACAGACATAAGCCCGCAAGCCCATGCGTGCACCAGACAAAGATGTGTCTAGCGTCACATGCACAGGCTCACGGCACTCACGAGAGTAATACTCGTGAATCACTGAAGAGTGGTTTGTCACCTCGTTGCCGGTTGCCCACCACCCTGCATAGTCAAATTTATAGGATATTTTATTACCAATGGTAATATGTGAACAATACCAAATAATTATTTTTCAACTGAATAATCATTAACTAACCAACAAACACCATAGTGTTTTAGTAATGATTGCAAATGTTACCAATCTGAATCTAACTGCAATTATGCAGTTTGTATGCTTACTCTTGCTTGTAGTGGTGAATGCTTGCAGTAGTTTGTTGTTGGAGTGTTGTTGCTTTCTTCTAGAAGGGTGAAGAAAATACACCTTGATGTTTACAAGGATGTATTCTCATAGTAGTTGAGCTTGGATGCTGATCCCTAGGTTCAACTTAGTTGATAACAACTTGTAGCTGTTTGTATCAACTCAATAGCAACTTGTAGGGATGTAATAGCAACTCACAAAGTATTTATGAACATTATGTATAGGCCGCAGCGTCAGCAAAATGTAATCTATGTATGAATTAGATTTCCTAATATACAGTTGATTTGGTTTGGATTAATGAAGTTGCAAACATATTTTAATTTATTGAGATTAATTAAAGAATATTACGGCCCATAACTAGCAACGGATCTAAGGCTTTCACTACAAAATCAAATCCTGTAAGAACTACTTACCAACAATGTTTTCAGAGGCATTAACTCTTCTGTTCAACTCATACACATCCATGGCATAGTTGAGCTCGGCCTCCACTTGGTCTGCATATTCTTTGTGAGGTACACAGAAGCAATTGGTTACTTCGACAATGCCCTTATCACTGGTGCCTGGCAATAAACATTGACAACATAACCTCATTGCACTAATGTAACTTTAGCGACTTATTATCAAAATGTTATCATTAACATTTGAGAAACCACTATATACTATTCAAAAGACTATGATTGAAATTATTTACTGGAATTAAACGATAACACTAAAACTTATTGAGTTAAACCACATGACGTCGGCACATCAAATTTACATAATACGCACTAATTTCTAAAAGACAGACGAAATGTTTATATATTACCCAATAAAGTTCCAATAACTCTGTGTGAATCTGCATTTCGACGCTCATAGGCATCAACAATTTGAAATAATACAACGGGGTGAACCTTGACACTTAAGTTGAGCGCCATTTTGGTTTACAGAAGAACTTTTTTTTGGACCGAGGGAGGGGAGTGGATTAGAATTATAGTTCTGGCTACAAGACCTTATGAACCACGGTAATCATGCTTGCCATTTTTAACCGACTTCCAAAAGGAGGATGTTCACAGGTTTTTTTTATATGTATGTTACTTGATTTCTCCGTCAATTGTGGGGCGATTTTTTGATGGTTTTACCCCACATTGGTCCTATTTTCACTGTGTCAGGTTCTGATTAGTGGATTCCAAGGAATTATAGAAACCCACGAAAATTGCTAACCGATTTTTTCATAACACAATATGTTTGTCAATTGTAAACCGATTTTTTTTCTCTACTTATAAGAGTATACTCCCGAGGTATATAGAATGCAATATAATCATTATGAAGGATATTGAGGATGACTATAAATATGTTGTTTGCATAGAACAAAACAATAGTAACAACCAGTTTTAATTTTTATTCAACAATTCGTAATACATTAAAATAACAATACACACTAAAAACATAGTTAAACTATCTATTTAAACAGCACTACCAAAAATTATATTTGTTGATTCTAATACAAAAAGAATTTTTGCAAACCAAATTTACCATAATGGATTATATCAACTCTCATAATAAGAACTATATTTACAAATTAAATTTGTTACTAATATCACTTATCAGAGGAAGGGCTTGTGTGAATGCGAACTCCATGCATCTCTGCAATCTCAGTTTTGAGTGACTCAGTGACTAAGCGGTGCTGTTTCACCCGGTTCAGACCTATAAACTCTTTAGCTTCTATGCTAATCTGAAAATATAAATGTTTTAATTTCAGTAAGAGAATTCCTGTTTATCCTTCTAAGAAACCAGAGTAATAATATGCAATGTGAAAATAAAACCCATAAATTACTTAAAAACCAATGAAATGTATGGGTAGTAAGAAATACAAAAATTAAGGAAGTAATAAACACTGAGCTGTCCATTACAAAGATAAACTAATTAACCACGCAAACCAACTGGCTGTAGGCCTCACTTATACTAGCTTGACTGTGAACCGGTTGAAACAATATCACATTTGTGAGCTTCAAGGTCAGGCTTATCAAATATATTTATTAAGAGATGTCCTTTAGTGTAAGGACCAATCTCTACAGTCAAATCTTCTTACATCACTTCTACTTATATTGTTGCCACTGATCACAAAACGCAAGAACATTATAAAAAAAATTACTTCAAACATAGCCCCACATCCACCAGAAATGTCTTGGACGCTTAGATACGTGATCCCAGGGAGTGATTGCTTTAGGGTTTCTGTGAGCTGTTGCTCTTTACTAATGCAGTTTTTTTCAAAAGCGCTTTTGGTTCCACCATTGCCGCCGACGGTACGAACCTACACAAAATAAAAATTGATAAATGATTCCATCTACATTTTTTTTCTACAAAGCAACATTAATTCTTGACTAGGTTACAGCAAGATATAAATAGAAAAACAAAAATCAAACTTACAAAGTGATTTCTAATGGGCTCTAAGGCCCTTAAAAAATTACGAAACATTTCGAGGCAATTTTGTGAACTGAAGATACTTTTAAGTTTCCTTTATGTTAGCTTATATCCCAAATTACTTGTTTAAAGTACTAAAAACATGATATACGTTATATTATTCTAATCACTTCTCCGCTATTGTTTTACATAACCTCAAATGCAATACAAAATATTAAAAGAAAATTGATATTTTTTTATTATTTTGCCGGAAACAAGTCCATTGGCTAATTGAAAATTGAATACGTAAGTGTGACCAGACTTAAATTGAAAATTATGGATACAGGTAACTTTATATCAAAAAATGCTAACCATTTTTTTACATGTATTTGTATTTAAAACTTAGAACCAATATGTCTTTTTGCATATATCGATTTGAAAATTAAACCTGCTATAAATTTTTAAGTTAATCATAGAAACTATGAAGGCGTAAAAGTTATCAGCGTATCCTATTTATTAACACGCTTTTATTATGATTCCATAACTATCTCTGGCTTTAAAAACACAGAACTCTTATAAAATTATCATGTCTATTAATATAATTATCATGTCAGTCTTTTATTCAGAAACCTCTCAATATGATGATTTTGACAAGGAGGTGTATTGAGATATGCCGCTATTTTAGTCAGGATTTACTAAATCTTAATGATATATTTCTTCATTCCATTAGTCAATAAGTGGGGAGATATTAGTTTCGTAAAACTTGAACCTATCATTTTAATGCATCTTGTTTAAATCAACTTTAATAAAAGTATTCTATAACTTCTACTAAGCTGTTTTTGTTAGAATTATTAAATCGGCTTAAAAAAAATCGAGTACGTTGACTACCTTTTTGTGCCCAAATTCCCCATGCGCTGCAATATGTATCTCTTCAAAATGGACGGAAAGTGTTGTTTATTATTTTATATAATACATATTTAATAACGAAAACGTAAGTAAATAAAATTCACTTCTAAAAACATTATATTTGACTTGCTCTTACTAACATTTTTCACAAGTGATATAAAGAAACAAAGAAATGATATAACATTACATCAAATTTAAATTTTGGAAAAACACATTCTAAAAAGCTCCGACAGAAAAAGATATTTAATGTTTCAACGAGGTAGCCAAGGTATTAGCTCCCTTGAAGGTTCTCAAGCGACGGTGATTGACCAACGAGAGCCACTATTATACGGAAAGGCTCAGAACTCCACCTCGGTGGGTAGTCGCTAACCACCTTGAAACTGGAGTAAAGTGGTTTTTGTCAAATCTTGAACCTCCTGGTATCCTCTAATGGCCATAGAAGAAGAAGAAGAAGAGAAGGCTCTCTCAGTCATAATAATGGCTTTTACAAAATCATATTTTGTTCCATCAGCTATAGTCATTTTTTGAAATCTTTCAATCTTATAAACTCATAGATTTTTTCCTAATTTAATAAATCCTGCTAAATGATTTTAGCAGTTTTATAAAGCACATGGCACTCTGTTGTTCGTGCCTACCCCGCAAGGGAACTGCCGTGAAGTTATGTATGTATGTATGTATAAAGCAGTTTTTAGTAGAATCTTATAAGATTTGCTAGTATTTTCTAATCTGTTAAATCCTATTTTGGGTATACAATTTTGCTGAAATCGTATAATTCTGCTACATCTGGCCACACTGTGCAACTGATCCAAAAGGCTTGCTACCAACAAAATAAAAAAAAGAATTACAAACTGTTAGTGTCACTAATACTATGATGAGAACTTCACAACAAGTGATTTCTTTCGTTTCGGCCGAGTGGATTAAAAAAAAATAACCAGTAATAGCACGTAGCACGTGTTTATGTTTTCTAAAGGTATAATTTTTAAATGTGTCTTTAAAAATGCCTCCTTTTAAAACTGGTTTAAAAAGGAAAATTGATAAGAATAATTCCAAACAAGATACTGAAAAAGTCCCAGAAGCTAAAGTAAGTTATTCCTTTCGCTACAATCTTCAAAGAAGAAAGAAGGAGATAATAACGTAAAATTATTTTATTTTCTTAGGGTTCGACACTTGTAGAGGATGAAGATTTGATCAAAGGTGAACTTGACCATGATGGAGATGACACTGATTCGGAACCTGAAGATGGAGAAAAGGCCGGCTCTGACGCAGAACTAGATGTGAGTGAGATATTCATTTATAGTAAGGCCCTCGATTTGTGCAATGAAATAGAAAGTGTTTACCAGCTAATAGCCTTTTACCCAGAAAAGTTTAATAAACAGTGATATCCTATAGATAACTTCAAAGCCCTTCTAGATTAAGTAAATGCAGTGCCATTACATTACCTGATTTAATGTGAAAAATTGTTTATTATGCAACCTTTTCCATCCTTTTTGTGCACAACCTGAACATTGGCTTTCTACGGGAATATTGACTCCTTTTCAGTTGCCAAGGAGAAGTTGGAAAAGTAGTATCAGTGTCAGCAAAGGTCTTCGATGCACAAGTGTTCAGAATTCTCATCCTTGGTATATAGTGTAGATATATAAATACTTATAATTGATTGTGTAAAATAAATAGTCAATTGTTTGCATTTGGCTTAAAAAATAATTTACTTTTGTAAGTTGTATGTATAACTGATTGTGTAAAATAATTGACAATTGTTTGTATTTGGCTTAAAAAATAATTTACTTTTGTTTTTTTTTAGGAAGTGTTGTTTGATGGTAGTGAAGTTTCAGAACTGGAAGAAAGTGTAGAAGACAATGACAAAGCATCAGGAGACTCATCAGTTAGTGCTAACATTTATATATATTTTATAAGTTCTAATTGTATTTAGCTGTTCTTTTCATGTGTCATTTACTAATTCAGGATCTAACAGATTCAGAAGCCGATGATGATGACAATAGCAGTCAAGATGACAGAAGCAGCACTGATAATGATGAAAGTAAAGAAAATAAGAAAGGTTTAAACAGAGATGAAGACAGTGGAGATGAATCTGGAATAGGTCAGACACATTCAAGTGGCAGTGAAACAGAGAAAAAGCCTGAGAAAGTCAAGAAAAAAACAAAAAACATCAGGCAGGATCTAAGAAAACAAGACAAAGTAAAACAAAGCAAAACTAGTATTGATAGGTTAGCTGATGATATTAATACAACTCGTATAAGCACACAACCTGTTGAACAAAAAGGTCAGTAAGCATTATTTTATTTTCACCCTAAAACCTAATAAAGAGTGTGTTACAACATCCCATCACATTCCTGGAAAGCACCCCTATCCCGGTAACATTTCCTCTTCCACCTTAATTCGTCCAGTTCCAAACAGAGGGTGCAGCGCACAAGCCGAATCTTCAATGGCTGCTTAAATGGAGATGCCACACTTGCCGATAAATATTCAAAAAATATTGGAAAAATACTGTATTTTGCCCTAAAACCGTTCCTTGAAGTGCCAACTGTGTCCCGGACATCTGGTGTAGTGTTTGTGCAAAAACAGGATGTGTGAATCCGGCCGAAATCCTGCATCATACCTTACCTGGTTCCAGTGATAGTAAGGGTTCATTTTATCTACTTCACTAAGATTAGGACTAGGTTCACTAGGATTTATGAGGCAGCATTAGGTCTAACAGAGAATCGGGGTTTGCTAAGGCTAAGTAGCCATTCATATCTTATCAGAGTGTGCCGCCATATAAAATAACAGATAAAGTTTTTACTCTTGTAAGTTGTGCTTAACTAAGCACTTTGTCCATATAATTTTGATGTATTTTCCAAGAATGGGTACTCAACGAGTATTGTTAAAGTTTTATTTGACACTTGATATCTTTGTCTTCCGTGATCACGGCCACTGAAAAGTGGCCGAAACGTCGGAAAAACCAAAATCAAATAAAATTACCGCGCTTAAAACCGTTAAAACGTAGTTTTATTATGTATACAAGTCGCGAAAACTTAAGAAAATCTCATTTTTCTTTGAATTAGGGGTCCACTATTGTTTTTTCTTGAGTTTGGAAATGATGCAAAACAACACCTTCCATACTTCAGTTTTAGTTGTTTTGTTCATGTTTTAAGCTTGTAAATGCTAAAATACAATAACACCAAAATTACTAGAATTACAATAAGAATGATAATGTTTTGGTAAATCACACCAAATACAAGTGATTAAAGTTACTATGTAAAAGTTTGTGAATAATTTGCGAGTCTACTTTTGTTAACCCAAGTATAGTAGGTAATTCTTGTTTACTGATCTTATGCAGATGAGTATGAATCTGGTGACACCTCGGATGAAGAAGAGCGCCGCAACACAGTGGGCGATGTGCCCATGTGGTGGTATAATGAGTATCCTCATGTAGGTTATGATCTTGATGGGAAGAGGATTATCAAACCACCACAAAGGGATCAGATTGATGAGTTTCTCAAGTAAGCTGAATTATGTTTCTTTTATTTAGTCCTTTATTCTTCTCAATTGGTTGTTATAGAAAAAACTTTCGGATTTAGGCAACCCTCTAGTCTAGTGGACGATGACAAAAGACAAGTTGAAGATAGAAAGCTTTTTGAGAAATTAATTTTAAAATCTTGTCTAAAACTGAGGAAGTTGATAAGCTAGTATTATCTGAATGTCTACATACTTATGTCCAAAATATGTCTTAATTACACAATATGAATATTTGTTTGTAGAAAATGTGAGGACCCGGATTTCTGGCGCACAGTGCGCGACCCGTCCACCGGCCAGGATGTGATACTCAGTAAGGAGGATCTTCAGCTCATTCACAGGCTGCGAGAGGGAAATGTTCCTGACCCAACTCATGACCAATATCAGGTTAATATCCCATCAATTTTCCTTTTAATACACTATAATAATCACAAATTAAGAAGCCCGACTTTACAGTTCTTATTACAACATACTTTGGGATTGAAACCATCAAATTGTTAAGGAGATATATCAATTAAATTTTATAGGACTTTGTGAGTGATTGATTGATTTATTTTAAGTTAATTACCTTTTGTGTCATACAAATACCTCTCTCTCAAAATTGATATGGAGCGAGAAATGTTGGTGTCACATTGGTCTTATGTACCATGCATTTATTACACATCATAATTAATCTCATGAAGTTCATCATTCATGAAGTTTTTATTTTCAGAGCACATATTATGTACAATTATATAGTATTGTTTTAGTATAAATACATAATCTAAGGTGTGGAATATATTATATAATATTTTTCCTGAATCGAATTAAGTTACTAAAATGCACCAACCTTTTGGTAGCAATGCCAAATTCAAAATAGAATGAGTAGTGAATAGGTGCTTAATAAATGGTAATCAAAGAAGATACTGATTTTAGCATTTTAGCCTGTACCATTTCCAAAATGTAAACTGCATTCATTCGCATGTAAACGTAAGTTTTTGTAAACACTGAAGAAGTTTATTTTGGTTGTAGTTTTAATTTGAGCACTGGTGTCTGGTGTCATAATGGTAACGCAATCATATTTTTTTTAAATAAAAACACCAGTATGATCCTGGTCTTAGACCATTCTGGCTCTGTTGTAATGACAGATTTGGGGTCCAGGAATGTTTACATAAATTTTAGCAGATACAAAACTTGTGTGCAAGTAATGCTATCGTGGTGACACGAGTTGTTCTATCAGCGATGTTGCAGTTTGGGCCGCTACTTTACTGGTTCACGAGTCTTACTGACTGTGTCTCTCACTGGTTGTCTTGTGTACTGCATCAGTACCTTTGGATTACATTATAATCTATATCAGGAGTCGCCAAAGGGCGAACCGCGGTCCGGATACTCATCCGGACTACCGACCCATTATGCGTGGACCGCGAGAACACAGCAACTTGCACTACAGAATGCACTACAAAATGAGATGAAGATGAACTTCATTAAGAATAAATTTTGTTGAACATCTCCAGGATTTAATGTCAATAGCTTGCACCAATTTTATTCCAAACTTCAGACAGATAGTCTGCAACAAAAAATGTCATTTTTTAATAAATATTTTTTTCTTAAAATGTTGTGCGGACCGCGTTGGTCTACTAGAAACTAATTGGTGACCCCTGATCTATGTTTTGAACATATGCATGTGAAGACTTATTATACTTTTAATGGAGCAATCCAATTGTTTGATTTTTCTTACACCTCGAAAACACACCTAGGAAACATAAACTTTTGGTGAGAGTCATATTTTCCTGGGGAGTGTGTGGAGCTGACACTCTAGAAGCAACCGGGATTTAAGTCTGGGGTTTGTGTATTTTCAGCCGTGGGTGGAGTGGTTCAGTCGCGAAGTGCTGGCGACGCCGTTGCGGGCGTTCCCGGAACACAAGCGGTCGTTCCTGCCCTCCAAGTCGGAGCAGAGGCAGGTGGCGCGCATAGTGCACGCCCTCAAGATGGGCTGGACCAAGACCAGGAAGCAGATCGCGAGGGAGCGACGGATGAAACGGGTAAGCCATGTCGGGATACACTGACTACTGTTGACGAATCTAATGATGATATACATGTTAGATTATTGTACTATTTTAACTAGTTTATTGACTGACAGAATAATAAAAGAGGGTAGTTTCTATCTAATTACCCCATTATTCAGTTCGTTTCATCATTGCTCGAATATAAAAGCGTACTGACGGAACGATGAGATAATATTCCCACCCTGACTTTGGTTAGGTGCAGAATCTCACTCCGGCTTTGGTCTGATGCACATGTCGTAGTAGCGCTCTAGGGTGGTTAATTCTTGTGCGAGTTAATGAAATCGGCCTTTATGTAGAAATAGTAAAATAAGGGTTGTGTGTGAATTAGGAGAAGAACTTCTACAACTTGTGGGGCTCGTCGACCGCCGAGGAGGAGGAGAGGCTGCGGGGCATCCACCGGCACATCCCGGCGCCGAAGCGCGCGCTGCCCTCGCACGCCGAGAGCTACAACCCGCCGCCGGAGTACCTGCTCGACGCCAAGGAGGTGTGCCATTTCCAGTTCTCATCTTATTTTATATATATACTAGTTTAGTCAACCTCTTGTTTACAGAGCAGGCGTTAATACAGGTTAGTGCTATTTGCACCCGGAAGATTAATTTCATTTTATATCGCTAACTATCCCATCTCCGGGCATGAAAAGTGTTTATGTCCATTTTCGGTATCAAAACTACATTTAAATAAAATTCAGATCAGATACACCTGGCTAATGACTGCCACAAAAGATTACAATACACAATGGGCTGTTTTTTAATCACAAATTTTAAACACAAAGTAAAGAAAAGAAGTCCAAATGCCGAAAGGTAATAAAGTGTGTTTTTACGGTATGCAGGTTTGAATCCATTTTTGTCCGGCGTGTAGGTCGTAACAATATTAATAGGGATGTCTTTGTTGGAAACAATAAACAAGTAAATAGTGAACCCACATTTAAACTATTATTATTTATCTGATATACGTATGCAATCATTTTTCAGTTATAATGATCATAGAGTGATGTTGTAATGTAGGTATTTTTTTTACTTCATTTTTAACCTTATTTATGGTTGTAAACTCCCTCTTTTGCTCTCATGGTGTCTGTTGATGAGTGGGTTAAATCTTTGTCAATCTAGCTCGCTCCAACATAGGTTTAGGGCTGATTTCTGGCATAGTATTTTGTTAATGATTTTTCTGTTATTTACTATAGTCTATATGTGTATGAGAGGAGACTCGATGGCGTGCTTGTTGTATAATAGTGTATGCATGTGTTAGATGAAAGAGTGGAACAAGTTGTCGGAGACGCCGTGGAAGCGCCAGTACACGTTCCTGCCGACGCGGCACGCGTCCCTGCGCGCGGTGCCCGCGTACGAGCGCTTCACGCGCGAGCGCTTCCTGCGCTGCCTGGACCTGTACCTGGCGCCGCGCGCCATCAAGATGCGGCTGACCATCAGCCCCCTGGACCTGGTGCCGAAGCTGCCGTCGCCGCGCGAGCTGCAGCCGTTCCCCACGGGCGAGGCGCTGGCGCTGCGCGGCCACGCGGCGCTCGTGCGCAGCGCCGACTTCGACCCCTCGGGCCAGTACGTCGTCTCGGGCAGCGACGACGGCACCCTCAAAGGTACCCCAGAGCAGGCACGCCGAACCTCTTCTTCGAACAGTTACATTGTGTTCGATCTTTATGTCAGCACTATTTGGCCTCTGAAGATT
Organism: Dendrolimus kikuchii; assembly: GCA_019925095.2. Taxonomy (NCBI): domain Eukaryota; kingdom Metazoa; phylum Arthropoda; class Insecta; order Lepidoptera; family Lasiocampidae; genus Dendrolimus; species Dendrolimus kikuchii. The sequence goes on from CM034400.1 coordinate 24,031,346, forward strand.
CACTTCATTTTATATCACAAACTATCCCATCCCGGGATGAAAAGTATCTATGTCCATTATTAAAAGTACATAATTACAAAATTACACCAAAACCGATCTAGTACTACAGTAGTTTTTCCGTGAAAGCTTAACAGACAGACAGATCGAGTTGCTATCGCGATTTTTTTATAGATGATGAATTATTATATCTTCTAAACTTGAGAAATGATTGATCTCCCATACAAGCTTTCATCCCCTATTTCAACTCGTTCTAGTTTTATTTATCGATCCCCTGTACCATCTATCTGCAAACTAAATAAATGATAAAAAAGCAAAAAATACTCACAAATGCTAAAAATGACTCAAAATTCCAAAAATGACAAAAGTGCCAAAATAGCCAAAGTTGACCAAAATGCAAGAAATGCCAAAAATTACAAAAGTGACAAATGCCAAAATAGCCAAAGTTGACCAAAATGCAAGAAATGCCAAAAATTACAAAAGTGTCAAGAGTGCCTAAAATGTCAAATATGCCAAAAATGACCAAAATTAAAAAGTGCCAAGTGCCAAAGTTGACCAAAATGTCAAGTGCCTAGAATGTCAAATATGCCAAAAATTACCAAAATTTAAAAGTGCCAAGTGCCAAAGATGACCAAAATGTCAAGTGCCTAGAATGTCAAATATGCCAAAAATTACCAAAATTTAAAAGTGCCAAGTGCCAAAGTTGACCAAAATGTCAAGTGCCTAGAATGTCAAATATGCCAAAAATTACCAAAATTTAAAAGTGCCAAGTGCCAAAGATGACCAAAATGCTAAAAGTGCCAGAAATGCCAAAAATTACAAAAGTGCCAGAAATGCCAAAAGTTCCAAAGTGCCAAAAATTACAAAAGTGTCAGCAATGCTAAGTGACAAAAATTACAAAAGTGCCAAGAGTGCCAAAAATGACCATAATGACAAAAATTTAAAAGTACCAAAAAATGCCACAAATGACAAAAATTTAAAACTGCCAAAAATGACAATAATGACAAAAATGTCAAAATTTACCAAAATATCAAGAGTGACATCAATGCCAAATATGTCAAAAGTGCCAAGTGCCAAAAATGACTGCAATGTGAATAATGCCAAAATTATAAATATGAACAAAATCGCCAAAATTACGGCAAATTATGGTCATAAAAATGACGGTGCTTATGATTATGCTCTAAGATCAGTGGCTGTTTTGCTGACCGACCGAGTACGGTGCTAAATGAGTACTGCTGTGAATATGTTAAAATCCACGTGTCGGCGTAAACCGCTGACACGGCAATGTACGGCTGTTGCTAGCCCGCACATTCACATTTATAATATTAATAGGGATTATGTATTGTACTTAAAAAGTTGCATGTCATAGTACAAAGTGATGTATGCGGAATGAATGTTCTAAAGAACTATTGCGTAGTTGAGCGTGGGAGCTCAAGAAAGTGGGCCTGAAGGTCTCGTCGCTGGCGAGCAGTGCGGGTGCAGAAGTCAGGCTCAACGATTCCTCGGAACGCTCTCTATTGTACAGGCAGTAAAGTACGCAGTGTCTTTGAAGGCTAAACGATTCTAAACCGCCTCTTAGTATGGGATCGTTGATGATACGAACGTCGCGACGCTGGGTGAAGCCGAGGGCTCCATCCATCAGTACTCCATGTGTGGCCTGACTTGCACTTTGTACGGCACAAGTCGTTGCCAGGAGGTGAAGTACTGCTTGGACAAGCAACCAAGCTAACCGTGTTTCGCGCAATGAGTGAGAACTCGATGGCTCGCTTCTCCCTCCCCTATCCTATTCCCTTTATCACATCCTTTTATCCTATCTCAACCTATTTTTTTTTATTACTGTAGAACAACAAAGAAGCTGATAGCCTAGTTGTGATGGAAAGTGGTAATTGTTATTTACAAACATTTGCAACACTAGCTATTACCATTTTGCTGCCGCACTCATAGATGGGAGAAAGTTTGCAAAGTGTTGGCTTCACTCTTGGTCTTGTAAAAATCTATAGACAATGGTAACCACTATTCATTATGAGAGTCATCAGCCCATTTATCAGCTTCATGAATATTTAGTAAACATAGTTACATACATACATATATACATAACTTCACGCCAGTTCCCTTGCGGGGTAGGCACGAGCAACAGAGCACCATTCGGGCTTATTCTTACACACCTCACTTGCTTCTTTGACATTCATAGCTCTTGTCATGCATGCTCGTCTGTTCTTAAGGCTCCTGACATCACCTTCTGCTAGTACACGATCAATTTGATCATGGAAGGTGTGTCGTGGCCTTCCACGACTTCTGCATCCATCCACTTTTGCATTGTATATCTGTTTAGTCATTTTTTCATGATGCATTCTTTCCACATGCCCGAACCACAGTAAACATAGTTTTTAGGGCAAATGATTTATTTAGCATAAATAGAACAAGAAAAAGCGTGTAGCAGCGAGAGATAGGTGGTTCAATGATATTTCAGATGGCAGAGAGTAGTATTCACTGTCGAGTGCTAATGTGAACTGAAGTGAACTAATTTATTTTGGAAATGGTAACCTTAAGTACAAATATTAACAATTCATAAAGCTAGTACAATATTGTTACATACCGTCAAAAGAATGCGCACACCTGCCTGTCGTAAAACGCAGTTTATTACCTTTCCTGCATTCGGAATTCCTTTGTTTACTTCGTGTTTAGAATTTGTAATTATGAAAAACATCCTATTGTTATCGTACTTGTTTTATGGTCGTCATTAGTGTCGAACTAATCCTTGTTGTTATTGATTGCATTGCGTCGAAGCTTGCCAAGTGTGCGGATTAACTCAGTGAATGCGGTCCTTTGGCTTTCCTTTGTATTATACAGTTTAGTATAAAACAATGCCCGAACGGAGGGGTGGGGCAGTCGAGCGAGGATTACGATACGAGTAAGACGTACATTCGACAAGCAATATAGTGACGGAGTTTGCGCGTGTTATTGAATCGTGCAGTTTGTACTAGTAATGTTTAGTTATATTTGTACCTATGTTATACGTGTTTGCATAATATAATAATATATCATATCGCACAATATGGGAGCGGGATGGGGCAAGTATTAATATAGTCGCACGAGTATAAGCGTAAAAGTGTCGCGCGCAGTGTGGGAGTGCAGCAGCGGGCGCTGCTTGCGCACGGTGGCGCTGGGCGAGCCGGTGTCGCGCGTGGCCTGGATCCCGGCGGCGGGGCTGAGCCTGGTGGCGTGCGCGGCGGGCGCGCGGCTGCTGCTGCTCAACCCCGGCGCGGGCGTGGGCGCGCACCGCACGGCCGACGCCACCGACCGCCTGCTGCAGGAGCCGCCGCCGGCGCACGACGTCGTCAGTGCGTATCCCCACACCCTCACCCTCACCCTCACCATTTCCACATTCCATTTATACCTTACTCTACAATACTCTACATACACGATATGTACATGTATTTAAATTTTTGGCAGAAACGTAAAAGATGAGAAAGATTTCAGATATTGTATTTTCCGGCTTAAATTCTGATCAATTTTATCATTTAATTATAATTGCCAGCATAAACCTTGAAGAAGTAAGTATGTAATGAAATTTATCAACAATATTGATTATGTGTTTGTCTCTTTATTCAAGAGGGATAATACCTCTGATTTAAAAAACGCGGTGGACTGTAGGTACTGGTTTTGGGAAAAGCGTGTTTGCCTTACTTGGTTTATGTTGCTGCGATCTTCTCGACTTCTTGGGCCGGCCCGTGTTCTTTCTTCTTACAAGACGAATTAACCCCATACAATTACAAGCACACTGATTGGAGCACGGAAAAAAGCACTTTTAGTTATTAGTTTTAATATTTTTAACTTGCGGGAGTGAGCAGCGGGAAGTAATATCAGCGCGGGCGCGGGGAGAGAGCCAAAAGACATTAAATACAAGACGTCACTGTCAATGTCAATTTTGTGTTTGTTTTTTATTTTTATTTTACGCGGTAAGGCTTTGGCCTTAACAACCTAATATTTCGAAAAATGATCGAAGTTTCACTGTTCGTAGGATAAATTGACTACTCAACAGTTGTTTATATTTTATGTAGCCTGTAAATGTTTCAAATAGTCTTTCATTTTTGCCAAGTCTGTTTGTATTAGAATAGCACCAGAGTACAGTGTCTGTCGATGCACACGAAAATTCTTTCTACATCTTTGTATTTATTAATTCATCGGTAGTCGATGTGAGGCCATACACTGAACAATAGTGAAATATTGATTAGTACGTGAATGTGGTCGTGTTCGCAGTGGACGAGCGCACGGCGTCGTGCGTGAAGTGGGAGCGCGTGGAGCCGCACGACTGGGCGAAGGGCGTGCGCTTGATCGTGACGCACTTCAGGCCGCTCATCCACGTGAGTGAACAACCAACGAATGGGGCCCACCGATCTCTATTTGTCTCTATTATCAACTCTTTGCATTCATTCGCTATATTTCACTCCAGTTCCTACATCTTACTATTCATTCGCTTGCCTCCTACCGTCAGTTGAGTTTTGACATTATTTCTATGGAGCTTATGTCAAATTTAAACCGATAGTTAGGTAAATCAACAATCGGTAACATATAAGAACCAATCATAAGTCATTACATATAGAATGAACTTAATGATTATGTATTTCAGTTTAGCTCTTACATGAGTTGATCCTCCTTAATTTGACTTATTATGCTGTATAGGAATAACAAGCATATTCTTCCTTTCTGCGATAATATTAATACTAACAGAAGTAACTTTTTAGTTGATCGGGTCTTTGTATACAGCATCAATCGTACACCAGTGTGTCCGATTGTAATAATAGAGTAATCGATGTGTCGGTAAGACTTGTTAAATGAATATGAACTTCCAAAAGAATGAAGCTTGGGTATTATGCAATCGGGAGGAACTTTAGTTTAAGGGCATAAGTTTGGTAAAGTTTGAAAATTTCACCATAACTTACATTTTCTGAAAATTTCACACGTTTTCGTAAAATAAAATATTTAAAATCATGAAATAACAACCAAAATAAAACGACTTTTGACATTTCGCGTTTTGTTTCTCGTTAAAATTTACATGATTTTGTTACGTATGAAAAAATTTACGCACAACGATAATTTTTACGTTCTTATAATATTTATCTGTTAGAGATCGTAATAAATAATGTTATATATATCATTGTATAGAGTTGACTTTGAAATTTCGCACCCCGAATCAGGGGGTGGGGGGTGTACGGGAGTCACCCTCTACTAGTTTCGGCTGCCGTAAGTGTATGCACTTTTTCATTTAAGAATATGCTTTTTTTTAAAGGTTTTTAAATATAAACTTTTGAGATCCTAGATATCATGTAGCCGCAGAGTGCTAGCCAAGATAAGTAAAACAAGCCCAAACACGACGGGTCTATTTTGTTTAGTACAGGAGTTCCTATGGCCACCTTCCGACTCCATATTATTGCATTGTCACGCAATATACATATATGTGCAAAATTTCAGCTCAATTGGAAACCAGGAAGTTAGTCAAATTTAACTTGCAAGATTCCACCCAAACTTACACACATACATAGGTACATCCATTGCAAGTTAAATAAAAGCTTGTAAAATAGAGGCGTCTTGGCTATTTATGGGGTAGACTTGGGTGAGAGCTCTGCTTTTAAGGCAAATCCGAATTCTGCCTTTTCAGCTGCTCGATTCTGGGTGCAAAATTCTAAACTTTATCCATTTTATACTAATTTTTGTTGTGATGAAGTGTTGGCTGAGATGGTACCCTCAAAGTCCCTGTTTTTGTTCCCCGCTTCATCGTCCACTCCTCTAGATTTTCGAAAGTAATTTTGAGAGGATTTTGCAACAATCCAAGTAACTTTTAAAGCCTGATGAGTCGGAAAAATAATTTTCTCCAAAAATTATGACTGCTGTGTGCTACCATTGTGCTGCCGGATACAAATTAAGGTTGTTATGATGGCATGCTTTAGAACAAGGGTGGTAGCCATCCTGTCGGGCAATTGCCCTACCACCTGGTTTTGTGTGTGTTTCGGCTAAAGTTGGCTTTGGTGTCGCGCAGTTGAGCTGGCACGCGCGCGGCGATTACTTGTGCGCGTGCGTGCGCGACGGCGCGTCGCGCAGCGTGCTCGTGCACCAGGTGTCGCGGCGCCGCAGCCAGCTACCCTTCGCCAAGCCCAAGGGGCTGGTGCAGTGCGCGCTCTTCCACCCCACCAAGCCCATGCTCTTCGTCGCGGTGAGTGTACCTTAGGTCATGCCGACGCTTTTGTGGTAAGCGCTTCAACCTCCTCTCTATATAAAATGCTACCCCCAGACGCAGCGCGTGGTGCGCGTGTACGACCTGGTGCGGCAGGAGCTGGTGCGCAAGCTGCTGACGGGCGCGCAGTGGGTGAGCGCCATGGCCGTGCACCCCGGCGGCGACCACCTGCTGGTGGCCTCGTACGACCGCAAGTGCGTGTGGTTCGACCTGGAGCTGTCCTCGCAGCCCTACCAGGCGCTGCGGCTGCACGCGGGCGCCGTGCGCGCCGCCGCCTTCCACGCGCGCTACCCGCTCTTCGCCACGGCCGGCGACGACGCCGCCATCGTCGTCTGCCACGGGATGGCCTACAAGTCAGTGCCCCACCCATGCTTGACGACTCGCTATCCCTTCACTTGCCTCTTACCATCGCGGTTTCAAATGATGGCCTTCATTTCAGCGACCTGCTCCAAAACCCGCTGATCGTGCCGCTGAAGCAGCTCAAGGGCCCGGAGAAGCGCGAGGAGCTGTGCGTGCTGGACCTTCGCTTCCACCCGACGCAGCCGTGGCTGCTGGCCGCCGGCGCCGACGCCACCCTGCGCCTCTACTCTTGATTGCCATAAACGACCATTCTGACATTGAACATCTTTTATTTCGTTTTGACCTGAAGCCAGGTTTCCTACTCATGGGAAGCCTACATTACTCTTACTTCTAGAATTTATGTCGACTTGCTACCGAGTAAAACAGGTCAGACCATTAACATCATAAAATATGGACCCAAGGACGGCATTCTATTTGCAATTTCGAAAATCCACAAAAAAATTCAAATAAGCACTAAATAAAGTGTGAATTGAACTATCAAATCATATTAAAAAAATACATCTAATTTTGTTCATGACAAATTGAAACTAGAATATAATAGACTAGCGGTCTGGCGCGGTTTCATCCGTGCTCTGTCCCGCTCCCGTGGTATACAGCGTCATGTTATATATGACACTCTCTGTTAACATAGTTTTATAACAGTAAAAGAATTCTTAAAATCGGTTTAGTAGATCCAGAGATTACCCCCTACAACGTCACAAACTTTACCCCTATTAATATTAAGTATAGATAATACACTTAAATTATATAACAAGAAATAATAAAAACCGCGAAAAAATTAGCATTACCTATCTACAGTATCACAAATCTGTGAATTGTTAGTTTGTACAATGCGTTTAAAAATATGAAATAAAATCAAAGGGATAATTCGAACTAGGAGATTCCGAAAATGCAATTATTAGAATTTTTGTCTGTCTGTAAGAACATCACGTGAAAACTACTGCACAGATTTAAATAAATCTCGACATTGAACTAGTAGTAGATAAATGAAGTCGTTTCCTTAGAATAAAAGGGTTAACAAAATAGATGCCGCTGCATTCGCGTCAGTCAGTCATTCATTGCTTACATAACACCATTGAGATATCAGTGTTTAAATACCTGATTAATAAACAACATGCCAGTCTTTAATCATTGTGTTACTTCAAATCAGGTTGGCTTCGACTCGCCTCTATGTTTTGCTGAGCTGGTGTGTAGACTTTAATATATGGATATTGTTATTATTACGTGTAAAAAACCACATTAAATTTTTGTGTAAGTAAAATAAAGCCACTGCCCAGGACTTGACATGCGGCGCTGTCGCGAGGCAAGATAGTATTTGCTATAAAGTATGTACTGGCATTTTCTTCATTTCTGGCACTTCAACAATTTTTAATTCCTAACATAGTTTTTCGTGCGCCAACGCTATTGTAATAGATTTTCATGTTCAGATTCAATTTTCAGCATTGCTACATACTGCTGGACACTTTCAACTTCCTCTCTATATGAGATGGTACTCCATACCTCTAAGGGACATTTTCAAAACAAAACTCTCATATAAACCGGGCTAAAATAGTAACTGGAAAGATATTGTCGATTCATTTACTCCCAAGTTGGCCTATACCGAGTGATAAGACAAAGTTATGTTAACGAAGCATTCTTTTTTTCCTTACTTCTATCTATGAAAGTTCTTGTTCTCACGGTACACGACCAAAAAGTAGTTTTTACAAAGAAAGGATTTACAAGAATACGGCCACTCTAAGCCAATATAATCTTTAATTATCTGTTTTAAGGCTGATTTCACATAGTACGTAGTTGAATTTTATTGATAGCTTGTATATTTTTAGACATAATTAAAGAACTACGTAAATAGTAATGAAAAATAAAAATAAATAAACTAAACTATACTATAAATAAAGCTATACTTACAAAATAACATAAATTTATAAATAAAAAATTGACTCCAAATCGCTGTCGGCGGGGAGCGTGCCCAAAATACTAGCCGCATTTCCAGGTTGGATGGCAACACTAATTAGTTGTCCTAGGTGCAAGCCAGTCTTTTAGTCACGCGAGACCTCAATTAGACGCGTTGTATTATGTTTCAAAACAAATAAATTTTTAAGTTATGAATATTTTTTTATATAAAGAAAGAAAGAAAATTATTTTGTCTTATTTCCTCTGACAAATGTAAAATGTTGGCAGCATTGATCTTAAACACTTATGATACGTAACGACATTTTCAATACATTTATTTTTTATTTATGTTTAAGGCTTGGCAACTAGGTCTTTAAGCCAGGCGTAGTTGTATTGTAGGCTACAATCCACGCCATTCAACGGAGTTCTTGTGAAAACTCGAAAGGCCACATTTGACTATACAGTTCACATTTCTCACAAAAACACATAATTACTACTCAAAAAGTATCAATATCCTACAACTATTGTTAATTTTAGAGTAATTTTACACATTTTTAGAAAATAAAACTGCACAGCACAACATCTCCTTTCAGTTCCCGCCAAAAACTCCATTTTCAATGCAATCTAGTCTGTGGCACAGAGTACATTGGTCTGTGATTCAATTCAACTTCATGTCAATCATCTCAGTGCTCTCTCCTACATAAACGTAAAATAAAAAAATATGAAAACTAGCGCTATTAACAGAGGGAGGGTATCAAAAATTATAACTAGTTTTCATTTAGTGCACTTAAGATGGCGCTGTACAATATCGTTGAGTAACTATAAAGCGCAGACGAGATCTTGATAGAAAAACGGAAACCACAAGTGATGGTCATATACGGTCACTTAAATAAATTACACACATTTTTACATTAATTAATTGACAAGTCAGATAAAATCACCCGCATCCTCGCGATTATGAACCCCCCGAGGCTCAGAACATCAGCCTGGCATAACAGACGCCGGAGAGCCCCCGGCTTTGGCCCTCTCACTCAACGTTAAGACCCACCAATCGCACTTACTCATTACAGACACAAGCAGCCATTCAGTTGGATCCTGCACTAAAAAAACATTAGTTAAGTTGTTGAATCATTTTTTTACTTTTGGTTTAAATTATCAAGTGTTTTATTTAATTTTTTAAACCATATTTTATTCTGTCTATTCCAAATTAGAATAAGATAAAAGTACCATTTAGTGGAATATATAGAATTATCGATTGTAGTGCCTTAGCGCCATCTGGTGGTATAAATAGGAATATAATATCGATTGTAGCGCCATCTATCGGACTGGGTAAATGATATTTGATATTTTATGTCAGAGAGGCTCATCTATTTTATTATTTTATATATAGTATATTTATCTATGTTAGCGATGCCGATGCCGTCCGTGACACTCGCGCTCGGCAAGTCGTTAAATTTTCATTATTGTTGTTTATTGTTTGTGTTCGGTTTCGATTTTAAATTATAGTTTCAATGAAATACGTTAAGTTTTCTTATTCACTTTGTGTGGAAATATATCTGGGTTTAAAGATGCGGTAGCGAATAATTCATGACTTTAGTTATAATGTGTTATTTTAGTTTCACCGGCGTCGCAAACCGTCTGTAATTGAATACGAGTGGTTTTTTTTGAATTTTTACTACAATCCGATGCGAGTTCAGAATTTTATATTTTTCGATAAAGTGACTAGCCACAAGTATTATTATTTGAATTTGAGGTGATGTGGATATAGTAGGAAGTGTTACTATAGCGAAGTGGTGGTGAACGGTGCGAGGATGTCTGGAGCCGGCACCCCGACGACGACGGAGCCCCCGCCGCTGGACGACCGGGACGTGGAGCCCCGTACGCCCATGAAGAGACTCGGCTCCACCAGGAAACTCGCCGCTTTTAATAGTAATTACACTTTTTATTTTTCATACCATACACTCATACTAATATGAATATTCGTAAAAATTACAAATATCAATATACCTACCTACTTAGTTGGTTCATACATAATTTCTGTCACAAGTAGTACAGTAAAGAATAAAATTAAAAAAAAGCTGATTTATCTAAATAATTTATTGAACATAAACTATTCAAAACATTCTTCCTTATTTTTAAAATACTTGCAACCTGTTCGACCAGTTATTAGTTGCAGTGTCTTTCATCCAGGATGCTGAGTCATGGGATATGTATGATTAAGATGTTTTTGTGGCTAACACATATGCCCAATTTATTTGAAATAATTTTAATATACAATTCAATTTTTAACTAGGTGTGGACTCCAAATAAAACTATATGAAATAAATAAAATGATATCATTAGATTTTTGAAAAATATATTATTGAAATCAGAAATTGAATCCAGTGGTTTGGAAAAAAGGAAGCAACTGTATTATTACATCAGCCTATCATCTATGATATCTATATTGTTTAGGATTCTCTAGTCATTTTTGCAAAAATGAGACCTCTACAAAATGGTCATATCTGTCTATCTGTCTATGTATATTTGACAGACATTTTTCTTTAAAACTACTGTGTGTACATGGATAGAATTTGACAGGAAGGCATATTTTTAGGCTACAGCCTGTAACAACTAGGTAGTCTAAACTTGTATAAATAGAGTTTAGGGGTGGCACATGCAACTTAGGCCGATTTTTTGATCATCAGATAAAAGTTATTAGTTGAATTCAAAATGTAACCATTCAATTGTTTGATATGCGAAACTGACATTTTCTAATTTTTCCATGTTATACTGTGTGAATAACTTTTATCTTATGATTGAAAAATCAGCCCTAAGGGGAAAAAATTTGTGTGTACATAGTTAAATGAGATATTATTAGTCGGCCAGTCAAAACATAGCAATGTTGCTTAAGGACTATTTAATAAATTCATCAAGTAAGGCGAGATATTAGTACCTTTTAAAGTCATAACAATTGTGTGTTCCTCTATAACTTTTGAACCAAGCAGTAAAAGATTGAGGCTGGAGAGGTAAATCTAAAGATTTTTGATACACGAACTTTAAGTAGCTAGGTGTTGGAGTGGAGAGGGAAGGAGGCATACTTACCCCTTATTATAATCCCTATGGTCGGGAGATCTTGAAATATTAATTTTTAATAAACAGAAACTCACTTATTGAATACTAATATTGCATTTATATCATAGATCCAAAGTTGAACAATCCTATCAAAGTTCAAAAGAAGTCTAGTAATCAACAGAAAAAACAAAAAATAGCATAAGTTAATAAAAAATACATCAGGGCACATTCACATACTCTATAAAAGTAACCATGTAACCATGAAAGTATTCAAAATGGCGGCCAATAAAGACGAAATGACAAATCATGTATATAAAATAAATAGTAAATGGTTAGTCGGTTCTGGCACTAGCCGGCCACTGCCGCGGCACTCTCGCCCAGTTCATGCGCCTTGGTCTGAAGCTAACCTTACCTAAATCACTGTTCTAGTCTCTGGTCGTGAACTTTCACCACCCATCACAAAAAAATAGGTGAGGTTATGTTTACCAAATATTAAGATTTCAAGAACTTTGGACCAGGTGACTCAGGTTGCAGAAAGGGTAAGTGCCTCCCTCCCTACCCGCTCCACCCACCGACTACTTAAAATTTGTTTACCAGATATCTGAGTTGCAGCCCTTGGAGAGCTTAAAAAAATATTCTTTAAGTACCTGTTGAGATAAAGGATATTTCCATTTAAATACTTTTTAGGATTTCATATTCAAGTGAAGAAATTAATGGATGTGTTTGCTACATTTCTAAAGAACTTTTCATTATTATAATCTGACATTTTAAGTATTTAAAACGGTTTAGAAAAGCTGAACTTTATATATTATTGATTAATAATAGGCATGATGGCAGTGGGGGGAATTCTATTCTGGCTGGTGATTAATCTGTTAACTTGCCTCAGACATTGTCAATTAATCAATCTACTCTGTCTGGGAGTCATGTAACAAATTGCTATCAATTGTGTCTACTTACAGATCACAAAGGAAAACTGCCACACCCATGGCCAAGGTGTATTCTCATGAAAGTTATTTATTTTTACTCAAACATGGTTTCTACATTTTACTGTCAATTCTCTGGTAGAAAAAGGTTTTAGGGCATATTTTTCAATCATTAGTTAAAAGTTATCAATCAAAGTTTTATCCTGTGTTATATTTTATTCTCTAAATAACTCTTTATGTGGTGTTTGAAAAATTAGCCCTTAGTCGACTATTTTGTTAGGAGTGTAACCTTACATCTGAATTAACCAGTTTATTCAACAAACGTTTATTACCAAAAACAATTTGATTGATTTCAAGGTGAAAGAAACCAAAAAGAAAGGTTCCTATGTACTCAGGCTTTAACTGGTTCAACTGTTTTTTTACCAGTTTCCAAGCCTTAATTAACTGTATGGATTTTATGTCCAACTTTAACCAATATTAAGACAATTATAATTGATAATTAGGATATGCCCGTGACTTCATCCAAGTTTGACTTGAAATTCCCACAGGATCCCCAGGACACAAAGTATCGCAGCATTTAAATAAATAATATACAGCAATGTTTTAGACAAACTGTGCTGGAATTAGCTAATTTTTATGCGTCCGAACAACTCCAGGAAAATTCCCGCGCGATTCCCGGGATAAAAAATCACACATTTATTACACTTTTGCAAATGATTAGCAAATCCCATTGAAATTCGATTTTTTTTTATCTCGCCATATGAAATCATTCCCGGAAAAATTCCCGCGGGATTCCCAGTGTACAAACTCTGCAGGTTTTTATGGTCGTTTGACTTTATGTATAAAAAAGATTGTGAAAAATGTAATGTCAATTTTGGAAAAAATATATTCGGGTGATATATTAATTTTTATTAGAAGTTTTTCTAGAATATATCGAAATTCGATATAACCATCGTCCCTACGTCCACACCCAGAATAAAATGTAGCACAGATTTTAAGTCTAACAATTTGCTTGTGAATGTAATGTGACCTCCATGATATTATTTTCTTGTGTTCAATCTGTAAAAAGGAAGTTGTCATTTGCCTCCCCTCGCATCCTTCTCAATTAGTGGCGTTAATACAATAATGATTTGGTTAATCTTATTTCTCCTTTCATGAGGTTTTTATTGGGTTGTCACAGAGCTATATGTCAGGATAATTGTGTGAATGTTCAGGATCCACTGTTCGTTTTTAATATTCTGATTTATAGATTACGGATAATAGTACATTATGGTACTAGTGTGTAACATTGGTGATTACCGCCGAGGGGCCATTGAGACTCGAGCCGTAGGCGAGGGTCTTAAGAGAGCCGAGGACGGTAATCATCAATACACACGTGTATCATACGACGTTTTTCAACACACTTGTGAATAAAATAACAACAAAAACTCATTTTATTTAGTAGATAAAAAAAAGTTATATATGAGTGAAAGTTTTATTTATTAAACACGTACGAGTTAAAATTATCTATTTAAATAAGAAGTTGCATGAAATGAGCAAGCAATAGGAACATTTATTTATTTGTCCTATAGAACACGATCTTTTTTTTTTGAATAAAAACTTTTTTAAGAACAAAGCAACTCAACTAATAAAATTAAAAAAAAAAATCTATAACTCACTAGTGAGTTATAATGTTTTTTACTCACAGTTTGATAATGGGTGTCATTCTGTGCCTAATTGCGGTGACCATAGAGCCACTTTATGAGCAAGTGTGTTGAAAATATATGAATTTCCATTTTATTTGTAATACTGTTATAATGAAATAAGGTAAATTAATAAAATGGAGTTAGTGTATAGCAGATAATGAATTATGAAGGCCGCGCAACTGAAAGTCCCCTATACTAATCCAAAAATAAGAAGCCCTATGTCACACTTAACAAAGTCAATAACACAATTAATAATAATAATCGGCAGACAAACACACATATTGTATATCCCCAAATTAAGCAAGTTACGCTTGTGTTATGGGTAATATACAACGGACTACTCTGGGGCCGATCCCAGACACCCAGACCATAGTAAATAACGGAGAAAATATGTTTCCGAAATTTACTATACCAGGAATCGAACCGGAACCTCTGCGTTGCAGTGAGGTACGCCGGCAAAGGCTTAGCCCGCTCAACCACAGAGGCCGTCAATTGACAATAATTTTAAATGAAATCAACAAAACTGAAAACCAACTAAAAGACAATTAATTTATTTAGTTGAATATACACAATTTTTTACTAATACATTATATCTTATACTAATACATAAAGCTGAAGAGTTTGTTTGTTTGAACGTACTAATCTCGGGAACTACTGATCTGATTTGAAAAATTCTTTCAGTGTTGGATAGCCCATTTATTAAGGAAGGCTATAGGCTATATAGCATCACGCTAAGACCAATAGAAGCGGAGCACCAATGAAGACTGTTTCAAAATTGGGAGGTTTTGAAAACAAATTTCACGCGGGCGACTTCGCAGGCACAGCTAGTAGTGTTATAAAACATATTTCAGTTATTATTTCCATACAAACAATGAAATAATATATTTTTTTTTATTAATTTTGTAATGTTGTTAATATGACTGCCAAATCCCAAAAACGGTATGTACTAAGGCGTCTTATTTTTATTATGAATTAACACCATGAGGAATTAATTAAATTAATATAAACTGTACTATAAATATTATACATACGAAATAACAATCTACAAATAAAAAATAGACTCCAGGTCTCTGTCGGCGGGGAGCGTGCCCAAAATGCTGGCCGCATTTCCACTTTGGATGCGTTGCCTTAGGTGCAAGCCAGCCTTTTGGTCACGCGAGACCTCAATTAGACGCGTTGAGGTCTCGATAGAGGTGATGAGCCGTGGGGGCACGGCCCCAGGATTTCTTATTTTTAATTTTAGTGCTGCTACCAAAGGGTTGTTGCATTTCATGAACTCAATTGGATTCATGAAATAAATATTGTACATATTCATTCAAAAACTTTACATTATTTATGTATTTATACAAAAAAACTAACTACATAAATGTACAATTATGTAGTATTTTTTTATATATCTTGAAAAGAAAAACGATTGGATAAATATATATTGTGGGCGTGAAACGATTAATTGTGATTGATAGATGCATGCATGAGAGAGAGAGAGAGAGACAAAACTTTCGCGCTCGATGTCGATTTTGAGAGGTATTTGTATGACACAAAAGTAATTAACTTAAAAAGAAAACAAAGGATCACACAGTCACAGTCCTTAATTAATTAATTATTTAATTGATTCCTTGTGATAATGGATTAATTTCTTAACTATTTGGAGGTTTCATTCCCTATAAATGTTGTAATGAGAACTGTCAAATTGAGCGCATTATTTTGTGATAATTGTAGTTTCTATCATTTCGCTACAAAACTATAAAGCATTTAAAATAAAATACCTCATGTCTCAAAAGCTACTTGATGAATATTGTTGAAACCAATTTTTGTTCAAAGTTATAAGTTCTGCAACCTAATTTTTTTTTCAAAAATCATAGTTCAGAAGTGACTGGGTAATAATTTTCGGGGATTTGGATGTTAATACCTCCCCACTTATTAAATGAAAAATTTTACAAAATTAATATCCTCATGATTTTTCGAGATCTGACTAATGAGGGCCCACGGGAATCTGCAGGCAGGCAGATCAAAAATCTGATAGTTATCCTACATAAATTTCAATAGGGAATATTAAAAAGACGTTGGCAATAAAGAGATCTAATTTCTTTGGAGACCCTTTCACAGAAACAGAAAAAGCTGTTAGATAAACATGACAACAAAAGCCTTACAATTTGAAAGCTTTGAAATTGAAGAATGAGTTTGCCCTATAAGGGGCAACTAGTCATTCTTTAAATTCTATAGCCTCGCCATATCGTAGTTTTTGTATTTGTACGCTGGTGCGAGTGTGCATTGTAGTTTTTAGGGTTCCATAGCCGTTTTAGCAAAAACAGAACCCTCTTTCCGTCATGTTCGTCCACCGGTTTGCCTTTGTATGTTTTTTTTTGTTAGTGGGGCGATGGTAGAAAGAGGACAAATCCACCATTCTAAACAGTTCCTCGTAATACTCCCCGTTATACAGTCGGTAGAGTACGCAAAGAAATGCGAAGTCTCTCCTAAGGTCAATCGTATCTAGACCGTCTGTGAGTATGGGATCATCAACAACGCGAACGACTCGACGTTGAGTACAGTCCGAGGGATTAAGCAGGTAGGCAGGTGCTCTAGCCCAAAGATGTGAGCAGTACTTCATGTGCAGTCTCACCTGGGCAAGTTTTGCCTTGCCTTCAAGATGGCCCCCGAACTGCACATCGTTCGCGATGTCAACACCGAGGATCCCAATACTCTTGGAGGTGGTAAAAAGAGTTACTTAGAACTGAAGCGCTTGCTCGAATGGACTTTTTTATGTATGTAGTTATGTCACGTAATTTTGCTAACAAACTATTGGGTCTGTATAAAGTAACACCAGGAAACAACTGAAAATGTAAGTGACGGTAAATTTTCTTTAAATGTTCAAAGTTTTGGCACCATTAGTCAAATCTTGAAAAATCATGACGATTTTTCTTAATAACTCGTTTATTTTAAATGAATAAATAGATGGAGATATTAGCTTCCAAAGACGTAAAAGTCGTATCCTGTCGTAGAGAATTTATCCGTGCAGGAACGGAGAAAGAATACAATTTCCTGCGGCCGGGCGGCCTGTCGTAAGAGGCGACTAAACAACCCACAACCAGGTGGTAGGGCATTTGCCCGACTGGATGGCTACCACCCCTGGTCTAGAGCATGCCGCCATAACAACTTTGAATTGTGTTCCGACATTAGTGACCAGGTTCCAGACTGACTTAAGAGAGCAACAGCGCATTTGTAGGACCTTTGGTGTGACAAATGTCCATAAGCGATGGTAACCGCATAAGCGATGGTAACCGCTTTCCATTCAGTGGGCCGTCTGCCGGTCTGCTGAACTCCTGCAATAAAAAATTAAAAAAAAGAATGGGCCTCTAACATTGGATTACGAAGTGGAAATTCTGAAAATATTAAAGTAGTAGAAATGTAAACCTAAATGATTATTTTATTTTTTTCTTAGTAGGGTTCGCAATCTGGGCAACTCAGCTTAAGTACTTTTAAACTTTTTTTAAAGACAATATAGTTGCTGAATGGCCTTCTTGATGCGAACACAGCATGCATTATAAATAGACATTCGTGTACATAATAATTCAAGAAGAAATAAATAAATAATGAAGTTACAAATATATAAGTAACAAAGAGTGTGAAACTTCTTAATGTGCTTAAACGATGCATTGGAAATATCTAGCTTATGGCAGATATTATTGTAGGCAGTACAAAGACTGTAAAGTGGTGAGCGTTGACAGTGCACAGTGCGACATGCTGTTAGAGCGAGTGTTGTACGATTATGCAGACGGCATCCAGCTCGTGGTACAGCGAATTTTAGTTTGTCGAGAAGTACAGGGCTGTTTAAGAGTTTCTAGAGAAACACAATATCAGCAGTCTTGCATCCCAAATGCAGTGGTATTGGTTTGTAGTGTTCCAATCTGGAATCGCAAACTATTTAGACTACGGCAGCGATTATTAGCGTATGTAATATGGTAAAGAAACTGTTTTTACAGTTTTTCTAATGTCTGTACATGAACAGTGTAAGATGGATTCCAAACTGGGCTACAACACTCAAGTAAACTGCGGACATACGCATTAAATAGGACAATAGGTACCTCAGGGCCTTTGAAAAGTTTAGTTGGTCTTATGACAAAACCAACCAATCTAGAACCTTTATTAGTGATGAATTCAATGTGTGTAAGAATGGGCCTAAATGGCGCTCTGTTGTTCGTGCCTACCCTGCAAGGGAACTGGCGTGAAGTTATATAATATAATAATAATAATTCAATGTGTTCTCTAAAATCGAACTTTACTAATCTAATTATGTCTCTTCAGTGCGATAATTAAGTAGAAATGTAACTTTACAATCTCATATCGTTCAATTTATCCTGCGTCTCGATCTTCCAAGTGGAACTCAATTGAGCAGGCAAGAATATTTCCGTTGAAGACGTCGGATATTTAACGATTCCACGTATCTACGTATTTATACGACGGCGGGTTGTGGCGCATGGCGCCCGCATCCCGCATACAAATCGTAAATATGCTACGGCGGGCATAATAAAACACGTCCAGTCAGATGATATTCACCATCTGCGCCCGCACTCTCGGTGGGCCGTTTACGTTGTTCCATGGCTCGAGTTGCGCCCGCGCATCTGCACGTCGCCGATAGCCTCCCCATCCTAGCCGTCGGCATAAATTATTGAATTGATCTTGGAATATTTCCACTCAAATATTATCAACCACTTTAAAATAGTGTTTGAATACAGAATTAGATTCCGCTTGTAGGTGTTTATTACCGTATTACAACGCGCGATGATGTTGAACTGGCCGGCCTCACGCGCGCAGACGGCCGCGAAAAAAACGCGTCGACGTCTCGTCCTACGAAATATATATACATTCCAACCAACATAGTATTTGTTTTTTGGCCTACGTACAGTGAAATTTCGACTCTTTTTCGAAATAAACATAATGGATATGTCGATAAATTGCCTCACATTGGCTACGCTCGATGCCCAAAGCGATCCTTGCTAACCCGCCGACCGCTCACGATCTCTACCAGAAACTGTGTCAGCATCGACATCATGCATATTAAATGACTTTTTAAGAGTAAACGCGAATAAAATTTGAACATGAGAAAGCCCGCTCGCAGCATTCATAAAGTTGTAATATCGATGGCTATAAATGTATTAACGGCGTCGACGCCCGTCTGCTCCAACATAAAATAAGCCGCGTATTTCTATCAGGTAACGACGGCAGACTGTTTCGATATGTGTCAATGAGTGTGTTCTGTGGTCTGGTGTGCGGTGACGCCGTGGGCCCTATTGTCGTCTCGGCGGTTCACTTCATATTTCCTCTGCGGCGATCATTAGCCCTCATGTCCGGTAGTGAATAAATGATGCGAGGTTAAGTTGCGTGGTGGCTGGGAGCGGTCATTGACGACTTCCCGTGGCGTGCCGGCGCCCACGCGCACCCCACGCTGGAAGGCGACTGCGGCGGACATTCGTCTCACTTTACACAGCTGAGGTGTCGTCCTAATCCGGAGGACCTTTTCATACTTTCATCTATATCCCAAGTTGCCAAGATTTTACATTGAAAGCATTTCTTAAATTATTGCACGCCTTCATTTATGAAAATCGTTATAGAAAAATAGACATATAAAAATGTTGCACTAGTTTCTCTCTCCCTTGGCTACGATAAATGTTAGTTTATAAGACTGCTCATTATACCCATTAACCCACAGCCAGGTGGTAGAGTATTTGCTCGACTGGATGGCGACCACCTTTGGTATATAGTATGCCGCCATAACAACCTTGTGTTGTGTTCCGACATTAGTGACCAGGTTCCAGTCTCCTTTAAGAGAGCAGCAGCGCATTTGTAGCACATTTGGTGTTGCAAATGTCCATAGGCGATGGTAACCGCTTTTCATCCAGTGTGCTGTCTGCCTGTCTGCTGAACTCCTGCATTAAAAAAATATATATATGTTTACTGTAAAGCCGATATCAGACGGTTCATTTCTATCTTTCTATTGTGATGAATTAATTAGGGAACATAAACTTGAACAATTCAATGTCATTGCAGTGTCGTGTCCTCTCAGTTCCGTGCCTTTCAACAAAATTGATTCAAGTTAATAGATGCATCTACTATCAGCGCAAATATCAAAACACACCTGGTTGTTAAATGTTTGTTTCTGTCGTATTTCTTTCAAAAGGGATGCAAACAATGACAGACAATATTGCACCGCTGCACTTGCGCGGAGTATATTTGGCCCAGAAGGTCCGCAGGCGGTCCACGAGACGAGAGTGCCGGGTGCACAATGCACGCATATGCCTAACAACACAAAGACACATTCCCCTTGGTTTTGTCTCGCATTGCCGTGACTGCGCGGGCAGGGGCCGAGAATAGATGCCGAACAGGGTTGGAGGACGTCTTGTAATGTCCTTCATTACATTTAGTAGATACAGCTGCACCAAACCTTCAATATAATTACGTATTGTGTTTGCAATCAGAAGCCAGCGACTCCTGTTTGCATTATAGAAACGATGTTTGCTTCAAGAAATTAGAAAACCATAAATCTCTATTTTGTACGTGTGGGTCGCTCTTTTATTTCTTTAATTTACCTATTTTGACATGGTTAAATAACTAATATATAAAAACTAGCGGCCCCGGCAGACGTTGTCCTGCCTTAAAAAAATAAAATTCTAGAACCCGATCCCAGAGCCACCTACCGGTTCTAATTGCGAATCTAAACCATCCGGGTACCCACTCAAACACACAAAAACAAAATCACCAAAATCGCTCCAGGTGATTGGGAGGATTCCAGAACCCGATCTCAGCCCCACGTTACCGGTTTTAATTGTGAAGCTAAAAAAGTATTATAATTTTTTTTAAGTCATGACAAAATAAGATTAAAAATCTTGCCAAATTTGATCGTAGCGGGGTGAAAATGTAGGGTTGTGTGTATTTTTTAATGCTGTATCCTAAAAAAATAAAAAGAATCTGAAAATTAAAAAAAAAAATAGGGCTGTACTACCTTTAACATTTAGGGGGATGAAATATAAATGTTGTCCGATTCTCAGACCTACCCAATATGCACACAAAATTTCATGAGAATCGGTCAAGCCGTTTCGGAGGAGTATGGTAACTAACACTGTGACACGGGAATTGTATATATTAGATTATACTTGCACACGTAAGCTTTAAAGTATTGTTCGGTTGGCAATGTGGCGAACATGGGCCACGCCACGCACCTGGCGGCGAATCGAACGCCGCCGCCGCCGCCGCGGAGTCGTGCATCCGGCGTCGATCGATGCCAATGCGCCATTGTCTTGTTCGTGCACAGCGGATTCATTACGTGACTAAAAACACTAATAACTAACTTAATTACAATGGGAGTAAATATCAATTATTTCCTCATAAAGAGCAAAGACCTTTGACATGATTACATCGCGGCGCCGGCGGTGGCTTCCGACGAACCACATAAGAAATCTACTGTATAAAGCTCTAGTAACGATTTCGTAAATTAATACAAATTTAATAGAAACGTACTTTCAAATTTTAGTTATGTCTTTTTTTATTTTTATTGCAGGAGTTCAGCAGACAGGCAGACGGCCCACTTGATTGAAAGCGGTAACCATCGCCTATGGACATTTGCAACACCGAAGGTGCTACAAATGCGCTGCTGCTCTCTTAAGGGTCACTGGAACCTAGTCACTAATGCCGGAATACAACTCAAGGTTGTTATGGCGACATACTTTAGACGAGGGGTGGTATCCATCCAGTCGGGCAAATGCCCTACCATCTGGCTGTGGGTTGTTTAGTCGCCTCTTACGACAGGCCGCCCGGCCGCAGGAAATTGTATTCTTTCTCCGTTCCTGCACGGATAGGATAGGATGTCTTATCTTATCTAGCGAGATTTCTAGAAAATATTATGTTATTATTAATTCCAAAACTTTTGATTTACTTTATATTGTAAATCAAAATTAATTGGCAACTATTTATTTTATATAGTAGTCGGTTGATTGTATTAACCTCTTCTATTATACTGGTGTTGTGCATTTATGTCTCTTCTGGTTTTGTTTGAATTTCTGCTGGAGAACTCCTAGCGTCACTCGTTGAAACGAGCGTTCGAGTCGTTATTTCCGGTCGTAAAAGTCCCGTACAGTTCCCTTGCGGGGTAGGCACGAACAACAGAGCGCCATACAGGCTTATTCTTACACACCTCACTTGCTTCTTTGACATTCATAGCTCTTGTCATGCACGCTCGTCGGTTCTTACGGCTCCTGACATCACCTTCTGCTAGTACACGATCAATTTGATCATGGAAGGTGTGTCGTGGCCTTCCACGACTTCTGCATCCATCAACTTTTGCATTGTATATCTGCATGCATTCTTTCCACATGCCCGAACCACCGGAGCATTCCTTTGCTTACCTTCACCCCGACACTCTCTTTCAGACCAACTCTCTTTGTTACTTCGGTATTACGAACGCGGTCCGCGAGCGTCACTCCGCAGATTTTGCGCAGTGCTCGCATCTCGACCGCGTTTACTCTACTTTCATGCTCTCGCTTCCATACGTGAGCGTAGGTACCAGCACCGCGTTGTGTATGGCAAGCTGGGCCTTCTGGCTGAGGTTCTTAGCGCCTAGAAGTTTACCTAACGCTCCATTCACACTATCTCCCAAATTCACTATATAATTATATAATAGTCGTCTATTTTGTTGGTGTACTGAAATTATGTTGAACTCTAATGTTTACTATGTGGGTGTCGGTGTCTCGACGATTGCGGTGTATCGCTGCGCTGGCAGGCGGCCATTTTCCTCCCAGTTCCGGACGTCCGCCAGGAACCACTGAGCTGATATTATATCAATCATTATCATTTTATTCCTTGTGTTCAAATCTCCGACTGCTTCGAACCTGCCGAATGCGAATGATGCAGCCTAGGATAATAATCGTTCTCTAGGAGGCACTTCGCTTGCGTGCATACCATCTACTATGAAATACAAGGTAAATTAAGAATGATGAACTTATCAGTAGATCATTTACTGTCCCGGGGAAATCACACGACCGAAATCGACGGTTCATTTGCGAAGTTTTATGTCTCTGCCAAATAGAATTATGACTCAGTGAAAAAATACCAGTGTTTTGGACGAATAGTAGCGTTTAAAGTCGTAGTACCCATAAATAAGTGCAAAAATCCGGCATTGGGCTTTCTTACCTTGCAGAAGTCTGAAATGGTGATCTGTTAATTTCATATTCCAACAAAAAAATCAGATTTAGGGTGTATCAAGAGCAGTTTTAAAATTGAATATGAAAATAGGGTATTTTAAAATTATATTTAAGCATTTGATAAGTAGAGTGGTATTTTTTTAATTACGAGTCAAGCGTCAGCCTGCGCTTGAGTAGGTGTTGCTATGGAATGCGGGTGTCAATGCGAGCACTCATTAAAGAAGTCGCTCAGATGAGTATTTTCAAGCAGGGCTTGAAAACGTTATCAATTATCTTTAAAAATATAGGTAATTACCGATATTTTCGAAAAAGATACTGCCATACCGGTATATTTTTTACCGTTACTAGGTCACTTTTATGATTTTAACGTTATAATTGTACAAAGTATGTACAATAGTCAGCATTTTACGAACGAACAACTGCGGCCTAATACTTAGCAACACATTATAGTCATATATGTTAAGTAATTAAATCAGTGTCATTACAGCGCTCGTTGGGTTTGGTATTTCTTACATTTTACCCTTCCCTCCTATACTAAAACTGTATACACACTACAATAATATAACGTCAAAAATCGTATGTATAACCTTATACGTATCGGTAATTTTTACGTTATTTCAAGCGACGTTGTCAAATTGGTTTTATTACGAATACACGTGGAAAGAATGCATGATGAAAGAATGACAAAACACATATACAATGCAAAAGTGGATGGACGCGGAAGTCGTGGAAGGCCACGACACACCTTCCATGATCAAGTACAAGCCGAAGGTGATGTCAGGAGCCTTAAGAACAGACGAGCGTGCATGACAAGAGCTATGAATGTCAAAGAAGCGAGTGAGGTGTGTAAGAACAAGCCTGAATGGCGCTCTGTTGTTCGTGCCTACCCCACAAGGGAACTGGCGTGCTAGCTATGTATGTATGTATGTACATGTCACCGAAGCAATCGACAGACACAACTATAAATATTATGCGCGCACTTAGCACAGTACTGTTTGACAATCCTTGCGTGTGAAAGGAGCGACGATGGTAACAAAACATAGTTATAACGGTAAAATTACCGATAAAAATAGTATTAGCGTTTACCGGTAAAATGGTTAGAAATAACGGTAAGTTTTATAGCAATTTTTTTTCTGTTATCTGAAATTAGCATAAATAACGCTACCACATTTTTACCGGTATTTCAAGTTTGTTTTAATGTTTCCTCTGTGGTTGCGTGTGCCGGTCTAGCTTACTGGAACGCAAACACGGCGTCGCATTCCTGACAAGCTTAATTTCGCAAAAGAACTTTCTGTTATTTACTTTAGTTTGGGTGTCTGGGATCGGCTCTTGAGCGGTCTCTTGTATATTATTACCCTTTTTTTTTTGAAGCGGGGGAATTGCATTTCTCACACTACCGGGTCCTTTACTAGGGATTAGACCAAAGCGACGAGAGTCGAGAGGTGACACCACGAATGAGCACCAGAGTCAAATCGCCGGGCTTGTGTGGCGACTCGAAAACTCAATACTCCACTAAAACCACCCTCCTCCCATGTGCCTCGCGCTTATGGCAGGAAGAGCGTGAGACTTAGGCAAACTCACTTCGTCAACAGGGGTGAAGACTCCTCCGCTCCCTAGATGCTAGAGGGCCCCTGCAGCGGTATTACGGGAGTATATTATTACCCATACCACAAGTGTAACTAGCTTAGCTTGGGGATATAGTGTGTTTGTCCGCCGATTATTATTATATTACTAACTAGAGTTTGCCCTGCGGATAATTCGGTTTTTTACATATAATAAGAACAAAGAAACAAACTCCATATAATCTAGACAACTGCTTAGCAAAACGGAGGTGAGTCGAAGCCAACCTGATTTGATGTAATATATTGAATAACAGTCCCGGGAAAATTCCCGCGACATTCCCGGGACATAAAGTCCCACAGCTATTAAATAAGATTGTAAGCTATCGTTTTAGCGAAAACCGTATCGGAATAAGCGAATTTTTATATACCCGAACAACTACGAACCGCTCCCGGGAAAATTGCCCGCGGGATTCTCGAGATAAAAACTAGCGCAGATTTTAAGTCCAAGAATTTTCTATTGATTAAACAGACAAGAAATCTAAAAAAAAACCATCGTGTTCTCCATCGTTTATATAGTTTCTTCCAGCTGTTTTTTCAAAATGGCTTCAATGTAGAGACACGGCATGTTAAGAATTTTATAATATTATAGATGGTGATATCCTAACGAGAAGAGTTCTCTTAATAGTAGGAATCCTAAATAGGGTCGATTAGAATGCACGTCGGTCGTTGATCAGGCGGTCGCGGCGCGTCGTCGCCATAACAAACCATGCTATTTCAATCCTCGATCGATATTTTCCTGTTTGTATGGCACACTCTAGTTAATAACTATATTATTATTGTAACTTGATGCTAATATTCGAGAAACAAGTCTATGACACATTTTAGTGCTATTATCTTAGCCGAGATAATGTTTTGCGTTCATTACTCACGTACATTAGTTGAATGTTTAGTTTAGCGTTAGTTGTTTATGAATCGAAAATCGATCAACGAGGGGCCATCTCCTTAATAGATGGCGCAATGTCGGCAGA
Organism: Dendrolimus kikuchii; assembly: GCA_019925095.2. Classification (NCBI taxonomy): domain Eukaryota; kingdom Metazoa; phylum Arthropoda; class Insecta; order Lepidoptera; family Lasiocampidae; genus Dendrolimus; species Dendrolimus kikuchii. The sequence goes on from CM034400.1 coordinate 24,057,268, forward strand.
AAAGTTATGACGTCTCCTAATGGATCCGTATCATTGTACACGCTCAAATTAACGCTGCAGACAATATGTACGGTGCAGTGACGATCGACGATTCGCACGTCGCATTCTAATCGACATGGAATGAATCACTGGCCGGCCTTTGTGCGCGACTAGTGCTCGCCTTGTTATTTCCTTGAGATACTCCATTCCTCTGTTAACGAAACCTTAAAAAAACAGACTTAAATATCCTTTCTATATCAATTATAGAAACTTCTTTTCGACCGAGATCCGGCTGCAAGATGCTACATTCATGTGTTATTTCATTAAAATCTAGTTTTCATTACATTTGCTAGGTTGCCTATAAAAATGTGGTCGCTAGTATTTATAATTAAAATAATATTAATTTGATATTTTAAGAAAAAATTCATTCGCTTGTTTTTAAAATAAATTATATATCAAATTAGCTGTGCCCGCGACGTCGTCCGCGTGGAATATGCTTGCAAAACCCTCCGATTTTGAAACATTTTTCATTGGTGCTCCGCTCCTATTGGTCTTAGAGTGATGATATATAGCCTATAGCCTTCCTCGATAAATGGGCTATCCAACACTGAAAGAATTTTTCAAATCGAACCAGTAGTTCCTGAGATTAGCGCGTAGTATATTTGGCTACAACCCTAATACTTACATTTTAAATATCGCCATATCTTTTGAATGAATCGTCCGAATTGAATAATTCAAAAGTTCTAGAAAGGTATTGAATTCGTCTTGAGTTTGGAGTAATTTATTTTGATAAGGATTAATACCAAGGTACAAAATAAAGAGGTTTTGAAGCGACGGCATTTTAATTATTTAAAAAAATAAAAGAAAACACTTATTGTGAGATAACTACAATAGTTAGACATATAGTTACGCGATATTTTTTGTAGACAATTATATGTTCTGCAAAGTGGTTGTACGTTGTTTTGTTCTATAATCAATAGTTTTCGCAGCGCACGCCGTGTAAGGATTTTTTCGGGTCATTTTTTTACACCTTGGGTTACATTATTGGACTTTTAGTAAGGATCCCTAATTTTTTTGAAAATATAATATAGCCTATAGCCTTCCTCGATAAATGTACTATTCAACACTTAAAGAATTTTTCAAATCGGACCAGCGGTTCTTGAGATTAGCGCGTTTAAACAAACAAACAAACTCTTCAGCTTTATAATACTAGTATAGAAGTATAGATTAAAGCTATTTTTTTCCGTGTATGATGGAATAGAGTTGCCTATGTAAAAGTGCAGCCGGCTCTCGGTCTATTTGGCTAGGGATATAATATTTAGCACTTGTATACAAGTCGCATGTTCCACTGAATTTTTTTAAAGACATTTTTGTATTATTAATGGGTGATAATACTAGCGAGTGAAATATGTAACAAATGAAAGGACAAGTGCCTACCAGAGTATACATGACTAATGGTTCTGTAGAGATGATGATCGTCTATTTTTTAACCGACTTCCAAAAGGAGGAGGTTCTCAACTTGATGAGTATTTTTTTATGTATGTACACCGATTACGTTGATATTTATGATTCGATTTACGTGATTCTTTTTTAGTTTGATGCGGAATAGTTGCCATTTGGTCACCTAAATTTTTTTTTTTTGTTACCATTTCTTGGGACCTATATTTTTTAAGGCACGCGGCACCTTTCGTAGCACTACCCATAGCTAGACACTAAAAAGTATAAAATAACTTATTTCTAAAGCTATTTTTAATTATAATATCTTATTTTTAATATATATTATCTAAAACATCTTGAAGTCGGTGCTAAGTAAAACATAAAAATTACTAAGCACCGACTTTAAGATGTTTTAGATAATATATATTAAAAATAAGATATTATAATTAAAAATAGCTTTAGAAATAAGTTATTTTATACATTTTAGTTTTTGTTTTTTATTCTTTTCCAAAGTGGATTGTTAATGATAAGCACGTTATGCATTGAGATGCAGAGAGGAGTGCTTCCGCTGGCTCGTCTCGAGCACAGTCCCTGTTTACAGCATAATTATACTAACAAGGTCAATGGCACCCTTGGATGGAGGAATAGTAGGTACGTTGACAACAGTGACATCTCACTGTTTTACTCACTACGTTGCTTGGACATGTGGCGCACACGTGTTTGCCTGCGTTATGGCCGCTGCGACTACTCGTCCGCGACTTTATTACTTTTACTGCTTTCATTATAATTACTTTATATTAAACTAGCTTTTGCCCGTGGCTTCGCTCGCGCAGATTGGGAATAGGCATAGATTGAGTAGTCCAAAAAGTTAAAATTGTTACACGTGACCGATATTTCTGATCAGAAGCATGTATATAAAATTTCGTGCTTCTTACTTTGAATATGACGGATTTTCATGCCCTTGGGGGTTGAATTTCCAAAAACCCTTTCTTATTGGGCACTTACAGTATAGAAAGAACCCACATGTAAATGTCCACGGTCCTAGCCCTAGTAGTTGAGCTATGCGTTGATATATTAGTAGAAAAATTTGAAAAAAATTGTATACATGAACCCCAAGTAAAGTAAATTTGATAAAAAAAAAATTTTAAGTACTAGTGCATTTTTGGGTTATTGACACACAAGTATCAATACGTCGTTGAACTGTAGGTTAATAAGAGGTCACTCGTCTCAATATGAGATTCTGATCTTGGAAATCCTTTCTCTGTTCGTGCCTGCAGAGAGAGGAGTTACGGCCCAGCAGTGTCTTCGTGCTTATTCGTGGTGCCGCTAAAGCAGGTGCACTCCGCCTTGCGAACCATTGGCCGAGCATGAATCGGGCGAGGGGCGAGCCATGTGTTCGCCGTCAATGTCCGCTGAGCCGGAGTGCCCGGTGACGCGTGATTGGGCTCATTCCGTAGGGCCCTCACCACACGGCGCGCTTGTTCATGTGCAACATTCACAACTAACCGTTCATTACGTTTTAAATTAATTAACAACCCATACCTAATAAATGCGAAAGCAACGCTGTCTGTCTAGTACGCTTTCACGAAAAAACTACGCGACCGCTTTGGCTGTTTGGTATATGTAGTACCTATAATACCGAGACTGGTTTTCAGGATAAAATTAAGTAAAACCGAGGGCGAATAGCGCCTATATCAAAATTTAAATACAATGTAACCTGTGTCAATGCTTATTCTCTAGACGAATTACATTAATACCCCAACGTACGCGAGGGATGCGTTCCAGACACAATCGCGTTAAAAGTAATTCTCGTATAGCGAGGTAAGATGAAATAACAAGCCATATTGACGGCCTCTGTGGTTGAGCGGGCTAAGCCTTTGCCGGCGTACCTCACTGCAACGCAGAGGTTCCGGGTTCGATTCCTGGTATAGTAAATTTCGGAAACGTATTTTCTCCGTTATTTACTATGGTCTGGGTGTCTGGGATCGGCCCCAGAGTAGTCCGTTGTATATTACCCATAACACAAGCGTAACTTGCTTAATTTGGGGATATACAATGTGTGTGTTTGTCTGCCGATTATTATTATTATTATTATATAAATAAATAAACTGCGTTTATTGCAAAAATTAAACAGAATCCACTTATTCATTGTTACAGATTTTTATTTATTTATTTAATCCTTAGAATTACATGAGAAATAGATTTTTTTCTCTTTATTTTGAAGGGACTTTTATTTACAAAAAATATGTCAGTCCCATTGTAACTTATGATTAAAAAATCAAATTATTTCACTTAAATCTACTAACATTTGTTTGGATGCACTCGATTTTATGTCTGACAGAATACTATTAAATATTCCTATATCAAACCTACAAAAACTTGCGCTCTTCATTACTTTATTCCTCATTTGTATAGTCCTGACACATTCTGTTAATAAGTGCGGCACATCCTCGACAAGGTCGCAAACTTCACAATTTGGGGACATACTTCTACGCATAAGGTATTTAAACTATATAGAAATAATCATCTCATATTTTTTTGAGTAGCATTTTGTTTGCGCTCTTGCAAATTTCTTTCGTAACAAACACTCCTCTTTTGTCTTGTTTGCCGAACACTTATAATGCGATTAATATTAGTATCATCTACAAATTTAAAAGGGGGCAATAAATAAAAAGAAATGTATTATTTAAACTGTTAATACAACTGACCATAATTGAACTTTTATAAATTAAAAAGATTCGCGCTCTTATTGGCTAGCGCAACACGTCACGAAACGAGCTATCAACTAATGGACCAATCAAAGAATCCGCGTAACACGGGGTCGCGTACAGCGCGATATTACAGTACAGTTATTCATTAGAACTTGACGCATAGCGAAACCGGGGGGAAAGCCCTATTAAGTAGGTATATAAAACGTCAAAATCAAACCCAGTTGTAGAGCAGTTACGCTAAAGTTAATTATGGGAAAAAATCTATCTCTTTTTGGCTCAATAACAAAGTTCGTGTACTCGCGCTACAAAGTACGGCGTCTCTAAACGCCCTAATTTCACATCGACATGCGTTCGAGCGCAATTATTATTACATCAACTTGATCGACAATCTTGTCACGTTTCTAAATAAATTAAATGTTATAGAAGCTACTTTAAACTGTCAAGTTGGCCAAAGAGGAGAGGTAAATTTATAGAAAAATATTAAGGTTGGTATTGTCAAATTGATTTTAAAATTCTTAATTTATTCAATTTTATTTCGTTTATGATCTGGTACTTGTGATTTTTATGATATAGTACAGATATCGATATGCTTTTTTCGAATTTTTGGCATATTTCTACAATACGTTATTTTTTATTGTATCTATTATATTATTTATAATGCTATATTAAAGGATAAAGCTGTTTTAACGCAGTGGTTACTTTGAATCAAAGGAAAATCATTGTTCCCTAAATTATATCGTTTTATTTTTACAAAAGGTCTCGTGTACGTGTGATTTAGGAGGTGGGCACTGAAAATCAGTGCTGTGTCGGACTACGTTTCGGCACAGCAATATACTAAGTGCCAACCTCATTTCTGAAGCTGCGGCATACATTTTCTGTATGTTTTCTTTAAATATCTTGTGTATGTCGGTCATTTGGAAATAAATATATTCTTTCTTTCCTTATCTGAACTGAAACTTTTTTAGAATCATTGTGATTAGAACCTCGATGAAACTAAAAAGCGACACTAAAAAGAGATAAATACATAGGACTAAGCCTACGAGAGAATGAGATACGAGTTTTGCATTGTGCAGCACAAATTAGAGAGTCAATAAGACCTATGATTAAACATAGGTGCAATTTGGACCGAAATAAAAGTGATAATATTATTTTTAGACTAAAACAGGGAAAAATTGAAAGTGATACCCACTTAGAAGTTTATTTTGAAATTAATAAGTTGACGGATGTAGGCTAATGGAATTATATTTATATTAATAAAAGTTAGAGAAGAATTATCTGGGAATATACGCAATATTCCCGGAAGTTTCGCTTCTACTGTATGTGAACTGCACACACACACAATGTTTTTGTTCTCCTATATTAGACGTTTAATAGGTATAAATAGGGTACTCAAACAAAAGTATGACCGTCGAAAATACTAGGAGCGATATTTACAGTAATTTAAAGTACTGCCCTTACTATTAGTTTTACGCTCTTCGCTAGATGTCCCTATATTTTTCGTAATTTTACATAGGTGCGTAACATCCGTGGACATTTATGATTCAGTTCTATTCTCTGTTTAAATAATTATGTATTCAAAGACAAACAAACATGGTGAGAATTTTAATTTTTTATTGAGATGGTCTAAAAGATGTTTTTAATAACCAAACGTCAAAAGGCGAGCCAAGTGTAGTTTGTGGCGCCATCTAGGATCATGTAGGATTTAGTATATTTTACAAGCTTTTATTTAACTTTCCATGGATGTACCTATGCATGTATGTATGTAAGTTCGGGTGGAATCTTGCAAGTTAAATTTGACCAACTTCCCGGTTTCCGAGCTGAAATTTTGCACGTATATGTATATCGCGTGACAATGCAATAATATGATACCATGGAGCTGGTCTGATGATGGAGTCGGAAGGTGGCCATAGTAACTCCTGTACTAAACAAGATAGACCCGTCATGTTTGGGCTCATTTTACTTGTCTTGGCTAGCTCTCTGCTACTACATGATATCCAGGATCTCAAAAGCTTGTATTTAAAAACCTTAAAAAAAATCTTATTTAGAGTCCTTATTTCTATTAGACGGTTGTTGTTTGAACGACTGACGGATCACGAAGTTTATATTAGTTTTTAAAAGTATATATTTTTGTTTTGATTGATTTGTTTGGGAACATTCTAATATAATTTAAAAATATTGTTTTGTGTTGGCTTCAGAGAAGAAACCAGAACGAATGCAAGGGTAATGGTCGATGATTTTATGCTGGAGCAAGTGAATGCGTTTGTATATCTTGGATGTGCTTTTAGCAGGGATGGAAGGTACACCGCTGATATAGAAAGAAGAGTGAATTTGGGGAATAGTGTGAATGGAGCGTAAACTTCTAGGCGCTAAGAACCTGAGCCAGAAGGCCCAGCTTGCCATAGACAACGCGGTGCTGGTACCTACGCTCACGTATGGAAGAGAGAGCATGAAAGTAGAGTAAACGCGGTCGAGATGCGAGCACTGCGCAAAATCTGCGGAGTGACGCTCGCGGACCGCATTCGTAATACCGAAGTAACAAAGAGAATTGGTCTGAAAGAGAGTGTCGGGGTGAAGGCAAGGAAAGGAATGCTCCGGTGGTTCGGGCATGTGGAAAGAATGCATGATGAAAGAATTACTAAACAGATATACAATGGAAAAGTGGATGGATGCAGAAGTCGTGGAAGGCCACGACACACCTTCCATGATCAAATTGATCGTGTACTAGCAGAAGGTGATATCAGGTGCCTTAAGAACAGACGAGCGTGCATGACAAGAGTTATGAATGTGAAAGAAGCAAGTGAGGTGTGTATGAATAAGCCTGAATGGCGCTCTGTTGTTTGCCTACCCCGCAAGAGAACTGGCGTGAAGTTATGTATGTATGTATGTATGTGTTGGCTTCAGTAGTTCTCGCTAGTGTCGCTAGTGCTATGGAGCGCCGTTTTTAATCGACTGCCTAAAGGAAGCGGTTCTCAGTTCGACTGTATGTCTTTTTTGTATTTCGCTGTCAACTGTAGACCTCCCGGGACTGTGGCCCTATTGTCACCAAGGATCTGATAAGTGGATCACAGGAAAATCGAGAGCAGCCCTCGAATGTTTTTTACCGCCTCACAATACATATTGTTTCAACAGTCTGATTTAGTATGCTGATGAAATTGGCCCCACGGATTGTGACCGCCGAGAGCGCGGTCCTCGAAATTATCACTTTTGATAAATGGCAACATTTTCCGTGCCCATTGTGCCGAGACATTGACGAAACTTCTATAGAATCCAGCAGAGCCCGACAATGGCAACTAATTGGTTCGTTTCACGTCTAATTATGGCGTTCTGACCGTTTTCTGCTATTAGTATTAAATGGAAACTAATGATGGCGCGTTAAGTGGACGACACCATTAGGATTATTGGGCATCGGCGGCGTCGGCACGCCACTCGAAGGGCATTCAGCTCGCAGCTTAAGCATAAATCAGACACGGTAATTGCCTTAAGCTAAACCAAAATCATTACTAAATTTTACTTGACTTTTTCATGACATGAATGCGCTTTAATTTCAATCAGAAGTAACTTTCAAAATAAATAGTTATAATGACCTCTTTTTACGCTGTAAAGGAACGTCGAAATATCTGACGTTAGGGAGGGAAGTCGCCTCACGTCTGTCTTCAGATTAAGTTTGGGAATTTCCACCTGCTAAACGATATATTTCCTCAAAATGATAATATTTCGCAAACATCTTCCCAAAATCATAAAGGGTATAGCAGGGTTCCTAAGTAAAAATTGCCCCCGCGGCGTTTTCTACTTTTACCATGAAGATCGTTTTGTTATCTAATACAAATAATTCATCCTTTACGTAATACTTCAAACTACAATTTATATTAAATACAAGAAATAAAATAAAAAATCATCGAGTTTTCCATCGTTTATATAGTGTGTATTTCAGTTTTTTTTTTTAAATTCTTGTGGAGTTTTTGGCGGAAACTGAAAGGAGATGTTGTGCTGTGCAGTTTTATTTTCTAAAAATGTGTAAAATTACTCTAAAATGAACAATAGTTCTAGGATATTGATAGTTTTGGAGTAGTAATTATGCAGTTTGTGAGAAATGTGAACTGTATAGTCAAATGTGGCCTTTTGAGTTGTCACAAGAACTCCGTTGAATAGCACCAGCTGATAACCTACAGTTCAGCTGTGCTACACATAGGCTTAGAAAATGAAGTAACTATATTGTAACTTAAGATCTGGCTTAAAGGTCTAGCTGCCAAGCCATAAACCTAAATAAATAATTAAATAGGTTGTCGCTAAGGTACGTCGTGATTGGCAAAGCTTCGACAGAACCCACCTCTGAGTCTGTGTACAGGTGGTTTACATAGCTTCCTAGAGCATTTTTAGAATTTTATAGTATTGTAGATTAGACATTTTAAAAGGTGTACACTCTATATTGGATTAAAACAAGAATAAAGACAGAGCAGAGATGATACCTACATTGTTGATATTACTACACACATCCTCTGACTCAAGTTGTAAAAGAGTTCTCGGTTTAAATTTGTTACAATCCATAGACGGAACATTGTTGTGTGCCTCCAAAAGATTCCCAGACAAAATATTGTTCCCAATATGGGTAAAAAGTCAAAGCGTCGCGAGGCGATCGGTTGCGGCGCCACGCGTCCCGAGTGCGGGGGCGGGGGCGGGATCGCGGGCGGAGAGCGACGCACAGACTATATTTAGACGAAAACAACGCCACCGCCATCGCCACCCGCCGCACCGGAGCCGCCTCTTGCCGCCCGCGCCGTTGCCACCAACTACTTATGTGCCTGCTTTACGGTAAAAAGAAAAACTCCGTATCATGGTAATAGTCCGGATAATGCATACGGATCGCGAGTTGTGCAAAGGCACGGAGTGCGGGTCGAACCCCCACTCAGGTCGATCACTGTAGATTACACCCTCCGTACGTCGTCTATCTCGGAAATAGAGTAGTTAACAGTCTAATCAGCTAAGATTTACTTTATCTTTTATCATGTTACAAAACCTCGCGGCCTCACAAACTTTGTATAGCGTAGCAAGTGATAATAATACCATACCTTTAACGAGCCAAATAGTGCATTAATTCTTTATTATTGTTTAAGGCCGGTTACAGTGCTGCACCGACCTTCAGTGCGTACTTCAGTCGCGCTTGTCATTTATATGAAAATTCACAAATCCTTACAGTGCTGGACTGACCGTACGCACACGTATATTGCTACGCACTGCGTCTGCGGACCGTCCGTCGGTCGACCGACACGCTATGGATACAAATGTACGCGTACAGCGCTGCACCGATCGGTGGACTGATTGCACAGTTGTGCGTATTATCATAAAAAAAGCTATTCATACTGATGTTAAAATAAGTTCTGATATTTTAAGTAAGAAAGAGAGTTGGTCTGAAACAGAGTGTCGGGGTAAAGGTAAGGAAAGGAATGCTCCGGTGGTTCGTGCATGTGGAAAGAATGCATGACGAAATAATGACTAAACAGATATACAATGCAAAAGTGGATGGATGCAGAAGTCGTGGAAGGCCACGACACACCTTCCATGATCAAATTGATCGTGTACTAGCAGACGGTGATGTCAGGAGCCTTAAGAACAGACGAGCGTGCATGACAAGAGTTATGAATGTCAAAGAAGCAAGTGAGGTGTGTAAAAATAATCCAAATGGCGTTCTGTTTTTCGTGCCTACCCCGCAAGGGAACTGAATTGAAGTTACGTATGTATTTTAAGTTTCCTTGTAATTTCGCTGATAATTCATTAAAACTTATGATCGACATTCTAAAGTAATAAAAAAATTATTTCTTCATCTTGGCGCAATAGAGAATATAAAGTAGTGAATTCCCCTTGAAATGCTCTTTGGGCGACGAATGGGTGAACGTGATATCTACGTCTTCTGTTCCTTAAACGTTTACAAAGATAATAAGCAGCAATGAAACTATTTGCAAACGCGGCCATTTCGTGTACCGACTGTACCAGTCCGGTTAGTTGATTGATCAGGAGAGCACTGAACGTCACAAACTGGCGGTCGGTTAATGCGTATCGTCAGGACGGAACGTACGCACTGACGGTCGGTGGAGCACTGTAACCGGCCTAAACATTATTCGAAATGATTTTAAACGCTTTATATTAGTTTCTCACTTGTATGTGACGAAATCTTTAAACTTGCTTTTTACCCACTTTAAAAGGTCAGATTAATTCGAAATTTTGCTCACCTGTCAAGGACCGATGACAATATAATAATTTCGTTTCATAGTCCTGATCAAGATTAACGCAAACCCTGAGAAACAGCTACTACATCCAAGGCAGGCAGCAGGCGCGCAAATTATCCACTCCTAGCTCGTGGATGTAGCGACAAAAAAAATGGTACGGGACCTATCTAAAGCAGCTTAATCGGAAGGACTTCTTTTCAAGTCTTCGAAATTGGCGTGTAGCTAGGTTGTCGCAGTTAAAAATAAATTATACTTTAAAAAACTAAAAGCCATGCTTTTATAGTTAAGCGAACTAAAAAGTAAAAAATAGTCATAATATAAGAATAAAATGATTAACGAGAATATTGTTACGTGCGAGCGGGGGTGCGCACTTAGGAATCTAAGGAAAAACCAGTTCTTTTAACTAAACGCTTTTATTAACTTACACAGCCGTCGTGATTCTTCTCCGCAGGGTTGCCGCTGCACGCACAACTAACGACGCACTGTCCCGACGATGAGATGTCTCATTCACAATACCGTCGCCGATATTGCGTAGACTATCTGCTGCCACTGCAGTGCTCACCTCTCTATTTACCGCGTGTAGATCGCTTCTGGATTTTCTCTTAAACTAAGCTACACTCTCACACTACTTCACTGGACTGCCCACTAAACTTTTCACTAAATTCACCACTAAAATCGTCACTGTCTTCTAATAATGTCGCTTTGCTGCCTTGAATTGAACTACCCTGGCAGGCGCTTCTTACGCTGCTTATATATATACCTGGAAGAATCTTCTGGCACCCATAATTTCGATTTTCTTTTCGTTATTCTTTTATTTACTATCTATCTCTTTCTAAACACTTATCTACCTCTGTCGTTTCCTTCCTGAACCTCTCTATTCTAGAATTTTTGTTCATCGTCTATTCCTTTCTAAAATATATCTGTCCTTGGCTTTTTCTTCCAGAATCTTCTACATTTTTCTAAAACTTCTTAAACCAAGTAGATCGTTCCACCATTATTCGCCGCAATACGAATGTCATTGGGGCAAAAGCGTGCTCGATGCTGCTGGGGTACTCGATTTCAATTGTTATAATTTCTTACTTGTTCTATTCCGAAATGCAGAGTTAATGTAAAAATGTAACACACAGCACCCTGCTTTTACCACAATGACATTATTTTTTTCTTTAAATCTTTTAATCTTATATTAAAAATTATTAATATTATTTACTTTTTAGTTCGATTAACTATAGAAGCGTGTTTTTTAAATTATAATTTTTTATCACCATATCTTAAAAGTATGATGACAACAAGCCATTTTAAAGCCGAGCGGGCTTTATATGGTTTTTATAAAAAATGTGAAACGTGCCCACCTACCCCATTAATGCATTATATAGTGGATGTTCAGTAGAGAAACGTAATTTGTATGCCGTTATACACTACTGTAGTGAAGTCGCACAAAACTGTAGTTTTTTCAGTGTCAATGAGGTTTTAACAAATGACGAAGTTTTCAATTAATACTTGGAATAATAATACGCTTTAAAAGTCGGAAAAGTCTTCCAATTTTCTTTTCTTTATAAATTCAAAACTGTAAAAAAGAAACTTAAGTTAAATCAAAAAAGTTTTTTTAATGATAATTAGTTTGAAAAAGATCTGTTTAGTGAGTTCAGAGATTACTATTCAGTATTTACGACTCGATGCTTTTTAAAAGATTTTTGGACGAATTACAGTAAAAAAAGTTATTAAAGGACATCGACATGATTTGTCAAGATTTGACAGACAAAACCCTGCTAGACTGGTTTCATTGAATGTATAGCACCACATACTCTATATCTTTCACTGAATTCCATTCATATACACCCAGTAGTTTTGGAAAAAATATGACTTACAATACAAAGACAGATGGACGCCGGCAATGATGAGATTATTTTTTGCCATAATGTCTAGGGAGCCCTAAGAAACAAACACTTGGTCGTCTCCTCCACGAAACCCTATGTGCGTGGACTGTACCGACTATTATGCTCATAGCGGGTTCTGTATATTGTTCTAAAATTGGCCACTGACGTTGGATATGATTGTACATCAATAATAATGGGTACCAATATACACTCGTGGAAAAAACTAATGGATCAGATATTTTTCTAAATTATTAGCATTTTATAAATGCTGTATCTTAGGGAAAACGGCGGTATCCTAATCTGAAGAAGCCAATTAAAGCTCAATAAACAAGTTGTTCGGTCTTTGCAATAGTTAAAAATGTTTTTAGTTCGTGGATCAAATTTTGTTTTTTTACTCCTAATTATTTCTAGTACCTTGTGTACAAAGTATAGTTATTTGTTGGGACTACTTCTCGGGCAGTGACGTGAGCATGGGCCACGGGGCCCCAGGGTCCCGTGGGTGGTAGAGCCACCCCCCACCCTCGCCACGCTTATCAAGTAATTAGCCGCGGCCAAAGCAGTCCCCCGACTACTCAATAAACACGCAACGAATATTTTCCATTTTCGACTTGTAAAAGGAGGAGTTTCTCAATTCGTCTGGTTTTTTTTGTATATATGTCACTCGATTTCTGCGTCAATTGTGGACCGATTTTAATTTTTTTTTTATTCGTAAATGTAAGTCAGGGTCTGATAAGTGGATCGCAGGGAAATTGAGAACAGTCCTTGTTGACGAGCATCCATGATACCAATGAGATAGTAACCTTGTATACGCCTGCCAATAGTACAATTTCTACAGGCGCTTAATGTATTATTTCTAAAGCTATTCAAGTACTTGCGCAATTAAAAAGTAAAAAAAAGTCTTTTGGTGCGTCTAACTAGGATTCGCTATTAGAATTCGCATAGCGAAAGGTAAGTAGAAACCTTAACGGTCTCAACCTTAGTATTGGTCTGTTTGTCACGGACGGTTATATCAAAACTTGACTGACTTTTATATGTGTGTCTGAGTTTGTATCTCTTTAATACAAAGCCTCTCGTCTACATAATGTAGAATGTTACGAAAATGTTTTTTATTTATTTTCCACACTTTAATTTTCAAAAATTATTACAAAAGATGTGCAAAAATGACCACTACTGTCACCACCGAAGTGTACCAATCCAAACCAAAAAATCCCATACCCATTGAGGTGTTTTCGAGATACAGGCTTAAGAAGGTATTTTGGACTAATTGTTTTTTAATGTTTCCGGAAACAACGAAAACATGCTCAGCTTGTCACGTTCATTTTGCACGGATTGCCCCAGCACTTCCCTCTATACTAATATTATAAAGCTGAAGAGTTTGTTTGTTTAAACGCGCTTTTTATCCGTGCAGGAACGGAGAAAGAATACAATTTCCTGCGGCCGGGCGGCCTGTCGTAAGAGGCGACTAAACAACCCACAGCCAGGTGGTAGGGCATTTGCCAGACTGGATGGCTACCACCCCTGGTCTAAAGTATGTCGCCATAACAACCTCGAGTTTTGTTCCGGCATTAGTGACCAGGTTCCAGTTTACCTTAAGAGATTCTTTACCCATTGAGGCATTTGTAGATACAGCCTTAAGAAGTTGTGTTGCATTAATTGTTTTTTATGGCGATGGAAACATGCTCAGCTTGTAACGTTCATTTTGCACGGATTGCCCCAGCACTTCCCTCTATACTAATATTATAAAGCTGAAGAGTTTGTTTGTTTAAACGCGTTAATCTCAGGAACCGCTGGTTCGATTTGAAAAATTCTTTCAGTGTTGAATAGTACATTTATCGAGGAAGGTTATATATAGACTATATTATATTTTAAAAAAAATTAGGGATCTTTACTAAAAAGTCCAATAATGTAACCCAAGGTGTAAAAAAATGTCCCGAAAAAATCCTTACACGGCGTGCGCTGCGAAAATTATTGATTATAGAACAAAACAATGTACTACCACTTTGCAGAACATATAGTCTACAAAAAATATCGCGTAACCATATGTCTAACTATTGCAGTTATCTCACAATAAGTGTTTTCTTTTTTTTTTTTTAATAAAATGCCGTCGCTTCAAAAACTCTTTATTTTGTACCTTGGTATTAGTCCTTATCAAAATAAATTACTCCATATTCAAGACAAATTCAATACCTTTCTAGAACTTTTTGAATTATTCAATTCGTTGTTGGATAGCCCATTTATCGAGGAAGGCTATAGGCTATATATCATCACGCTAAGATCAATAGAAGCGGAGCACCAATGAATAATGTTTCAAAATCGGAGGGTTTTGAAAGCAAATTTCACGCGGACGACGTCGCGGGCACAGCTAGTCGAGAATAACTTTAAAGTGAATGATTCGTGTCAAATGTTGTTTTCTTCCTCCGAAACTAAATTGTAAATGTTTTTAACGCGATGAGATAAGTATGACGTTTGGAGAGTGATAGGCGCTGACCTCGGGCCGCGACGAGTTTCTCCCGGGCCCCAGTCTTCTGCCCGATTGGCCGTGTCCGGGGTCGGAGCCCGGGCCCCGGGCGACGCGATAAACAAGAAACATCGATGCACAACAACCGAATGTGGAAAGCGTTCCCCTCGTGAGATAGTTTACGTAAACCGAGCGTACTATTATTGTTGTTGTATCTTTATGTAACCAACTATTTATAGGTGGAATAGCTTATTAGTCGTAACGATTCGTATTCAAATACAAATTCACACAAAGAATTTATCCAAAATAAGTTCCACTGGAGAACACGTTCTGAAGGTCATACATATAAGTTAAGATTTAATTTTAC
Organism: Dendrolimus kikuchii; assembly: GCA_019925095.2. NCBI lineage: Eukaryota > Metazoa > Arthropoda > Insecta > Lepidoptera > Lasiocampidae > Dendrolimus > Dendrolimus kikuchii. Next base: position 24,072,315 of record CM034400.1, read on the forward strand.
TTCCTATCCTATTTACACCGCTTCGCAACGGGAAGGAACTCCCCAGCAACACGTCTAGCTAAACATTGTTTTTCATTATATTTCTTATTCTATTGTTACGAGTGCGGGACTCGAATTAAAATGCCGTTGGAATTACTATAGAATTTAACTTAACTATACAAACACGTATAACACAGGTACAAATATAACTGGACGCAACCAGTACAAACTGCACGATTCCATAGCACGTGCAAAGTCCGTCACTATACAGATTATCGAAGGTACACACGTCTTGCTTGTGTCGTAATCGTCGCTTGACTGCCTCCAACCTCCGTTCGGGCATTCCTTTTATCCTGTACAAATACAATATTTCTCGACACAAAACAATAGTTTCCAAGAATTAGTTGGACACACCTGACTAATGACTGCCATAAAAGATTACAATACACAATAGACTGTTTTTCTTAATTACAAATTTTACACACAAAGTAAACAAAGGAAGTCCACATGCGGGAAGGTAATAAACTGTTCTTTATGGCTGACAGGTGTGCATTTGCTTTTGTCGGCATGTAACACTATTTATATCTCAAGTTATTTTTTTTATAACTTTTTAGAAGTATGTAACTACTACTTTTCGAACAATTAATGAAGTTGTAGCAAATAGTGCGTGCGTTTCAGCAAGACAAAGAGACAGTAAGAGGAAAGAAGAATAGTATGTCTTTCAAGACCACGGGCCATAAAAATGGCCCGGACTTTTGGGGGCTTGCGTGGGGCCATGGGAAGGCCAACATGTAGAAGTATGTAACTACTACTTTTCGAAGAATTAATGAAGTTGTACCAAAGAGTGTTTGCTCAGAAAGACAAAGACACAATAAGAGGAAAGAAGAATATTAGTATTGTTGTAATAATGACGAGACGCTCTAAAAGTTTGTACTGCAATATATCTCCATAAATTCCTTACATGTTTGGCAAAATTAAAACGTTATACAGACGATTGTATAAGAGGTTGGAGTGCAGTTTTGTCATTTAAATGTTCTTCAATAGTGCAATATCCTTTTTTAAGTAAGATACATTATTAATTTGGTTTTAAATTTAGTGAAAGGCAGATCTAACATTTCATTCGGAACCTTATTGAAGGAGCGTTTTTTTTTAAGGCGGGTAAATGCTATTTACGCACAATACTGGGTCCTTTGCAAGGGATTAGACCATAGTTGATCATGAAGGCTTTCCCCTTTGATAAGGGGCAATCCGAACAATAATTAAGCCAGCTTGTGTGGAGACTCAGAGAAGTTGCACGGGCAACAGCCACCACCCACTAAAACCACCCTCCTCCCATGTGCCCCGCGCTTTTTGTGTAGGAAAGGCTGAGACTTAGAACGTAGTTACGCCCAGTCCGATCCAGCGCAAAAAGTGCTTGAATGTGCCCCGGGAATCAGAACACATTCACTTCGTCAGCGGGGGTGATGAATCCTTTGCTCCCTTGATAGCTAAAGGCCCCCCGAAGCGGTATTATTCAGGGTGGAAAGTCATGCGCATACCTGCGTGTCCGGATGCCAGCCAACCGCCGGCGTCCGCGTGGAGTCGCATTAGTACGCGCAATAATACTCCTCTCCCTATCTCGTTCGGCGGCCTTTTTGAGAGACATTACCGTCTCACAAAAAGTAACCGCAGCCCACCAGGTATTGCTGCTAAGCAGCATGGCTTTCACCAGACTGCAGAGCGAGTCGATCGCTCCTACTTGTGTCTCGAGTTCGAAACGCTGCGGCGCCCATGCCGCTTATTGAAGAAGCGTATACCAACCCACAACAGGACAATACTTTTTGTAATCTAAAAGATGGCAATATCAGTCTATTACAATGGTGTTGAAATTGTGAATATCCTTATACTGCTGCATACACAATAGTATTGATTCAAACCCTGTGAATTTGAGTGATCTATCTTAGAATTTACATCCTGGAAATACCATACAAATTCGTAACAGTATTTTGATTTATGCGCTTTGTCCAAACTCGAAGCCCTAAAATACTTCTAGTGACTATCACCTTTAGACGTGGAATATCCAAGTCTGCACCACATATCCCGGTCTCCCGCCTTCCTCATCCAGTATAGTATTGTGTTGAAGAGAAAAATTTAATTCTTGGTTTGGTTTGAACTTGCTGTAGTGTGTCCACGTTGTACGTAGTGCACACAGTGCCCATGAGCCGGCGCAGCTGGCGGCCGGCAGCGCCGCAGGCTCCGGCTGCCCGACGCTGAGTCATGGTGTCGGCGACCAACATTCAGTTTCCTTTCACCTTTTTAGGGCTCTTTTGTCATTTCGACAAAACAAAACCCTTATGAAATCATCATGCCCCTTTTGTTCTCTATCTGTGTTTGCCACTTTCTCACAAACATTTTTCTCAGAAATTTTACAGGAAAACGTGGTCTGTGTAACGCTACAAAGTTATATAGCGAAAAATATATAAATATATGTAATTGGCGGTTATTTTTTTTCAGTGTACATAGTCGTGTGAAGTATCGTTAGTCAAATCTTGATAAAAACATAGGAATTATCCTCATCGACTTTTTATTTATATCAATAGATGGCGTGAGAATTCGCTGCGTATGTGTCCCCCTATACATAGATCAATCGTGCCCCTACCTCAATTCTTAAACAATGAAGTGGAAAATATCTAGCTTATAAAGCCTAGAAATACTTTTCCAAAAATTAGTTTAAAAATATCTGTTGAATAGTTTTTGAGATAGGGGTTATTTTGGATTGAATGTTCCGTAGCCAAATTAGGAAAACCCAAAACGATTGTCACTTCTACGGAACCTTTCATTTGTAAATATTTGCCCATTTTATAATTGGTACTTGCTAATTAAATTGTACGCCCTATCAGGGCCACTTGATATTAAGTTTTGATCATACCGCGACTTCGTGCACACTGGACATTGCCTAAGATCAAAAAAAGTTTCAATACCTATCCGGTATGAGAGGGTGTTTGCGGAATAGCAAAGAACATAAACTCTGTAAAAACCCAGATGATATAAATGTCCTATTTGATCAACTCGTTAATACTGTTACGAATTTGTAGGATGTAAATTCGAAAATGCCGTTGGAATTAACACAAAGTTTACCAGACGTACACACGTAATTCACAGTTCTTTACAAGTATAGCCGAATACAACATAAAATAAAAAGAAATTCGTTTAAAAAAACGGACTTCAAAAGCTAAAACGTATAAAATAACTTATTCTTATACCTATTATTTTTAATATATATTATCTAAAACATCTTGAAGTCGGTGCTTTTATTAATATATATTATCTAAAACATCTTAAAGTGGGTGCTTAGTAATTTTCAAAAAAATATAGTAATTTTTATGTTTTACTTTGCACCGACTTCAAGATGTTTCAGATAATATATATAGTAGTTTTAGTTTTTTAGCTTTGGAAGTCGGTTTTTTTAAACGAAGTTTTTTTATTTTATTTGTTACTTTTTAGCGTCTAGCTATGTATGGGTAGACCTACGAAAGGTGCCGCGCTCCTTAAAAAATATAGGTCCCAAGAAACGGGAACAAAAAAATGTTCGTAAAATGAAAACTACGGGGCCAAACTATGTTAAATTTTTAGGGGACCAAATGGCAACTATTCCGCATCAAACTAAACAAGAATCACGTAAATCGGATCATAAATCTCAGCGTAATCGGTGTACATATGGAACGGAATGGAAAATTTGTCATAAAAAATGTTCATAAAATGAAAACTACTGGGCCAAACTATGTCAAATTTTTAGGGGACCAAATGGCAGCTATTTCGCGTCGAACAAAAAAAGAATCACGTAAATCGGATCATAAATCTCGGAGTAATCGGTGAACATACATAAAAAAAAGATCCCGACGAATTGAGAACCTCCTCCTTTTTTGAAGTCGGTTAAAAAGACAGAAAATGGTTATCACATAAATCGCGCAAAGTACGTCGTTAAAAGATACTCGCTCCGAAAGTCTACTAGGTAAACACTTCGTTCGCAGTCAGAACACGACTGGCGCATTTCCCGACTGACCGACCCTCATCCATTTGTAAATTAGACATGGCCTCCTAGCAACATGCCGTTTACTGGTTCTTGGAATCGTTAAATGGTCGTCTTAATGGCTTCCAAGAACTCGCATGAAATACTAACAGAGGAAAGAAGGTTTTACGACGTCTTATGGCGGCGTGAACAGAGAGGTTACCGCAAACAATAGATTACTCAAATTCAAAGGGGTAATAAGACACCTGCAAAGAATTAGTATCAGCTTGCAACAATACAATATTTAAATCTCCGTAAGTTTCATCTTTTACTACTTTAGGGATATAGCTGACTATATAGTTATATTAAACAATAGTTCTTCACATATAGATTGTCCGGATCAAACTTTAGATAAAATTCATTGCTAGTGCGAGCAAGCAACTTATTTAAATAACATAAGCTTTTAAGCTAGCAGCATAATGTTGACCACTTTCGAATCAGTATTTTGGGAACCATGCGATGTAAGTCATAAAATTTTCTATGACTATTTTTATAGTGTACTAGCTGTGCCCGCGACGCCGTCCGCCTGGATTTTGTTTTCAAAGCCCCCCCCGATTTTGAAACATTTTTCAATGCTGCTCCGCTCCTATTGGTCTTAGCGTGATGATATAGAGCCTATAGCCTTCCTCGATAAATGGGCTATACAACACTGAAAGAATTTTTCAAATCAGACCAGTAGTTCCTGAGATTAGCGCGTCTAAACAAACAAACAAACTGTTCAGCCTTATATATTAGTATAAGATATAAGATGTCTGCGTATTACATAATACCCATATTATTTTAAATGTTTATTTACGTGTATTATAGCTGTAGGTTTTTCATCACTGAATAAATAAACCAAATGGCCAGTAATCGTAATACTTATTTTTCCCGAAATAAGTTTGGAACCATTGCCTTAAATATGTGAACTCAATGTGATTGTGTTTGCAGCGGCTACCTGGTTCGTTTATTGTCGTGTAGATAGTGGCTACTGTAAATGTACACGCGAAGGGCGAGGGGCATGTCCACTTGTGAGGGCAGTTGGTGCACCACGGGAGGGTGCGGCGTCCCACGCTCGCGTGTGCCTCTCCCGAGCCACGCAACTCGGGTTCGGAGTATATGTCGCCTCGCCACAGCAATATTCCCGACTGCGGCAGTCACGATTGCACGACAGTCAATCTAACGGCGCATAGTTAGAGTGATATAAGCAGAATGTATGTTGGCTTCTCTGCTCTCTCGCACACTGGCCGTAGCAGCTGTCCGTTGACTGGCTGCTGTAATTGGCGTCGCAACATTTCTGCTGCCACACGAATTAGCTGTCTCAGACAGACTGCCTAGTGTGTACCCGTAGGGTTCATGTTTGTTAGTCTATTCATCATTTATTTAATTAATAATACAGTCGACAGTCGTTAATTCGAAAGTCGAGAGACTCTTAAAATATTACGAATTATCGTTTGAAATATCAAATGATTCGAAATTTTTGAAAGAAAAGAAATAAAACTTTAAGTTATTGAGTGTTGATAATCAATTATGTATTACATACATATTTATTAACTTCTATTCTTTAACAATGACAAAAGTTAAGAGGTACATAGTGTACATATTCATAATGTGAATTAATTAATAAAGAAATCTGTAATATTGGTTTGTTTCAAAGAACATTGCTGCTGCTCAGACTGCTCAATAACGATCTGGACCCTTTACGAATTGTCGAGTGCTTGATGCTGATGAGTTCGATATAACGCGTTGTTTTGTTACATAGCGATGATTTTTTCGTTCGAATTACCAAGTGCATAAGAATATACTGATTTAGTTCGAAATATAAAGAGATTTTCTGGGGAACTCATGTTAACTTTGTATTATATAGAGTTTCGAATTATCCCAGGTTTGAATTAACGAGAGTCGACTGTATTATTAAGTTTGAAAATGTAATGTCGTGATAAACCTAAGAAAATATTAGTATAGTTTGTTTAATAATTTTTCGAATCGGTGAAGAAGGTTTCAAAGTTTTTTTTTTACAATTTTAGGATATCCTACCACTTGTTGATTATAATGTCCATTTTTTTTTTGGAATTTATTGTTTAAATTGTTCGAGGCTTATGTCGAGTATAAACAGGCCTGTCTAAACAAGCATTGTATAACGGCGTTAGTAGTTAGTAGTTGAGTAATACATGTAGAATAAACTCTAAATTTCACCTAGGTATATAACGCCAGTAGTAAGTAAGTCACTCTTTGGGTGTGATGACATACACTAGCGGACAGACGGTTTCGTCATTTGGTAATGGAGCAAAGTTTGATTTAACACAGACATAATTATCCGAAATGAACGCTCTTGCTTTAGCCTGGTAAAATCATAAAATGATATCGTTTGGCAGTTGTTTGTGTTCATGGCCGCCACTCATATTCCCGGCCTCGAAGCAGGGCGCCGAGGGGATACTCTCGTTTCATCTGGAGCGCTCGCTCCCGGTGTTATTGTTTACTTTTCAAACATAACCGTGATACCACTACCACTTTGATAATATTTGGGTGAAAGCGAAATTTATGAATCGGCGTTTCCTTTTGGTTTTAAATTCAAATTAAGTTCCACTGGAGAACATTTTTTCGATGTCATAAGTTAAGAATTAAGTTTACTTTCTATTATATTTCTATTCACCGCTTCGCAATGTGTTATTGCTATATTATTAAGAAGAAGAAACGCCAAGAAACTCCCTATCAACACGTTTTGCTTTTATTGTTGTTGTCAATACACCACTCGACCAATACATTCCTTCGTTACTTGTTAAAGTTCGGTACGAAGTGTGTGTGGTGGCAGCGCAGGTGTGCCACCAATAAACCGTATTATGCTGCGAAATTAAGTCGGTTAAGCGCAAGCGGTGGTCGCGGACTCCAATTGGCCAGGCTCGGGACAGGTGTGGAGAACATACGAAAAGCCAATGACATGGCTTCTGGCCATGTACTTCATAGACAGGCATTTGTTAAAAACCGTATAAATGTGAATTCCTCTGGTCTGTCATAAGAGGAATTAAAACAACCCACAGCCATGTTGTAAGGCATCTGCATAACAACCTTGATTGGTGCTCCGGCATTAGGGCCCAGGTTCCAGCCCACCCTTCGAGGCCGATACCAAATTAGTAGCAGCTCTGGTGTAGCAAATGTCCACAGGCGACGGTAACCGCTTTTCAGCAGGTGCACCGTCAGCCTATCTGCTGTACTTCATTTGAAATACAACAAGTTGAAAAGGAGTAAGAGCAAGCGTTCAAGTTGAAAACACATCGCGTGGTATACTTTTGCATATCACTTAACATCACCAATGTGTGGCGTCTTGACTCTTAACGGGGAGAGGGCCGATACTTGCAAGAGACCGGTTACCGGTCGGTGGCGCGGTGTCTCCCCCCCCCTCCCCCCTCCCCCCCACCTCCTCGGGTGCCGCCGATGTATCTCCGACTCGGGAACCGCTTTCGGCTCCGGTCGCTTTGTCCTCACGCAATCATTATCACTTATCATCGCATTTGTTTTATTATGACTCCCTTGACGTTTAACGATGAAAACTCCACTCCCAGTAATCTTTTAGAAACAAACATTTTGATAGGTAAATGCTCGGCAATCTGCGCACAAAGACAGGTTCCGCAGAAATAACACGCGTTGACTATTTCCGTTAATAAGCTACGGTAACTTTAAACGTATTTAATAGTAAATATCCCATGTCTCACAAACCATCAACTAAAAGCTCGTCGTTGGTTTAAAGGCGTCCATGTACACCGAGCAGTTTAGGGAACAACGACTGTGCCGATCACACAAGGGCTTCGTTTCTGCCAAAGTGACTATGGAACTCTGAAGAGAAAGTTGTTACATTAACTCTTTAATGATTCTCTGTTACTTTATTATGATTATTTTGTTCGACCATACAAGTATGACGAGTCCAATTTGTTGTCAGTGAACAATGTCAACTTCACCGCCAAACTTGGTTTGACTCGTTGCGAAAGTTGTTATGTTAATAAGGATCAATTGATGGTCGTCGGTGCAGACCCAGAAAAGCACAGCGGGACTCGATGCTGATGGTCTTAGGGGTGCCTCATGTCGCCTTATCGTCACCAATACTTATCGCAAACGATCTTTATTTCCTTTGTCGTGTAATCATTTAATATTATACCCGGTCGAGTCTTTGCCAATGGCAGCTTATTTGGCTGCGAGGCGTTTACCGCTACATGTATTATGTTGTTATAATGAAAAAATTCCATCACTTTCACATTGTGGTACTTGTGAGGTTGTTTGTTTATCGTTGACGTGATCATGAGAATAACGCTTCTCGGAATCGGGGATTAATGATGCGAGAGAGGCGTCGGGGTGCGCCGAGGGGATGTGTGCGGGTGGCGGAGAGGGCGAAGGGCGCATCCCGCGGAGGCTGCGCGCAGAGCGGGGTCGCGCCGGAGCCGGCAGTCGAGCGCCGGCGGCCGCGTGCCCGCCACCCGCAGCGATGTTCCACTGCATCGTGCAGCCGCGCCACGACTGGGGCCAGCCCGACCTGCCCAATGCGTTCCCCGGTACGATGCACCGCCTGCACCGCCGGTGGCCACCTCCGCGACCGCGCCGCCGACCCGCTGCGCGATCTATTCATGGCACCCCCGAAATCGCGCCGATATAATTATAACTCATCTAACGAACTAAACGAGCCAAGATTTTTTCACACATGTCGCGCGAAGCTCATCGGCGGCGCGCCGATTGTTGTTGTTGTTTTTATTGCAATGTTTTGAAGCGTGCGAACCTGCTTGGCGGCTATGTCGTGGCGCGTGGCCTACACCCGCGACGTGGAACTGGTCACAGCAGCCGACGCACTGCCGCGACCCCGCGTGATGTTCGGCTGACCAGCTTGACGCTGTTCAATCTCTCTGCTGTTGTGATACAGCCCTGTTACTCGCTAGTCCTGATAGATGTGTATCGCAGCTCGCTGTTTACTTCGTATTTATTCTTGGACTGTGTAGCTGTAATTCCTGAAAGAGTAAAAAGATGTACGGTTTCGAATACAGAAAGCTTTTCAAACCATGTACATATAGATAAAAGCTCGTACAAAGGTCAATTACAACATGATAACAATAATTATGTATGGACTTGTGTGTCCTCGGTTTGTTACCAGAGCATTTCTCCGGAGCGATGTGTCCATCCACACCGATCAACATTTTTGGCACGCCACTCATACGAGCGTTATGTAAATATTGCTAAACAAAAGAACTTTGTGTCCACCATTATGGACTGCTAGACAACTTCGAATCAATCCGGAAAAAATGTTTCCACAGTAGACTGTAAAGGTTAAGTAGGCATTGGATCTTAGCAGCAATCCAACGATCGAGTATTAGTGTATATTGTTGTTCGATAGTACGAACATGTGAAGGGCCCTCGCCGTCTGGCGTGGCGCGAGGCCCCTCGACCCTCCCCTGCGTGACTAACGAGGGGTGGAGCGAGGATCCGCGTTCCCACACGAGCGTGATCCGAATGCGCGGCCGCTGGCCGCTTGTTGTGCTCGCCACTTGTCAAATCACTCCGTGAACCCGCCGGCGGAGGGGCCCATTAACAATCGACTATAGTCTTTCACGAGTGCTGTGAACAACGACAGTGCGTTGCACTTCCGTTAGTCTGGCGTTGAGCTGGCCTCTAAATGATGCATATCAAATGGATGATAGATTTCGTTTATCAAGAAATGAGCTGCTCGCAAATTTTGTGATTCACGGAATGCGCGAATATGAGCGCCATGCGAAATATGTGGAGTTGAGGCGAATATTTACAAACATTGTTGTAATTTTCATTGGCGTTAGTCAACCGCCTCGGAAGTGCCGGTGATTGTGCTGATCGGAATCCCGGAACGTATTTATTTTAAGGGATCTTTAGCCGTTTAGGCTAAAACGGAATTGGCTTCCAATCTTGAAGAATATGTGCCCACCCCATTCTGATTTCTGAATTATGATATTGGATATCTTCACCTCGTCTTCTTCATCTTACATTATTACAATAAAAACAGATTAAAGCTGGATAAGCAACTTATCCGATCCGTACAGGGGTTGAGTCGGAATTTTTCTCCAAGTCTGTGGACCAAAAAGAATGAACAAAACAGAGTCGATACTTTTTTCTACATGGAATTTATTAGAATTGCGCGATATTTGTTGCTTGAAATTTTTTGAAGTGAAACTCCTTTAGAATCGTTGTAATTTGAAACTCGATGAAACGAAAAAGCGACACTAAAAAGAGATTAACACATAAATCTATAGGATTAGCTTGCGAGAGAATCAGATACGAGTTTGACATTGTGCAGCACAGATTAGAGAGTCAATAAGACCGATGACTACACATAGATCCAATTTGAACCGTAATAACACTGATAATATTTTAGACTAAAACAGTGAAAAATTGAAAGTGATACTTAAGAAATTTATTTTTGATTATAATATTTATTTATTTATGGAAAACCTACAGCTAAATACATTTGATTAGGGAACTATAATTAGCAAAAGAAGGCCAATGACAGGTTTTCACGAATGAGCTCTTGGTTAAAAGTAACATGCAGGCGTTACAAAGGCACCGAGATGCTCAGTCACTGTTGATGATTTAAGGCCTAGACACCGCTTGGCTCCTGAAATACTGATTACAAATGAGTCAATGTCATCGTATTTACTTACATTCTTAAATAATTACTCTAATATAATAATAATTAATATTTTGACGGATGTAGGCTAAAGGAATTATATTTATATTAGTTTACCCCACGGCTGCGCCGCAGGTCAACCTCTAGTGCGTACTTCTTGGTTAAAGCCATTGGCCATAAGAAAGTAACGTCGTAGTGTTGTCGTTGCAGACATCCGCATGCAGCTGTGCGAGCAGACGCGCGTGTTGGAGGCGCGCGCGGAGGCCACCGCAGGCGTGGCCGGCGAGCTGCACGACTACTGCCGGCGGCGCGCCGACCTCGAGAGCGAGTACGCGCGCGCCCTCGAGAAGCTCGCGCGCGCCGCGCACCAGCGCCACGAGGGCCAGCGGCACAAGCGCGAGCAGTGGCCGCTGACCGGCGCCTACGCCTGCTGGCAGGCGGCGCTCGACGGCGCCCGGGCGCTGGCGCGCGACCACGCCGCCCTCGCGGACCTCTACGGCGGCCCGCTCGCCACGCGGCTGCAGCGCGCCGGCGACGACGCGCTGCGCCTGCACCGCAAGTGCCGCGAAATCGTCACCGAGCGCCACGAGGAAGTTGGCGCCGCGCTCGCCGAGGCAGCCGCCGCGGGCAAGGCGCACGCGGCTGCCGCGCACGAGTGGCGCGCCGCCGCGCTCAAACTGCGCCACGCGCACGACCAGCGCGCGCGGCTCGCCGCCGCCTCGCCCCCGAGGCACAAGAAGCTCAAGGCCCTCGACAAGGAGCTTGACAAGCGTCGCGCGCGGCACGCCGAGGCGCGAGCGCGGGCTCTGCGGGCGCGCGCCGACTACGTGCTTAGCCTCGAGGCGGCCAACGCCACGCTGCAGCGGTACTACCTCGACGACATCGCGGACATCATCCTCGTGAGCATCGTTCGATAGACTCTGTTCGGTACGCCGGTGGACTGCAATGTGTAACGTCATACCCCTCGTGCGCAGTGCATGGAGGTGGGCTTCGACGCGGTGGTGGGGCGCGCGGCGCGCACCGCCGGCGAGGCGGAAGAGAGGCGCGGCGCGGCGGCGGGGGCGGCCGCGGGCGCGCTGCGCGCCGCCGCCGACGCCCTCGACGCGCTCGCCGACCGGCAGCGGCTGCTGGACGCGCACGCGGCTGCGTTCGCGCTGCCGCGGCCGCTGCCCTACCAGGGCTCGCCACCCGACAAGCAAGACGCGGAGATGCTCGAGGCGGCCGGGGGCGCGGCCGAGGAGCGCGACGAGGCCGCCGCGCGCGTGCATGACGAGCTCGCCGCGCGGCTGCACCAGCTGGAGGCGGGCGCGCGGCGGCTGCGCGCCGAGTGCCACGAGAACGCCAAGACGCTCGACGCCGCCGAGGCGGAGCTCATCAAACAGGTCTCGCACCATCACTGCTCTCACGCTCAGTTAACAAATACCACTTGTATTTCTTTAACTTACCACTGCAAATACTATTAGCGATAACCCCAACTCAATTACAACAATCTGTCTACAGTACGCGTAAAACTTCAATGTGATTCGCGTGAAGTTAGCTCCGTGAGTAATGAGTACGTATTGATCTAGTCGAATGTTAGCGTTTATTACACCTCCCGGTGTATTTTGCGAAAGAGATGGTATGCGAGTCCGATTAGCGGCCGAACGAGAGTGCAATACCTTCTCCTCTCAGCTCTGTCTGTGAACCTTATAACTGTGTATTGCACAATAACGTGTACAAATTTCAAATACGCATTTAAGTTTTGCTTGTACTGTAATTTAGGCTAATTTGTCCTGTCCCTGTACAAAATTGTACTGTACTCTAGATGTAAATATTGCTTAATTAATTTAACATTAAACTTAAGACTACAGAAATCCTAAATGTTATGTGAATTAATGTAAAACCTAAACATGTTTGTAGATACATCTCCAGAGTTTTTCTGTTTTTACAGATTTTAGCATAAAAATGGGCTACTCAGTTTTACCCTGATAATGATTGTAATTATATAGCAATAAGTTATTCCATGTATTTGACGTAACAGTGAGCAAATAGTCCGTGTGTCAACATAAAGATGCAGTACTGTAATCTGCAGATGGAGGGTAGTGATGCACAGTGGGATGTGAGCGGGCTGTTCGGGGTGGGCGCGGGCGCGTGCGCGGGCGGCGCCGCGGGCGCGCTGGCGCCGCTCGCCGCCGAGGAGGCGGGCGACGCGCCGCGCAGGGACCAGGAGGACTACTACCTGGCGGTGAGTGCGCGCTCCTCCGCACCGGGCGAGCGGGTGGGGCTCGAGCGTCATTGAATCGTACTCACGTTGCAGAAGTTCCGTTCGTACGTGTCGTGCGCCGGGCGGCTGGCGCGCATCGAGAGCAAGGCGGCGGCGCTGCGCGGGCGCGGCGGGGCGGCGGCGGCGGGCGCTGGGGCGGGCGTCGCGGCGCCGCCGTCGCCGCCGCGCCGCGCCGCCGCCAGGCTGCGCCGCGGGCAGTTCGCGGCGCCGCTGGACCACCGCCTGCCGCTGGTGCTGACGTCGTGCGTGCGGGTGATCGCCACGTACGGGCTGCGGCACCAGGGCATCTTCCGCGTGTCCGGCTCGCAGGTGGAGATGCAGGCGCTGCGCGCGGCGTTCGAGCGCGGCGAGGACCCGCTGGCGCAGGTGCGCGACGCCTCCGACATCAACTCGGTGTGCGGGCTGCTGAAGCTGTACCTGCGCGAGGTGCGGCCGCCGCTGGTGCCGCCGCAGCTGCAGGAGCGGCTGCTGCGCGTGGCCGCCGTGCAGCCGGAGGGCGAGTTCGTGGCGCGGCTGCGCGAGACGCTGGCGGCGCTGCCGCAGCCGGCGGTGCTGGTGCTGCGCTACCTGTTCGCGTTCCTGGCGCACCTGGCCGAGCACAGCGAGCACAACATGATGGACGCGTGGAACCTGGCCATCTGCGTGGGGCCCACGCTGCTGGCCGCCTGGGGCGACGGCGGCGCGCAGCTCGCCGCGCAGAACCTCGTCAACGAGCTCGTCAAGCGCACCATCCAGCACCACCTCGACGTCTTCCCGCAGGACATCGCGCCCTACGCCCTCTACACCAGGTTCAGGTGAAACATACAACTATGTTTATTATGTTTAAATATTTACATCTCATTACTGTATCTTGTATATTTATATCGTCAAAGTCGTTCCATCACTGCTGAGGGTCGTGACTGATGGCAGTGTGCAACTGCTCTCTTCCGCCGCGATTGGATCCAAGCACGGAGGGAGGCCGACTCTGTTGAAGTATCCAGCTAGTCAGCAATCTGGTCAATCCACTTCAATCTGCCACGAGGTCTCTTGCATTCGACTTCCCCAGTGACCACAAATCTCTTCATATTATTTGGGCTATGGGCTAAGCACCCATTCTTTCCGTAGGAAAATTCTGCACTGCCAATCGTATGGATTGTTTTGGGGACTCCAAATTATCATGGCGTTTAGAGCAAGCCGTACTCTCTAAAACTGACCATAAGTCATAATCCAGAGGATTAAGATCGGGACTAGACGACGGCCAGTCTTCAGCTCTGATGAAGTCCGAAACGTTCGTTTCCAACCCAGACTGTGTGGACCGAGCTTTATGACCCGGCGCCGCGTCTTGCTGGAAGGACCATTCTTGGTTATTGAACTTGGTGTTGCTAAGGGGCTTAACTACCTTCTCAAGAATGGTATCTTGATACACTTGTGCCAATGTTTCGATACCTTTTTCACAAAAATATGGCTCAGTTACTCCTTCATAGCTAACACCCCAACAAACCATCACTGAAGATGGATAATGCCCACGTTACTGCATTCTGTCAACTAATAGAGAAGCTTCCTTAGAGCTTTGAGCATAAATACAGTCATTCTGTTTCTTAAAATGTTGCTTAATTGTAAAAAAATTCTCATCCATAAACAAAAATTTTCTATGACCTCCCTTTGCGTACCGCTTCAGTAGTTGTTTCGATTTTACCACCCTATTCTTTTTTAAATTATGAGTCAAGAAATGACCAGTGCGTCTCTTATAGGCTGCAAGTCCTATGTCATCTTTTAAAATACGCGACATGGTTCTAGGTGATATCTTCATCTCTCGAGATAAAATCTTTTGCTCTCAGACAGGACTTCTTCGAATTCTTTCCCTTAATGCTTGGACCACCTTTTTCGTACGAACACTACATAGATGGCTAGATCTTTTTCTGTCACAAACAGAGGAGGTCTCATTGTACCTATTGGTAAGTAGCCCGGTACACAAACATTTCACTAATACTAAGCATATGGAGAGTTTTAAAAATTCTATTTGGCTCCATACCTACTTTGTGAAATGCAATCACAGCGATTCAGTTCTCTTGATCGCCCCACTCCATTTTAGTATTGCAAAATGTTGTACAATATATTGGAGCCAAAATCAGAAAACACAATAAAGAATGATATAAAATTGACAGATTCAAAATTCAAATGTAATATTTTGTTTCTTTTTAATTGTAACAGTATTTATGGCCAGACCAAGTATAAGCTCAGGAAGGCTTTATTCATCAGTATTCATCATGGCATGGCATGATGTCTGGGTATATTTATGAAATTGACATCTTTTGTGATCTTTACCAAAGTAATGTTTCTATTGCCTAAATAATAATCATCTCTCTTGATATTAGCACTGCTTACGGTATAACTCACTTTGATTGAAGCAATGGATTGCAGTTCGTCGAACACTTGGTGCGTTGGCCACCATTCTCTAGAAGAGGTTATATATCTTACTTTTTACGGCCACCTAGCTTCCATAGCCACCACAACGAGAGTGACATTGACAACATATCACTCTTGACATTGTGACAGTGACATTTCAATGAACCTTCTACATATAGATGTGTGTATATATATATATATAGTATACTTTTATATTTATTATTAAAATGTAAGTAATTGTACCATAATTATGTATACCACCATCGTTACACTTAATCAGCAATATTTTTGCCACGGGTTGTCTGGAAGAGATCGCTTTTTAGCGATAAGACCAGCCTTTGTACATAATTAGAATAATACTATTTTGTAAGTGTTGTGTAATGGTCTGCATTAAATTGTTAACTATGTATCCATCTCCTCCGTGGTCCTCTCGCAATGGGGGGTTCCTAAGCAGGATTTCATCTCAAAAAAGTTGGTTCAATAGTTTGTATGCCATTGTTATGCTCTTAAATGTTGCTTAATTGCTAAGAAAAGCGTTGAAAATCTATAGTTGTTTTTATTACCTGAAATCGACGAACAGGCGCATTTTTCTATTAACATTTTGATTTTGTAAATGTTTGATTATAATGATTCGTTATAACGGTTGGCAGCGAGCCCGAGCTCGAGACCGACGGCGAGAGCGGCAAGGGGGAGGAGGCGGGCGGCGGGGGCGGGCGGCGCGACGACGGCGACGGCGCGGCGCCCCCCGACGCCCGCGACCCCCGCGACCCCCACGACCCCCGCGACGACCTCTCGCTCTACGACGACGACGACGAAGGTGCGCCCCTGTAGCCGCTCAGGCCTCTCGTGTCCACTCCGTATCTTCCTATTATCCTCAACTCTGAATTGAAATTAAATTAAAGGGATATATTCTGAAAGTATGCTTGGCTTGCCTAATCATAAGGATGAAAACAGCACTTTTCATCCCTACGAAACGATTCTCCCTGCTGTCAAAAAAATCTTGAAAACTATGCGAAACATAGATCCAACTAATTTTTTTACAGCCACTGTTAAATCGCTTCATAAATTGTAATAGAAAATATAAAAAATATCATTTTATATATTACTTTCCACTAAATTATTATAAGCTTAAGAACATAGGCATTCACAGAGATCTACTTAGATGGCTTTCTTCTTATATAGAAAATAGGTCGCAGGCAGTCGTTTTGAATAGTTATATATATCAAGTTGGGTGATGATTCCGAGCGGAGTTCCACAGAGCTCCTTTCTCGGTCCTCTACTCTTTATTATTTATGTCAATGACATTAAGCAGAACATCCTAACTATTGTGCTTTGCAGATGAAATGAAAATATTTATCATCTTATACTCAGTTGATGATGTGTGTTTTTCAGAACGATTTACTGCGCCTTGAACAATATTGCTCTATTAATCGATTAGATCTGAATCCGCTTAAATGTTTCGTAGTCACTTATACACGAAATAGACACTAAAAAGTTCATGAAAACGAGTGCGGCAAATATATTTTAAGTTACAGTGGTCCTTGAGATGTGATGCACAAACATCTCGGTATGCTTGTAAGAGATTCTGCGTGCCTTTAGCCATCGATGCCTGTAATTATAATACGCATATTATGTGTGCCTTTGAATGGATGACAATGTTCGGGTGTTGTCCGTTTGCAGAGGAGACGAGCGACGAGTGCGAGACGGGCGAAGGCGAGCCCGAGCACGAGCACGAACGCGAACGCGAGCATGAAGGCGCCGAGTGGGCCGAACGCGACTGCCGCAGGTCTGTCTACAACCGAGCGACGCGCGTTGACGCCTCTCCGGGCCCAATCGATAGGAGCTGACTGCGTCAATCCTAATCAACTAACATATTATTCAATAACTATCTAAAATTATTTACAATAATTAAATAAAATGAAAGAGAAATGATACTATGATATACAATGATAGAAAGGGTACATAGCCTTTTTACCATTGTATATTCATATTGTTGATTGTCCAGATTTTCTAAGCGAGGTCCTCTTTAATATTCCAGTTAAGTTTATATTATTTAATCAACCCATTAATGTACGTTTGAGTTATAATTACAGACAAAACTCATTTCTCGTGTGAGCAAGTAATTATTTAAATAATGTGAGTAAATACGATGACATCCACCCCTTTGTAATCAGTATTTCAGGAGCCAAGCGGTGTCTAAGCCTTAAATTATCAATAGTGATTGAGCATCTCGTGCTTTTTTAACGTCTGCATATTACTTTAAACCAATAGCTCATTCGTGAAAACCTGTCATTGGCTTTCTTTTGTTGATTATAGTTCCTAATCAAATGTACTTAGCTGTAGGTTTTTCATAAATAAATGTTGTTTCTCGTGACAATGTCGGGTGCCAGTAACGGTGTTGAAGGTGCGCTTGTGTCGGTGGCAGGTGCGAGAGTGCGGAGCGGCGCGCCGCTGCGCCCGCCGTGCCCCGCGCCCCGCACGCCCCCCTCGCCCCCCTCGCCCCGCAGGTACCGCTCGAGACGACCGTCTGACACGGCGTCTGCGTCACTCGCTCAGCTCTCGGTGTCCGCTGCACACGCGTTCTGTGCTTTAGATGTCGTCTAGCTTTAATTTACTTATAATATTATAATTATGCAATGTATATTATGATATAACGCTACGGAAGTATCCGCCCGCGACTGCACTCGTTTCAAATTACAGATTCATAGTAAATCGATTGAATCATTTCTGCTCTTAACTGTTGATGCTAAATATGTTGAAAATATAAGGACTTTTTATATAAAAGTTGAATTACACAGTTCAACTAATTTGCATCGACTCTGTTGAAATGTGTAAAAATGATAAAAACATTAAATTAAGTACATTTCATAGTAATTATAATTCTTGCACAATATTAATTAGTCACTCCTAGAGCACTACTGTGTGTGAGTGAAAATCAGTATCCAATCAAAGCCTTGTCGTCGTTCCACCTTCATATTATCTATTCATTAGAACACTTTGGTCGCTTCATTGCAGGGAGGAGCCAAGTGAGTGGATAGAGCGCGGAGTATTCCGCTCGTGGTGGGGTCGCCGTCGGATACTTCTGCAATTGAGCTCACTAATTTTAGTATTAGTTTTTTTGTGCGCATTCTGTAATTAGTATCTGTGTCGTCCATCGGGCATTACCGGTGTATGTGTGTGTGTCGTTGCATGCGCCTGCGCGGCCTCCACGGCCTCCACCTACCGCTTGGCGCCGCAGCTTGGCTTGCACTCATGTCGTTGTGTCACACAGTCCCGGACCCAGACCTCATCCCAGGTGTAGTGGAGGCTTTAGATAGATGTTCATTTATACACGTAATTAAATCGATTAAGACGCCATCCACAAATTCATGATTTTTGAGTTTGTTTTAAAAGTTAAATATATGACGTCAAGAAATGTAGGACCCCCTCCCCTTTCCCTTATGCGTTTGTGGATGGCCCCTAGTGACGTGGAGTGTCGAGACGTGGCGGAGCGGCGCCAGATCGGCGATCGTCTCAAACATTTTTTCACATTTTTCTGTTTCATAGTTAAAGTCAAACGGGGGTGCACAATGATAAATAAATCAATTAACATAGTTGGTTCTGCTAATGGAAATGCATCCCCTTATTTACTCTTTATTCTGTGTAGTGAGCGATGGGTAACCAAACGAAATTTCAAAAATTAACCATCTGCCTAATAAAAATTCAATAATTGGTTAAAAAAATCAACTGTTTATTATTTGGTAGCCGACTGCTGGTAGTTACGCCGTTATCGGTTTTAGTCGACAACCATTAGCCAGCTGGCGAGTTGATACATAACATAGCGGTGGCTGTTTAGTTGGTTTTAGCCCGCGACGACTAATCTGCTGCCGGGGCGCTGCGTCTCGGCGTATGTGTCCGACGTGACATTGTGAATTCCGGTGGCTGGTGCTTATTTGTGATTATGAATAAATTTCATTTAAGTGCATGCGTGTGTTTGATTTACGACGCCATCGTTCCGATAAGTTTGCTCCACCACAAATATTCCGCACAATCTCAACTATTAGTCCAAACTTGTAAATACTACATTTCCCATGTAACTTAAAAAAAAAAACTGATAGAGCTTGAATTATACGAACGATGCGTTAAGTGATTTTTGAGATATGAAGTATAATTGTTTGAATATCTGCGTAGGGTTGTGACGTTCGTAGGATAAACGTGAGGAGTATACTGTGACTATGTGACTAGGTATACGCCTGATAGTCGTTAACGGTTTGGAGTTGTGTTGGAACAAACTTGATTTCGCTCTGTCGTGTTCCCGCTGTCGTGGTCGAATAAGCTGAAGTGACGATTTCAATCCGAATCCCGATGCAATGTGCCTAGCACACACTTGAGATGTAATTATTGAAATAACATTCTTTTTGAAACAATAATCTCGTAGACCTCAACGAGGCCGCACACCGGCCACCTTGAATTTTGTGAAAGAAATGAAAGCACAGAGAGAAAGGCAAGTGGGGTCCGGTGTGCGGCCCCCGTCGCGTGGTGTCGTGACGCGTTGGGTGCGCAGGTGGCCGCGGCGCGCGCCCCGCCGCCCGCCGCGCCCGCGCCGGCGCCCGCGCCGCCCGCTGCCGCGTCGCACTGCAGGTAACCGCACCACACTCTCCGCACCCACCACACCCACCGCACTAAACGCGAACCAAAACCGACTACACTATTATGAAATACTAGGATATGCCCGCGACTTCGTCCCCGTTTGACGTGATCAATTTCCGCAAAAATATCGCACATTTTATTATATAAAAGCTGTCGATCATTGAAAAAATCACATTGGAATTCAAAATTTTTTCAACTATTTCCAGAAATAAAAAAATTCTGACAATAAGACCGACTTCAAGAGTGACTAAAAACAAAAAAAATCTACAACATATTGAAGTCGATGCCTGTTCAATCGCATAATCTGATTTATATCTCAAATCTATAAATTTGAATACATGCTACTGATTAGTTGTGGTGAAAAGTAACCAGATGGCGTTACAAGATTGAAAATTTTATCCTACCTACATGACAGTTCTATATTTATAGACTTTGTTCTGCCACAGCTGTGTTACGAGTTTTATTTCAAAATTATAAATCCTTTGTTTAGTTTGCAAAAATATAAGTAAATAGTGATAGTGAAAACAAAAATTACTACATTTTGCCTTTTTTGTTGTAACAATGCATATGGTACTTTTTATGTTTTGCTTGGTATTAACTTCAAGATGTAAAAAAAATATTTTTTGCTTTTAGTCACTCTTGAAGTCTGTTTCTTTTATGTTAGAAATGTTTTATTTAACACTTAAGTTACATAATATGATATCCCTAATAAGGTAGCTTCTCGAATGCGGAAACGTAAGCGTATTTAGAAAACGTTTTTGAGCGCAACTCCAAAGTAAATTATGTATAACTCTAATAAAAAATAAGAGTAGAATCTAGAATCTAAGAGTAAAGTCTAGAAACTAAAATCTGTAAAAGTGCCGTCAAATATAAATTAATGAAGTATTGCTAAGTCATACTGGTCAGTTAATAGATGTATATTAGTTGGTTCTGACACTCGCCGGCCGCTTCCGCGGCACGGCTCGTGCATTTTGCTTTACAAATTTTGTGCTTTGTTTCAAATGTCCATTTGGTGTAAGTGCTTAATTAAATAACTACGCCCATCGTCTGGTGTGAATCTCAATTCCAGTCGTCGACGTTTTCTAAGTACAACGATGTCATAACTCAATTTACGCGGTCGTGCTGTTTATTCCATTGTACACTTTCTTAGTTAGACGGCCTCTGTGGTTGAGCGGGCTAAGCCTACCTTACTGCAACGCAGAGGCCCCGGTTTCGATTCCTGATATAGTAAATTTCAGGAACGTATTTTCTCCGTTATTTACTATGGTCTGGGTGTCTGGGATCGGTCCCAGAGTAGTCTGTTGTATATTACCCATAACACAAGCGTAACTTGCTTAATTTGGGGATATACGCTATGTCTGTTTGTCTGCCGATTATTCATTTATTTATTTACTCCCAGTCGAGTCCAGTACATCACGTTATTGATCTTAATTAGGTACCTAATCGTTTTAGGAATGTTATAAATCTAACAATATTTTTTAATACATTTTCTATTTGATTTTGAGTAATTTTCTGCTATATCTTCGGAACCCCGAGTGTAAAAGCAATGACATTTATATAGAACCACTTTTAAAAATCCCGCGGGATTCCCGGGATAAAAAGTAGCGCAGACTTTGACTCTAAGAATTAGCTGTCGACTAATGAAAACCGCATCGAAATCGGCCGAGTAGTTTTTATATGAATCCCAAACAAACAGACAAGACATTAGAAATGCATCATGTTTTCAGTGATTTATATAATATACTATCTAATATGAAATATTCTCATTTGGGTATTGATTTTGACTACAGTCCAACGTGGACGAAGTGACGGGCGATCATTTTCCGGTAGCATCGTCAGAGCACAAATGCAATTCTCTGCTACTGCAGGAGCTTCTTGTTTTTGAATATGAATCGGGCGTAACGCCTTTCGGGTGGGATCGGTCTCCGCGGCGTGGCGTGGCCGGCGCCACGCCGCCCTTCGTCTGCCTCAACAGGAGAGTGTGGTTCTATGTTATAATTATCTTGTGAAATGTGTACATTGTACAACATTCCGTACATTTCGTGTTGCTACGTTTACCATATTGTACATTCGATAGCCTATTAGTGACGGACTTTGCGCGTTTTATGGAATTACGTTTTGTTATTTGTTGTGTTCGGTTATATTTGTACCTGTGTTATATGTATTTGTATAAATTCTATTATAATTCCAACGGCATTTTAATTCGAGTCTCGCAATTCGTAACAATATGTGCACTGTTTTATTATTCGTAATTACTATTTACTTGATATTCTAATGATGAGGTTTGTGATTAGAATAATGTCTACAAAATGAGTATTGTACCCACGTCTAGATACTTGAGATTAAAACAACGTGAAGAATGGTATTCAGCTTGTGCCGAAAGCGATATGCTTGATTACATCATAACAAAAACACTGTAACATTTCTCAGATCGAAACTATAACTGCTTCAAAATTAGCTAAAGTATAACAAAACTGCTTGATTTAACCTTTTAACCGACGGATCGTGTTGGGGGATGAAGCCATCGTGCGTGCTATATCTATGTATACTATAATAAATTTGTAAATAGTTCGAGTTTGTACAATGTATTTGAAAATGTGAAATAAATCAGGGCGGATAATTCGGACCAGGAAATTCTGAAAGTGCATTTTGTTTTACAATTTTTCTCTGCCTGTCTGTCTGTTAGAACAACACGTGAAAACTACTGAATGGATTTAAATGAAATCGAAACGGAATTAAATTACATCATGGGGAATAACTTAGGATACTGTTTATTTCGATAAATGACATAGTTTCCATGGGACAGACGAAAATAGCGAAAATAATGGCGCTGCGATCGCATTCTTTTGTGATGAAACTCGACATAAGGCTGACTTATAACCCGAATCAACACTTGGATACGTCTTATCCCGATGAAAGACGATTAGCAAAATCAATTCACCATCAAATATTTGCGTAGTTATAAAGTAGACATTCATTGTATTACTTCAAGTCAGATTGGCTTCGACTCGATTATATGATTTCCTGGGCAGTTGTAGAAACTATATGGATTTGGTTTCTTTATTATTGTAGTAAATTAAACAAGAAATAGCAGTTTTAGACCTAACAATTATAGAATACTAGCGGCTCGGCGCGGTTTCACCCGCGCTCTGTCCCGCTCCCGTGGTATATAGCGTCATGGTATATAGCCTATGACACTCCCTGTTAACGTAGCTTTCTAACGGTTAGAGAATTTTTGAAATCGGTTTAGTAAATCCAGAGATTACCCCTTACAACGTTACAAACTTTACCTCTTTATAATATTAGTATAGATAACCTCCTTCACCGAAAAAATGTTATTTATAGTAATAAAAACACAGCAGAAATCACGATTCATACTTGATAAGTTTTTTTTATTTTGCCATCCAGGTATTTAGTTACTTTGCTTATTATTATACCTGCATTCTTTAATACATACAAATGACAGTTCATGGTTATTGACCAGAGTACATTCTATATATAAGGTTTATTGAAGTTTCCATGCAAATGTAGTTATGATTTTCACTATTAGTTAGACAATTTTTTTTCAAGGTATATATATAAAGAAATTCTACAAAACCTACAGCTAAATATATTTTAGTAGATAACTATAATTAACTGATAAAAGCCAATGACAGGTTTTCATGAATAAGCTATTGGTTAAAAGTAACATGCAGACGTTAAAAAGACACCGAAATGCTCAGTCACTGTTGAAAAATCTAAGGCTTAGACATCGCTTTCATGTACGTTACATAAAGCTACTACTAGTCCGAGGTTTTGACGCGGCGTCGCCGTGGGGAAAATGGTAATTGCTACATATACATTGTAAAACGAGTGTAACGGGGTGCGCAGGCGCCTGGCGGAGAGCACCCCTGACCTGGTGCTGGGGCTGCCGGCGCGCGTCGCGATGCCCGCCGGCGGCGCGGCGCCGCTCGCCCCCGCCGGCGAGGCGCCGCCCCTCGCGTGCGACGCCGCCGACACCTTCGTGCACAACAGGGACACGCTCAAGAAGCGGCCGGCGCACAAGTGAGTAGACGCGCGGCGGCGGCGGCGTCGGCGTCGGCGTCGGCGGAACCTCTCCTCTGAACAGACGCGTCGTGTGCGCTTGCAGGCAGTCGCGGTCGGAGGGCGCCGCGGAGGCGCGGGCGCCGGACGACGCGGACGCGGCGCCGCAGCCCGCGGCGGAGGCGGGAGCGGAGGCGGAGGCGGAGGCGGCGCCCGCGGGCAGCCCGGTGCCGGCACGGAACACGGCGCGCGTCGCCGCCAAGTTCGCGGAGCTGACGCTGACGGGGGGCTCGCTGAAGCCGACGCTGGCCGCGAAGCCGGCGCTGCTGCGCAGGCCGACGCCGCACCCGCACGCCGCCGCGCCGCGGCCCCCGGCCCCCAGGGCCCCCCACGTCCCCGACGACCACCGCTGACCCCGGGGCCCCTCCGAATCTCAATTTTTTAGATATTGATCGATGCGCGCGCAGTTTGTACATTTTCTAAATAAACGATATTATGTACAGACGAAGTGTCTGTAACTGTATCAACAGACCAGGTCGCGGCCGGCTGCGTCCGTTCGCACAAACCAACGAACCAGTACTAATGAAGGCTGCACCGCGCCCGTGCCGTGATCAGTTCGTGGCCGGTGCCTATATCTTGATGAGCATCCGTTTGCTTTACTGTCGGTTAATATTAGAGATTCAAGCCATGTCAAAACTCAGGTGAAATGATAGTAAGCTATAGGCGCCGGCCATCAGTCGCTCGTCTCGATGATGCTGCGTATTATTGTATTGAACATTGTACTCGTTATATTTTTTGTATGAGATCGAATATTGGTCCTATTTATGCATGCCTAGCTGTAAGTGCTCTCCAGCCTCCGTCGCGGCTTCTCCCCCCTCCACTCCCCTCCTTCCCCCCTCCATCGCCGCCCCTGCCAATCGAGTAGGCAACACGCGAACAATCAAGCTCAAAATGAAAAAGCGACCCTTAAAATACCACACGTCGTTTTTTACTTTTAAAATGTCGCAATACAAATAATTTTGAATGCTATTTAAACAATAGTTATTTTGACTCGCTACATTTATTATGTAATGGAAGGTTTTTTTTTAAATCAATAACTTTATTTGGTTCAAATGACATTATACAATTTTATCAGTATTAACATGCGCTTTTGCAACAATGGTTTCGCCGAAAGAGATTAGTTTTTATTGTATTTAAATATAGACATAGAGTTCAGCTGTTCAATTTTAAAACATAGCAACTGATATTAATTTTATAAATGAATCTTTTTGTATTTCTGGTCTTGCTAGGTATTCATTGTGTTTGCTAAAACATGCAATGACTGCATCAAAATATAATAATTATAATAAATTTGTTAGTTAGTTTTGAAATGACATATTCAAGTTCATGACATTTTTTTGTGCTCTAGTGTAAATTTTTTGTAATGCATTTGCTAGGTTTTAAAATTGCACAGCTGCGTTGGTGTTGCCGCTTTTATTACAAATGACCAATTAAATAAAATTGCTGTTTCATTATCAAACAATGTGGTCGTATTTTTGTACGCTCGAACAATGTGTAGGCGGCGGCGGAGTATTGTACTCTGCGATCCAAATAAGAACAGGAATGTCAATAACCTCTATCTGTCAAATGTCACTTGAAAAGTACGGTTTGCAAAAAACTTATTTGCATATCAATAATAAATAGTCTTACATCAAATTTAAATAAAAAGGTTAGTATTTAATTATTTAAAGTTACTTAAAGTCACAATATGGCGCAAAGTCGATCCTGTTCTCATTTGAATCGCATTATGAGATTGGAAAGTACCGCCGAGGAGTCGCGACGACGTGTTCATCGCCATGTCTTGTAATGTAGCTATAAGCGTGTATTTTTCGAAGTATTTTTGGTTGTGAGGGAGGGGGCGGGCGCACCCGCCCTCCGCCCCCCGCCCTCTTGCCACATCGCCACTCTTTTCATTAGTGTCGGATAATAAATGGAAACCTGTGCACTGTGTGTTTTTCATACCGTACCCGTCCGCAGCCAACGCATCCGGAGTTTTTGGCGGGAACTGAAAGGGGACGTTGTGCTGTGCAGTTTTATTTTCTGAAAATGTGTAAAATTACTCTAAAATTAACAATAGTTGTAGGATATTGATAATTTTTGAGTAGTAATTATGTGCTTTGTGAGAAAAGTGAACTGCAAAGTCAAATGTGGCCTTTTGAGTTGTCACAAGAACTCCGTTGAATGGCACTAGCTGATAACCTACAGTTCAGCTGTGCTACACATAGGTTTAAGAAAATGAAGAAACTAAATTGAATCTAAGATCTGGCTTAAAGGCCTAGCTGCCAAGCCATAAAATCCAAAAAAAAAACCAACGCATCCTTAACTAACCATTTTTAACTGCCCTCCAAAAGGAGGAGGTTCTTAATTCGATTATGTTTTTTTTTTATTTTCGTTACAAATTGTTTTGGTTTCAAATTTTTTATCTATATTCAATAGAATTCCTGAGGTGGTCCCATTGTCACCGAATCAGGGTCTGATGAGTGTCTTCAACCCTTGTTGAAGAGCGCGAGCGCCTACGCTCTTCGAAAAAGATTGCCAGTAGTCCAATTTCAACAGCCACCTGAAATATTATTTATTAAGTTATTCAAGCAACTAAAAAATAGAAAACGTATATTTTTTTTGTGTTACGTAACAAAATAAAACCATCTTTTGAGTAAAAAGCACAAAAAAATCTATATCTTGAGTTCGGTAACAGGTAAAACAAGAAAAAACAACAACCAAACTACAAAATCCACCGACTTCAAGATGTTGTAGAAAATAATAAATAATATAAATTTGATTACTAGCAGACTTTGGATTCCGAATATTTAGGAAAAAATTCGTCAAAATCGGGAAAAATATGTAGTTTTTGAGGTATGTCATTCATAACTTTTTTGTTTCTGAACCGCTTTTGATTATTATTTGCATTTGATTCACTATAGCTGCAAAATAGTACCGTATAAATATCATTGCTATTAGACTTTGGGTTCCGAAGATATAGCAGAAAAGTCTCAAAATCAAATAGAAAGCGTATTGAAAAATATTGTTAAGTTTATGACAATCCTAGAACTAGTAGGTTCCTAATTAAGATCAAAAATGTGTTGTACTAGACTGACTAGGGCTAGGAAACGCTTTCCCATGGAAATCCATAACAAGAAACAGCACGACCGCCTAAATTGATTTACGAGATCGTGCTTGGAAAACGTCGACGATCGGAATTGAGACTCAAACGAAAATGCTGCTTGGCGACACCAGGAGACGGCCGTAACCATTTAATTAAGCAATTTTTGTCAAATACTTACACCAAATCAAAATGCACGAGCCGCGCCGCGGGAGCGGCCGGCGAGTGCTAGAACCATTTATTGTTGCTCAGTGCTGGTCAGTTATTATTTATTATGACCAGCATGTCCTAGCGATATTTCATTAATTTAAATTTGACGGCACTTATTAGAGGTTCCTAAGTGCATATACTTAATCTACTTTCGAGCTGCGCTCAGCAACGTTTTCCAAATACGCTTCCGTTTCATCAGCTATCGTTTCCGGATTCGAGAAGCTACCTTAAAATAAAAAAAAATCTAACAAAAATGAAACCGACTTGAAGAGTAACTAAAAAGCAAAAAAATATTTTTTCCACAACACTGAAGTCGGTAACAAGTAAAACATAAAAATTACCACATTTTACATTATTATGTTGTTGTAAAATGTATTTGGTAATTTTTATGTTTTACTTGTTACCGACTTCAAAGTGTTGTGGAAAAATTATTTTTTTGCTTTTTAGTTACTCTTCAAGTCGGTTTCCTTTGTGTGAGCAAATTTTTATTTAACCGACTTGCAAAAAAGGAGTTCTCAATTTGTCATGTAATTATTTTTTATGTATTCAGCCATTTTTTTGCGTACGATTCAGAGTATCTTCATGAAGTCTGTGATATACCTAAATTTCATTGCTATCAAACATTGGGTTCTGAAGATCTGGCAAAAAATTCGTTAATTTTTTTTTACATGATTTTAACGATGTTTCCAGGCTTTGAGGCTTTATTTCATTTATAAGTGTTTGTTTCTGAATCGATTTTGATAATTCTTTATGTGTTGGATTATGTAACAATTGTCGTCAAACATTTACACCAATTGGACTTCTAAAACATTGGAAAAGAATGGGTTACGAGACATCGATTGGTTTACAGTGGGGTCCCCAGAAGCTGGAATCGTGACGGTGGAGGCGATCCGGCCCCACCTGGCTCGTTGGGTCTCGCGGAAATGCGGGACCTTGACGTTCAGGATGGTGCAGATACTTACCGGGCACGGTTGCTTTGGTAAGTATCTTCACCAAATAGTTGGGCGGGAACCTTCCCCGTCTTGCCACGAGTGCGGCGCACTCCAAGACCCGGCGTTTCACACGCTCGTGGAGTGCGCCGCTTGGGAACCCCAAAGGGCCTTCCTAGAGAACGTCGTTGGCTCTGTGAGCTCGCTTCGTAGCCTGGTCGAAGCGAAGCGCCAGGGTCAGCATTCTTGGCTTGCGGTCTCCTCCTTCTGCGAATCCGTCATGTCGCAGAAGGAGGCCGCTGAAAGAGCGAGGGACGAGGACGGGTACGCGGACCCCATCCGCAGGAGGCGGACCGGCGGTCGCAGGCGTCGCTACGCGCAACTTCTCTTCCCATAATTACCGTCACAGGGGGCCGCTGTCACGGGGGTGACAGCGGATTTCCCCCCCCTGCTGTACGAAGTGGATCACTCTGCTCCTCGGGGTGGCCCAGTTACAGGGCGTAGGGGTGTCATGGTGCAGTTACTCTGTACAAGATCCCATGATGCGCCGTAAAAGCGCTATAAATGGGATGCAGGTTTAGGTTTAGCTGGTAGTTTGGCGTTCTTTCTCGCGACTACTTCGTTTTAGAAGCGTGTGTGGAGGACCGGTCGCTGAGAGTCCCACACCCTCGATGCAGGCCTTATGCCTGCATTTTGGCCCTTCCCCCGAAGGACCCGAGGATGGTGTCCAAACACATTCCCCCTGCGTTATAAAAAAAAAAAAATATAAATGGGTTACTGTAAACCAAAATGCACTGCTGCACGAATATATATTTATTCACTGGCCAGCATGTACTGGCGAAACTTCGTCTGCGTTACCATGATGACGACGTGTTTGTTAGTGAAATTTGACGGCACTTATTTGAGGTTCATAAGTGCATATAATTTAGCTTAGAGCTGCATTTAACAACGTTTTCTAAATACGCGTTTGTTTAGGAATACCGTATATGTAACTTAAAAGTGTGAAATTTAAAATAAAACTTGTTGAAGGTGTTATGGCAGATGGCACACAGATGCAGACCGGAGGGAGGCTCTACCAATTTCTCTTCATGTGTAGGTATTGCAACCGTAACTGTACTCTTAATCAGTAGGTTAACGTTCTGCAATCGCTATTCTTGAATCTACCGTGGGGTAGCGGTTCCGGAAGAGTTGCGCCAAATCAACTTGCAATAAAATCTAATCAAAATACTTCTGGACGTTTGAATTATCCCATTTATGCACTTCGACATTTGGTATTCTATTTTCTTAAAAAAAAAAAGAAAAATTATTTCATAGCCATGATTTTGTGCATTTGTGCAGTAGATATTAAACACGTCCACGGGCGGGGTGCCGCCTCTACTCGCCACTTCATCGACGCCTCGACGCCCGCGCCACACCTCCACTCCATTCTACTCATCTGCTTTTCACTACATAAACAATAAACGATTATTATGAGAATTGCGTTTTTTACTCTCCATCGTCCATGCACCACTTACCGGCCCGTCTCCCACTCCATGGCGTCACGCGTTGCCGACGGCTGCATCGCACGGTTCAGGCGCCGCACAGTCCTACAATCGTGGCCAGCAATGGCACATTCCTAAATGTTTGTGTTGTTGGGTTGTCTTCCCGCCGTTGAAACGACGACGAGCGCCGGATGCCGAGTGCAGGTTGTGAGAAAAACACAGCTTTCACATCAATTTATTATAATCAACATTCTTTACATAAATTTTGAGTAAAGCATAATTAAATATACGTAAAATATTAGAGCACGATGGCCAAACGCCGCGAGCGAGCTCCAGTTTAACGGCTGCCTCTAGTGATGTGAAAGTATAAGTAGATCGCTTCATATCTGAATGAAAATATAATTTGGTGTGTCGATATAAAAGGGAGATCGTCACTTCATGGAAATGATTATTTAAAAATTCAATCGACCTATTGAATTGAGCGGCATTTATCAGAGTTATGATCGCTCGGCAAGTGCACTTCATGAGCGGCGGCCGGTTGATTGGATTTTGTAAGAATGCGCTTTAAAACGGTTACAATTGATTGAATCACAAGCCACCGCCTGACCCGAGGTGTTTCGCCACCGGCATTTCAACGGATTCGTAGGTATTTAGACGCGCTCCTCTGACATTGGTGAGAGTCCCCCGCTCGCCTCACTGGTACCGCAGGCAGTGCTCGTGGTGCATCGCGTGGTGCAGCGGCGCGGCGTTCTCCTTGTCGCGCGCGTAGTGAGCGGCGGGCGTCGCCGGCGGCGCCGCCTGCGTCTGCGGCTGTTGCTGCTGCTGCTGCTGCTGCGGCGCGTACTCGCCACCCAGTTGCGGCGGCGAGTACTCGTCGCCGGAGCCGTCGGACGCCTCCAGGTAACCGAAGAGTCGCGCCGCGCCGGCCGCGCGCTGCTCGCGCCGCCTGCCGGCCGCGTTGTTGTTTCCCCCTGTTTAGAGAGACGATGTTGCTATATTAAATCTCGCGCTAACAATACCTGCGGTGGTGGTAAAACATTGCGATGCTCGCCTGCGGAGCCGGCGGGCGCAGCGGGGGCCGGGTGCGCCGGGGCGTCGGCCGGCGGGTGCGCGCCGCCGGACGCGAACGCGCCGCTCGCCACGCGGCCCACTCCCGACGGCACCTTCAGGTTGCGGCTCTCGATGTGGCTGCGAACCGACAGAACACGCTGCTGTAGTGGATCTGGGAGGCAGGGGCGGACGCGCGGAGTGCGAGGGGTGGCATACTGACTGTGCGTCGCGGAGGTGATGCGCTAGCTGGTGGTGGTCGTCGGCCAGAAAGGGGCACTTGGCGCAGGCCTTCTTGTTGTGCACCTTGTGTACGTGCGTTGCGAGGCGCTCGGCTCGCGCCGCCTTGTACTCGCAGAGCGCGCACGCAAACGGCTTCAGGTGCGTGTTCAGATGGCGCTTCAGGCACCAGTTGTCGACGCCAGACCACGTGCAGTAGCAGCACGCGTAGCGCCGCTCGCCTTTACGGCGGCCCGCGCCGGAGGCGGCCGGGGCGGCGGTGGCGGCGGCTGGCGCCGGACCCGGCTTGTGCAGCACCGGGGAGGGGCCCGGCTCCTGTTTGGCGAGGGGCGCGCGCTCCAACTTAATCACGGGGGGCGGGCGGTAGTCGGGCGCAGCGGGGGGCGCCGGCGCCGGCGCCGGGGCGGGCGCAGGCGGAGGCTCCGGCGGTGGTTTCGCGTAGTGGTGCAGCGCCGCCTGGTGATGGGGCTGCGGCTGCGGCTGGGGCTTGGGGTTCGCGCGGCGGATGCGGTTCAAGTCGTAGGGCTGGTCGCGGTGCATGCGCAGGAAGTGCTTCTTGACGTGGTCGGCCCGGTTGAACTGCTTCTGGCACAAGTAGCAGTGAAAGGGCTTCTCATCACGATGGATGTTCTCGTGTCGCGTGAACAGGTCCCTGCGATCGGTGGCGTACGGGCACGCGGCGCACGCGTACCGCTTGCCCGCCTCGGCCCCCGCGCCGCCCCCTCCGACCCCGGCACCCCCTCCGCCGCCCCCGCCGGCCACCGCCTCACCCGCAGCGTTCTCGGTGCCGGCTCCGCCCGGGGTACGCCGATCGTTGCGCATCGCTTCAACCTGATGCAGCGGGACCCGCAAAGATGCCATATAAGAGAAATGAAAGTTTGATCAAAGGGGTTCATGGGGGTGAGAAACGGTTACTGTTTTGGTCAATTAGCTACGGAGCTCAAATACAAGCGGCCGTGCGCTAGTTACGCTATAAAACACGTCAATGGTAGATCAAGCAATAATGATTGTACCTTGTTCTTGAGCCGCTGGAGGTAGCGCGTGAGGTCGTCTAGCGCGGGGTTGTCGCGCAGCAGGTGGTCCGCGGCGGCGGGGTCGGAGTGGTGGTCGCGCGCGAGGTGCGCGCGCACGCCGCGCGCCCACCCCGAGGCGAACGCGCAGCCGGCGAGCGGGCACGCGAAGGCGCGCGCGTGCGAGTGGGTGCCCAGCCAGTGCTCGGCGACACGCGCCAGGAACCCTACGCACTCGCATTCGGCGCACTTGAAGAGCCGCTGCGCGGGGTTGTAGGCGGCCACGCGCGAGTGCGCCCACGCCAGCGGCTCCTCGGCCGCTGTCCACCGGTCCTCGGCGAGCGGGTCTGTGCGCGGTGTGAAGTTCGCCTGCAGGATGCCAGGCGGCGGGAACCCGTTCTGCATCAACGCCGCCAACCCCCACGCCGTGATGTGCTCCTCCGGCCGCAGCTCCTCGTCGAGGTCGCGCTCGGCGGCGGGGAACTCGACGCCGCCCACGCCCACCCCGACACCCACCGACGCCTCCTCCCCGTACAGCTTCTTGGTGATCTCCTTGAACATGTCCTCGCAGTCCATCGCGAGCGAGGCCACGCTGCCCACGACGCCGCCACCCCCGCCCTCCATCATCGCCTCGCTCGCCCACCGGCTCGAGGGGCGCTCGGCCCGGACCAGGGCAACCTCTAAACGTAGTCGCCACTAAAGCAACTAATGCAGCGCCAGTGGAGAGATGAGTAGGCCTCGCCCATTGCCGCGCTGGAACATTTTTAGAGTAGTACCCCGGTACACAACCTGTTTATATATATTATACATATAATATATTTATACAGTTCTCATATAACAACTAACAAGAGACAAGTGCGGTTTCCATCAGCTGCGCCGCGGTCTCTCGCAGATAATTTACGAGAAGTTAATTGTTAAAACAGCCGCTTATCGAGAAGGGACTGATAGTAGGTAAGTATATTGTGTAAGTGGAAAATTGCTTGCTTTCAAACAATACCTAATCCAGATGCTAGTCTTTTTGTCGGTAGCTTTCAGGAATATTTCTCTCTTCTGGCCCTGAATGGACTGGAATCTATATCCATGCCGTAGGGGTATAGGAGTCCCCTCCCACCGCTGGCATCCCCCGTGCCGACCGCATTCTGCGACTCCTAAACACCTGTATATTACGCGTAGCGATCGGGTGAGGTCGTGCCGCGGCGCGGCGTGGCGTGGCGCGGCGATCGATGGGCGCGCGGGGCGGCGGGGTGGCGGGGGTGGGCTCACCTGCGCCTCGTCGGCTCGAAGGCTCGCTCGTGGGCCGTGGGCCGGGCGCGCGTGCGGGGTGACACCACAGCACCGGGCGGCTCGCCGTCCGCGACTGACGCCACCCGCCGCCCGCCCCGCCGCCCCACCGCCCATCGATCGCCACCCGCGCCCCCGCGCCCCCACGCGCCCGCCGCCCATTCACGCGACGGTGCCGCCGTATTGACCGCCGCCGCGGCCGCGGCCGCGCCGCTCGCTGCCCACGCTCGGCCGCACCAATGGCGGGCCCACAGTTGGACTTGGAGAGCATTAGCACAGGGAAAACATTTATCGTCTTTGGTTTGAGCGGCCGCAGCGGCCTTGCTGACGGAGTCACAATGTAGCATGGCGTAACGAACTGTGCCGTAGTACATGTTCGTAGCAGGGCTTCTACGCCGCCGGGGAAACGGGTGGTGCGTGCCCCAGTGCTACACGGCTACGTTCGCCCGCCCGCTACGGCGCCTCACTCCAATTTGCGCCAGGGGCGGGCTCAACATTTCCAGAATATATTTAACTAGCTATGCTCGCGACTTTGACCGCGTGGGTTATTTTCGTGGAACCCTTATTTTAAAACTTTTAAGTTTTAAAAACTTACTTTTAAAACTTAGGCTAGTTTTAAAAGAAAGCACACCCCAGTTGTTTCAGAGATTAGCCGAGACAAACAGACAGATATTTTTTTTTTTTTTTTATATAACTACCTTATAGGTATATACTGTCGTATGCATCTAGTAAAAAGCTGTTATTTTGACATTACAAACAGACACTTGAATTTTATTTATCTGTATATGTCTAGATAACTAAAGTTTTCACCGCGATTCAAACCCTAGGTTTGCTTATATAAAGGTTTAATTCGGTTTTTTATATAGTTATACAAAATTGTTAAAAATTATCTAACTTATGGTGAAAAATTCTTAAAAACGGATTTTTAGCGTGGTCTAGGAGGATTTAGCAGATATACAGACAGACTGATGTGGAAAGCGAGTTTATTTTATATTACATATGTAAAGAAGAATGTATATAGTAGACAGTGAATTCAGACTGAAGAATCGCTTAGTACAATTGACACGTGTCTAGATATACTGGTAGTTCTAAGACATAGCATATAGACCTACTTTATTTTGATACTTGTCCTGTTCATCATACGAGTCTGTCAGTTCGCCACAATAACAGGCAAAGCAACTAATGGATGATAAACAAAAATAAAAAATGTAAGGTAACATGCTTTGTTTTATTAATAATTACCCAGTCCATATCAGTATAGTGGGGTTTCAACAACTATTATACTATTATTCTATCCAACAAGCAAATCCCTTTTTATATAACACTTTGTTTTGATAATTTATAACAATGTGTTACCTCATTTGCCGAATTGCGGCATACTTATATACCTATAAAAATATATTGTTTCATTTATTTTTCTATTTTGTCTGTGTTTTTTTGGTAAATAAACTTTTCTTTCTTTCTTTCTTTCTTTCTTTAAAAATAAAATGATTATATTATTTAATGCAAATAAGATAGAGAATAGTATGATAGTACACTAAACTCTACAAAAGCTCAGGTTTTATAGTGAAGTGGTGTTCAGGAAACATAATGCTCCGGCTTGTGACTGTGGCCATTACATTAGTGTTTATTATACACGAGTTATTTATCCATCAATGTCGCATCTCGTGTAATGCATTAAACGCTTGGATACATCTGCGTGACACAGTCATCAACACTATTTTTATTTATTAGGCGGGGGAAATGCTATTTACTCACAACACTGGGTCCTTTGCAAGGGATTAGACCATAGTTGATCATGAAGGCTTTCCCCTTTGATAAGGGGCAATCCGAACACTAATCAAGCCAGCTTGTGTGGAGACTCCGAGAAGTTGCACGGGCAACAGCCACTACCCACTAAAACCACCCTCCCATGTGCCCCGCGCTTTTTATGAAGGAAAGGCTGAGACTTGGAACGTAGTTACGCCCAGTCCGATCCAGCGCAAAAAGTGGCTGAATGTGCCCCGGGAATCAGAACACATCCACTTCGTCAGCGGGGGTGATGAAACCTTTGCTCCCTTGATAGCTAAAGCCCCCCGAAGCGGTATTATTCAGGGTGGGAAGTGATGCGCATACCTGCGTCTCCGGATGCCAGCCAACCGCCGGCGTCCGCGTGGAGTCGCATTAGTACGCGCAATAATACTCCTCTCCCTGTCTCGTTCGGCGGCCTCTTTGAGTAACCGCAACAGTCATCAACACTAACGTTATCCCAGGTCTAGTAAAGCCTTTAAGACGCACAAACTTTTTTCATAATTATGTTCTCCATATAACGTATAGTAAATATTTTAACAAGTAAGCACTTTTGGTATGTAAAGGAGATTGTACACTACTTTATGAACATAAAAAGCTAGCCGTTAAAGAGAAGACACGGTCTTATTCGTTTCGTTGCAAGTTACACTACACAGGACTATATTATATTATTAAGTCTCACAAAACTATAACTATTTCAAGGCAGATATTTAGGTCCATTGTAGTGAATAACACAGATTTATATTAGCACTTTGGTCTTAATAAGAGCAAAAACCTATAACTTATTTTTAAAGCTTATTAATATATATTATCTAAAACATCTTGAAGTCGGTGCAAAGTAAAACATAAAAATTACTATATTTTAAGTTATTTTATACTATTTAGTTTTTGAAGTCGGTTTTTTTAAACGAAGTTTTTATTTTATTTTATTTGTTAGTTTTTAGTGTCTAGCTATGTATGGGTAGACCTACGAAAAGTGCCGCGCTCCTTATTAAAAAATATAGGTCCCAAGAAACGGGAACAAAAAAATGTTCGTGTAATGACAACTACTGGGCCAAACTATGTTAAATTTTTAGGGGACCAAATGGCCAATTATTCCGCATCAAACTAAATAAGAATCACGTAAATCGGATCATAAATCTCGGAGTAATCGGTGAACATACATAAAAAAAGATCTGGACGAATTGAGAACCTCCTCCTTTTTTTGAAGTCGGTTAAAAATGGAATAGCAAGCATTTGTGCTTGCTACTGTCCCTGATATGCTTTAATCTACGTTTTAGTATTTATTAAAAAAAAACATTGCATGAATTCAACAGACAGGCAGAAGACCTGAAAGCGAGAAAGCGGTTACCATCGCCTATGGACATTTGCAACTCCAAAGGTGCTACAAATGCGCTGCTGCCCTCTTAAGGGAGACTGGAACCTGGTCACTAATGCCGGAACACAACACAAGGTTGTTATGGCGGCATACTCTAGACCAGGGGTGGTAGCCAACCAGTCGGGTAAATACCCTATCACCTGGCTGTGGGTTGTTTTGTCGCCTCTTACGACAGGCCGCCCCAACGCAGGAAATTGTATTCTTTCTCCGTTCCTGCACGGATAAAACTTATTAATATCTATAACATAAACTATTTGCAATGTACTGGACTTTTTAAACTTCACATATATACTAGTATTTTATCATTTAAAACCCGCCGGTGAAATGAGATTGACACAGTTCTACCAACCATCAGCACCAAGGTTATTCAGTAGACTGCGTGAGTGATGACTTTATGTATTTACTATTTGTGTGATATTGCTTTTATTATGTATATTTGAGATGAAAGAAAGACCTTTTATATAGTAATTTAATAACTGCGAGGTATGAGGTGGGGTTACTGTTGTAGTAGTGTATGTTAGTTATTAAGTTAATTTAGTCTGGATTAAACCGTGTGCAACACAGACGTGCATTCTTATTAACTCGCTCGAACCCCGCAACACCCCACCGTAATGAGGAAGTTGGAGGTCACCGGGCCAAGTTGGGCCCAATATTCGTTTCACATCGGTAATATACGCAAATATGTTGATTTAAAATTAATGAGTAGAATTGATAGCGACAATCCTTCTCTTACTTCTGTTGTTACGATATATGCATTTATTCATATATTATGCGAAGTCTCGATGTATGTCATTGACAATGCGGAGAAGGTATTTATTGTCTTAGGTCACTTTACGGTTCGATCATGTTCGACGAACATGCAGAGAGGGCAATCAGAGCGTGGCTACTGCTGTATTGGCCGCAGTGTAGGGCCCAGGGAAGACCGTGCAGGAACGGAGAAAGAATACAATTTCCTGCGGCCGGGCGGCCTGTCGTAAGAGGCGACTTAACAACCCACAGCCAGGTGGTAGGGCATTTGCCCGACAGGCTACCACCCCTGGTCTAAAGTATGTCGCCATAACAACCTTGAGTTGTGTTCCGGCATTAGTGACCAGGTTCCAGTCTCCCTTAAGAGAGCAGCAGCGCATTTGTAGCAACTTTCCTGTTGCAAATGTCCATAGACGATGGTAACCGCTTTCCATCAAGTGGGCCGTCTGCCAGTCTGCTGATCTCCTGCAATAAAAAAAATACCAATAGAGAAACACAACAATTATTCGACTAACGCCAAACGAATGTGAGGGCCGTTGCTTTCAAGTTTCATAATAATCGTAAGTACTTTTAAATGATCGCGGAATCGCGTTGGGCTTCGCCGCAGTCGGCGGTTGAGCTGACGAAGGACGGCCCCCCACCTCCCCCCACCTCCCCCCGACACCCCCAAAATAATTGTGACGTACAGACACACCGCTGACGATAATTACGATTAATTAAAATATGTAACAGTAGTAGAGACAACAAGAAAAGTGTTAATTAATTAACATGAATCTATTAGTTCATATAGGTTCTGTATGAATTGTTTATTAGTATTTTAGGTTCAATTATAATATTAATGTGCTATTTTTGAAGTTGTTCAGTCGTAAATATGTTTATTTGTTTACAATGTGATGTTGTCCGCGCGCCATCTTGTGTGTACTTGTACACTTTGTTGCCTCGTATCTTCCAAAGTCTTGAGGGATTTCGACATCCTCTTGAAACCCCAAGTGTCCTTGGATGGATGTTAGAGAAAAAATGGCGGATTTTTGGCGTGAAATAGTAATACGTTAATAAAAAAATTAACCAAACCTATCGAGTAGGGTGTCAAAATAAAGGAAATTAAGAGACTACAAAAGTATGGACCATGTTTGTGTCGGATGTCGTGCTTGACATTTAGAATGGTTATAAATATCCGTAGCCCAATCATATTTAAAACGAAACAAATAAGAGTGTGCCGGGACACTAGTAAGTCTGAAATAATTAAAAAAAGAAATCAAAATTCCAGCTGCAAGAAAAACAATTTAAAAGTAGCTAATGCACTAAAAAGACTGAAACAAGACTGAGAATAGCAAACTGATCCCGAGTGGGTCAACATTACGCTGTTCATTCACATAATGTTATTTAAATAGTTTGGTGCTCCCACTCAGAGTGCATTTTGCCTAAACTTGATACATTTAATGGGAAGTTGATTTGTACAGACATGGACATAATGTCAAAAATACAATTTCCGGACAGTGTTTTTTCGTGTCAGAGCCCATTGCTTTTGCGGGTGTGTGGACTGTGGATATCATCATCACGAGCACAACGAGTCGAGATGCAGGCCCCTGGCGGGGTGGGGGGAGGCACAGGGCGCAGGGGCGGCGGGTGGCAGGCTTTCATTCATGTTGGCGCCAGGGCGGGCGGCGCGCGCAGCGGCGCGTGGGGCGCGGGGCGGGGGTGCGGGCGGCGGTCGATCGCGGGCGCGGGCCGCGGCGCCGCACCGCGTCAGTCGCGCCCCGACCGCGGCGTGTCCCCGTGCCATCGTCGCTGCGTCGCCGCCGCCTCGCCCGCAGCCGGCCGCGCGCCCGCCGCATGCCGCGCCCGCGCCGACGGCCCCGCTAGCGCCGGCGTGGCCGGCGAGCCGACGGGGCCCCGACGGCTGGTGGGCGCCCGCACCGGCCGCGCCGAGGGCGCCGCCCGCGCCCATCGATCGCGCAGCGCCACCGCCGCCGCGCATGCCTCCCGCTGTGCCGCCCTAAACAAATAAACATTGTGTGTTGGATTCTCGGACGGACGGATGCGCCCGGACGCAACCGTCGCGACCCTATCGTGCACCGGCCACCGGTACGTAGTACCACTCATCACCACCACCACCACCACCACCACCGCCGCCACGGCCGAGGAGGGGCGAGGGGCGCACTTCGTCGACCGGCGCGGCGACTTGTTTACAATGGGCACGCGCCGCGCGTTGCGGCGGCGCACCGATATAGCGGTTCGCAGTAAACAAGCGCAGCCGCCGGAGCCGGAGCTCGCCTCATTGAGGGCGCGCTATAAATACGCACGCGCCCCCCCGCCCCCGCCTCCGCGGCGCGCGCACTCTCGCGCGACCCTCACCTACTACCCTCCAAACGCCGCCCGCCCCTCCTCACTCCGCACCGCGCCGTCAACGTGCAGCGTGCGAGGTGCGCCTCTGGTCGTGCGCCACACGCGGCACGCCGCGATGGGCGGGCTTACTAACGAAGGGCGCGTTGCGCGCGCTTGTTGCAGATGTGCAGCCTGGCTGCGCTGGCGCGCGGCTGCCGGCCCGCTGCCAAGCCGTGCTGCCTCTGTTGGTGCTGCTGCTGCTCCTGCTCCTGGTGAATACCCACTTTTGTTTCCTACGCATGCGTGTGCTTAGATGCCGCGTCACGGCCCCACTCACTCCCCCCGCAGGCCGGTCGCGCCTCGCGGCTTATGGCTCCTTAGCGTGCAATAAACTCAAATAGCATAACCATTAGGAAAAAAGCGGCCTTATGAAACTCACATTCAAAGTATGAAGGCTTCATTAAGCCAACTTTGAAAATGTAATAAGGTAGGCCGCGTCTTCATTTTGTGCATAATTATTTTAGCAAAATATGAGTGCTTCCGTCTCGATGCCGTCGGCCGCCGTCGCCGTCGTACGACGAATCCATCAAATAGCATCCGAAACGTCCCATATCTCATAGACGACTCAACAAATAATATTCAAATCGAGTTTCGTCGAAGATTGAAACTATACACCTTCATTTTTTTCTCCTTCTAGTTCTGAAGTGAGAGGGGATAGGTTTACACAAATTCTATGACTCCGGAAACTGATCTCTGCCCCATAGTTATTTATTCAACCGCCAATTACCTGTGCAGCGATGAATAATCTTGACTATTAACGCAATTTCATTGCACTACTGTGTAGCGGCATAATATAGATTGCATACTTACTCTTGCTAAATTGTATCCATAAACGAGCCAGTAGAATCCGAGGAAAATAACTGACATGCAAGATGAACGGACGGATATGACGGTTATTGAAGCGGCGACTACGGAATCTCCAAAAGGATAAATACATTTATAGTAGTTGTACGGTGCAACTGTACAGACCGCGCAGTCAGCACTTACACACACGATTTTAGGCTTTTTTATGCGCAGGGGAATACATTTCGTACCGTACTAAGTCCATTCAATGGCGAGACGACCAATCCGCAGCGAGACGCCCCGCGCAGCGTGTGCGTCGACTCTGGTAAAGGCGTTCCCAACTACCTCGCTAAACCTACACCTGCGTCCCTTGTGTTGGAAGGAAACGGAGGTCAAGACCATAGTTACTCTCATATCCATCCGCGCATCAAGCTTTGGTCACCCCAGGATGCAGAGTGACCAACTTCACCAGCAGACGTTAGACCCGCGGCATCCCCAAGCTGCAGCAGACCCATACGATGGAATCACGGGAGGAGACTTTGCGCATATCTTCGTCTCCGGAGGCCAGTTTGACGACGGCGTCCGGGAATTGCATGCGCAGCTCTCTCCTTTTCTCTCTCGGCGGCCTCCGTGCGAGACATCATTGCTTCGCAAAAGGATGAAACCGCCTTCCAATGATCATCGGTGTGGAGCATGGCCTCGACCAGGATCCCCAGCGAATCGATCGACCCTACGTTAACTTCCAGCTCGAACTTCTCAGGTTGCCATGTAGCGCATGCGACCAGCGTATGATTCGCAGTGTCTAGAGTGCTTCACTCGCGATATTGAGGGGAAGACAAACATCCCACGATACGATGAAAATACTTATCGAAGCACCAGTGCCCAGTGCCCGCAGATACTGCGTTATCCTGAAGGTCAGGTTCCCGCGTTTCCACGTGACCCATTGCAATAGATGGGGACATATGGCCTCCACTTTTTCAACGCCGGCCTACGGAGATTCTAAATCTCTTTGCCGAGTTTGGATCATGGTCGCGGTTGCCCGCGTCCTGATAGCTTCCGTCTCTGCCCGGCAATAGCGTCGGCATCTTGTGGGGAGTGTCGCCCATTGGCGAGCACCTCCACCTGGAGATTCCAGGGCGTGCATTCACGCAACGACACGGCAGCTCACGTTTGTGTGCTGATATCCATCAATCTAGTAATTAGTGAATCATTGAATATCAAACATATATCATTTCTATCTAATCCACCACGGCCAAATATCTTCTAAGGTCAAGTATGGTTGATCAAGAGGAATGCTCACAAGCTGCATGAGACACATTTATGAACTATATTTAATATATTTGTTTAAGAAGTTTGAAAACTAACAAATTAGGATACGAAATATTTTTAAAGACTTGCATTTCTATATTTGTGCCACATTTCTCTATAAACATTTCTAACTTTAATAACTTCAGCAGTTTGTTTTATTATGCTATAGCTGATCGGCTGTGACACACAGACCGACATGACAGATGCCAGTCGACGACCCGCCTGATGGAAAGTGGTCACGGTCGCAACGAACCTTGGCAACGCCAGAGTTGTTGCGGGTGTTCGGCCTGAAAATATTTTAAGAGACTTTTTTAAATGTTGAATGTTCTCATTCAACTATACTATAATACTATATGTGACATTTGAATTGTTCGAGTGGCGGTGGAGGTGGTTCCTCGTTAAATATTCCAGTTTTAGAATAGCCTTCGAAGCAAAAGCTTCAGCCACGTTTTAGCGCCAAGTCTTCGATCGATGAAGAGTTCGGTGGTAGCTCGAAAAAGCATACAATATTTTTAACAGAATCACATAATTCTTCGTTTAAAACTGTTAACACTGCAACAGTTGGCCTCCTTTCACTCGTGTTTTAGAAATAAGACTGACTAGCCAACTATCTCCCATTTGTTTGTGCTAAGTTGCTCATCGGCATGTGGTTGTGTTGTTTCAGGGCGAAGTGGTAAGTGGCGCGGCCGATGCTGACGCCGAATCTGCTGCCAAGCAGCAAAACATCTTCAGGTTTGAGGGACTATGTTTTCAAAACAATTAACAATACTTGTTTACAAGTTGAGGTAACAACACTAACCCATATGACTTGTAAAATGGCGTCAAATATAAATCGAGTGCTTAAAGCGACAGTTTTCACACGATCGTATGACAGTATCAAAATCAAGTGGATCTTTAAGCGATATCTTACAACTATATATAGCACTATATCTAAATACGTGTCCATTTTACTGAACGATGCCCCAAAGGTAGCCGCTTTAGACCCTATAAAAAGTATAATGAAGTTG
Organism: Dendrolimus kikuchii; assembly: GCA_019925095.2. Lineage (NCBI taxonomy): Eukaryota > Metazoa > Arthropoda > Insecta > Lepidoptera > Lasiocampidae > Dendrolimus > Dendrolimus kikuchii. The sequence goes on from CM034400.1 coordinate 24,114,985, forward strand.
ATTTCGGGAGGGCATGATTTCTGTTCATCATAAGTCCCGGCACGGATCGAGAGCGGTTGGAGGAAGTTTTGTTATGAATGTTTTTTAATATATTGCACATCTTAAATATTTTCATTAATTTACAATCATCTGAAAGTTATTTCCTATTTCAAAATTATTATATAACAAGATCGTCCGTCTATAAAAGTTGTTTCCTCTCCGTCATGATACGCGCGTGTGGTCTTCGCCCATGCCAGCGATTTTAATATCTGAGCACTTCAAAAAGTCTGAAACAGATTTATGCACATTGCAGTCGGCGCTCCGCTCTATATGCGCAACGTCGACTTGCATCGCGACATGGAGCTTCCCTCCATCAAAGACTATCTAATCTCCCTCTCTCGCAATTTCTTTGACCGACCCCCCACCACCCGAACCCTTTGGTGGTGGGAAGTTTTAATGTTAAAGAAGACAATTCCAAATTCAAATTAGGAAAATGGGTGATTTTCATTTGTTTTTCTTATTGTTAAAATGAGTGAATCGTATGAAGAAATTCGATATAATTTAAAAATCTACTACAAAAAAGGTAAAAATGCAACACAAGCCGCGAAAAAAATTTGTGATGTTTATAGACCTAATGCAGTATCTGTGAGAGTAGCGCAAATTTGATTTAAGCGTCTTCAATCCGGAAATTTTGATATCAAAGATGCACGTCGCTCTGGTCGCCCTGTTACGGACAAAATTGATGCCATTTTTGAAAAAGTGGTGCAAGATCGGCATATTAGTAGTTACGATGTAGCTGAAGAACTGGAAATTGACCACAAAACGGTTTTGGCGCTTTTGAAAAAAGCTGGGTACACAAAAAAGCTCGATATTTGGGTGCCTCATGAGCTCACTGAAAAAAACTTAATGAACCGTGTACTCATTTGTGATTCTTTATTACGACGTAATGAAACTGAACTATTTTTGAAGAAGCTGATAACTGGTGATGAAAAGTGGATTACGTACGACAAGAACGTGCGAAAAAGATCGTGGTCAAAGGCCGGTCAGGCTTCACAGACTGTGGCGAAACCCGGATTAACTCGCAACAAGGTGATGCTGTGTGTATGGTAAGATTGGAAGGGCATTATTCAATATGAGCTGTTGATTCTGAACTGTACTGCGAACAACTGATAAGATTAAAGCAAAAAGTTGAAAGAAAGCGGCCGTAATTAATCAACAGAAGGGGTGTGGTTTTTCACCATGATAACGCTAGACCTCACATATCTTTAGCCACTCAGCAAAAATTACGAGAATTTGGCTGGGAGGTGATAATGCATCCGCCGTATAGTCCTGACCTTGCACCTTCAGATTTTCACCTGTTTCGGTCTCTGCAGAATTCCTTAGACAGTGTCAGGTTAACATCACGAGAGGACTGCCAAAACCACTTGTCGCAGTTTTTTGATCAGAAGCACCAAAATTTTTATAGCAATGGGATCACATCCCTACCTACAAGATGGCAAAAAGTTATCCAACAAAATGGCACCTACATACTTTAGTCAAATGTAAATAAACTTTATAAAAAAACCTTTTGAATTTATATATAAAATGCGAAGAAACTTTTTCCCCAACCTAATATTATATTAATGTTGTTGACGCTTATCTGACCAGTTGTTAAATTATATAGATTTTTTTTAAATACTGACATATTGCGATATTAATTATATAAACGAATAATATTTGTCACTAAGATATGCCCGCGACTTTGTCCGCGCTTGACTTGAAATTCCCGCGGGATTCCTGGGACACAGACTATCATAGCATTAAAAAAAATGTAAGCTATCGTTTAATGAAAACTGTGTCGGAATAAGCTGATATGCACCCTAACAACTTTCCCGGGATAAAAGTCGCACAGAGTTTAAGTCTAAGAATTTGCGATCCGCGAAAACCGCGTCGAAATTGGCCCAGTAGTTTTTACGTGAATCCCGATCAAACAGATAAACAGACAAGAGATCCAAAAATAAATTGCATCGTGTTCTCCATAGTTTATGTAGTCTATTTCAGTTGTTTTTTTTAAACAGCTTCAATGTACAGACACGGCATATTCAGATTTTTTTTATAATGTCTGCAATACCATTTATGCATTGATTTTGCCAATGTCGAGTGTATAGAAAAGTCGGGAGATATAAATAGGACAAAAATTAGCAATTTGGCCGGTAAGTTAAAAAGAAAAATCTGCCAATATAATAATCCTATTTACAACAAGTGTAGAATTTTGTAATATTATGGATGTGACCAATTGAGAATTATAGATATTGTTTTAAAATGAGAGTTCCCGTAACTTGACGCATTGACTTTAGTCAGGGGGCCCTTTAGCTATCAAGGGAGCAAAGGATTCATCACCCCCGCTGACGAAGTGGATGTGTTCTGATTCTCGGGGCACATTCAGGCACTTTTTGCGCTGGATCGGACTGGGCGTAACTACGTTCTAAGTCTCAGCCTTTCCTACATAAAAAGCGCGGGGCACATGGGAGGAGGGTGGTTTTAGTGGGTAGTGGTTGTTGTCCGTGCAACTTCTCTGAGTCTCCACACAAGCTGGCTTGATTATTGTTCGGATTGCCCCTTATCAAAGTTGAAAGCCTTCATGATCAACTATGGTCTAATCCCTTGCAAAGGACCCAGTATTGTGCGTAAATAGCATTTCCCCCGCCTTAAAAAAAAAAAAGACTAGTCAATAAGACATTACATGTATGCCTCAATTGAGGCTAATTGTAAAGTTACTCTACTATTATCTTATAATAGTTTGTACAGTATATATATATATATATATATATATATGTATATATTTATTTATATGGATTGTATAGTATATACATATATTAATTTTATAGTATGTATATATTATACTTAGATTGATTTGAAGTTAGTTATTATTTAGTTTTGTCCTTTGCTCTTATGTTTTATTGTACATATGTTTATTGTATTGTATTAGATTGGCAGATTTTTGTTTTTCTTTTTAATTCATTTAATTCCTATTGAAATCACCTGGCTTTTCTATATACTTGACATTGGCAAAATCAATGCATAAATGGCATTGCAGCCATCACCAAAAAAAAAAAGTTACTCTACTTATATTAAGGCTTCTCGTGGCTCTCTTGAACTGTGAACTACATTTAATGCAAGTGATTATAAATAAATATAAAAAAGTAAAAGTAAAAATGATTGGCCTATTGACTTTTTGACAAATTATAAAACGCATGTCGAGAATTATTCACTCCCAAGCAGAGCAATATTAGTGTCCTTCGTCGTACGTTTATACAACATGTCATAATAATTACAAACATCGATTACAGTGAAAATTGTTACTATCGCCCCAATACACAATATTAAAGTTCATCACATTTAATTCTCTCTCTTTCTCTTTTCTTTGACCATATCCCAATTAATTGGGGTCGACACAATGTGTCCTTTCCTTCCACACTCCTCCATTCTGACATACATCTTCTGCCACACCACAAGTCATCATATCGTCCTTCACACAATCCATCCATCTTTAGTGACTTTCATCCCTCCTCATTATTTGCCCATACCACCTTAGTCTTCTTCCTCTCAATTTTTCAGTCACGGGTGCAACTTTCAAAGATCCCCTTATGAACTCATCTCTTGCCTTATCCATTCTTGTAACACCACAAATCCATCTCAACATTCTCATCTCATCTGAGTGGAGACGTTTGTGGTTTATCACCAACATTCGGACCCGTATAAAATGACTGGTCGTATGACAGATTTGTATATTTGACCTTTTCGTTTCAGTGGCATTAGTTTGTCACACGTCACCCCGGTTACCTGTCTCCACTTCAGCCATGCTACATTTATTCTTCTCCTGACATCCCTCTCTATATCACCAATGCTCTGCAGTAGTGAACCAAGGTACCTGAATTCGGGATTACATGGTAGTGTGGCTGATTGTAGTTTGAGAGGCATAGCACTAGAGGTCCCGCCGAAATCACAAAACAGGTATTCGGTTTTGGTTCTGCTTATTTTTAATCCAACGCCCTCTAGCACCAATGGCATGGAGCTAGATTTCCTAATATAGAAATAAAAGAAAGTGTAGATACGGTGCTGACACCAGGCTCCCTTTGGTAGCTTTAGGCTCCACCGCGAAAGATCGAGACTCTGTCTATCTATTTTTTTCTCTGAGGCTTTAAGAGTTCCGTAGCCATTTTGGCAAACACGGGAGTTTTATAAAATCGTTCTGTCCGTTCGTTAATCCATCTGGCAATGTAACAATCATTTTTCTTTCTTTCAGAAAATGCTGAGTTTAGTCCAGTCGGGTCTATATGGATGAAATTTGACATATTATATAAATCCGACAAGCCCCCTATCTTTCATCTTTCTACATTTCATTAAACAGTTATTTCCTGCCACTTATTGTTAATTAAGATATATACGGTTTGCGAAAATAAAGCTTCCTAGCCGAACATCTCCTTTCTGAGTCCCGCCAAAAATCTACGATATTATATCCATCATAATATAATAGATTACCTGGGCAACTTTGAGACGAGTCGCAGGGCCCATGGCGGTCATGCGCCTTCACGGTTTGGCACGGGGACCGCTCGACAATCGTGCCGGGGGTTGTATGGTACATCGTTTGCCTGGATCATATACGCTGTCTTTTAAAGCTTAATTTGCTGTCCTAGGTAACCTATCATTTTTCGTATCTACGGTAACATTAGCAAAATCCATGTCAAAGGCGTCGAAGCCAAGAGCAATTAAAATCAAGCTGAAACGAATGAAAGTTGTAAATGATTCTAGAGCTCGCCTCCAATTTTGTATAAGTCCGCAAACAAAAAATTCTCCAAACGAAATATTTTTTCCCAAATTTGGAACCCCGATAGTCGCTTTTAACTTGTCAGCGAAAACGGTGCGAGAGCAGCATGAGAACGTGAGAGAGACCACATTCCAGATGCTCGCTTGTCGCCTTTCGCGAGACCCTCGACGGGCCCCAAGTCAATATCAATATAATAATGATTGAAAAAAATGTGGTAGATACATATATGCTAATGTGTGCGTCTGTTGTGGCGACTGGCGATTGACGCTCGGGCGCCGGCAGCCTGGCGGCGCGCGGCTCCGACGGCGGCCCCGGCAAGAAGCCCCCCGACGCGGGCCCCCACGAGCCCCTGCTGCCCGACGCGGACGCTCCGTGAGTACGCCCCCTCCTGTGCCTCCGTTCCATGCACCGCCTCCACGCAGTGAACAACTGTATACAGTTACACTAACGAGTGTCTCGTTTCCAGACCGACGTTGGAGGAGATCCAGAGCTGGGGGCAGTCATTCGACCGGCTGATGCGGAGTGCAGGTGAGCGCAACTCGTCGGCGGCCGCGCTTCCGCCCCCGCTCCCGCTCCCGCCCGCCCTAACCGAGGTGTTGTGCGTTGTTGCATGTGGGCCGCAGCCGGGCGGAAAGTGTTCCGCGACTTCCTGCGCGGCGAATACTCCGAGGAGAACATCATGTTCTGGCTCGCCTGCGAGGAGCTCAAGCGCGAGACCGACCCCGACGCGGTCGAGGAGAAGGCGCGCTTCATCTACGAGGACTACATTTCGATACTCTCCCCTAAGGAGGTGAGTGGCGGTCGGGTGGCGCTCCCACGCCCTCGCGCTCCCGGCTGCGACTCACCCGAGCCTCGCCTCTGCCGCAGGTGTCGCTGGACTCGCGCGTGCGCGAGATCGTCAACCGGAACATGGTGGAGCCGACGCCGCACACGTTCGACGAGGCGCAGCTGCAGATCTACACGCTGATGCACCGGGACTCGTACCCGCGCTTCGTCAACTCGCCCCTCTACAAGGCGCTCGCGCGGCTGTCGGCCGAGGCGCCGGCGCCGCCGCCGCCGCCGCCGGCGCCCGCGCCCGCGCCCGCGCCCCCCGCCGCCGCGGCGCCCGCCGCGGCGTCGCCCTCGGGGCAGCCGTGGCCCCTGCGCAGGCGCCGCCGCCCCGGCCCGCCTCTGCTCCTTTGTATATAGCTCGATACACATTCATTTAAACGGGTACTAATTTTGTACATAGCTAGGTTAAGTGTGAGAGTAGGTGCGGCACTGCCGCCTCGGCGGCCACTTCGCTGGTCCACCGACCACTGGCGCCACCCCCCACGTCCCCCCACCCTCCCCTCCCGCACCCCCACCATAGTTAGAAGCAATAAAGGTGGACCAATTAAGTTTGCCGATGAGTCAACGAATAATAAATAAAATTCATGTAAATCTATAATTATATTATTTTGATTGAATCCGGACACCTGTTGTTGTGTTGCGGGCCGTCGCGCGTCGCCGCCGCGCGCGTGGGTTGTGTCGATTGTCGCTGCCGCGCCCGCGCCCGCGCCCGCATCCGCTGCGCTGGCTCCCTCTGTGCCGTGTGAATGTGTTTTTGTATGTCGAACGCACACTGTATCAATAGAAATGATTGCAAATCCTTGAACATGTATTTCCTTGAAGATCGACACAACCTTTGAAACGCACAACTGCTGAGCGACGCCGGCGCTGCACGCGCTCGTCCTCTGTCCCTCGTCCTAGAGACGACGGCAACTTCAAAGATGGTGGTTTGCTACACAGTTTTGCTTTTAAAAGACATTTATGATTAAAAATTAACACCAAATCTTATACTAATATATAAAGCTGAAGAGTTTGTTTGTTTGAACGCGCTCATCTCAGGAACTACTGATCTGATTTGAAAAATTCTTTCAATGTTAGATAATCCATTTATGGAGGAAGGCTATAGGCTATAAATTATCACGCTAAGACCGATAGGAGCGGAGCACCAATGTAGAATGCTTCAAAATCGGGGGGCTTTGAAAACAATTTCCACGCGGATGACGTCGCGGGCACAGCTAGTAATTATATAAATGTAAAACAGTTAAACTTTAAGACTTTGTGTAGACTCTTATAGTTGTGTCGTTAAATGTGATTTTCCGAGTTAGCACAAGAAATTGGCGTGTTTGGGTGTCAGTCAAAGACCCCGCGATTCCCTCAGGATGGGGGGTTGGGAGGATACAGGTATAAGGGCTACCCCTAATGTTTTTCCGGTTTCACTACATCATTGTGTAGCGGCACATCCACCTGCCTGTCAAATCTACGTATATAGGCTTAATCATTTATGAGAAGAATAATTGTTACATACAAAGGCAGATAGATGGACGGACGGACATGACGACTTTGTAAAACTTTGGTTTCTTGTAAAATGAAAAATGTGTTTCAAATACCAATTAACTGTCGAGGGACGTTTATAGGTGATGTTTGAAGCGACTGAAGCTAGTTCTTGACGATTGTCAAACATGATTGTTTCCAATCCTGTTCAAGTAAAGATATCTTATACTAATATATAAAGCTGAAAAGTTTGTTTGTTTGAACGCGCTTATCTCAGGAACTACTGGTCTGATTTGAAAAATTCTTTCAGTGTTAGATAGCCCATTTATTGAGGAAGGCTATAGGATATATATCATCACGCTAAGACCAATAGGAGCGGAGCAGCAATGAAGAATGTTTCAAAATCGGGAGTATTTTTTTTTTTTAACTATTCCACGCGGATGTTGTCGCGGGCAGAAGCCAGTTAAACATAAGGGGATTATCGACATGTCTGTGATTATGAAAACTGGGACAGTTGAAGCAAGACAAGGATTCAAAATGTACGTAAGTATAATAGTATGTATGTGAGTTTGTTTGTTCCTGTTTACGTTTTCTGGACCGATATGATATGATGGCGGCATGATAGCCGACGACGGAGATGGCCATGGCCATGAGCCGCTCCTTGTGCTTCGCTCCTGGTGGATGGATGCCCCCCCGCAGCGCCCAGCGTCAGCGCTGGCGCCCTCGCGCCTCACGTGATATATATTTTAAATATATTCATTTTAGTAACTATTTTTTAAACACCTCAAAATATAGACAAAAGCTATTTTTAGCTAATAAACCGTGATAGTTGAATGGCAATGGCAACGCACGCGTCCGAAACTCAAATGGCGCGGGTTCGAATCCTGGCCGGAAAGCGTGCATCGCTTAGGCAGTTGTTTGACCTCACGTGCAAATTGTTACAATTACCGCATGCTAACGGTGAAGGAAAATATCATGATGAAACCAGCACACAAGATAACCGATGTGTCAAACCCGCCAATCCGCCTTGGACAAGCGTGGCGTACTGTCCGTTTCAGCAGTGGGACGTTTATGGGCTGTTATTATATTATGAAGGTAAGGAAAGGAATGCTCCGGTGGTTCGGGCATGTGGAAAGAATGACTAAACAGATATACAATGCAAAAGTGGATGGATGCAGAAGTCGTGGAAGGCCACGACACACCTTCCATGATCAAATTGATCGTGTACTAGCAGAAGGTGATGTCAGGAGCCTTAAGAACAGACGAGCGTGCATGAAAAGAGCTATGAATGTCAAAGAAGCAAGTGAGGTGTGTAAGAATAAGCCTAAATGGCACTCTGTTGTCCGTGCCTACCCCGCAAGGGAACTGGCGTGAAGTTATGTATGTATGTATGTATGTATAACCCCTCGTTTACATGATGCCCATCACTTGCACATTTGCATCCTCGCGCTGCCCGCTTCCCGCGCTACTTCCCTGCTCGCTGCCGTGGGAGTGGGCATAAGGTAAACGAGGCAGTGAACTCTTACTTTAATACCATATCAACTTTTACTACTTTGGCAAAAGTGTGTATGTAAGCGTCATGTCCTGCCGTCCATCTGCTTTGTAATGCTTTGTATGTCGCAGTGAATTTTCTCAGAAAGTACTGGGTTCATAGAAAAGGCGTAGTCTATATGGCACTAGAATAGTTTGGCTATTATGCATTCACACCATGTAACTGAGGGTTGATTTTTGAAGTGAAGTTTCTATATAGACGGGGGGTATTATGATTTTTTCTGTCACGAAAAAGCGTTACGGTTGCGTGGAGGGAGTAGAAGGTATATCGCGTGGTGAAAGGCGGCATAATGTTAGAATAGACTATGGATATTTTTTTTTATTCTGGATCAGTTTCTTTGTTTGATAAAAAACATGTTTAAATAAAAAATGCATAAATTAAAATGTACCTAACCTAACCAAATCATAATTTGCAGTAAACCTGCGAAAAATCGCAACAAAGTTCCACTTCTACTATGTGTCCCAGCACACATTTTGATTTTGTTATCAAATTAGGAATCAGCTAAATACGGAAGCACATTAATATTACCCATTCATTATAATTTTATGTACACGGTTCTATGGGGTATCGTAGGTCAGTTTCTGAAAAATCATGGCATGTTGGGAGATATTAGGTGTGTTTTATGCTACGAAGAGTGGCCATTGAGTGCTGGTGTCACTGTCGGCCTAATGCACTCGATATTCGGGACAACAAACAATTTTCCTAATTTTTCGCGACTACCTAACAAAACCACCTTTTAATAACACGTCAGAAGAAAGACCAAATAAAATACCACGTTTAAAATCGTTAAAAAGTAGTCATTTTATTAACATACGATTATTTTCCGGAGTGTATTTCTTTAATTAGTTATTGTTGGGTTCCGATACTTGAAGGGAATAAATAAGAAGCTAATGATGCGGAATAGAAGTGGGACTCATTAAAAGCTTGATATGGGGCGCTCGAAAACAGAAGAAGGAATCTACTCTAGAAGACAGTATTACTAGCATGCGTGAACAAGATTGCTCTTTAATAAGGGTAGGCGTCCATGATGCCTGATCACAGTTGTGTATATCAATCGGCAAATGTAAAGGGTGTTTAGCACAATTATTAAATTTTTGGGTCTCGTCTTTCGTGTCGACCAAATATTAAGTTAAGTTAAGTTTTGGTAGTTTAGTAAAATCAAAAATATTTCTTGTTAATGTCCAACATTATTTCAAAATTGAGCAAGTGCGTGTTTTCCAAAAGCAGTGAAATATTTCGTAGTCACTCATATCCCTTTCTTTTATTAATTGGCTGAAGAACTCCAAACACGCAGTTCACCGTAAATGGAATACTTAATGCGATTCCTCAAGAACTTCTTCGCGAATCTCGCTAAAGCGAATTTACGTTGCAAACTATTTGTAACCTACTATCGCAACGTCCTACAGTTATTGAGAAAATGACTGCAACAAAAACAGTCGGATGAAGGGACATAGCAATTACGTAAAGGTTCCTCTTCTGTCAAAATGGCTGCGGAACCCAAAATTATAATCTGGTGGTAAGCAGCCGTTCGCGGGCAGAGATACAGGTAGAGGTATGTCGACAATAGTGGGTAAAACAGTGTGACTAGTATTATCGTATCTGACCTATGGGCGTACAAATATTTTTCAATATGTGTTAATTTTACATTTCTATTATATTAATATTAAAACATTTAGATTTTAAGTCTTATTATGCAATTAAATTTAAAAAAATACTATAAATTGATTAGCAGTTTCGATCTATACGATCTCAAATATTTATTAGGTTCTATATATTAAATCCCTATTAATATTGTAAATGCGAATGTAACTCTGTATGTCTGTCCGTTTTGTTCATTGTTAAAAATGTTTCAAATCGTACCCCCCATTGGTACGGACTCGAAACGTGTTGACGTTTGAAGGAAAATAGAAATATCCAAGGGATGCGGCGTGGGCGTGGGGTGTGGGGTGTGGGCCATCCAGCCAGAAGGAAACTCGACTAAATCGTTAAAAATACAAGGTTTATTTATCAGGACGCCACTCGACACATACCCAGAGATTGAACACCTACCACTGACTACACTAACATTAGAATAAAGGTATTCGGCCTCGATCAGAGCTAGAGGCGGGCCTGGATCCAGGAGGCGAAGGAGGTGACGCGCGCGAACCCGGCCGGCAGCCCCACCTGGCAGCCGCGCGCCGACCCGAATGAGGTGATGCCGATCTGCGAATACGAGAGGTCGGGAGTGAGCGAGGGGGCGGGGCGCGGGGCGTGGGTGAGAGTCACGGCTGCCCCGATACTGACCAGCACGCGCTCGTTGCCGCTGGTGATGATGAGCGGGCCGCCGGAGTCGCCGCCGCAGGTGCCCACGCCGCCGGCGCCGCTCGTGCACAGCGTGGACGCGATCACCGCGCCGCCGTACGCCTGCTGGCACACTGCGTTCGTCACCACCTGCAGCCGCACCTGGCTCAGGAACTGGCCCTGGGAGATGCCCGCGTCTGAGGAACGACACACGCATTAGCATTCGACCTTTACGGCAGAAACGGATACGACGAGTGACGCTCTTACTGTCGCTGGTCCTGCCGAAGCCGGCGGCCGTTGTCCACGTGCCCACGAAGTTGTTGTTCATCAGCGAACCGGAAGGCAGGCTCACGCGCTGGATGATGCCTGCGTCAAACGGTGACTTTGTTAGCAGAGGTGTCGAAGGAGGAGCGGGGTGGCAGAGAGGCATACTCACTCGAGTATGGCACATGACTGATGGTGATCATGGCGACGTCATTGTGCAGCGTGTTGGGGTTGTAGCTGGCGTGCACGGCCACGTTGTTGGTGTTGATACGGGTGCCGCCCGAAAAGAGGCGATTGGAACCGAGCACGACGGTGAACTGGCGTGCCTGGTTGCGCGTGTCGCGCCAGCAGTGCGCCGCCGTCACCAGCCGCGTGTTCGTCAGCAGCGAGGAGCCGCACACCGAGGTCGCGCCCGACATTAGCGCGATCACCAGCCCGCCCTGATGCGCAGACATAATCGCCTTAATATAATGCGGATGCCATGAACTCGAGAGCGGCGTCCGATCGCGGTTACCAGATGGGGGTGAGCGCCGTTGGGAGCCGCGGAGCCTCCCACGATTCTGGCGCCGTCGAAGTCCAGCGCCGCCTCGGCGAGCTTGATGCGCGCCGCCTCGCCGACTCCCACTGCCTCGTGATAGTTCGTCTCGAGGAGCGGTACGTCGGCGGCCACCGTCGCCACCGATGCCACCAGCGCCAACGTCAACGGCCAGAGGATCTTCATGTCGAAGTGGAAACGAACAACCGAATGTACACGATCCCCCGTCTCCATGCGTTATATACGCTCCCCATGGATGGGCCGGTGCACCTATCTTATCGCAGGGCGATAAAGGGCGCGCTCCTGATACTCGCTCTGACCCTGGACTTCGTGGCCCTCCTTGATCATTAGATTATCTGACGTCGACGTAGTAACCTTAACGCAGCAGATAATTAAATATGAAGTGATACCATAATGATTCCTTTGGATTCATTTTACCTTCAAATATGATTTTTTTTAAATTACAGTAATCAATATACCTGTAGTTTTTAAGACTATGAGATAAAAAAGGGATATTTGTAGTCGGTAAGAATGACGACGTCCGAGGGACGTAGACCTAGACAGCTCTAAACAATAATGACTAGATGGCAGCACAGATCATTTGAACTGTCATTCTTGAAAACATAATTAATGATGTCGACTCGTAAACCCTTCACCGATGTTTTGGTCATGTCTGGCGGCCCTTAACAAGATATGCAGGGAAGATGTAATCTGTGTACGGTTCAACGTAAAGCGTTTCGCTGACGCTGCGGATACTTAAGGGCCGCTTGCATAACGTTCCTTAAATTGATTTAAGAAACACTAAACGCGTTCAACACCCTTAAATACGATTAGCGTCTTGCACAACGCAAAGTTTACCGGTAAATATGTTTAAAGAACTGTCAAAGTTAATCATCCAAAAATGGGTATTTAACTGCCTTAAACGCGTTTAAGGACAAAAAAATGACGAGTAACCTCTTTTCATACATTAATATTTACTATTCTTTATGAAATTGTCACTTATTAAAAAGTCAATTACAGATTGTCACTCGTATATTATTTGCTTTAATTATTTTTCTCAATTCTAAATACCCATTATTCGTACAAACTTTAACATGGTAGCAGAGTAATAAAGTTAAGGATTTGGATGCGGCAGAGATATTTTAACTTGGAAAGAATAAATACAATATTCTAGCATTGTACTCGGCCTGACGTCCACCATGGATAAGGCGATCGCAGGGGCTTCTAAGGTACAAATAATGCACCTAGATGGTAAAAACTATAAGCATTGGTGGTATCGTATTGAGACAGTGTGTAGGGCAATACACGGCGCTGAAGAAATGATAAATACTCATAAAATTGAAAATAAAACAACACAGCAAAAAATCATTCTTCAGGTTGCCGCCAAAAATTCCGAAGTAAACCTAACCAAACCAACGAAATTTGAAATGTCAAGTTGACATTGGCCAACTAAAATCCCTTTTTACGCAAGAAATAACTAACATCAAAGCTAAATTTCGTGTGTTTGTTCGAAAATATGGATCGCCGCGTGAAACGGAACACGTCTGGCTGTTTTACCGACGGCATAAATACATTTAACTAAGTAACATGGGAGACCGCCTTATGCAAGACATCTTAAATACGTTTTGTGTAAAACGTGTTTAGGCAGTTTAATATGATTAACTAAATTTGATTTAAAGACGATCGTTGTGCAAGCGGGCCTAAAGCTATTTCAATATAAAAATTCTCACAATTGTTTTGTGGATGAATTGCTATGAGTGGCTAATAACGACGTGACGTAATACGACTTCAACTGCAACTAACTTGGATTTCTCGAAGAATAAATACCTGAAACTACAGGTCGTATTTCTTCGCCCAAACTACAAGAAAGCACCACCACTACCGCCAACAAGAGCAGAAGCAAGTGTACAAACTGTACAATATGTACGGCGCTACAAATAAGGGGTGGCCGCATAATAGCTGCGTCATGAAAAGTTCTGGCGATGTCTGGTTATTACATTTCATTGAAGTCACGCGTATCGGATGCAGTACACTTTCAACGAAGCTCTCAACAATAATGCCTCTTCGATAATAAACCTTTTTGAACGTGTTTTATTATCCTTAACATTTCAATTATCTATAATTCTTTTAAGGTTTTCGTAATTCTTCACTGTCAGTTTTGTAGGTTAATTTTCTAATCATAGCGATCTATTATCAATCGCTAATCCCTTGTGTTTATGGCTGGCCTTCAAGTAAGACGTTACAAACCGTTTTTATTATTCAAATTTGGCTAGATGTTGTTCTGGGTTAAATAAATTTGAGAATTTCTTCACTAAAATTGTGTGTGTTCATCTTGGCGGTCCATATTTATTTTGCCTAAATATAAGCTCGGCCCATTGAGACAAATTTAATTGAGTTTCAACTACGATCGAGGTGTTATTAAATGTACAATACATTCAGAACAGAAAGCTTATATATATGCTATTACGACCTTCTTCTGTTATACGGTTTGGACTGTTGTATTTTGTTATGTTTGCAAGAATTACCTGTGTATACTTCTAATAATGTAATGTAAGAAATGATCCTCGGAAACGACATTTTAATTCGTATCCCGTAAATATGTAACGATAATATTATTGAGTGATTTTTAAGCTGTAGGATATTTTCGATGAAATGTTTTTTACATGAAATAGTGGCCGGTTGTCACTCGTCTGGGGTCCATGATCCATGTGCACTCGTCCGTTTTGTATCAAACCTCTGAAAGAATTAAAGGAACCTTAATAAGACTTGCTTCTTATTCGGGTCTATTTAAAATGATAACGCGGACCGATAATGATTCGTGGCGCTAACTGGCGACGTTGACTAGTCGTGGGAACTTTTCGAAGTAACATTGGTGGCCGACTGGTGTAGCGTGTCACGTGTATTTTTTTTTATTGCAGAAGATCAGCAGACAGGCAGACGGCCCACTTGATGGAAAGCGGTTACCATCGCCTATGAAGATTTGCAACACCAAAGTTGCTACAAATGCGCTGCTGCTCTCATAAGGGAGACTGGAACCTGGTCACTAATGCCGGAACACAACTCAAGGTTGTTATGGCGACATACTTTAGACCAGGGGTGGTAGCTTGTCGGGCAAATGCCCTACCACCTGGCTGTGAGGTGTTAAGTCGCCTCTTACGACAGGCCGCCCCAACGCAGGAAATTATATTCTTTCTACGTTCCTACACGGATAGAATTGTATTGTGTATATAGTGTTGTGTATTTAATGAACGATGTCGGCTCACGCCAGACGAGGAACTGATTCTGTGGGCGCTAGAGGACGGCTTCGCCGTTCGTTCTTATTAATTTTATTGATTTTGTCCTAATATTAGACGCGGTGGGCCAAGCTTTGGGCAAAACAATAATGTCCAATTCCGGCCAGGTAGCGATAGGAATAAAAGCAACATCGCATTGTTTACGGTGTGTGGTGCGTTGACGATAGTTACCTCCTTAGATGGGGTGTCGCCCCACTGGCGAGAGCCCATGGTTCCGTCGCCGCGGGAGCTTTTCTACACTGACAGATTTGAACATGTCCGTGGACTACTCAGTTTTAATTTATCCATGTAACTATTTACATCGTAAAAATACCTTTTTTTACCAGGGGAAATCCATTTGAGGACTAAGCCGCGACCAGGGCAGAACCTTGGGAAGATGATTCGCGACCTAGTGTGGGATCGCCAGATCGCTAGTGGCACTAGCATGCCCAGTCAGAACTGGAGCCATGCTATTGCCACTCCCCAGTTAGGAATACCCACTAAAACCCCTGGCTGTTCCGTCCTGCGCCTTATGCCAGGGCTACGGGTATATGGGATACCCAACACCGTGTGCCCTGGCAGGCGTGGGCCTCACTCACAGGCCTCTTCCATTGCCGGGAGACTTCTTTTGTCCCCCGGCATCATCTAGGTCTATTCCGGGCGTGGGGTGGTTTGTAACGCGCCCCACGGGAAGAGAGATGAGCGCGCGCGGAACTCTCGCAATCTCATCATCGTAAAAATACCTACATTAACTATATCTTATCTCAAAAGTTATTTTAGAAGTAATAGAACTACACATGTTTGTGTCGATTAAAACTATGATCAAACTAAACCAAAAGAATCACGTATTGAGGTGAACTAGTTCAGTGACTGAATTGAACTAGAAAGAAACGCCCACTTGGATGACCGAAGCATAATCGCGTTCAACTTCCATAGTTTAACCCTATCTGGCCAGGTCTTGCCAAGTACTAACGGCATCCGTGACTTAGGTGTGTACCATATGCAAATTTCGAACTGCTTCAGCGAGGTCAAAACATTAAAAAATGTATACTGCTCTTACGTCAGAAGTCACTTGGAGTACGCGTCTCACATATGAAACCCTCGATATTACAAATACATTGACCGCACAGAAAGTATGCAAAAGCGGTTCGTACGACATTCCTACTTTAGAACAAAGACTCAGACTTCTGGCGAATTATATTTAGATCTGTGTAAGAAGTTTCATCTTTTACCACTTAAGGATTGACGGGATGTAGCCGACTGTTTAGGGATCACCCTAATGGTTGGAAGAGCGGGCTAGAATGCACCTCCGTCTCAAAGGGTGATCGTCCAGCGAGACTATTGTTGTTCCTCGCAGGCTGCTCGCGCGTATATCATATTATTATTATGAAAATTCTTAACGTAATGGAACGAATGGCAATTCTTCAAATCATGTAAAACCATCTCCTATCTTTTTTTCTTCTCCTGTACATACCTTAGCGAGCGGAAGAAAGGAGACGGCATGCGACGTCAACAGCATCGCAATAGTGGTCATCTTAGAAAAATTACCTTTGCTAACGAACTGCAACGCGTACGCATCGTTTTGAATATTGTAACCAATTTTTTGTCTAGATACTTAATATCATCAAATTAGCTAGATTAGTGAAATTTGAACAGTTGTGCGTGTCGTGCTAACTTATAAGAAACTACAACAACTACACTACGTAAAGGTACTGTGCAATCCTTCCTTTATATAACTGCCTGTATTTCCCTGTGTTCTATGCAGCTATATTTCCATCATTGTGGTTTTACATCGACGCGGAATGAATACATTTAAACAATTAGCAATTCGCGTAACCGCAGGCCTAGGCCCATCTGTTATTTTTGGGAATTTGTATGTATTACTTATACGTTTCGGGAATCGTTTAAGACCTCAGTTATTGTACAACGCCATCTATTGGCTTGTAAGTGTTCCACTGCAACTGTATACTTCTATTAAAAATTATTTCGTCTGATATTGTCCAGATGTATTAAGTAAATTGAATTTGAACGTTCCGGCCAAGTCTCTACGTAACAATCTGCCAATAAATATATCTTTTACTTCTACTAAGTATAGGCAAAATTAATTGCTAGCTGGAGCAAGCAACTATTTAAATAAAATAAGTAAGCAGCATAGAGTTGACCCATTTATGATCAATATTACATATCTACTATCCGTGCAGGAACAGAGAAAGAATACAGTTTCCTGCGTTGGGGCGGCCTGTCGTAAGAGGCGACAAAACAACCCACAGCCAGGTGGTAGGGCGTTTGCCCGACTGGATGGCTACCACCCCTGGTCTAAAGTATGTCGTCATAACAACCTTGAGTTTTGTTCCGGCATTAGTGACCAGGTTCCAGTCTCTTTTAAGAGAGCAGCAGCGCATTTGTAGCACCTTTGGTGTTGTAAATATCCATAGGCGATGGTAACCGCTTTCCATCAAGTGGGCCGTCTGGCTGTCTGCTGAACACCTGCAATAAAAAAAAACAAAAAATAGAGCCAAGCGGTGTTTAAGACTTTTTATGACCAGTTTTATAATGTACTGTAGTTACGTCTGTTTGTTTCAATAATGAAGACTTTATT
Organism: Dendrolimus kikuchii; assembly: GCA_019925095.2. NCBI lineage: Eukaryota > Metazoa > Arthropoda > Insecta > Lepidoptera > Lasiocampidae > Dendrolimus > Dendrolimus kikuchii. The sequence continues at coordinate 24,132,574 of CM034400.1, forward strand.
CGTAAAAACCTGTCATTGGCTTTCTGTATAAATTTCAAAGGTTTATTCATGTCGGTTTTTCATCACTAAATAAATAAATAGTTATTTTCGAGCAGAGGACAATCAAACCATTTGATATATTTTATTAGTATCTTATCTTACAAAAAAGTCGCGATCTCATGGAAATGTTCCCCGATTTGTATAAACCAGTGGCCTTCAAATGACGAGTGAATAGGTATCTATACGTAAGCGTGCATTCAATATGATGATATTGTATTTTCAAAATAATTTTTACAATAAATAATGTTATATTTATTAAGACATGTGTACACAGTACGGAAGTGTCATTCACCGAACTGTTTTGTAGGGCTCTAAGATGTAGAAGAAGGAGACGGCCGCTCAATTCCCTTGGTGTACAATCGAACCGGAATCGCCCGTCAAATATGCATGTGTATTAATAAACACGAGCAATAGGTAACTGTAATTGATAACAATTATGAGAGCGATTCATCAAACTGATTAACGTAATCCGATTTAAAAGGACTCCAGATAACGGCTTAAATATGGGAATAGATACATCACTGATAAAATGTGAATTTCGAATTGGAAAAAAACAAAAATAGGCTATGCACGTGCCAATGGCGTCGCGTCGTCACTGCACGTGCCAACACTCACATTTAGTTTCTTGTTGCAACTTTTTAGACATCACAATTGATGTCTACTTCACAATAATTAGATGTTAGATGACCTACCATATGCATTTTGATGTCTTCTTACATTTAAAATTCAAATGCTTTCGCATACGAATGTTTATTGCGTCGAGCGGTCCGAAGGATTTGCGCGCAGTAGATAGGTGAGCGCGTGAGTATCGCCGACAGTCCTAGCAACCCAGACATGTCACTATAAAAGACAACAAAAGCACGATATGCGTCTGCATTTACAAAACTCGTATTTATGTATATACAGCCTACGATCACAGATTTATTAGCTAGTAGCATGTGCTAGCAAAACTTGGTGTTGTTTGGTCTCGAAGGTGAGAAGGCACTCCACACCGGACTGTCCTCACCTTTGGGATGGCTCAGCCAAATGTCAACTCGAAGCACTAGAGTGGAATAAACCAGAAACCTGGTTGGCAACGACCAGCTTTTCGGTGACAAAACTCAAGTCCCAAACACCTACGCAGGGTTGCCAGCTAATCGATTTTTTATCAGGTAGGTACACTTCGGAGACTATGTAGCTGAACTCTTCGATCTGATCCCGCTGTCTCCCCTCCATTATAGCACCGGCAAGCGGCCACTAATATAAGCTAGATAAGCTGGATATTTCACCCTTTTTTTTTACGAGGAAAAACCCGATTGAGGCCGCGCACAGAATTGTGGAAAATGGCGGCGGGTATGTGGGTTCACCAGGTCGGGGTGGCACTAGCTTCCCTAGACAAAACTAAAGATGCTATTGCCCCGCCTCGGTTAGGGATACCTACTAAAGCCCCACGGTATTCCGTCCTTCGCTCTTAATGAAAGGGTTACAGATAGCCTCTCCGCTGACCCCGGCAGGCGGTGGTCCATCGCCTCATCCACTGCCGGGTAATTACTTTTGTCCCCCCGCGATATCATGCTCTCTTATGTGTGGGGAGTTCTATAATGCGCCCCGATGTAGGAGAGGTTGGATACTCCAGCTATACCTTCATCGCGCGCACTGATACTTACAACCCGAGTGTCTCGAGGCCCGTGTGAACAGGTAGCCTTCCTTAAAAGTAAGCGCGCGCCACCTTAAACCATATCTCCGCTTCATATCGGGCGATATCATGGTCAGACAAGAACTTATACTATCATCAAAAAACTTCGTTTGTATTTCCATGATGACGACGTATTTGTTACTAAAATGGCAACTAATCCTATACGAGGGAAAGGACGTCTCCACGGCGCAACCGTAGACTGTACATTTCCGTGGGCAGGAGTCAGTTCCCGTCCATCACGCGCGGATGATACTATGTCACTTTGAACGCAACAAGCTGTCAGTTAGTCGTGTTAGCCACTTGCACGCGTCCGAAAATCATCTGAAGCTCAACGAAACGAAACTGGTTTGTCACATCGAGATAACCGACGTGTCGAACCCGCCAATCCGCCTTGGACTGGGACGTTTATGGGGCGTACTTCCACGTTACCTACCTACCACCCCCACCTGTCAAAGTCGTTCTTATTGCATGGCCTAGTGGTCGAGGTGTATGTAAAACGGACTCTCTTATAGAAAGATGTACTTAGATTTTTTTTTATTTGGTTTGGATGAAAATTGAAGGAGTACCATGGTTTCACGTGAATAATTTGGAGGAGATTTGGTGAAATTTTCCTTAACTTAAAATAAATGTAGAAAATTGATTATTTCTTGATAAATGATTGATCAATAATTATTAACGAAAAGTGGTTTCGTTTGCGCCCCATTTGATGATACGAGGTAATAGAGAAATGTACAAACATAGACGAAAAACAGAACCCTTCCTTGACAGTCTTGACAGTCGGGTCAAAACACTCCCCCGGGGTATACCACAACTTTATTATAAGAAAATCATAGAATAAAGTTGAGAAAATCGAAAACTTAATTTGTGATGTTGACTCACCAACCCTTGAATCCTTTATCTTTTCTAAAACTTTTTTTTATTAATTTAAAACATGCATTTTTTTTCCTGAATACATTTTGAAATCGATTTATGAATGTAAATTGTAAGTGCGGGCATCAGGACCAACATGACGCGTTGTCCCAAGTCTGCGGGAACGACGTCGCGGCCACAGCTACTGTAGTTGGGTGTTTCAAACAGATAAACCAGCTTTAATTGATATTTAAATATATATATAAGTTGTGGTAGCGTAATGGCTAGCGCACGCGTCCCAGACTCAAAGGGCACGGGTTCGCGCGCGTCCGCGACTTCGTCCGCGCGGAAAGTTTTTTTAACTATCCCACGGGAACTCTTTAATTTTTTGGGATCAAAAATATCCCATATGTTGACCAGGGGTATAAGCTACTACCATACAAAATTTCATTTAAATCGGTTTAGTAGTTTCGGAGATTAGCCGGTACAAACAGAGAAACAAAAAAATTGAAAAAATCTAAAGTAGTTGTATTTCACTTCTTACATCCCCCTGACTTGGTTTTTCGTTTTTTTTTTTCATTGTACAGAAATTTGACCTCTATAATTTTATTATATGTATGTATAGATATATATTTGGACAGACATTTTATCCATGCCCCGTAGTGTTTCCCTTGTAGTAGTAGTTTGGTAGGATATTTTATACATTTCCTCTCAAGGGGCGCCCCTCCCTTAAAATATTGACGGATTAGTGTTCCCCCCTATTGCTATTCCCATTACCGTCGGTTGGCGTACCAGGCAAGTATCTAGTACCCAAGTACTAAAAATTACTTTGTGGGTTAGTGCCGGCGGGTCACCGATGCCGCCGTGTCCGGTACACCAAAGATGTAAAAAACAAAGACTACAATTTTACAATTTTACATTTTATTTTCTACTCAATCTATAAATCACATACTTGTGATTACCGGTTGCATGGTTTAAGTGGACGAATTTTGAGTTTACAGCATTTCAAATGTTTCCAGACTTTCGCAAAAGCAAGGCGAAGATTGTAAAATTTCAAATGAAAGCTAAACGCTACACTGTAATAACATCGCGGCGCCGACAGAGCCCCAGCGGACTCACGGTTGTCTTTATAAGGAGCAGTCTGGTCGATTTATGCGAATCGAAAGACTTAATAATCGTATTTTATTGAAGAATTCTCCGTGTGCTAAGTCACAGCACATAATCTCTTGCCATCTTTTTGGGAAGGCTTCAAAAATACACCAAGATTTACTATAACCATATAGTTTATTGCAACAAAATTAAACCAGTGCCGATAAGTTAGATTCGTGGTGTCGTCGTCGTTGGGAGTAGCGATCACAGGCGGGCCTGGATCCAGCTGGCGAAGGAGGTGACGCGCGCGAACGCCGCAGGGAGACCGACCTGGCAGCCGCGCGCCGACCCGAACGAGGTGATGCCGATCTGCAGATGCAACGGGACATGAGCGTGAGCTACGGCGGCCGCAGGGGTCGCGGGAGGCGGCGGCGGAGGGGGAGGCGGAGGGCACACTCACCAGCTGACGACCGGTGCCGCTGCCGATGGCGAGCGGGCCGCCGGAGTCACCGCCGCAGGTGCCGACGCCGCCAGCCCCGCTCGTGCACAGCGTGGACGCGATCACTATGCCGCCGTACGTCTGCTGGCACACCGCGTTCGTGATCACCTGAAGCGACACCTGGCGCTTGGCCTGGCCGGTGGAGATGCCCGCGCCTGAAACGGAAACGAGACACGTCACTACACTGGCGCGCCAGCGGCCGCACGCTGCACCGCCAGGGGGCTACTCACTGTCACTGGTCCTGCCGAAGCCAGCGGCTTGGGCCCAAGTGCCCGCGAAGTTGTTGCTGCCGGTAGCCAGCGCGATGCGGTTGATGTTGTCTGCGAAACAGGGAATACGATATTCAGTGGAGACGCACAACGAGCGAATGCCGCAGGCGAGGGGATGTCACTCACTGCTGAAGTTGACCCAGGACAGGGTGATGATGGCTACGTCGTTGTTCAAGTTATTGGGGTTCCAGCTGCCGTGCATCGCCACGTTGGTGGTGGTGATCCTAGTGCCGCCGGAGAAGAGCAGCGCGGAGCCGAGCACCACGACGAACTGGCGCGCCTGGCTGCGCCCGTCCCACCAGCAGTGGGCGGCCGTCACCGCCCTGTTGTTGGTCAGCAGCGACGAGCCGCATACGGAGGTGCCGCCGGTCGTCAGCGTGATCACGAGCCCACCCTAGCGAACGAGAGGACCTTAGTAATGGAAGCCTGCACGCACGGTGGCGGCGGATACATGGTGGAGTAGGAATGCATTACCAAGTGCGGATGGGCGCCCACGCTAGCCGCCGAGCCGCCGACGATCCTGGAGCCATCGAAGTCGACCGCCTGCTCGAGCTGCTTGATGCGCTCGGCCTCGCGGATGCCCACCGACTCGTGGTAGTAGAGCTGGACGGGCTCGGGAGCCGGGGAGGCCGCCGCGAGGGCCGCCAGGCCGAGGAATAGAGCGCTCACGAACATGCTGAATCGACTGGGTTCACGAGGATGCCGCCTCCTCGGGCACGCGCCGCTTTTAAAGGGGCCTCCGCGCCAATATCTTATCGCGTGCGGCACCCGGGATTAGCCGATTCCGAGACGGACGATTAGCGCAGCTTAATGATATCTCATTAGCCGATGTGCCTTCGACGCAAACGCGCAAACACGCAGAAACGCAAAAGCGTGCGAGCACCGGCCGCAGGAGCGTCTCTTCGTGCGGCCGCCGATTCTGCTTTACGTGAACAAAAATATTCACACAACGTTTCGTTAACCTTCTACTTCTTTGAAGTGTTAGTTCAAAATTCACAGAATATCTATCTACGGCCTCTGTGGTTGAGCGGGCTAAGCCTTTGCCGACGTACCTCACTGCAACGCAGAGGTTGCGGGTTCGATTCCTGGTATAGTAAATTTCGGAAACATATTTTCTCCGTTATTTACTATGGTCTGGGTGTCTGGGATCGGCCCCAAAATAGTCCGTTGTATATTACCCATAACACAAGCGTAACTTGCTTAATTTGGGGATATATAATGTGTGTGTTTGTCTGCCGATTATTTATTTATTTATCTACAATACTATTTTTGGGGTTCACTATTCGGCACATTCCGATGCGGTTTTCGCTGATCGACAGCTAATTCTTACTCTCTTCTACTTTTGATCCTGGGAATCTCGCGCGAATTTTTCCAGAAGCGGTTTGTAGTTGTTCAGGTATATAAAAATTAGCTTATTCCGACACAGCTTTCACTACAACGACAGCTTACATATTTTCAAATGCTGCGGTACTTTGTGTGTCGGGAATTTCAAATGCGTGGAAAAAGTCGCAGGCGTAAAGTATATGTGAAGTGTCCATATAAAAACTCTTTGTTATGTTTCATAAACTGAGTTTGTTACTTAGCAACATACATTTTTATTGACTACTCGAAAAAATATGCATAAAGTGAAAACTTTATCTAACAAGGTCTCTGTATATATTTCATGTAGATTTTTAGATAGATTACGGATCGGAGTAAATCTTACGAACTATCTGTAAACCCAAAGAAAACAAACTATAGTTGTTGACAGTTCGAGGATGGTAGCAAAAATGAACCGGCCAGCATTATCACCTGTCCCTTTGACGGAATCCAAATCCTAGACTATGCCGATGCCAGCAGAGTGCCAACCTGATAAACATGAGCGACTCCAGAATTTTTGTATCCGTTTCATATTTGGTTTACGTAAATATAATCGCATATCCGAATTTCGCACCTCGCTCAAGCGGTTACCTATCCGCCTTCGCCGGAATACGCATATCCTGTCACTTCTGTACAATGTACTGTTTAGTCCCAAGTCTCCCCCTTATCTTAATGAACGTTTTCAATTCTTCTTTGAATCAGGAGAAACTCCTCAGGTCATCAGTGAACAAGAAACTTCCATCCGTGCAGGAACGGAGAAAGAATACGATTTCCTGCGGCCGGGCGGCCTGTCGTAAGAGGCGACTTAACAACCCACAGCCAGGTGGTAGGGTATTTGCCCGACTGGATGGCTACCACCCCTGGTCTAAAGCATGTCGCCATAACAACCTTGAGTTGTGTTCCGGCATTAGTGACCAGGTTCCAGTCGCCGTTAAGAGAGCAGCAGCGCATTTGTAGCACCTTTGCTGTTGCAAATGTCCATAGGCGATGGTAACCGCTTTCCATTAAGTGGGCCGTCTGCCTGTCTGCTGAACTCCTGCAATAAAAAAAAAACTAGAAACTCCACTCAATACAACCAATTTTTACACTGGATTCTTCAGTGTTCAAGCTGTTCAATTATGGAACATGCTTCCACAAGCCCAAAAACTATCCTTTGTTAAGGATTACTATGATCTTAATCGTGGTGGTAAGTCGTGGTAGCGTAATGGCTAGTTCGATCCTGAACGGAACGCATGCATCACTTAGGCGGTTTTCTGACCTAATGTGCATATTGTTACAATTACCACGTGCTAACAACGGTGAAGGAAAACATCGGGATGCAATATATTTAGTCTGCACATCGAGATAACCGATGTGTCAAACCTGATAAGCCGCCTTGGACAAGCGTGGCGGGTATACTGTCCGTTCCCTATAATGGGAGGCCCGAGCCCAGCAGTAGGACATTTATGGGCTAATATTATGTATTATTATATATATATATATATATATATATATATATATATATATATATATATATATATATATATATATATGTATATATATATATATATGTGTGTGTGTGTAGACTATGCTTTATGTGTTCATGTATGTATATGATAATATTAGTATGTATTTTTAAACATATTTTTTTCGCTATTTAGATCGCTGCCAGCGATAAGGCCGCCATTTGTACTTAATTCTAAGCTGTTATTGTACAATAAAGTATATTCTATTGTAAATTACTGGCCAAATTTTTAGATGTTTTTTTCCACCTACCTCGTCATAGTCTGACATTGGCGAAATCAGTGCCATTTGCATTGAAGCCAACAACATTTAAAATATATATTCATTTACTCAATTCTAATTGAACGTGGTTGCAGAGCGTTGAATAAAGTTAAAAATAATATAATGTGCGTTTTCCGACATGTTACAAATAAACATTGAATCTCCAACTCGAGATGACTACGGCATTTGGGCGATTCATGCCGAAGCTGTCATTGCAAGCAAAGATTACCGAAGTATGTTGAGACTTCCAAGCGAGTGTAGCCGATAAAGAAGGAGATCAACAGGCCAAAGCCGAGTTAATTTCATTAATTTAAATTTGCTATACAGCGTAAGATTTAGGGGACAAATTAAAGTCCATCTATACAAAGTACAACACCGGCTAGAAAAGCATCACTATCGAATTCATGGACAAATTTGCTGACATGGATGTTAATATAAACGAAGATCTGTTAATTACTCTGATGTTTTACAGTCTTATCTAAATTTGAAGATTTCAGATTTGCAATAGAATCCAGGGACACTGCTCCAGAGGCAGATGAGCTTAAGATTAAATTCATTGAAGGGAGCGACGCACGTCACGGTCAAAGGATTACTGGCGACGAACCTGAGCCATCATTACAAGCAGAAGCATACTACTGGACCCTCGACTATTGTCGGTCGAGCTCCTCGCTGACGTCTCTCAGCCGACGTTCGGTGGAACGCGAGACCCGAAATCGCACACGCCAGTCTTTACGGGATGTACTGTTTATTATGTTGTTTAGTGAACGAAGTCACAGTCGAATATGTAATTATATTAAATCAGTGAAAATGATAATTCGATACGGCGGCCATCCATCACGTTTATCTAGCGATAAGCGGCGCGGCGCGGTGACAGGCGATGAGGCGATAGGCGCTGCCGCCGCCCTGTCGGCCGGAGCAGCGCGGCGCACCTGCAGGGCTCACCCACATTCTGTCAAATACAAACTCGAGGAGCCATGTGCGGGCCTCGACTCGATCCTGAACCCTATAAATAAATTTTAAACTGTTCCTGTGGCGCCACTGAACGGCCGGAGTAGACGCCGCTGGGAGATCTGAACCGATCACTCCACGACACGCTGCATGCTGAATCTGTGAGTATTCTTTCGTTGCACACGTTTACCGGGAAATGCGTATCTCTCGCCTGCCGATTCCGATAAGGCGGCTCGAGAGTGCGGCCACTGCGCCGCTCTCGTCGTCCACTCGCCACTCGCCACTCGGCGTCCGTGAACAACGCTCCGATTCCCTGATCCCATCGACCACCACCGTCTGCTCCGGTAAGTGGGTAAAGTGGGTGTCTGCCCGCCTTTCGAGCTGTGCGTTCTCTTTAGAATCTCGATTTATACTTATCTATCTATCCTATAGTAAATCTTAGATTGTACATTGCGTTTAAAAATTGAAAAGAATCGCGAGGACCAGGAGATTCCGAAAATGTAATTTTTATCTGTCTGCCTATAAGAGAATTACGTAAAAACTACTGAACAGATTTAAATGAAATTCAAAACAGCTAACTTATATCATGGGGCGTAACTTAGGACACTGTTTATTCCGATAAATAACGTCATTTCCTTAAAATTAAGATTAGCAAAATAGATGGCTCTGCAACCGCGCTTTTTCGATTCATTTACACTTATACCGTCGTTGTCATAAACAACATGTTATTCATTGTATTACTTCAAATCAGTCTATAATGTCACGGACTTAGTTTAACTCTAGTAACATTATAAAATTCTAAAGATTCCGTGTCTGTACATTAAAGCTATTTAAAAAAACAACTGTAATAGACTATATAAACTATGGAGAACACGATGCAATTTTCTTTTTTTTAGGTTTCTTGTTTCTATTTGTTCGGGATTCACGTAAAAGCTATTGGACCGATTTCGATTCGGTTTTCGTTGATCGATAGCTAATTTTTAGACTTAAGGTTTGCGGTACTTTGTATTTAAGGAATAACCGCGTGAATTTTTCTGAAAATTATTTAAAATGGTCAGTTAAAAAATCGTGTTCCAATGTGATTTTTTCACTGATCGATAGAAAATGTAATATAATAAAATGTGGGTGTTTTTTTTTTTATCCCGGAGATCCCGCGGGAGCGACTTCTAGTGGTTCGGATGAAGAAAAATTAGCTTATCCGATACAGTTTACTCTAAAAAGATAGCTTACATTTTTTAAATGTACTTTGTGTCTCGGGAATCATAACCCACTATTTATATATAAGTAATGGTTAGGTGTCTCGCTTTTCCGGCGCACGCGCACCCGAATGATGACCACTGAACATCTGATTTAAATAGCTGTGTATAAAACATACGAACTGATCGATAGCTACTAAATCGGTCACAGAAGTGAGACTGCGCCTGCAGTGGAACTCACCACACCTCGTTTTGTTTGTCCTCGTACAGGATGGGCTGAGGAGTGCCACGGAAGAGGCCTCCCGTGGACCGCCGACGTCACCCCACTCGCCGCTCTCCTCTCCCCCGGAGGCGCTTCCACGGGGAACACGTGCTCCACGCAGGGCCGCAGTTACCCAAGTGCCGTCCCGGGGCACCGGGAACAATACCGCCCTATTATCTATATCCTGCACGAGAGCATAATTTCTGAATAAATATAATATGTCGCTTGATTTTTTTATTTATTTTTATTTTTTATGAAGTAGTACTTTCACTTAAGAATAAAAAAAAATTAAAGTTTAAAATTTGCTAATATAAATTTATTTCGTAGACTAATATTATACACTCAAAATATCTAGATACCTAATAGGCTGTATCAAAAAAAGTAGACTTGTACCTTAAAAATATTATTGAGGATATTGAGAAAATGATTCCGTGACAATAGCAGCTCTTAATTTTAACATAAGATGTGCCTTATAGCGATTTCCCATTTCCCTTTTGATTAACATGGGAAAATTTTGTTTTCAAACTTTGGAATTTTGCAACTCATTAATATTCCTTAAATTGATTTAAGAAACACTAAACGCATTCAACACCCTTAAATACGATTAGCGTCTTGCACAACGCAAAATTTACCGGTAAATACGTTTAAAGAACTGTCAAAGTTAATCATCCAAAAATGGGTATTTAACTGCCGTAAACGCGTTTAAGGACAAAAAAATGTTGAGTAACCTTTTTTCATAAATTAATATTTATATGAAATTGTCACTTATTAAAAAGTCAATTACAGATTGTCACTCGTATATTATTTGCTTTAATTATTTTTCTCAATTCTAAATACCCATTATTCGTACAAACTTTAACATGGTAGCAGAGTAATAAAGTTAAGGATTTGGTTGCGGTAAAGATATTTTAACTTGGAAAGAATAATTACAATATTCTAGCATTGTACTCGACCTGACGTTCACCATGGATAAGGCGATCGCAGAGCTTCTAAGGTACAAATAATGCACCTAGATGGTAAAAACTATAAGCATTGGTGGTATCGTATTGAGACAGTGTGTAGAGCAATACCCGGCGCTGAAGAAATTTTGCAAGGAAACCTTCAAAATCTCCACGAGCCTGTAGCATCTGATGATGCAGATGCTAAAGCAAAATATTAAATAAATTTATAACAATTTCTAAAAATTGACTGTGTCGTTTTAACTCTATGACGACAAACATGACGGATGAGATTCTAGAACAAGTTATACGATATAAAAGCGCTAAAGAAGTATGTGATGAGCTAGAACGCCTATATAATGGAAGCAGCGAAGACAAATCTGTGATCTTTATCTAAAATTCTTTGATTATAAAAAGGACCCTGAACAAGAGATGGGAAAGCATATATCTGCATTAAAGAATATTTCAACAACTGTTTTCATAAATTAATATTTATTATTCTTTATGAAATTGTAAGTTATTAAAAAGTCAATTACATATTGTCACTCGTATATTATTTGCTTTAATTATTTATCTCAATGCTAAATACCCATAAAATCGAAAATAAAACAACACAGCAAAAAATCATTCTTCAGGTTGCCGCCAAAAATTCCGAAGTAAACCTAACCAAACGAACGAAATTTCAAATGTCAAGTTGACATTGGCCAACTAAAATCCCTTTTTACGCAAGAAATAACTAACATTAAAGCTAAATTTCGTGTGTTTGTCCGAAAATATGGATCGCCGCGTGAAACGGAACACATCTGGCTGTTTTACCGACGGCATAAATACATTTAGCTAAATAACATGGGAGACCGCCTCATGCAAGACATCTTAAATACGTTTTGTGTAAAACGTGTTTAGGCAGTTTAATATGATTAACTAAATTTGATTTAAAGACGATCGTTGTGCACAAACGATAAGTGGCCGCGTGCGGGTCGGACTCACGCATTAAACCCTCTTATGTATAGAGTCATACTGTGAATACTTTATATTTTTTTTACGCGATTAGTCCGTCAATTGTTGACCAATTTTCATATGATTATTATTATACCTGTATGTCTTTCAAGACCACGGGCCATAAAAATGACCCGGACTTTTGGAGGGCTTGCATGGGGCCATGGAAAGGCCAACACGTAGAGGCCCCTTGACAAATTTAATGTAATTGTGGCGTGACACTGACCGGCGATTATCCCTGTCTACACCAATATAATACCATACCACGGCACCACAATCGCGCTGCCGTGTTCGGGCGCCACGCATCATCACTACGGCGCCCCGGCCGTCACGTGGACGCGGCTGGACGGCAGCGCGCTGCCGCCGGGCAGGCATTCGCTCGACGCCGGCAACCTGACCATCGTGGACATTGCCGAGGAGGACCGCGGCGTGTACGTGTGCACGCTGAGCAACGAGGCGGGTGCCATCGCACTAGAGACGGAGTTGCTCGTTGAGAACGTACCCCCACGAGCGCCCCACAACCTCACCGCGCGCGCCTCACCCACCTCCATGCACCTCGCCTGGCTTTCGGTATCCCCTATATTGAGGTTTTCCTTCATTTCTTGATCCTCCTCCTTGTCAGAGGAAGAGATATTGTAGCTATTCTACTACGGCACTTTGATTCGAATCTATTTTTCAGGCCATAAGGGACTGGAAGTGCACACACGATATGGTATCGCGAGCGGACCGTGGAGCAGTGGCGCACCATGAAAATCCTGTCGCGCGGCGTCACCGAGGCCACGCTGATGGGCCTGCGCCCCGCCGCCGTCTACGAGGTGCGCGTGCTCGTCCAGGACCTCTCATCGGGGACGGCCTTCAGCCTTCAGCAAACCTATCTTCGTCACCACCACGGGTGAGGACGGCGTTGCGTTCACGCCCGATGCGATGGCACCGCCCACCGCAACCGGCTAACGTCGCTCGCACTTCCTTGTTGCGCAGAGGCCGAGGGGAGCCTGGGAGGCGAGTCGCCTTCCTCCGAGACCACCACTGACGAGCCTTTCGCGGCGGGGATGGGGGTGAGCGTGGCCGCCGAGGCACCGGTGGACTTCTCCGCCAGCGTCTCATTGAGGAAGGCGCGCGCCAGTGCGGTGGCGGCGGCGGCGCTCGAGGAGGGACCGGGGGAGGGAGCGGGCCATCGCTGCACGTTGCGCTGGTACGAAGGTCCCGCACCTGGCACCCGGTTACTGCTCTGCGCGGAAGGTCATGTCAGTTGTTCTTCATGCGTGTGTCTTCTTTTTTTTTTTTTTTTTTTTTTTTTTTTTTTTTTTTTTTTTTTTTTTTTCACCAGTGAACGACGTGGACGAGGGCAGGCTGTGCTGTACTGGGCGCGAGTACGCGCAGCTGCGGGGCGTGGCCCTCGGGTGCGGCGTGGGCGTGCTAGCCGCTGCGCTGTGGCTGGGTCGCGCGCGGCCTACTGTCCACCCGCGCCCCGCAGCTGCCGCGCCAGCGCCGCGCGGCGACAGTACCTGGCGCCTCCTCCTGTGGACGGTGACGGATCCTCGTTCACACGGACCGTTTGAAATTAATAAATAATTGTTTCATTTCTGGAGCACCAACAATCCAACGCTTAAAAAAAAAAAAAAAAAAAAAAAAAAAAAAAAAAAGTCCCTGGCAGGCAGGAGCCCCCCCCCCCGCGCAAGCCTGCGACGTCCCAACCGGGATAGCTCCCGAACATAATGCAAACCACGGCCGACATCAACAAAGGATCACCTTCATGGAAGACGACAACTGCAACGCAGGAAAAGACAAAAAAGATGGCGCTCGAACATGCAAACATTTCCAAATAACATAAAGATAATTGCGCAAGCCATGTATTACTACGGGTTGGGTTGGGTTGGGTTGGGTTGGGTTGGGTTGGGTTGGGTTGAGCGATGGGGAGCGGCTAGTTGACGCAGGCGGAATGCCGCGCTCTAGCCGATCACGAATGTTAAGCGACACCGGCCGCAGTCAGTACATGGATGGGTGACCCCTGACATTGGAAAAACTGTGTGTCGGTTAGCTTTAGAAAGATGAATTTGTGGCTAATCGTACCCACGAGTGTGATATAGCTTACCCGGGGAAGCCCGGGCCCGGCCAACTGTGCCAGGAGCTGAAGCCTCATTGCACGGGTGCGATAAGTGGTGGATAAATTCGAACAACATTTTGAGCGGCTAGTTGACGCAGGCGGAATGCCGCGCTCTAGCCGATCACGAATGTTAAGCGACACCGGCCGCAGTCAGTACATGGATGGGTGACCCCTGACATTGGAAAAACTGTGTGTCGGTTAGCTTTAGAAAGATGAATTTGTGGCTAATCGTACCCACGAGTGTGATATAGCTTACCCGGGGAAGCCCGGGCCCGGCCAACTGTGCCAGGAGCTGAAGCCTCATTGCACGGGTGCGATAAGTGGTGGATAAATTCGAACAACATTTTGAGCGGCTAGTTGACGCAGGCGGAATGCCGCGCTCTAGCCGATCACGAATGTTAAGCGACACCGGCCGCAGTCAGTACATGGATGGGTGACCCCTGACATTGGAAAAACTGTGTGTCGGTTAGCTTTAGAAAGATGAATTTGTGGCTAATCGTACCCACGAGTGTGATATAGCTTACCCGGGGAAGCCCGGGCCCGGCCAACTGTGCCAGGAGCTGAAGCCTCATTGCACGGGTGCGATAAGTGGTGGATAAATTCGAACAACATTTCAACATTTCAACATTTGGAACAACATTTTTGAACATTTTAGATTTTTAGAAAGTTTCCGTGCTAGTTATTTTTATGATCTTTGTTGACGACTCGGCTTGATTTTGGACTTTGGACATTCTAGCTTAGTTGTTGACCCGGTTTTGCTTGTTTTTGGATTTGATCTCTGTACAGACTGTTTACTTGGCTATTCTCATTGGTTTTTTCGATTTTGCGTGTGATTTGGATTTGTCGCTTTCCCTGGACTCATCCCCCTTCATCCCCATGGGGGGGGGGGCCCATTAATGGCCGACCCGGCAGAGAGTCGCGCCTCGGGAGTGTGCGAGATCCGGAAACGGACGAGCGCACGCTCCCGCGGGGAAAATGCTGGTTCCGACTCGGATGAGTCGGGCAGAAAAGTGGTGACCCAGGAGGACACCCAGAAGCCAGGGACCCGGCGCACCAAGGTGCTCCTGGGGGCCCGCCAGCGTGGAGTCAGCGTCGGGACGACGCTGTCCCGCAAGGAGACTGCGGAGGTTGAGGCACAGGCAGAGGCCTTTGTGAGCGACCTCCGCCAGAATTTAGCGAAGAAATCAAAGGCCTCTGCGCCTGAAGAGGTGGTGGACGTACCCCCTGAGATGGACCCGAGGCTGACAGACGTCGACCTTCTGGATGCGGAGGAACTCCGCACCATGGCCGGCGTCCACGTCGCGGCCATATACAACGTGGCCCAGACCTCGCGGAACCTCAAGGGGGGTTACGTAAAGAAATTAAAAGAGGCGGCGGCGGCCCTCATGGAGGTGACTGAGAGTCTCTCCAGGAGGACCGTCGACGCCGAAACCAGGAAGCTCAGCCTGGACAATCTTAAGCTGAAGCGTGAGGTGGACTCCCTACGGGCCGAGATCCGGTCATACCGTAGGG
The DNA here is from genome assembly GCA_019925095.2 of Dendrolimus kikuchii. Lineage (NCBI taxonomy): Eukaryota > Metazoa > Arthropoda > Insecta > Lepidoptera > Lasiocampidae > Dendrolimus > Dendrolimus kikuchii. The sequence goes on from CM034400.1 coordinate 24,148,073, forward strand.
AGTTCGAAGAGATGAAGACCGCGGCAAAAGAGGCCGCGGCTAAGGACAAGGCCGCGGCCAAGGAGGCCAGCGCCAAAGAAATAGCCGCTACCAAGGAGGCCGCGGCCAGGGAGGCCGCGGCCAAGGAGGCCGCGGCTAGTGTTGGAGGGCCCCCGCCCCAGAAAAAGGGGGGGAGCTCAACCACCGAATCTCCCCCATTCGACGTGGAGGAGCTGAAACGCTCCATAATCCTGTCGATGGGGGAGTTCATCAACGCCCGCTTCGCGGGCCTTGAGGACCGCCTGCTCCCCCCCCCGGTTATCCGTCCGCCACTCGCCGCGGACAAAAGAAATAAGGCGACACCCGGGACCTCGGGTGTCACGCCGCTCACGGCTGCTCCTCCCAGGGTCTCCGACGACCTGACGGAGCCCCTGGCGATGGAGTGCGAGCCAACTCCGACGGTGGCGATTCCCGCCCCGTCATATGCCAAAGTGGTGGGCCCTCCGCGTCCATCAACGAAACCGGGCCCCTCCGGTGTTCAGAGGGCCCCCAGAAGACAGGGGGTGGCTCCAGCCCCCCCAATGTGGTCAAACCCCCCCACTGCCCCCTTTCCCATCCAGGAGGACCAGGGTGAATGGACAGTGGTGGGAGGAGGTAGGAGGGGCAGAGGAAGAGGTAGGGGCGCCAGAAGAGCAGGGGGATATCCGGCCCTGACCCCCGCAACTCAATATCCCGCCCCCCAGGAGAGATTCGCGCCGGCTAGGAGACCCCCTCCTAGAAAACCGGCCCCGCTGGTAGACGCCAAGGCAGCAGCAGTAATGGTGACGCTGCTGCCTGAGTCCGTCAGGAATGGGTTGACCTACCGCCAGATCTTCGAGCAGGCCGCAAAGGTGGTGGACCTGCAGGTGATGGGCCTCAAAGAGGGCCTCAAGATCACCCGGACGGCCAGTGATGCCCGGCTCTTGGAGCTGCCGCCCGGGCCGGAGGGCATCGAGAAGGCCGACCGGCTGGCTGTAGCCCTCGGGGCAGTGTGGACAGGCGTGGCCGAGGTCGCCAGGCCGGTGAAGAAAGGGGACATCCGCGTCACCGGTCTCGACGACTCGGTCACGCCATGGTTGTTGGAAGAGGCCATCGCTCGCGCAGGGGGCTGCCCGCGCGAGCACGTGAGATCTGGTGGGATTGGTGTGGGGCCGGGGGGGATGGGTGCTGCTTACGTGCAGTGCCCTGTCCCGGTCGCAAGGATGCTCACTGAGCTGAAGCACATCTGTGTGGGCTTCAGCTCAGCAGATGTCTCGGCCCGTGAGAGGCGACCCATACGCTGTATGCGGTGCCTCTACACGGGTCACATAACGGTTATGTGCCCCGACGGGCGGGTTGATAGGTCGGCCCTGTGTTTCCGCTGCGGCAGAAGCGGACACAGGGTCGCCCAATGTATGGAGCCGAATGCTCATTGTGTGGTTTGCGCCGAGTCGAATCTCGACGCAAACCACGTGACGTTGTCGAGGGGCTGCCTCCCTCCGCACGTCAGAGGCAAGTTTGTTCCCCCAGCGAACGTCGGGGTAGGAAGACGCCAGGAGGAGTCTAGTATGTCCCACTAATATGCCCGGACGACATACTAGACTCCTGCAAGGAAATGTAAACCACTCCGCCGGGGCCCAGGATTTACTCCTGCAGTCCATGGCGGAGTGGGAGGTTGGTCTGGCCGTAATATCGGAGCCGTATTACGTCCCCGCCCAGAGCAACTGGGTTGGGGACCTGGACGACACGGTGGCAGTGGTGGCCAGTTCGGGCGCTGGCACCCCGCTCATCGAGATCGAGCGGGGGCGGGGTTACGCGGTGGCAGGGTGGGGGGAGCACACCTTCATAGGTGTGTACTTTTCCCCCAACCGACCCCTGGCAGAATTCGAGCGTTTCTTGGATTCTGTCAGGGCCGCCGTGGGCAGACAGTCGCCGAGGGCGACGTTCGTACTCGGCGACTTCAACGCCAAATCCCGCTCCTGGGGAAACACTGTCACCGAATTGAGGGGACTGGCTGTGGAAACGTGGGCATTTCAAAGTGGTTTGACCCTTTTGAACCGAGGTTCGGTCCACACCTGCGTGCGAGCGCGGGGTGGCTCCGTAGTAGATTTGTCGTTTGCCACCCATGCGATCGCACGCAGGGTGACGAATTGGAAAGTCGAGGAGGAGGTGGAGACTCTGTCAGACCACCTCTATATAAGGTTTGAAGTCTCCCCTCCTCCTAATGTGATAGGGTCAAACCCCCCACGTAGCCACGGCCAGTTCCCTCGATGGGCCATCAGCCGGCTCGACCCCGAGCTGGCTGAAGAAATGGCCGTCGTCCAGGGCTGGACCAACCTTGAGAGTAACACCTGTCCGGAGGATCTGGCGGAGGGCATGCGCAGAACCCTTACGAGGGTCTGCGATGCCTCGATGCCACGGTCGCGTCGACGTCGGCGGAAACCAGCGGTTTACTGGTGGACCGCAGAGATCGGGAGTCTGAGGGAGGCAGCCCTGCGGGCTCGCCGATCTCTGAAGAACTGCCGGCGTCGGCATCCTCCGGACAGAGGTGAGGAGGAACATCGCCTGGAGGAGTATCGGGCTGCCAAAAAGGCTCTTCAGGTGGCCATCTGCCAATCGAAGACCCGGGCCCGGGAAGAAATCCTATCTAGTTTGGATGCGGACCCCTGGGGACGTCCGTACCGGGTGGCGCGCAAGAAAATGCGCGCCTGTTCCACCCCGGTTACGGAGTCCCTGCCGGATGGGGTCCTAAATAGAATCGTAGACGGACTCTTCCCGGATCCGGGAGCCTTCACTCCTCCGACGATGTGTCCTCCTCAGAATGTACCCTCGGAGACTGATCCTCCCCCAGTCTCCGAGGAAGAAATGGATATGGCCCTGGATAGACTCCGGGGCCGGAAAACGGCACCGGGACCGGACGGGGTCCCAGGCCGGGTCCTCTTCCTGGCCGCCAAACATCTAGGCGGCCAGCTTCGGGAACTCTTTGACGCCTGCATCAGGACAGGTGAGTTCCCGAAGCAGTGGAAAGAGGGCCGGCTGTGCCTCATTCCTAAAGAGGGCCGCCCTCCCGAAGATCCCTCCGCCTACAGGCCCATCGTGCTGTTGGACGAGGTGGCAAAAGTTTTCGAGAAGATCTTGGCGAGCCGCCTCGTCCAGCACCTTGATTCTGGTGGGCCTGGACTCTCGGAGGCTCAGTACGGATTTAGGTCAGGGCGATCCACTCTGGACGCCCTGTTCGCGCTGAGGAGCCTCACGAGAGAGGCGGAGAGCATAGAGGAGTCTGTCTTGGTGGTATCTTTGGATATCCAAAATGCCTTCAACAGTCTACCTTTCGAAACCATTTTAGAGGCACTCCGGTTTCATGGAGTGCCTCTTTACCTTGTAAGACTGTTGAAGGCGTACCTCCAAGACAGGTTCATCCTCTGGGAGGGCGGCTTTGGCCAGATTTCTGGTAGGCGACGTGTCGTGTGCGGTGTTCCACAGGGTTCGGTGCTGGGCCCGATCCTGTGGAACATTGGTTATGACTGGCTCCTCCGCGAGCCAGTCTTGCCCGGGATGGGGGTGATCTGCTATGCAGACGACACTCTCATCACGGCCCGAGGCGGAACCTACGACGAGTCCGTAGAACTAGCCAACGCCGCGACGGCGTTGGTAGTCGAGAGAGTGCGGCGTTTGGGCTTGAGGGTCTCCCCGGAGAAGACGGAGGCCCTCATGTTCTACGGACGTCGTAGACAACCGCCTCGGGGCACGCATGTCGCCGTCCAGGGAGTGGCGGTAGCGGTAAAGGCCCAGATGAAGTACCTGGGCCTTGTCCTAGATGCGAAATGGAATTTCGGGGCCCACTTCACCCAGCTGGCCCCGAGATTGCTAGGTGCCGCTGCCGCCCTGGCCAGACTCTTACCCAATGTGGGAGGGCCGGGCACGGTCTGTAGAAAGTTGTATACTGGTGTCCTGCGGAGCATGGCGCTGTACGGCGCCCCCGTATGGGTCGATGCTCTTCACCGCAAGAACAGGACCCATCTGAGACGTTCTCAGAGGGTCCTGGCGGTGCGGGCCATCCGGGGGTACCGGACAGTGTCGTGGACAGCGGCGACACTGCTCGCGAGTGATCCGCCCTGGGAGCGCCAGGCGGAGGTGCTCGCGGCAGTGCACCGCTACCGGCAGGACACCAGGGAGAGAGGAGAGAGGCCGTGTCCGGCAGTTGTGAGAAGGATCAGGGTCTTGGCGACCGAGGCCCTGATCCAAGATTGGGCTGATGACCTGAGGACCCCAGAAGCAGGAGCTGAGACGGTGGCGGCGGTCCGCCCCCACCTGTCTCGTTGGGTCTCGAGGAAGTACGGGACCCTAACGTACAGGCTGACGCAGATACTTACCGGGCACGGGTGCTTCGGTAAGTATCTGCATCAGACAGCGGGGCGTGAACCGACGCCAGAATGTGTAGAGTGCGGCGCACCCAGCGATACGGCGTACCATACGCTGGTGGAGTGCGCCGCCTGGGGACCTCAGCGTCATCAGCTAGAAAGTTCAGTCGGTCCTGTGTCCTCGCTCCAGCAGTTGGTAGAAGCCATGCTGTCGAGCGAGGACGGATGGAGAGCGGTTTCCTCCTTCAGTGAGACGGTAATGTCCCTGAAGGAGGCCGCAGAGAGGACCAGGGAGGTGGATGCGTACGCAGACCCGATCCGGCGACGGCGGACTGGCGGCCGGCGGCGTCGCTACGCAGCCCACCTCCCTTAGTGCCGTCACAGGGGGCCGCGGGGACCGGGGGAACCCGCGGACTTCCCCCCCTGTTGATGAAGCAGGGCACCCTGCCTTCGGGGTGTCCTGAAGTTTGCCAGACGTAGGGGCGTCACGAATGTAGTAGCAACGCTCTAGTTCTCGTGGCGCCCCGTAAAAGCGTGGGAAAGAGGCGCAGGTTAGGTTTAGTGGGTAGTCCGGCGGACGGGATCTCGCGACTACTACCGCCCGCGGCGGTAGTGATGCGTGGAGATCCATTCCGCTGGGAGTCCCACACTCCCCTCGGTTACCCTCCCCCTATAGGGGCCGAGGGAGTGTCGCAAGAAAAGACATTCCCCCTGCGTTATCAAAAAAAAAAAAAAAAAAGGGTTGAGCGATGGATGAGCGGCTAGTTGACGCAGGCGGAATGCCGCGCTCTAGCCGATCACGAATGTTAAGCGACACCGGCCGCAGTCAGTACATGGATGGGTGACCCCTGACATTGGAAAAACTGTGTGTCGGTTAGCTTTAGAAAGATGAATTTGTGGCTAATCGTACCCACGAGTGTGATATAGCTTACCCGGGGAAGCCCGGGCCCGGCCAACTGTGCCAGGAGCTGAAGCCTCATTGCACGGGTGCGATAAGTGGTGGATAAATTCGAACATTTTTTTTTTTTTTTTTTTTTTTTTTTTTTTTTTTTTTTTTTTTTTGGGGGTTTTTCGAAAGTTTTTCTTTGATGGTTTTTCCTTTGTTTATCGTTGACGACTCGGCTTGCCTAATGGACTTTGACATTCTTGCTTAGTTGTTGACCCGGATTTGCCTGTTTTTTGATCGATTTCTACATTTGACTGTTTTACTTGGATTTTCTCACTGGACTTCGTTTTTGCACTTGTATTGGATCTGTTGTTTGCTCTGGACTCATCCCTCTCCACTCCCATGGGGGGGGGGGGGCCACTAATGGCCGACTCGGCACAGAGTCGCGCCTCGGGAGTGTGCGACGTCCGGAAACGGACTAACGCACACTCCCGCGGAGAGAATGCTGAATCCGACTCGGACGAGTCGGGTAGAAAGCTGGTGACCCAGGAGGACACCCAGAGGCCAGGGACCCGGCGCGCCAAGGTGCTCCTGGGGGCCCGTCACCGCGGAGTAAGCGTCGGGACGACGCTGTCCCGCGAAGAGACTGCAGATGTCGAGGCTCAGGCAGAGGCCTTTGTCAGCGACCTCCGCCAGAACGCTAAAAAGAAGACGAAGGCCTTTGCGCCTTCAGGAAAGGATATACCCCCCGAGATGGACCCGAGGGTTACGGACGTCGACCTCTTGGATGCGGAGGAGCTCCGCACCATGGCCGGCGTCCATGTGGCAGCGATCTACAACGTTGCCCAGACCTCGGGGAACCTCAAGGGGGGTTATATCAAGAAATTGAAGGAGGCGGCGGCGGCCCTCATGGAGGTGACCGAGAGTCTCTCCAAGAGGACCGTCGACGCCGAAACAAGGAAACTGAGCCTCGACAATCTGAAGCTCAAGAGAGAGGTGGACTCCCTACGGGCCGAGATTCGGTCATACCGTAGGGAGTTCGAGGAAATGAAGACCGCGGCCAAGGAGTCCGCGGCCAAGGACAAGGCTGCGGCCAAGGAGGCCACCGCCAAAGGAAAAGCCGCGACCAAGGAGGCCGCGGCCAGGGAAGCTGCGGCCAAGGAGGCCGTGGCCGGCGATGGAGGGCCCCCGCCCCAGAAAAAGGGGGGGAGTTCCACCACCGAATCTCCCCCATTCGACGTGGAGGAGCTGAAACGCTCCATAATCCTGTCGATGGGGGAGTTCATCAACGCCCGCTTCGCGGGCCTTGAGGACCGCCTACTCCCCCCTCCGGTCATCCGTCCGCCGCTCGCGGCGGATAAAAGAAGTAAGGCGGCACCCGGGACCTCGGGTGCCATGCCGCCCACGGCTGCTCCTCCCAGGGTCTCCGACGATATGACGGAGCCCCTGGCGATGGAGTGTGAGCCAATCCCGACGGTGGCGACTCCCGTACCCCCGTCGTATGCCAAAGTGGTGGGCCCTCCGCGCCCATCGCCGAAACCGGGCCCCTCCGGCGTTCAGAGGGCCCCCAGAAGACAGGGGGTGGCTCCTGCCCCCCCAATGTGGTCGATCCCCCCCACTGCCCCCTACCCCACCCAGGAGGACCAGGGTGAGTGGACAGTGGTGGGAAGTGGTAGGAGGGGCAGAGGGAGAGGACGGGGCGCAAGAAGAGCAGGGGGATACCCTGCCCTGACCCCCGCACCTCAATACTCCGCCCCCCAGCAGAGTTACGCGCCGGTGAGGAGACCTCCTCCGAGGAAGCCGGCCCCGCTAGTGGAGGCCAAGGCAGCAGCAGTAATGGTGACGCTGCTGCCCGAAGCCGCTAGGAACGGGGTGACATACCGCCAGGTTTTTGAGCAGGCCGCGAAGGTAGTGGACCTGCAAGCGATGGGCCTCAAGGAGGGCCTTAAGATCAACCGGACGGCCAACGATGCCCGGCTCATGGAGCTGCCACCAGGGCCGGAGGGCATCGAGAAGGCCGACCGGTTGGCTTTGGCCCTCAGTGCAGTGTTGACAGGCGTGGCCGAGGTCGCCAGGCCTGTGAAGAAAGGAGACATTCGTGTCACAGGGCTTGACGACTCGGTCACGCCTTGGTTATTAGAGGAGGCCATCGCTCGCGCAGGGAACTGCCCTCGCGAGCATGTTAAATCTGGCGGTATCGGTGTGGGACCGGGGGGGATGGGCGCGGCTTACGTCCAATGCCCTATCCCGGTCGCGAAAATGTTAACTGAGCTGAAGCACATTTGCGTGGGCTTCAGCTCAGCGGAGGTCTCGGCCCGTGAGAGGCGACCCATACGCTGTATGCGGTGCCTCTACACGGGCCACATCACAGTAATGTGCCCGGATGGGCGAGTGGACAGGTCGGCCCTGTGTTTCCGCTGCGGCAAAAGCGGACACAGGGTCGCTCAATGCTCCGAGCCTAACGCTCACTGTGTGGTTTGCGCCGAGTCGGGTCTCGACGCAAACCACGTCTCACTGTCGAGGGGCTGCCTCCCTCCACATGTGAGAGGCAAGTTTGTACCCCCGGCGAACGTCGGGATAGCAAGAAACCAGCAGGAGTCTAGTATGTGCCACTAATATGCCCGGACGACATACTAGACTCCTGCAAGGAAATGTAAACCACTCCGCCGGGGCCCAGGATTTACTCCTGCAGTCCATGGCGGAGTGGGAGGTTGGTCTGGCCGTAATATCGGAGCCGTATTACGTCCCCGCCCAGAGCAACTGGGTTGGGGACCTGGACGACACGGTGGCAGTGGTAGCCAGTTCGGGCGCTGGCACCCCGCTCATCGAGATCGAGCGGGGGCGGGGTTACGCGGTGGCACGGTGGGGGGAGCACACCTTCATAGGTGTGTACTTTTCCCCCAACCGACCCCTGGCAGAATTCGAGCGTTTCTTGGATTCTGTCAGGGCCGCCGTGGGCAGACAGTCGCCGAGGGCGACGTTCGTACTCGGCGACTTCAACGCCAAATCCCGCTCCTGGGGAAACACTGTCACCGAATTGAGGGGACTGGCTGTGGAAACGTGGGCATTTCAAAGTGGTTTGACCCTTTTGAACCGAGGTTCGGTCCACACCTGCGTGCGAGCGCGGGGTGGCTCCGTAGTAGATTTGTCGTTTGCCACCCATGCGATCGCACGCAGGGTGACGAATTGGAAAGTCGAGGAGGAGGTGGAGACTCTGTCAGACCACCTCTATATAAGGTTTGAAGTCTCCCCTCCTCCTAATGTGATAGGGTCAAACCCCCCACGTAGCCACGGCCAGTTCCCTCGATGGGCCATCAGCCGGCTCGACCCCGAGCTGGCTGAGGAAATGGCCGTCGTCCAGGGCTGGACCAACCGAGAGAGAAACACCTGTCCGGAGGATCTGGCGGAGGGCATGCGCAGAACCCTTACGAGGGTCTGCGATGCCTCGATGCCACGGTCGCGTCGACGTCGGCAGAAACCAGCGGTTTACTGGTGGACCGCGGAGATCGGGAGTCTGAGGGAGGCAGCCCTTCGGGCTCGCCGATCTCTGAAGAACTGCCGGCGTCGGCATCCTCCGGACAGAGGTGAGGAGGAACATCGCTTGGAGGAGTATAGGGTTGCCAAGAAGGCTCTTCAGGTGGCCATTTGTCAGGCGAAGACCCGGGCTCGGGAAGAAATCCTATCCACACTGGATGCGGACCCCTGGGGACGTCCGTACCGGGTGGCGCGCAAGAAAATGCGCGCCTGCTCCACCCCGGTTACGGAGTCCCTGCCGGACGGGGTCCTGAACAGAATTATAGATGGACTCTTCCCGGACCCGGGAGCCTTTGCTCCTCCTAGGATGTGTCCTCCTCGGATTGTACCCTCGGAGACTGATCCTCCCCCAGTCTCCGAGGAAGAAATGGTAATGGCCCTGGATAGACTCCGGGGCCGGAAAACGGCACCGGGACCGGACGGGGTCCCAGGCCGGGTCCTCTTCCTGGCCGCCAAACATCTAGGCGGCCAGCTTCGGGAACTCTTTGACGCCTGCATCAGGACAGGTGAGTTCCCGAAGCAGTGGAAAGAGGGCCGGCTGTGCCTCATCCCTAAAGAGGGCCGCCCTCCCGAAGATCCCTCCGCCTACAGGCCCATCGTGCTGTTGGACGAGGTGGCAAAAGTTTTCGAGAAGATCTTGGCGAGCCGCCTCGTCCAGCACCTTGATTCTGGTGGGCCTGGACTCTCGGAGGCTCAGTACGGATTTAGGTCAGGGCGATCCACTCTGGACGCCCTGTTCGCGCTGAGGAGCCTCACGAGAGAGGCGGAGAGCATAGAGGAGTCTGTCTTGGTGGTATCTTTGGATATCCAAAATGCCTTCAACAGTCTACCTTTCGAAACCATTTTAGAGGCACTCCGGTCTCATGGAGTGCCTCTTTACCTTGTAAGACTGTTGAAGGCGTACCTCCAAGACAGGTTCATCCTCTGGGAGGGCGGCTTTGGCCAGATTTCTGGTAGGCGACGTGTCGTGTGCGGTGTTCCACAGGGTTCGGTGCTGGGCCCGATCCTGTGGAACATTGGTTATGACTGGCTCCTCCGCGAGCCAGTCTTGCCCGGGATGGGGGTGATCTGCTATGCAGACGACACCCTCATCACGGCCCGAGGCGGAACCTACGACGAGTCCGTAGAACTAGCCAACGCCGCGACGGCGTTGGTAGTCGAGAGAGTGCGGCGTTTGGGCTTGAGGGTCTCCCCGGAGAAGACGGAGGCCCTCATGTTCTACGGACGTCGTAGACAACCGCCTCGGGGCACGCATGTCGCCGTCCAGGGAGTGGCGGTAGCGGTAAAGGCCCAGATGAAGTACCTGGGCCTTGTCCTAGATGCAAAATGGAATTTCGGGGCCCACTTCACCCAGCTGGCCCCGAGATTGCTAGGTGCCGCTGCCGCCCTGGCCAGACTCTTACCCAATGTGGGAGGGCCGGGCACGGTCTGTAGAAAGTTGTATACTGGTGTCCTGCGGAGCATGACGCTGTACGGCGCCCCCGTATGGGTCGATGCTCTTCACCGCAAGAACAGGACCCATCTGAGACGTTCTCAGAGGGTCCTGGCGGTGCGGGCCATCCGGAGGTACCGGACAGTGTCGTGGACAGCGGCGACACTGCTCGCGAGTGATCCGCCCTGGGAGCGCCAGGCGGAGGTGCTCGCGGCAGTGCACCGCTACCGGCAGGACACCAGGGAGAGAGGAGAGAGGCCGTGTCCGGCAGTTGTGAGAAGGATCAGGGTCTTGGCGACCGAGGCCCTGATCCAAGATTGGGCTGATGACCTGAGGACCCCAGAAGCAGGAGCTGAGACGGTGGCGGCGGTCCGCCCCCACCTGTCTCGTTGGGTCTCGAGGAAGTACGGGACCCTAACGTACAGGCTGACGCAGATACTTACCGGGCATGGGTGCTTCGGTAAGTATCTGCATCAGACAGCGGGGCGTGAACCGACGCCAGAATGTGCAGAGTGCGGCGCACCCAACGACACAGCGTATCACACGCTGGTGGAGTGCGCCGCCTGGGGACCTCAGCGTCATCAGCTAGAAAGTATTGTCGGTCCTGTGTCCTCGCTCCAGCAAATGGTTGAAGCCATGCTGTCGAGCGAGGACGGATGGAGTGCGGTTTCCTCCTTCAGCGAGACGGTAATGTCCCTGAAGGAGGCCGCGGAGAGGACCAGGGAGGTGGATGCGTACGCAGACCCGATCCGGCGACGGCGGACTGGCGGCCGGCGGCGTCGCTACGCAGCCCACCCCCCTTAGTGCCGTCACAGGGGGCCGCGGGGACCGGGGGTACCCCCGACCTTCCCCCCCTGTTGATGAAGCAGGGCATCTTGCCTTCGGGGTGTCCTGAGGATTGCCAAACGTAGGGGCGTCACGAATGTAGTAGCACCGCTCTAGTTCTCGTGGCGCCCCGTAAAAGCGTGGGAAAGAGGCGCAGGTTAGGTTTAGTGGGTAGTCCGGCGGACGGGATCTCGCGACTACTACCGCCCGCGGCGGTAGGCATGCGGGGAGATCCATTCCGCCGGGAGGCCCACACTCCCCTCGGTCCCCCAGGGCCCACGCCTCCCCCAGGGTTTTTTCCCGAGGGAGTGACATTCTTGCCTAGCTGATGACCCGGATTTGCCTGTTTTCGATCGATTTCTGCATTTGACTGTTTTACCTGGATTTTCTTACTGGACTTTGTTTTTGCGCGTGATTTGGATTTGTTGATATCTCCGGACCCTTCGCTCTCCATCCCCATGGGGGGGGGGGCCCACTAATGGCCGACTCGGTGCAGAGTCGCGCCTCGGGAGTGTGCGAGGTCCGGAAACGGACTAACGCACGCTCCCGCGGAGAAAATGTTGGCTCCGACTCGGACGAGTCGGGAAGGAAGGTGGTGACCCAAGAGGACACCCAGAAGCCAGGGACCCGGCGCACCAAGGTGCTTCTGGGGGCCCGTTACCGGGGGCACAGCGTGGGAACAACGCTGTCCCGCGAGGAGACCGCGGATGTCGAGGCTCAGGCAGAGGCCTTTGTCAGTGACCTCCGCCAGAATCTGGCGAAGAAGACGAAGGCCTCTGCGCCTGAAGAAATAGTAGACGTACCCCCCGAGATGGACCCGAGGCAGACGGACGTCGACCTCATGGATGCGGAGGAACTCCGCACCATGGCCGGCGTCCACGTGGCGGCCATATATAATGTGGCCCAAACCTCGAGGAACCTCAAGGGGGGTTACGTCAAGAAATTGAAGGAGGCGGCGGCGGCCCTCATGGAGGTGACTGAGAGTCTCACCAGGAGGACCGTCGACGCCGAAACCAGGAAACTGAGCCTCGACAACCTGAAGCTCAAGCGCGAGGTGGACTCCCTACGGGCCGAGATTCGGTCGTACCGTAGGGAGTTCGAAGAGATGAAGACCGCGGCCAAAGAGTCCGCGGAAAAAGAGAAGGCCGTGGCCAAGGAGGCCAGGGCCAAAGACCAAGCCGCGACCAAGGAGGCCGCGGCAAGGGAGGCTGCGGCCAAGGAGGCCGCAGCCAGTGACGGAGGGCCCCATCCCCAGAAAGAGGGGGGGAGACCCAATAACGAATCTCCCCCATTCGACGTTGAGGAGCTGAAGCGCTCCATCATCATGTCGATGGGGGAGTTCATCAACGCCCGCTTCGCGGGCCTTGAAGATCGGTTACTCCCCCCCCCGATTATACGCCCGCCTCTCGCCGCGGACAAGCGGCCTAAGGTGGCACCCGGGACTTCGGGTGCCAAACCTCCCACGGCTCCTCCTCCCAGGGACTCTGACGACTTAGCGGAGTCCTTGGCGATGGAGGTAGAGCCAATACAGACGGCGGCGGCCCCCGCCCCGTCGTATGCAAAAGTTGTGGGCCCTCCACGCCCCACCCAGAAACCGGGTCCCTCTGGAGTCCAGAGGGCCCCCAGAAGACAGGGGGTGGCCCCAACCCCCCCTATGTGGTCGACTCCCCCCACTGCTCCCACCCACGCCCAGGAGGGCACCGACGGATGGACGGTGGTAGGAGGCGGGAGAAGGGGCAGAGGGAGAAGGTTGCGCGAGGGAAGAGCGGGGGGATACCCCGCCCCCTCCTTTGCGCCCTTAACCTCTGCTCCCCAATGGAGGAACGAGCCGGTCAGGAGACCCCCTCCAAGGAGACCGGCTCCGTTGGTGGAGGCAAAGGCAGCGGCGGTCATGGTGACGCTGCTGCCCGAGGCCGTGAAGAACGGAGTGACATACCGCCAGATCTTTGAGCAGGCCGCGAAGGTAGTGGACCTGCAAGTGATGGGCCTCAAAGAGGGCCTTAAGATCAACCGGACGGCCAGCGATGCCCGGCTCTTGGAGCTGCCACCAGGGCCGGAGGGCATTGAGAAGGCCGACCGGTTGGCTTTGGCCCTCAGTGCTGTACTAACAGGCGTGGCCGAGGTCGCCAGGCCTGTGAAGAAAGGGGACATTCGTGTCACAGGGCTTGACGACTCGGTCACGCCATGGTTGTTAGAGGAGGCCATCGCTCGCGCAGGGAACTGCCCTCGCGAGCAAGTAAAGTCTGGCGGTATTGGTGTGGGACCGGGGGGGATGGGCGCTGCCTATGTCCAGTGCCCCATACCGGTCGCCAAGTTACTCACTGAGCTGAAGCACATTTGCGTGGGCTTCAGCTCAGCGGAGGTGTCGGCCCGTGAGAGGCGACCCATACGCTGTATGCGGTGCCTCTACACGGGCCATATAACAGTGATGTGCCCGGACGGGCGTGTGGACAGGTCGGCCCTGTGTTTCCGCTGCGGCAGAAGCGGACACAGGGTCGCTCAATGTACTGAGCCGAATGCTCACTGCGTGGTTTGCGCCGAGTCTGGTCTCGACGCAAACCACGTGGCGTTGTCGAGGGGCTGCCTCCCTCCACACGTCCGCGGCAAGTTCGTGCCTCCGGCGAACGTCGGAGTAGGGAGACACCAGGAGGTGTCTAATATGTCTCATTAAAATGCCCGGACGACATATTAGACTCCTCCAAGGAAACGTGAACCACTCCGCCGGGGCCCAGGATTTACTCCTGCAGTCCATGGCGGAGTGGGAGGTTGGTCTGGCCGTAATATCGGAGCCGTATTACGTCCCCGCCCAGAGCAACTGGGTTGGGGACCTGGACGACACGGTGGCAGTGGTGGCCAGTTCGGGCGCTGGCACCCCGCTCATCGAGATCGAGCGGGGGCGGGGTTACGCGGTGGTAGGGTGGGGGGAGCACACCTTCATAGGTGTGTACTTTTCCCCCAACCGACCCCTGGCAGAATTCGAGCGTTTCTTGGATTCTGTCAGGGCCGCCGTGGGCAGACAGTCGCCGAGGGCGACGTTCGTACTCGGCGACTTCAACGCCAAATCCCGCTCCTGGGGAAACACTGTCACCGAATTGAGGGGACTGGCTGTGGAAACGTGGGCATTTCAAAGTGGTTTGACCCTTTTGAACCGAGGTTCGGTCCACACCTGCGTGCGAGCGCGGGGTGGCTCCGTCGTAGATCTGTCGTTTGCCACCCATGCGATCGCACGCAGGGTGATGAATTGGAAAGTGGAGGAGGAGGTGGAGACTCTGTCGGACCACCTCTACATAAGGTTCGAGGTCTCCCCTCCTCCTAACAGAACAGGGTCAAACCCCCCACGCAGTCACGGCCAGTTCCCTCGATGGGCCATCAGCCGGCTCGATCCCGAGCTGGCTGAGGAAATGGCCGTCGTCCAGGGCTGGACCAACCCAGAGAGTAACACCTGTCCGGAGGATCTGGCGGAGGGCATGCGCAGAACCCTTACGAGGGTCTGCGATGCCTCGATGCCACGGTCGCGTCGACGTCGGCGGAAACCAGCGGTTTACTGGTGGACCGCAGAGATCGGGAGTCTGAGGGAGGCAGCCCTTCGGGCTCGCCGATCTCTGAAGAACTGCCGGCGTCGGCATCCTCCGGACAGAGGTGAGGAGGAACATCGCTTGGAGGAGTATAGGGTTGCCAAGAAGGCTCTTCAGGTGGCTATTTGTCAGGCGAAGACCCGGGCTCGGGAAGAAATCCTATCCACGTTGGATGCGGACCCCTGGGGACGTCCGTACCGGGTGGCGCGCAAGAAAATGCGCGCCTGCTCCACCCCGGTTACGGAGTCCCTGCCGGACGGGGTCCTGAACAGAATCATAGATGGACTCTTCCCGGACCCGGGAGCCTTTGCTCCTCCTAGGATGTGTCCTCCTCCGAATGTACCCTCGGAGACTGATCCTCCCCCAGTCTCCGAGGAAGAAATGGAAATGGCCCTGGATCGACTCCGGGGCCGGAAAACGGCACCGGGACCGGACGGGGTCCCAGGCCGGGTCCTCTTCCTGGCCGCCAAACACCTAGGCGGCCAGCTTCGGGAACTCTTTGACGCCTGCATCAGGACAGGTGAGTTCCCGAAGCAGTGGAAAGAGGGCCGGCTGTGCCTCATTCCAAAAGAGGGCCGCCCTCCCGAAGATCCCTCCGCCTACAGGCCCATCGTGCTGTTGGACGAGGTGGCAAAAGTGTTCGAGAAGATCTTGGCGAGCCGCCTCGTCCAGCACCTTGATTCTGGTGGGCCTGGACTCTCGGAGGCTCAGTACGGATTTAGGTCAGGGCGATCCACTCTGGACGCCCTGTTCGCGCTGAGGAGCCTCACGAGAGAGGCGGAGAGCATAGAGGAGTCTGTCTTGGTGGTATCTTTGGATATCCAAAATGCCTTCAACAGTCTACCTTTCGAAACCATTTTAGAGGCACTCCGGTCTCATGGAGTGCCTCTTTACCTTGTAAGACTGTTGAAGGCGTACCTCCAAGACAGGTTCATCCTCTGGGAGGGCGGCTTTGGCCAGATTTCTGGTAGGCGACGTGTCGTGTGCGGTGTTCCACAGGGTTCGGTGCTGGGCCCGATCCTGTGGAACATTGGTTATGACTGGCTCCTCCGCGAGCCAGTCTTGCCCGGGATGGGGGTGATCTGCTATGCAGACGACACCCTCATCACGGCCCGAGGCGGAACCTACGACGAGTCCGTAGAACTAGCCAACGCCGCGACGGCGTTGGTAGTCGAGAGAGTGCGGCGTTTGGGCTTGAGGGTCTCCCCGGAGAAGACGGAGGCCCTCATGTTCTACGGACGTCGTAGACAACCGCCTCGGGGCACGCATGTCGCCGTCCAGGGAGTGGCGGTAGCGGTAAAGGCCCAGATGAAGTACCTGGGCCTTGTCCTAGATGCGAAATGGAATTTCGGGGCCCACTTCACCCAGCTGGCCCCGAGATTGCTAGGTGCCGCTGCCGCCCTGGCCAGACTCTTACCCAATGTGGGAGGGCCGGGCACGGTCTGTAGGAAGTTGTACACTGGTGTTCTACGGAGCATGGCGCTGTACGGCGCCCCCGTATGGGTCGATTCGCTTCACCGCAAGAACAGGACCCATCTGAGACGTTCTCAGAGGGTCCTGGCGGTGCGGGCCATCCGGGGGTACCGGACAGTGTCGTGGACGGCGGCGACACTGCTCGCGAGTGATCCGCCCTGGGAGCTCCAGGCGGAGACGCTCGCGGCAGTGCACCGCTACCGGCAGGACACCAGAGACAGAGGAGAGAGGCCGTGTCCGGCAGTAGTAAGAAGGATCAGGGTCTTGGCGACCGAGGCCCTGATCCAAGCATGGGCTGATGACCTGAGGTCCCCAGAAGCAGGAGTAGAGACGGTGGCGGCGGTCCGCCCCCACCTGTCTCGTTGGGTCTCGAGGAAGTACGGGACCCTAACGTACAGGCTGACGCAGATACTTACCGGGCACGGGTGCTTCGGTAAGTATCTGCATCAGACAGCGGGGCGTGAACCGACGCCAGAATGTGCAGAGTGCGGCGCACCCAGCGATACGGCGTATCATACGCTGGTGGAGTGCGCCGCCTGGGGACCTCAGCGTCATCAGCTAGAAAGTTCAGTCGGTCCTGTGTCCTCGCTCCAGCAGTTGGTAGAAGCCATGCTGTCGAGCGAGGACGGATGGAGTGCGGTTTCCTCCTTCAGCGAGACGGTAATGTCCCTGAAGGAGGCCGCAGAGAGGACCAGGGAGGTGGATGCGTACGCAGACCCGATCCGGCGACGGCGGACTGGCGGCCGGCGGCGTCGCTACGCAGCCCACCTCCCTTAGTGCCGTCACAGGGGGCCGCGGGGACCGGGGGTACCCGCGGACTTCCCCCCCTGTTGATGAAGCAGGGCACCTTGCCTTCGGGGTGTCCTGAAGATTGCCAGACGTAGGGGCGTCACGAATGTAGTAGCACCGCTCTAGTTCTCGTGGCGCCCCGTAAAAGCGTGGGAAAGAGGCGCAGGTTAGGTTTAGTGGGTAGTCCGGCGGACGGGATCTCGCGACTACTACCGCCCTCGGCGGTAGTTATGCGTGGAGATCCATTCCGCTGGGAGTCCCACACTCCCCTCGGTCACCCTCCCCCAGGGCCCGAGGGAGTGTCGCAAGAAAAGACATTCCCCCTGCGTTATCAAGCCCGGGCCCGGCCAACTGTGCCAGGAGCTGAAGCCTCATTGCACGGCTGCGATAAGTGGTGGATAAATTCGTTGAGCGGCTAGTTGACGCAGGCGGAATGCCGCGCTCTAGCCGATCACGAATGTTAAGCGACACCGGCCGCAGTCAGTACATGGATGGGTGACCCCTGACATTGGAAAAACTGTGTGTCGGTTAGCTTTAGAAAGATGAATTTGTGGCTAATCGTACCCACGAGTGTGATATAGCTTACCCGGGGAAGCCCGGGCCCGGCCAACTGTGCCAGGAGCTGAAGCCTCATTGCACGGGTGCGATAAGTGGTGGATAAATTCGAACAACATTTTGAGCGGCTAGTTGACGCAGGCGGAATGCCGCGCTCTAGCCGATCACGAATGTTAAGCGACACCGGCCGCAGTCAGTACATGGATGGGTGACCCCTGACATTGGAAAAACTGTGTGTCGGTTAGCTTTAGAAAGATGAATTTGTGGCTAATCGTACCCACGAGTGTGATATAGCTTACCCGGGGAAGCCCGGGCCCGGCCAACTGTGCCAGGAGCTGAAGCCTCATTGCACGGGTGCGATAAGTGGTGGATAAATTCGAACAACATTTTTTTCATTTTAAAAAAGAGGAGTTTTTCGAAAGTATTCTGGATGGTGTTTTTGATGATTACTGTTGACGACTTGGCTAGTTTATCGGATTTCTGACATTCTTGCCTACTTGTTGACCCGGATTTGTCTGTTTTGGTTTGATTTCTTCTTTGACTGATTACTTGGCTTTTTCCCACTGGATTTTGATTCTGCTTGCGTGATTGGATTTGTTGCTCGTTTTGGACCTCCCCTCTCCATCCCCATGGGGGGGGCCCCCTTCTAATGGCCGACTCGGCACAGAGTCGCGCCTCGGGAGTGTGCGACGTCCGGAAACGGACTAACGCACACTCCCGCGGAGAGAATGCTGGATCCGACTCGGACGAGTCGGGTAGAAAGCTGGTGACCCAGGAGGACACCCAGAGGCCAGGGACCCGGCGCGCCAAGGTGCTCCTGGGGGCCCGTCACCGCGGAGTAAGCGTCGGGACGACGCTGTCCCGCGAAGAGACTGCAGATGTCGAGGCTCAGGCAGAGGCCTTTGTCAGCGACCTCCGCCAGAACGCTAAGAAGAAGACAAAGGCCCCTGCGTCTTCAGGAAAAGATATACCCCCCGAGATGGACCCGAGGGTCACGGACGTCGACCTTTTGGATGCGGAGGAGCTCCGCACCATGGCCGGCGTCCATGTGGCAGCGATATACAACGTTGCCCAGACCTCGGGGAACCTCAAGGGGGGTTATATAAAGAAACTGAAAGAGGCGGCGGCGGCCCTCATGGAGGTGACCGAGAGTCTCTCCAAGAGGACCGTCGACGCCGAAACAAGGAAACTGAGCCTCGACAATCTGAAGCTCAAGAGAGAGGTGGACTCCCTACGGGCCGAGATTCGGTCATACCGTAGGGAGTTCGAGGAAATGAAGACCGCGGCCAAGGAGTCCGCGGCCAAGGACAAGGCGGCGGCCAACGAGGCCACCGCCAAAGGGAAAGCCGCGACCAAGGAGGCCGCGGCCAGGGAAGCTGCGGCCAAGGAGGCCGCGGCTAGCGATGGAGGGCCCCCGCCCCAGAAAAAGGGGGGGAGTTCCACCACCGAATCTCCCCCATTCGACGTGGAGGAGCTGAAACGCTCCATAATCCTGTCGATGGGGGAGTTCATCAACGCCCGCTTCGCGGGCCTTGAGGACCGCCTACTCCCCCCCCCGGTCATCCGTCCGCCGCTTGCGGCGGACAAAAGGAACAAGGCGGCACCCGGGACCTCGGGTGCCACGCCGCCCACGGCTGCTCCTCCCAGGGTCTCCGACGATCTGACGGAGCCCCTGGCGATGGAGTGTGAGCCAATCCCGACGGTGGCGACCCCCGCTCCCCCGTCGTATGCAAAAGTGGTGGGCCCTCCGCGCCCGCCGACGAAACCGGGCCCCTCTGGCGTCCAGAGGGCCCCCAGAAAACAGGGGGTGGCTCCGGCCCCCCCAATGTGGTCGATCCCCCCCACTGCCCCCTACCCCACCCAGGAGGACCAGGGTGAGTGGACAGTGGTGGGAGGTGGTAGGAGGGGCAGAGGGAGAGGACGGGGCGCAAGAAGAGCAGGGGGATACCCTGCCCTGACCCCCGCACCTCAATACTTCGCCCCCCAGCAGAATTACGCGCCGGTGAGGAGACCTCCTCCTAGGAAGCCGGCCCCGTTGGTTGAGGCCAAGGCAGCAGCGGTTATGGTAACGCTGCTGCCCGAGGCCGCTAGGAACGGGGTAACGTACCGCCAGGTATTTGAGCAGGCCGCGAAGGTGGTGGACCTGCAAGCGATGGGCCTCAAGGAGGGCCTTAAGATCAACCGGACGGCCAACGATGCCCGGCTCTTGGAGCTGCCACCAGGGCCGGAGGGCATCGAGAAGGCCGACCGGTTGGCTTTGGCCCTCAGCGCAGTGTTAACAGGCGTGGCCGAGGTCGCCAGGCCTGTGAAGAAAGGAGACATCCGTGTCACAGGGCTTGACGACTCGGTCACGCCTTGGTTATTAGAGGAGGCCATCGCTCGCGCAGGGAACTGCCCTCGCGAGCACGTCAAATCTGGCGGTATCGGTGTGGGACCGGGGGGGATGGGCGCTGCTTACGTCCAATGCCCTATCCCGGTCGCGAAAATGCTGACTGAGCTGAAGCACATTTGCGTGGGCTTCAGCTCAGCGGAGGTCTCGGCCCGTGAGAGGCGACCCATACGTTGTATGCGGTGCCTCTACACGGGCCATATCACAGTAATGTGCCCAGATGGGCGAGTCGACAGGTCGGCCCTGTGTTTCCGCTGCGGCAAAAGCGGACACAGGGTCGCCCAATGCGCGGAGCCAAATGCTCACTGCGTGGTTTGCGCCGAGTCGGGTCTCGACGCAAACCACGTCTCACTGTCGAGGGGCTGCCTCCCTCCACATGTGAGAGGCAAGTTTGTCCCCCCGGCGAACGTCGGGATAGGAAGAAACCAGGAGGTGTCTAATATGTCTCATTAAAATGCCCGGACGACATATTAGACTCCTCCAAGGAAATGTGAACCACTCCGCCGCGGCCCAGGATTTACTCCTGCAGTCCATGGCGGAGTGGGAGGTTGGTCTGGCCGTAATATCGGAGCCGTATTACGTCCCCGCCCAGAGCAACTGGGTTGGGGACCTGGACGACACGGTGGCAGTGGTGGCCAGTTCGGGCGCTGGCACCCCGCTCATCGAGATCGAGCGGGGGCGGGGTTACGCGGTGGTAGGGTGGGGGGAGCACACCTTCATAGGTGTGTACTTTTCCCCCAACCGACCCCTGGCAGAATTCGAGCGTTTCTTGGATTCTGTCAGGGCCGCCGTGGGCAGACAGTCGCCGAGGGCGACGTTCGTACTCGGCGACTTCAACGCCAAATCCCGCTCCTGGGGAAACACTGTCACCGAATTGAGGGGACTGGCTGTGGAAACGTGGGCATTTCAAAGTGGTTTGACCCTTTTGAACCGAGGTTCGGTCCACACCTGCGTGCGAGCGCGGGGTGGCTCCGTAGTAGATTTGTCGTTTGCCACCCATGCGATCGCACGCAGGGTGATGAACTGGAAAGTCGAGGAGGAGGTGGAGACTCTGTCGGACCACCTTTACATAAGGTTCGAGGTCTCCCCTCCTCCTAACAGAACAGGGTCAAACCCCCCACGTAGCCACGGCCAGTTCCCTCGATGGGCCATCAGCCGGCTCGACCCCGAGCTGGCTGAGGAAATGGCCGTCGTCCAGGGCTGGACCAACCGAGAGAGAAACACCTGTCCGGAGGATCTGGCGGAGGGCATGCGCAGAACCCTTACGAGGGTCTGCGATGCCTCGATGCCACGGTCGCGTCGACGTCGGCAGAAACCAGCGGTTTACTGGTGGACCGCGGAGATCGGGAGTCTGAGGGAGGCAGCCCTTCGGGCTCGCCGATCTCTGAAGAACTGCCGGCGTCGGCATCCTCCGGACAGAGGTGAGGAGGAACATCGCTTGGAGGAGTATAGGGTTGCCAAGAAGGCTCTTCAGGTGGCTATTTGTCAGGCGAAGACCCGGGCTCGGGAAGAAATCCTATCCACGTTGGATGCGGACCCCTGGGGACGTCCGTACCGGGTGGCGCGCAAGAAAATGCGCGCCTGCTCCACCCCGGTTACGGAGTCCCTGCCGGACGGGGTCCTGAACAGGATTATAGATGGACTCTTCCCGGACCCGGGAGCCTTTGCTCCTCCTAGGATGTGTCCTCCTCCGAATGTACCCTCGGAGACTGATCCTCCCCCAGTCTCCGAGGAAGAAATGGAAATGGCCCTGGATCGACTCCGGGGCCGGAAAACGGCACCGGGACCGGACGGGGTCCCAGGCCGGGTCCTCTTCCTGGCCGCCAAACATCTAGGCGGCCAGCTTCGGGAACTCTTTGACGCCTGCATCAGGACAGGTGAGTTCCCGAAGCAGTGGAAAGAGGGCCGGCTGTGCCTCATCCCAAAAGAGGGCCGCCCTCCCGAAGATCCCTCCGCCTACAGGCCCATCGTGCTGTTGGACGAGGTGGCAAAAGTGTTCGAGAAGATCTTGGCGAGCCGCCTCGTCCAGCACCTTGATTCTGGTGGGCCTGGACTCTCGGAGGCTCAGTACGGATTTAGGTCAGGGCGATCCACTCTGGACGCCCTGTTCGCGCTGAGGAGCCTCACGAGAGAGGCGGAGAGCATAGAGGAGTCTGTCTTGGTGGTATCTTTGGATATCCAAAATGCCTTCAACAGTCTACCTTTTGAAACGATTCTAGAGGCACTCCGGTCTCAGGGAGTGCCTCTGTACCTTGTCAGACTGTTGGAGGCGTACCTCCAAGACAGATATATCCTCTGGGAGGGCGGTTTTGGTCAGATCTCTGGTAGGCGACGTGTCGTGTGCGGTGTTCCACAGGGTTCGGTGCTGGGTCCGATCCTGTGGAATATTGGTTACGACTGGCTCCTCCGCGAGCCAGTCCTGCCCGGGATGGGGGTGATCTGTTATGCCGACGACACCCTCATCACGGCCCGAGGCGGAACCTACGAGGAGTCCGTGGAACTAGCCAACGCCGCAACGGCGTTGGTTGTGGATAGAGTTCGCCGTTTAGGCTTGAGGGTCTCCGCAGAGAAGACGGAGGCCCTCATGTTCCACGGACGACGTAGACAGCCGCCTCGGGGCACGCACGTCGCCGTCCAGGGAGTGGCGGTAGCGGTAAAGGCCCAGATGAAGTACCTGGGCCTTGTCCTAGATGGAAAGTGGAATTTCGGGGCCCACTTCACCCAGCTGGCCCCGAGATTGCTAGGTGCCGCTGCCGCCCTGGCCAGACTCTTACCCAATGTGGGAGGGCCGGGCACGGTCTGTAGAAAGTTGTATACTGGTGTCCTGCGGAGCATGGCGCTGTACGGCGCCCCCGTATGGGTCGATGCTCTTCACCGCAAGAACAGGACCCATCTGAGACGTTCTCAGAGGGTCCTGGCGGTACGGGCCATCCGGGGGTACCGGACAGTGTCGTGGACAGCGGCGACACTGCTCGCGAGTGATCCGCCCTGGGAGCGCCAGGCGGAGGTGCTCGCGGCAGTGCACCGCTACCGGCAGGACACCAGGGAGAGAGGAGAGAGGCCGTGTCCGGCAGTTGTGAGAAGGATCAGGGTCTTGGCGACCGAGGCCCTGATCCAAGATTGGGCTGATGACCTGAGGACCCCAGAAGCAGGAGCAGAGACGGTGGCGGCGGTCCGCCCCCACCTGTCTCGTTGGGTCTCGAGGAAGTACGGGACCCTAACGTACAGGCTGACGCAGATACTTACCGGGCATGGGTGCTTCGGTAAGTATCTGCATCAGACAGCGGGGCGTGAACCGACGCCAGAATGTGCAGAGTGCGGCGCACCCAACGATACAGCGTATCACACGCTGGTGGAGTGCGCCGCCTGGGGACCTCAGCGTCATCAGCTAGAAAGTTCAGTCGGTCCTGTGTCCTCGCTCCAGCAGATGGTTGAAGCCATGCTGTCGAGCGAGGACGGATGGAGAGCGGTTTCCTCCTTCAGCGAGACGGTAATGTCCCTGAAGGAGGCCGCGGAGAGGACCAGGGAGGTGGATGCGTACGCAGACCCGATCCGGCGACGGCGGACTGGCGGCCGGCGGCGTCGCTACGCAGCCCACCTCCCTTAGTGCCGTCACAGGGGGCCGCGGGGACCGGGGGTACCCGCGGACTTCCCCCCCTGTTGATGAAGCAGGGCACCTTGCCTTCGGGGTGTCCTGAAGATTGCCAGACGTAGGGGCGTCACGAATGTAGTAGCACCGCTCTAGTTCTCGTGGCGCCCCGTAAAAGCGTGGGAAAGAGGCGCAGGTTAGGTTTAGTGGGTAGTCCGGCGGACGGGATCTCGCGACTACTACCGCCCGCGGCGGTAGTTATGCGTGGAGATCCACTCCGCTGGGAGTCCCACACTCCCCTCGGTCACCCTCCCCCAGGGCCCGAGGGAGTGTCGCAAGAAAAGACATTCCCCCTGCGTTATCAAAAAAAAAAAAAAAAAAAAAGGGTTGGGTTGGGTTGGGTTGGGTTAGGTTAGGTTTCCCCCAGGGGGTGCCACCCTGGACTCTTCTCCGTCCAGGTAGTGGTACAAGGGGATGCGTCCCCGGGGCCCCGAGCCGCCACTGTCACATTCCCCCCTTCACTCCGTGACAGTGGTGTCCCACCTATCCACTCCAAATCCTGGTATTCCTTCCCTTCCTTCCAAACGTATTCCTCCCCAAATACCCCTCCCTTCCGAAGAAAAGGTGAAGAGCCGTTCTGCCGGTCTTCATGGCGGAGCGGCGGGCACCGGCCCAGCGTTGACGCACCTTGCTCCGCTGGTGCCGTTGCCAGGAGAGGGCAGCGCGGTTCTGCCCCGCGCGCCCCATCGACGAGGACAGTGGCGGCGGGCCCAGTGGTGGGGCGAGAGTCTCGCCACTGGGCACTACCGCCGAGCGTTTCCCCGTGCGGTGTCGTGGTCACGTCTCGCGGCCGCACGGGACCGCGGGGCTTGCCTTAGTCGGCTGGCCCAAGAGGAGAAAACCTCAATAAAAAACCCCTAATACCTAAGCTGCGGCGCAGGGCGAGAGGTTTTGAGGCCGGGGGGGTAAACCCGGTCGTTACTGCGGACCACACCCATTTTTCTTTATATAACGTAGACTTACTCGTGGGAACAGATATGGAAGCTAATAAAAAATCTAAAACTGACGCAGAGCCTGTGACGGGCGGAGCTGATGTAGGTGAGGGGCCCGTGAAGGGCCCAAACAACAACCCGAAAGGGCCCGTGAAGGGCGGAGCGGGAACGTCGAAGACGTTCTACTCCCGATTCCTATCGGCAATTTCATCGCCGCCGGAGGAATCGGGAAGTAGCAAAACGGTTGCGCGCACCACTACGCAGCAGCGACCACGTAGAAACTCCGACAGTGAGTCGGAATACTCGTCCTCACTACCATCGGAGGACGAGGGGAGGACGGCCTCTACCAATTTGCCCCCTAAGGCCCAGGGTGCCAAAGCACCGATCGCCAAAGGGGGTAAAGGCGATCCTCCCAAAAAAGGAGACAAAACGAGCCAGGTAGTCGCGCGCAATGAAAAATTGCGCGCATACCTGGCCCTGGACGATTTAGATCGGATGATGTCCTCGTTCTCATCCGAGGACGACGAAAGGGTGGCCCCCGCCAAGCCCCCGCCCAAGCCTCCGGCTGCCGCAAAAGCGTCGGATGCTAAGCGGGGCAGGGGTCGCCCACCAACCACAGGCGAATACGTGGGGCTGGCGGACGCCAAAAAGGCGCTCGTGGAGGCCCAACGCGCGGAGATGGAGCTCCAGTGCGAGAAGGACATCGTGGAGAAGGCCCGACTTATGGCGACCGCGAGGGTTACGAGGTCTAAGACCGGTGGTACTCTCGCGGGCCAGGCCCCTCCCGAGTCCCGCACGGAGCATGCCGAGGGCCTCCAACGGCAGATCGCCGACTCATTGGCGGTGGTGGCCGGAGTGGCCAAGGTGTCAAAGGGCCTTAAGGGCACTCTCCAAAAGGCCCTTAAGGAGGCGGTGTCGTCAGTCCAGGAGGCCTCAGATGAGCTCCTGGGCCGCACAGACACCGAAGAGGTCGCTCTGCTCCGTGCGGCAAATCGCCGCATGGAGGCGGAGCTGGCGGACCTGCGCCGCGAATTGGCGAGTATCCGGTCGGAGCTCGCCGAAGCTCGCGCCGGGCCTGCCCGCCCCGCGCCACCACCCCCGCCAGAGCCCACACCACCAGAGTCGACGGCCGCAAACCTGGACCGTCTAATTCTCCTCATGGAGAACAGGTTTGCGGCCCTGGAGGAGCGGATACCGCCCGCGAGACCGGCACCGTCACCGGGACCGGTCAGATCGCCGCGACCCGCTCCTCCCAGGATGACCCCGCCAAGCCCCTCGCTCATCTCAGGGCGCTTGGCGGAAGAATTCCCTCCTCTCCCATCGAGGAGGGAATCAACGGAGACGGCGGTCTCTGGACCGCCGCATATCGCCTGCCCGGCGCCCCCTCCTCCGGTTGCAACCGCGGCCGAAGGCTGGACGACGGTCAGCCGAAAGAAGAGGGCCAAAAATAGAGCCCCACCGTCGTCCGGCACCCAACCGGCCACGACTGCCGCGGCAGCGCAGCCCACCAGCGCGCCGCGGCGAGGAGGAAGAGGACGCGGGGGGAAAGGACAGGGGGATGTGGCGCAGGCTCCGGCCTCGCAGCCCCCCCCTCCTCCACCCCCCGCACCCAAAAAGAAGACAGCCGCCAAGGAGAAGAGGTCCCCGCGTCTGCGTCCCCCAAAATCCGCCGCCGTTGTGCTGACGCTTCAGCCAGGCGCGGCGGAGAGAGGGGTAACGTATGCGAACCTCTTCTCCAAGGCGAAGTCACGTATCCGGCTGGCCGACCTCGGGATAGAGGGAGGCCTTAAGCTCAGGCAGGCGCGCACTGGGGGCCGCATTCTGGTGCTTCCCAGCGCCAGTGACGCCTCCAAGGCAGACGCCCTGGCTGAGCAGTTGCGAATAAACCTCTATCCCGAGGATGTGCGTATCTCCAGGCCCGAGAAGACTGTGTGTCTTCGCGTCTCGGGCTTGGATGATCACGCACACGAGGAGGATGTGGCCGCTGCCATCGCGCGGACCACCGGATGCTCCCTCGGGAGCATCAAAGCGTCGAAGGTCCGTCCCGGCAAAGACGGGATGGGCCAGACGGTGGTGGCCTGCCCGGTGGCGGCCGCCAAACAGCTCCTCGCTGTTGAGACGAAGCTCCTGGTGGGCTGGGCCTCCGCAACCGTTGAGGCCCTGCCCCGTAGGCCCCAAAGGTGCTACCGCTGCCACGAGGTTGGCCACGTGGCGGCGGTATGCCCTTCGGAAGTTGACCGCAGTGGTAATTGTTACCGCTGCGGTAAAGATGGGCACCTGGTGTCCGGCCCCTGCTCGGCGAAACCGCACTGTCCTCTGTGCGAGGCCGCGGGCAGGCCGGCCGGGCACCAGCTGGGCTCGAAGCCCTGCGGGGCTAAGAAGCCCACAAGGAGGAACGTCCAGGCCAGCCGGATGGCGCCGGGCAAAGCCGCAGACGCGGCGGTAACAGCAACCGCCGCGCCCAGCGGCCAGGAGTAACGCCCGTGGCGGTAATGCCACGGGCGAGCGGCAGCGGGCGTCGAGGCCAGGGGATCACATAGGCCTCCGCCCGCACCAATGCCGCGAGAGGGCGCGAGAGGAAGCCGCGCGACCCTCTCAGGGCCGGGTATCCTTCACCCGGCCCACACAGGAGAGGCCGCCCCTGTTTACGGGGCGGCCAGCCGCTCGCCGGGGTTGCGGACTAAGGCCAACGCTGTATACCGTGACCCCGGCATCAATGCGGAGGAAGGCTCCCATGGGGTTTTAGTGGGTATACCGGCGCCGGTCGTATTGATTAATCGGCGTCGGGGAGTCCCACACACCGGCCGCGGCGATCCCCACGCGGCTGACGGTGAGGTAACTCATTTCCCCATGTAAAAAAAAAAAAAAAAAAAAAAAGGTTAGGTTAGGTTAGGTTCCCCCAGGGGGTGCCACCCTGGACTCTTCTCCGTCCAGGTAGTGGTACAAGGGGATGCGTCCCCGGGGCCCCGAGCGGCCACTGTCACATTCCCCCCTTCACTCCGTGACAGTGGTGTCCCACCTATCCACTCCAAATCCTTGTATTCCTTCCCATCCTTCCAAACTTGCTCCCTCACAAACACCCCTCCTATCCGATGTCAGGTGAGCACCACTTCGCCGGTTCCATGGCGGAGTGGCGGGTGTCGGGCCAGCGTAGAAGCATCCTGCTCCGCTGGTAGACAAGGTGAGGCAGCGCGGTTCTGCCCCGCGCGGCCCAACGACGTGGACAGTGGCGGCGGGCTCAGTGGTGGGGCGAGAGTCTCGCCACTGGGCGCTACCGCCGAGCGTTTCCCCGTGTGGTGTCGTGGATCACGTCTCGCGGCCACACGGGACCGCGGGGCTTGCCTTAACCGGCTGGCCCAAGTGGATGAGCACCACAATAAAAAATCCCCCTAACCTAAGCTGCGGCGCAGGGCGAGAGGTGAATGGCCGGGGGGGTAAACCCGGTCGCTACTGCGAACCACACCCCAGTTTTTTGTGTTTAAGATGGATAGTACTCGTGGGAACAAAAATGAAAAGTTTAAAATTGAAAAAACCCGACGCAGTGCCCGAGAAGGGCGTAGCTGACGTAGACGAGGGGCCCGCGAAGGGCCCAACCACCACCACCAACCCGAAAGGGCCCGTGAAGGGCGGAGGAGAAAAATCCTTCTACTCGCGCTTCCTGTCGGCGATTTCGTCGCCGGCGGAGGCGCCGAGCCCACCTCATCAAGCTGGCTCCCGCCCAACGCGGTTTGAGCCGCTTGATGAGAGTGAAGAAGAGGACTTCCTCTCGAATGCGTTCGAGGACGAAGATGTGACGGCCCCCCCTGTCCAGGCCCCACCAAAGGCCCCGGTCCATAAAGGTCCGGAGGGGAAGGGCCAAAGCCCGGCTGCTTCTCGTGTCACGAGGAGCAGATCGGCGGCCTCGTCCCGACTACCATCTGCGGACGAGGCAGGGGGCTCCACCAATCCCCCCCACACCAAGGGAGACAAGGCCAGGGAGGTCGCGCGCAACGAGGCGCTGCGTCGCTACCTGGCCTTGGATGAGTTGGATGAGATGATGGAGTCATCACTCTCATCTCCATCCTCATCAGACGATGAAAGGAGGCCGGCCCCCGCCAAGCCCCCGCCCAAGCCACCGGCTGCTCAAGCGCCGGACGCTAAGCGGGGCAGAGGCCGGCCTCCCACAACAGGCGAGTATGTGGGCTTAGCAGCCGCAAAGCAAAAGCTTGTGGAGGCCGAGCGCGCGCAGCTCGAGCTTGACTTGGAGAGAGAGGTCGCGGAGAGGACCACAGCGATGGTGACCGCGAGGGCTACCCGGCCTAAGGCCGGTCCTGCCCCCGCGGACCCGGATCCTCCCGCGGCCAGAGAACAGGAAGAGGCTCGGGCTGCGCTTGCAGGGGGCCTCCAGAGGCAAATCGCGGAGTCTCTGGCGGTGGTGGCCAACGTGGCCAAGGTCTCGAAGGGTCTCAAGGGGACCCTTCAGAAGGCCCTTAAGGAAGCGGCAGCCTCCATTCAGGAGGCTACGGATGAGCTCCTCAGCCGCACAGACTCGGAGGAGGTCGCTCTGCTCCGTGCGGCAAACGGCCGCATGGAGGCGGAAATCGCAGACCTCCGACGAGAGCTGAGGAGCCTCCGAGACGAGGTGACCCGGCCACGCGCGAACCCCGCGCCGCCGCCGCCACCACCGCCAGAGATGGAGACGAACATGGCCGCGAACCTGGAGAGGATGACTCTCCTTATGGAGAACAGGTTCGCGGCCATCGAGGAGCAGATGCGCTCGGTCCGGCCGGCACCATCGCCGGCCCGCACCTTGAGCCCTGCTCCTCGAGCTAGGCCCACACCTCCGCCGACCTCGCCCATTCCTGGGCCGTCGGTGGAGGAGTACCCCCCGCTACCGCAGCGGGGTAGAAAGAAGAGAGCGGTGGCGATGTCCACCCCGCCACCGCCCCCCTGTCCGGCGCCCACTACCTCTTCGGCCGCGGCTGAAGACGGCTGGACGACGGTCAGTAAGAAGAAGGCCCCAAGAAAGGCCGCCCAACCGTCGTCCGGCACACAGCCGGCCGCGACTGCCGCCGACGCGCAGACCACCCGCGCTAGGCGGCAAAGAGGCAGAGGGCGGGGTCGAAAAGAGAAGGGGGATGTGGCGCAGGCTCCGGCCTCGCAGCCCCCCCCTCCTCCTCCTCCCCCGCCCAAAAAGGAGAATAGGGCCAGGGGCAGGAAGGTGCCGCGGATGCGTCCGCCGAAATCCTCCGCCGTCGTTCTGACAATGCAGTCAGGCGCGGAGGAAAGAGGCGTGACGTACGCGAGCCTCCTGTCCCGGGCCAAAGCCAACATACGGCTGGCCGACCTCGGCATTGAGGGCGGGCTCCGGTTGAAGCGTGCGCGCACTGGGGCGCGGATGCTGGTGGTACCTGGTGCCACTAGCGCCCCCCAGGCTGACGCCCTTGCCGAGAGCCTACGCACCGTCCTCAACGCCGAGGATGTGCGCGTGTCCAGGCCTGAGAAGGCGGTGTACGTCCGCGTATCGGGCCTGGACGACACCACGGAAGGTGACGATGTGGCCGCTGCCATCGCGCGGACCACCGGATGCTCACGCGAAAGCGTCAGAGCGTCCAAAGTCCGCCCCGGACCTGACGGGGCGGGCACGACGGTGGTGGCCTGCCCGGTGGCGGCCGCCAAATCGTTACTAAAGGTGGGCACGAAACTCCTGGTGGGCTGGGCCTCAGCCGAGGTCAAGGCCCTCCCGCACCGTGCACAGAGGTGCTTCCGCTGCCATGAGCTCGGGCATGTGGCGGCGGCATGCACCTCTGAGGTAGACCGCAGCGATTTCTGTTATCGCTGCGGAGTAGCCGGGCACCTGGTGACCGGCCCCTGCACCGCGAAGCCTCACTGCGCTGTGTGCGCGGCCGCGGGCAGGCCTGCCGGTCACCAGCTAGGTGGGGGGACCTGCGGGTCCCGGAAGCCCACCAGGAGGAAAACGGCCAGCCGTAGGGCGCCGGACAGAGCCGCGGCCGCGGCGGCTTCATCAGCCGTTGCGGGGAGCGGCGAGGAGAACGCCCGTGGTTAAATGGTAGCCACGGGCGTGCGGCAGCGGGCGTCGAGGCCACGGGGATCGCAACAGGCCTCCGCCCGCACTAATGCCGCGAGAGGGCGCGAGAGGCAGCCGCGCGACCCTCTCAGGGCCGGGTAACTCTCACCCGGCCCACACAGGAGAGGCCGCCCCTGTTTAAGGAGGCGGCCCACCGCTCGCCGGGGTCGCGGAGTAAGGCTCACGCTGTGTACCGTGACCCCGGCACTATTGCGGAAGAAGGCTCCCATGGGGTTTTAGTGGGTATACCGGCGCCGGTCGTATTGATTAATCGGCGTCGGGGAGTCCCACACACCGGCCGCGGCGATCCCCACGCGGCTGACGGTGAGGTAACTCATTTCCCCATGTAAAAAAAAAAAAAAAAAAAAGGGTTAGGTTAGGTTAGGTTAGGTTAGGTTAGGTTAGGTTAGGTTAGGTTAGGTTAGGTTAGGTTAGGTTAGGTTAGGTTAGGTTAGGTTAGGTTAGGTTTCCCCCAGGGGGTGCCACCCTGGACTCTTCTCCGTCCAGGTAGTGGTACAAGGGGATGCGTCCCCGGGGCCCCGAGCCGCCACTGTCACATTCCCCCCTTCACTCCGTGACAGTGGTGTCCCACCTATCCACTCCAAATCCTGGTATTCCTTCCCTTCCTTCCAAACTTGTTCCCGCCAAACCACCCCTCCCTTCCGATGTCAGGAGAGCGCCGTGCTGCCGGTTCGTGGCGGAGCGGCGGGCACCGGGCCAGCGTTGAGCACCTTGCTCCGCTGGTCCGTTGCCAGGAGAGGGCTGCACAGTTCTGCCCTGTGCGCCCCATCGACGTGGACAGTGGCGGCGGGCTCAGTGGTGGGGCGAGAGTCTCGCCACTGGGCGCTACCGCCGAGCGTTTCCCCGTGTGGTGTCGTGGATCACGTCTCGCGGCCACACGGGACCGCGGGGCTTGCCTTGACCGGCTGGCCCAAGAGGAGAAAACCTCAATAAAAAACCCCTAATGCCTAAGCTGCGGCGCAGGGCGAGAGGCTTTGAGGTCGGGGGGGTAAACCCGGCCGTTACTGCGGACCACGCCTTTTTTATTCATGATGACCTGTTTTTTACTCGTGGGAACAAATATGGAACTGCAAAATACAAAACCCCCCAGAGACGTAGAGCCCGAGAAGGGCGGTGTTGACGCTCGTAGAAGGCCCGAGAAGGGCAACACCAACAACGGGAAGGGGCCCGAGAAGGGCGGAGAGAAGACTTTCTACTCGAGGTTCCTCTCGGCTATCTCATCTCAGCCGGAGGCCTCGAGTAGTAGTCAAGACGGTGGAACCCCGCATCACGCGGAGTAGGACGCGTGCCGATTCAGAGGTCGAATCGGTGGCCTCGTCCCAACTTCCATCAGAGGACGAGGCCAGGGTGGGCGGACACTAAAAACCCACCCCCCGCAAAAGGAGAAAAGGCCAGGGAGGTCGCGCGCAATGAGGCGCTGCGACGATACCTGGCCTTAGACGACCTAGATGCTATGATGGAGTCGTCGTCGTCCTTCATCGTCATCGGACGAAGAGGAGAGACCGGCCCCCAAAACCCCCGCCAAGGCAAAGGCTGCTGCCAAAGCGCCGGACGCCAAGCGGGGCAGGGGCCGCCCCCCAACTACTGGGGAATATGTGGGTCTGGCAGATGCCAAGAAGGCACTGGTGGAGGCCCAACGCGCGGAGCTTGAGCTCCAAGCGGAAAAGGAGATCGCGGAGGGGGCCTCGGCAATGGCTACCGCGAGGGTGACAAGGCTTCAGGCCGGTCCAGCCCTCGCGAGCCAGGCCCCTCCCGAAGCTCGAGCAGCTCACGCGGAGGGCCTCCAGCGGCAAATTGCCGATTCGCTGGCGGTGGTCACCAACGTGGCAAAGGTGTCGAAGGGTCTGAAAGGGACCCTTCAAAAGGCCCTAAAGGATGCGGCTGCGGCCATCCAGGAGGCCTCAGAAGAGCTCCTCAGTCGGACATCTTCCGAGGAGGTCGCCCTCCTCCGTGCGGCGAATAGCCGCATGGAGGTAGAGATCGCAGACCTCCGGAAGGAACTGAGGAGCCTTCAGGCGGAAATCGTCCGGCCGCAGGCCGCTCCTGCGCCGCCACCGGTCGAACCACCGCCCAGCATTGAGAAGACAATGGCCGCGAGCCTGAACCAACTTACTCTCGCGATGGAGAGCAGGTTCGCGGCCATGGAGGAGCAGATGCGCTCGGCTCGGCTGACCCCCCAACCGGGGCCAGCCCCCAGGTCGAGCCCTGCTCCTCGAGCCAGACCCACACCCCCGCCGAGCCCCTCGCTCATCTTTGGGCGCCCGGCCGGGGAGTTCCCCCCTCTTCCCTCGAGGAGGGACTCAGTTGAGACGGCGGTGTCGTTGGCTTCTGCGCCGCCACCGCCCGCCTGTCCGGCGCCCCTCCCTCTCCCGGCCGTGGCCGAGGAGGGCTGGACGACGGTCAGCAAAGAAGAAGGCCAAAAATAGGGCCAACCAACCGTCGTCCGGCACCCAGCCGGAGACGGCCGCCGCTGCAGCGCAGCCCACCCGCGCTCAGCGGCGAAGAGAGAGAAGACGCGGGGCAAAGGGAAAGGGGGATGTGGCGCAGGCTCCGGCCTCGCAGCCCCCCCCTCCCCCCCCCCCCGCGCCGAAAAAGAAGACAGCCGCCAAGGAGAAGAGGTCTCCGCGTCTGCGTCCCCCAAAATCCGTCGCCGTTGGGCTGACGCTTCAGCCAGGCGCGGCGGAGAGAGGGGTGACCTACGCGAACCTCTTCTCCAAGGCGAAGTCTAGAATCCGGCTGGCTGACCTCGGGATAGAGGGAGGCCTAAAGCTCAGGCAGGCGCGCACTGGGGGCCGCATACTGGTGCTTCCCAGCGCCAGTGACGCCTCCAAGGCAGACGCCCTGGCTGAGCAGTTGAGGATCAA
This sequence comes from Dendrolimus kikuchii, assembly GCA_019925095.2. Classification (NCBI taxonomy): domain Eukaryota; kingdom Metazoa; phylum Arthropoda; class Insecta; order Lepidoptera; family Lasiocampidae; genus Dendrolimus; species Dendrolimus kikuchii. Next base: position 24,181,422 of record CM034400.1, read on the forward strand.
CCTCTATCCCGAGGACGTGCGCATCTCCAGGCCCGAGAAGACTGTGTGTCTTCGCGTCTCGGGCCTGGACGACCACGCGCACGCGGAGCACGTGGCCGCTGCCATCGCGCGGACCACCGGATGCTCCTACGCGAGCATCAAAGCGTCGACGGTCCGTCCCGGCAAAGACGGGATGGGCCAGACGGTGGTGGCCTGCCCGGTGGCGGCCGCCAAACAGCTCCTAGCTGTTGAGACGAAGCTCCTGGTGGGCTGGGCCTCCGCAACCGTTGAGGCCCTGCCCCGCAGGCCCCAAAGGTGCTACCGCTGCCACGAGGTTGGCCACGTGGCGGCGGTATGCCCTTCGGACGTAGACCGCAGCGGTAACTGCTACCGCTGCGGTAAAGATGGGCACCTGGTGTCCGGCCCCTGCTCGGCGAAACCGCACTGTCCTTTGTGCGAGGCCGCGGGCAGGCCGGCCGGGCACCAGCTGGGCTCCAAGCCCTGCGGGGCTAAGAAGCCCACCAGGAGGAACGTCCAGGCCAGCCGGATGGCGCCGGGCGAAGCCGCAGGCGCGGCGGTAACTCCAACCGCCGCGCCCAGCGGCCAGGAGTAACGCCCGTGGCGGTAATGCCACGGGCGAGCGGCAGCGGGCGTTGAGGCCAGGGGATCACATAGGCCTCCGCCCGCACCAATGCCGCGAGAGGGCGCGAGAGGAAGCCGCGCGACCCTCTCAGGGCCGGGTAACTCTCACCCGGCCCACAAAGGAGAGGCCGCCCCTGCTTACGGGGCGGCCAGCCGCTCGCCGGGGTTGCGGAGTAAGGCTCACGCTGTGTACCGCGACCCCGGCACCAATGCGGAGGAAGGCTCCCTTGGGGTTTTAGTGGGTATACCGGCGCCGGTCGTATTGATTAATCGGCGTCGGGGAGTCCCACACACCGGCCGCGGTGATCCCCACGCGGCTGACGGTGAGGTAACTCATTTCCCCAAGTAAAAAAAAAAAAAAAAAAAAAAGGTTAGGTTAGGTCCCGGCTCCTAAAGAGCCGGAGGGGAAGGGCAAGGGTCAGACAGCCTCCCGCAACACGCGGTTGAGGCAATACCTGGCCCTTGACGATTTATCATCTTTGTCGCCGTCAGAAGACGAGGAGAGAGCGGCCCCCGCTAAGCCCCCGCCGAAGCCCCCGGCAGCTGCCAAAGCGCCGGAGGCCAAACGGGGCAGAGGCCGCCCCCCCACCACTGGGGAATACGTGGGCCTAGCGGACGCGAAACGCGCGCTCGTGGAGGCCCAACGCGCGGAGCTGCAGCTCCAAACGGAAAAGGAGATAGTGGAGAGGGCCTCAGCCATGGTTAACGCGAGGGTGACCCGGTCACAAACTGGCATCACCCTTGCGAGCCACCAGGCCCCTCCCGAAGCTCGAGCAGCTCACGCCGAGGGCCTCCAGCGCCAGATCGCCGACTCCTTGGCGGTGGTGTCTGGAGTCGCCAAAGTGTCGAAGGGTCTGAAAGGGACCCTTCAAAAGGCACTAAAGGAAGCCGCGGCCGCCATACAGGAGGCCTCAGAGGAGCTCCTCACTCGCACCAACAGCGAGGAGGTCGCCCTGCTCCGTGCGGCTAACAGCCGCATGGAGGCAGAGATCGCTGACCTCCGTAGCGAATTGAGGAGCCTCCAGGCGGAGGTGACGCGGCCGCGCGCTCCTGTCGCGCAGCCAGACCCACCACCGAATATGGAGACGGCGTTGGCTGCGAACCTGGAGCGGATGACTCTCGTAATGGAGAGCAGGTTCGCAGCCATGGAGGAGCTGTCCGGCGCCCCTCCCCTCTTCGGCCGCGGCCGATGAGGGCTGGACGACGGTCAGCAAGAGGAAGAGAAAGGCCCAACCGCCGTCCGGCACTCAACCGGCTGCGGCTGCCGCCAACGCGCCGACCACCCGCGCAAGGCGGCAAAGGGGCAGAGGACGTGGGGGGAAAAGGACAGGGGGATGTGGCGCAGGCTCCGGCCTCGCAGCCCCCCCCTCCTCCACCCCCCGCACCCAAAAAGAAGACAGCCGCCAAGGAGAAGGGGTCTCCGCGCCTGCGTCCCCCAAAATCCCCCGCCGTTGTGCTGACGCTTCAGCCAGACGCGGCGGAGCGAGGGGTGACGTACGCGAACCTCTTCTCCAAGGCGAAGTCACGTATCCGGCTGGCCGACCTCGGGATAGAGGGAGGCCTTAAGCTCAGGCAGGCGCGCACTGGGGGCCGTATACTGGTGCTTCCTAGCGCCAGTGACGCCTCCAAGGCCGACGCCCTGGCTGAGCAGTTGCGAATAAACCTCTATCCCGAGGATGTGCGTATCTCCAGGCCCGAGAAGACTGTGTGTCTTCGCGTCTCGGGCTTGGATGATCACGCACACGAGGAGGATGTGGCCGCTGCCATCGCGCGGACCACCGGATGCTCCCTCGGGAGCATCAAAGCGTCGAAGGTCCGTCCCGGCAAAGACGGGATGGGCCAGACGGTGGTGGCCTGCCCGGTGGCGGCCGCCAAACAGCTCCTCGCTGTTGAGACGAAGCTCCTGGTGGGCTGGGCCTCCGCAACCGTTGAGGCCCTGCCCCGTAGGCCCCAAAGGTGCTACCGCTGCCACGAGGTTGGCCACGTGGCGGCGGTATGCCCTTCGGAGGTAGACCGCAGCGGTAACTGTTACCGCTGCGGTAAAGATGGGCACCTGGTGTCCGGCCCCTGCTCGGCGAAACCGCACTGCCCTGTGTGCGAGGCCGCGGGCAGGCCGGCCGGTCACCAGTTGGGCTCGAAGCCCTGCGGGGCTAAGAAGCCCACCAGGAGAAAGTCGAGGCCAGCCGGATGGCGCCGGGCGAAGCCGCGGCCGCGGCGGTGACTCCAAGCCGCCGCGGGGAGCGGCCAGGAGTAACGCCCGTGGCGGTAATGCCACGGGCGAGCGGCAGCGGGCGTCGAGGCCACGGGGATCACATAGGCCTCCGCCCGCACCAATGCCGCGAGAGGGCGCGAGAGGCAGCCGCGCGACCCTCTCAGGGCCGGGTAACTTTCACCCGGCCCACACACAGGAGAGGGCGCCTCTGTTTATGAGGCGGCCCACCGCTCGCCGGGGTCGCGGAGTAAGGCTCACGCTGTATACCGTGACCCCGGCATCAATGCGGAGGAAGGCTCCCATGGGGTTTTAGTGGGTATACCGGCGCCGGTCGTATTGATTAATCGGCGTCGGGGAGTCCCACACACCGGCCGCGGCGGTCCCCACGCGGCTGGCGGTGGGGGAACTCATTTCCCCATGTCCCCACGCGGCTGACGGTGAGGTAACTCATTTCCCCATGTAAAAAAAAAAAAAAAAAAAAAAAAAGGTTAGGTTAGGTCTTCCCTCCCCCAGGGGGTGCCACCCTGGACTCTTCTCCGTCCAGGTAGTGGTACAAGGGGATGCGTCCCCGGGGCCCCGAGCGGCCACTGTCACATTCCCCCCTTCACTCCGTGACAGTGGTGTCCCACCTATCCACTCCAAATCCTGGTATTCCTTCCCTTCCTTCCAAACCTGTTCCCGCCAAACCACCCCTCCCTTCCGATGTCAGGTGAGCGCCACTTCGCCGGTTTCCATGGCGGAGTGGTGGTGTCTGCCAGCGTAGAAGCATCCTGCTCCGCTGGTAGACAAGGTGAGGCAGCGCGGTTCTGCCCCGCGCGGCCCAACGACGTGGACAGTGGCGGCGGGCTCAGTGGTGGGGCGAGAGTCTCGCCACTGGGCGCTACCGTCGAGCGTTTCCCCGTGTGGTGTCGTGGATCACGTCTCGCGGCCACACGGGACCGCGGGGCTTGCCTTAACCGGCTGGCCCAAGTGGATGAGCACCACAATAAAAAATCCCCCTAACCTAAGCTGCGGCGCAGGGCGAGAGGTGAATGGCCGGGGGGGTAAACCCGGTCGCTACTGCGAACCACCCCCGTTTTTTATGTTGAAATTGTTACTACTCGTGGGAACAAAAATGGATGTCTCAAAAACAAAAACAAAAACCGACGCAGTGCCTGTGACGGGCGTAGCAGACGTAGGAGAGGGGCCCGAGAAGGGCCCAACCACCAACCCGAAAGGGCCCGTGAAGGGCGGTGAAAAGTCGTTCTACTCGCGCTTCCTGTCGGCGATCTCATCGCCGGCGGAAGCGCCGAGTCCACCTCATCAAGCTGGCTCCCGCCCAACGCGGTTTGAGCCGCTTGATGAGAGTGAGGAGGAGGAGTTCTTGTCGAACGCATTTGAGGACGAGGACCTGACGGCCCCCCCTGTTCAGGCCCCACCAAAGGCCCCGGTCCCCAAAGGTCCGGAGGGGAAGGGCCAAAGCCCCGCTGCTCCCCGTGTCACGCGGAGCAGATCGGCGGCTAAAGGAGGAAAGGCCAGGGAGGCCGCGCGCAACGAAGCGCTGCGGCGGTACCTGGCCTTGGATGATCTTGACGAGATGATGGAGACATCGCTCTCGTCTCCATCCTCGTCCGAGGATGAAGGGAGGCCGGCCCCCGCCAAGCCCCCGCCCAAGCCACCGGCTGCTCAAGCGCCGGACGCTAAGCGGGGCAGAGGCCGACCTCCTACAACAGGAGAATACGTGGGCCTAGCAGCCGCGAAGCAGAAGCTCGTGGAGGCCCAGCGTGCGCAGCTCGAGCTCGAGCTGGAGAAGGAAGTCGCGGAGAGGACCTCAGCGATGGTGACCGCGAGGGCCACCCGGCCTAGGGCCGGTCCTGCCCCCGCGGACCCGGATCCTCCCGCGGCAGAAGTACAGGTAGAGGCTCGAGCTGCACTGGCAGAGGGCCTCCAGAAGCAGATCGCTGAGTCTCTGGCGGTGGTGGCCAATGTGGCCAAGGTCTCGAAGGGTCTCAAAGGGACCCTTCAAAAGGCCCTAAAAGAAGCGGCGGCCTCCATTCAGGAGGCTACGGACGAGCTCCTCAGCCGCACTAGCTCGGGGGAGGTTGCTCTGCTCCGTGCGGCCAATGGCCGCATGGAAGCAGAAATCGCGGACCTCCGACAAGAGCTGAGGAGCCTCCGGGATGAAATGAGCCGGCCACGCGCGAATCCCGCGCCGCCGCCGCCACCACCGCCAGAGGTGGAGATGAACATGGCCGCGAACCTGGAGAGGATGACTCTCCTCATGGAGAGCAGGTTCGCGGCCATCGAGGAGCAGATGCGCTCGGTCCGGCCGGCACCACCGCCGGCCCGCACCTTGAGCCCTGCTCCTCGAGCTAGGCCCACACCTCCGCCGACCTCGCCCATTCCTGGGCCGTCGGTGGAGGAGTACCCCCCGCTACCCCAGCCGCGTAGAAAAAAGAGAGAGCGGTGGCGATGTCCACCCCGCCACCGCCCGCCTGTCCGGCGCCCACTACCTCCTTCGACCGCGGCCGAAGACGGCTGGACGACGGTCAGTCGCAAGAAGAAGGCTAAAAGTAAGGCCGCCCAACCGTCGTCCGGCACCCAACCGGCCGCGGCTGCCGCCGACGCGCAGATCACCCGCGCGAGGCGGCAAAGAGGGAGAGGGCGGGGGAGAAAAGAGAAGGGGGATGTGGCGCAGGCTCCGGCCTCGCAGCCCCCCCCCCCTCCCCCTCCCCCCCCCCAAAAGGAGAATAGGGCCAGGGGCAGGAAGGTGCCGCGAATGCGTCCGCCGAAATCCTCCGCCGTCGTGCTGACTATGCAGTCAGGCGCGGAGGAGAGAGGCGTGACGTACGCGAGCCTCCTGTCCCGGGCCAAGGCTAATATCCGGCTGGCTGACCTCGGTATTGAGGGCGGGCTCCGGCTAAAGCGCGCGCGCACTGGGGCGCGGATGCTGGTGGTGCCTGGCGCCACTAGCGCCCCCCAGGCTGACGCCCTAGCCGCAAGCCTACGCACCGTCCTCAATGCCGAGGATGTGCGTGTGTCCAGGCCAGAGAAGGCGATGTATGTTCGCGTCTCGGGCCTGGACGACACCACTGAGGGCGAAGACGTGGCCGCTGCCATCGCGCGGACCACCGGATGCTCGCCCGAAAGCGTCAAGGCGACAAAGGTCCGCCCCGGTCCAGACGGGGCGGGCACGACGGTGGTGGCCTGCCCGGTGGCAGCTGCCAAGCTGTTGTTGAAAGAGGAGACGAAACTCCTGGTGGGCTGGGCCTCAGCCACGGTCAAGGCCCTCCCCCATCGAGCACAGAGGTGCTTCCGCTGCCATGAGCTCGGGCATGTGGCGGCGGCATGCACCTCTGAGGTGAACCGCAGCGATTTCTGCTATCGCTGCGGTGTAGCCGGGCACCTGGTGACCGGCCCCTGCACCGCGAAGCCGCATTGCGCTGTGTGCGCAGCCGCGGGCAGGCCCGCCGGTCACCAGTTAGGTGGGGGATCCTGTGGGTCCCGGAAGCCCACCAGGAGTAAAAAGGCCAGCCGGATAGCGCCGGACAGAGCCGCGGCCGCGGTGGCTACAACATCAGCCGCCGCGGGGAGCGGCAAGAAGTAACGCCCGTGGCGGTAAGGCCACGGGCGAGCGGCAGCGGGCGTTGAGGCCACGGGGATCTCTACAGGCCTCCGCCCGCACTAATGCCGCGAGAGGGCGCGAGAGGTAGCCGCGCGACCCTCTCAGGGCCGGGTAACTCTCACCCGGCCCACACAGGAGAGGCCGCCCCTGTTTATGGGGCGGCCCACCGCCCGCCGGGGTCGCGGAGTAAGGCTCACGCTGTGTACCGTGACCCCGGCACCTCGGCGGAAGAAGGCTCCCATGGGGTTTTAGTGGGTATACCGGCGCCGGTCGTATTGATTAATCGGCGTCGGGGAGTCCCACACACCGGCCGCGGCGATCCCCACGCGGCTGACGGTGAGGTAACTCATTTCCCCATGTAAAAAAAAAAAAAAAAAAAAAGGTTAGGTTAGGTTAGGTTAGGTTAGGTTAGGTTAGGTTAGGTTAGGTTAGGTTAGGTTAGGTTAGGTTAGGTTAGGTTAGGTTAGGTTAGGTTAGGTTAGGTTAGGTTAGGTTAGGTTTTTTTTTTTTTTTTTTTTTTTTTTATTCTCCTCTCTCCGAGCGAACGAGATTGCTCGGGCTTAAAACTTTTGGGGGTTTTTTATATGTTTGTGTTTTTATTTCTTTACTTTTCCTTGTGTTCTAGTACTTGGTCTTTTGATCACACTCTTTTGATCGGTTCTTTTGGGTTGTATCTTTTTTTTTATGTCTTTTATTTATTTCTTCAAAACAAAAATATTATTACAAAAGGTTTTCTATTACTATTACATTCTTATTACATCTAAACTGGCACAGAATTTCGACAAAAGTTTTTGAAAATTTTTTTACACTATTGTTTCTAAATTTAAATTTATACATATTTCGTGATTTTACATTAGTTATTCTATATAGGCACTACATTCTTATTCTAACTATCTACTACCGCTGACGCAAGCTTCTTAAGTCTATTTAATATATTGCATGTAAATCTATTTTATCCTACTGTTATGTTTATACTATAGTCTTAGTTTCTATCTATTTTTGTGTTTTATGCTTTTTTGTATTTTATAACTACGTTTTACTTTTACATACTATTATTTACTGTACATTATAAATATATAACTAAATATATAATAATTATACACCTTATATATCTGTTGTTTTATTTCTACTTATCACTCTTTCTACTACCTTTAAGCAAAACGCTATAAAAATTTCTACGTTTCTTTTTGACATTAGCTCCGCCATGTTTTCATACCTAATATCAATGCGAAGCTTGCTTTCGCAGGCAAACCTTTCCCGGGTGTATACCGGGCACCAGAATATGAGGTGGGGAACATCCTCTTGCTGCTCCTCATCGCAGATGCACGAGGGATTCTCTTTGCACCCGAACCGGTTCAGGTACTCCGAGAATCCCCCGTGCCCCGTGAAGAGCTGGGTGTGCAGGCCAGTGAGGCCGACCTGCCTAACTACTTTGTAGGCCCTCGAGACTTCAGGGAAAAAGAGTTTCGTGACGGATGCTGTTGTCTCTTGACAGTATCTCCGGTTCCATTCGTCCACCGTTCCCATTCGGAACTGCCGTTTGACGAAGGAAACCGGACACTTGTCATAAAGCGGCCTCACTTTCAGAGAAAGTGCAGCCGCTTTCGCCAACTCATCCGCCCGCTCGTTTTCTCTGACGTCTACGTGGGCCTTCACCCAGTACAGGCTTACCACCTTTCCTTGGGAAACACACTGCCGAATGTTTTCCCTTGCTTCGGCTGCTAGTGGATTCACGGAGCTCCAGTTGCACAGCGCTTGCAACGCCGATCTGGAATCGCTGTAGATGCCAAAGCTTCTTTCTGGTCGCTTCCGAGCCGACACCGTAGCCTCACGTATCGCCAGCAACTCTGCCTGATAGACCGTGCAATAGGACGCCAGCTTAATCTTCCGGCTTTTCGTCTCGACCTCATTATCCCAGAAGGATAATGAGGCTCCGACCTGGCCTTCAATTAAGCTGCCGTCTGTGAAGATGCGCACCGCCTGTTGGCGTTGCGCATCCACCTGCTCCTGGTCTGTCAGGCAGCCAAACTGTAACTCGATCTGTGAGGCCGGATGAGTTGTGTTGGCGTAAGCAACTCGCATTTCCATCTCCCTGTCCCCAAGCATTGGCTGCTCTACCCCCCTCTTGGCCTCGTATAAGGAAGCAACTTCCTTTATACGGAGGTCAAGGGGGAGCAGACCAGCCAACACCATTGCTGAGTTCAGGGAGACGGTCTTGTATGCACGACACATTTTCTGTGCGAATCCACGTTGGACCATGTTTAGTTGCTTACGCACACCCAACTTTGTGGCTGAAGGCGCCCAGACGCTTGCTGCGTACAGGATTACTGGCTCCAGTACCGCTGTATACATGATCCGGACGATCTCAGGGTTAAGACCCCAGGTGACCTTCGCGGCGCGCGATAACTGCGTGTGGAATTTAATTGCCTTCGCACATACATTACGTATGTGCGAGTTAAATGTTAAACTGCTGTCAATGGTTACACCTAGAATCTTAACCTCTGAGGCCATCTCAATGCTGACCCCTCCCATGTTCAGTCGTGGGGTGTCGTACTTCAATTTCCGAGTGAAAGTCACAGCTTTCGTTTTGTGAGCGGCAAATTTGAGCTTATTTCGGACACCCCACTCTTGAACATAGGAGAGAGTTGCATTAGCTCTTCTCTCTATGCTGCAACCAGAGTCTCCGTCGAATAGCAGGACTACATCGTCCGCAAACGCCTGTACGTGTTCCCCACGCGCTTCTAATCCTTTAAGAAGGGGATCGAGGAGCAGGTCCCAGAGGATAGGCCCCCCTATGGAACCCTGCACACAGCCTTTCGTGGTCGGTCTTTCCACCTCTTCTCCAAGGTACCTAAGTGAGACACTTCGGTTTTCCAGGTAACTGCCCAATATCCTCTGGATGTTTCTTGGGCAGTTCTCCTCCGCCAGTCGAACTCTAATCATAGGCCACCAAGCGCTGTCGAACGCTCCCTCTATGTCCAGTGAAACAAGTGTTATGATTTTCTTCTGTTTCAGCTTTTCGCGTATGTTGTTCACTAGATCATAGAGGGAGTCCTCCGTGCTTCTTTGGGGCAGAAATCCGTACTGGCGGGTGCTCAACCTAGGTACGAGGTGCCACGTTAAACGATTTATTATCAATCTCTCCAGAATTTTGCCTATCACTGGCAAAAGGCCGATGGGCCTATATGATTTTGGGTGGGAGTAGTCTTCTTTTCCCGGCTTCCGGAGCACGACAACAGTCGCCCGCTTCCAGATCGCCGGGAAGTGTCCGAGTGTTAGGCACTTATTAACCAGTGATAGGTAAAACTCCGGGTTATGGTAAATGGCCTGGGCGCATATATCGGCAGTTAGTCCGTCTGCCCCGGGTGCCTTTTTAGGATTAAACCGGTATGCGGCTTGACGTAGTTCTAGGGCAGTAAAGGGCGGATCGTCGTTCCCTAGCAGAGCGAGTTCGCTGTTTAACTTGTCCGCCTGCTCACGAATTGCCCTATGTCCTCGGTCATCTCCCATAGCACTATCTTCGGGGTAAAATGTTTCCGCGAGTAGCACAGCGGATTCACGGGGCCCCAGTACCACTCCCTTGTCAACCATAGGCTGATCCTCGTCCCGCTTCTTCGTCCGTCCGATGACCCGGTAGATCCCCTCCCAGACTCCTTCACGATCTTGCTTACCGCAAAACTCCTTCCAGCTCCTTGTTTTCGCGGCGCTGATCTCCATCTGATACTTCTTCTTGGCTTGCAGGTACTCATCGACCACACTTCTCCTACAAGACTGCGGCGCGCTACGGATTCTTCTCTTCTTCGTGACGACTCCACGCTTCAGGTTGGCGAGCTCTTCAGACCACCAAGGTAAGTTTACTTTATTTTTCTGACTTAATTGCGGTATACTGTGTTTGCATGCCTCTACTACTGTGTTATTTAATGTGTTTACTTTATTTTCCAGGTCCGTCGTGTCTGTCAGTTCTTCAATTACGTCCGTGGTAAGTCTGTTTTCTAGCATAAGCTGGTCCACTTTCTCACGAAAGAGGTCCCAGTTTGCTTTCTTCGTATTGAAGATGCGTGTTGTTCTGGCCATGCAAACACCGTCAAGCCGTTCATTTTGGATGGAAAAAAGAATGGTGTTGTGGTCAGAGCACGTCACTCCGTCGTCTACCCTCCAATCGCGCACGAAGTTGAGAAGGTCCTTAGTGCATACCGTGATATCCACAAAACTCGTAAGAGTCTTGTCTCCACGCACGGTGTCGAAGGTTGGAGTGTTTCCTTCGTTGAGCACCTGCAAGTCAAGCTCGTTCAGGAGTCCTGCCAGCCTCTTACCCCGTCGATCTTCAGTGGGGCTACCCCACCATGGACTCTTCGAGTTCACATCGCCGCCCACTACCATCCTCCGGGTTCCCAAAGTTCTCGCGATTTCTCTAATTTGTTCCATGTAGGGCTCCAGGTCTTTGTCGGGTTCTAAGTAAAGGGAGACGACTACCAGAGCGCTAGGTCCCCGTCCCAATTTAACTACCACCAGGTTGTCGGTGGTATATTCCGGTACTATGATGGCTTGTACCTTCGAATCAAATACGGCTATTGCCGCTTTGGCTGTAATTCTGGTCTGACCAGTGTTTTGGTAAACTCTAGCGCCCCGATAGTCCCTCACCTTGCCCACATTGCCTACGTAAGGCTCTTGGAGTAGAGCGAAAGCCGCACCTCTCTCGCTGGCGTGTTTGAACAACTCGTTCGTTGCGAGCTCCATCCTTTGGAGGTTGGCTTGCATAACTCGGTACGACTTCCGCTCCTTAGAGACCGCTTGATTGCCCGGGGTGCCCTTAGCAGTAGGCGACCGAGGCTCTAGCTATCTCCTCCCACCTGCTGCGTATTGGGCACCTGCTGTCGAAGGCGTTGTGGTCTATGTCCACCTTCTTCGCCCTCCTGCAATTGCAGCAAGTGGGTGGTGCTCCCGCCTTGAAGTCCGGACATTCGTACTTCATGTGGGGGTCCCCACAGTGGCTGCACTTCGGCTGCTGCTGCGCTTCAACGCAAAGCCTTCTCCCATGGCCGTAGCCCAGGCATAGCGAACACTGCACTAACGGCGATCTATCCGTTACGTGGAGCGTCTGCAGGTCTACTCTGACCATTCCGGTCTTCGTCATGCGCTGCCACAGCCTAGGCGCCACCCTTAAGACAACCCTATGGGTAAGGGGGTTTCTTCCCCTTATTTTGTAGGCTGCCGTCATCTCCTGTTCTTCTTCTGTTAGCCCTTCAAAGATCCTCCGATTTTGGTTCTTCAGGGCCTTGAAGAGTTCGTCGTCGGTGTGCACCCTTAGCACACCGGTAATCTGGACTAAGGGATTCTTGTTCTTTACATCCTCTACATTGAGGTGCTCGCTCTCTTTCAGCTTGTTCTTCACTTTCTCTCTGTCACTAGCTGTTTTACAGCCAATGATCACCTTCCTATCCCGCCCTTTTCTTACACGCTCAATTTCGAAGTCTCCTTCTTTTGCGTTCAGGACTCCTCTTACCTTATCGAGCACCTCATCTCCGGATATCTCCTGGTCCTTGTCGGTGATTACTACCGAGTGTAGTGTTGGGCGCTCAGTTGCTCTTGCCCCCTCCTTCCCTGACACCACACTGGCGTAACTCATCCGACTTTCCCTTAGCTCCTCCCTGTGCCTATCAATCTCCCCCTGAAGGTCCTTGATGCGCATGGTACTATCCCTCATTAGGGCTGCATGCTCTTCTAACTTGCGCATCAATTCGTCCTTCCCTATATCAACCTCGTTCCTGTTTTCTTCCAAGTCTATTTGGACTTCGGTCCCTTGTTCCCTGTTCTGAACGCCTTTTCCCTCTACGTTTCTAAGCTCACGCATAGCTTTTTCACCTTCTCGTACTATTACATATAGTCTGTTCACCATCTCTTCTACCCCTCTCTTAATCTCAGTTTTGAGATTGCGTGAATCTGATAGATATTTATCTATCTTGTCGACGCATGCCTTAGCCTCAGTTTCCCTACTAGTACCTTTCCCTTTTAACGGGGAAATGATCGGAGACCTAGCCAACTCGCGGGTTGGTCCCACTGCTGAGGTTGAGGCTATACCAGCTGTTTCATTTGCCATTGCCCTAGTATAAGTCCTATTCAGACACTCCATAGGCTTCTTGTTTACTTCGGCCGTCACCTTTGCTGTCTTTTTTGGGGGAGAGAATTTTAGTGTCACCGCCTTCTTCGTGGGGGGTGGACTCATTTTTCTTCTTTCTTCCTCTAATGCGTCAGTTTGGCCTCTCACTTCCGCTGTGGTCGTCATCTGGGTTCTTTCCCGCGGAGAGACAGTCTCCGTTTCGTCGTCACTTGTGCTACCACGTGTACTGCCCGACCTCGTCGGTGGCTTTTTCGGCGTCCTGAACATCTCAGGAGAGAGTGTCGTCACACTTAAAATAGCTCAATAAAGCTGCTATGCTATCTGTTACCACAATAGTGGTACACAGAGTTAACCTATGCTATGGCCAATAAGCCTTGTCTTAAATATATTATAGTCAAAATAGTAAAAAGTAGAAATAAAACAACACACTAATCTTTATTTTTGTTCACAGGTATTCCTGCAGTCAACTTGTCTCCACCCCGTGGAGAGTCACAATTAAACAAGATAAGTCAATATTATTACAAAAATTTCTATGCCTAAATAGGCAGATCAAGGTCTTAGTCTTACGATTTACTATAAACTTATATACTATTTACCTATATACTATTCTTAAACTATTTTGTTCGCTCAAACACTTATTTTTAATTCTTTTTTCTGTTTCAGGTCCAGGGGAGGAGCGGGAAGGCGCCGGGAGCCGGGAGGTGGACAGATGGAATCGTCGCGTCAACACGAGTTCTACGACACCTCGCACGCCGGGATTGGTCAACAGGACAAGGAGTTACAGGTAAGTATGGATAGGGAGGGAGCTAGAGGGGGGGGAGATAAGTAAATCGACAGATCTCGTCGTCCCGAGTTGAATGATACCAAACTCGACTATGTTAGCTATGAAATTGACTGAGAAACAAGCTGCGAAGTTTTGTCCCCAAAAATCCGGATGAAACTTCGCAACTTTCAAATCGCTGTTTCTCACTCAATTTCACTGCCAGAAACTCGAGCTTGGGCTCAAACCTCTCGCCTCGGCAAGATCTGTCGACTGAGTCGAAAAAACAGGCTGAAATTTTTGAAATTTTTTGAGACCTAAAAATGGGTCCAGCAGGTGCTCCTGATGCTGGGGGCCACTCCTGAGGAAACCCGAGCTTCCTCAGGTAGATATTAACCGAGTTATAGGAAATTTAAGATTTCCAAGATGGCCGCCAAGAAAGTTTGGTCGCCCAAATCTCAGCAACCAAGAGGCCGACTGTACCCGTGTTTGGGTTTATTGGGATGCCCCTGGCCTAATCTAGGTCCTAAACCTATTTTTACAGGTCAAAATTTTGAGTGCAATTTTTTGGCTCAGTCCTATAAAGAAAGCTATCCTAAGACCCACAGTCGAAGTCCGGAGTCTCTACGATGGATAACGGCCGAGATTTTGGACTTTAAAGAAATCCAAAATGGCGGCCGAACTGTCAAACTCCGGCGGGAAAACGCCGTAACTCCCTGATTATATGTCCGATTTGGACCGGACTTGGACTGTAGTGTTGCCCGCTGTCTTCTCCACCCCGCTAGGGGGGGGGTTTGTACAAAAATTTTCTTGCCTGTTTAACAGGCGAGTCAGTCGCTAAAGCCTATCCTAATGTTAGCAGTCAAAATCCCGCCGCGCTGCGTTAAATAATGGCCGAGAAAACAAGATTTTAAATTTTTCAAAATGGCGCCGGCCCTTAGCCAAAAAACACTAGATCGCAATTTCTCAGGTTTCTATGGGCCGAAACCGGTCGAGCTTGGGCTCGTCTTAAAGCTCTCGGCGAGATCTAACTACCTACTGTTCTACTTACTAGCTAGGGACTATATTTACCTATTTATTTAAATTTTAAGCCAAAAAATTACGTATCTTGGAAAGTATAAGGCGTAAAATTTTCAAAAAATTTCTAAAAAATGCCAAAAACTTTGCTCTATTTTCCCCAAAATTTTGTTGATTTTACCCAATAATAAAAAATAATATAAACTTAAAAATTTTGAAAGTTTCGGTTTTTTGATTTTTAAAAAATATTTTCCCTAGATCAAAAATCGGTTTTCTATGCGGGCAGGTAGAGCTGCCTGCCGCGCACAATACTGCAATTTTGAAACCCACGCGTCACTTATACTTTCCGAGATATTTATAAAACAATTTTAAAATTCTAATATGAAATAATTAAAAACTATTATACCTAAAATTATTCTAGGACCGGAATTATTCTTCGCTCGAAGAGGTCTTCAACCAGTCCTAACCTAGGCTCAATTGCTCCAAAGATGGCGGAGCAATTTCTAGGTTAGGAACTTGTTTTTTTGATGATGGTTCCGCCGGGTTTGCTCCGATGTCCGCGTGTGAGGTGTCAAACGACACGTCTCGGCGATCCCCCGGTGGCTACCGCGGCGGATTTTCAAGCTCCAAAGAGATTTTTTACGCTAGACTCAAAAAACAAAATTTGTCCAAAAAAATTTCTCACTTTTTAATTTTTTGCCAAGTAACTATAATGAAATCTAAGGTTGTATCTGGGCACTTTAGCTTAGTTTTTGGTGCTCTATCTATACGTATTTTTGAATTTAGAATCGGTCCATAAATCACGATTTTCACACCACGTTTTTTCACTTTTCACTTTGTAACTTTGTGAATGGAGTTGGAATTCCGACGTTAGTATTTTTGCCAGGTGGGGGCACCTGGGCCCCACCAAAGCCGCCGATAAAAACTGGGTGTCGTCGATTTAGTTTCCGAGATTTTAATTTTTGAAAATCCAATTTTTAGTTTTTGCACTATAACTTTTTAGTCCGAGTAGCTACGAAACTGGTTTTTGTATAGGCACCTGCGCCTCACTTTCCCGCACAATTCGGTACTACACACGGCACTGTACGGTTGAAAAAACCTATTTTTCTGAATTTTTTAGTCGGGAGCTTAGGTCAAATCGACTGTTCTCGAGCGCGGTTCGAGCAGAACTGGTTAGGTTAGGTTAGGTTAGGTTAGGTTAGGTTAGGTTAGGTTAGGTTAGGTTAGGTTAGGTTAGGTTAGGTTAGGTTAGGTTAGGTTAGGTTAGGTTAGGTTAGGTTTTTTTTTTTTTTTTTTTTTTTCTCTCCTCTCTCCAAGCTATCAAGGTTGCTCGGGTTTTTCATCTTTTTGGGGGTTTTATATTTTCTCTTATTCTTTCATTTTTTTTTCTTTATTTTATTTTTATCTATTTCTTTTTTATTTCCTTTCTCTTTTTTGTTTATCTGTTTATTCTTTTGGTACTTTATTTTCTAAAAAGGGTTTACAAATTTCACTTAATTCTATTACAATTTTGTTACATCTACTTTTACATTTTACTTGAAATTTTCGGTCTAATATGTTACATTTTTTGTTGTTACTAAATTTTGATACATTTTGCCTAAACTGAACTAAAAGTATTTTCTAAACAGAGGTTTTTTATTCTACTATTTATCTCCTATTCTTTATTATGTAAAAATATACAGGCACTTTCTTCCTATTCATTTATTGCTCTGCAGCAAGCTTCTTAAATTTATCCTATTATATGTAATTCTATGTTTTCCTATTGCTATTTTACTATCTATACTATTTTCTATCTATTTTTGTATTTTTGTCTTTTTTGTCTTGGGTTATATGCTATTTACTTACTTACTATTTATTTATTGTGGATTAATTATATATGCTTAAATATATAATAATAACACATGTTATGCATCTATTATCTTATTTCTGCTAACCACACTCTTAACTACTTTGATACAAAAAGCTATAAAAACCTCGACGTTCTTTTTTGCCATTAATTCGTGCATGTTTTCATGGCGGATTTCTACACGAAGCCTGCTTTCGCAGTCATATCTCTCCCGGGCATATACCGGACACCAGAAAATGAGATGCGGGATATCCTCTTGTTGGTTGTCATCACAGATGCACGAGGGATTCTCTTTGCACCCGAACCGGTTCAGGTACTCCGAGAATCCCCCGTGCCCCGTAAACAACTGAGTGTGCAGATCGGTGAGGCCGATCTGCCTAACTATCTTGAAGGCCCGCGTGACTTCAGGGAAAAAGAGTTTCGTAACGGATGCCGTTGACTCTTGACAGTATCTCCGATTCCATTCGTCAACCGTTCCCATGCGGAACTGTCGTTTGACGAAGGAAACCGGACACTTGTCGTAAAGCGGCTTCACTTTCAGAGAAAGTGCTGCCGCTTTCGCCAACTCATCCGCCCGCTCGTTTTCTCTGACGTCAACGTGGGCCTTTACCCAGTACAGGCTCACCTGCTTCCCCTGAAGAACACACCGTCGTATGTTCTCCCTGGCCTCAAACGCTAGCGGATTTACTGAGCTCCAGCAGCACAGCGATTGCAACGCCGATCTAGAATCACTGTAGATGCCAAAGCTTCTTTCTGAGCGCTTCCAAGCCGACGCCGTAGCCTCACGTATCGCCAGTAACTCTGCCTGATAGACCGTGCAGTAGGACGCCAGCTTAATCTTCCGGCTTTTGGTCTCGACCTCATTATCCCAGAAGGATAATGAGGCTCCGACCTGGCCTTCGATTAAGCTGCCGTCCGTGAAGATACGCACCGCCTGGTGGCGTTGCGCATCCACCTGCTCCTGGTCCATCAGGCAGCCAAACTGTAACTCGATCTGTGAGGCCGGATGAGTTGTGTTGGCGTAAGCAACTCGCATTTCCACCTCCCTGTCCCCAAGCATTGGCTGCTCTACCCCCCTCTTGGCCTCGTATAAGGAAGCTACTTCCTTTATACGGAGGTCAAGGGGGAGCAGACCAGCCAACGCCATTGCTGAGTTCAGGGAGACGGTCTTATATGCTCGACACATTTTCTGAGCGAATCCTCTTTGGACCGTGTTGAGTTGCTTACGCACACCCAACTTTGTGGCTGAAGGCGCCCAGACGCTCGCTGCATACAGGATTACTGGCTCCAGCACCGCCGTATACATAATCCTGACGACCTCGGGGTTAAGGCCCCAGGTGACCTTCGCGGCGCGCGATAACTGCTTGTAAAAACTGATTGCCTTCGCACATACGTTACGTATGTGCGAATTGAATGTTAGGCTGCTGTCTATGGTTACACCTAGGACTTTAACCTCCGAGGCCATCTCTATGCTGACCCCTCCCATGCTCAGTCTTGGGGTGTCATACTTTAATTTACGGGTGAAAGTGACAGCTTTCGTCTTGTGCGCGGCAAATTTCAGTTTATTACGGACACCCCACTCCTGAACATAGGAGAGAGCCGCATTAGCTCCTCTCTCAATGCTGCTGCCGGAGTCTCCATCGAACAACAAGACCACATCGTCCGCAAACGCCTGTACATAATATCCCCTCTCCTCGAGGCCTTTAAGAAGGGGATCGAGGAGCAGGTCCCATAGGATAGGCCCCCCTATGGATCCCTGCACGCAGCCTTTCGTGGTCTGTCTTTCCACCTCTTCTCCTAGGTACCTAAGCGAGACGCTGCGGTTTTCCAGGTAGCTGCCCAGTATCCTCTGGATGTTGCCTGGGCAGTTTTCCTCCGCCAACCGAACCCTGATCATAGGCCACCAAGCGCTGTCGAACGCTCCCTCTATGTCTAGTGAAACGAGTGTTATAATCTTCTTTTGTTTCAGCTTGCCGCGTATACTGTTCACCAGATCATAGAGGGAGTCCTCCGTGCTTCTTTGGGGCAGGAATCCGTATTGGCGGGCGCTGGTTAGGTTAGGTTAGGTTAGGTTAGGTTAGGTTAGGTTAGGTTAGGTTAGGTTAGGTTAGGTTAGGTTAGGTTAGGTTAGGTTAGGTTAGGTTAGGTTAGGTTCCCCCCAGGGGGTGCCACCCTGGACTCTTCTCCGTCCAGGTAGTGGTACAAGGGGATGCGTCCCCGGGGCCCCGAGCCGCCACTGTCACATTCCCCCCTTCACTCCGTGACAGTGGTGTCCCACCTATCCACTCCAAATCCTGGTATTCCTTCCCTTCCTTCCAAACGCATTCCTCCCCAAATACCCCTCCCTTCCGAAGAAAAGGTGAAGAGCCGTTCTGCCGGTCTTCATGGCGGAGCGGCGGGCACCGGCCCAGCGTTGACGCACCTTGCTCCGCTGGTGCCGTTGCCAGGAGAGGGCAGCGCGGTTCTGCCCCGCGCGCCCCATCGACGAGGACAGTGGCGGCGGGCCCAGTGGTGGGGCGAGAGTCTCGCCACTGGGCACTACCGCCGAGCGTTTCCCCGTGCGGTGTCGTGGTCATGTCTCGCGGCCGCACGGGACCGCGGGGCTTGCCTTAGTCGGCTGGCCCAAGAGGAGAAAACCTCAATAAAAAACCCCTAATACCTAAGCTGCGGCGCAGGGCGAGAGGTTTTGAGGCCGGGGGGGTAAACCCGGTCGTTACTGCGGACCACACCCATTTTTCTTTATATAACGTAGACTTACTCGTGGGAACAGATATGGAAGCTAATAAAAAATCTAAAACTGACGCAGAGCCTGTGACGGGCGGAGCTGATGTAGGTGAGGGGCCCGTGAAGGGCCCAAACAACAACCCGAAAGGGCCCGTGAAGGGCGGAGCGGGAACGTCGAAGACGTTCTACTCCCGATTCCTATCGGCAATTTCATCGCCGCCGGAGGAATCGGGAAGTAGCAAAACGGTTGCGCGCACCACTACGCAGCAGCGACCACGTAGAAACTCCGACAGTGAGTCGGAATACTCGTCCTCACTACCATCGGAGGACGAGGGGAGGACGGCCTCTACCAATTTGCCCCCTAAGGCCCAGGGTGCCAAAGCACCGGTCGCCAAAGGGGGTAAAGGCGATCCTCCCAAAAAAGGAGACAAAACGAGCCAGGTAGTCGCGCGCAATGAAAAATTGCGCGCATACCTGGCCCTGGACGATTTAGATCGGATGATGTCCTCGTTCTCATCCGAGGACGACGAAAGGGTGGCCCCCGCCAAGCCCCCGCCCAAGCCTCCGGCTGCCGCAAAAGCGTCGGATGCTAAGCGGGGCAGGGGTCGCCCACCAACCACAGGCGAATACGTGGGGCTGGCGGACGCCAAAAAGGCGCTCGTGGAGGCCCAACGCGCGGAGATGGAGCTCCAGTGCGAGAAGGACATCGTGGAGAAGGCCCGACTTATGGCGACCGCGAGGGTTACGAGGTCTAAGACCGGTGGTACCCTCGCGGGCCAGGCCCCTCCCGAGTCCCGCACGGAGCATGCCGAGGGCCTCCAACGGCAGATCGCCGACTCATTGGCGGTGGTGGCCGGAGTGGCCAAGGTGTCAAAGGGCCTTAAGGGCACTCTCCAAAAGGCCCTTAAGGAGGCGGTGTCGTCAGTCCAGGAGGCCTCAGACGAGCTCCTGGGCCGCACAGACACCGAAGAGGTCGCTCTGCTCCGTGCGGCAAATCGCCGCATGGAGGCGGAGCTGGCGGACCTGCGCCGCGAATTGGCGAGTATCCGGTCGGAGCTCGCCGAAGCTCGCGCCGGGCCTGCCCGCCCCGCGCCACCACCCCCGCCAGAGCCCACACCACCAGAGTCGACGGCCGCAAACCTGGACCGTCTAATTCTCCTCATGGAGAACAGGTTTGCGGCCCTGGAGGAGCGGATACCGCCCGCGAGACCGGCACCGTCACCGGGACCGGTCAGATCGCCGCGACCCGCTCCTCCCAGGATGACCCCGCCAAGCCCCTCGCTCATCTCAGGGCGCTTGGCGGAAGAATTCCCTCCTCTCCCATCGAGGAGGGAATCAACGGAGACGGCGGTCTCTGGACCGCCGCATGTCGCCTGCCCGGCGCCCCCTCCTCCGGTTGCAACCGCGGCCGAAGGCTGGACGACGGTCAGCCGAAAGAAGAGGGCCAAAAATAGAGCCCCACCGTCGTCCGGCACCCAACCGGCCACGACTGCCGCGGCAGCGCAGCCCACCAGCGCGCCGCGGCGAGGAGGAAGAGGACGCGGGGGGAAAGGACAGGGGGATGTGGCGCAGGCTCCGGCCTCGCAGCCCCCCCCTCCTCCACCCCCCGCACCCAAAAAGAAGACAGCCGCCAAGGAGAAGAGGTCTCCGCGTCTGCGTCCCCCAAAATCCGCCGCCGTTGTGCTGACGCTCCAGCCAGGCGCGGCGGAGAGAGGGGTAACGTATGCGAACCTCTTCTCCAAGGCGAAGTCAAGAATCCGGCTGGCCGACCTCGGGATAGAGGGAGGCCTTAAGCTCAGGCAGGCGCGCACTGGGGGCCGCATACTGGTGCTTCCGAGCGCCAGTGACGCCTCCAAGGCAGACGCCCTGGCTGAGCAGTTGAGAATCAACCTCTATCCCGAGGACGTGCGTATCTCCAGGCCCGAGAAGACTGTGTGTCTTCGCGTCTCGGGCTTGGATGATCACGCACACGAGGAGGATGTGGCCGCTGCCATCGCGCGGACCACCGGATGCTCCCTTGGGAGCATCAAAGCGTCGAAGGTCCGTCCCGGCAAAGACGGGATGGGCCAGACGGTGGTGGCCTGCCCGGTGGCGGCCGCCAAACAGCTCCTCGCTGTTGAGACGAAGCTCCTGGTGGGCTGGGCCTCCGCTACCGTTGAGGCCCTGCCCCGTAGGCCCCAAAGGTGCTACCGCTGCCACGAGGTTGGCCACGTGGCGGCGGTATGCCCTTCGGAAGTTGACCGCAGTGGTAATTGTTACCGCTGCGGTAAAGATGGGCACCTGGTGTCCGGCCCCTGCTCGGCGAAGCCGCACTGTCCTCTGTGCGAGGCCGCGGGCAGGCCGGCCGGGCACCAGCTGGGCTCGAAGCCCTGCGGGGCTAAGAAGCCCACTAGGAGGAACGTCCAGGCCAGCCGGATGGCGCCGGGCAAAGCCGCAGACGCGGCGGTAACAGAAACCGCCGCGCCCAGCGGCCAGGAGTAAAGCCCGTGGCGGTAATGCCACGGGCGAGCGGCAGCGGGCGTCGAGGCCAGGGGATCACATAGGCCTCCGCCCGCACCAATGCCGCGAGAGGGCGCGAGAGGAAGCCGCGCGACCCTCTCAGGGCCGGGTATCCTTCACCCGGCCCACACAGGAGAGGCCGCCCCCTGTTTACGGGGCGGCCAGCCGCTCGCCGGGGTTGCGGACTAAGGCCAACGCTGTATACCGTGACCCCGGCATCAATGCGGAGGAAGGCTCCCATGGGGTTTTAGTGGGTATACCGGCGCCGGTCGTATTGATTAATCGGCGTCGGGGAGTCCCACACACCGGCCGCGGCGATCCCCACGCGGCTGACGGTGAGGTAACTCATTTCCCCATGTAAAAAAAAAAAAAAAAAAAAAAAAAGGTTAGGTTAGGTTAGGTTAGGTTAGGTTAGGTTAGGTTAGGTTAGGTTAGGTTAGGTTAGGTTAGGTTAGGTTAGGTTAGGTTTCCCCCAGGGGGTGCCACCCTGGACTCCCCTCCGTCCAGGTAGTGGTACAAGGGGATGCGTCCCCGGGGCCCCGAGCGGCCACTGTCACATTCCCCCCTTCACTCCGTGACAGTGGTGTCCCACCTATCCACTCCAAATCCTTGTATTCCTTCCCTTCCTTCCAAACGTATTCCTCCCCAAATACCCCTCCTCTCCGAAGTAAGGTGACGCGCCGCTCCGCTGAGGTTCATCCGAGGTGGAGTGGTGCCGGTAACCAGCGTCGAGCTCTGCTCCGCTGGCTGCCATTAGGTGGAGGGTGCGTGTTCTGCCACGCACCCAACACGACGTTCGTGGTGGCGACGGCACAGTGGCGGGGCGAGAGTCTCGTCACTGTGCACTACGTCGAGCGTTTCCCCGTGTGGTGTCGTGGTCACGTCTCGCGGCCACACGGGACCGCGGGGCTGGCCTTAACCGGCTGGCCCAAGAGGATGAGCACCTCAATAAAAAATCCCCTAATGCCTAAGCTGCGGCGCAGGGCGAGAGGCTTTGAGGTCGGGGGGGTAAACCCGGCCGTTACTGCGGACCACACCCATTTTCTATTATACAAAGTTGAATACTCGTGGGAACAGAATGGCAGATCTTAAAACTAAAACATCCTCAGACGTTGTGCCCGAGAAGGGCGGTGACGATGTAAGGGAGAGGCCCGAGAAGGGCCAAACAAAACACGACACGAAAGGGCCCGCGAAGGGCGGAGACAAGACATTCTACTCGAGGTTCCTCTCGGCTATCTCATCTCAGCCGGAGGCCTCGAGTAGTAATCAAGGAGTAGAACCCCGCATCACGCGGAGCAGGGTGCGTGCCGATTCGGAGATTGAATCGGTGGCCTCGTCTCAACTACCATCTGAGGACGAGGCCAGGGTGGCAGTACCTAAAAACCCACCCCCCGCAAAAGGAGAAAAGGCCAGGGAACCGGTCGCGCGCAATGAGGCGCTGCGTCGGTACCTGGCCCTGGACGACCTCGACGCCATGATGGAGTCGTCGTCGTCCCTATCGTCCTCGGACGAAGAGGAGAGACCGGCCCCCAAAACCCCCGCCAAGGCTAAGGCTGCTGCCAAAGCGCCGGACGCCAAGCGGGGCAGAGGCCGTCCCCCTACCACAGGGGAGTATGTGGGTCTGGCGGATGCCAAAAAGGCACTCGTGGAGGCCCAACGCGCGGAGCTAGAGCTCCAGGCGGAGAGGGAGATCGTGGAGCAGGCCTCGGCGATGGCTACGGCGAGGGTGACCAGGCTTCAGGCTGGTCCACCCGTCGCGAGCCAGGCCCCTCCCGATGCTCGTGGTGCTCACGCGGAGGGCCTCCAGCGACAGATCGCT
This sequence comes from Dendrolimus kikuchii, assembly GCA_019925095.2. Classification (NCBI taxonomy): domain Eukaryota; kingdom Metazoa; phylum Arthropoda; class Insecta; order Lepidoptera; family Lasiocampidae; genus Dendrolimus; species Dendrolimus kikuchii. The sequence goes on from CM034400.1 coordinate 24,204,642, forward strand.
GACTCGCTGGCGGTGGTCACTAACGTGGCCAAGGTGTCGAAGGGTCTGAAAGGGACCCTTCAAAAGGCCTTAAAGGATGCGGCTGCGGCCATCCAAGAGGCCTCAGAAGAGCTCCTCAGTCGGACATCTTCCGAGGAGGTCGCCCTCCTCCGTGCGGCGAATAGCCGCATGGAGGTAGAGATCGCTGACCTCCGGAAGGAACTGAGGAGCCTTCAGACGGATCTCGTCAGGCCGCGTGCCGCTCCTGCGCCGCCGCCGGCTGAGTCACCGTCAGCCTTAGAGAAGACGATGGCCGCGAGCCTGAACAAACTCACTCTCGCAATGGAGAGCAGGCTCGCGGCCATGGAGGAGCAGGTGCGCTCTGTTCGGCTGACCCCCCAACCGGGACCAGCCCCCAGATCGAGCCCTGCTCCTCGAGCCAGACCTACACCCCCGCCGAGCCCCTCGCTCATCTTTGGGCGCTCGGCCGAGGAGTTCCCCCCACTTCCCTCACGAAGGGAGTCTACGGAGACGGCGGTGTCGATGGCTTCTGTGCCACCACCGCCCGCCTGTCCGGCGCCCCTCCCTCTCCCGGCCGTGGCCGAGGAGGGCTGGACGACGGTCGGCCGTAAGAAGAGGGCCAAAAAAGCCCCACCGTCGTCCGGCACACAACCGGCCACGACTGCCGCGGTAGCGCAGCCCACCAGCGCTCCGCGGCGAGGAGGTAGAGGACGCGGGGGAAAAGGAAAGGGGGATGTGGCGCAGGCTCCGGCCTCGCAGCCCCCCCCTCCTCCACCCCCAGCGTCCAACAAAAAGGAGAGGAAGCCGAAGGAGAAGAGGTCGCGTTTGCGTGCCCCAAAATCCGCCGCCGTCGTCCTGACTTTACAGCCAGGCGCGGCGGAGCGGGGGGTTACGTACGCGAACCTCTTCTCCAAGGCGAAGTCCAGGATCCGGCTGGCCGACCTCGGGATAGAGGGGGGCCTACGGCTAAGGCAGGCGCGCACTGGGGGCCGAATACTGGTGCTCCCCAGCGCCAGTGACGCCTCCAAGGCGGATGCCTTAGCCGAACAACTGAGGATAAACCTCTATCCCGAGGACGTGCGTATCTCCAGGCCCGAGAAGACTGTGTGTCTTCGCGTCTCGGGCTTGGATGATCACGCACACGAGGAGGATGTGGCCGCTGCCATCGCGCGGACCACCGGATGCTCCCTCGGGAGCATCAAAGCGTCAAAGGTCCGTCCCGGCAGAGACGGGATGGGCCAGACGGTGGTGGCCTGCCCGGTGGCGGCCGCCAAACAGCTCCTCGCTGTTGGGACGAAGCTCCTGGTGGGCTGGGCCTCGGCTACGGTTGAGGCCCTCCCCCATCGCACCCAGAGGTGCTATCGCTGCCACGAGGCTGGCCACGTGGCGGCGAAATGCACCTCGGAGGTAGACCGCAGCGGTGACTGCTACCGCTGCGGAAAAGGTGGTCATCTGGTGACCGGCCCCTGCTCGGCGAAACCGCACTGTCCAGTGTGCGAGGCCGCGGGCAGGCCAGCCGGTCACCAGCTGGGCTCGAGGCCGTGCAAGGCCAAGCCCACCAGGAGAAACGTCCCGGCCAGCCGGATGGCGCCGGACAGAGCCGCGGCCGCGGCGGCAACACCATCAGCCGCCGTTAGGTTAGGTTTTTTTTTTTTTTTTTTTTTTTTTTTTTTTTATACCTTTAGGCTCAAGCTTAGGTCATGCTCGAGGCAATACTATGTTTATTTTTTCTAAAAACTTACATTTTGTCTATACTAATTATTTTAACACAATAACTTTACGCAGTGAAGGAATGTTGGTCGTGGTTGGTTGTAATTGGAATGTTGGTTGTAGTTGGTTATGGTTGGATGTTACTTGGAGATATGTTTCTGGTTTGTTGGGACTGGGATATGGTTGGAAGTGTGTTCTGGGTTGGTTTGAATTTGGAAGATGTGTGATTTGTGTTCTGGGATAGTGTAATGCTTGTGCAGTAGGGAGTGTAGCCAATTTTGTTGCTGGTATGTATGGATTACTGTTTGGATGGGTAGGGGTGTTTGGATATATTCTTTATTTATTGCCTAATTTTATGTTACAATTTATCTTAATATCTATTACATAGTGTTTTGAATTTTGTTTACAAGAAAATATCTATTTGTTTTTTATTTATCAAGATGTTATAGTGTTATAATATTGTAAGTAGTTTTATACATATTTGTGCTTTGCTTAATTCTAGTTCTGCTTACGTGCTACAGATTTTATATCTTATTTTTGTAATTTTATTTGTTTTACATTATTATGACTAATTATATATATTCCTAATTTTTACAGTTATTTGACGCTATTAGTACGTATACTGTAGTATATGTCTATAGTGTCACTTGGTTTACATTTATTTTCTACTATTATCTTTTACTGGTCAATATATATCATCATCCCAATTCTGTACTGTTTACTAATTATTTTTCTATTTCCAGGTCACCTCTGCGCCCTGGTGCCTGCCGTTTTCAATACGTGAGTATGTCCTTATATTGTTTGTGTTGTATTTTTGTGTGTGCTTACTATTATTCTATTTGTGTATGAGTGTTTGTGCTTGGTCATTGGTGCTATTACAAACCGCGAGCTTTTATACTAAAAGTCGCTAAGTTTTAGTGCAGTGTTGTGTTGCATGTACGTGTTGTATTTGTTTTGTGTTTTTTGTTGTGTTTGTGCTTGTTGTGTAAGTGCATGTGTTGTTAATTGTGTGTTATGTTATGTGTTTTCCTGGCAGGTTCCAAGGTCAGTCTGCTACCTCGAGGATAGCTTCCCAGTTGTGGTGTACTGTTTTCATGGAGAGTGACCCAGTGCTAGGCGTGGCTGCCGGTCCCACGCACGATAGCGGAATCGTAGGCCATACCTCGTTGTCGTTCATGATAGTGCACAGATATTACCAATTTTCATTCCTTTGTATCAACGAGGTACGGCTTCCGATCCATTACTATTGTGTTGTTCCCGGCTGCCCGCCTAGCAATAAGCCACGGATTGGCGCACTATGGTGTCCCACCTAATTCTCACCGGACACTTTTCGCTAAATGCGTTGTGCATTGTGTCGGTCTTCCTTTCTCTGGTACAATTGCAACATTTAGGTGGCGCACCAACCATGTACTCCTCACACTCATTTCGGGTGTGAGGTCCACCACAGTGACAACACCTTACTTGGGTTGCCTCGACGCATAGTTTCTTACCATGCCCGAAGCCCAGGCAAAGGGTGCACTGGGTTAAGGGTGACCTGTCTGTAACTTGCAAGGTCTGAAGGTCGATCCTCACCGTGCCAATTACTGTGAGCCTCGCCCAAAGAGCCGGTGACACCTTGAACACAACCTTGTGCGTGTTCGGGTTTCGTCCTCTGATCTTATAGGCTATCTCCATCCATCCGTCGTCCCCTTCAAGCCCCTCAAAAACCTCCCTATTTTGGTTTCTGAGGGCCCTGTTGAGGTCGTCGTCTGAATGTGCCCTGAGGACTCCCGTTACCATCACCATAGGTTTCTTATTGGTGATGTCTTCTGCCACTAAGTCCGCCCTTCGTTCCTTCAGCTTCTTCTTGAGCTTTTCGCGCTCCTCTACAGTTTTGCAACTGACGATAACCTTTCCGTCTCTCGCTTTCCTAACCTTTTCTACCTCCACTCCTCCTTCTTTGGCGTTTAACGCCTCCCTGATACCCTTGAGGGTTTCATCGGCAGAATGGTTGTCCTTATCGGTTGTGGTTATCGCCACCGAGTGAAGCGTCCTGTAGGTCTTGGGATTTATCCCTGACCTCTCGGCCGCCACACTCGCATAACTCCTTTTTGGAATGCACTCCTCGCTCGTACTCACACTGTGCTTTAGAATAACCTTCTCGAGGTTATTCGTACTCTCCAGGTTTCTTCTAAGGAGCTCGGAGTGCTCTTCCATTCGCTCGGTGAGGATGACCCATCTCCTGCTGAGCGCTTCCCTATCTTCATTCTCCCTAGGGAGTCCGCTCTGCGATGGATCCTGTTCTTCGACCTGCGTTTGCACGTCGCAGAACGTCTTCTCTTTCTCGCTTGAGCCCTTCCCCACTTTGCCTACTAAGGCTTCCCCGAGTGCCGCGTCCGTCTGCTTCAACAGGACGTGCAGACGACTCACCGCATACTGCACGCCATGTTTTATCTCTGTCTTGAGATTTCTCGAGTTCGATATATGTTCATTGAACTTCGTCACACACTCTTCGGCTTCCCGTAGCCTCTCTTCGCGTGTCGCCACATTATCTGTGACCTTTGGTGGCGTCCGTTTAGTGAAGGTCTTGTTCACTTCCTCTTTCTTACTGGGGCCAGGTACTGCTTGCGCGGCCTTGTTTGGGGGTGGGGAGAATTTCAGGGACACTCCCTTTCTTTTTGCCTTCTCCTTGGGAGGGCTGTAATAGGTAGGTGTGGGTGGCTTCGACGGCGGTAAGCCCTTTAGTGCTCTTCTTCTGTTGATCTCAACGAAGTGCTGGGCTTGTCTTACTTTGTGTTCCGCGTACGTTGTATATGGCGGAAGTGGGCGCGGAGATGGAGAGTCTTCAATCCCAAGAGATTCCCTCACTTCCCTTCTTTCTTTTATGAGTTCCTGACGCGGGCTGCCCTCTTCCCCTTGTTCCGCCATTTCAGTGCCTTTTTGTAGAATCTCTTCCCATGTGGGATATCGATTCCACTCCTCCTCTTCGTCCGAAAATACTGTTTCGAACCTTTCTTCCCTCTTTTTCGTCTGTTTCGCCGGTGTCCGAAACATTTTGACGGGTAGAAAGGGGTTTCGTCCCTGACTTGTCCTAAATTCTAAGTGTGAGTCCTAATCTAATTGATTGGCGCAATAGCACACAATCAAAGGGTCAATTAGTAAAATAAAAAATAAAAGATAAACAATATATATTGAACCAGTCAAAGTTAATACTAATAAAATTTTTTATTTTTACAGGTACTCCTGCAATACGTCAGTGTCAGGTAAGTACTTATCTAACACTATCTATTTTACAATATTTCCTATCACTAATCTGTCTTTGTTCGCAGGTAAAAACCTGGGTCAGAGTCAAAACCACTCAGGGGAGTCAACTAATAAAAGAACAGATAAGTATATATATTGTCACCTACTTAAACTACTTATATCCTAAATTAAACGCTACCACTTAACCTAATAGTTTGCTCAGAACCACTCTTACTCTAATTTCTTTTTTTTTTTTTTTTTTGTTTCAGGTCCAGGGGAGGAGCGGGATGGCGCCGGGAGCCGGGAGGTGGACAGATGGAATCGTCGCGTCAGTACGAGCTTAACGACACCTCGCACGCCGGGATTGGTCAACGGGACAAGGAATTACAGGTAAGTATGGATAGGGGGGGAGCTAGAGGGGGGGGAGGTAAGTAGATCAATAGATCTCGTCGTCCCGAGTTGAATGATACCAAACTCGACTATGTTCGCTTTGAAATTGGCTGAGAAACAGGCTGCGAAGTTTTGTCCCCAAAAAACCGGATGAAACTTCGCAACTTTCAAATCGTTGTTTCTCACTCAATATCAATGCTAAAAGCTCGAGCTTGGGCTCAAACCTCTCGCCTCGGCAAGATCTATCGACTGAGTCGAAAAAACAAGCTGAAATTTTTCCAAAATTTTTTATCCTAAAAATGGGTCCAATGGGTACTCCTGGTGCTGAGGGCCACCCCTGAGGAAACCCGAGCTTCCTCAGGTGGATATTTGCTGAGTTATTGGAAATCTAAAATTTCCAAGATGGCCGCCTGTAAAGTTTGTACCCTTTAAACTCAGCAACCAGAATGCCTACTGGGCCCGTGCTTGGGTTCTCTGGGAAGCCCCTGGGCTGAACTAGGTCCTAATTCTATTTTTACACAATAAAAATTTTTGCACGATTTTTTGGCTTAAACCTAAAGAGTAGGCTGTTCTAACACCTACAGTCCAAGCCCCAACTTTCTACGGTGGATAATGACCGAGATATCACACTTTGAAGATTTTCAAAATGGCGGCCGAGCTGTCAAACCAAGGCGAGAAAACGTCGCCACACCCTTGTTTTTGGTCCGATTTCGTCCGGACTTGGACTGTAGTGTCTCCCGTCAGCTTCTCCTCCCCGCCTGGGGGGGGGCTTACCTAAAAAATTTTTCGCCTGTTTAACAGGCTGGTCCGACGCAGAAGCCTTGTCCAATACCAACAGTCGAAATCCCGCCGCGCTACGTCCAAAGATGGCCGAGATATCTTGACTTTAAGAAATTCAAGATGGCGCCGGCCCTTAGCCAAAAAGCACCAACTTGCGGTTTCTCGGGCCCCTATGGGCCGAAACCGATCGAGCTTGGGCTCGATTTGAAGCTCTCGGCGAGACTCGACCGCTGCTTACCCTACTTACTCGCTAAAACTTATATCTATATATTTATTTAACTTTTAAGCCAAAAAATTTCTATCTCGGAAAGTATAGGTCCTAAAAATTTCAAAAAATTACCAAAATTTGCCGAAAACTTTGCTCTGTATTACCCTTAATTTTGTTGCTTTTACCCCAATATTAAAAACTTATACAAACTTAAAAAATTTACAATTTACGGTTTTTTAACTTTTATTAAATATTTTCCCTACACAAAAAATCGGGTTATCATGCAGGCAGATAGAGCTGTCTGCCCTGCACAATCCTACAATTTTAAAACCCACGCGTCTCTTATACTTTCCGAGATATAAGCAAATTAAGTTTAATTTTCTAATTAAAAATAATTAAAGACTATGTTACTTAAAATTCTTCCAGGACCGGAAATGGGCTGCTCCTCTTGAAGTCTTCAAATGACCCTAACCTCAGATCGCTGACACCAATAACGGCGGAGCAATTTTGAGGTTAGGATCTTGTTTTTTTAACGATGGCTTCCGGGGGGCTGGTCCGATTCCCTCGAACAGGGTGTCGAACGATGCGTCTTCACAAGGGCTTTCTGGCCAGTACAGAAAAACACCCGGATATCTTGGAAAATTTTGAAGTTATGACCGAAAAACAAAAATCACTAAAAATTTTTCACTGTTTTTAATTTTTTATGCTGTCGGTATTAACAAATGTTAAGGTCGTTTCTGGCACTTTACCTTAATTTTTTACGCTGAATCCGATGGTATTTTTAGTTTTTGAATCCGTCCAAATTTGACAAAAGTAGCACCACGTTTTTTCACTTTAAGTCCAAAATCTTCGTAAGTGGAGTTGGGATTTTGCCGGTTGTATTTTTGCAGGGTGGGGGCACCTGGGCCCCACCAAAGCCGCCACTAAAAACTTGGTGTCGTCGATCGCGTTTCCGAGTTATGAATTTTTTAAAGTTCAAAATTTCGTTTTTACGCAATAACTTTTTTAGCCGAACTGCTAGAGAACTGCTTTTTGCACAGGCGTATGCGCCTCACTTTTGCGCACACACTGACACTTCGCACGATACGATACGATCGAAAAAACCTATTTTTCCGAATTTATTTCGGAGGAGCAAAACTTAAATCGACTGTCTCGGGCCGTGGTTCGAGCAGAACTGGTTAGGTTAGGTTAGGTTAGGTTAGGTTAGGTTAGGTTAGGTTAGGTTAGGTTAGGTTAGGTTAGGTTAGGTTAGGTTAGGTTAGGTTAGGTTAGGTTAGGTTAGGTTAGGTTAGGTTAGGTTAGGTTAGGTTAGGTTAGGTTAGGTTAGGTTAGGTTAGGTTAGGTTAGGTTAGGTTAGGTTAGGTTAGGTTAGGTTAGGTTTCCCCCAGGGGGTGCCACCCTGGACTCTTCTCCGTCCAGGTAGTGGTACAAGGGGATGCGTCCCCGGGGCCCCGAGCGGCCACTGTCACATTCCCCCCTTCAATCCGTGACAGTGGTGTCCCACCTATCCACTCCAAATCCTGGTATTCCTTCCCTTCCTTCCAAACTTGTTCCCGCCAAACTACCCCTCCCTTCCGATGTCAGGAGAGCGCCGTGCTGCCGGTTCGTGGCGGAGCGGCGGGCACCAGGCCAGCGTTGAGCACCTTGCTCCGCTGGTCCGTTGCCAGGAGAGGGCTGCACAGTTCTGCCCTGTGCGCCCCATCGACGTGGACAGTGGCGGCGGGCTCAGTGGTGGGGCGAGAGTCTCGCCACTGGGCGCTACCGCCGAGCGTTTCCCCGTGTGGTGTCGTGGATCACGTCTCGCGGCCACACGGGACCGCGGGGCTTGCCTTAACCGGCTGGCCCAAGAGGAGACAACCTCAATAAAAAACCCCTAAACTTAAGCTGCGGCGCAGGGCGAGCTGTTTTAAGGCCGGGGGGGTAAACCCGGTCGCTACTGCGTACCACACCCAGTTTTTTCTTTTAAAATGATAACGACTCGTGGGAACAAAATGGAGAAATTTTTAACCAAACCCCCTAAAGACGTAGTGCCCGAGAAGGGCGGAGAGAAGGAAGGAGATGTACCCGCGAAGGGTAAAAACCCCAACTCGAAAGGGCCCGAGAAGGGCGGAGACAAGACCTTCTACTCGAGGTTCCTCTCGGCTATCTCATCCCAGCCGGAGGCCTCGAGTAGTAGTCAGAAGCCGGAGGTCCGCGTCACGCGGAGTAGGATGCGCGCCGATTCAGAAGCTGAATCGGTGGCCTCGTCTCAACTTCCATCCGAGGACGAGGCCAGGGTGGCCGCTACTAAAAACCCACCCCCCGCAAAAGGAGAAAAGGCCAGGGACCCGGTCGCGCGCAATGAGGCGCTGCGTCGGTACCTGGCCTTGGACGACCTCGACGCCATGATGGAGTCGTCGTCGTCCCTATCGTCTTCGGACGAAGAGGAGAGACCGGCCCCCAAAACCCCCGCCAAGGCTAAGGCTGCTGCCAAAGCGCCGGACGCCAAGCGGGGCAGAGGCCGTCCCCCTACCACAGGGGAGTATGTGGGTCTGGCGGATGCCAAAAAGGCACTCGTGGAGGCCCAACGCGCGGAGCTAGAGCTCCAGGCGGAGAAAGAAATCGTGGAGCAGGCCTCGGCGATGGCTACGGTGAGGTTGACCAGACTCCAAACTGGTCCACCCCCCGAGAGCCAGGCCCCTCCCGATGCTCGTGTTGCTCACGCGGAGGGCCTCCAGCGACAGATCGCTGACTCGCTGGCGGTGGTCACTAACGTGGCCAAGGTGTCGAAGGGTCTCAAAGGGACCCTTCAAAAGGCCTTAAAGGATGCGGCTGCGGCCATCCAAGAGGCCTCAGAAGAGCTCCTCAGTCGGACATCTTCCGAGGAGGTCGCCCTCCTCCGTGCGGCGAATAGCCGCATGGAGGTAGAGATCGCTGACCTCCGGAAGGAACTGAGGAGCCTTCAGACGGATCTCGTCAGGCCGCGTGCCGCTCCTGCGCCGCCGCCGGCTGAGTCACCGTCAGCCTTAGAGAAGACGATGGCCGCGAGCCTGAACAAACTCACTCTCGCAATGGAGAGCAGGCTCGCGGCCATGGAGGAGCAGGTGCGCTCTGCTCGGCTGACCCCCCAACCGGGACCAGCCCCCAGATCGAGCCCTGCTCCTCGAGCCAGACCCACACCCCCGCCGAGCCCCTCGCTCATCTTTGGGCGCTCGGCCGAGGAGTTCCCCCCACTTCCCTCACGAAGGGAGTCTACGGAGACGGCGGTGTCGATGGCTTCTGTGCCACCACCGCCCGCCTGTCCGGCGCCCCTCCCTCTCCCGGCCGTGGCCGGGGAGGGCTGGACGACGGTCGGCCGTAAGAAGAGGGCCAAAAAAGCCCCACCGTCGTCCGGCACACAACCGGCCACGACTGCCGCGGTAGCGCAGCCCACCAGCGCTCCGCGGCGAGGAGGTAGAGGACGCGGGGGAAAAGGAAAGGGGGATGTGGCGCAGGCTCCGGCCTCGCAGCCCCCCCCTCCTCCACCCCCAGCGTCCAACAAAAAGGAGAGGAAGCCGAAGGAGAAGAGGTCGCGTTTGCGTGCCCCAAAATCCGCCGCCGTCGTCCTGACTTTACAGCCAGGCGCGGCGGAGCGGGGGGTTACGTACGCGAACCTCTTCTCCAAGGCGAAGTCCAGGATCCGGCTGGCCGACCTCGGGATAGAGGGAGGCCTACGGCTAAGGCAGGCGCGCACTGGGGGCCGAATACTGGTGCTCCCCAGCGCCAGTGACGCCTCCAAGGCGGACGCCTTAGCCGAACAACTGAGGATAAACCTCTATCCCGAGGACGTGCGTATCTCCAGGCCCGAGAAGACTGTGTGTCTTCGCGTCTCGGGCTTGGATGACCACGCACACGAGGAGGATGTGGCCGCTGCCATCGCGCGGACCACCGGATGCTCCCTCGGGAGCATCAAAGCGTCAAAGGTCCGTCCCGGCAGAGACGGGATGGGCCAGACGGTGGTGGCCTGCCCGGTGGCGGCTGCCAAACAGCTCCTCGCTGTTGGGACGAAGCTCCTGGTGGGCTGGGCCTCGGCTACGGTAGAGGCCCTCCCCCATCGCACCCAGAGGTGCTATCGCTGCCACGAGGCTGGCCACGTGGCGGCGAAATGCACCTCGGAGGTGGACCGCAGCGGTGACTGTTACCGCTGCGGAAAAGGTGGTCACCTGGTGACCGGCCCCTGCTCGGCGAAACCGCACTGTCCTGTGTGCGAGGCCGCGGGCAGGCCAGCCGGTCACCAGCTGGGCTCGAGGCCGTGCAAGGCCAAGCCCACCAGGAGAGTTAGGTTAGGTTTTTTTTTTTTTTTTTTTTTTTTTTTTTTTTTTTTTTTTTTTTTTTTTGTTTTTTTTTATCCCCTTTTGGCCCGGGCGATCAAGATTTGCCCGAGTCTCGTTACTACATCTATCTTATTTCTACTTAACATATCTTAACTACTACTTAATACTATTGTGCGTGTGTATTAATACGTGTGTGTAGTGTTATACATGTTTTTGGGGTCAGGTTGGATGAGGTTGGGAATGGTTGGCTTTGGTTGGAAGGAGTTGGCTTAGGTTGGGATATGTTGGAAGTGGTTGGGATTGGTATTGGAAGGATTTGGGTTATTGGGAGTTATATTTATAAACTTACATATTACTACTTTACATTTTTATACTACATATATATATATACTAGGTGTGTTATATACTTACTTGTTATTATGCTATATATTTACATACGTATATGCCCGCGTTGCCTTTCCTAGGCCAGCACCACCCCCACGATTTGCGTTTGTGTCGGTTGTGCTGGACCAGGGAAGATGATCGGACATATAGATATATATTTTACATATATTTATACTATTCAATATATTACATAAAAATATTACTTAAATATTTATAAAATGAAAACAAAGTGTGCGGTGTTATTTAATTTCAATACATACATTCCTATATATATACATATGCATCCGCGTTGCCTTCTCCAGACCGCCATCACCTTCCCGGTATACCCGGTCCAGTGGTGGCGGTCGAGAGAAGATGACCAGACACATACAAATATACTTACATAAATTTCTTATAAAATTATACCAAGGCAATTGCCTTACTTGATTTTACAATTTTTATTACATATAGTTTATTTCTAATAAGTATTAAATAAACTGTTTATACATATCGGTATCCATTTATCTATAGGTTCTATTCAATTACATTCTATACATACATATCTTATATATATCTATTCCCATGTTGTTCTATTTGATGTTTGAAAATACCTATTTATAAAATTATTTCTCATATATACTCTATTATTCGCGTACATCTCATGTTGTCCAAGAAAAATTTTTTGAATAATTGCTTTATTACTCCCACCCCCCCCCCCCCCCCCCCGGCCCCCCCCCTGCAACCAGCGCCGGGCTGATGAACAGCTGGTGAGACGGGGGAGGGGAGGGGGAGGCCTCCCTACATACATAATATAATTTGCAGAATACATATACATACTACATTACATTTATTTTATATTTATTTATATATATTTTATTATGGCTATAGTTTCTATTACGCCCCGGCCCCCCTGGCCACCCCCCTCCCAGACAGCACCAGGCTAGTCGAGGGTCGGTGGACAGAGGGGTTCGGTAGTGGTACATACATATCTTATATATTCTAATACATACATACTGTTGTACATATTATGCCTTTATGTGCTCCATACATTACTCGATTAATCGGATTATTATTCTAGTACATTTTAAAACGTTTTTATAAGTTATTACTACTATTTTCCTATTGGTATAGATTCTAATTATATTTAATACTTAATTATGAATATATATTCCCATTGGTTGACCATGGGCTTATGCGTCCAGTCACGTTGCACCGGGGATCTCGCAATGGCTAGCGCCGAACCAGTGGGCGCCTCCCACGTCCAATCACGTTCCACTGCTCCAGCGGCTGCCGCCCTGGGCTCGTTCTGCTTTGCTATTGGCGGGCACCGAATCCGGCGAGCTTCCAATCACCCTGCACCTCACCTTCGCTCGACGCCAATCCGCCCGTTCTTTCACGCCATTTGCGGGCGCCATTCCAGTGAGAGCGGCGCTCATCCAATGGTACTCCACCACGGCACCGGGTCACCACATGCCACCCGATCTGGTTCGCCATTAGCGGGTGCCGGTCAGGCCGCCATAATGTTCGCATACATATGCGTACATATAGATGTTTATACGCATTTTATTATTCTATTACATATTATACTATATTGAGTCTATTTCTTAGTTTCTATAGTTTATTCATATTACATTAAATATATATTGATTACTATTTATACATATTCTATCTATATATATTCGTTGAATACAATTGGACTACGTATACTACTTTACCCCGGGCCCCCCGCTCCCCTTCCCCTCAGCGCTGGCTGATTAGGGTTGGTGATCAGGGGGTACGGGTTGTCCTACTTATACATACATTTGCTAGCTATTTCCGCATGTCAGTATGTTATCCGAATTTCTTATCTCTTATCTTTTTTTGTTATCCTAGCTATCTTAGTTAGTTTCAGGTTCGATTCTGTATTACGTTTGATTCATTAGTATCGTATTTATTTATTAATTTTTATTTTTTTGGCCTAGTTTAAGTTATTCAATATGATTTATTTATTAATTTATTCCTAAAAGTTGCTATCTATTATGTAATTTAGAATGACATGGCGGATCCATACTATAGATATAATACTTGTTTTGGTATATATATTTAATATATATATTTAATATAATATAACATGTGTATATATAATATATATTATAATTTAAATTTAATATTTTATTCTATTACATAATTTACCTATAAATGATACATACATATCTTTCAATTATGTTTTATATGTGTGTATATAAATATTTGTATATATATATATATATATTTATATATTTGTGAAGTGTATTTTAAATGTGTGTTGTGTAAGTAGTAGATTTATGATTTAAAGTTATTGTCTTTTCATTATACTCTTTCTGTGTCTATTCTAGTAACTTATATTAATTTAATTGTCGAGACTACATGTTCTATCTAATGCTATCCTATGGTATCAACTGTTTATAACTACTTACTATTGTATACTATCTTATTTTCTACTTTGCTATTTATGCTAACACTGTAAGAATATATAAACATATATATCTACAGGGTTATATCGTAACTATTCTATTTTAATACTATTTGTTTGTATGTACTATTTATTTGGTTATTATTTTATTGTCGCTTGTTGTTACCATTTCCTTCTTTAATCTACTTTCTTCTCTGTTCCAGGTTTCCTCGACGAGTCCGCGTCTCCCCGGGCCGACGCTAGGTGCTCCAGACTTCTGCAGCAGACGGTTTTCTATCTGGACGCCTCAGTTCCTCGACAGGTAAGTGTTTTTTATTATATGTTTTGTTTTTGTGTTGTATGTGTTGATTTGTGCATTTATTCTTGTTTGTTGTTACTAGAGTGTGTTTATGTCTGTCTGTTTGTGTTTTTGTGATGTGTTTTACAAAGTGTCTTTTTATATATATATAAAAAGTACATCTTTTCGTGTGTGTTTATACTGCTAATGTTTGTTTCTTTGTTATACTACTGCCGTGGTTTGATGTCCCCTTCTCCACCTTCTACCGATATGCTGTAGTTTGGAGCCAGATTGCACGCAATGAGATTATTGCAACTCTAAGAGTTGCATTAATTCTCTTGGTATTCAAGGCCGGGGTGTAGACTCGCAGACGCTTCCTGTACAGGCCTTTCTTCTTCTTGGCAGCCCCCACGTACCGTGTCACTTACTTCCAGGGACTACCCAAGACCCCACGCACAATAAAAAGGGCGTCGGCCCCTCCCCGTTGGCTGGTACCTATGTGTTGTTTCCACCAGTTTAACTAGTTGCCAGTTAGTTAATTGCACAACGAGGTGGGACTTCCGCCCCATTGTTATTGTGTTGTTGTCCTGGGCGCCCTAGTCGTAGGCGACGGTCGCGCGCACTATGGTGTCCCACCGTGCTCGGACCGGGCACGCCTCGCTGAAGGCGTTGTGCTCGGTTTCCGTCCGCTTCTCCCTCACACAATTTCTGCACGATGGTGGCGCGCCTTCCGCGTACTCCGAACACTCGGACCTTAAGTGGAGGCCGCCACAATGGCTGCACACCGTCTGGGTTTCGGTACACAGCTTCTTGCCGTGTCCGAAGCCCAGACATATGGTGCACTGGGTCAGGGGAGACCTATCGACGACCTGCAAATTTTGCAGGTCGACCTTAATAATTCCAGCGCTAGTGAAACGCTGCCAGAGGATGGGCGAAACTCTAAGGATTACCTTGTTGGTGCGTGGATTTTTCCCCCTTATTTTATATGCAATTTCCATGCCGGCGGAGCCCTCCTCCAGGCCCTCGAAGATCAGTTTATTCTGATTCCGCAGTGCCTGGAGCAGGTCTCCGTCGGTAAGGATTCTTTGTACACCAATGATCATGACCAGTGGGTTCTTATTTTCTATGTCCTCCACTGTCAAGTCCTTTTCCTTCCCAAGTTTCATCTTCACCTTCTCCCTTTCTTCTTTGGTTTTACAACCAATGATGATTCGCCCATCCCTGGTCTTCCGGACCCGCTCCACTTCCACGCCACCCTGCTTGGCGTTTAGTGCCTGTCTCACTTCTTTGAGAGTTTCCTCTCCTGAGCGGTCCTCGCTGTTACCAATAACCGACACAGAGTGGAGTGTCCTGTATTTTGGGACTCCCGGCTTAGCTGCCGCCACATTGGCGTAGGTGGGTCTTGATACCTTAGCTTCGCTTAACTCCGCCCTGTGCTGGTCAATGGCTTGCTGGAGATTTTCTATTTTTTCAAAGCTCTCCTTCAAGAGCTGAGTATGTTCCTCCAGCTTTTTAACATATATGGCCTCCCCTGATTCTTCTCTCTTGCTTCCCTCTCTTGTTTTTTCCTGTGTAGCACTACACGTCTGTGTCTCGACACATTTGTAACTCCTGGGCTGTTGCTGTTCGCTCGCTGGGCCATTTCCCGCTTCGTTCGATTTCAGTGCTTCCTTTAGAGCCCCTTCCGTCTCCCTGACCAAGGCGTACAAGCGTTCGACGGCACTCTGTACGCCCATCTTGATCTCAGTTTTTAGGTTCCTCGAATTACTGAGATGCAGGTTCGCCTTGGTCAGGCAGGCCTTTGCCTCTGTCATCCTATCTTTATATTTAGTCGTTTTTATCTGTGTTCCCTCTGGCGACGCGATTTTTGTGTAGGTTCTGTTCCCGGGGTCCTTTTTCAGCCCGGGCTCCTCTGACAGGGCTTTTCTTGGGGGTGAAAACATTAGGGTCACAGTTTTGCTCGCCTGTGGCTGTGGTTTTGGATATGAGGAGGTGGAAAACCTCCTCTCGTCTATGCTCCTTCCCCCACTGGATGCGTGGGCGTCCGGGGGGGGGGTCCTTTTAGTCAATGTGGATCGCCCTGTGATGTTCAATGGCGATCCTGGGGATGTTGATGACTCCGACAGCGCAGGCGATGCCTCCTTCCTCTGTGTAGGTTTCTTTGGTGTCCTAAACATTTTCTTATCTCTAAAGTCAACGGGGGGGTCGTCAATATATTGGTACAACACAAACAAATAGTACTATAACTAATCGAAGCGTGCAATAGCACTTTTCCGATTTAATCTAAGTCAAATATAAGTCGAATACTACTAATACTAAAGGCGAATACAACTATAAGTCCTAAGTTCAACTTAGGTATCAATTAGTATATTAATATACTATAGGTCAATTCTATACTAATACTAATAATGCTTTCTTATCTGTTTCAGGATACAAGGATCGCCCCGCCAAGAGTCCTAGTTCCTTCTACAGTAATGTTAAGTCAACTTCCTATACTATTCCTATACAATTACTTAATCTATCACTATTGATCCCTCTGTTTGTTTTGGATGCAGTTAGCCTTCACAAGGATGACCACTGGACCCTCCACAGACAGTTAGGTAAGTCTTACTTTGTTATTAATCCCGGTTTTCCCGGGTATTGTCTTATTATGTAAAGAAGTTTCCTGTTTATCAATATGTACGTGTGGTATGTAGAGTATTTATTAGCTGTTAGTGTTCCTATGTCTTGTTTATTTATATGTATGTATATATATGTATATTTTGTGTATAATAGTAAGTTTTTATTGTATCTATTACCTATTAGTCCTGTATGGTTTCAGTTCTGAGATTCGTGTATGTTGTTAAGTACTTCTACTTTTTTCCTTCCGGTGCCAACAATGAAATTTTGCCTTTATATTTTGTCAGGGGCTAAAAAGTCTAATATTAAGTTTAATGTTTTGTTAGCTGTTTATAAGTGTGTAGCGTTATTATATGTATTTAATATATTTTATAGTTTATAGTCCGTATGTATGTTTATTGTTTGAGTGCTAATTTGATGTTTTATTCCGAATATATACTTTTAATTAAATAGATTCGCAGGCGCTTAACTGATTTATTGACTTAGAAAATTTTGTTCCGTTTGATTTGTCTTGTGTGAAGTCAATTTTGCTTTACAATGTGTTTTCTAGTGTGTATGCTATTTGTGTTTCTGTATACTATTGTAATGATATATGTCTACTAAGTATCTTTCCTATGTTTCCTACTATTAGATGAGGTTATATTTACAAAATGTATATTGTTCGAGTGCGTGTTCCTGGTCTGTGTGTTTGTATGTATTTCGATAGTGTTTAATGTTTCAATACGTGCGTGTGTATACTGATGTTTTGTTTATTTTCAATTTGTGTTATATGTTTGTTGTGATCTAGTCTGAGTGTTACTGATGTATGTATCAATCTACTCGTGAGTTCGTTTAGTATAGCTATCTTGTGTACGTTTGGGTCCGGTCTGTATGTTCTGAATTAGTGTCCTATTGTCTGTATGTGTACTTCTAAGTGTCGGTCTGTGTGTTGTTTGTCTTGCCTTGTAACTACTGGTTTCTCTAAGGCTATAATGACGTGATTGAAATGAATATTATACACTTCGTTAGAATAGATAAGTCCGTGCACGGCTCGGGCGTGAGCGGGGGAAGCACAGCGGTGTGAGGGGCGCGCGGGTGAGGCGGCCGCAGCTGTCCGGCCGGTCAACTCGAAACTCAAATTGCTCTACTGGGCCGAGATTGTAAAGGAGTGAATAGGCTTACAGGCGGTTTCAAAAACGCTAGGCGTTTAAAGCGTTATCTAATTTTAAGTTATGATTTTTATGACTTATTTTATATTGCTCTATGTTATATGTGTAGCTTATGCTGTATTCTAAGTGTATTTTTAATTACCGTTAGTGTTTGTAGTTTAAATATAAGTGTTTGTGACCCTAATTCTCTATTTTCCTACTTAAATTTATTTGTTATGTTTTATTACTTCTGTATTTAAAGATCGTTATATTTTAAACTTTTTTTAATATGTAATTTTAAACTTCCAAAATTTTGCCGTTAAAAACCGTCGAGTCTAGTGTAGTCGGTCCTTTACTTTTTAGGAGCAATTTATTATTTTATTATGAATGATAGTTTCCTATGAGTCTCTTGATGTTCCTATTCGTTTTTCCCTATAGGTGTTTATATGTTTGTGTGTTTGTTTTAGTGTGTCTATTTTAATAATTTTATGCGATTTTTAATTAAATTTTTAATTAAATTTTTAATTAAATTTTTAATTATGAAATTAAATGTTTTTATTAAAATGTGAACTTAATTACTTTGTAATAGATTATTTGTATTTGTTATTTTTGTTTACAATGTTGCGGTGAAGCCGCTCCGGGTTTTATTACCCACTTATCGCGTGGGAACTAATCCTTTGTAGGGAGTAATTGATTCGAGGATTATGCTAATTAGGTGCTCGGTTGCGGTTAAGCCGCCAGGATTTTATTGCCCACCTGTTGCGTGAGAATCAGGATCGGGTCGTGGGAATTATTTTACTATTGTTATTTAAATTATAATATTCTATCTACTTATATATAGTCAGTCCGTTTGTTTGTTTTGAGTAGGATTTTTATTCGTATATTTTGTTTATTTGTGTGTGTGCTTTGTTTTGTGTTTTGATGTTCTATATTTGTATGTGTGTGTTTATGTTTCAGGATACCTGGCGTGGGCAGTTGGTTTCCCACCGCTGGGCCGGTGAGTGCGCGTGGACTGCGTGCGGTCCTCGCGTCGCGCGGCTGCGTGGGGTCTTCGGTGCACGTGCGATCGACTCGCTGAGAGCGGCGGCGGCGGCCCGATGCTGGCTTCGATTCAGGTAAATCCCAGTTGCAATTGTGTATGTAAGTTGAATTTGTTTATGTTTTTGTTGTGTGCTCTGTGTGTATATATGTATTGTGCGTATATTATGTTTATATTATTGTGTTAAGTTTATTTTGAATTTATTAATTTACTAAAAGATTTTTATTTAATCTACAATTGTGTGTTTTTCTAAGTGCGGCAGGGCTGCCGTTGACTGCAACGGTTGCACGTTGCAGCTGCAGGACAGCGCGGCAGGAGCAAAGCGGGCGTCGTACGGCTCTAACAACGCCTGTACCGCACGAACCAAGCGCCCGCGTGGACTCAGGCGGCCGTGCGCGAGTTCGGTTTGACGTCACTGCCTAAGAACTGGGCTCACTAATCTTTATTTGCAAAGCCTGAAACTAATTTTAATAGAATTAAGAGATTTTTAAGAAAATTTGTATAAAAAATTTTTTGGTCAATAAATTTGCGTAATTTCAATTTGAAAAACGTCTTTTTTCCTATAGTGTCCAGTACCCTTAAAGGGGTGTCCTTTTAAGGGGCGGTTAATATAATTAAGTTTAGGATAAAAATCACTGAAGTCCTACCCCTTTTTCCAAACAAAATTTTTAAAATAAGTTTCTTAAGATTTTAAATTTTTGAGCCAATATTTACTTTTAATTTTTTCTCTGTAACTTTGTCAAATCTTGTCCAAAAAATATTCTACTTGCTGTTTTATATAGACCTTTAGTGAGCGCAACCTTCTACACTTAAAAAATAGTAGGTCACCCGATGCAAAATGGGTCAAAATTCGTTCCGAAAGTGACCCAGAACTAGTTGTGAAATTTTATTATTCTAACCCAGTATCTAATTTTTTGTTTTTACTTCCTATTTTATAACTTCGCGAATTCTTGACCAAAAAATCTTCCGTTTGTTGTATTGTGTAGACCTTGAGAGGGCGCACCCTTCTACAGTTCGGGAATAGTAGGTCACCCGATGAGAAGTGGGTCAAAACTCGCTCCGAAGGTGACCCTCGCAAGGAAGAGAAAGTTTTAATTTAATCTAAATTTTGTAAGTGTTATATATATGTCTCAATATGTGCCTGTACTATATTTGTGTTGTATGTATCTATATGTGTGTGTACTTTAATAACATAAAATAAATGAGTGTGTTTGTATATAAATATGTTTATAAATATGTATTATATTAATTTTACTTTTGTGTAAAAACTAATTAGTTTTATTTGTTTGCCAGATGGTTAATTAATAATTAATGTGCTTCTCTGCGTGCGGCGGCGGGGCTGATGCTGGCAGCGGCGGCTGTGGCGGCGATGGCGCGGCGCAAAGGAGAGGCGCGGGGCGCCGTCGTACGGCTCCCTAACGCTTGTACTGGACGAACCTGCGCGCGACCGCGTGGACTCGGGCGGCCTTGTGCGAGTCGACTCTGAGACCTCAATCGATTCAACTTAAATTTAACCTGAAACTAACTAGTTTAACAATTGCTTCCCTATAATAATAATAGCTATCTGCTATTATTAAATTTATTAATTTATAATTAAATTTAATTAATTAATTCTAAGATATATTAAATTTACGTTTATATTTATTATTGTTCTAATTTTTCCTGTTTTGATTTTGAATTTTGTAAAAACTTCTTAAAAAAAAAAAAGGGAGAGAAATATATGATAAGAAAAGTAGAATTAAGTTCCGAAAAATTAAAAAAAAATTTTCCAAAAATTTTAAATTTTCACCTCAATGCAGTTATTAATCAAGGTTTATCACTACAAGAGATAAACCTAATTTTTCGAATTTAAAGTCTATAGAAATAATTTTCACCAAAAATATCTAGAGAGCTCTCAGTCGTCCAGGTAACTTGGCCTCCGGTCGCGAGTATGTCCTTCCTAAGGATGCTCGTATCTTCTAATTTTATGGGATTTTCTTCCTCTAATGCACTTATTCCTGTTCTTTGTTTATCTGCGATTCTCCTAATATATAGTTTGTTGTCCTTTTGCTTTTCCTAGGTTATTTTTAGAAGCCTACAAAGAATGTCTGTACCGTTCTCTTGGGGTCAATGTCACTGGTCAAGAAATTTTTCGTAATTTCAAATTGAAATCGTCTCTTTTTCTTTCCAAATTGAAGCCCTTTAGGGGGTGTATTCAAGCAGGGTGGGCTAAATAAATAGTTCTGAGACAAAAATCTTGAGTATTTCTACCCTTCTTCTATAAAAATTTTGATTTTTAAAAATTTAATAATTTTGAACTGGTACCTGGTTTTGATTTTAGTTTTTATTCTGTAGTTTTCTTATTTCTGGTCCAAAATTTCTTCTGTTTATTGCTTCGTGTAGAGCTTTATATAGCGCAGCCTTCCACACTTTGAAAGAAGTAGGTCACCCGATGGGAAGTTGGTCAAATTGCGTCCCAAAGTGGGACCTGAAAATAAAGTTGTTTCTCCTCACCAATTTAATTTCTAATTTTAGTTTTCGTCCAATATCTTCCTGAATTCCTGTCCAAAAAATTTTCTGATCGGTGTTTCCTGTAGACCTTTAGGTGGAGTATTTATCTAGATTTTAAAAATCCTAGGTGACTCGATAGCAAGTCGGTCAAAAAGTGGTCCAAAGTGGAACCCAAAGAAATTTTATTTCTTTGCCGTCACAAAACTTGCTAATATATCCTTTATCACCAAGATATTCACAAAAAAGATCACACCACTAGATGCACCACGGTTTCCCGGAAATTTTGATATATAACACTATTAAGAAAAATCTAATAAATTAACTAAAAACTGATAATTTGTCACAACGAGCGTATTTCAAAGAAGCGCGGGTTAGGTGTACTTGTGCGCGCTTAACCGAGGTTAGCGTAGGACTGGTTAGGTTGCTGCTGGGTCTGAAGGTGGCCTTGCACAAAACCGAGGCCGTGGTCTTCCACGGGCCTCGGAACAAGCCGCCTTCGGACCTGCACATCGACGTGGGAGGTACGCGCATCGCTGTCGGGGCGAGGATGAAATACCTCGGACTCGTCCTCGACAGCCGATGGGAGTTTTCGGCGCACTTCGAGGCGTTGGCCCCCAAATTGTTGGGAGCAGCCGGCGCTTTGTCCCGGCTCCTACCCAACATCGGGGGGCCGAACGCGCCGTGCCGGAAACTCCACGAGGGGGTCGTGCGATCCATGGCCCTGTATGGGGCCCCAATATGGGCGGAGCACCTGACGGCCAAAACCGTCGCGCTGCTGCGCAGACCGCAGCGCGTGATGGCCGTCAGGGCTATTAGGGGATATCGCACGATCTCCTTCGAGGCGGCCTCCCTCCTTGCTGGATCCCTGCCATGGGATCTAGAGGCGAGAGTTCTCTCGCGCCTCTATGAGTGGCGCAAGGACGCACTCCGCCGGGACTTCCGACCCGCGCCCCGAGAAATCGAGGGCAAGAGGGCGGAGTTCCGGCGTGATCTCACGGCAGAATGGGCGACCCGACTAGCGCACCCCAGCGCTGGCCACCGCATTATTGCGGCTATTCGGCCCGCCTTATCCACCTGGTTGGACAGACGGCACGGCGCCCTGTCGTACCGCCTGACGCAGGTCCTCTCGGGGCATGGATGCTTCGGGAGGTACCTGTGTCAAATAAGGCGGGAGCAGACGGCAGGGTGCCACCATTGTAGTGCCGGCGCCGAGGACACGGCGCTGCACACTCTTCAGGAGTGTTCCGCATGGGATGAGCAGCGTCGTGCCCTCGGCGCAATCATCGGACGTGACCTCTCGCTCCCGGCCGTGGTTCTGTCCATGGCTGGGAGCAGCACCAACTGGGACGCCGTCGCCTCCTTTTGCGAGGCGGTAATGTCAGCAAAGGAGGCGGCGGAGCGGGAGAGAGAACGCGAGTCCGCAGCTCTCTCCCGCCGAAACAACCGGAGGCGACGACGGCGCCGGACGGTCCAGTCGGACCTCCGGCCGCCGTAAGTATGCGGCATGCGGGTGTTGAGGCCACCGGGGGTCCTTGCAGGCCTCCACCCGCACGCAAGCCGCGAGGGGGCGCGTTGGTGTTCCGCGTGACCCCCTCATTCCCTTAGGATAGGGAGATGCCGGGGACGTTCAATCCCCGGCCAAGGAGAGGCTGCCCCCCGTTATAGGGGCGGCCAGCGCCAGCCGGGGTCGCGGAGTAAGGCTCACGCTATGTACCGCGGCCCCGGCAACACGGCGAAAGGAGGAACACCGGGGGGTTTTAGTGGGTATTCCGGCAGCCCATCTGGCCGGCGAGTCCCACAGTACCACGCCGCTGACCCCCGCGGCGTGGTCTCCGCAAATGGATTTCCCCTCGTCAAAAAAAAAAAAAAAAAAAGGACTGGTTAGGTTAGGTTAGGTTAGGTTAGGTTAGGTTAGGTTAGGTTAGGTTAGGTTAGGTTAGGTTAGGTTAGGTTAGGTTAGGTTAGGTTAGGTTTCCCCCAGGGGGTGCCACCCTGGACTCTTCTCCGTCCAGGTAGTGGTACAAGGGGATGCGTCCCCGGGGCCCCGAGCCGCCACTGTCACATTCCCCCCTTCACTCCGTGACAGTGGTGTCCCACCTATCCACTCCAAATCCTGGTATTCCTTCCCTTCCTTCCAAACTTGCTCCCTCCAAAACACCCCTCCTCTCCGAAGTAAGGTGACGCGCCGCTCCGCTGAGGTTCATCCGAGGTGGAGTGGTGCCGGTAACCAGCGTCGAGCTCTGCTCCGCTGGCTGCCATTAGGTGGAGGGTGCGTGTTCTGCCACGCACCCAACACGACGTTCGTGGTGGCGACGGCACAGTGGCGGGGCGAAAGTCTCGTCACTGTGCACTACGTCGAGCGTTTCCCCGTGTGGTGTCGTGGTCACGTCTCGCGGCCACACGGGACCGCGGGGCTGGCCTTAACCGGCTGGCCCAAGAGGATGAGCACCTCAATAAAAAATCCCCTAATGCCTAAGCTGCGGCGCAGGGCGAGAGGCTTTGAGGTCGGGGGGGTAAACCCGGCCGCTACTGCGGACCACACCCATTTTCTTTCATAAAACGTCGAATACTCGTGGGAACAGGATGAATGATTTAACTAAAACCAAAACACAACCAGACGAAGTGCCTGCGAAAGGCGGTGATGATGTGAAGGAGAAGCCCGCGAAGGGCCAAACAACCAACTCGAAAGGGCCCGCGAAGGGCGGAGACAAGACATTCTACTCGAGGTTCCTCTCGGCTATCTCATCTCAGCCGGAGGCCTCGAGTAGTAATCAAGGAGTAGAACCCCGCATCACGCGGAGCAGGGTGCGTGCCGATTCGGAGATTGAATCGGTGGCCTCGTCTCAACTACCATCCGAGGACGAGGCCAGGGTGGCAGTACCTAAAAACCCACCCCCCGCAAAAGGAGAAAAGGCCAGGGAACCGGTCGCGCGCAATGAGGCGCTGCGTCGGTACCTGGCCCTGGACGACCTCGACGCCATGATGGAGTCGTCGTCGTCCCTATCGTCCTCGGACGAAGAGGAGAGACCGGCCCCCAAAACCCCCGCCAAGGCTAAGGCTGCTGCCAAAGCGCCGGACGCCAAGCGGGGCAGAGGCCGTCCCCCTACCACAGGGGAGTATGTGGGTCTGGCGGATGCCAAAAAGGCACTCGTGGAGGCCCAACGCGCGGAGCTAGAGCTCCAGGCGGAGAGGGAGATCGTGGAGCAGGCCTCGGCGATGGCTACGGCGAGGGTGACCAGGCTTCAGGCTGGTCCACCCGTCGCGAGCCAGGCCTCTCCCGATGCTCGTGTTGCTCACGCGGAGGGCCTCCAGCGACAGATCGCTGACTCGCTGGCGGTGGTCACTAACGTGGCCAAGGTGTCGAAGGGTCTGAAAGGGACCCTTCAAAAGGCCTTAAAGGATGCGGCTGCGGCCATCCAAGAGGCCTCAGAAGAGCTCCTCAGTCGGACATCTTCCGAGGAGGTCGCCCTCCTCCGTGCGGCGAATAGCCGCATGGAGGTAGAGATCGCTGACCTCCGGAAGGAACTGAGGAGCCTTCAGACGGATCTCGTCAGGCCGCGTGCCGCTCCTGCGCCGCCGCCGGCTGAGTCACCGTCAGCCTTAGAGAAGACGATGGCCGCGAGCCTGAACAAACTCACTCTCGCAATGGAGAGCAGGCTCGCGGCCATGGAGGAGCAGGTGCGCTCTGCTCGGCTGACCCCCCAACCGGGACCAGCCCCCAGATCGAGCCCTGCTCCTCGAGCCAGACCCACACCCCCGCCGAGCCCCTCGCTCATCTTTGGGCGCTCGGCCGAGGAGTTCCCCCCACTTCCCTCACGAAGGGAGTCCACGGAGACGGCGGTGTCGATGGCTTCTGTGCCACCACCGCCCGCCTGTCCGGCGCCCCTCCCTCTCCCGGCCGTGGCCGAGGAGGGCTGGACGACGGTCGGCCGCAAGAAGAGGGCCAAAAACAAGGCCCCACCGTCGTCCGGCACACAACCGGCCACGACTGCCGCGGCAGCGCAGCCCACCAGCGCCCCGCGGCGAGGAGGTAGAGGACGCGGGGGGAAAGGAAAGGGGGATGTGGCGCAGGCTCCGGCCTCGCAGCCCCCCCCTCCTCCACCCCCAGCGTCCAATAAAAAGGAGAGGAAGCCGAAGGAGAAGAGGTCGCGATTGCGTGCCCCAAAATCCGCCGCCGTCGTCCTGACTTTACAGCCAGGCGCGGCGGAGCGGGGGGTTACGTACGCGAACCTCTTCTCCAAGGCGAAGTCCAGGATCCGGCTGGCCGACCTCGGGATAGAGGGAGGCCTACGGCTAAGGCAGGCGCGCACTGGGGGCCGAATACTGGTGCTCCCCAGCGCCAGTGACGCCTCCAAGGCGGACGCCTTAGCCGAACAACTGAGGATAAACCTCTATCCCGAGGACGTGCGTATCTCCAGGCCCGAGAAGACTGTGTGTCTTCGCGTCTCGGGCTTGGATGACCACGCACACGAGGAGGATGTGGCCGCTGCCATCGCGCGGACCACCGGATGCTCCCTCGGGAGCATCAAAGCGTCAAAGGTCCGTCCCGGCAGAGACGGGATGGGCCAGACGGTGGTGGCCTGCCCGGTGGCGGCCGCCAAACAGCTCCTCGCTGTTGGGACGAAGCTCCTGGTGGGCTGGGCCTCGGCTACGGTAGAGGCCCTCCCCCATCGCACCCAGAGGTGCTATCGCTGCCACGAGGCTGGCCACGTGGCGGCGAAATGCACCTCGGAGGTGGACCGCAGCGGTGACTGTTACCGCTGCGGAAAAGGTGGTCACCTGGTGACCGGCCCCTGCTCGGCGGAACCGCACTGTCCTGTGTGCGAGGCCGCGGGCAGGCCAGCCGGTCACCAGCTGGGCTCGAGGCCGTGCAGGGCCAAGCCCACCAGGAGAAACGTCCCGGCCAGCCGGATGGCGCCGGACAGAGCCGCGGCCGCGGCGGCAACACCATCAGCCGCCGCGGGGAGCGGCAAGGAGTGACGCCCGTGGCGGTAATGCCACGGGCGAGCGGCAGCGGGCGTTGAGGCCTGGGGATCAATGAGGCCTCCGCCCGCACCTATGCCGCGGGAGGGCGCGAGAGGCAGCCGCGCGACCCTCTCAGGGCCGGGTAACCTTCACCCGGCCCACACAGGAGAGGCCGCCTCTGTTTAGGAGGCGGCCCACCGCTCGCCGGGGTTGCGGAGTAAGGCTCACGCTGTGTACCGTGACCCCGGCATCAATGCGGAAGTAGGCTCCCTTGGGGTTTTAGTGGGTATACCGGCGCTGGTCGTATTGATTAATCGGCGTCGGGGAGTCCCACACACCGGCCGCGGCGATCCCCACGCGGCTGACGGTGAGGTAACTCATTTCCCCAAGTAAAAAAAAAAAAAAAAAAAAGGTTAGGTTAGGTTAGGTTAGGTTAGGTTAGGTTAGGTTAGGTTAGGTTAGGTTAGGTTAGGTTAGGTTAGGTTAGGTTAGGTTAGGTTTTTTTTTTTTTTTTTTTTTTTTTTCAGTTTAACCGCAGACGAACAAGATTGTCCGCATAGTATCTTTTTATGTTTTTGCTTTATTGATCTACATTTTCTTTCTTATTGCTACTTATTATTTACTAAACACAAATAACTTTACACTTTAGGAATAGGTTGGTTTTGGTTGGACTAGGTTGGAAGTGTGATTAGGAGGTGTGATCAGGGTATGGGAGGATAGGAGTTAGAGGGATGGATGTGGGATAGGAATGGTAGGTTGTATACAAGTTCTTTATTTATTTCTATGATTTTAACAAATATTTTACATAGTTATATACCTTCCTGGTTTTATATATTAAAGTTACAATTTCTTATGGTTTTATAATTCTATTGACACTAAAGTTATAGTTAAGTTTTATATAATTCTATTTATTTACTGTAATTTTAATCTAGTGTTTAGTTTAAGTTTATTGTATATCTATATTGTGTTTGTTTACAAGTAGCTGTTTATTATTATACTCTATTCTATCATGATATCTATGCTTTTTGTATTTGAATGCTGGTGTAAGATTTAACTTATACATTGCAGTAGGTTCTTATTTTCTATTTGTTACATTCTTCTATTTCTTAACACTAATATATATTATTATATTACATTGTTTTGGACGCTGTTAAAAGAGTATACCATAGTATATTCCTACAGTGTCTTTTTAGTATACACATGTGTTTTACACTAGGCTGTTGCTGGTCAATATATATATATGTTTTTTTTTTTTTTCAGATTCCTCTGCTTTCCGGTCACCTGCAGTCTGGTAAGTGATTTTTTGTTACTGTTTTGTTAAGTGTTTATGCTAGTTTTCATGTGGTGTACTTTTATGTGTGTTGTGTGTGTTCTGTGTTACGCAAACTGACATCTTTTCCATTAAAAGTTGCCGGTTTAATTTTTTTTGTTTGTGTTGTTTATGCCCATTGTGTTGTGAGTTTGTTTGTGCTTCTGTTATGTTTAGTGCATGTTGTGTATTAGTGCTTGTCATGTTTCACTCCGTAGTGTGTTTTGTGCATACCTCTGCAGGCTTCCGGCTCCACCTTAAACTCCGGGGGTCACCACTGTCTACCTCCCTAAAGGTCCCCACCTCGCTGTTTAATTCTGCTGGCCGTAAATTGCCGGTACCACGCATAATAGCCGAGTCGTATGCCGAACATCGTTGACTGGTCCTTTGTTGCGTTAATAACCACCAGTTGTTAAATCTATTTTTCACCAACGATGCTCGACTTCCGACCCATTACTATTATGTTGTTCCCGGCATTCCGACTAGCAGTAGGCTACTGTAGCGCGTACCAATGCGTCCCATCTCGCCCTTATTGGGCACACCTCACTAAACGCATTATGTCGCGTCTCCGCTTTCCTCTCTTTAGCACAATTTTTACATTTTGGCGGCGCGCCAACAGCATACTCTTCGCACTCACTGCGAGTGTGGGGTCCGCCACAGTGACTGCACACTACCTGGGTCTCTGTGCACAGCTTCTTGCCATGCCCAAAGCCCAGGCAGATAGTGCACTGCGTAAGCGGTGACCGGTCCGTGACCTGCAATGTTTTCAGGTCGACCCTTACCGTGCCTGAGTCTGTAAACCTTTTCCAAAGGGCTGGCGAGGTTTTCAATATGACCTTCTGGGTGTTCGGGTTTTTACCTCGGATCTTATATGCGACTTCCATACAGCCGTCTTCCTCTCCCAGGCCCTCAAACACCAGCTTGTTCTGGTTTCTGAGAGCCTCAAAGAGGTCACCGTCTGTATGAGCCCTGAGTACACCCGTTATCATCACCATCGGCTTTTTGTTGGTGATGTCCTCTGCTGTTAAGTCAGCCCTTTCCTCTCTTAGTTTACGCTTTACTTTCTCTCTATCCTCTATAGTCTTGCAGCTAATAATCACCTGCCGTTGCCTGGATGACCGGACTCGCTCAACCTCCACCCCCCCCTGTTTCGCGTTCAAAGCCGCTCTAACCTCCTCGAGGGTTTCTTCGGATGTGCGGTCCTCTTTAAAATTAGCTACAAGCACTGAGTGTAGCGTCCTATAGTTCGGGGGCTTAACCCCCGATCTCTCGGCCGCTACACTCGCGTAAGTCCGTTTTTGATTACACTCCTCACTCGCCCTCTCATTATGTTCCAGAATAACCTTCTCGAGGTTATTCGTGCTCTCCAGGTTCTTTCTAAGGAGTTCGGAGTGTTCTTCCATCCGCTCGGTAAGGATGTCCCATCTCTTGCGGAGCGCCTCCCTATCCTCCTCATCCATAGGGAGGCTGCTCCGCAATGGATCTACTTTTTCCACCTGCGTCTGCGCGTTACTAAACGTCTTAGATGGTTCGTCTGGGGTCTTCCCCGCTTTGCCAAGCAATGCTTCCCTAAGGGCCCCGTCGGTTTCTTTAAGCAGAGTGTACAGCCGACCCACCGCGTTCTGTACACCCTGCTTTATCTCCGTCTTCAGGTTCCTAGAGTTCGACAGGAGATCATTGGCTTTGTCAAAGGACTTCTTGGCCTCTGACATCCTGTCTTGCTCAGTCACCACTTTCTTTGTGACCTCTGGTGGTGTTCCCTTCCTGTAGGTCGTGTTTCCTACATTTTTGCTAGGCCCTGCAAACACTTGCCGGGCTACCCTAGGGGGCGGGGAGATATTCAAGATCACCGTCTTCTTCTGAGGGGGAGAGAATTTTAGCGTTAGCGGTTTTTTCTTTATTTCCTGGCGCTGTCTTGAGGTGATAGGGCTCGTTGGAGTTAGAGAGGTACGCTCTATCTCCTTTGCCCTATCCTTGATCACCTCAGTCCGCCCAGGAGATATAACGTCTGAAGGAGGCGTTACGTAACCCGCTTTTGCCCGTTTCTCTTTCCTTTTAGCTGAAAGTAGCTCCATATATTTTGAGCTACTGTCTCCAGACTCTCTCCAAATTTCCTGTTCCTCCGACTTCGTGACTTCACAGGCTTTCCATAGTTTGTTTACTGGTGTCCTATGCATTTTGGAGACGGAAAATGTGATCTGGTTATGTACTTAACTCTAAGTGTGGGTCCTAAGCTAGTCGATTGGCGCAAAAGCACCAAATCGAGGGGTCAATTAACTAAAAATAAAAGTAAAAACAATATATATTGAACCAGTCAACAGTCAAGAGTAAAAATTTAAAACAATATGCAACTATGTTGCTGTCAACTACAACTAATAATTTCTTATTTTCTACAGATGATGTCGGCGTGCCAACTACAGCGTCAAAAGTGAGTCCTTTTCCTACTACTATAGTTTTTATTTACACTTTCTAATCTAATTTTTTGTTTCAGGTCAATGGAGAGGAGGGGGGAGGAGCAGGGAGCGTTCCAGCAGTGCCAACGAGTCACCCGCGTCGCGAGGAACCCGAAGACACCAAGAACGAGGAGATAGGATCAGAGGTAAGTGAAATAGAGTAAGTTAGAAAATAGGAGTGGAGATAGAGGGGTGGGGGGGGTATAGAATGATAGGCCTCGTCGAGCCGAGTTGTTTAACCCCAAACACGACCAGGCTATCTGCCTTATTGAGGGAGCAGCGGGGTCCGAAGTTTTGCCGAAATAAAAATTCCCAAACTTCGAACCTGCACTGCTCACGCAATACTGCAGCTAGAGGACTGTGCTTGGGCTTATTCTTCTCGCCTCCACGAGCTCTGTCGGGTAGGGGGGAGAAATAGGGGGGTCGACCTTGAAACTCCGATTAGATCCTGAGAGGGTTCAATCGGTAGAGGGAGTCCCGGGGATTCCTTTAAAGGAAACCCGGTCTTCCTGCGACAAGTACGGCCTAAGATATGGGCAATACAAAATATCCAAGATGGCCGCCGACCAAACTTTGACACTCAATATCTCAGGGGTTTTAATCTCAAAATTACCCAAGTTTGGGTTCGTACAGTTGCCCCAAGTGAGATCTAGATCCCCACGTCAACAGTTTTTTCCCAAAAAATTTTTCGATTTTTTGGGCCAGAACGCTAGAATAGCCCCTGTAGACAACCCTAGTCAAAGTTCCGACTCTGTACGCCCAATAGTTGCGGAGCTATTGGGGTTTGAAGAATTTCCAAAATGGCGTCCAACTGTCAAAAGTCGGAGAGAAACCGCTATATCTTCGCCAAAAAAGGAGCTACCGCCACCGGACTTCGACCAGAGTTGTTTCCGTCACCTTTCCCACCCGTTTTGGGGGGGTGCTTGTGTCAAAATTTTTTGCCCCTTTTTATCCCGGGATACTGTCCGCTAGGTCGAGTACTTCACCCCAGTCAAAACCGCGTCAAATTCGGGCAAGTATATCCGGAGATATCGAGGAAACAAAAAATTCAAGATGGCGGCGGCCCTTGGCCAAAAACCAGTAAATTCCTGTTTCTCAGGACTGGTTTGGCCAAAGACAGCCGAGTTTGGGGTCAGGAGATAGGTCTTGAGGAGACCTATCCGTCCGTGTCAATACCTTAATTCTAGCTACTATATTTATTTATTAATTTACAAAAAACTGTTCAAAAATCAAAAACTCCGAAAGTATTGGAGCTAAAAATGCCGAAAAATATCCGAAATGTCCGCTAAAAGGGGCTCTATTTTATAGTGATTTTTAATAAATTTACCCTAATAATAAAAAATTTCGAAACTTAAAGAATTTTGAAAAATTTGGTTTTTTGAAAAATTTTCGGATTTTTTCCTTTATAGCCCTATGGGATTTGGGTACGGCTAGGTAGAGCTCCCTAGCGCGCACAAACTGACAGTCTCAAATCCCGCGCGTCTCCAATAGTTTCGGAGATATGAGAGGTCAAAGTTTAAAATTCTAATTAAAAATAACTTAAAACTACTTAACTTAAAATTCAGCTCGGACCGGAAATGCGCCGTCCTCCAACAGGTCTTCAAACTGTCCTAACCTCAAATCAATTGCTCCAGTAGTTCCGGAGCAATTTTGAGGTTAGGAAGTTGTTTTTTTGCTCCTGGTGCCTCGGGGTCTTCACCGATCTTCAAGAGTGGGGTGTCGGACGACGCGTCTCAGCGAGGGCTCGATGGCTACCGTGGCCGAATTTTTCGTTCCAAGGAACTTTTTGGACTTATGCCCAAAAAACAAAAAAGTTGGGAAAATTTTTCCCCTTTTTAATTTTTTGCCCAGAAACTATGATGAATTCTAAGGTCGTTTCTGGGCACTTTCCCTTAGATTTTCGCGCTCTTTAACGTGGCAATTTTTAATTCCCAATCCGACCAGTAGTTTCAATTTTCGGACCACGTTTTTCCACTTCTTGGCGAATAACTTTCCCAACTGAGTTGGGATTTCCACAGTTGGGATTTCGTCCTATTGGGGCACACGGGGCGCACAAAAGCCGCCCTTAAAAAACACACGTCACCGATTTAGTTTTTGAGAAAAATCGACTCAAAGTTTTAAAAATCCGTTTTTTCACTATAACTTCTTATGCCGAAGTGCTAGCACAAAAGTAATTTCACTGGCGTACGCGCCTCAACTTCCCGCACACAACGGTATATCGCAC
Source organism: Dendrolimus kikuchii (assembly GCA_019925095.2). Lineage (NCBI taxonomy): Eukaryota > Metazoa > Arthropoda > Insecta > Lepidoptera > Lasiocampidae > Dendrolimus > Dendrolimus kikuchii. Next base: position 24,236,541 of record CM034400.1, read on the forward strand.
GGGTCGATAACTCTAAAAAATCCTATTTTTACGAATTTTTTTTTTGAGGAGCGGATCTCAAATCGACTGTTCTCGGTCGCGGTTCGAGCAGAACTGGTTAGGTTAGGTTAGGTTAGGTTAGGTTAGGTTAGGTTTTTTTTTTTTTTTTTTTTTTTTTAATTCGCCCGGGCTCTCCATCTTAGGACATGACGGAGCTTATCTTTTCTTTATTTTTATTTTTACTATTTATGGGTTTCCGTTTTTTCCCATCTCATAGCTACTATCTTTATTACATGCATAACATTACTACACGGGTTGTATGGATTGGGTGATGCTAGTATGGTAAGTACCAGGTATTTGTATTATAGGATGTTTGGTGATTGGTGTTTGGGAATGTTGCGGGAATTGAGTAAGGTTGGTGATGGTTGTTGGTCAAGGTTGGGATAGGCTGGGTGGGGTTGGTACTATTTTCTTTATTAAACCTTATTGTACGTACATTTGTTGCTTAATTTCTAATTACATATTTCTTGTGTATTTTATTTTTCTTTACAGGTTTTATACGCCAATCTTTTTATACAATAATATTTTACTAATACAGTTTATTACAATTTTGTTCTAATCTTATGCTTATGTAGTTCTGCTCTTACTGTCTTAATTATTCTAGTAGCTATATGTCTATGTTTCTAGTGTAGTTTTATTTTCTATTTTATGTTCTACGTGCTAACAACTTTTATCTTAAGGTAGTTTCTAATCTATTCTTTTACTTACTGTATATATTCTACTTATTGCCTATTTCTGACGCTGACAGTAAATATACTCAAGTATATATCTGCAGTGTTCATTTTTTATACAATTTTATATTACTATCTTATGTTACTGGTTCATATATACTTATTCCCCTGTTTATATGCTAATATTTTACTTTGTTACAGGTTGTCTACTACCTTCGGGTGGCTGCAACTGGTAAGTGTTCTTTATTATTTGTGTGTATATTATGTGTGTTTCTTGTGTGTGTTTTTATGTGTGTTTGTATCTGCATGTATCAAACTGTCTTCTAGTGCGTGTTAGTGTTGTGCTTGAATATGGTGTTACTCGAACCAACTGCTTTTAACACTAAAAGTAGTTTGTTGCATCGTGTGTGCATGTTTGTTGTCTATGTTTTCTTGTGTGTTTTCCTCATTATGGTTGGTGAATTTGGTTTGTGTGGGTTGTGTTATTGTGTTGTGTGTTACTCGACGTGTATTTGTATGTTGTGCTATTTATTGTGTTCTATGTGTGACCTCAGTTGCAGGTACCCGACCTCTTTTGTGTCACCACTAATCATCTTGTGATTCCCCGTACGAAGCAACCTACTGTCTAAATTCAGCTTCCGGTTCCACGCAAAATAGTGGGGCCGTTGGCCGCCCTCGTTGTCTGTTTCAGTCTTACTGACATGTCACCATTTGTTGAACATTTGTTTCAACGAGGTACGGCTTTCGGTCCATTGCTATTTTGTTGTCGCCGGTCGCCGTTTTAGCAGTAGGCCACGGTTGTGCGCACTATCTCATCCCATCTTTTTCTTACTGGGCAGGCCTCGCTGAACGCGTTGTGTCCTGCCTCTGCCCTTTTCTCCTTTACACAATTTTTACATTTGGGTGGCGCATCCACCGCATACTCTTCGCACTCCTTTTTTGTATGGGGGCCACCGCAGTGGCTACACATCACCTGGGTCTCCGTGCATAGCTTTTTGCCGTGCCCGAAGCCCAGGCAGATGGTGCACTGCGTCAGTGGTGACCTGTCCGTCACGTGCAGGTTCTGTAGGTCGATCCTCACCATACCTACTTCCGTGAGCCGTTTCCAAAGGGCCGGTGACACCTTGAACACTACTCTGTGCGTGTTCGGGTTTCGTCCTCGGATCTTATACGCGATTTCCATAAGGTCGTCTTCCTCCCCAAGGCCCTCAAATACCGCTTTGTTCTGGTTTCTGAGGGCTTTATGGAGGTCGTCGTCCGTATGCGCTTTGAGGACACCCGTTATCATCACCATAGGTCTTTTGTTGGTGATGTCCTCTGCCACAAAGTCCGCCCTTTCTCTCTTCAACCTGGCCTTGAGCTTTTCGCGCTCCTCCACTGTCCTACAGCTGACGATAACCCTACCGTCCTTGGATTTCCTGACTCGCTCGACCTCAACCCCCCCTTCTTTGGCGTTTAGCGCCACTCTGATACCTTTGAGGGTCTCATCGGCCGTGCAGTCGCCCGACTCTGCGGTTATCGCCACTGAATGTAGTGTCCTATAGGTTTGTGGCCTCGCCCCAGACCCTTCGGACACTACTCTCGCGTAGCTCTTTCTCGGCTCGCACTCCTCGCTCACATTTTCCCTGTGCTTTAGAATAACCCTTTCCAGGTTATTCGTACTTTCCAGGTTTTGTTTCAAGAGTTTGGAGTGCTCTTCCATGCGTCCAGCGAGGATTTCCCATTTTCTGTTGAGCTCTTCCCTATCTTCTCTATCCGTAGGGAGCTTGCTCTGCACAGGATCCTGCATCGTTGCCTGTGTTTGCACGTCTTTGTATTCTCTTTTAGGTTCGCCCGGGTCCTTCCCCACCTTAGCCGCTAGGGCTTCTGTTGCCTCTTCGAGTTCCCTGTTGCAGTGGGTTAACAGGACGTATATACGTCCCACCGCGTACGATGCGCCCTGCTTAATCTCCGTTTTGAGATTTCTCGAATTGGACAAGTGTTCGTTGAATTTGTCCAAGCATTCTCTGGCCTCCAGCATCCTGTCCTCTCTCTTTCCCCTTACTGCCACTTTCTTAGTTTCTTTCGGTGGCGTCCGCTTTGTATAGGTTTTATTTACTGGTTCCTTGCTGGGACCAGCGACTGCTTGGACGACCTTCTTGGAAGGCGGGGAGAATTTAAGTGAAACCCCCCCTTTCTTTTGTCCCGGCCTAGATGTAATTGGGCTCGGGCTAGCAGATGAACAAGATGGGCTATCCTCAAACTCTACGTCTTCGAAAGCCACCGCTTCCGCCCGCTTCAGCTTTGCCGGTGTCCTGAACATCTTGTTTGATCGTCAAAAGGGGTGGTTTACTGTCCTAAAGTATGTGTCCTATAACTAGTGTGGGTCCTAATTTATTCGATTAGCGCGTAAAACACAGAATCGAAGGGTCAAATTACTAAAAATAAAGAATAAAACAAAATATATTGAACCAGTCAACAGTCAAAAGTAATATTAATACAATACGCAACTATGTTGCTGTCAACTATAACTAATATTATCTTATTTTCTACAGGTAATGTCGGCGTGCCAACTACAGCGTCAAGGTAAGTTCTTTCTTATTACTATAATTTTTTATTTACAATTTCTAATCTAATTTTTGTTTCAGGTCAATGGAGAGGAGGGGGGAGGAGCAGGGAGCGTTCCAGCAGTGCCGGCGAGTCCGCCGCGTCACGGAGAATCCGAAGACACCAAGAACGGGGAAATAGGAACACAGGTAAGTGAAATAGGGTAGGTTGAAAAATAGGGGTGGGGATAGGGGAGTGGAGGGGGTGTAGGAAGATAGGTCTCGTCGAGCCGAGTTGTTTAACCCCAAGCACGACCTACCTATCTGTCTTATTGAGGGAGCAGTGGTGTCCGAAGTTTTACCGAAATAAAACTTCTCAAACTTCGACCCTTCACTGTTCACTCAATACTGCAGCTAGAGGACTGTGTTTGGGCTTATTCCTCTCGCCTCCACGAGCTCTATCGAATAGGGGAGGAAAATGGGGGGGTCGACCTTACAACTCCGATTGGGTCCAGAGGGGGTCCAATCGATAGAGGGAGTCCCAAGGGTTCCTCTAGAGGAAACCCGGTCTTCCTCAAATAAATAGGGCCCGAGATATGGGCGAAACAAAAATTCCAATATGGCCGCCGACCAAACTTTGACTAGCTCTAACTTGGGGGTTTTTAAGTCAAAATTACCCAAGATTGGGCTCGTACGAACTCCCCAAGTTAGATCTAGGTCGCCACGTACTTGGATTTTTCCGAAAATTTTTATCGTTTTTCAGGGCTTATCGTGTAGTACGAGTTGCCCTGATGCCCCCTAAAAAAGTCTCACTCCTGTGAGGTCAATAGTTCCCGAGATATTGGGACTCGAAGAAATCCAAGATGGCGGCTGTGAAATTTTAAAGTCCGAAAACTCGGGCTCTTCTTGAGCGAAAATATCGGAGCTTGGGCTCTCCTGGGAGCCCCCGGGGAGTTCTTGTCCGCAAGCCTTTAAAATCCAACCCGAAAAACGGTGTTGGGTTTTTGGTCGGATCGGTTGGTGCTGATGCCCCTAAGGTCTAAAATCAAAACCCCGATTTTTTCCGCGCAATAGTTTCCGAGCAAATTGAGTTTGAAAATTTTTCAAGATGGCGGCCGAAAAAAGAAAATCTCAATTGCTCAGGAACTACTGGTCCGAATTAGCCCGAGTTTGGGGTCCGTTGGTCGGAAATCTTGTTGTGCTTCTAATAGTAACGCTATTTTTAAATTTTTAACTAAGACAAAAGAGAAAAAACTAAAAAACTAGAAAATTTATTCTATTAATTCTAATATTGGCCTAAAAATTTCGAAAAAATGTCAAAAGCTTATTAGATTTCCGTCTCTACGAGTCCCGTATTACACATAAAACAAAACTTAAAACTAAAATGAACTATTGACTATTTTACAGATTTTTAGTTTTTCTGGTCCCCTGAACAATTTTATATTAAGAAAAATTTTGGAAAAAATATGTACTTGTAGAGCGCCGCGAGACGCACCTACTAATAATTTTAAAACCCACGCGAAATTACTATTGAACTATTTATTAAACTCGCAACTTAAAAAGAACTAATTAGAAAATTTTGGAAACTATTAAAGCTAAAAATCTGTTTCTTACAGTTATTAGATGTCCGTTGAGTAGCCGTCTGGACGATGCGTTGTACTTCCCTCTAGGTTGCTTATTGAGTGAGTTAGCAATTTTTCATTTTCTTGAAAAACTGCTATATCTCATTTTCTTTCAGCGGCGCGAAGTCCCCGATAGTGTGGAAACGTAGGGCTTTTGATGTCTTCTCTTATGGCGCAATAAAAACTAGGTGTCCACGATCGTTTTCCCGAGTTATAATTATTTTTCTTGGTTTCCAAGTTTGCGTTTTCACAGAAAAAATGGAATAACTCACTGGTTATAACTCGGACGGCTGCTGTCGATGTGTCTGCGTGCTGGCCTCGTCGTTCCGCGTCTTCTGATACCTTGAGCGCGAAGATCGGACGAGAATTGGCCAAGTTGATGCCACGTGGTGACCACGTGCCGCGCCTTCTCGCTGTTCTTACTCGTCCGTTTCTTACGCGCTCGAAGGCAAACTCGCAGGGATGTTGCGGGTCCTTAGGGCCTACCTGACCCTATTCACAGAATTTCTTCGGCCCGATCGAAATCTCGAACGCCGGCCGAAAAACCGATTTTGTTTTTTGTTTTTTGTGAATATCTTCACGGTCACTTGTGTCACAAACAGTCTGAAACCACTGGCGCATGCGCCTCGCTTACGCGCACAGTTTGATATAACGCACGGGTGTCTAGCGTCCAAAAAACCTATTTTTTTGGATTTAAAACTACGGAGCACTTAGAAAATCGACTGGTTCCGGACGCGTCTGGAGCGAGACTGGGTTAGGTTAGGTTAGGTTAGGTTAGGTTAGGTTAGGTTAGGTTAGGTTAGGTTAGGTTAGGTTAGGTTAGGTTAGGTTAGGTTAGGTTAGGTTAGGTTAGGTTAGGTTAGGTTAGGTTAGGTTAGGTTAGGTTAGGTTAGGTTAGGTTAGGTTAGGTTAGGTTAGGTTAGGTTAGGTTAGGTTAGGTTAGGTTAGGTTAGGTTTTTTTTTTTTTTTTTTATTGTCTCCTCTCTCCGAGCGAACGAGATTGCTCGGGCTTAAAACTTATGGGGGTTTTTTATATTTTGTATTTATTAATTTAGTTCTTTTCTTGTATTCAGTCTTTGATCTTTTGATCATACTCTTTTGATCGGTTCTTTTTTATGTGTTGTATCTTTTTTTTTTTTTTTTTTTTTTTTTTTTTTTTTTTTTTTTTATGTATCTCTTTATTTCTTAATTTCTGACAAAATATTTTTACAAAAGGGTTTCCTAATTCTATTACATTATTGTTTTTACATTGATTTGGTACAAAATTTTGACAAAGAATTTTGAAAATTTTATTACAATATTATTACTAAACTTATTTTTATACAAATTTCTTACTTTACATTAAATATTCTAATTAGGCACTACAATCTTATTTTAACTCTCTACTTCCGCTGACACAAGCTTCTTAAATCTATTTAGTCTATTGTATGTATATCTATTTTATCCTACTGTAATATTTATGCTATTGTCTTAGTTTCTATCTATTTTTTGTGTTTTGTGCTTTTTTGTGTTTTAGAACTACATTTTACTTTTATTTACTATTATTTACTGTACATTATAAATATATAACTAAATATATAATAATTATACACCTTATATATCTATTGTTCTATTTCTACTTATTACACTTTTAACTACCTTTAAGCAAAATGCTATAAAAACCTCTACGTTTCTCTTAGACATTAACTCCGCCATGTTTTCATGCCTAATTTCGATGCGAAGCTTGCTCTCGCAGGCAAACCTTTCCCGGGTGTATACCGGGCACCAGAATATGAGGTGCGGAACATCCTCTTGATGCTCCTCATCGCAGATGCACGAGGGATTCTCTTTGCACCCGAACCGGTTCAGGTACTCCGAGAATCCCCCGTGCCCCGTGAAGAGCTGGGTGTGCAGGCCAGTGAGGCCGACCTGCCTAACTACTTTATAGGCCCACGAGACTTCAGGGAAAAAGAGTTTCGTGACGGATGCTGTTGTCTCTTGACAGTATCTCCGGTTCCATTCGTCCACCGTTCCCATTCGGAACTGCCGTTTGACGAAGGAAACCGGACACTTGTCATAAAGCGGCCTCACTTTCAGAGAAAGTGCAGCCGCTTTCGCCAACTCATCCGCCCGCTCGTTTTCTCTGACGTCTACGTGGGCCTTCACCCAGTACAGGCTTACCACCTTTCCTTGGGAAACACACTGCCGAATGTTTTCCCTTGCTTCGGCTGCTAGTGGATTCACGGAGCTCCAGTTGCACAGCGCTTGCAACGCCGATCTGGAATCGCTGTAAATGCCAAAGCTTCTTTCTGGCCGCTTCCGAGCCGACACCGTAGCCTCACGTATCGCCAGCAACTCTGCCTGATAGACCGTGCAATAGGACGCCAGCTTAATCTTCCGGCTTTTCGTCTCGACCTCATTATCCCAGAAGGATAATGAGGCTCCGACCTGGCCTTCAATTAAGCTGCCGTCTGTGAAGATGCGCACCGCCTGTTGGCGTTGCGCATTCACCTGCTCCTGGTCTGTCAGGCAGCCAAACTGTAACTCGATCTGTGAGGCCGGATGAGTTGTGTTGGCGTAAGCAACTCGCATTTCCATCTCCCTGTCCCCAAGCATTGGCTGCTCTACCCCCCTCTTGGCCTCGTATAAGGAAGCAACTTCCTTTATACGGAGGTCAAGGGGGAGCAGACCAGCCAACACCATTGCTGAGTTCAGGGAGACGGTCTTGTATGCACGACACATTTTCTGTGCAAATCCACGTTGGACCATGTTTAGTTGCTTACGCACACCCAACTTTGTGGCTGAAGGCGCCCAGACGCTTGCTGCGTACAGGATTACTGGCTCCAGCACCGCTGTATACATGATCCGGACGATCTCAGGGTTAAGACCCCAGGTGACCTTCGCGGCGCGCGATAACTGCGTGTGGAATTTAATTGCCTTCGCACATACATTACGTATGTGCGAGTTAAATGTTAAACTGCTGTCAATGGTTACACCTAGAATCTTAACCTCTGAGGCCATCTCAATGCTGACCCCTCCCATGTTCAGTCGTGGGGTGTCGTACTTCAATTTCCGGGTGAAAGTCACAGCTTTCGTTTTGTGAGCGGCAAATTTGAGCTTATTTCGGACACCCCACTCTTGAACATAGGAGAGAGTTGCATTAGCTCTTCTCTCTATGCTGCAACCAGAGTCTCCGTCGAATAGCAGGACTACATCGTCCGCAAACGCCTGTACGTGTTCTCCACGCGCTTCTAATCCTTTAAGAAGGGGATCGAGGAGCAGGTCCCAGAGGATAGGCCCCCCTATGGAACCCTGCACACAGCCTTTCGTGGTCGGTCTTTCCACCTCTTCTCCAAGGTACCTAAGTGAGACACTTCGGTTTTCCAGGTAACTGCCCAATATCCTCTGGATGTTTCTTGGGCAGTTCTCCTCCGCCAGTCGAACTCTAATCATAGGCCACCAAGCGCTGTCGAACGCTCCCTCTATGTCCAGTGAAACAAGTGTTATAATTTTCTTCTGTTTCAGCTTTTCGCGTATGTTGTTCACTAGATCATAGAGGGAGTCCTCCGTGCTTCTTTGGGGCAGAAATCCGTACTGGCGGGTGCTCAACCTAGGTACGAGGTGCCACGTTAAACGATTTATTATCAATCTCTCCAGAATTTTGCCTATCACTGGCAAAAGGCCGATGGGCCTATATGATTTTGGGTGGGAGTAGTCTTCTTTTCCCGGCTTCCGGAGCACGACAACAGTCGCCCGCTTCCAGATCGCCGGGAAGTGTCCGAGTGTTAGGCACTTATTAACCAGTGATAGGTAAAACTCCGGGTTATGGTAAATGGCCTGGGCGCATATATCGGCAGTTAGTCCGTCTGCCCCGGGTGCCTTTTTAGGATTAAACCGGTATGCAGCTTGACGTAGTTCTAGGGCAGTAAAGGGCGGATCGTCGTTCCCTAGCAGAGCGAGTTCGCTGTTTAACTTGTCCGCCTGCTCACGAATTGCCCTATGTCCTCGGTCATCTCCCATAGCACTATCTTCGGGGTAAAATGTTTCCGCGAGTAGCACAGCGGATTCACGGGGCCCCAGTACCACTCCCTTGTCAACCATAGGCTGATCCTCGTCCCGCTTCTTCGTCCGTCCGATGACCCGGTAGATCCCCTCCCAGACTCCTTCACGATCTTGCTTACCGCAAAACTCCTTCCAGCTCCTTGTTTTCGCGGCGCTGATCTCCATCTGATACTTCTTCTTGGCTTGCAGGTACTCATCGACCACACTTCTCCTACAAGACTGCGGCGCGCTACGGATTCTTCTCTTCTTCGTGACGACTCCACGCTTCAGGTTGGCGAGCTCTTCAGACCACCAAGGTAAGTTTACTTTATTTTTCTGACTTAATTGCGGTATACTGTGTTTGCATGCCTCTACTACTGTGTTATTTAATGTGTTTACTTTATTTTCCAGGTCCGTCGTGTCTGTCAGTTCTTCAATTACGTCCGTGGTAAGTCTGTTTTCTAGCATAAGCTGGTCCACTTTCTCACGAAAGAGGTCCCAGTTTGCTTTCTTCGTATTGAAGATGCGTGTTGTTCTGGCCATGCAAACACCGTCAAGCCGTTCATTTTGGATGGAAAAAAGAATGGTGTTGTGGTCAGAGCACGTCACTCCGTCGTCTACCCTCCAATCGCGCACGAAGTTGAGAAGGTCCTTAGTGCATACCGTGATATCCACAAAACTCGTAAGAGTCTTGTCTCCACGCACGGTGTCGAAGGTTGGAGTGTTTCCTTCGTTGAGCACCTGCAAGTCAAGCTCGTTCAGGAGTCCTGCCAGCCTCTTACCCCGTCGATCTTCAGTGGGGCTACCCCACCATGGACTCTTCGAGTTCACATCGCCGCCCACTACCATCCTCCGGGTTCCCAAAGTTCTCGCGATTTCTCTAATTTGTTCCATGTAGGGCTCCAGGTCTTTGTCGGGTTCTAAGTAAAGGGAGACGACTACCAGAGCGCTAGGTCCCCGTCCCAGTTTAACTACCACCAGATTGTCGGTGGTATATTCCGGTACTATGATGGCTTGTACCATCGAATCAAATACGGCTATTGCCGCTTTGGCTGTAATTCTGGTCTGACCAGTGTTTTGGTAAACTCTAGCGCCCCGATAGTCCCTCACCTTGCCCACATTGCCTACATAAGGCTCTTGGAGTAGAGCGAAAGCCGCACCTCTCTCGCTGGCATATTTGAACAACTCGTTCGTTGCGAGCTCCATCCTCTGGAGGTTGGCTTGCATAACTCGGTACGACTTCCGCTCCTTAGAGACCGCTTGGTTACCCGGGGTGCCCTTAGCAGTAGGCGACCGAGGCTCTAGCTATCTCCTCCCACCTGCTGCGTATTGGGCACCTACTATCGAAAGCGTTATGGTCTATGTCCACCTTCTTCGCCCTCCTGCAATTGCAGCAAGTGGGTGGTGCTCCCGCCTTGAAGTCCGGACAGTCGTACTTCATGTGGGGGTCCCCACAGTGGCTGCACTTAGGCTGCTGCTGTGCTTCGACGCAAAGCCTTCTCCCATGGCCATAGCCAAGGCATAGCGAGCACTGCACTAACGGCGACCTGTCCGTTACGTGGAGCGTCTGCAGATCTATTCTGACCATTCCGGTCTTCGTCATACGCTGCCACAGCCTAGGCGCCACCCTTAAGACGACCCTATGAGTAAGGGGGTTTCTTCCCCTTATTTTGTAGGCTGCCGTCATTTCCTGTTCCTCTTCAGTGAGCCCTTCAAAGATCCTCCGATTTTGGTTCTTCAGGGCTTTAAAGAGTTCGTCATCGGTGTGCACCCTTAGCACACCGGTAATCTGAACTAAGGGGTTCTTGTTTCTTACGTCCTCTACATTGAGGTGCTCGCTCTCTCTCAACTTGCTTTTCACCTTTTCTCTATCACTGGCTGTTTTACAGCCAATGATAACTTTTCTGTCACGCCCTTTCCTTACGCGCTCGATTTCAAAATCTCCTTCTTTGGCGTTCAGAACTCCCCTCACTTTATCAAGCACCTCATCCCCAGACTTCTCTTGGTCTTTGTCCGTGATTACTACCGAGTGCAGTGTTGGGCGCTCAGTTGCTCTAGCCCCCTCCTTCCCTGACACTACACTGGCGTAGCTCACGCGACTCTCCCTTAGCTCTTCTCTGTGCCTGTCAATCTCCCCCTGAAGATCCTTGATGCGCATAGTGCTGTCCCTCATTAGAGCTGCATGCTCCTCTAACTTGCGCATCAGTTCTTCATTCCCTTTGTCAACCTCGTTCCTTTCTTCTTGTAGGTCTAATTGGACTTCGGTCCTTTGATTCTTATTCTGGACGCCTCCTCCTATTAGTTCTCTGTCCCCTCCGCTGTCTTCTCCCCCCTTTTTCTCTCCGTCCCTCATTTCCCTCATAGCTTTTTCTCCTTCCTTCACTAAGCTATACAACCTATCCACCAGTTCTTCTACCCCTTTCTTAATCTCAGTTTTGAGATTGCGTGAAATCGATAGGTGATTTTTTATCTTTTGGACGCATGCATTAGCCTCGGTTTCCCTGTTCATATATTTCCCTTTCCCTTTTAATGGGGAAGTAGTCGGAGACCTGGCCAACTCGCGAGTCGGCCGTGCCGCTGAAGTCGAGGCTATATCCGCTGCGTCTATCGTCGCTATCCTGGTATATGTCTTGTTCAGACTATCCATGGTCTTTCTGGTGACCTCGGCCGTCACCTTCACCGTCTTACTAGGGGGAGAGAATTTTAACGTCACCGCCTTCTTTACTGGAGGCGGGGTTATTCTTCTACCCTCTTCAACTACTGCGTCGATTTGGTCGGTTGTTTCCATTATGGGTGGCATCTTACTTATTTCCCGCGGGGACACTAATTCCACCTCGTCTTCACTTATACTGTCACGCATACTGCGCGACTTCATCGTATTTTTATTCGGCGTCCTGAGCATCTCCGGAGAGAGTGTCGTCAAACTTAAAATGGCTCAATAAAGCTATTTATCCTATCTGTTACCACAATAGTGGTATGCAGAGTTAAACTATGTTGTGGCCAATAAGCCTTGTCTTAAATATATTGTAGTCAAAATAGTAAAAGTAGAAATAAAACGTTAGGTTAGGTTTTTTTTTTTTTTTTTTTTTTTTTTTTGTTCCTTCTTTAGCCCGGGCGAACGAGATATGCCCGAGTCAACTACTATTTGTTTCCTACTTGTTTGTATATATATATTCTACTATAGGTAGGAATTTGGATTGGGTTGGTATTGGTTGGTTCAAGTTGGATGTTATTGGTTCTTGTGTTTATATTTACATATACTAAATATATTATATATGGATTCTTATTACTAATATATACTTAATATCTTATATATGAGAGCATCCGCGTTGCCTCCCCTAGGTCAAGACCCCCAACTCGGTTTGTGTTTGAGCTGCTTGTCTTGGCCCAGGGGAGATGATCGGAGACCTACATATATATTTCCCTAACTTGCCTACAGGGTATTTTAATATACTTACTTATATATCTACATATATATTTAGGATGGTTTGGTGATAGGGGATATCTTTTATTCCTTTATTACTTTAAAAACTTAATTCTATTACATCTTACGTCTTAGCTATTACAATCTGTTTATATATACATATTTATATAAATTTTTACAATTTTTATAGCCTAATGTTTTTATTCATATTTATATATATATCTTTATATATAATTTTTATAACAATTTTGTTTCCAATGTAATTTAAACTATAACATGATATATGCTTATTTCAACAAATAGTATGGGCTTTTCTTGTTTTTATTATTATTTTACAGAGTTTTTGTTTCTAGTTTACAGCAGGATTTCTTACTTCAACTTCCTAGCAGATTTTTCCTTTACGTAATTTACATCTATTGTTTACAGGCTTACTTATATTTAGACGCTAATGAATTATATATTCAAATATATATTCGCAGTGTCTTATTTTACACTTGTTTTATTACTATTTTTGTTATACTTATTCTACTTTGCCGATTCAACATTTATTGCTTATCTTACATTTCAACTTTTACAGGTCGTCTGCTACCGGGTACCTACTACTTCTTACTCCGTGGGAGTACACCGCCGGGTCTACTCAAGACCAACATGCGTCATGGAATCTATGTACGAGGTAAGTGTGTTGTTTTATTATTGTGTATAGAGTTGCGTGTGTGAGAAGAACTGATTACTTGTATGTCAACGATTGTGTGTATGTAAGTATGTGTGTGTGTGTATGTGTGTGTGTGTATGGGTGTGTGTGTGTGTGTGTGTGTGTGTGAGTGTGTGTGCGTGTGTGCGCGCTTGTATATGTGTGTGTGTGCGTGATGTGTATTCGTATATGTACACTGGTGTGTTTGACTTTATGCTTGTTATGATACTGTTGTTGTGTGTTGTGCATGTGTGTGTTTTACTGAGAACAGCAATTTTTGACACCAAAAGTTACTTGTTTCTCTTGTGCCTGTGTGTGTTTCGCGTTCTTGTTATATTGTCTTGTCTGTTTTGTGTTTTTGTGTTGTGATGGATAGTGTTACCCTGTGTGTGTTTTGTTGTTGTTCGGATACCCGGTTCCGTCTTCCATAATACTTCGCCGCTAAGTATCCCTCTTTTATGTACGCGCCGCCTATTGTTAGATACGTATCTGCAGGTTCCACGCACGATAGCGGGGTCGTAGGCCATGCATTGTTGCCTGGTAATAGTCCGATTGCCGCCAGTGTCATTGATGTAATTTACAGCAAGGCTCGGCTTCCGACCCATTACTATTGTGTTGTCCCCTGCAGCGCATCTAACAGTAGGCGACGGTTGCACGCACTATCTTGTCCCAGCGTGCCCTCACTGGGCACGCCGCACTAAATGCGTTGTGTTCCGCATTGTCCCTCTTCTCGCGGGTGCAATTTTTACAAGCTGGTTGCGTGCCGACTGCGTACTCCTCGCATTCGGCTCGCGTGTGAGGGCCTCCACAATGACTGCACATGACCTGGGTCTCCCGGCACAGCTTCCTGCCGTGCCCGAAGCCCAGGCATGTCGTACATTGGGTCAGCGGCGACCTATCTGTGACCTGCAATGTTTGCAGGTCTATCCTTACGGTCCCTTCATCGGTTAGCCTCTTCCATAAGGCCGGTGCTACTCGAAGTATCACCTTATGGGTGTTCGGGTTTTTACCTCTTATCTTATACGCGACTTCCATACATTCGTCGCCCTCCTCCAGCCCCTCAAATACCAGAGGATTCTGGTTTCTGAGGGCCCGGAACAGGTCGTCGTCTGTATGGACCCTTAGGACGCCGGTTATCATCACTAACGGTTTTTTGTTAATGATGTCCTCTGCTGTTAGCGCTGCCTTCTTCTGCTTAAGCCTTTGCTTAAGCCTCTCTCGGTCTTCTTCCGTTCTGCAGCTTACTATTACCCGTCCATCCCTGGCCTTCCGGACTCGCTCCACGTCCACCCCCCCGTCTTTGGCGTTCAAAGCCTCCCTGAGATCTTTGAGGGTGTCGTCTCCGGAGCGGCTCTCCTGGGTGCTGGATATCGCCACCGAGTGTAGCGTTCTATAAGTCTGTGGCTTAGCCCCCGTCTTTATAGCCGCTACACTCGCGTAGCTTGGTTTCGGAGCATTTTCCGCGCTAGAGTTTGTCTTGCATTCATGAATAATCTGTTGCAGATTATTCATGCAGTCCAAGCTCTTTTGCAGAAGCGCTGATTGCTCCTCCATCCTAGTTGCTAGTTTTGACTGACCGTCTTCGATCCTTCGAATCCTTTCGTCTTCTTCTTCTTTGCTACTAGGCAATGGTACTGGATCCTGCGTTTGGACTTCGGTCTGCACTTCTTTGCAACTTGTTTCCCGTTCTTCTTGTTCGCCCGAGTCCTTCCCCATTACTTTAATATGCTTTAATGCTTCCCCCAGTGCCCTATCTGTATGTTTAAGCAGGACGAATATACGACCCACCGTGTATTGTACGCCCTGCTTAATTTCGGTTTTCAAGTTCTTAGAGCTGGCTATGTGCTCTCGGAACTTCTCGAAACATTCTCCGGCCTCCTGCATTCTGTTCACTCGCAGCTCCTCATGCCTAGTAATCTGTGGAGGTGTCTGCTTTGTGTACGTCTTGTTTTGCTGCTGTTCATTGCTGGGGCCTTCGTCTGCTTCCGCTTGCGCTTTTCCTCGCGTTTGCGCTTGTACTTGCGCCTGCGCTTGGTCCTGCTCGGCTACCTTGGGGGGCGGGGAGAATCTTAAAGTTACCCCTCTTTTTTTCTGTCCCTGTTTGGATGTTGTGGGGCTGGGCGGTGTTGTCGAGATTGATTTTAAAGGCGGCAATCCCTTCTCCTTTCTTCTTCTGGCGATTTCTTTGTCTATCTCCTTATCCCTTACCTTGCGCTCGGCATAGGTAGTGTATTTCGGGAGCGGACGTGGTGATGGAGAACGGTCGATCCCGAGGGACCTCCTTTTCTCTCTTCGCTCTTTGAGCAGCTCTTCAAGAGGGCTGCCAGATCTTCCCGCTTCAGCCTTCTCCACAACCCTCGCTTGGATGTCTTCCCAAGTGGGATACTCATTCCACTCTTCTCTTTTGGTCTTTGCAGGCGTTCTGAACATCCTGCTGTTGTCAAGGGGTAGTTTGTCTTATAAAATGTACTTACTCTAAGGTGGGTCCTACACTATTCGATTGGCGCAAAAGCACACAGTCGAGGAGTCAATTTATAAAAATAAAATAAAATAAAGTATAAGCAATATATATTGAACCGGTCAATTTCTTTATTAATACAAAAATTATTTACGGGTAATCCCGTAACGTGTCAACGTCAAATACACCTTATACAATTTTATACAACTGATCTGCTTTTTGTTCACAGGTATACACCTGGGTCAGTGTCAACTCCACGCAGGGAAGTCAGAAAATAAAAGCAGATAAGTATATATCGTCTAAACTTAAATCCTACTTACGTACTAACTAATCGCTATGACTTACACTAATTGTTCGCTCGAATCACTATTTACACTAATTTTTGTTTTTTGTTTCAGGTCCAGGGGAGGAGCAGGATGGCGCCGGGAGCCGGGAGGTGGACAGATGGATGCGTCGCGTCACAACGAGTTCAACGACCCCTCGCACGCCGGGATTGGTCAAGAGGACAAGGATTTACAGGTAAGTGAAAAATGGGGGGGAGCTAGGGGGGAGGGGAACAGACAGGTCGATAGATCTCGTCGTCCCGAGTTGGATGATACCAAACTCGACTATGATAGCTTTGAAATTGGCTGAGAAACAGGCTGCGAAGTTTTGCTCCCAAAAAATCGGATGAAACTTCGCAACTTTCAAATCGTTGTTTCTCACTCAATATCAGTGCTAGAAGATCGAGCTTGGGCTCAAACCTCTCGCCTCGATGAGATCTATCGGCTGGGATTGTAAAACTAGCTGAAATTTTTGAAAATTTTATCGTCCTAAAAATGGGTCCAGCAGATGCTCCTTGGGCTGAGGATCACTCCTAAGGAAACCCGAGCTTCCTCAGGTAAGTATTGGCCGAGATATTTGAAATTCAAAAATTTCAAGATGGCCGCCGGGAAAGTTTGTACTCCAATATCTCAGCCTTCCGGAGGTCTGCTGTGCCCGTGCTTGGGCTCTCTGTGCTACCCCTGGTCTAAACTAGGTCCTAATTATATTTTTGGGTGTCAAAATTTTAGGTCCAATTTTTTGGCTTGGCCCTGTAGAATAGGCTATTCTATCACCTACTGTCCAAGTCCCGACTTACTACGACGAATAGCGGCCGAGATTTCGGACTTTGAAAAATTCCAAAATGGCGGCCGAAACGTCAAACTCTGGCGAGAAAACGTCGCCACTCCCTTGTTATTGGTCCAAATTGGACCGGACTTGGACTGTTGTATTGTCCGTCAGCGTCTCCACACCACCTGGGGGGGGGTTCGCTCAAAAAATTTTTGGCCTGTTTTACAGGCTGGTCAGTTGCAGAAGCCTATCTCTATGCCAGCAGTCAAAATCCCGCCGCGCTAAGTCCAATAATGGCCGAGAAAACGAGGTTTTAAAATTTTCAAAATGGCGTCGGCCCTTGGCCGAAAAGCACCAAATTGCGGTTTCTAGGCCTCCTGTGGGCCGAAACTAGTCGAGCTTGGGCTCAAATTACAGCTCTCGGCGAGGTCTGGCTGCTGACAGTCTTATTTATCTATTTATGCTTATATTTACTTAATTATTTCGATTTTAATCCAAAAAATTCGTATCTCAGAAAGTATAAGTTCAAAAATTTCCAAAAAATTACTAATATATGCCTAAAAGTTTGCTCTATTTTACCCCAAATTTAGTTGATTTTACCCCAATATATAAAACTTGTAAAAACTTAAAAATTTTGAAATTTACGGTTTTTTAATTTTTTCCAAAAATTTTCCCTAGACAAAAAATTCAAATTTTATGCGGGTAGGTAGAGCTAGCCACCCCGCACAATACTACAATTTTGAAACCCACGCGTCTCTTATACTTTCTGAGATATTCCAAAAACAAATTATAATTTCTAATTTAAAATAATTAATAACTATGGTACCTAAAATTATTTTGAGACCGGAAATTATCTTCTCTCGAAGGGTCCTCCCTCAAGTCCTAACCCAGACTTAATTGCTCCAAAGATGGCGGAGCAATTTCTAGGTTAGGAACTTGTTTTTCTGATGATTGCAAAGCCGGGTTTTCTCCGATGACAGCGTGTGGGGCGTCAAACGACGCGTCTCAACAATCCCTCGCTGGCTACCGTGGTAGAATTTCTTGCCTCGAACAAGTTTTTCGAGTTAAGCCCGAAAAACGAAAATTTGCCAAAAAATTTTTCACTTTTGAATTTTTTCCAAAGTTAATATCTAAAATTCTAAGATAGTATCTGGGCACTTTACCTTAGTTTTTGATGCTCTACAAGCTCGTAATTTTGAATTTTGAAAATATCCAAAAATGGCACTTTTCACTCCACGTTTTTTCACTTTTTGCCTTATAATTTTGTGATCGGAGTTGGGAAATCGGTGTTTGTATTTTTGTTAGGTGGGGGCACCTGGGCCCCACCAAAGCCGCCTAAAAAAGTTTGGTGTCACCGATCTTGTTTTCGAGAAATTAATTTTTGAAAATCCAAAATTTTGTTTTTTGACTATAACTTTTGAGTCCGAATAGTTGCGAATTTGATTTTTGTACAGGCACCTGCGCCTCACTTTCCCGCACACTTTGATACCACTCGCGACTTTGTAACTTCAAAAAATCCTATTTTTATGAATTTTTTCCCGCGGAGCTTGGAAAAAATCGACCGTCCGGGAGCGCGGTTCGAGCGGAACTGGTTAGGTTAGGTTAGGTTAGGTTAGGTTAGGTTAGGTTAGGTTAGGTTAGGTTAGGTTAGGTTAGGTTAGGTTAGGTTAGGTTAGGTTAGGTTAGGTTAGGTTAGGTTAGGTTAGGTTAGGTTAGGTTGGTTTTATGTTGACACACCAGATAATACTCGTGGGAACCAAAATGAAGAAATTTTTAAAACCCAAACCCGACGAAGTGCCCGCGAAGGGCGGAGTCGACGTACGTGGCGAGCCCGAGAAGGGCAAATCCTACCCGAAAGGGCCCGTGAAGGGCGGAGGAGGCGACGTGCCCTCAAAGGGCATTTTAAAGAAGGTGCCCGCGAAGGGCGTAGGAAAAAGCGGCGGCGCCACTGACTCCCGCAACAGGCGGTCGAGTCGTGACACCAGCAGTGATGACGACGACGACGACGATCCTGAATCATCGTCCTCCTCATCGTCTGAGGAGGAGGACGATGAAGAAGAGATCCCAACCAAACCCCCGCCCAAGTCTCCGGCTCCTGCCAAGGAGTCGGACCAGAAGCGGGGCAGAGGAAGACCCCCCACTACTGGGGAATACGTTGGGCTGGCGAGCGCCAAAAAAGCGTACGTCGAGGCCCAACGCGCTGAACTCGAACTCCAGTGCGAGAAGGAGATCGTAGAGAGGACCAGCAGAATTGCCACCAGGAGGACAACAAGGTCCAAGACCGGATTTTGCCCTCTTGGCCAGCCCCCTCCCGAGACCTGCACGGAGTTCGAGTTAACGGAGGACCTAAAAGGACGAATCGACACCGCCCTGGCCATCGTCAACGGAGTGGCCAAGGTGTCTAAAGGGCTCAAGGGCACCCTCCAAAAAGCCCTGAAGGAGGCGGTGTTAGAGGTCCGGGAGGCTTCTGAGGAGCTATCCACCCGGACCGCCACCGATGAGGTCGCCATCCTGCATGCGGAAAACCGCCGCATGCAGGCGGAGATAGCGGTCTTGCGCGGCGAGCTGGCGATTGTCCAGAAGGAGTTCGCCGCCGCCTGCGCGGATCCCGCTCGCTTCGCACCACCATCGCCGAAGCCGAAATCTCCCCCACCGACGTTGACCGCAAACCTCGAACAGAAGAGGTTTGCGGCCCTAGAGGAGAACCTGGTCCTCCTCCTAGAGGACAGGTTCAAGACCTTGGAGGAGCGATTCGCTCCTGTGCGACCGGCAACTCCATCTTTGCCGGTCCCCTCTCCAAGGTCTACCCCTCGAGGCGACAGAACTCCCCCGCCGAGCCCCTCGCTCATCTCTGGGCGCCCGGCAGAAGAGTTCCCCCCGCTACCCACCCAGCGGGAGTCTTTGGAGACGGCGGCGTCCTCGCCGCCCCCAAGTGCCTGTCCGGCGCCCCCTCCTTCGACCGCAGCTGCGGCCGAGGGCTGGACGACGGTCAGCCACAAGAAGAGGGCCAAAAACATGGCCCAACCGTCGTCCGGCCCAGCACCGGTCACGACCGCCGCTGCAGCGCGGACCACCCGCGCTCAGCGGCGGAGAGAAAGAAGACGTGGTGGGAAAGGAAAGGGTGGTGTGGCGCAGGCCCCGGCTTCGCAGCCCCCTCCTCCTCCCCCTCCCCCACCTAAAAAGGAGACAGTGGCCCGGGAAAGGAGAGCCCCGCGTGTTAGACCGCCGAAGTCCTCCGCGGTTGTCCTGACCCTAAAGTCAGGCGCGGAGGACAGAGGCGTGACATACGCCAGCCTCCTGACCCAGGCCAAGAGCAACATCCGGCTGGCCGACCTTGGCATCGAGGGCGGACTTCGGCTGAGGATGGCGCGCACTGGGGCGCGTATGCTGGTGCTTCCGGGCGCCAGCAGTGCCCCCAAAGCTGACGCCCTCGCCGAACGCCTCCGCACCGTCCTTGATGCCGGGGATGTGGCGGTCGCCAGGCCCGAGAAGACTGTATGTCTTCGCGTCTCGGGCCTGGACGACTGCACCAACGAAGATGAAGTGGCCGCTGCGATTTCGCAGGCCACCAGCTGTCCAGCGGACAGCCTTAAATTGACTAAGATTCGCTTCGGCCCTGACGGGTCGGGGTCGACAGTGGTGGCCTGCCCAGTCGCGGCGGCCAAGAAGTTGAAAGAGTGCAAACTCCTGGTGGGCTGGGCCTCGGCGAGCGTCGAGGTCCTCCCACATCGCGCCCAGAGGTGCTATCGCTGCCACGAGCTCGGGCATGTGGCAGCGAGATGCACCTCCGAGAAGGACCGCAGCGGCGAATGCTACCGCTGCGGTAAAAGTGGGCATCTGGTGACGGGCCCCTGCACCGCGAAACCGCACTGCACAGTGTGCGAGGCCGCGGGCAGGCCGGCCAGTCACCAGCTAGGTGGGAGGCTCTGCGCGGCCAAAAAGCCCACCAGGAGTAAGGCCAGCCGGAAAGTGCCGGAAAGCACCGCGGCCGCGACGGTTGAACACACCGCCGCGGGGAGCGGCGAGAAGTAGCCCGTGGTGACTAACCCACGGGCGGGCGGCAGCGGGCGTCGAGGCCTCGGGGACGAGACAGGCCTCCGCCCGCACTAATGCCGCGAGAGGGCGCGAGTGGTTGCCGCGCGACCCTCTCAGGGCCGGGGAAGTTTTACCTCCCCGGCCCGCACTAAGGAGAAGCTCCCCCCCCGGTTGTCGGGGGAGGGCCCACCGCTCGCCGGGGTTGCGGAGTAAGGCTCACGCTATGTACCGTGACCCCGGCACTAAGGCGGATGAAGGCACCCATGGGGTTTTAGTGGGTATACCGGCGTCGGTCGTATTGATTAATCGGCGTCGGGGAGCCCCACACACCGGCCGCGAGCATTCCCCGCGCGGCTGATGGTGCGGCAATGCATTTCCCCATGTAAAAAAAAAAAAAAAAAAAGGTTAGGTTAGGTTAGGTTAGGTTAGGTTAGGTTAGGTTAGGTTAGGTTAGGTTAGGTTAGGTTAGGTTAGGTTAGGTTAGGTTAGGTTAGGTTAGGTTAGGTTAGGTTTCCCCCAGGGGGTGCCACCCTGGACTCTTCTCCGTCCAGGTAGTGGTACAAGGGGATGCGTCCCCGGGGCCCCGAGCGGCCACTGTCACATTCCCCCCTTCACTCCGTGACAGTGGTGTCCCACCTATCCACTCCAAATCCTTGTATTCCTTCCCTCCCTTCCAAACGTATTCCTCCCCAAACACCCCTCCTCTCCGAAGTAAGGTGACGCGCCGCTCCGCTGAGGTTCATCCGAGGTGGAGTGGTGCCGGTAACCAGCGTCGAGCTCTGCTCCGCTGGCTGCCATTAGGTGGAGGGTGCGTGTTCTGCCACGCACCCAACACGACGTTCGTGGTGGCGACGGCACAGTGGCGGGGCGAGAGTCTCGTCACTGTGCACTACGTCGAGCGTTTCCCCGTGTGGTGTCGTGGTCACGTCTCGCGGCCACACGGGACCGCGGGGCTGGCCTTTACCGGCTGGCCCAAGAGGATGAGCACCTCAATAAAAAATCCCCTAATGCCTAAGCTGCGGCGCAGGGCGAGAGGCTTTGAGGTCGGGGGGGTAAACCCGGCCGTTACTGCGGACCACCGTGTTTTTATGTCGAAAAATGTTACTTACTCGTGGGAACAAAAATGGAGTGCTCAAATTTAAAACCCAAAGACGATGTGCCTGCGAAAGGCGTAGTTGACGAAGGTGAGAAGCCCGAGAAGGGCTTGCAAAAACCCAACACGAAAGGGCCCGCGAAGGGCGGAGAAAAAAGTTTCTACTCTCGGTTCCTCTCGGCGATCTCGTCGCCGGTTGAGGAACCGAAGAGCCCTCAAGATGGCTCCCGCACCACGCGGTCGCAGCCGCTTGAGTCTGTAGATGTGTCCTCGTCCGGATCATCCGGAGACGAGGACGTACCGCCCCCCCCTGTCCAGGCCCCACCAAAGGCCCCGGTTGCCAAAGCACCGGAGGGGAAGGGCGGCCAGACCGCCTCACGCGTCACGCGAAGCAGGCGACGTGCCGAGTCGGAGAACGACTCGGCGGCCTCGTCCCGAATTCCATCTGCGGACGAGGCAGGGGGCTCCACCAAGCCCCCCCCAAACAAAGGAGACAAGGCCAGGGAGGTCGCGCGCAACGAGGCGCTGCGACGATACCTGGCCTTGGACGACCTCGACGAGATGTTCGAGACATCGGACTCGTCGTTGTCGGAAAGATGAAAGGAGGACGGCCCCCGTCAAGCCCCCGCCCAAGCCACCGGCTGCTCAAGCGCCGGAAGCTAAGCGGGGCAGAGGCCGTCCTCCCACAACGGGAGAATACATGGGCCTAGCAGCCGCAAAGCAGGCGCTGGTGGAGCCCAACGCGCGGAGCTTGCGCTCCAAAGCGAAAAAGAGATCGTGGAGAGGGCCCAATCGATGGCGACCGCAAGGGTAACCAGGCTTAGAGCCGGACCTCCCCTTGCGGGCCAGGCCTTCCAGATGCTCACGCGGAGAGCGCTAACCACGCGGAGGGCCTCCAGCGGCAGATTGCCGACTCACTGGCGGTGGTGGCCGGAGTGGCCAAAGTGTCGAAGGGTCTAAAGGGACCCTTCAAAGGCACTCAAAGAAGCGGTGGCCTCCATTCAGGAGGCCTCCGAAGAGCTCCTCACTCGCACGAACAGCGAGGAGGTCGCCTGCTCCGTGCGGCGAATAGCCGCATGGAGGCGCAGCTGGCTGACCTCCGGAGCGAAGTGAGAGAAACCTCCAGACGGCAACGCTGACGCAGCCGCGCGCCGAAACCGCGCAGCCGGCACCACCGCCAGACCTGGAGACGGCGATGGCTGCGAACTTGAGTCAGCTAACTCTCCTCATGGAGAGCAAGTTCGCAGCCATAGAGGAGCGGTTACGCCCGGCTCCATTGCCGAGCCCGCTCCCGTGCTAGGCCCACCCCTCCGCCGAGCCCCTCGCTCATCTCTGGGCGCTTGGCGGAGGAGTTTCCCCCGCTACCCACACAGCGGGTCTCAGTAGAGACGGCGGCATCCTCGTCGCTGCCACGTGCCGATCCGGCGCCCCCTCCTCCGGCTGCAGATGCGACCGAAGGCTGGACGACGGTCGGTCGAAAGAAGAGGGCCAAAAACAAGGCCCCACCGTCGTCCGGCACCCAGCCGGCAACGACCGCCGCTGCAGCGCAGCCCACCCGCGCTCAGCGGCGAAGGGAGAAGAGACGCGGGGAAAAGGGAAGGGGATGTGGCGCAGGCTCCGGCCTCGCAGCCCCCCCTCCCCCTCCCCACCCCAGCGCCCAAAATAGCAGAAAAGCCGAAAGAGAGAGGGCTCCGCGATTGCGCCCCCTGGAGTCCGCTGCCGTCGTCCTGACGCTCCAGCCAGGCGCGGCGGACCGGGGGTCACGTACGCGGACCTCCTCTCTAAAGCCAAGGCCAACATCCGGCTGGCCGACGTAGGAATCGAGGGCGGCCTCCGGCTGAAAGAGGGCCCGCACTGGGGGCGCGGATGCTGGTGGTACCAGGTGCCAACAGCGCCCCAGGCGGACGCCCTCGCTGAACAGCTGAGGACCGTCCTCTACCCCGAGGACGTGCGCGTCTCCAGGCCCGAGAAGACTGTGTGTCTTCGCATCTCGGGCTTGGACGACCACACGCACGAAGAGGACGTGGCCGCCGCCATCGCGCGGACCACGAGATGCTCCCTCGGGAGCATCAAGACGTCGAAGGTCCGTCCCGGCATTGACGGGATGGGCCAGACGGTGGTGGCCTGCCCGGTGGCGGCCGCCAAACAGCTCCTCTCCTCGGGGACGAAGCTCCTGGTGGGATGGGCCTCCGCAACTGTGAAGGCCCTGCCCCATAGGGCCCAGAGGTGTTACCGCTGCCACGAGGTTGGCCACGTGGCGGCGGTGTGCACCTCGGAGGTGGACCGCAGCGGTATGTGTTACCGCTGCGGACAGACCGGGCATCTGGTGACCGGCCCCTGCAACGCGAAACCGCACTGCTCTGTGTGCGAGGCCGCGGGCAGGCCGGCCGGTCACCAGGTGGGCTCGAAGCCCTGCGGGGCCAAGAAGCCCACCAGGAGGAAGACCTCGGCCAGCCGGACGGCGCCGGGCGCCGCCGCGGCCGCGACGGCTGAATCAGCCGCCGCGGAGTGGCGTGGGTGACGCCCGTGGCGGTAAGGCCACGGGCGTGCGGCAGCAGGCGTTGAGGCCACGGGGACCGCAACAGCCCCCCGCCCGCACCAATGCCGCGAGAGGGCGCGAGAGGCAGCCGCGCGACCCTCCCAGGGCCGGGTAACTCTCACCCGGCCCACATAGGAGAGGCCGCCTCTGTTTATGAGGCGGCCCACCGCTCGCCGGGGTCGCGGAGTAAGGCTCACGCTGTGTACCGTGACCCGGCACCCTTTGCGGAAGAAGGCTCCCATGGGGTTTTAGTGGGTATACCGGCGCCGGTCGTATTGATTAATCGGCGTCAGGGAGTCCCACACACCGGCCGCGGCGATCCCCACGCGGCTGACGGTGAGGTAACTCATTTCCCCATGTAAAAAAAAAAAAAGGTTAGGTTAGGTTGGGTTGGGTTAGGTTGGGTTGAGTTAGGTTAGGTTAGGTTGGGTTAGGTTAGGTTGGGATTAGGTTGGGTTGGGTTAGGTTGGGTTAGGTTAGGTTAGGTTAGGTTAGGTTAGGTTGGGTTAGGTTGGGATTAGGTTAGGTTAGGTTGGGTTAGGTTAGGTTGGGTTAGGTTAGGTTAGGTTAGGTTGGGTTAGGTTAGGTTAGGTTGGGTTAGGTTAGGTTAGGTTGGGTTAGGTTAGGATTAGGTTGGGTTAGGTTAGGTTGGGTTGGGTTAGGTTAGGTTAGGTTGGGTTAGGTTGGGTTAGGTTGGGTTAGGTTGGGATTGGGTTGGGTTAGGTTGGGTTAGGTTAGGTTAGGTTGGGTTAGGTTAGGTTAGGTTGGGTTAGGTTGAGTTGGGATTGGGTTAGGTTAGGTTAGGTTAGGTTGGGTTAGGTTAGGTTAGGTTGGGTTAGGTTAGGTTAGGTTGGGATTGGGTTAGGTTGGGTTAGAGTTAGGTTAGGTTGGGTTAGGTTAGGTTGAGTTGGGATTAGGTTAGGTTGGAAGTTAGGTTAGGTTAGGTTGGGTTAGGTTAGGTTAGGTTAGGTTGGGATTGGGTTAGGTTAGGTTAGGTTAGGTTAGGTTAGGTTGGGTTGGGTTAGGTTAGGTTAGGTTAGGTTAGGTTAGGTTAGGTTAGGTTAGGTTAGGTTAGGTTGGGTTAGGTTAGGTTGGGTTAGGTTGGGATTAGGTTAGGTTGGGATTGGGATTGGAGTTAGGTTAGGTTAGGTTAGGTTAGGTTAGGTTAGGTTGGGTTAGGTTGGGATTGGGTTAGGTTAGGTTAGGTTGGGTTAGGTTAGGTTAGGTTAGGTTGGGATTAGGTTAGGTTAGGTTAGGTTAGGTTGGGATTGGGTTAGGTTAGGTTGAGTTAGGTTAGGTTAGGTTAGGTTAGGTTGGGTTAGGTTAGGTTGGGTTAGGTTGGGTTAGGTTAGGTTAGGTTAGGTTAGGGTTAGGTTAGGTTAGGTTAGGTTGGGATTAGGTTAGGTTGGGTTAGGTTAGGTTAGGATTAGGTTAGGTTAGGTTAGGTTAGGTTAGGTTAGGTTAGGTTAGGTTAGGTTAGGTTAGGTTAGGTTAGGTTAGGTTAGGTTGGGTTAGGTTAGGTTAGGTTAGGTTGGGATTAGGTTGGGTTAGGTTAGGTTAGGTTAGGTTGGGTTAGGTTAGGTTAGGTTGGGATTGGAAGTTGGGGTTAGGTTAGGTTAGGTTAGGTTAGGTTGGGTTAGAGTTAGGTTAGGTTAGGTTAGGTTGGGTTAGGTTAGGTTAGGTTAGGTTGGGTTGGGATTAGGTTAGGTTGGGTTAGGTTAGGTTAGGTTAGGTTAGGTTGGGTTAGGTTA